>CM077006.1:39986933-41396367 GCA_039090855.1 Macrothele yani
TTTGCATAACAAGCACACTATTTTCTCTGGCTGTGTGTTACTAATTAATAAAAGTAGCAAAGTTTTGGGTGGGCTGAAGGTGACTAGAGGGGGAAAGGCTAAAGCAATCTCATGGTGCCACTTTGCTTTTGAGAATAAGGAGCTTCTACTATTAAGGTCATGACTTGAGAGTTCATGTTATCAGTTCTCACTTACCAAAAAAGAACTATAATGCATCAGTCATGTGATGGGAGCCACTTGCATACCATGGGCAAATTCCAGAACATTTTTTATATAGGGTACTTGAAGTCGATTAGTTACCCTAGTGGCCAGTTGTCAGAGATGTAGGCCTTTGGCTAGTTGTCCAAGTTGGGTCCAGGTTTGAGTTCCAGATGAGGCACATGTGGTGTGTTTGTCCTACAACACTGACTCACTCTCTTCTGTAGAACCATGTGGCAAAAAAAATCGGGATGGATGACTGCTTTATAGCCCATAGAGTTCTTAATAATAATCATCATCATGGAACAATTAGGCCCAGTGCTGTCACCACCAAGCCTCTTCTTGATAACTTAGCAATATTTATTATGCATATTTCAAAAAAAAAGTTAAATTCTGTAAAAGCTAAAGTATGGTTACATTTCTGTTTCTTTTTGAGGAAATTCTTTCTGAGGTTAATTATATACATATATGCACAAAGTCGCATTTTATGTTGTGATCACTCATGCTGACCCAAAATACTCCATTTATTGAAATTATGTACACAGCCGTATCAGAATAATATGACCACCCCTGGAATCACAGTGTACCCACCCAGGTGCATCACAGAGTGCATGTGACAAGCTCAACCACGTGGAGATATAAGCGACCAGCCAGGACAGATGAGCCATAGTGCGTAACATGAGCACAATGGGCAGAGGTAGTAATTTGATGGACATTCAAAAAGGAATGATCATTGGCTATTGCGTCAAGGGTGGAAGCATCTCAGAAACAGCACACTTTGTGGGCTGTTTGTAAGGTGCTGTAGTAAGGGTGTACCAACAGTGGACCGCTGGTACACCAAGTACCTCCCAACATCATAACTACGGAGCCCCAAAGACCATCAACCCCAGAGGAGAACATCAACTGGCATAGGGCAATCGACGTGCAACAGTATAGCATTTGACCGCGCAAATGAACGCTGTGGCACCCAGGTACGTGTCCCCAATAACAGTAGAGCAAACCCTGTTACACATGGGTCTCCGGAGTCAACACTGTATTAAGGCGCCCATGTTAACCCAGGTCCATCGGCAATGACGCCTGCAGTTCACATGGGACTACCGTCATTGAAGAGTGGGAAAAGGTTGGCTTCTCCAACGAATTGAGGTTTCTACTCCACAGAAGTAACAGGTGGTGGCGGAGAACCAACACCTGCACACGCTTATCAGTGAAGTACGGGCCGGAGGTGCAGTGCATGTCTGGGAGATGTTTTCCTGGTATAACCTGGGACTCCAGGAAAAGACCCATCCAGTGGTACCTGTATATACATACACTGAAGAGCAATTGAATTAGAGACAGCTGGCGTTATGCAAATGTGGCGCTGTGGGCGGCCTTGTAAATGAAAACGACATGACGTATGCGGCGATCTGACAATATAAGGAGTGATGTGACAGGAATCAGTAAAAGTTGGATGCAGTACGGGTAAGACGAAAATCTAAGCGCATTTGATCATGGGCAAATTGTCGGGGCCCGACGAATGGGTCACTCCATCTCGGATGTCGTGGAGGCACTGGGACTTTCACGAGCCACTGTGTCACAGGTGCACCGTGAGTACATCGAATCCGGTAAAACCATCCTTGCAAGGTCCAACTGCTGAGGACAAGAGCGTGTGGATGAGCGGGGTCATCGCTGGCTAGCTCACATAGTAGCAGCTGATAGACGGGCCGCAGTGCAAGAAATCACTCTGCAATTTAACACTGGTGCACAAAAACGTGTAAGCAGCCACTCCATCCAGAACCATCTCCTCGTTATGGGGTACAGAAGCCATCGTCCCATGAGGGTACTGCTGGCCACACGTCACAGGGTGTAAAGATTAGCATGGGTGCAGGAACATCGCCACTGGACCCTAGACATGTGGAAAAGTGTTGCCTGAACTGATGAGTCGAGATTCACGTTGGTACATGCGGATGGCAGGATACGAGTACAGCGCAAACCACATGAAGCAATGGATCTTTCTTGCCAGCAGGGTACTCTTCAAGCTGGTGGGGGTGGCATTCTTGTCTGAGGACTGTTTACGTGGACTGAAATGGGACCCCTGGTATCTGTGACATCGTCACTCACACGTCAACGTTACCGGGATATCCTGGTCAACCATTTGCTCCCGTTTGTGAGTCTTCAACATCCCACGGGGACGTCATCCTGCAATAAGACAATGCACTGTGCCTTCGCTCCCGAATTGTATTCGAATGGTTGGATGAAAACTCCACCGACGTGACCTAGCTTCCTTGGCCAGCTAAGTCACCTGACCTCAATCCCATCGAGCACATCTGGGATGGCATCGAGATATATGTTCGAGGCTCTGACCCCCTCCATCAAATCTTCGTGAACTGTGGGAGCTTGTTCAGGGGTCGTGGATCCGTATAGTTTCCCAATGCTTCCGGTGTCTTGTCGAGTCCATGCCGAGACGAATCGCCGCTGTCATCAGGGTGAAAGGTGGTGCTACACGTTACTAGACAGGTATCTCTGATTCAATTGCTCTTCAGTGTATATATATACAGGTACCACTGGATGGGTCTCTAAATGCCAATATCTATCTGTCCATCCTTGCTGGCCACATGCATCCCTTCATGTTGGACATTTACCCTGGTAGTGAAAGTGTCTACCAATAGGACAATGCCACATTGCTAAGGGCGGGCGTGACTGGGTCCAGGAACATGACAGTGATGTCTCCGTTCTCCCTTGGCCGTCGAATTTGCACAACCTCAATCCCATAGAGCACTTGTGGGACTATTTTGATCAACAGGTTCAACATGCCGACCCACAACTACGTCATCTCCGGGACCTCCATGCTGTGCTGCAGTCCAAATGGGCACATGTGCCTCGGGCAACCTTCCAGAGCCTCATTGTGTCCATGCCACACTGTCTCACCCCTGTCATCCGGGCCAAGGGTGGTTATTTCCATTATTAGGTAGGTGGTCATATTATTCTGATATGACTGTGTATATTTTATCCACATTATTATTCTAAAAATAACTTCAGTTTAGTTTGGATGCTTTGAACAGATTTTTCCTCGTAAATGTTCTTTTTAGTCAGTGCTCTTGTGTTGTGCTAAACCATGTGAGTTATTGCCCTTTTTGTTGACTATAACCACTGCTCTCCAAAATACTATATATTCTGCCTCATAACATCTGTGCTTCAAATTGTAATTGTGGTTAATAAATAATATGTTCATTAACGAGCTCACCCATTTACACAACTGCAGGTTGTATAATATGTAGCCAAAAATGAATGAATACAATTAAAAGCTTGTGTGCAGCATTTATTTCATAGATATCAGTAGATATCTATGAAATAAATGTACGGGTACCAGTAGATATCTATGCTTTTATTATATAGTATTGGAATTAGATTTTAATGACTTAAGGTGGTTCTACCTAAAATATCTGCCTTATGTTTCCAATGGTAAAACTTCTTTACATATTTTCTTCCCAATTAATGTATTCCCAAAGATGAAAATTTGCACGTTGATAAAACTAACTTTAAGTTATAGCATGGGATACTTAATACTTGCTAAAACATAGCCATAATGATATTAGAAATCAGTCATTTTTCTCTGAGTAATGTTCAGACCTGTAAATAGATGGGGCAACCCGTACGTTAATGATATCAGTAGACAAACAAATGTTGGATTGCTTAATTATTGTTATGTTTTAGCAAGTATTAAGTATCCCATGCTAAAAGAATTCTTGAAATTGTCATCACATACGTAAGTTACGTTGAAAAATTAGATTTTAGTGACTTAAGGTGGTTCCACCTAAAATCTCTGCCTTATGTTTCCAATGGTAAAACTTCTTTACATAATTTTTCAACGTAACTTGTGCATATGATGACGATTTCAAGAATTATTTTAATGTTTTGTGTGTTACGTGTTTTCCTGCCAATTCTTCTCACTATGATCACATGCTATAACTTAAAGTTAGTTTTATCGATGTGCAAATTTTTATCCTTGGGAATACATTAATTGCAAAGAAAATATGTAAAGAAGTTTTACCATTGGAAACATAAGGCAGAGATTTTAGGTGGAGCCACCTTAAATAACACTGTAGTGGTGCTGTTTAGAGGGGTCCATTTTATTTTTCTGCAAATTTGTACAATGAGAGCTTTAAAATGTAGCATGCTATTGTGTCAGATCACATACCTGCATATAAGCCTGTAAACTTTAGCTTTATATTTAGACAGAAATTACTGAGTCTGGTTCACAAAGGTGTATCACTTAAATCTTACAAGGCTTAAATATTTATGGTAATAGGGTGTAATATATATATATAATGGATGTCCTGTTGCTTTGTCTCACCACAATAATGAACTCAATAAATTATGTGGAATTTTATTATTTATCACCTCTTTCAGTGATAAATAATTTGGCAAATTGCATTGATGTCCACTTCAGGACTGTATGGAATGAGTACCTCTCCTATTTGTTTCACTAAGTGTTCATGTCTTTTGTTTGTGTGTGTATGTGTGTAAGACAGAGATTTTCTGTATTCAGATAATTTTACAAAGACTAACATAAATGCTAGATTAATTATTTATTATATTCTCCATAGCTAAACATTCTGATCCATAAAGATATTTGGACCAAGAAAGTAACCCTAGCATCGGTGTGATAGAGTAACACAATTATATTGCATGTATGAGGGGTGTCCCGGAAGTTCTTTGCCCAACCATAAAGGAATGGTCATGGGAAAATATGATAGGCCTGTTTTCCTATATAGTCCCTTTAAATGTCCACATGCTTTTTCAGTTTTTCTCCAAGGCTCTTATGCCCTCCAAACAGAATGATTTGTCAAGGCTGTCAAAATGGGCTTCCACAGCATCAAAAGTCTCTTCGTCCGTTCTAAAATGTACACCTGTCAAGTTCTATTTGTGGTTCAGGAACAGATGGTAGTCTGATGGGGGTAAGGTCAGATGAATAGGGAGGTGTGGTGGCAGTTCGAACCTACATTTGCGGATAGCAGCCTTGGCAACTGTTGATTTGCAGCTTCGAGCATTATCTTGATGAAATGCTCCTTTGATGAGCTTTCCTCCACATTTATCATCCATATGCTATCAGTGTTTCCTTAGTATGATAGCACAGTATGCTCTGGTAATGGTCTGGCCCTTCCAGAGGTGTACTGATAGCCCCGTGACCCCCTGGGGTAGCCTCAAGGCTAATAGGGCCTCTAACCTTAGGAAAACAATTTTACAAAGTTTTTTGCTGAACCTTCTTATGAAGATGGTTGAAGAAACTGCCAGAAATATTTTATGGCAGCTTAAAATGAAGTATTAACAATGAAAAGATTTTTTGGTATTTTTTTCAATAAATAAGTAAAATATTTGGCAACCATTCTCGTGGTTTTTGTTTATAAAAACTGGATGACAGGAAAGCAGCTATTCTGGACCACTCAAGGTCCCTTTCCACTGCCACAACAATAATCCCTATACATGTATATTAACAAGAGAATGTGGAAGCAATATCGATTTAATGAATAAATTTTTTATACCAATGGGGATAAGTTGTTATGCATAACAGTTGTTTACACATAACTGTGCATCCTTTAAAATCTAATGACCTAAAAGATGTTCTTCATGGGAACAAAGGAGCAAAGACCTGTGTTTTTTTTTTTTTAACAGTCAAATGAAAAAAACATTTACTATGTGCAAAACATTGTGGCATTATGCTATGTGTTATATTTATTCATGAGAGTAAATAATTTAAGCAAGTTACTTTTTGTGTGCCATAATTCTTAATTGTTACTTATTTGTTTGTTTACAATATTCTGTATTTTCATATAAATCTGAAAAGATCATTAGACATTGCCACAAGTTTTGTGTGTTTAGTTTTGTTTTGTGCACATTTTTAGTAGCAAGTTTTGCGTGTGTGTGATCATGACGCATTTCAAAAAGGCTGGCTTAGCTCTCAAAAAAAAAATCGCATGATGTGATTAACTTATGAACTTTGGCATAAGTGTTTTGTAGTGCTTTGCAATGGTGTAAAACTAGTGCAACCATTTTAATCACAACATACACATTTGTGTTACACGCAATAAAATGCAACAGTTCTGGTTTTGTGAAAAATACCTGTAGGTTCCAAAGAATTTGAATTATTAAAGCATCTGTAACACCTAGTTAATAATATGGAATTTAAAAATTTAAGTAATTGATTGCTAATACACTTTTGCAAAAAGAAGATATTTTCTGCCTGGGAGAGGGCACATTTTTCTGGTATGCCAATATGAGCCCTTTACAAGGGATTAAACCATCACCTTTCCAGCAGAAGTGGCAGACCTTACCTTCTTTGGAATATGTGAGTCACTATGCTTCCATTGTTTTGTCTCTGCAATATTATGGTGTGTCTGCATTTTACTCACTGTTACAAATTTTTGCTGAAATTCTTCTGGATTGGCTTCAGACAGTTCAAGATTGTCTCGTGAAAATATCTGTCTGATCAGCTTGTGCTCAGCGTTAGGAGTTTTGTGACTAAACATTCAGCAACCTTTGTCATTGTCACATGTTTTGTCAGAATGTGATCAACTGTTGTTTTTGCCATGTGCAATATCTCTATCTGCCTGACCTTTAAACGTCTACCTGCAAGTACTCGTGCATTTTGTCCACAATTTTTTAGTGATGGCCTCAGCGGTTTTGCTTGAGTGAGTGTCATGTTCTACATTCATGAATTCCATTGCTCACATTCAGTACTGTATGAAGAGGCATCCTCCTGTAGTGTAGCCACCATATCTTCATGGATGTCCTTTAGTTCCAACACTTTTTTATGCAGATACATAATCACAGCTCTGAGCTCTTGCTTTTCCATTTTTCCTTCCACAGTTTGCCTAGTCATCATCTAGGACAGCAAAAAATAACAAACTTAACTGTGAAGCTGCAAACTGGTCTCTATGCATGTAAAGACTTGTATTATTATGTCTAAAAAAATTGCAAACCTATGATTATCTCTTCATGGTTGGGCTGAGAACTTTTGTGTCAGCCTACATATAATGATCCTCAAATGCAAACTTTTTTTTTCATGATTTCAGTGCAGGCACTCTCTAAAATTCCATAAGTATGCATATGAAAAAATTCACATGATCTTAATATTATAAGCATTTTTTAATGCATATTTTTGCAGTTTTGTCTGTAGTTCCCTTCAGAAAATAAAATGCATGAAATTGTGTTTATAGTGTGAAAGCAAAAATGAGTACAAAATCAGCCACTCATCACTTTTGAGCCAGAAAACCGAAACATTCAATCAATCTTTAATGGATAGAATTTTGAAGAATTGTAAATATTGTGAACGCTGAAATTCAAGATATTTTCTATTTTTATACACAGTGATATATCATGTACTTTCCTAAACTGTGGAATTTTCTGAATATCTAAGTGGTCAAAAAATCCTTTCTGTAAGTTCTCACTTCTGTAATTTTTGTGTGTGAATTTTGGAGTTTCATTATTCATATATTTCAACAGTGTTATTGCATAACTAAAATTTTTATATAGGAAGAGCGAGTATCTAAAGCTTTCGAAGTGTTGGTTCTGCATGTTGAAAACTTGAAGAGGCTGCTTGATAAAGAACGACGTGATCTGGAAGAAGCTCGTCGTATATTGTCTGGTACCAAGGAATTGAATGTGAGGGAAGCTGGGGCAGATGATACTAAGAAGTCTTTAAGGGCTGTTACTCTAGCTGTTGGATCCTTGAGATCAGTAAGTTTCTTTTCACATCTTTCTAGATTTAGTTATCTAATTTTTATTTTACTTTAGTTTATAAAGTAAGTGTAAAGTGAAAATCCTCCAAATACATGGTGTCAATGAATAAACAAAGACATTGCTCTTTCCACATTTTATCAACACATAGCAACCAAAAAATTGTTATCCAGTCATCGCTGGGGATCCGAATCCCAGATTTCTCTATATCTAGCCAAGGGCGTTAGCCTTACATTATGGTGGCCAACAAGCAATGGCGCTATGTGTGTTTTTCTGTCAGCTTCTGACATCATAAATCCGTAAGATGGGGTCAGCTACTGAGACGTCTCCATCTGGTGGGCATTAACGGCACTTGCTATAAATTAATTATAGCAGTTAAATCCAAAGGACGAGATCCAAAGTGAAAATCCTCCAAATACGTGGTGTCAGTGAATAAACAAAGACATCGCTCTTTCCATGTTTTATTTTTTTTTATTGTTGGCCACCGAAGCATAAGGCTAACGTGCTCGGTTAGATATCGAGAGATTTGGGATTCAGATCCCCAGCGGTGACCGGATAACAATTTTTTGGTTGCTATGTGTTGATAAAATGTGGAAAGAGCTATGTCTTTGTTTAAAGTTAATGTATTTAATTTGAATCTTTTATGCAGCATTTGAAAGTAGAATTGTATATCAGAGAAATGTTATTATTATTATGCTACAGGCCTGAAACAAGTAGAATTAGATAGACATGTACATTTTCACACTGTTCATTCATATAAAACTTTCATTGTTCACTCATAGAAAAGCAGAGAAGACTGTAACATATATTCATATATACAAGTAAATAATGTGTACAACAACCAGCCAGTTATGATATTATGAAATAATTTTATTACTATAGCGTTGTCAATAAAAGTAAATAGAATGCCTAACAGCCTGCTTTTTTACAGCACTTTTCAGCAGCACAGATTTTTACCCAGTCCTTCAATTTACTGAAATATTTCTCTCATTGAAATATGAAAGTTGATGCATTATTCGTTAAACATGCAACAGTGATGTTTCTCCTGTTTTCATAATGTCCAGCTGAACTGCTTCATTGGAAATGAAATATTTGAGCCTTTGGTATTTGTTACATAGGGGAAACAAGTGATAATCACATGGAACCAAGCCTTTCTGGAATTATGACAGTGGTGGGCATTAAGATGGCATGACTGGTAAGAAAGTCCACAAAGCAATAATTCTAAACCCTTGCCTGTGGTTGTTGACTTGGTGCTTCTTATCTACAAAGGATATGGCATGTTTAGTGTGGTAGAATTCTGTGTTAGGAAGATGGTAGAATCGGTGTATTGAATTCTCATTGTAAAGAATTCCTGTTACACCTCTGACATTTTAAAAGAGCTGCTCTAGCACAACTGCTTTTGTGGTTTGGAATTTGACTCAGGACAACTCATTTCTCTGGAAGTCAAAATAAATCTGCCCATCTTTATACATGGAAGAATGAAAATTTTACCAGTCCTTCAGTTAGTATTGTCTGTTCTTAAGGAAAATATAAGAAATATAGTATACATGAGGGTTAGTGGGTCAATAATTATCTTCAGCAGTGCTTTTTTTCTGGCAATATGCAATGGTACGCAGTACCAGCACCTTTTTTCTTCAGGTGTTAAAAAATTGCGATTTATTGACAGCAAAATGTATTATAAATATTCCGACAGATGGTACTGTGTTCACGAATGGAGCTAATGCATGACTAAGTGGTCACAAATTAAGGCTAATGCAAGACAAACTTTTCTAATGTTATTTTCTGGCATTGTGCTAACCATCACCTTGAATTGTCTGTTAGTGACACAGCAGTGAACAATGTGGCAGGAGTGAATCGCCCTAAGAGTTTCATGGACAAACTTTATGTGACTTATCATGCTTCACCTAAGAATGCTAGGGAACTACAGGAATGTGCAACGACTCTAGAACTTCAACTTCTTAAATTTGGCAGAATTTTAATCACTCGCTGGCTTGCATCTAGCTTTCGCACTGTTTTTGCAGTGTGGCAAGGCTTTGAAGCCCTTGTACATCACTTTAAGGAAGCAAAAGAAGACAGCAGAAGAAGCAAAACAGATCTCTGTCTATATAACATCATGCGAGTGTGTAATGTCATGCAAGTTTTTAATGTCATGCTAGTTAATAACGTAATGCGAGTTAATAACATCATGCGAGTTTGTTCTTGATTTGGGCCTTATGTGTGAAACTAAGTCTAGATTTACAAGAGAGAAATATTAACTTGTACAAAGTAGACAGGAAGATAAAGAATACAGTTCAATGTTTTGCGGAAAGAATTGAAAATCCTGGCCTGTACTACAGTATGTCTTTTCAAAGTCAGAAGAACATGAAGTTCAAAGGAATTGAGCTCCACACAAATGAAATACACAGTCCTGCAATAAGTCCATCTGCTTTTTATAAAAGTCTGAAACAGGCTGTTGGAAAGCGTTTGCTTGTGCTGATTTACCTGAATGTGCCAAGATTTTAGATTCCAAGTATTGGCCTGAAAATCCTATGAAGCATCGGACATTTGGTGAAGCTGAAATTAGAAAGTTAGTATGCAAATTCCACTTAAATGAAAGAGAAGCAGTTCGTGGTTTCCATGATATCTTCAAGTAAATAAAGTCCCAGACATACTATTTGATTTAAAGCACACTTTGAGCACAATTGCAATATCTTCCAGTGAATGTGAAAGAGGTTTCTCTCAGATGAATCTTATAGTAACTTCATCTAGGTCATCTCTGCTTGTACGAACAACTTCTGCACTGATGTTCATCAGGATAGTAGGACCTCCTCTCACTCATTTCAACCCTAGCAAATATGTGGACTCATGGCTGCTCCGAGGTCATCATTCTGCAGTTGATGCAAAAAGCGGTCTAGAGACGACGAGGGTATATCGAAGGATATGTTAAAATTTTGGAAGTTGTTGTAATAACATCTTCATGGTGAGCACTGGCACCTTTTTTCCCAGAAAAAAGCACCGATCTTCAGTATAGTGACTTCTTTTTGGCTCATCAAGCACATCAATGTGAAGGATGTTTGATTTCAATCAATCAGTTCGTGTTTTGTTGTTGTGCCCTTAACATGGCTTCTCTGCTTTTGGTGGCGGTGGAATTATGCTATGGGGGTGTTTCTCCTGGTATGGCATAGGACCCTTGGCTGCAATTACTGGTAGACTCAACGCCAAGACCTAGTGTACCATTTTGGATGACCACGCGCTTCCTACGTTGTGGCAGTTTTACGGGGTGGAACTATGTTACTTTCAGGATGACAATGTCACCTGTCATGTTGTCAGGTCCACCATGGCTTGGTATGGTGACAATGGGGTTAATCGAATGGACTGGCCTGCGCGGAGCCTGGACCTTAACCCTATCGAGCACCTCTGGGACGAGTTGGAGAGTCGACTTAAGGGGTGCCCCACCGTCTGAAATCGGTGAAGGAACTGACCTGTCTTCTCCAAGCCGAGTGGAAGAAAATACCGCTAGCCGTCGTACAACGCCTGGTTGAGAGTATGCCTCGGAGGGTCGCAGCTGTAATCGCCACTTGTGGTGGCTCCACCAACTATTGAAGGTGACTAAACTTCATTTTCCTTTGCTATCACAGGTGTCCAATTACTTGTTGGTAGATAGTGTATGTTACACAATATTTATGTGACATAATAGACTTGCTATTGTTCATAGTACAATGGAGTAAATTATAGTATCTGTACTATAATTATAGTATGGTTGGCAACACTTGCATAAATGCAGATGCTATTGAATTCAAAATATATTTTACTCCATATCATTGGTTCTGAATACCCAATTGGATAATGGAAAAAAAAAAATTCTTCCTTTCAGTACAGTTTATAATGAAGACCATTTTGGGTACACTTTATTTTTTAGGTAATGCTCAGTTCTCCCCCTACAGGGTGTGAAGTTAAATTGCAATTTCTCCAATATTTCTGCTTCTAAAAGTAAAATTTGAAAAAAAAAAAAAGAAAAAAAATGCGTTGGATAGAGCCAGAGGTGGGAAATGCTTTGCATATGATTTTATTTATCTTTTGGTAAAGAACAGTTTTGTCACTAGGAAGTGTAAGTGTATATTTCTGTTTCTGACATATATGCAGCGATATCTGTGCTCCTGAAAACTCCATTGGAAAATTTTTTGTGATCAGATACTGCTTACCATGAAAGACGTGGGTAATAGTCCACGTCTTTCATGCATGCATTCATAGGAATTCTGTAGTTCACAGTTCTGGCACTAGGTGGTGCTAATGTTTATGTATGTTTGCAATTGTATTTCTGCTTCTAAATCAGCTATTGAAAGGTTTCTTTTTTGTACTGTACACCATTTTCTACAGTAAAGATTGATGGCACAGTGGTCCAAGCACTGGCATCAAATCATTCAACAAAGATGGGTCCGCATTCGAATCCTGATGAGGCATAGATGTTGTGCTTGTCTTACAGCACTGGCTTTCTCCCTTCCCTGGAACCAGTTGCCCTAAATTAGGGATGGCGACTGCTTGTAGTCTATAGAGTTGCTCACGGTGGTCGTTAAACCCCTAAACAAAACGGCAAAGATGGGAAATATCCTCTTTAAATAATGCATAGTTTTCCTGCTAGAGGTCATAAATGCAAAAACCTTTTTCTTACTATCTCTGCTTTACAATATCCAAGTAGTCACAAACACTTGCTCCCCAGTAGGCAAGAGCTCTGGCGTGTTGAAAGATGACATCTTGTTGAAGGTCTTCGACTTGTGGCACAGCAAAATTTTGCAGTACATCTAAGTAGACATTTGCATTGATAGATTTTTCCATGAAGAAAAAAGGACTGTCAATGCAGTAATGCATAAGCCCACACCAAACATTGACTTTGTGGCTGAAACATGTATCAGTTTGCAAGACGTGGGTTTTCTGAACCCCATATACACATGTTATTAATATGTATATCAGCTGCTCCTGATACATAAAATGTTGACTCATCACTAAAATGCAGATGTTCAAGGAACTGTTCATGATTATCAAGGTGGTCCATTAAATTATAGGCAGATTCGAAACAGCGATCTAAATATTGAAAATTCTGGATTTTGTATGTGTATAACCACAGTTTGTTTTGCAAAATTTGCATCACTGTTGTGCATGGCAATCTCAAAATGTGCTGCAGCATATTGTGTTGACTTCCTCAGAAGAATCCAGTAAAATGTTTTCCATACTCATTGCACGTTGTTTTCCAAAACACTTGGATGTCCACTTCTTGGCTTGTCCAACACAATCCCAGTTTCTGGAAAATTTTCTTACCAGTGCTTAATTCTTTTAGCATGAAGAGGATTCCTGCTGAATGCTGAAATGTGTACAAAAATTTCTTTGCACTTGAATTACTGATTTTGTTTCAAAAAACCATGCTACACAAATCGCTTTTTACTGCACATTCGCCATTTTAGCTTGTAGCTATGAACATTAAGAACAACTAACTACATGCAGTGATAGACAACAAAACTTCAGATGTTTTCCTTTCAAACATTGCAGATCTTATTTCTGTAAATGGCTTAGTTATTTCTTATTAATTTTCTAAAAATTGGGCAAGGCTTTTAGACTGCCCTGTATTTAGACAAATCACAGCATTAATAATTATCCAGGTCAGTTATTGAATGCATCTCCAATCCTTGACGATAAATAGATTTTCTAGTTCTGTTTAAAATCAACTGGGATCTTTTTTTATTTAGATTTTTACACTGCAATTTTACTGATACCTTAACAAACTAATTTAATTTTTGCTGAAAGTACTTTTAACTACCATTTTTGTTGGAATAATTTTTATTAAATAATGTACAAATACACAGTTGAGTCACATTATTGTGACCACTAACTAATATCCAGAGTAACCGCCGTGTGCAGCATGGACAGCAGCTAGATGAGCTGAGAGTGACTCAATAAGGTGCTGGAAGGTGTTCACAGGAATGTGAAGCCATGTTGACTGCAGTGCATCTGACAGCTGCTGGAGGGTGTGTGATGGAGGATCCATAGAGCAAACAACACGATCGAGGTGGTCCCACGGGTGCTGAATTGGGTTTAAGTCTGGGGAATTAGGGGGCCAGGGAAGTACTTTGAAGTCTTCATCGTGTGCTTCCAACCACTCTCGGACATTTCTAGCTGTGTGACATGTTGCATTATCATCTGGAAGATCCCACCTCCTCAGGGAAGACAATCAGAATGCATGGGTGTACGTGGTCTGCAAGGATGGATTCATAACGAATTCGGTCCATAGTGCCTTCCACAGGTATAAGTGGACCCAGAGAATGCCACGAAAACATTCCCCATACCATAACATTGCCCCCACCGGCATGTGTTCATTCGGCCAGTGAGTTGCTTCACTGTAGCGTGTCGATCGGTCCTCGCGCACCTTCACAGCCAATGTTCACCTCTCACATCGATGGCACGTGGTGCTCCGCAGTTTCCACTCACTTCTTCGCAATGGGGCCATTTCTTCAATCACAATACACTTTAACCAGCAGCCATGGACAGTTCACAAACTGCGCTGTTTCAGAAATACTGCCACCCTTGGCCCAAAAGCCAATAATCATGCCTTTTTGCAAAACTGATAAATTGCTCCTTTTATCCATGACAGCAACGAAGATATGTTTCCAGAATGCCTATAGCACACCTTACATACCCTCCAAGCCAGCTCAGGACATGTGTCTTCTTTCATTGGCTATGCTCTGTTGACATCAAAAGTAGGAGGTGGTTACAATAATGTGACTTGATTGTGTATTTACTGCCTTTTGATGATGAATATACAGTGGTTTTAAGCAGTTGTGTATGATATGAATCTGTATATTGCTTCATTGTGTATTGTATCCAATACAGTTCTGCAATAAAAGCAACAGACAAAGAGAGTCTACTTCTTTATTTAGAATGAGGAAAATATGCATCTCACAGTGTTTTCGTGAGCATGTAGTGCAATACATTATTTGACAGTAGAAACCATCATTGAATTTTTGGAGGATTTTTTATTATGAAGAAATGAGTGTGTGCATAGCCTAGCAAAGCTGTTTTGATTTTACGCATAAGTATGTATGGTATAACTTTTCATAAAATGTTTTTCTTGTAACTCCACCTCACATGTTTTTAATTGATGGAAAATTAACAAATATTTTCCTTTTTTTCTTTGGGCATAATAGTTTTCAAGTCAATGTTTGCTGCTTTCCTTAATAACGTAAAATCAATAAAAATATAAAATAAATAAAACATTATATATAAAAATATATAAAATAATATAAGAAATGAAAAAAAGCTACCCAGCTACATAGATTTCATGTTTCATTCCATAAAGTTATTCATATTTTTTACCATTTTGTATTTCAAAATTTTGACTAATATTGTAATGAACTAAAATAGAAATTCAAATTATATGGAAAGAGTTCAAAACCTCACTTTTAATATATTAAAAGTGTAATTTTCATGAAATCCTACCATGTAGTCAGATGTCACAATGCACTAATTATTTCAATGAAATCTTATGGTTCTTGCCACTAATTTTTGTCCTAAGATTTCTTCTTATGAAGTGAGAATTTTATATTTATGAAGAGAAGAAAGTACGTAGCGAGCCCTCAAATGTGGGTGTAAGTAACTGTATTTGAATTGTCATAGCTTCTCTATTCTTGACTCCAGTTTTATTATGTCATCTGGGTGGAACTGAAAAGGTTTTACATTACAGTCTCTTAAAGACAGGGTTCGCATGTCGTGTAGAATCCTGGAAAGTTCCTGGAAATTGGTTTCCCTTTTTTCCAGGGCTAGAAAGTTCTTGATTTTTCATATTTTTGTGAAAGGTCCTGAAACAGTCCTGGAATATTTTCTTGCAATGAAAAATAGAATTGGTCAAAATATTTGGATTGACTGCATCACTTTTTTTAGCTCCCTGTGGCATCTGCTTGCAATGACATCACTTCTTGACATGAAATGTGGAGATGTCATTTCATCTCATGTTATGCTGGAGTGCAAGGTGTTTCAGTGCCATATTTCTAGCCCCCTTGGTTTGTGGCATAGCATTTTTATGCAGTTGGAGTCACAATAGCATGTAAAAACTTTTCAGCAAATTCAAGATGACCATTCCTTCTAACATGCACTTTCCTCACTGAGGAGGTCTGGCCTTCCTGCTGCCAGTGTGCACAGGAATAGATGACTCTAGAATAAAGAATCTTCAGTGCCATGGTAAAATTGTTTTGTAATATTATCATTGTGCTAGGTTCCAGATTACTTCATATAAGTTTTACATGAGCAATTTTTATAGGTGGAAATTTTGCAATATCATTGAAGATTTAACACACATTGAAGAATATGATGTAACAATGGAACATATAGGACTTCATAAGAATTCTAAGTGCATAGTAAATTTCTACCCAGTTTGAAAAACATAAAACAAAGCAGTATGATTCTAGCAAGAATTTAAGCTCCTGGAATTTTTTTATGTACTCCTGAAAAAACCCTGGAAAAATCATAGAATTTATTTTCTGTAAATGTGTATGAACCCTGTAAAGAAGTCTCCATTAATTGCTTATATTGCTTAAGGAACAAATAGAGACTTCTTTAAGAAACTAATGGAAACCTTTTAACAAGCTAATGGATACTTCTATACTTAATGAATGCACATGTTATTCGTTTATAATATGCTTATATAGTATGTGGATTCATAAAGAAGTATACTTTATGAACGCAAATCATAAAGTATACTTTCTTATGAATGTGTTCTTTATGATGTATACAATGCAATACACTTTCATAAATATGTGTTTATATATTGAATGCACATATGTAAATGCATTTTAAAGTGCTTATATATGTGCACTCATAAAGAAGTATGCTTTATGAATGCACATCTTAAGAAGTCTCCATTAGTTACTTATATACTATGTTGACAAAAGTCACCAGACACCTAGAAGAGAAACACAACATAGCATTTATTGACATACATTAGTATGGTGTCGGTCCACCTTTGGCCTTAATATATGCACTGACCCTTCGAGACATGCTTTCGACAAGGTTTTGGAATACAACGATAGGTATGCGCTTCCATTCAGTACATAAAAACTAAGTGTTGCTTAGTAGTAGGCCTTAATTCCAAACTTCTTATGCAGCGCTCTAATTCATCCCATAGGTGCTCTATGGGATTAAGATCAAGGCTCTGTGCTGGCCAGTCCACACACAATATGGAATTATTGTCAAACCATGCCAAAACAGTCCTTGCTTTATGGCTCGGTGTATTATCCTGCTGGTACCAACAAGGCTCGGTTCCATAGTATTCCCACAGAGTTGGTAGGGCATAATTGTCCAGAATATTGAGGTAGACGTTCTGGTTAACAGGTTTATCCATGATAACAATGGGCCAGGACCAAACCACGAAAAACACCACCAAACGAGTGCACTGCCAGCTCCAAACTTGACTGTAGGAAGAGTACACTATGGTAAATATTGTTACCCCAGCTGCCACCATACCCACATACGGCCAGTAGACTGATTGATCGTGTATCTGGATTCATCAGTCCATAGGACCCTATTTCCATTGATCTACGGTCCACAAGAAATGTTCTTTACTCCATGCTAAACGACGAGTAGCATTCCAAGTGGAGATGAAAGGCTTATGAGCAGCCGCACAACCACATTAACCCGTGGAATGAAGTTCTCTGTGAATGATACGTGTACATACCGAGGTTCCAGCATTTTTACTCACCTGTACACTGAGGTCTTGTGCAGTACTCCATTGATTATCTGTAACGACTCTCCTGAGGCTTCGACGTGCTCTATCACTGATTTTCTTTGGTCTGCCAGTACATTTTGCTGCTTCAGGCACGCCATGTGCCTTCCACTTATTCAGTACATCCAAAACAGTTGACTTGGGTATGTTTAAAGGCCTCTCGGTTTCTCTTATGGACAACCCACTAATATAACACTCAACAATCTTTCCTTTCTCAAGGTCAGTTCTCTCCTGCCGCGAAGTTCTTACTCAATCTCACAGTGCGATATGATTGCGGTCAGCTGCAGACTTGTTTTTATACCATTTGCAGCGGTACTGCACGTCTTAACAATGCAGCGTATCTGTTCATTTGCTTTTGAAGGGGGTGTCTGGTGACTTTTGTCAATGTAGTGTATATCTCAAAATTTGATATGATAAGGGTATTGGAAATCCTAAATAATATGTGTGACCTTAAATCACCAAATACCATTAACATTTGTGTGCCTTCATGAAGTATTCCTAATGTACTGTACTTGTTACCAGAGTCACTAGTAAATCCCATAGGTTTGAAAAGAAGTCAGTGGTACCTTGTTTTTCTATATGTTGTTGATTAGGTAATTTTCTCCAAATTTTGTCAGTTCTAAGATAGCGTGAAACATTTGTAGTGTTTTCATGTTTTAAAGTTGTTTTCTTTAGCCATTTGAACACACAATACAGTCACTTAGCCTAGCAAAGTAAAGAACTCCCAGGTTTAAAATAGCAATGAAACAACTTGCATGACAACACCAAATAATTTATTGTAATCCATTTGAGGAAGTCATGTTTTAAACTTGAATAATAATCTAGAGCGCTTCCATATAATCTTCAAACTTTCATAGTATCAAGTCAATAATGTTAATTTATCTTAGATGATATCATCATGCTCATCAGAATCTCTACAGACTCCACCCCACAAATTTCACACTCTCCACAATTTTGACTCGCAGGATAGTCTTTTATTTACATTTGGGGGGGGGGCTCACGTCAGTGTTGCTAAAACATATGAAGATATAAGGGAATACTGGGAAGTAATGAGCTGTTCAGAAGGAAAATCTAACTGTTGGTAAAATTAGGAACAGTGTTCATTCTTATCTTGTCAGTTATAATAACTGATCATTTGTTATCAAATAAAATGACCAAATTTTAATTATTGACTGAAATCCAGTTTAAAAATGTAATTCAAATCCTTTCTTAAGCTTATTCAGCATGTCAGTGCAGTTCAGTATACTTATAACTGTAGAGCTTACAGTTTCTGAAGCAATTTTTTAGAAGCAAGCATTTCATTAACATTTAGAAGTCACCAGAAGTCCTTTCATATGACCTAACCCTTATTTCTTGGCAAATGATCCCCTTCAAGTCAATACAAATGTAATTTTCATTGACAGAGGATTCTCGTGACTGCAAATTTAAGCTTGTTATGGTAAAGGTGCAACAGAAGCACTTCTGCATTAACAACATGCTGAGAATAATTTTGCAAGTCTATTGTGTATTTATACTCATGAAAAAAAATCAGATCCCAAGATTCACTTGTCGTAGATGTCCACAGTGATCAGTGGATATATTACCCCGTTCTGAATCACTGGACCAAATCTGCTCAATCATGCTATACTCGTTAATAACCCTACAGAACATCTCAGTTCTCAGATTTTAGGTAGCTGGATTATTGCCATTTTAAATAAATCAAGACATTTGAATGTTGAATCAGTGCTGATTTCCAAAACCAATTTGCAGGGAACTCTATTAATTCCTCTTTCCACCAGAGGTCACTGCTGTCACCAAGCAATCATGTGACATGCACCACATCTTTATGGGGGTAACTGAGAAATGTTTAACAAACATATGCATGTAAATACATTAATATTCTTTCATAAAAAAATTTATAAATATTTCACTTCTTTACTATCATTTTCCCATATTTATGTTTTGTTCCCATATTCCACTGCAAATTCAACAAACAGATTTTCAATGTCATTTTCTTCACAATGAGTTGTTTCTGTTAAACTTATTATATAAGTGCACATGCTTATTCGTATGCAAAGTAACATAGCAACAGATTCTGAACAGGCAATTTATCAGTTTTAATAACTTTTATGATCAAGATCAGCCAAAGTCTTTTTTAATGATTGTATGCTGCTTTATTGATAATGAATTCTATATCATTTAGCAAACAGTGCGAAGGAGAGCTAGTGTTGCTGTTCTTCACTCTTCACCTGATGGCTTTAAACCTAGAAGTATGAGTAGCAGTTGGACTGCTGGCTTTCCATATATCAAGATGGTAAACATTCTCACTTTGCAGAGGCTTTCTTACACATGCTATTAACAACAACATAATTACATATTTGGTGCATTAATACATATTGATACAAATTCTTGTAAAACATTTTGCCAAAAAAATGTGCACAATGATTTTATGCCACCGAAATCAGTTATTTAAGATATACAGGGTGATTCATAAAGAAGTATACAGTTTCCAGATGCTGTAAAACAGTAACAGTTGAAGACACGGACCACAACTGCAAACTGTTAGATAGATGTACTCATAAAGTTTGTGTCCCGCTACTGAGGGAAATGATGTAGGCAATAGTGCACGTGACTAGTCAGTCAAAATAGAAGCATTTGCAGTGGAGAAGGCGTTTTGTGTTCGTGAATTAAGCAAAATGGAATCTGTAACTGTTGTACAACAGCATTTTCGATCACGATTCGGAAAAGAATCTCCTACCAGAAAATCCATCTACGATTGTCATAAAACATTTTAAACTGCAGGCTGTTTGTGCAAACTTAAAAGTCCTGGACAACCACATGTATCGGAAGAAGTCATTGATAGTGTTTGCACTGCCATTCAATGAAGCCCGGGATAATCAGCGCAGAGGGTGAGTCATGAAGTGCAGATTTTACAGCCCACTGTCTGGAGAATTTTGAGAAAGAAGCTGAAAATGATTCCATACAAAGTACAGATGTTGCAAAATCTCACTAACCTTGACAAGACAAAGCACTTTGGATTTTGTGCCGAAATGCAGCACCGTTTTGAAAATGACGATTTTGACGATCACTTAGTTTTCACCGATGAAGCTACATTTCATGTGAGTGGTCAGGTAAACAAGCACAATGTTCACTTTTGGAGAACGGAGAATCCCAGATTTACAGCGCAACTCATGCGAGATTCCCCTAAGGTAAATGTGTTCTGTGCTGTGTCCAAAAAGAAAGTGTACTGGTTAGGCAACGTGCGTGATTATCTCAATGAACATCTTCCTCATCGATGGATTGGACGAGCCGCGGACTACAACATGCCACTGACCCAATGGCCACCCAGAAGTCCTGACTTAACATCTTGTTACTTTTTCCTTTGGGGGTGCGTAAAGGACAAGGTATTTGCCCCTCCCCTTTCTGTTGATCTAGCGGAGCTGAAACAGCATATCACAGCTACTATCACTGCACTTGATTCAGATATCTTACCTCGCGTTTGGGCGGAAATGGATTATCGGCTCGATGTGTGTCATGTGACTAAGGGTGCACACATAGAATATCTGTGACTGTCTCTAAAAATCTTGAAACATTCCCCTACAATTCTGTTACAAGTAACATAATATATCTTACATTGTTCTTGTTTTATAGTGCGTTGAAACTGTATACTTCTTTATGAATCACCCTGTATAATTAATGCATAAAATGGTGAGCTACAGTTATATATACAGTTCACACTATGCATATAAGATTTTTTCTGCTAAATTGTTTAATGACTGTTGATTTTATCTCTATAACTCTTTACCTAATGGGTGTTTTTGTTTTAAACATTTTTATTTTTTGTTATATACTACAAAATGGAAAAGTTAAATATGAAAGCCCAAACTGTGTGAATACATTCAGCTTTTGTAAAATAGGTGCTAGGAGGAGAAAAACATTAATGATTCAACCATTCTACTGAAATTTTATAATCATTTTTCTATTTTTCTGAATTTGGCAGAACTGTAACTGCTGTCCTTTTATAATTCTTCAAACCTTATTGCTTTCTAATCAGTAACATATAATTTTTCATGCTAACAGATGAGGAAGCCTATCCTTCAGATTTCTGAAACATGAGGTAAGTTTCATGGATGAAGCATGTAAATACCTCATTCATCCCTTAATATTGTGGCATGCTTTTCCCCTGTAGATTTTGTAATGCTAGAGAGTAAATTGTTTTAGTTTAGTATGCTATTTTATTATTCGTTGTGAATTATCTTTCTCAAAATCTACTGCACTAGGTGAATTAGATGCAATATATTGAAGGAAAATTTTAAAATAAAGAATGTATGTGTGCTGGAAATCAAGGTATTGAAATGTGCTAGCACACTTTTGGCTAGCTGGAACTTTTTATAGTCTAATATACCTTTTATCATACTTTGGTGGACTGAAAAGCACATACTTACCTCTCTTTCTGCTTACAGGACATCTAAAGAAATTGAATTACAAAAGATTATTTTTGTATTGGGAAGAAATAATATCCTCAAAGGTTTTCCAAATGTTTCCTGTGTTTTGTATTCAGTGGTTGAAATTTATATTTGTACTTGTTCCAGTAACTCTGTATCAAGAAGATGTACTGAGAAAGAGTGGGGGGGGGTATTTTTGTGGCAGAATTGATGTAACATGCACCACACACATAATTTTCTATGTGCTTTTCAGATTTTTCTGGAGAACAGTTTTCTCATTAAATAGTGGAAGTGTGTAGTCATATTTGGCTATTATAACTGCAGTGACCCTTCTAGGCATGCTTTCCATGAGATACCTGTAGGTTTATACTGGAATTTTCCTCCATTCCTCTTGCACAACTTCTGCCAGAGCTGCGTCTTCAAGAAAGGTCTTGACTCCCGAGATCAGATTCGACATTTCAGCTCATCCCACAAATATTTTGTAAGATTTAGATCGAGATTTTGGACCAGCCAATTCAACACTTGGACATCCTGCTCCTCAAACCAAGCCTAGATAGACCTTTCAGTGTGACAAGACAATCAATCTTGCTGAAACAGGCATGGATTTGTGCCAAAATTCTGCTACAGTATAGTGTGGCATTGTTCGGAATTTCTTCATACCTAACAGCTCCACGCCATCACAGATTCTATTCCAAACTTAACTGTATGGATAATGCAATCCACCTGATATCATTCCCCAGGCGAACACCACACTCAAATACATCCATCCAAATGCCATGCTTCTCAAACCAGGCTTAGACAGACCTTGCATTGTGGCAAGATGATCAATCTTGCTGAAATAGGCAGGTATCTGTACCAAAGTACTGCCACAGGATAGTACGTAATACTAGCGTAGTGTGGAATTGTTCAGAATTTCTTCATACCGAACAGCCCCACACCTTCTCAGATTCTCCTCCAGACTTGGCTGTATGGATAATGATCCACCTGATAGCATTCCCAGGCAAATATCACACTGAAGTACATCCATTGGAATGAAAAGAATAACAGCATAACCCCCAAACACTCTTCTGGCATCCATGAACAAGATGCAACAGCAGTCATCGTCTGGCATGGCCTGGAGTGATGTTGGGGTTGGGAACAGTTGATCTAACATGCAATTCCAACAGACTATTCTGGTGCAAAAAGCTGTTCTAGTGGCTTGTACAAACATTGTCATCCATGAGAATATGGTCAATTGTAATGTGCTGAAACTGTTAAACAATTGAGATGTATTATTCATACATTACTCAGACTACAGACTATGCACATTATTTCACATGTGAGGAGCAAATTTCAATTTTAATGGCAGTAACCAAAGCAAGAGAATTAACACAAGAAAGGAGGTTGGAAGTTGCATAATTGAAGCACTCTGAAAGACAAATAACATATATGCTAGAACAGTACCTTAAGTCATGTAGGCAACACAGTTCTGTATAAATAAAGCACAGTCCAACACATCTCCGCTGTCCAGCACAGCTCCGTATCACTTCAAAAGCCTAGGACTCGCAATTGTAAGTTGAAATATGTGAACAGTTTGATAGTCAAAATATCCATCAGATCACGTCTAAACATGCATTTGGTGCAGCAGTATAAAATAGATGAGAGATAAAAAAGAAAATAATTCCCCACTTGGCTATAAAAGTCGGAACTCCGCTTCTTCACAAAGTGCAAGAAAACATCTGTGCGATAGTGAGGCACACGCTATGCATTTCGGTATATGTTCATATCATTATCAAGCTGTACTTTGGCAGTTTCGCTGGTGGAGGGGGTAGATATATCTGAAAACTGCCAATCAGTGGCTGTCATGCTACTGTCTACGTCATCATTGGGGTCACATGTTGAACTCGCTCCATCAAGCATTTTGTTAGCAGGTTTCTGTAAGCCGACATGTAGATTTGGAACCAGATTATCGAACGGAGGTTGAGGTTTGCTAAATTGAATACCATGTTGGCCGGATTTACATCTATTTCTATATTTACAATCTACTTCATCTTTCATAATTTTCTTCCAAGGGTACGTGATGTTGACAGGGCTAACTTTGGTGCAATTATTCTCCCATGTCTTTCCAATAATCAAAGCCTCAGAGAATCTTATTGTTTGCTCGGAATTCTAGTCTGTAATAATTTTGGCATTTTGAAAATCTGGAATACATTTATTATCGATACAATATTCAACCAAAGCTATATTTTTTTCTTGCTTTCTCCAATTGTCCATATGTTGTTTAATCCGGAATCTGAGTTGATTTTTAGTGCTACCGACATAGTGTTTTTCAGATGCTCTTCCATCTTGATGCAATATTGGGATAATGTAAACTCCTATCTGCCTTCCATCAATGAAGATTGTCGTCCAAGTTTGTGGCAGAGGATGTGCATGCCCTTCATTTGGCATGACCACTCGGTTTGTGCTGCTTTGCTGTAGTGGCATCATCTGCCTTCTATCGATGAAGAACATCTGCCGATATCGATGAAGAACATCTGACGATATCGATGAAGAACATCTGACGATATCGATGAAGAACATCAGAAAACACTGGATTTTGGGGATATGACAAGAGCTTCAAATACTACATGCCAATTGCTTACTCAGGTGGTATCAAACCACCATGCCCTTTTCAGAGGTCATCAGTTCAGCTCCACACTGCATAGTCACTTCAAATGTGGACTGACAGGTGTGCCAACCCTCCCCTGATTCTGCAAATATGCATTTTTTTTGCATACTTGGAGGTTTCCGAATATACTTTTATCTACATAGTGTACATTCATCTACACACACACACAAAACTATTCTCAATCCACTGCTGCATGATAAATTTCCACTAGTCTCTTCCATAACTCTCTGTCTTGATCAATTCTGTTCCGTGTCATTTTGGTATGCTTCTGAATTTCATTTACCTATCTCTTACATTGTCTCCTTCCATATATTTTTTTAATGTATATCATAACTTCTCTGTTTTTATGTTATGCATTGAGAAAATTCTCTTTGGAGGTAATAAGATTTTTTACACACTATGGTTGTATAAAGAACTTAGAAACACAGAAGTACTTTCAGCCTCTCTGAAGTCTTGATGAACAGTAAATAGACTGTGAGAAGGTGGTTGCCAAATTTTCATTTCCAAGTGCTTCATTTCAGTTTTTAAACAAAGCTGTTTGCCATTGTTTGGCAACAACCAAAAGGAAGAACTTGGAAATAAAAATCTGGCAACAAATTGTTGTGAAACGAAATTGTTTGCCATCATTTGGTTGCAACCAAAATGAAAGTCTCCATTTGTGTACAGGTGATTTTGGTTGCAACCAAAAGTCTTGCTCTGTTTGTTTACAGGTGATCAAAACCTCAGGAAGCTTAAAAGTACTTCTGTGTTTCTAATTTTTTTTATGTAACTATGGCATGCAAAAATCTTATTATCTACATCAATTGTTACCTATGAATTGCATTTCTCATAATTCTATTCAGAATTAATAGAGTTAAGTGTGTCACAAATTTTACATATGCTTTCCAGCTTTCTCTTCCTGCTAGATGCCTAAGTATGCATTCATATTTATCACAATACCTGTGTTTCTAAATAAACTGGGCAAAACAAATTGATCAAATAGATGCATGCAGTAAATTGCTCTTATATTAATAAGGCACGAAAAAAACATGGAATAAATTCGATAAGTTTTGTAGAAGCATGTATGTACATGTTCTTCATTGTTTCAACTTTTTGCGCATTATCATCTCTACTGCTACCTGTCCCATTCATCATATCTAAATTAAAATGGGGACCTTGCCTTACAAACCTATTGTACAAATTTTGAAGATGACAATCCGATTAACCTGTACGAAATGACATTGAGACAGGTAAGCTTTTTGAATAACCTGTACGAAAAAGCTTACCTGTCTCAATGTCATTCATTATCCATTTAATAAAAATTGTCTTCCCTGTTGGCTGACAGGCACTATTGGAAGATGGTTGATCAAGATGCAGTTAAATTAAAAGTTGTCTTAATTCAACTGCATCTCGACAACTTTTAATTTAACTGCGTCCTGACCGACCATCTTCCAATAGTGCCTGTCAGCCAACAGGGAAGAAAATTTTTATTAAATGGATAATGAATGACATTAAGACAGGTAAGCTTTTTTCGTACAGTTTATTCAAAGTACAATATGTTTGTAATGCAAGTTCCCCAGCTTTTAATTTAGATATGACAAACTGGATAGGTAGCAGCAGAGGGGATAATGTGCAAAAAGTTGAAACAATGAAGTACATGTACGTACGTGCTTCTACAAAACTTATCAAATAGATGCATGCATGCCCAAGATCGTCCACAGGTTGTTTCCATGGTTCAGAATCTTCTGATAGGTGATGTAAATGTATAAATGCATTTTCCCTACAATGACTTTTTTTTTTTCTTTGCTAGAACTGGTATGAAATTCCTTCCAGATGGCAGAAGTAATTTGTCATATTGTTGAGCAATGAGCTTCATATTAGTTGTCTGTTAACACTATCTATGTTGATTTGATTTCACATTCTGGAATATTCCAAACCTGAATTTTATTTCAAAAAGTGTGCTCATTACTTCTGAATATTCAGCATGACAAGCTTTGTTTTATTTTTATTTTTTTATTTTATTTTATGGCTATAGTTTCTGTGTTGTGATTCTGTTGAATATTCTTATTTCACAGCATGTTAAATTTGTGCAAGAGTGACTAACGAAGCTTCACTGGGTTTTTTGTTGTCATTGTCTCTAAAATTTTGCAAATGTATTCTGTCTTATGAAAATTGTTATTTACAGCCTGTGTTTCACATATGGCATGTTCGTAATTTCACATAGGAACTTGACTTTGCCCAAGGATTCAATAATCCAATGCAAAAACGTAAAAAAAAAAAAATGAAGGTAATCGGCAATTAAATTTTATTCGCAGAAGTTTTTTGGTTTTTCTTTACAGCAGCATTATTTTAACTCCGAGTCATCTTGCTGTGCTTAATTCCTGTTTTATGCTATCCAGTCTGGTTTGTGTGTCACACCAATTTGTCAGCTCTTAAAAACTTAAGCATACTTGACCTCTCTACGCCACACTGCTTCACAAAGAGTGCATTTCATAAATCCATGAAGTGGTAGTGACTTGTATTATTGCTCTCTTATGTCTTCTACGGCAGTATACAAAGAAACCACATTTCATACCTGTAGAAAATTATGATGAAAATTATAACTATTTCTGTTATGTCCAAATCTGTCTCACATTTCATTATTTTTGCTAAGTTTTCTTTCTCTCTTTGATTTTACTTTTTTTCTTCTAAAAACTTGTACATTCCAATTATGAGTTGCCAAGATTACTAAATTGATTGTGCATAATAAATATTGAAATACCTAATTATATTTTATAATAATAATTTTGCAGGTCCTATTTGTTTGTTCTGACGTATGTTAAGCAAGTAAATTTATACTCTTGAAATTAAGCAGATTTCAGTTCGAAATATAATATCTTTTGGTGGTTTCAATATCTTTCTTTGAACCTTGAAAACCGTAAAGAGTGCATCAATGTGGAAGATCATCCCACAGCCTATGGTTCCAGTTGGTCATTGCAACTAAGATTTTTTGAACAAAACCCAGTGTATCATTCAGCCATTGTCACAAAGAACTAGCTGGTACCTCGACAATATTGCAGGGAAGCTTCATTTTGTGTCAGCTTCTTAGATTCACAGTGACCCCTGTTGCTGACATGTGTGCCATTGTTGCTTAGAGGATCACCCCTTAGATTCAAACCCATCCCC
This sequence comes from Macrothele yani, assembly GCA_039090855.1. Classification (NCBI taxonomy): domain Eukaryota; kingdom Metazoa; phylum Arthropoda; class Arachnida; order Araneae; family Macrothelidae; genus Macrothele; species Macrothele yani. The sequence goes on from CM077006.1 coordinate 40,014,802, forward strand.
CACCAAGATTGCCTGCCATGTATCTAATGTGTTTCAAGTACAAGTATATCCACGCATGTACCTGGGGGAATCACACTCTGGGACAGAAAAGGGTAGTAGATTTTGTTGTTTATGATCAGTGCCTGAAACATTTAGTTGTTGACACTGATGTGATAAGAGGTGCAGCAATGTTTGGTCTGATCATTACCTATTAGTGCCATAAGTGAAGCTGAATGATGGTTAAAGAAAGAGAAATAGGAAGATTCCTGTCATAAAAAGAGTAAAGGTTGAAAGACTTCTTGAAGAATTACATCATTACTCTGAAATTATCAGTGAACAACAGAATCGATTGAAGATGTGTGACAGCAATGTGGATAAGAACTGAACGTGTTTTGATACTGTGTTTTCACTGTTGCTGAAGAGTTTTGTGGTACTTCAGCAGTGGGTAGCATTAAATATGATGTTTAGTTGAACAGTAAGATTAAAGAAGCAGTAAAGAGAAAGTAGGCCGCATATCTGGGGACGTTGCAAGGTAGAGCTACTGAGGATAACTTTGAAATATGTGAAGTAGCAAAGCAGGTTTATAAGAGTAAGGGGAAAAGTGGGAAAGATATAAGATTAATGAATTTGAAAGTCAATTTGCAGCAGTGAATTGACTTTTGGGAATGATATGAAAGTGTTCTTTTAGTACACAAGATATATGAAAAGAACAGGGAAAATAAAGTTATGAGCTGTTTGGAGAATATGATCGGGCAAACAATATGGGAGCTTAATGTATTGAGTGAAAGATAGAATGTACAGCATGAAAGCTGGCATGAGTTGGCTGGTAGAAGCAGAGGTTGCCACAGCAAGAGGAGCAAGCACAACAGGAATCTTGACAGAGGTTTGTAAACCTATATAATCTGCTCAAAATGGTGGTGTCCCAGGAGTAGATGGCATGACAGCTGAGATGTTAAAATATGGTTGTTACTTTCTCTGTGTTTGTTTAACTGAAATTTGTAAGTTGCGTTGGGAGGTAGGAGTTGGTTCCTCTGGGTTGTGGAGAGATTCTACCATTGTCCCTTTTTATAAGGGAAAATGTGATCTGACTGAATGTAAGAACTACAGCCATATCAGCCTGCTTAGTGTGCCAGGAGTGTTTTGGGAAAGTTCATTATTGGTAAGGTATAAAGGTTGTATATCAGAGAAGATGTGAGAAGTACAGAGTGGTTTTTTATGCCTGGTAACGGCTGCTCTAACCAAATTTTTTTCATTACCTATGAGGATTGGAAAGTATCCCTGTCAGTAAGAAAGTTTTTGCTGCCTTTGTAGATTTAATAAAGGTATATGACCAAGTGAACAGGGTGTTTCTGTGGAAAGTCTTGAATAATTACTGTGTAACTGGGAATCTGCTTAATAGTGGCAAAACTGTTTGTGCTAACAGTAGAGTACGTGTATTATTGAATAGTGTTTTTATTGAAACGCTTTTCTGTCAGTGCAAGGGTCAGACAAGGTTTTGTGATGTCACCATAGCTGTTCAATACATTTATGTATGTATGCATGCATGATGCCTAAGTAGACAGTACTAGTTTCTATCTTAGTAATTCCTGTGTGTGCAGGTTGCTGTGTGCTGATAAAAAGTCCTGTTGACAGAGAGAAAAAGTGAGTTGCAGAGTATGTTTTCACAGATGTACAAAGCTTGTGTGAAATTGAAGCTGAATACAAATAAGGGGAAAAAAACAAAGTTATGATTTTTGAGTGAGGAACTGTTAATACTAAATGCAGATCAGTGTAATGGTACAGATTTAGAGCATGGAAACGAGTATGTGCATTTTGAAAGCATGTTTGAAGAGAAAACATATTGGATAGTGAAATCAGTAGGCAAATACATTTAGCTTTGACATCATAGTTGCTTTAGGAAGGTTTCACAGGACTGGTGCATTTTTGAAATGATCCAGAATGGCTGTGTTTGAAAGCGTAATTGTTCCTATTTCAATATATGGTAGTGAAACCTGAATACTGCAGAAGAGACACAAGAGTCATTTGGGTGTTGAAAAGATGTGCTACATGTGGGAGGGGGGGTAGGTTGTGGCAAGACATGCTCTGATTGTGTGAGGAATGAAGATGTGTAATGTGAGGCAAAATGTTGATGATAGAGTAGAGACAAATATTCTGAGTTGTTTTTGCCATATTGAAAGACTGAATTATGAGGTGCAAACTAAGCAAATTTTACTCAGCCCAAGTGGCAGGAAAGAAAAGAAAAGTAGGTCAAAAAAATCATTGGAGGGACTAGATTTGTGAATGCCTGAAAGAGAAAAAAAAATGAGTTAGGAGTACAAAAAGTAATTTGTGTGAAATGTGATGGATATCAGTGAAGCTCATGTTGTGTGCCAAGATTGCTGTAAATGGAGACATTTTATGCATCTACAGTAAATGAAACCTAACTCCATCGTGGAGAGAGAATATGTATGATTTGGAAGTTTACCTTTCTTTGTGGAACTAACTTCTAAATCTCAGAAAATAATTGAGTGATATGTATGAACATAGTACATACATACATATTTATTTAGTTATTTTGGTAGTTTTTCATTAGCTTTTTTTGTTCATCAGTCAGTTACATATTTTAACATTTTGTTTAACATATTTTAATGCTTTTAAAACAAGTAGCTGGGCCATTATTTATCAGAATTTTAGTGTACTCATTGCCAAGAAAAAATACTTTTTTCCCATATTTTGGGTTGCATTCACTTCAGTGTTTTTGGTATTAATCTTACATTCAGGTCTTTTTTTTTCAGTGCTTTTTATTGTGTCAGTACTGTTTGTTAGATGTAGTATACTTCTGAAATATTTGTAGCTAATCTTACAGTCAGTGGCATAACAGCATGTTCAGTGTCATGTAATGTTTTATCCTTATCTGTTTTAGATTTTTTCTTTGACTCTGTTATTGTATGAGTGGGCAAATGCTTTTATTACATGAAGTTTTATACTTCTAGTTGCATTTTGTAGTTCAGTGGATGATGAGCATTCGATGGAATTATGTTTGCAGTGAAGGTGAAGTTGTTCTCTGGCAGGAAATAAGCTTTTTATTTTTTCAACAAAAGTACTAGCGAAATCCGCGGTTTTATTTTCTTATATTTTTATCTCTGATAACATAAATATAATGCAGCAGCTAAGATGAATGTGTATTGTACTTTAAGTATAATCAAGAATAAGAGCAAATAGGTTTTTACACTTCTGAATTTAATAATGAAATAAGTATACTTCCCTTTTCTAATGAAATTTATGAAAATATATGCTTTTCTTTTACATCCCTATCCCACTGCAATAGAGTTCTATATATTAATGTAACCCAGTGGTGAAAGGCTTTCTGAAATCAAAGCCCTTCCTATTTTTGTATTTGATCTGAAACTGTTGAACCAATTGCTCATGAAAACATGTGGACTAGTATTATAACCTGCTTCTCGTTGCTTATGATTCCATCTTTATCTGCAGTAATACACTACTGGATATAGAAAATGCCATGTCATGAAAGAATGCAGAAAATGAGACAAAACTTGCCACACATGTAGATTAATAGGTGGGAAAGAAGTGGATTACTTTCTGAAGAATACATGAATGTGATAGGTGAGGAGATAATGTGGTCTTAGTTACAGGTCATGTGACCACCATGCTGGGCTATACATTCAGCAGCACTGCACATCATTGAGTGAAAAAGTCCCCAGATAGTGGTGTCCTGTGGCACTGCTGATTATGCATCATTGGCATATGTCCACAATCATGGGCGAAAGTTTTCCATCTCGGCGATGGAATTCCGTCTTTGACAAATTTCCGAAACCAGAATGAAAATTTCTCACATAATAGTAAAAATAAAAATTCCTTGCGATGTTCCCTCTGTCATGTATTTTTGTTAAATGTCAATTTATTTCATAAAATGTTTGTATTTCAGCTTGATATAGAAAGTAAATTGAAAAATTTTACTTTGCATTTGGAGCTTTGCATTTTTGATACTCTGATTTGTATCAACCAATGCATGTTCTGTTCATTACTGCGAAAGTGCTGCTTTTAATCAGGATGATACATGGGCTGGGCCAATGTACCTCCCAGCTTGTGCGCGATTATAGCGTGGGGCAAAGTGATTGGCCTTGACTCTGTTGAGACTTCTCTCTGTATATATAATTAAATTTTTCACGGCATATGACCTGAAAACTTTATTTTTTCCCTTAAAATACAATGGCACAACTATATATATATATGTGTGTGTGTGTGTGTATATGAGTTTTAGACTGGATTCCGAGTGACAGGAAAAGACCCAGAAGACCACATGAGAGATGGGCGGATGAAATTCGAAAGTATGTGTGAGTAACATGGAGGAGACTGGCACAAGACAGACCATTGTGGAAGAAGCTTGGGGAGACCTTCGTCCAGCTGTGGATTGATAATGGTTGACAATAAAATAGAATGGCATGCCTATGTGTGGGGTGGGGGGAGGTTACAGAAAAAAATTTAAGTCTTGGCAATGCATCGTAGCTTTCAACCCATGTCCATAATTCATTGACATTGCTGGGGGTCATGCAGGCATTATTAAGTCATCTTCCAGTGAGGTCATTAACTCAACTTGGGAGAAGTCTGAGGATTGCACTGGCCAGGGCAGCATCTAGACTCCTTATAGACACTGTCTACTGATGTTGGCAGTTTGCATGTGGGCATTATCTTGCTAAAACTGGACATCAGGGATACCCTGGAGATATGGCAACAAAACGGACTGTAGCACCTCATCGACTTATCATTTTACTGTCGCTGAAACCATGACACCAGGCTGAGGAAACTTTATGGAAGCAAGATCATCCCGGTGATATTGTTGTTTCTAGACTGAGACAGGAGCAAGTCTCATCACTGAATACAAGATAATTTCATTTGTCTCACCACTCATGTCTGGTATTGCACCACTGGAACTTTGAGCGACTGTGTGCCGCAGTGAGTGGCTGTGTTCGCAATGGCTGGTGAAGGCACAAACCTGTCTCAGCCCATCTGCAATCCGTATTCTGTGTTCTGTGTCGATACAGGAATGTCCTTAGCTGCCTGTGCACCTCATCAAATGCTATGCACTATGGATTGTGGGTTTGTTGTGTCTTAAAACTTATAAGTTTTCAACAACATCCTTTCAGTTAATTTAGTGGGGAAATGATAACATATCCTCAAGCTGAATGTTATGTATTAGCATTTTAGGTATAAAAGAATGTACTTTATCTCAAAAGTATTTGTATTGGTGTAGCATGATTACGTGCAGTAAAATCTTTGACAACTTCTGATGTGTCCTGCCATATTGTGTTTGGTGATTTCATGCTTGCTACCATTAGTTTCCTTGTGATGCCACAAATTTTCTTTTGTGGAGTATTCCTTTTAACAGATTTATGTGTTGTTTCTATTTTTATGTCATTTTTTACCCCATTCTTCTTACTAGGATACAAGGAGCCATCAACCTAGCGTGCTTAATCCTTTCTCCTTAACCAGTAGCGTAGGACTGAATAGTAATAGTACATCTGCTTCTCTGTCGGCTCCCTTGCCTTCTCCAAGTGGCAGAGCTCATGGACTAATGAGGAGACGCTCCTCACTGCCAACATCAGAAGATGGAGAAAACTGCACTGGGATCAGTGTGCCAACATCTTTGGAATCTCGAGAGAAACCTGTTTTAAAAGTCTTACTTCAAGATCAAAACCATGGGGAACTCAGTATGAACACGTAAGTGCATTGTTTTCTGAAACACTGAACTCTTGAAAAGAAGGAATTACAAGTGTTGGTAAAACTATTTATACTTCAGATTAGTGGCATTGTGTGGCAAATTAGGTTGGGTGTGCTTTTATGATTGAAAAAAAAAAAAGTTCTTGCAACCTGCACTACAAACTTCACATATCATTTTGAGCATTGAATTGCATTTTTATTGACATGTAAAAGTTCTGAGAATGAATAATGCAGCTGCAGTCTTCATAATTACTCTAAAGCCATTAATCATAGAATGATTTTGAATATGTCAGTATACTATTTAACATACTTTTAACTATTCAGCTAATAAATATGAACCCCTTTCTTTTTGGAGAACAATAAACAAGGTCAACAGAAAGGTCTTGACTTCAATTCACATCCCCTTAACCATTTTACTGTATCGTAATGTGAAATGGAGCAATGTCGCATGGAGTTGGTTTTTGTATTTATGCTTGCATAGTAAATTTGGAAAAAAGAAGATGAGGCTGAAAATGATATATTGAATGTCCCATTATCTGTCAGAAAATGGAACGTTCAGTACGTCATTACCACTCTTCCCCATTGTAAATATGGCTAAGAAAAACTCAAATTATGTCTAAATCTTTTTTAACTTTTAATTTAATTTCACATTTTCCATCTTCTGAGTTCTTTTGTTTTTTCAGACATTTCTGGCCTCTAGATGTTTATCAAGGCCTGTTGTCAATGTAAAAAAACATGTAGCAAAAGTATTGTTTACACAAAAAGAATTTTAATTATATTGCCAGGTTCCATTTTCAGTTGCCAGTTATTAAATTAAAATCTTTGCATTAAATATTTTGTAAGACTTATTTTTGAATTGAGTTGTTGAATATGCTATTTATAAGTTTTGTAGGTTCATTTATGGACCTGTTTTGTTTTTTTATGTGATAACTTTCTTTAATTTTGCTACATGGTTTCTGCATTGACAACAGACCTTGATAAACATTTAGAGGCCAGAAACGTCTGGAAAAACAAAAGAACTCAGAAGATGTGAAGGTAAAGTAAACTAAAAAATCTTCAAGTTAAAATAGAACTAAGTATATTAATATGAGTAAAGCCTTGAGTAAGAGTTTTAATTTCTAAATCTGTTCTCATAAACACATCGGTTTACATGCAGACACATTGGAAACAAAAACAGCAGCCTGTAACACAGGGCTGATCTGAATTGCTCCACACAACAGCCAATCACGAACATTTGCTACTACCAGGTGCTGTTGTATCAGTGCACACCTTGTCATGCCTTACCAGCCAGTTTCAAACCATGGGAAGGCTAGCAAATAAACCTGCTGTGCCATTTGTATGTCTACTTAAACGGCTTTGTATTTGGAACCATACACCTGATGATCAGGATCTTAATGCAAATGTAATATGTTTACACACAGAACCTGTTTCTCTTTATCAATATGTTGCATACATGATTTAATTTCGGGCACTATGGGAAGCCTTGGCAAAAACTTAGGGGAGTTTTCTTCCGAATGAATAAAAAATAGGTAGTTTCGGTTGCACTGTAATTCCGTGAGTGAGAACCACAACCCTAGAATACCCTGAATACATTGGTGAGTCAAATGGAAATCTTAAAAAAGAATTCACAGCTTACATGTTGAAGATAAATCCAAGAACCTATCTTTCAGACACTTTGTGGACTTGCAGCATATTGTTGTTATAATAACTTGCAGCAGATGTTATAATGAGCTGAATCATGACTTACATTCAGCATGGTGATTGCTTTGTCTACTAGAATGCCACACCTTCCATGTTAGCACATTCAAAGTTCCTGTGATATTCAGTTCCTGATAAACTGGAAAGTTGGTAGTGCTTAATAGTAAACTGATTTAACAGTAGAATGGGCAAAATGAGGAAAGCCCCTTATCAGGTTTTAATATTTTCACCAAAACAGAAGTTTATCAGAATACTGAAAATGATGCATGCAGGGTTCCCATGGTTCTTATAAATCCTTAAAAGTCCTTCAAAATGTGCGTTTTTTTTTTTTTTTTTTTTTTTTTTTTTTTTTTTCAGTATGCTTAAAAGTCCTTAATTTTTGTCAAAAATTCCTAAAGGTACTTAAAAAGTACTTATTTTTCATAACTGGCTGCATGAAATCCAAAAATTACGATATAGTGCCTAGAACTTTTACTTCTGATTAGCTATGTTGATGTCCCATGTTGTCAACTGAAAATCTGTGGAAAAGCACAGGACAGTGTGAGATAAGTAATTTGTTGAGCTCTGTAAATAGCATATATATCCAGCAGGTTCTGGATATTGTTGTTTGTTCAAGTTCTGTCATCATCTCTTGGAACTGACAACTCACTTTTGTATTTCCCCCTTTTGTATATGCAAGTAACAATTCTTCAGTCATACCAAGAGAAAATTGAGTGCAAAACTGAAATTTTCAACTGATAAATTTGACTGTGGTTTTGCAATTTAAACTATAAGATGATTAAGTGCCAAATTCAAATCTTGAACTCATAACTTTAACCACAGTTTTATAATTTACACATCCTTTATTGTATATGTTATTATTCTCTCACATAGGAAAACTGATTTGACCAGCAGAACTGTAAGTCCAACTTTATTACATAATTTAACTTAAATTATATAGAAAAATATTACAACTCAATCACCATACTTCAATTTGCATAGTTAAATCATGTGTAAAAGTATTTGGACATATGTCTTTGTTATGTGTATGCAATTGGCAGTCTAAAAAAATTGATGAGAGGTGCTTAAGAAGTCCTTATTTTGGGGGGTAGAAAAAGTGTGGGAACTCTGTGCATACAATGAAGTATTTAGACCTGCCCTCTTTTACAGCAGTGAGAGTTGAGTACAAAGTAAAGAATTCTGTAGTAGGAGCTGGTAAGGATATCAGGGGAAAGTGATGGGTACAGTGGCAAAACAGAATTTAAAATGCAGATATTAAAACAAATGTGAGTACTTCTGTAAAAAAATGTTAATGAGGGCATATTAAGATGTTATTGACAAGTATGTTGAATGAGAAATGAAAGATTGAAAGATTACATGAGCAGGTGTTACATTCTGTCATATCAAGTGTCAGACCAAGAGCGAAACCTTAAACGAATTACATACATACATACACATCACTAAGCTGTTCTCTGAGATTCAGAGGTTAGCTACAAAAAGAAATACAAACTACCAGATATTTTTACTTACTGTTGTCGTAACAAACTTCTCCATTTACAGATATCTTAATATACAACTCAGGCTTCACTGACATCCATTATACGCCATACACAAGATATTTTATACTTTATACTCATAATTTTTTTTCTCATGCAGACACTCCTGAATCTGATCCTCCCATGACTTCCTGGGCCTTCCTCTGCCTTTTCTTCCTGCCACTTGGGCTAAAAGATTTTCTTAGTATCTCATCACTCATTCTTTCAACATGGCCAAACCACGGAAGCATATTAGTCTCCACCTTGCTAACAACAGTTTGCTTCACATCACACAACTGCAATACATCTTCATTTCTCACACAATCATATCGTGTCTTGCTGCAAACCCCACGTAAGTAACGCATTTCCCCAGCACACAAACGACTCCTATGTTTCTTCTGCAGTACCCAGGTTTCACTGCCATACATCAGAGTAGGAACAATTACAGTTTCATACACAGCCATGCGGGACTCTCTATAGAACCCATCATTCCTGTGAAAACCTCCCAGAGCAGCTATAACTTTCAAAGAAGAATTCACTCGCCTACTGATTTCACCATCCAACTTGTTCTCTCTGTCAAACATGCTTCCTAAATACACAAACTCACTCACCTGGTCAATCACAGTGCCATTTATACTTACATTACATTCAGTCGTATCATCAGCATACAGCAATCTGCACACACATATATCACCAAGACATAAACCAGTATTATCTATTTTGGCATCACGCATGCACGCATCCATAAATGAAAGCATGAAATCAGCCATTAATGAATGAAAAAGCACTGTTAGAAGCAGCAAGAGATAGAGAAAGTTCATTGCCAACAATTATTTTTTTTTTTAATATGATCTGTACCAAAAATATGTCTGAATATTGTACAGATACACAGGCATGAGATGATAATAATAATTATAATTAAGATTCTTTGGATCTAGCCCCAAATCACTGAGCATCTGGCAAATGAGATATGTCATTCTTAAATTTCCTACATCTTTCATACACTTTTGCTGCAATAAACATGCACTACTACAATGTAACTCCTTATAGCTATGAAATTCCATGGGCTTCACACAGGCACTAACCGTAAAATTGATGACAGAACACTTCCTTCCTTCACGTATGCTTCCAAGGAAGCTGCCATGTTAGCAGCATGCAGTCCATCAGATCTATCTCACAATGTACACCCAATGTATGACAATAATTTTCTCCTATGCAGTAGGTTCTTAATTTATTTATTTTAAAACTCTTAAAGCTTCCATTTGGATCACTTTTGTAAAATGTTAGATTTTGTCATGTGGTTATAAAAAATATTTGGAAGCAGGATACCCAGTTATGTATTAGAAGTTACTAGACGAAACCCGTCAAAATCGACGGTTAGTTTTTTTTTTTTTTAAGAATAAACTCATATGAAGCAACAAATGTAAACTTTATTTGATTGACAAAACAATGTTACGAATTCATTCAAACACTTCAGTAAAGACAATATTTTGAGTCCATCCATTTACGACAAGTAATCCAGTTGCATCTTCGTGAGTGATCTTTACTGCAACAGAATCCTTTGATCTTGCTCAAGATCAGGCAACGTGGAGGATACCATGTGAGAAGACCGGTTCTGGAAGGTATATTCAGATTTTAAGTGTCTGCCCCTTGACTCTTATTGTCATCGCAAAAGAACAATATGATCGGAAATTGAATCCATTTGATTGTAAAAGGGAAAGTGCTGTCGCTTGGAGTCAGCGGAATGCATGACAAAGTGTGCGATGACCCCTTGTGTTCGCCACACAAAATTTCCACAGAAATTGAATTTTGGAAGAGTGACTTTACGATCATACGTGGGCCATCGACTAAACATTTCCTTGTGTCCAGGTTCGTTTTTTTTTTTATTTTTGACTAAAGGTTTAACAACCACCATGAGCAACTCAATGGGCTATAAGCAATCACCCGTCCCTAATTTAGGGTAACTGGTTCCAGGGAAGGGAGAGAGCCAGTGTCAGAAGACAAACACAACATCCATGCCACTCCGGGATTCGAACCTGGACGCTTCACAAACGAATCATCATAAGCCAGCGCTTAGACCACTGCGCCACCGGGGCAGCCAAGTTTCGTGATGATCATCGCAACTGCACCCGTTTTCAGTCGTAGAATGTGAAGCGGAAGTTCACTCATCTCGATCGTGTGCAAAAATTCAACTGGATAGCTCACTCTTTCACTCTCATCTTCAGTCACAACAGTGTTTGTAAATGTTGTTGGAATGAGATTTGTGTTGTGAATACTCTTCATTCACTTTTGTCTGAGATATATAGTTGTGACCCATTGATCGCCCACGCCTTCCAGTAAGGCTCTTACATTTTCTGTTTTGTTTTTGTTTTTTGCCGCGGGTGAGACATTCTGTTAAGGTATAGATTAAATGGTGCAACTTAATATGTACATTCTAAACATTTTCACTAACAATGGTCAATGGAATGTTTATTTACATCTTTTTTTTTTTTTTTTTTTTGAGGTTTAACGACCACCGTGAGCAACTCAATGGGCTATAAGCAGTCGCCCGTCCCTAATTTAGGGTCACTGGTTCCAGGGAAGGGAGAGAGCCAGTGCCGTAAGACAAACACAACATCCATGCCTGACCGGGATTCGAACCCGGGCCCCTTACGGACGAATGATCAGAGGCCAGCGCCTTAGACCACTTCGCCACCGGGGCGGCCATTTACATCTTTACATAATGGGAAATGTCTTACTTACGTAAATAAACTCAATCGAATGAATATTAAATTGTATATCCAACGGCATGGCGCAAGCAGATCTTTGAGAGTCTTCGCTGTTGTGATGCGAAGAACTTCGATACAATCGCCTGCTAGCATTTCCATGACAACATGAATCAGCATATGGAGGTGAATGGACCACTGCTTTGTGCAACGGTTCGCTCAGAAAAGAGAAGACTTTGGGCTCTAGACTATCTCAGTCCCTCCATGCTTCCGCCTTTAACAGCATTTGTTTCACAAGAGTTGTTTCAGTCAACCACACGCTTCTCCCGTAGATTTTACATTGGAACTTTGATGCCCCACAATGCCCGAACTGTTGCTCCAATCTCATTTTTCTCTTTGACTGGCACATCTACATGATAAGACCTTTATTTTGATACCTTAACCATATTTTTACTTTCAGCCGTTCTCTCAAAATAGTTTGTTTTTCCTTTGGTTTTTTGGTCTTCTTACAGTAAAAAACCTTATAGAATTAATATATAGATGGTCTAAAGAAATAATTTTAATAATGTGCAAAATGATACAACTCTCTTATAAGGACAAAACTTATTCTGGCATGCCGTTGTAATGAAGAAGGTCGCTGTACTCTGTAATGCAGAATGACACTATCCATGGTCCATTGGAGTATAATTGTCTTTGCAGTTTTGGGGCACTGAAAACAGTCACTGTGTGTATAGTGTGTTGACCCATACATATTGTCCAATACTTAACTGATGTATGTGTAAAATACACACTGAGATGTCAGTTCATTGAGTACACTGCCTTCATCACATAAATGGCTTGCTCCAACATGTAAAACAGCATGTGAGTGCAGTGGGCTGTACAAAGCAGGCAAACAGGTTTGTTGAGCATCAGTTAGCATTCAACTGAAGATTGAAATGTGAAGAACGAATGACTTTGAACATGGGGTGATAGTTGGCATCAGGGATGCTATTGCAAGCATTGTCTAAACAGCCATCTTTCTAAACTTTTCACACACAATTATAGCAAGGTTTTACAGTGAATGGTGCAACGCAAAAGAAACTTCTAGCAATTGGCCATCCGATGGATGAAAACACTTAATAGATCACTGGAGTCAAAGGAGGCTAGCAACATGGTCATTGGCTGGTGTAGCCTATTTGCAACATGATCCAATAAATTTGGAGATAACCTTTGACATAACAGGGCTAAATTCTTTAGTGATTTCCTGGATTGTGGCCCCATCTTTTCACTTGTATGATTGCCACTGTTTTTCTTTGACCCCTGCGAACCACCAGCAGTTTTCATCAACACTCGTTTTTGCTAAGGAGTCATAATCTTCCATGACAAGGCCCAGCTGCATGAGTCATGCTGAACTCAAGATTTTTTTGCATCTGTTTCAATGGGACATTCTCTGGCATCCTCTTCACTGGCTGCTTTGAACACCTATCAATTTACACCTCTTTTCACTGTTGAAAGATAACTTGAAAGAACATTGCTTCACTACAGAAGAGGTGGCAATTGCTGTGTTCCAATAAGAAGGGAAATAATTTTTTGTGGAGAGAATAAATATTCTCATACCATAAAATGACAAGTACCTGAATGTCTTTGGATACTTCACTGAAAAGCTGTGTATGAATGGTTGATTCATTTAGTACATACTATGCAAAGCTTTAAGTGTACTACCACAAAATTAAAAACTTTTAACCTTACCTTTTGATTAGCCTATGTATAAGATACAAAACAGTAGCACTATATGCATGCACACATCTATAATCATAATAAAAGGCAGTGTTATCTGTCTGTCTATCTGTGCCTGTAATTCCTTAATCTAATGAACTTACTTCACACTTAGTGCATCCAGTAAATAACATCATCAGAACGAATCTAAGGAGCAAAATCATAATTTTAAGATGTAATGGGTAGCCATTCAAATTGTTCCCCAATTATATACCATGAAAAAGAAGCCATTTTATAGACAGCTCGCATTACCAATGACATGCAAGTTGAAAATTCATTTCACACACATTCACTGCAATAAAAAGATGGTTCGACTTTCATTGACTTTGGGTGTAATAAATATTACATCATTGCCACTGAGTTACAGGAATGCTTGAAAGCTTCTTCTACCATGTTATCACAAACATTCAAATCTCACCATCATGTGTAATGCAAATTAAAATAATTCTGGCAAATCTTTACAAACTGGGCTTTATATTGAATGTAACTGAGAATCAAGTTCCAAGTACTGTAGTCTAATAGTTCGAAGTACTGTGACATTTTAGGGGGTTTGCACTTCATTGTCTATACTTTCTTCCACCATAGGTGGCTTATCCAGTGTCCTACTTACAGCCACAAATGATTCTGTTAATGCTGTCTACATAACATTTGCTTTTATTGCCAAACAAGCAATCAGATCTAAATTTGTGTGCATTCTGCCTAGGTCCAATGATGCTATCAGTTGTCTTGTAGAATTTGAAACCAATGAGAATGCCTTTCCACTAACTTGAATTAAAAGTGATTATGCCCATAATATTTTATTGTCCCATATTGAAATTTCAGTTGTGCGATCTCAACATTAGCATGTCACTGAAATTACAACCATGAATGGCCATTTAGCAATGCAGCAAGCCTACATGCTTGGATTTTCTACAATTTTAAAAGACCTTTCATTTCTCTTCAAGTGCATGTGCTCCTTCATCCCGTTCTGTGATGGTCACCAGTAAAAGTTTGTTTTCAGGACTGAGACCAGGGAAATCTTTTCATCCTAGCCCAAAATTTAAGAGCTGAAATTATCGTGCATGGAACAGGTTTTTAGCATAAATTGCATTTTACAGCTTGTGGAAGATTTAATGGTATGCATTTGAATCGTTGCTTGGACAACAGACACCAAACGAGGGCCGCATTGAAGAAAAAATTAATAGGTGTGTGAAACTTGGTTGTTCAGAGAATTATCAAAAAGTTCCATGTTCAACTTGCCCAGGGCCTATATAGTAAAATTAAAAATCAATCCCTCCCACAATGTAAAAAGAAGACATTATCCTGCTACAAGAAGGGGTATGTAGTCTATAGGTTAAACTGCAATTGTGGGGAAATCTTTATAGTAGAAACTGAGAGATGCCTTAAGAACTGAGCAGCAGAACAGAAAGCCACTGTAAAAATTGTCACCAGCAAAACTAGACTTGACACACAAATTCAGAATACTGGGGAGGGCATTTGGTTAACAAAAATTCTGTCTCATCTGCAGCACTTTGTGAAAAGGAAGTTGGAAGAAGAGGAGGAGGAACAATTAATGACCAGAAAGGCTGGGTGTTACCACATGAATGGCAACACATACTTTATTGACTACGAAATTAAAGTTAAATGTTTGGTCTCTAGGATTTGCGATGACTCCACTGATACAAAAAACTGTTAACGATGTTCATATAAGTCATGCAAGATATTAAAAAAGAAGAAAAGAAAAAAAAAAAACTTGTGTCGTCAGTATTGTGAGATTCCTTGTGTGGGGAATATATCACTGCACTATATGAGCAAGTACATTGGAGTACCAAAGGCATTATTTCTAACAGTTTAGGATATGGATATTTGTATGTGTGATATATTTATCACAAAAAAATAGTGTTGTTCACAGACCTTTTACACACTGGTGAATTAAGATTTCTCCAAAAGTTTTATAAATTTAAACATTCTTCTTGTCAGTTTTTGCAATTCATATACTCCAAAAATATTAATTTATTTATCAGTGTATATTTCTTTTTGGTTGGGTAGGTCTCGCAAGCTTTATTCAGTATCAGATGAAGGAGAAATAGAGCAACAAGAAGAGCTTTGCTATGAAGTAAAGGATGAAGTTAGTTTGGTAGAAGATGAAGACGATGATGTTCTGCCATCACCATTCATTCCTCCCAGCAGTGATCCTTTCTCATCTCATAATGAAAGGTATACTTTTAAGTTGTATTTTTTATGATATATTATAAAAACAATCATCATAAATTTCTGTTTCATGCATTATATTGTCATACTTAATGACAGAGGTCTGTAGCTGCTTAGCTTATTTTATGGTATCACATGGTGTCATTAAGTAAATTTAAAATAAATGAAAAACTTACCTTGTTCCTGATTCAGTAGAAGTTGCACTTTAATATTGAAGTTTGTAGCTCAACAGTATGGTACGTTAACTCCAACATATAATAAATTATTCATTAAAATCAGTACGACACAGGAATGAGGTGGTCAATAATAATGATGTAGTTGAAACACAAAGGGAATAAACTAAATTGAAACACAAAGGAAGAAACCAGGGTTCCCACTCAACCTGGAAAACCTGAAATTCTCGGGGCATTTGAAAATGGTTCCCAAAATCAGGGAAAATCCCCCCCCCCTTTTTTTTAGATCAACAGATACTTTCTTTTGCCAAAAAACTTTTCTTTTTCAGATTTCAAACTTTTGTTTGCAATTACTGCTCATGTAGAATTTGGTAGATATTACTTTCAGTTAGATTACATTTTTCCTTTATTCCCTAAAAAAGATGCAAAATTAGATTTTAAAATTGCCTGTTAAGTTATTGCTCAATTTCTACAGACAGTTATAACATGTAGCAATTAGTCATGATGGCTTTGCTTGGAGAAATACATCACAAGATAGCCAACCAAACAACGGACATGTTTGGCTGTTTCTCTGAACAGGAGCTGTCCATCATTAAGCTTAGCTGCATTGTGTTATACACCGATGATCCATAACATTATGACCACCTACCTAATAAGCTGTTGGACCCCCTTTAGCCTGCAAAACATCGGCCACTCAGCAAGCATCGATTCGATGAGATGGCGATAGGTGTCCTGGGGTATCTGGTACCATAATGTCAACAGCAGGTCCTCCAGTTCCTGTACATTTCGGGGGGGGGGTGATTTAGCACAAACTCGCTTTTCCAAGTCAAACCACAAATGTCCGAATGCGTTCATATCAAGCGAATTTGGAGGTCATGGCATTAATACCAGTACGTTCAAGCAAGAAGTTCCGGAAATTTTTATATTAAAAAAGAATAAGTACAGATAATACCTGTTTATGTGGTGTTTCCTTCAAAGTAGTTACCCTGTGCAACTATGAATTTTTTTCAGCGCTCATACAAAGATTTAAATGCAGATTGAAAGCCTTCTTTGCAACATCCTCCAGTGCCTCCGTCACAGCTTATTGCATTTCTTCAGAACTTCAGAAGTGTCACCCCTTAAACAAATTCTTCATCCGGGGAAAAAGGAAAAGTCACTCTGGGCGAGATCAGGGGAATAAGCTGGTTGTGGAAGAACGGGAATGTGATGTTTGGACAGGTAATCGGACACCAGGAGGGATCTGTGAGCCATCGCATTATCGTGATGGAGCACCCACGAGTTGGTCTTTCAAAGATCGGGTCATTTGCGTCTAACTGATTCTCTGAGACATTTCAGGACGTTGACATACTCTTCTTTAGTGACTGTACAACCATGTTGAAGGAATTCCTTGTGTACGACCCCCTTGCAATCGAAGAAAACTGTTAGCAAGACCTTTCCTTTGGAGCAATCGGCCTTGAACTTTTTGGTCTTGGTGACGACGGTGATTTCCACACTTTTGACTGTCGGTTGGATTGGGGGTCGTACAAAAAGCACCAAGTCTCATCCCCACTGGTCAATCGATTCAAGAGATAGGGATCTGAATCGATGTTATCCTTGCAAACTTGCGTGCGCTCATCCATTTTTTCTTGTGTCAGGTTTTTGGGAACAATTTGTTGGCACACGTGATGCATGCCCAGGTTCTCTGTTAAAATGGCATGGCAACTTCCAACTGAGATGCCAGAAATTTCTGCAATCGCTGTAACAGTTTTTCGACGGTCATTTTTCACAATTTCTTTGACAATGGCGATTTGTTCATCTGTTGTGGATGTTGAAGGTCGTCCTGACCTCTCATCATCCTCGATACTCTGTCGCCCGTTTTCGAATCATCACTGCCACTCATAAACCCTAGTTCAACTCATTGCACTCTCACCGTACACTGACTTAATCATTTGAAAAGTCTCAGCGAAAGATTTTCCGAGCAGAACACAAAATTTTTCAGTTGAACGCTGTTCAAAATTTGACATTGTTGTCCTCATGACGGAGAGCCTCGAATGCCTGTAATCACGAACTATGCACATACGCTGTACGTGTTGGATCTGGATCAAACCGGTTCTGGCTGGTCGGTCACATGATGCTCTTCGCTTGCTCAGCGGGGAATGACGTAATTTACTGACATTTGGCAAATATTCAAAAAGTTCCAGAACTTTTTGAACGTACTGGTAGAAAGTCACCAGCATGTTCCTGGAACCACTCCTTGACAATTCTGTTAATGTGGCATGGCACATTATGCTGTGGGTTGGCCATCACCAGCAGCGAACACAGTTGCCATGAATGGGTGAACTTGGGTGGCAACGATGTTCAGATACTTGACAGCTGTCAGGGATTGTGCTATTGGGATAATGGGGCCTAAAGTGTCCCAAGAAAACATCACCCACAGCATAACGCCACCGCCGGCCTGTTTCTGCCCAACAGTGCATCCAGGTGTCATAGCCTCTGTTGATAATTCACAGGCCTGCAAAATTTGAGTCATGAAAAAGTGTTTGCAATGTAATGACTGATTTTTATATTGTTTGGTGCGCTGATTTCAAATATGGCATCCATTTTTCTCAATCACGTAAGGATTTTTCACAAGATGGGCTTGAATATATGGGCAAGAAAGCCTATTTTACATATTCTGGCGAAAAGTAGGTCTTTTCAAAATATTTTTAAGTGTTTTATTTACAAATTTATTATTTATCAAACTATTAGAAATGATTTGCTAAATTATATTAATTAGAGCAGTTACCATTGTTAATACATCCTGGTATTCATAGGTCCTTATGCTGTCTTTTCCTCCCCCCCCCCCCGAAAGCTCCTTTTGGCACTTTGTTTCGTGTAGGCAGTATGTGGGTCTTCTCTGTGCAGCATCCAACAGTAGTCCGCCATCATATTGACGTTCTACCTACCTTGGTATCTACGCTCCATCTCCTTGATATCTTGGTGAAATCTTTCTCCCTGTTCTTCACTAACAGCACCAAGATTTTCGGGAAAGTAGTCCAAATGAGATTTTAAAAAATGCACTTTCAAACTCATCGAACAACCCAAGTCTTTGAATTTCATTAACATGTTTTCCACGATACATTTAAAGTTGGGGTCCTTAAAGTTCCCGAGGAATTTTTAGACGACTTCCTTAAAAGCTCCCCGGGCCTCTTTTTCACTCAAAACCATTTTACTTTCAAACACGTCATCTGTAAAAAGTTTCTGAATATCTGGACCTACAAAAACGCCTTCCTTTAGTTTTGCTTCCGACAGTCCTGGAAACTTGTTGCCAAGGTATTTAAAGCACTCTCCTTCTTTTGATAGAGCCTTAACAAATTGTTTCATCAAGCCAAGCTTGATGTGAAGTGGAGGCAAGAGGACTTTACTGGGATCAACCAAACTTTCCTTTACTACATTTTTGTTTCCAGGTTTTAATGCTTTCCTATGCGGTCACTCCTTTCCTTTTTGATCCAGTGATTGCCCTTATCCGGACTGTCCCATTCACACAAGAAGCAAGGGTACTTGGTGTATCCTGCTTGTTGTCCAAGAAGCATGGAAAGCACTTTTAGATCACCGCATATCGTCCATCCAATATCTTTATATTTCAATTTGGTGAGAATCAAGGCTAAATTCTCGTAACATTCTTTCAGGTACACAGAATACCCTAATGGCACTGAAGCATACTTGTTGCCATTATGCAGAAGCACTGCTTTGAGGCTTCTTTTTGACGAGTCAATAAAGAGCCTCCACTCGTTCACATCATACTGTATATTAAACATGTCCATCAATCCAGGGACATTGTAAACCAAGCCACTATTTTGAGAAAAGTTGGAACGAAATCTGTTTCTCTCTTTCTGAACCATGAGAAATAGGTACCAGGAGCCAATAAATTATTTTCCTTTAGCCTAGAGCCTAAGAGTTCTGCAGATTCTTTAGAAAGGCCCAAATCTCTGACTGAATCATTCAATTCCAGCTGGGAAAAAGTTGGGGCCCGCTGCTATCTGAAACACTGTGAAAGTCCTCGTCATAAGCCTGACCTTCGTATTCAGAGTCTTCAGGAATGTCTTCTAATTTCTCAGTAGGTTTAGGTACAGATATTTCTGATCTATGAGAAACAGGGCGTATTGCCAACAGAAGGTTTGGATAAAATATTTCTCTCTTATTAATTAAATTGTACCCCTGCACGTTACATGAACAGAAGTAGCAGTCATCACTATGATTTTTAGGTTCCCTCCAGATCATAGGGATTCCAAAACGGAAAGACTTTTTCATGCCTTTTGACCACTTTTGCAATTCTTCTACACAAGGGTAACACACTTTATGTGGGGCCCATGACTTATTCTGGTCACCAAGTTTTACACCGAAATATGCATAATATACTTTCTTCACAAAATCTGTTATATTTCTTTGATGTTTCTTCACTACAAATTCCCCACAAATATAACAAAAGGAATCAGGTGAATTAAGACAAGCCCTTGCTGCCATTTAGTACATTTTATAGGTTAAAACTTTAAATATGAAAACCATAAAAATGAGTATACTCATCCGCTGCGGGAAAATTTTTTTAACCTCTACAGATATAACACCTTGAGAAAAATTGCACTGCTCAGCACACAACCGTTTCACTCAAAGATCAAAGTACAACTGAGCAGGAAGCGTGGAATAGGGGAGAGGAACGAAAGGGAGTGAGTCATCAACTAACTCATTTCCGGTCACACTTGATGTTCCTGGAATTCTCCTCATGATAACGACTGGTGAATCATGGTGATTTTTAACGTAGGCTTTCGACGAATAAGAGCCATTTTGAAGTAAAATCTGTCCGAACAAAACTTTTTTTGACATATTATTACTTGAAAATTGTTTTGTTTTTTTGCACCGGAGACTGCACTAAAAATTTCCAGTTTTCGCCAGTAATGACGACTTATGACACTAAATGCTCATCCCCTTCATTAGTAGATTATAACACAATTGATTGGTGGCTACAAAAATCAAAAGTTTCAACTTGTGAAAAAATGGTACGTGATGTAATTTTTTGACTATTTTTCCTGAAATCAGCATCCAAAAATCTATCAGAATCAGCTATTGGTTTGTAAACACTTTTTTGGTTGCAGACCTGTGAATCGGCATATTAGTGCTCGGCCATCTACATGATTCACCAGAAATCTTGATTCATCAGACCAAGCCACTTTCTCCTAATCATCCACAGTCCAATCTTGATGATCTTGAGCACATTTCATGCATTGTTGGCGATGAAGTGCAGTGAGTATGGAGACACGGCTGCCTCTTCGGCTACTCAGGCCCATGCGCAGAGGGCTGTGATGAACTGTGTGTTGTAACACATTGCCCTGATGACCACTGTTGTAGCTGCTGGTGATTTTGTTGCACTTTGGCCCAGCAGTCGCTGTGAACAATGTGCCACGGTCTCCACTCCCCCTGGCATCAATGAGCTGCGGACAACACATGGCTGTACGACAGCTCGTGGTTTGGCCATCTGTGCACCACTTCTGATACGTACTCACTACAGCGGCACGTGAACAACCCACAAGCTGCGCTGTTTCTGATATCGTAGTTCTAAGGTGGCATGCCATGACAATTTGTCCTTTATCAAATTCTGATAAATTGGCAGTTTTTCCCATTCTGACTCCAAACACTCTACTAACCAAAAGCCAGTCCTCGAGTTGTACATATATACTGCTCTGTGGACTTCTGCAATCAACTGACATACTTTTTATTGCTTATGGCCCATTTCTGTGGGAATGTATTTACAAATTCTATGTGGGCAGTATTTGCTAAAGTTCATAGAATTATGATATGGAAAATAATGTGCACATTTAGGTGTTATTAATGAAAAGCAGGTAATTTTATAAAGGAAAATTACTTAAAGAATTAACAACTGTGTGCTTTAGTGAGAAAATGCATGAATGGAATGAAATTGTTGCACAACTGCACTGTGGTCACAATGCCATACAGAAGACGTAGGGTGTTGGAAAGTGTGTGCAAGGTGAGTACCTTGGCAGTTGACACCCGATTTGAAGGAGAGAAGAGTGGAATCCTGCTCTGATCTGGTAGAACCATTCGAAGCCAATGAAGACACTTTTTCTGATCTGGTGATGAGATGAAACATGGGCGTATCTTTGCGATACAGAAATGAAGAATCAATCCATGGAATGGCATCATTCCTCTTCACCAAGACCTAAGAAGTTCAAGAGCCAGCCAGCAATGAGCACAGAAAGTCATGGTGACTGTTTTTTTTTGGGGGGGGGGGATTACAGGGGTGTCATTCTCCTTGATTTTCTGGAAGGTGGCCATACCGTAACCAGTACAATGGAACACTCAAGAAGCTTAGAGAAGCCATAAGGAGGCAGAGACCGAAAAAGAATCTAAAAAGGATCCACATTCACCATGACAATGCTAGACCACACACATCTTTGGCAACAAATCAGGTGACCAGCAAATTAGCCTGGTCAGTGGTCCCCCATCTACAGCCTAGATCTGGTGCCCTCCAACTTCCACCTGTTCAATCCAATGAAAGACAGTCTCCAGGGACAAGGATTTGATGACGCAGACGAGGTGAAAGTGGCTGTGAAGAAGTGGGTACAACAGTCCACACCTGAATTTTTTTCAAAGAGAATTCAAGAGTTGGATTCAATGATAGCGCAAATGCATCGCTTGTGGTGGAGACTATGTTGAGTAGTATCTTTGTATAGAGAAAGTGTTACTCTACCTGCATGTGCAATTTGAACCACCTCTGTCAGTTAATAAAAAAGTTATGCCCACTTTTTCATTACTTTCGGTACAACCCTCGTACAAACTCTTACTGTTATGCTGGTTGTAACCATAAGAGTTTGTACAAAACATCTCCAACCCAACAGATTTACTTTGATCGTAACTGCATAGATGCCAAGTAGTACGGATTTTTGGTTGCTGTTACGGAAGTACGGAAACACCGCTGAAATTACGGAAAATCGCCATTTGATTTACTTTTCCGAGATAGAAAGCAAATTTTTATCAACTTAAAAATTTTTGTTGGTTCTTCAAGTTTTTCTGGGGGGATTAAATGCTACATTCTGTGTATTATAGATTTCTGCATCTTAATTGGCAATTTATCTACCGTAGACTGAGCAGCAACCACACTATGCTGGCTCAGTGTTTCATTCCATGACACCGCTCCCATTGGTTCTCTCCCTGCCGGACGCAACTACGCAATTTAGCTCTGTGTGGACGCTGCTTAAGCATTCGTTCCGAACTCCCATATACACTTCGTGTCTCCTGCGTGCAACCAGGGCAATTGCTTTCGTTCCTCGTAGGCAGCGCTTCTGCTTTATTGTCCTTGATGCTCTTTGGTTCTCTCTGCTGCACGTGCTACCGTACTGTTACATCACAGAAGGGTGAGGTGATTGTAAAGGTTTTTTTGCTGTTTTGTTTCATTTATTTAGAATGAAGCTTTCTTTAGACAAACCTTCATCATTGAAGAAGAAACAGTGTTTTCTAGAAACTTACAATAGAGATTGGCCCTGTTTTGAGAAATCAAAAGTTTCTGTGAACCACGTGTTTTGCAGAATTTGTAGATGTGATTTTAGTATTGCGCACGGTGGGCGGGATGATTGCCGAAGACACGCAGAATCGAAAAAGCATAAATCTTTCGGTGAGTTGAAAGTTCAGTCAGTGAGCGATTTGTTTGCATCAAAGGAGAACAGTGTAATAAATGCAGAACTTATGTTCACTTCATTTATTGTGGAACACAATTTACCCATAGCAGCTGCTGACCATGCTAAACCGTTATTTCAAGCCATGTTTCCCGATTCAGCGATCGCAAAAAAATATTCGTGTGGAAGAACCAAGGCTACTGCACTAGTTCAGCACATGGCCAGTGTTTCTACAAGTAACATCGTATCTGAAGTTAAAAAATATCCTTTTTCTCTATCTACGGACGGAAGTAATGATGCTCACGCAAATAAACTGTATCCCATTACAATAACATATTTTGACGAAAAAATAGGGAAAAATTTAACTGTTTTGTTATCATTGGTTGAATCAAGTAATAATACAGGTGAAGGAATATTCAACTTTTTGAACAATCAGTTTGTTAAAAAAAATATCTCGTGGAGCAACTATGTGTCATTTTCTTGTGACAATGCTAACACTATGATAGGTCAAGTAAAAGGTGTTGTTTCTCACATAAAGAAGGTTCAACCTGCAATCATAGTACAGCAATGTTCATGTCATTTAGGTAAATTTAGCTGCACCGAAATCTGCTACTCAACTGAAAGGATTTAATGTTGAGTAGTTTCTGATACAGTTGTCCTTTTTTCGGAGAAAAGTTCAAAGAGGAAACACAATCTAAAACTGAGTCAAGCTGTTTGTGGTATTAAACCACACAAAATTCTAAAGCATGTCAATACTCGCTGGTTATCACTTTTGGAATCCATTGACAGAATTTTATAACAGTGGGAGGCTCTAGAACATTATTTCAGTGACAATGAAGAAGCTAATTCACAGTATAAGAACCTTGCAAGTATGATTGGAAATCCTTCATCTAAACTTTATTGTCTTTTTTTATCTGCTACTCTTCCATTATTTACATCTGTTAACGTGTTCTTGCAGCAGGAAGCTCCGCTTGTGCATGTATTAAAAAGAAAACTTCATAGTCTGTTATCTGAATTGCTTGTACGATTTATCAAGCCTCGGCATTGGATGTGACAGCAACATCTCTTGCAGATGGAAATTTTGAAAGGAGAAATCAAAAAGAAAACTGTGATCTCGTAATTGGGTCCAAAAGCGAGATCTTATATAGGCACAACTGCAGATTTGAGTGAAGACACAGTGGCAACTTTTTATTCTGAGGTAAGGGAATTTTACAAGGCAGGCTGCAATTACATTTTAAGAAAATTTCCACTTAATGATGAATTTCTGAGTCATGCTGAAATTGCAGATGTAGCATTAAGGCAAAGTGTTTCTTTTGCATCATTCCAATATATGTGTTCCCTGTTTCCAGTTTTGAAACCAGAAGAATCTGACAAGGTGGAATCTGAATTTGCTCACTACCAGTTTGAAAATTTTAACTGTGCTGTTACTTCTGGGAGAATGGATAAAGTGTGGCACAGAATTTCTTTAATGAAAAATGAAAGTGGCCAGTTAAAGTGTGAATCATTAAGCAAAATTATGAAAATGATTTTAATAGTCCCTCATAGCAATGCAAGTACAGAAAGAATTTTCAGTATTGTAAAAAAAACCATGAATGAATTCAGACCTAATTTAAGTACTCATGTGCTGTCTTCTTTATTAGTAGAAAAAATAAATAGCATTGCACACAGTGAACTATGCTATCAGAAGAAGTTTTCACAAATTGAATTAAGGAAGGCCAAAATGGCAACTACAGCCAGTTTATCATAATAATTTGGCCAACATTCCGAGGAATAATTTTTCTTCATGTCTGAAGGTAATTTATTTTAAATTTTCCCACTAGCAAATTATTTGTATTGTATTATTATTATTATTATTATTATTATTATTATTATTATTATTATTATTATTATTATTGTTGTTGTTGTTGTTGTTGTTGTTGTTGTTGTTGTTGTTATTATTATTATTTTGTTAATAGTTCTGACAGATTAAAATTGGTTGCAGTGTTAAATACCCAAATTTGCTGCTGTAGACTGGATTACTGAAAATTACTGAAAAATGAACATGTTGGTTACTGAAAACTACTTTTAGAGGTTGGCATCTATGGTAACTGTAAGAATTTGTACAAAATGTCTCCAACAGATGGTGCTGATGAGTTGAGCATTTCCAATTTGGGTGTCCTTTTCAATTTGGGTTCCTACTGTGTAAGAGTTACATATGTAACTTCGGCAAACCAGGAAAAATCAGTAAACAGATATGTTTGCAATTCTATAGTGATCCTTTTGCAATAAATCCAAATCTTTTAGTACCAAAAATCATTTGTGGCAAGAGGCTAGCAGGGGTCCAACCACTCAACTATAAAGTGCCTGAAGTGGCAGCCTGGACAAAAACAGTTGAAAATACAGAGCATCCATTTAGGAGAAAAATTGAGAACAAGAATCGCTCCTATGATTTGAAAGCTTTACAAAGAAATATTTATTAAGTAATGTATATATACACGGTCCTATCAGAATAATATGACCACCTACCTAATAATGGGAATAACCACCTTTAGCCCGGATGACAGTGGTGAGACACGTTAGCATGGACACAGTGAGGCCCTGGAGGGTTGCCCGAGGCACACGTGCCCGTTTGGACTGCAGCAGAGCATGGAGGTCCCGGTGATGATGCGATTGTGGGTTGGCACGTCAAACCTCTTGATCCAAATAGTCCCACGAGTGCTCTATGGGATTGAGGTCGGGCGATTTTGCCATCCAATGGAGAATGGAGGCATGGCTTCTATGTTCCTGGAACCAGCCACGCACCCCCTTAGCAACATGGCAGGGCAAATCGTCCTGTTGGTAGACACCATCACCACCAGGGTAAACATCCAACATGAAGGGATGCATCTGGACAGGTAGACATTGGCATTCAAGGACCCATCCAGTGATACCAGCAATCCCAATTCATACCAAGAAAACATCCCCCAGACATGCATGCTGCCACCGCTGACCTGTACTTGACCAACAAGTGTGTCCGGGTTTTGGTTCTCATGTGTCTGATGCCATATACGCCACTATCCGTCACTTCTGTGGAGTAAAAACCTCGATTCGTTGGAGAAGGCAGTTTTTTTCCACTCTTCCACTGTCCAGTGACAGTAGTCCCATGAAAACCGCAAGCATCAGTACCGATGAACCTGGGTTAACATGAGCGCCTTGATGCAGCATCTACTCTGGAGACCCATGCATAACAGGGTTCGCACCTAGGGCCTCTGTGAATTTTGGAGAGGTGCAAGCTTGTTCTGTGTGACATTGGCAAAAAGACCCCAACTCACTGGGTTTTGTTCCAGAATCCTTAGGTTGAATGACCAACTGGAACCCTCAGCTGTGGGCTAATTCCCCGCACTGGTGCACTTACATGATTAAAAAGACAAAAAGAAATTTTAAGAATGACTCAAGTGTGGGATATGGTGGACCTACCACACTTGAGAAGGACGGTCCACCACGGAATCGACCTGGACTTTCCAAACGGCGTATGAGAAAGAGATCTCGGCTGAGTGAATGTAAGATTGGTGTATGGAATACTAGAGGTATAAATGGCAAGATGAGTGCGGTAATTGAGGAGATGAATAAGTATAGACTGGATGTGCTGTGTGTAAGTGAAACCAAAAAGAAGGAAATTGGGGTAGAAGAAGTGAATGGCACAGTGAGTGTGTGGTCTGGAGTATTGGATAATATGAGAGGACAGGCTGGTGTAGGTGTGATTTTAAGTGAAAAGATGAAGAACAACTTCATTCACTATAGTTGCGTAAGTGAGACAATTCTCTGGCTTCATTTGAAAGTGAAACTTCAGAGAATTGGAATTGTTGTAGTGTATGCTCCTTGTGACTCGGAACCTTCTGATAAGAAGGAAGATTTCTGGAATGAGCTAAAAGCTGTTTTGAGCCAGTTTGGTGCTAAAGAAAAAGTTATAATAGCAGGGGATTTCAATGCTAGAGTAGGTGTGCAGAATGCAATTTCTGACAATGTTCTGGGTAAGTTTAATGATCCTTGTGTGAATGATAATCGTGAAAGATTAATTGAACTCTGCATTGAGAATGGTTTGTGTGTATCTAATACATTTTTCAACCACAAGTATATCCATACATATACTTGGGAAAATCGCACTCTTGGTCGAAAGAGTGTGATAGATTTTGTTGTCTACGATCAGCATTTGAAACACTTAGTTGTTGACACTCGTGTGATGAGAGGTGCGGATGTTGGTTCTGATCATTACTTGGTAGTGTCACGAGTGAAACTTAATGTTGGTTGGAGGAAAAGGAATAGGAAGAGACCCAGGATAGAAAGAATAAAGGTTGATAGGCTCCTTGAAGATCATCAGCGGTATTCTGACTTACTCAGAGAATGACTGAAGGATCTGAAGTCTGGTGAGAGGGATGTAGAAAAGAAGTGGGAATGTTTTAAGAACTGTGTTGTCACTGCTGCTAAAGAGGTCTGTGGCACCACAATAGTGGGTAACAATAGAGGTGATGCTTGGTGGAATAGTGAGATTGAAGAGGCAGTAGTTTGCCGCCCCGGTGGCGCAGTGGTCTAAGCAATGGCCTCTGATCATTCGTCCGAACGGGGTTCGGGTTCGAATTCCGGTGAGGCATGGATGTTGTGTTTGTCTTACAGCACTGGCTCTCTTCCTTCCCTGGAACCAGTGACCCTAAATTAGGGACGGACGACTGCTTATAGCCCATTGAGTTTCTCACGGTGGTCGTTAAACCTCCAACCAAAAAAAAAAAAAAAAAGAGGCAGTAAAGAGAAAGAAGGTAGCCTATTTGGGGATGTTGCAAGGTAGAGTCTCTGTGGATGAATATCACTGTGAGAAGCGTGAAGCTGCTAAGCTGGTTTGCCACAGTAAGGCAAAAGATAGGAAGGAGAAAGTGGAAAGGCATGAACTGGCTTTTTGGAAAGATAGCAAGTCCTTCTGGACTCAGGAAAAATAGGGGAAACAATGAGACTCAGGAAAAATAGGGGAAACAAAGTTGTAAGTTGTGTGAAAAATGAGATTGGGGAAATAATATGGGAGCCCAATGAGTTAAGTGACAGATGGGGTGAATACATCTGTGAGTTATTAGATCAGGAAAGCAAAGATGATTCTGAGACAGATGCAGATGATGTCACAATGAGGGATGAAAGCACAGGAGGGATCTCAAGAGAAGAAATGCGTAAAGCTCTAAAATCACTTTAGAATGGTAAGGCTCCGGGAGTTGATGGCATAACTGCAGAGATGTTGAAATATGGTGGTGACTCTATAATTGACTGATTAACTGAAATTTGCCAGTTGTGCTGGGAGTTAGGAATGGTCCCTCGGGATTGGAAGGATGCTATTATT
Source organism: Macrothele yani (assembly GCA_039090855.1). NCBI lineage: Eukaryota > Metazoa > Arthropoda > Arachnida > Araneae > Macrothelidae > Macrothele > Macrothele yani. The sequence goes on from CM077006.1 coordinate 40,043,512, forward strand.
GTTCCCTTGTATAAGGGAAAAGGTGATCAGACTGAATGCAAGAACTATCGTGGTATTAGCCTATTGAGTGTGCCAGGGAAAGTGTTTGGTAAGGTTGTTATTGAAAAAGTACGGGGTCTTACATCATTGAAAGTGTGGGATGTTTAGAGTGGTTTTATGCCTGGTAAAGGCTGCACTAACCAGATTTTTGCATTACGCACGATGATTGAAAAGTATCTGGCTGTTGGGAAGAAAGGTTTTACTGCTTTCATATATTTAGAGAAAGCTTATGACCGAGGGAATAGGACCCTTTTGGGGAAGGTATTATATGAATATGGTGTTACTGGGAATCTACTTAATAGTGTAAAAGCCATGTATGCTGGTAGCAGAGCTTGTGTATGAGTGAATGGTGTTTTATCAAAATGGTTTTCCATTGGTGCAGGAGTTAGATAAGGTTGTGTAATGTCACCATGGCTGTTTAATATATTTATGGATGCATGCATGCGTGATGCCAAAATAGATAATAGTGGTTTATGTCTTGGTGATAACCGTGTGTGCAGATTGCTGTATGCTGATGACACTGTCCTGTTGGCAGACAGCAAACGTGAACTGCAGAGTATGTTGACTCGGATGCACGAAGTTTGCGTGAAATTCAAACTGAGTATAAGTAAGGGAAAACCCAAAGTTATGGTGTTTGAGAGAGGAACTGGTAGCACTGAATGTAATGTAAGTATAAATGGCACTGTGATTGACCAGGTGAGTGAGTTTGTGTATTTAGGAAGCATGTTTGACAAAGAGAATAAGTTGGATGGTGAAATCAGTAGGCGAGTGAATTTTTCTTTGAAAGTTATAGCTGCTCTGGGAGGTTTTCACAGGAATGATGGGTTCTATAGAGAGTCCCGCATGGCTGTGTATGAAACTGTAATTGTTCCTACTCTGATGTATGGCAGTGAAACCTGGGTACTGCAGAAGAAACATAGGAGTCGTTTGTGTGCTGGGGAAATGCGTTACTTACGTGGGGTTTGCAGCAAGACACGATATGATTGTGTGAGAAATGAAGATGTATTGCAGTTGTGTGATGTGAAGCAAAATGTTGTTAACAAGGTGGAGACCAATATGCTTTGGTGGTTTGGCCATGTTGAAAGAATGAGTGATGAAATGCTTACTAAGAAAATCTTTTAAGCCCAAGTGGCAGGAAGGAAAGGTAGAGGAAGGCCAAGGAAGACATGGGTGGATCAGATTTAGGAGTGTCTGCATGAGAAAAAGATTATGAGTATGAAGTATAAAAGATCTTGTGTACGGCGTGTAACGGATATTAGTGAAGCACGAGTTGTATGTCAAGATCGCTGTAAATGGAGAAGTTTGATGCGACAACAATAAGTAAAAATATCTGGAAGTTTGTATTTCTTTTTGGAGCTAACCTCTGAATTTCAAAGAATAGCTTAGTGATATGCTCTACTGTTATCAGGAACATGTACCTTGGGTGCCCCAGTGTTCATTTCTGGGTGGGTGTGAGGGAAATCCAAAAAGGAAGGTTTCCCGTTTTATTCACGCCGAAAGGATTCTCTAAATGAGTTGGTAAGCATGAGTTCAGTGGGTACTTATAATCACCACTGTTTAGTAATTTGCATGGTCAATTGCTAAATGCGCAATAGATGGCACCAGAGTCACAAAGATGCAGAGTTTGCGACTGAAGCCGGAACCTCAACGACTTTGCTCACTTGAGCTGTGGTTGGCAGAGAGACACATCGACCTCCTGAGGATGACAAGATGCTGTTGAAAGCGCTAGGGGATTGTGTATGACGGGCTGAATCAGGTTGGCGTTTGCTATTATAGGAGTTTGTGCGATATAAGAGGCAGATGGAGCGCTACTTTAGTCACAGTTGATAACAGTTTGACTGCCGTGGAATGTAAATAGTGTAATTATGTACATAGTGTGTTTAATTGAGTGTATGAATGTGTTGTATATAGTGTACCTTAGAGTGGTTTTTATGGGGAGTGTACATTGTTGAGAGTACTATATGTGAGTATTTATTAGGTGGGTGAATAAGTGTTTTCAAAGTGAGTACCATTTTTTGAATTGTGAATTTTTAAGGCCATGTTGCATATGGGGGAGTGAAAGAGGAATACGATAAAAAAATAGGCGTAATGAAAGTTGACAACACTCACGTTATAGTGAGTATACACCTAGTGATGACGAACTATGTTACATCTCAGACGGCAGACAGAAGTCAGCATTTTTTGTCCTGTGAATAAAAATACGATGTTTCATGACCGGAAGAACGAATATAAAACAGCGCCCTATAAGCAAGAAGTTTTCAACCTTTGAAGGCCAGCTACATAATAGGATGTTCTAATTGATGTGCATGAAGTGTATAGCAAGAAAGTAGCCAAGAGCTTTTAGGTAAGTGTTTGGCTTTTTTGATTGATATGTCAGTAATGACTTGCACGTAAGTATGCGCAGTTTGCTGGTATTTAATGCCGTTAAAGATGCAAATAATATGCTGCATGCGCTATTGCATGTCGATTGTACTTTACCAGTTGATGGAGGCAACATTCTTCTCTGGCATCGATAGCCTTTGGGGCTCCACAGACCACAGCTATGAAGTCGAGAGGTACTCAGTGTGCCAGCTGTCCATTCTTACTACACCCTTACTACAGCACCTCGCAAAACAACCCATGAGTCTTGCTGTTTCTGAGATGCTTCCACCCTTGACGCCATTGCTGATGATCATTCCTTTTTGAACGTCCATAAAATCACTATAAGCGACTACGCTCGATCGAATGCAACCGATATAGCAGTACCCCTAGTGGCGAAATGCGGAAGTTAGCCATTGCAAATCGAAAACAAAAAGAGATAGAACAAAATTTCCAATTACAAAGTTGTAGAGCATCAATTAATTAGTACAAGACGACAGTTGTTTCACACAGATAAGATAAATTGTCGCCTGAATAGTCTAAAATGTCCGAAATCGATGTGCCGCGATTCGAATCTGCATATTCACATTTCTCAAATGTAGCCGTATGCAAATGCAGATGTGACGTTGTACTGTACCTACGATATAAAAACCAGTAGCAGGATGTTCCCTGATCAGAAGTTTAGGTTTACGTACGCTGTGTGAGAATGGCGAGCTTGGATTTCTGGGGTTACATAAAAAATCAGGTGTATGCAACAGCGCCTACAAGTCTGCTGGATCTAAGTCATTGTGTTACAGATGCTTGCAATAGTGTGACACCTTCTATGCTGAGTAATGTGCATGCAGAGTTACTTTCACGAATACATATGTGTATCGTGGGCAATGGGGAACTCTTCGAACATACTCGACATTAACTTTTTTATCACTGTGCGCCAGTTTGCCTTTTTTGTTTTGTCTGATGTCATCAAACTGTATTGACATAAGTACGCATTTATGCAGCACATTGTGTGTATTTGATCATACCTATGCCTGTTCCCTTCAAACGTTCACACAAAAGGTCGCGCATCGATTTCGGACATTTTAGGGTATTCAGGCGCTAATTTATCTTATCTGTGTGAAACAAATGTCGTTTTGTACTAATTAATTGATGCTCTACAACTTTGTACTTGGAAATTTTGCTCTATCTCTTTTCGTTTTCGATTTGCAATGGCTAACTTCCGCATTTCGCCACTAGGGGCGCTGCTATCGGTTGCATTCGGTTGAGCGTAGTCGCTTTACTCTACCATTATCTGACTTGCATAACTGTACCTCTCTCCGTTCACAAGTTATTCCAGCCTAAAGGGATTTTCCTATGCATCCTGTATATATATATTTATTTATTTATGTTATATAATTAAATATCATCATTTAACACTTTCAGTGCCGTGTGACACTGAACGGCGTCATACAATACTTAGCCCAGGTACCGATGACACCGAACGGCGTAGTAATTGTGGCTTCATATTTCCATTCCTAAAACCTTCAGCACTTGAAGAGAGGTATGTGTTTTGTTACTGGCACTGTGAATGGGAATCCAACTGTTTAAAAATGACTGCGGTTTGGGGATAGCGGATTTTTTTCCACATGGTTTAGGGAAGGGAAAGTAGGTTGACTCCCCATAGACTTTCACAGCAGGCGCTTTTCACTGCACTGTTTATTTTCCTTTGAATATCAGTGGTTTAGCGGTGAAGGGAACTATCAATAAATAAATGCTTCAGTGGCAATAAAAGGCATTTGCTGCTTAGAGTTCATACATAAGAGGGTGGTCTATTGAGGACGCAAAAGGGATTTCAAGGAAACCCATCTTGACTTCAATGCTTAGTTTTGTGGAAACGGATATATTCAGACAGGCTATCTCCGGTCCCTCTCAACCAAAAGTTCATCGGCGAGCACATCCTGCTGTGGAAATAGGTGATTCCTATAATTTGTCATCATATGCAGAAACATATTGTTTTAGTAGCTGTAGTATGACCAGCAGTGAAAATGAAGAATGCGATGTTCTCCTCAACAGATTTTAAGTATGCATCGGTATGATGTTCCCGACGTCACGAGAATAATTCTGTTCACTAGTGAAAATTAATATGACAGGTACTGAAGCAATCAAAGTTTTCAATCTTTTTGCGACTGAACGATTTTACAATTTATTAGTTACCATTTCCAGGATTTGCATGTCTATAGCATATACATTGCAAAGCAATGCATATCCTGTAGACATATTTATATCCCTGGAGTTACTGAAGGTTATATTTACAAATATCACTTATGGATAAATTTTCTTGTATTTTAGAATAGCGGAGTCGTGCAAATTTATGAGATCCGAACATGGCTAGGTTGATCAAATTGCATAGAAGCTCATCTGTGGTGCTGCGTGATGCCTTGTGGCGTCTCGGGAGATTTGCTCGTGTTTCTTACTGGCACCACGTGCTTGCCATTGAAATAGCACAGCGGCAGCGAACGTGTTAACTGATTTTTGCTCTCTCGTTTCTTTTAATGAACATTCTGCTAGGATAAACATTGTGCACCAAAAATATTGAACTTATAGAACTGAAACAATACCACATATTAATTTTTCTGTAAATGCCCTCATTTAACTGATTCTTTTGTCTTCCCTTTTCTTTTAGCGAGCATTCTGACGAGGACAAGTATCGTCTACCACAAACATTCAACTACAGAACTGAAACAAATTGCCTGTCAGTGCTTCGCTATTCTTTTAGTGGGTTTCTAATAATCTTGGCTCTCCTCTGTTTATTTGTAACTTTCTTACCATGTCTGGCCAGCATTGGGGACACGAAAAACATTCAGGAAGTGTTGGAAGCTATTTTTCAGCCTTACATTGTTGTGAAACACATTGACAGGCCAGTTTAAAATGAAACACACTTTGTGCTTACAATTAAAAAATTATTCATCGTAGTTTAAGGCAACTAGTTTTACAAACTAAATTGTTAATCATCACTGTTGAGCTGTGTTTGTCAGACTTTCCAGTTGTTCAGATTTGTCACTAAGTCATGTCCTTTTGTGACGAATCATTCATCATCTTCGAAGATGTTTATATACGCTCATGTAAATGTACTGAATGACTTCTGTAAAAATTTAGTTATCTATCTCTCAGATTTTATAATATGTGAGCATTTTATATTTTATATTTTTTATTTTATTTTATTTTTATTTTGAAACATCCTGAAACAGCATTGAAAGCAGTTGAGTCATGTTGTTGTGTTTTGTAATAATGGTGCCATATTTTAGCAATAACTGTACAGCTTATTGTATTATATTAAAATTATTTTGTTATTGCTGTGAATAATAAAATGCCTCACGTTTTTAGTTTGTTCCTATCGTTTTCATCCATATAAATTTAAACTATAGGCTGTTTTGACACATTTACATCATTCTGAGAAGATGTGAAAAGCCCACATGGACTTAAATTGTATTTGTAGTTTTCTTACTCATAACAGGATTTATTCGACTATGGAAAATACTCCATCACAAAATTTTAAAATGTTGATGCTCAGGTCTTGTTTAAACGCAATTTTTTTTTTCTTAGTGTCACTGAAAAGTTTTGAAATTAAGAGTTTAAGTAATAAACTGTATATTCGTTTACTTTAGTGTGTTGATTTATGCATAAATAAATGTCATTTTTAAGAACTCCATATGGAAAACAGACATCTTTGATGCACTAGTTTATGTGGGCTACATACAGTTCTTACAATCTGGCCTTATGTGCTGGGAACATTTTTAAGCACATCTTTTGTAAAAAAGATTGTGTGTTACCAGTTTGTTGGTTTGTGGACACCATAACTTTTTTCGCATTGGGAAGCTTGAAATGTGCAAATAATGATCCTACATTTCGTTTTTTTTTTTTTTTTTACAATGCACAATTTTGCCATTTAGAGGGTGTAAATGCAGATAATATCAAATTCAAAATACATTTTATTCCATATATTTGCTTCTAAACATTCAATAAATTTTTTTTTAATCTTTCGATTCCATTAATGTTGAAGAATATTTTAGGTATAGTCACTTTTTCAAGTTATGCCTAGATTCTCCGCTAGGGTGCATAAAAGTAAATTGTGCTTTCCCCAATACTTCTGCTTCTAAAACTCAGATTTGACAAACAAAATTCTGGGAAATCTTTTACATGTAATTTCTAAATTTTTGGTAAAAAAATTGCGGTCCCGGACTATTCGTCCAACGACGATTGGTCCAATGCCGATTCGTTCAAAGGGGCAATTGGTCCAATGCCCGATTCGTCCAATGGTACGATTGGTCCAATGCCGATTCGTCCAATGGCATCATCTTACCAATGGTAAACTGTTTTATTTTCCAGAAAGGAATAAGGATTTAAATTATTCTGCTCATTATATCCTTTTGAAAGATCATTTCCGTATATTTGGTAATTGTAAACATTTTACATAAACCTGGTAAAAGGCACCCAATGGAGCATTTCTCAGCTGTTTGCAAAGCACCTAGGTGCGGGCCTTTTTAGAATATTTTAAGTTAAAACCTAGATATTTGGTATTTGTAAACCTTTTATAAATCCTTATAAAAGGCACTCATTGTATCATTTCTCATGTCTTTACAAGGCACCTAGGCCGCAGGCCTTTTCAGAAGATTTTAAGTTACAACCTAGATATTTGGTATTTGTAAATATGTTATAAAACCTAATAAAAGGCACTCATCGTATCATTTATCAGGCCTTTATACAAGGCGCCTAGGCCACGGGCCTTTTTAGAAGATTTTAAGTTACAACCTAGATATTTGGTATTTGTAAATATGTTATAAAATCTAATAAAAGGCACTCATTGTATAATTTCTTAGCTCTTTACATGCACCTAGGCCTAGGCCTTTTAACACTTTTTATTCTACTGATTTCATATTCTAACGTTTAAGTAAAGTTAAAAATACTATCATAACATTAGTAAGTTTTCTTGATAGGTAAACGTTATGAATCTGACATCGGTAGGATAAAAACTGTCAAAAAAGCATAGGTCTAGGGCTTGTGAATTAATATTTCGTGCTTAAGTAAAAGCGCAATATTATTAACTTGATTTAATATGTTAACGTTATGGATGTGGCATTGGTAGAATATAAACTGTTAAAAAGGCCTAGGCCTAGGGCCTATGAATTAATATTTCGTGCTTAAGTAAAAGCGCAATATTATTAACTTGATTTAATATGTAAACATTGCTAATCTGACATCGGTAGAATAAAAACTGTTAAAAAGGCCTAGGCCTTAGGAATTAATATTTTGTGCTTAAGTAAAAGCGCAATATTATTATGTAAACGTTATGAATATTACATCGGTAGAATACAAAGTGCTAAAAAGGCCTAGGCTTATAGCCTATGAATTAATATTTCGTGTTTAAGTAAAAGCGCAATATTATTAATTTGATTTGATATGTAAACATTATGAATATGACATCGCTAGAATAAAAATTGTGAAAAGGCCTCTGTCCAAACCCGACCAGAACGTTTCCATTGGCCAGTTGGCGGAACCCCACTGCATGCTACAAACAGAAATGGAAAACTAGTATTTTATATTATTTCATGCAAAAGAGAAACATTGAAGTTAATTGAACGGCTCGTACATCAGTAACTTCATACGGCAGCAAGGACAGTAAACAAAAAAAAAAATCTGTAACCACAATATTAAGCATGAAATGTAACATTATTTTACATTCTTTGTACTACCGGCACTTTCGTATAACATCGGAGATAAAATCAGAACTGCTGAGATTTTTATAACACGAGTAGCACTTTGGACAGATAGGACAGAATTGGACCAATCGTACCTTTGGACCAATTGTCCATTGCACGAATCGTCCCTTTGGACCAATCGTCGTTGGACGAATCGTACCAGACCCAAAAAATGGTTTGTCCACCAGGGGACATAAGTGTTGATTTCTGCTTCTGATGTATTTGCAGCAAAATCTGAGCTTCTAAAATCTGAATTGAAAAAAATTTGTTTGTGGACCGATACCGCTCACGTCAATAAACCTTTTTGGAATATTTTTTTCTTAAAATAATGCATGATTTCTCCACCAGGGGCATAGATGTATATCTTAATCTTATTTTTGTCAATATCTCTGCTTCTAATGGTGGTGCAATTGGAAAAATTCCTTCTTTGTTGCATTGAGTTCCCGGGTCAGCATATTTTTCACATAATTTCAAAATTTTCAAGTAATTCATCGATTCCGCTAGGAGGCGTAAATGTAAATTGTGTTTTCCCCTGATATCTCTGCTTCTAAAACTCCGATTGGAGAAATTCTTTCTGCACTAGGTACAGCTCCTGATGAGAAACGCTTTGCATATAATTTCTAATATTTGGTAAAGAATGGCTTGACCAGCAGGGCGTAAGTGTTCATTTCTGCTTCTGATGTATTTGCAGCAAAATCTAAACTTCTAAAATCTTGATTGAAAAAAACTCATTTGTGGACCTATACCGCTCACGTCAATAAACCTTTTTGGAATATTTTCTTCTTAAAATAATGCTTCGTTCTTCACCAGGGGGGCATAGATGCATATCTTATTTTTGTCGATATTTCTGCTTCTAAGAGTCTGATTTAAAAAATTCTTTCTTTGTTGGAAAGTGTTTCCGCTGCGAAATGTTTCTCATATAATTTAAAATTTTTCTTAACACACAAGTCTGCCACCAGAAGGCATAAGTTCACTTTTCCGTTCACAGCAATATTTGTGGGACTAAAAACCTGATTGAAAAACTTCTTTCTTTGGTCAGATACTACTAACTATAATAACCCTGGATGCGTATTTCCTTCCCAAAAGAATGCACAATTTTTCCGCTAGGGGGCGCAGATACTTAATCCGTTTTTCTCAATATCTCTGCTTCTACATGTGCGATTTAAAAAATTATTTCAACACCAGATGCCATTTACCTTGTAGAACTGAATTTGTAGCTCGCAGTTCTGTCGGTAGGTGGTGTTTATGTACTTCAGTTCACAGCTATATTGCTGCTTCTGCGCGATGTATGTGAAGAGTTATTTTTCCTTAACGTAGCTTTTTCCATGAAGAATATTTTTCGCCTATTTTCAACTTTTCCATTATGCAAAATTCTTCCGCTACCAGGCGTAGACTTATGTGATGTTTACTTCTATATTTCTTCTTTTAACTGTTCGACTTGAAAATCTCTTTGTCTCTGTTACTTTCCTTGTGCTATGAGAAACTTTTTGTGTGGCATTTGTTAATTTTTGTTACATGCTTTTTAGCCTGTGGTGGGAATAAGTAGGTGTTTCTATTTCTGATTGTTTCATCAATTGTAGAAATTGGTTGATTGTTTTCCAAACCTATTCCATTTCCTTTGAATAGCTTTGATAAATTTAATTTGCATCAGAACGGATTCAAAAGACGTGCACATTACAACTGAAAATTCAGTGTCATCTTTTTTGTTTTGTTGTTGTTATTTTCACATTTATTATTTTTTTTTTATTGGAGATTTAACGAACATCATTAGCAACTCAATGGGCTATAAGCAGTTGTCCGTCCCTAATTTAGGGTTACTGGTTCCAGGGAAGGAAGAGAGCCAGTGCCATAAGACAAATTTTTGCATTTGCACATTCATTCATAAAATAAAATCGAAGCTTTCTTGATGTACATGTTCACGCTTTTAGGTTATCATCCTCTGTATGTATCAGTTCTTTCCGAAGTTGATAACAGTGGTGCCACCAGAAGTTCAAAACTGTGTGAGGTGTTAGTGGGGCTAAGTATATGGGAGAGGGGTACAAATTTTGAAGTGCTTAGCAGAAATTTTACCAAAAAATTTCCATTCATATTGATTTTACACGATGTTTCTGGTGTTATCCCCAGTAAAAAAGTTTTCAGGTGCATACATACATACATACATACATACATACATTTATATATATGCTGAAGTGCCAAAAAACTGTGATACCTTTCTAATACTACATTGGTCCTCCTTGCAGTAAGATAACGGCAGCAACACAAAGGGCCTTAGACTCCAAAATCCCTCTGTAGCACTGTGGAGACAGTGCACACCACTGTCTCCACAGTGCTACAGAGGGCTTTGGAGTCTAAGGCCCATCCTCCTTAAGAGCATTCCACAATTCTGTAATATTCACCGGTGGAGGGTTCCTGGCATTGATGGCACATTAAACGGCATCTCAAATGTCTTTGATGGCATTTAAATCCGGCGAACGAGGGGGACCAAATCAAAATGCCAAAATCCATGGAATGTTCCTCTAACCATAATTGGGCGACTGTGGATGTGTGTGGTGGCGCATTGTCATGTTGCAAGAGATTGGATCGGTCGGAGTGGTTGCCAAGGCTGTAGCTAGTGCTAAATTCTAGGGTAGGCTACAAATAATGCATGGAAGGCTTGAAAATTTTTATATACTTTCATAAATTAATTTTAACCTATATTAGAGGTTAAAATAATATATGTAGTAGTATTTATTAAAAAGTTAATAAGCACCACAATACTTTTTGAAGATATATATGTTTATTCAGAGTGTACCTCTTCTTTTGATACCTTTAATGGCATGAAAAGTAGAGGCCGCCCCGGTGGTGCAGTGGTCTATGCAATGGTTTCAGATCATTCGTCTGAAAGGGGTCCGGGTTTGAATCCCGGTGAGGCATGGACGTTGTGTTTGTCTTATGGCACTGGCTCTCTCCCTTCCCTGGAACCAGTGTCCCTAAATTAGGGACGGACGACTGCGTATAGCCCATTTAGTTGCTCACGGTGGATGTTGTGTTTGTCTTATGGCACTGGCTCTCTGCCTTCCCTGGAACCAGTGACCCTAATTAGGGATGGGCAACTGCTTAAAGCCCATTGAGTTGCTCACAGTGGGTTAAACCTCCAATCAATCAATGGATGTTGTGTTTGTCTTATGACACTGGATCTCTCCCTTCCCTGGAACCAGTGACCTTAATTGGGGACAGGCGACTGCTTATCCCATTGAGTTGCTCACGGTGGTCTCATCGGGAGACTTTTCCACAGCTTCCTTCTTTAACTTTGTAATGTACTATAGTTGATGTAGTAGCAGCAATGTAACTAGCACAACGTACCCCTCCCCCCCCCCCCCCTGCAAGATTTACTTCAGCGCCTTTAAGCACAAAAATTTTCCAAGAATTTGAATGTGTATGGTGGTGTGTGTATGGTTCGGAGTGGGGGTGGTCAGGAAGATAGGGACAGTGTATGAAAAAGTAAGGGGGACACCTAGAACCCTACTGTGTTAACTTTTTAGTAATTTTCGGAACACAAATACTGTGTAAGGTTATTAATCAGCCAATCAGAATTAACATGGTGTGTGGACCAATGCATGAACATGAATATACATTTTGTGGCAAGGAACGAATTCAGCAAAATATATTTCAATGGTTAAGGTTAATAATTATAAGACTTCATAATCATCTGTTTTACTTTCACTTGTTCCGGAAGTGCTCAGTTTTTGTCAAATGACAGCTTCTAAACTTCAAACAATTGACGAGCTAAGCAAATCATCACTCTTTTCATGAGAAACGTCACTTGAGCTTAAAAGGCTCAGTATAAAAAGAACTGCTTGGGTTTGGGAAGTTTCTTCGCGCACTCTCCTTTTCTATTCTTCCCTTACTTAGCTCCACCTGGACATTTTGCAAATAAATGTTGTTCACTTGTATGTTTAAGATTTTACACAGTGAATCGTGAATGAGATAGACATGCTTACTGTAAGGAAGCAATAGCAACGTTTAATTGTTTTGTTCAAAATAAAACAAATCATTTGAAGAAATCACCCTTTCGGGCTCATTCTGCACGAGTGCTCGAAACGTGGCGGTTGAGCCGCTAGTTGTTCCACTTTTCAGTGGTTATTCTACACAGAAGCGTTGGACCGCACGCTGTCGAACTGCTAGGAAACGCGAGTTCATTCCACACGTGCGCTTGAACAATGCTTTTCAGTAGTCCGTAGGAAACTGCCGAGATGAACATCCGTGTAGATTGAACAACATTAGTCGCTAACACCTACCGCGTTGGAAGCGCTAACGCCGCCAATGTAAGCGTCAGAAGCGCTCATCTAGATTGGAGCCTGCGTTTTTCTCTACTTGCTCTTTGATTTTGTTCGGTTGGCAGAGCCACACATTTAATAGAGCGTCTCAACCGCCGCGTTTCGAGCTTTCGTGTAGAATGGGCTTTATACATCTCTGCGGCTACTGTGAGTAAATGTGGCTGTCGTGTTCGTAATCCTAGATGGCTGACTATTTTTAGCTTTGCACTTTTCCTCAGCAGCACAGAGGGAGGGCGATTGGAGAGCAATCGTATTATTTACAACCCATTGCAGAGAGATCGTATTACATGCCGAGCCAAAGGGCGGAATAACTTCAATCTCTGGGAAATCCAGTGTTTTAAAAGTGAAACTTGACATTTATTTACTAATGACATTTACATATGTACCTGCAAATCTAAATACGTATATCTTAAAGGAAAAGAAAATATTGCCGCCCCGGTGGCGCAGTGGTTTAAGGCGCTGGCCTCAGATCATTTGTCCGTAAGGGGTCCGGGTTCGAATCCCGGTGAGGCATGGATGTTTTGTTTGTCTTACGGCACTGGCTCTCTCTCCCTTCCCTGGAATCAGTGACCCTAAATTAGGGACGAGCGACTGCTTATAGCCCATTAAGTTGCTCACGGTGGTCGTTAAACCTCCAATCAAAAAAAAAGAAGAAATTATTAATTTTGGGGTTTATTTGTGTGTTTTTGCACGTGTTTAGATTTTTTCACAAAATTATAACTGTGAGCCGTAGTACGCCTCTTCTTTACCTGCGCTCGCACCACTGTGTAGTAGGTCACAATAATAGTCAGCGTTGCTGTTTTCACTGGCTCCATTAAACCAATGAGGATCACACCTTTACTATCCCCAAAGACTGGTGCTAATACCTTGCTAGCAGATGGCTGTCACTGAAAAATTTACAGTAGGGAAGATCCAAAATGTCGCCAATCCATGGATTGTTGTTTGGTCTTCGGATCATAGTGGCGAGTCCAGGATTCATCCATGTCACGATTTGGCTCGTAAAATTGGAAGAATCCCATGCAAAATGGCCCATAACAGCTTTTTCACAATCAATCTACTGTTGTGGTATCAAACATTTTGATACCTATTTTGCAGACAATTTCGTTATCAGTATCACATCCATAGAACAAATTCAAAGCTTTGGAATAATATATGGATGTCAATGTACCAATTTCCCATCATCAAAATGTGCACAGCATCAATTCTACAGACAGTTTACTCATCAGAAACGCATTAATAATGTGGTGTATACATCCATAGAGCAAGTTCGAAGCTTCAGAATAATATGGATGTCGATTTCCCATTATCAAGCTGTGCACAGCATCAATGCATTCTGGAGTTTACTGTTTCCCTGGTCTTCCACTACAGGGTGCGTTTCGTGTGTACACACAACCCTTTTAAATTCAGTTATTGACCATTGTTACCATCATATCTTCATAGATTTCTTTTGGACATAATCCTTTAACACAGTGATACTTCATGGCGGCACACTTCTCTGTTGAAATTCGCGTTTCCACACCCTTTCACAACTGAAACAGAAACACGTACGTTAATGATACAAACAGGGCGGATCCAGATGCTTACCTTGGGATGGTGGGGCAAAGGACAGTTGCTCTGGTCTACAATAAAAAAAGGTTGGATGGAAACTTTGTAGAAGGGTCCCACACATTGGCAAACCCGCCCATCCCTAAATTTTCAAATTATTAAGTGAGAAAACTGGAAAAGTCGTTGCCTGCTATGCAATGGAACAAGGTTCATGTTTTTTAAATATCATATCTATGTAGAATCTTTCAAAATAAATTTGAACATTTCTATTTGGGTGGCTTAATTTAATACAACAAATTCCAGCTTGAATCATTGCTAAATATTATGGCTAATTATTTCTCTTTAACACATTCGTTTAATCTTTCTCAATGCACGATTCCCACTTCTTTTGAAAGAAAGTTCCATTTACTTCACTTCATCAAGACTTCTCTGTGCGCCACTCATTGCCTTACTGCCGCTTTCTCTCGGACGTTTGCGGAAATATTACAGTATCAGCGCGGAGTGGTATATTCAGCGAGCAGTGGGGCCCTCCATGCATCGTCCGATTAGTGCAAGCATCATTGGCAGACGGCTGCACGTCGTAGGACTATACGCATCCACACCGTTGCAAAGATTGTCCTTAACAGCAATGCATCGCTACTAAGGACTGCAATGGTCATGGAGCCACTCAAAATGGCAGCGGGTGATTTTCAGTGACGAGTCCCGCTTTGTCTTGCAGGAGACGACCAACAAATCCGTGTTTGGAGGCACAGTGGTCAACGCCAAGATGAACGGTTTTCAATCAAATTCTCGTTTCCCTTGAGTTTTCTGTTTCTGAAACTAGTGTTTTTCTTTTCTTCTCTCTCTCTCTCTCTCTCTCTCTCTCTCTCTCTCTCTCTCTCTCCAGCATATTTAGATCGTTATAAAAACGTTTACGAAACTATGCATTTAACTGTTATAATTTTACAAAAATCAAAAAAGTCTGTTTTGATTTTTAAAACTTCATGTATGGTCCTTTTAAGTATCAGAAAAACAAGCTTTGACATCAGCATGCATGAGATTCTTCCGCGAATTCACGGAATTCCGCTTTTTTTTATTCATTTTGGTCATTCTTCGGATCGATGCAAAACGGAAGAGAAATTTTGAGGGGATTAGTTGAAGGAACCCCTCCATTCATCTTTCAAAACCTTGGAAAACTGAAGTTAAACGGAGTGACGGTTTGAAATTTCCTTTTCTCGCGATGTTCCTTCTGCCCAATTTTGCTGTTAATTATCATTTTATTCCACAAATATTTGTATTTCATCCTGAAAACGGAGGGAAAATTTTCGAAAACGATAGTTAGACAGCGCGAAAACACTTTCCTGTCATCTTCTGGCATGAGTTTCTTCCATTTGTGTAGTTCTTCAGGTTGACGTATAACAGAATTTCCGTGAGGGAAGGATCGTTTTCCGTCGGAAAATGGAGTCAAGACTTTCAAAGTAAGAAGTTAGACGGAGTGAAGATTTCTCCTGTAGTTGTATTTTTTTCTGGTTATATCCTGCTCGGTATTGTTGCTAAACACCATATTTGTACTTCAGCTTGAAAATTTAGGGAAAATTTCTAAAAACAGAAGTCGGACGGGGCGAAGATTTTGCCCGCAATCGTTATTTTTCTCCCCGTGATGTTCTCTCTCTCCTGTGTTGTTATTAATTTTATATTTTGAATAGAGTGATGTGCTCCAGTTTAATATTTGCATAAATAAACTAACATTAAGAACCGTCTTGCTCGTGCTGCATTTTATTCTCACTGTCTCACCGTGCGTTCTGATTTTTTACCCGGTTAAAAAGTTCAGCTTTTTTTTTTTCTTCATGAGTCTCGTGTATGCATCAGTCAGTTGCAATCATTCTACAATGACAACTTCAGCATGGTATGCAATAGGCGAAGCTGGAACGTATTTAGAGGGCTTGTCCCCTGAAAGTTTTTCAGTATTCCAGGGAAGGAAGAGAGCCAGTGCCATAAGACAAATTTTTGCATTTGCACATTCATTCATAAAATAATTCTGTTTGTTCTCCATTTTGTGATTTAAATAATACAAATAATACCTTAATTTCATAAAATGCATCACCTCTTAGATTACAAAAAATGCTTTATTTTTTTCCTTTATTTTTCCTTAACTTTTATTTGTTATAGACGCCCTCGAGGTGAAGGGTGCTGCAGCTCCATGGTACAAGCTGCCAATTTATTTTATAAGGAGGGTATTTATGCAAAGTGGCAGTTTTCAAGAATTGCGCTTCAAGAGAGATTGGATTGCTGGGAACGATGTTGATTCCATGAATAACAGATTTAAAGGCAGATAATTTTGAATTTTCAAGGGTGAATATGTCAAAAATAATAATATTGGACGTTGCAATAAGTTTACGAAGTGCATATTTTGAGATTGTGGGGTTGCTGTTCCTTTGAAGCGAGAGAGAGGTCCGAAAACTCTATGCACTTTTTCTCTTCACATACATACCAGTAAGCTGTTTTCTGTTTGTTCTCCATTTTGTGATTTAAATAATATTCTATTCGAAAAATAAACCGCTCCAAGTCGTACTACCTCCCCCCCCCCCCCCCCCCCCTTGTTTTTATTCTCATTGTTTAGCTGCGGAGCTAGTTTCTTTGCTCCTTAATTGTAAGTGTGTACAGGACTTACGTAAACAAAGCGCATGGGTACTCAGAACTATCTGAAGCATCATAATCGGAATTCCACTGCATGTAAAAATCAAAGTAAGGGGCAGAAGGAAAAACATAATAAGGTTCTAGAGTAAAAAGCTGGGACCTTCCCTGTTATCTGCCCGCCACTATTTGACTTCCGAATAAGAACGCTTTCAAGTAGTTCACGATTTCGAAAGTAGAACACAGAGCCTTTGGCAGCAGATGCGCAGTGCTCACATGCTTCTCTATACGTACTACCTATGCGCAGTGATCACATTCTTTTGACCGTTTTTCTGCGCTTTGAAATTATGTGTGGTCATTCGGAAAGAATGTTCTTTTAACCGTTGGTCTGCGCCCTGGAATGATGTGAATTTATGTGGCGAAAAAGATTGAATGCTAATGACGATTCAATTTTAGATATGAAATATATCGTAGCGTGTTGCCCTAGGAGTGATATCGGTACCTAATTTGTACCTACTGGTTTTCATTTGTTTTCTTATAATGTATATTTTTTTTTCTTTTATATATTTCTTAAACATTTAAAATTTTATTAAAAAGTGAATAAGTATGTTTTTGCTATTTATAGTGTCATTTTATATGCCAATAAAAAAATTCCCATAGTATTTACCGTGGTGAACTATACTTGCCGCCCCGGTGGAGCAGTGGTCTAAGCGATAGCCTCTGATCATTCGTCTGGAAGGGGTCCGGGTTCGAATCCCGGTGAGGCATGGATGTTGTGTTTGTCTTACGGCACTGGCTCTCTCCCTTCCTTGGAACCAGTGGCCCTAAATTAGGGACGGGCGACTGCTTATAGCCCATTGAGTTGCTCACGGTGGTCGTTAAACCTCCAATCAAAAAAAAAAAAAAAAAAAAAGAACTATACTTTCTCTCATGTTGGGTGTGATCAAGTTTCATGTAAACAAAGCGGAACGATACACTCAAAATCGGGAACATCTTGAAAACGTTCTTATTCAGAAGTCAAATAGTGTAATTTTACATAATGAACAAAAGCAAGCAGTGGCGGGCAGATAACAGGAAAGGTCCAAAAGCTGTCGTGTAGATGAGGAGGTGCTTAGACGTTTGTTGAAAAAATATTTAAAGAAATTTACAGTATGAAGATGATTGGATATCAAGGCTCTGCATTTCTGTATAATTTACTTCTCCGGATGTATTGGTGAAAAGGTATATTTTGGATCTCTAGGAAGATTTATGTAGAGGATTTTAGGGAGGCAGTATCTGACCCCAGGTCTTAAACATTCCTTAGAAGTAGGAAGCTAGGAGATCTGGACTAGAGCGCCCGACCAGCAATTCAAATGGAAGTGAGGTTGAAAGGGAGAGGACGACGCACTTATTTATAACCGGGGGGCGGTAGTACCTGGCTTCTGGCGGCTTCACGTGCCCATCCGACGCACGGTGAATATTTAGTGGTTCGAGCGTTCGTACATACCTGGGATCGATACTGAGACTTTTCCGTGGCATTCGCGAACGTTGGCCCATAGGCTGTCCGTGACCACTGGGTTTCGAACATGGGCCAGCTTCCGAAGATAATGGTCAGAGGACAAGGCTTTGGATCGCTCGACCACCGGAGCTGCAAACCAGAATATCCTTGATCATTGATTGACTGATTTTTCTGCACAAACACGTGCTGAATGATAGCTAGGTCGCCCAATAACCATGATTCGAGTTCCAGAGAAGACATAATTCCTGAGCTGTTTTTAACACAGCACTGGAACTCTCCTCTAGTTAGAAACTGTGACCCTAAATTTTAGGAAGATTACTCCTGGTAGACTTTGGAGTTCGTGGAAGATCAGAAACTCCACGTCCCGAAAGAATTCATCCAACTCATTGAGAGAAGTACGAGTTACGCATATTGAATCTTTTTAATGAAGTTACTCCAGGGGCTCTAGACCGTTTCACAGTGAGCTGTAGCCCGATACCTCAACAATCATATCTGAAGCCCCCCCTACCCTTTGCATCTTTCAATAATCTCCGAATAAGCTTTTCGTTTAAGTTAAAAAAAAATAGATGTTTAAGCCTTTCCTCAGTTCGGAATGCTATTGCTTTTTTAGATCAATCATCAACAAATAAATTAAAACAAAAAGTCAATGGGGCAAATTTACATTTGACCATTACATGCCACCGAAGGATGGGTAAAAAACCGCCTCTTACTTAAGGACAGATCGTTGGATGTGTAATGGCGGTTTGGTATATATTTTTGCTGTTTAGCCGTATGTTCTCTTTAAGAGTTAGCAACACTCTATAAACCTGGTGGACGTGGAGATCCATTGGACGTTCAGTTTTTGGATTTCGTACGCTGAAGTTGTGTGATTGGGACTGAAGGTTTAAAGACCACCGTGAGTAACTCAATGGGCTATAAGCAGTTGCCTGTTCCTAATTTAGGGCCACTGGTTCCAGGGAAGGGAGAGAGCCAGTGGGGCAAGACAAACACAGCGTCCATGCCTCACGGGGAGTCGAACGCGGACACTTCACGGACGAATGGTCACAAACCAGCGCTTAGAACGCTGCGCCACCGGGACGGCACGCTGAATTTGGTGATACATTGCTAGTCTTCTTGGCCTGCAGTAAGCCTGTCCTTTATTGCTCTTAATTGTCCCTAACTCCACTGTAGCACCGCTCAGTACTTTTCACCGTAGCAAAGCAACTGAGAACCATCCCCATATTCTCAAAAACCCGTCGAAGGTGTGGAAAGATCATTTAAATAATATTAATGCGGCGCTACAAATTGTTCTCAAAACTGAAGATAATTGTAAGCGAAATTAAATTAATTGCTTTAAATTTAAAACGTAACTAAATTAAAAGTATCAATTTTAAAATTCAGAAGTTGTATTTTGTTTTCTTTAGGGAAGAGGGGATATAGTGAAAGTACAAGGTAGTGGAAAAATTTAAACGCTGTTCAGTTCCTCCCCAGCCCCAATATTTTTAGTCTAGCGACGTCCCCGATTAACTCTAACAGACTTATAGTAGATTCTCACTTGAAAGAAAACTTTTTGCTGTTCAGTCTTACATCAATCTTTATTTACGAATTAATTCAAACTGTAAATTTAAACGTGTTGAAACTATGTTCAGTAGCAACTCTTCTATGTGCTGACCATGATTTTTACTTTAAGTAATTTAATTGAATACGAATCTAAAGCACACTGTTCAAATGCTTCATTTCGCAATGAGTAGTGTTTATATTAGTCCTGAATTCTCTTTAGAATATCATGGACGGTAGGATAACCTAAAATTTTCCTAGAAACGATTGTATGGTAATGTCCTTTGGAATCAATGTGCAAGGGGCATGTCATTTCTTGGGACATCCCATAATCAGATCTATAACGATTTCTGGTGTACATGCATTCAAGATTGTCGATGTGAAACCGATTTTCCTGCACATTATGCAGATAACCAATACGAATGTATTGAACCTATTTGGGTTCAAAGTAAAAACTGTGCCAACTGAAAAAAGTATTTTCTGGACAGTGTAATATATCCCAGAGGAACACGGATTTTCTGGCACTTGCTGGGCCGGTGTTGTCCACTACCCTGAACCAGTCCACTTCATTCCAAGATAATTCACAGTAATAAGTGTGATAAACTAATTTTTGCCCTGATATATGTAATCGGATATGATTTATGAAGTAAGGCTTTTGTAAGTTGAATTGTAGTACATTGTCATACCCTGGGGCAACAGTAAACAAAGGGAAACGATTTTCCAGTTTGAAGAAAGGAGAACTGCATTTCCATTCGATTGCCTTTTGACGTACAATATGAGAAAGGACGTTTTCCGCTGGAATCAGAAGACCTCTGTTGTTCACATTGGTGTACCCCGTGTAGCCAGATTTTACTGTCTTAACGTCAGATATCACGTCCTCCTGTACATATCCAGTTTCTTGAGCACTTTCCAACTCCGAAAAAGACATTAAAAGCCATCTAATGACGGACAAAATACTTTTTATGTCAGCACTTGGGTTCTTTTGAGCCAATTTGCATACTGCTCCAAATATTTCGATCTCAGGCGCCCAGAAAGTGTTTCGACTTATGACTTCTAAAAAAACCAGCACAGGAAGTGATGTAAAAGACTCATGGCGCATCATTTCGATCCATATACTCGAGGCATATTTGAGCAGCAGTGTACAAACTGAGGAGCACAGCTCTGCTGTAAATAACAATCACATTCCAGGTATTCACAATTTTTTTAGGTGTTCCAACACAACACCTTCTAGGTTCATCAACACGTACGGCTGTGCTACATTTAGGACTTCAATAATTTGTACACTAGTCTCTGATGATAGGTCTACTTCACCGGACAAGATGTATTTTAAAGCAATCTTGAAGGAAGAAGCGGATATTCCGTGTAATTCAATTTCACTCGCTCCTGATTCAAGAAAGTCTCCGTAGAACAAAGAACTAAAATATTCACTTCTGATTGCCAAATCATCTTTTCTGACGTAGAATCGACAATTCTGTATTACGAGCACTACTATCCCGCTATCACTGCCACGTCGACTTGTATCATAACTTACAGCATTTCTAAAATTACTAGTGCTATCGTGCTCTCCTTTCTGGGACAAAGAGTTTCCAAATATCTGGCTGGAACTCACTTTCATTTTCTTTTCCTCTGAGCAGCTCATGATGTAGAGTACAGAATCTCACGTTAGTAGATGCAAATTATGTGCTGGAAGTAGAAGCATAAACCAATTTGCTTGCACTAAATCTGTTATTTTGAAAATCCGACGTCCGGCAAACATCTGTTTCGATGAGTGCGGCTCCTTAGAATAAATATAAATCTTTGGAAGAGTTCACGCGGTGTGCACCTGTAAGCAAGGCGTTTCGAACGAGACCACGGTGAATGATAGTCAGGTGGTACAATGGACCTTATTCACCTCGCATTGCATCATGGAAAATATTTTCCGTGGCCGCGGACCAATAGTTTGTTTACATGCGTTTTCCCTGGGTACAGGAAAATCGCGATTTTTATAAATTTATTAACAACATGACTAACTTTTGCCGTTGTGCTAATAAATCCTGCCACCTACATTGTATCGAGGAAAAAATAACTTTCCATAATTTTCCTCTGAAAAGGGCGAATTTGTTAAAGCAATGGCTGTGCAAAATGAAACACGATTATTTCTATCCCAGTGTTCGTTCTCCAATACGTTCTGCCCACGTTAACGAAAAAGATTTGGATATTATGACACTACGAATCAAAGGCAGATGAAGCCTCGTGGCCTTCTTTGAATTTCAATTTCCAGAAAAAAAAAAGTTAGAAAAAGAAAACTGATGGCATTTTTGGAACAGTAAATTACGAATTAAGTTCTAAGTTCTTTCCTTAAGGTGGACGTCAAGTAATTTTGTTTCCTATACTTCCAATGGAAAAACTTCTGTACACATTTTCTTCACAATTAATGCGCTCCCAAGGTTGAAAATTTTAACATCGATTAAAATAGCTTCATTTCATAACTTGAAATACTTAATATTTTCTAAACCATAACCGTAATTAGGCAATCCAACATTTATTTGTCCACTGACGTCACCAAAGGACAGGTCGCGCCATCTTTTTTCTGGTTTCAACACCACCAAAGGAAACATTATTGTTTTTTAATATAATTATGCTTATGTTTTAGAAAATGTTAAGTATTCCAAGTTATAGTATGACGTTATTTTAATCGATGTTCAAATTTCCATCCTTGGGAACACACTAATTGTGAAGGAAATGTGTACAAAAGGTTTTCCATTGGAAATATAGGAAGCAAAATTACTTGATGTCCACCTTAAAGAACGAAACAAACATATCTATATTTTTTCTTTTATTTAATGTTACGCATTCATTTAATTTTTAAGCAGATTACCTAGCGTGTGAACCCTAGTTTGTTTCCATATTACGTATTTATCTGCGCTTCTAAATGTTTTGTTTTGCAAAAAAAGTTTCTCAAGTTTATGTTTCAGATATTTCGCCAATGTCTGACAATAAGAACATGAAATATTAATATACTGTGTACGAGAAATGCTCCATTAAAAACTTCATGATGACTAACGGCGATGTTCTTCTGCGTCATACGAAATAAACATCGAACACAAAATTGCCTTGGTATAGTTTTGCAAAGAAATTAATTTCTTCTTCTTCGCCATGTACCTCTATTAATTAGTTGGCAGACTCCATGACGTTAAGATTGCAAAAATTAGCCAACAGTACGAAATAATCAAATAGCGAAAACATTGAATCAGCAGCCATGTTGGTGGGCAGAAATCTGCTTCTGACGTCACAAGAATAAGGTCCATTACCCATACAGTAAGCTGACCAGAAGCTCCCAATTCTTGAGGACAGTCGTCGAATTTAGTTTACTGTCCCCAGAAACGTCTGATGCCTTTGGGGACGACAACTGTCTTCAAATTTTGATACTTGTCCTCAAATGTCTTTGAATTTACACTTTCTCTTTCTCATTAGTTCGTTAGATTTCTAATGAAAAATGTTTTTAAAAATAATTTTCGTTCTTTTTTTTAATTTGATTGGAGGTTTAACGACCACCGTGAGCAACTCAATGGGCTATAAGCAGTCGCTCGTCCCTAATTTAGGGTCACGGGTTCAAGGGAAGGGAGAGAGCCAGTGCCGTAAGACAAACACAACATCCATGCCTCACCGTGATTCGGACCCGGACCCCTTTCGGACGAATGATCAGAGGCCATCGCTTAAACCACTGCGCCACCGGGGCGGCAATTTTCGTTTGCACTAATTTTCCAACATGCTTTTTATTGAAACAAATTCTGACTGTATTTTTTTCTTCTTTTAGAGTTTAACGACCACCGCGAGCAACTCGATCTAAGGACTATAAGCAGTCACCTGTCTCCAATTTTTTTTTTTTTTTTTTATTGGAGGTTTAACGACCACCGTGAGCAACTCAATGGGCTATAAGCAGTCGCCCGTCCCTAATTTAGGGTCACTGGTTCCAGGGAAGGGAGAGAGCCAGTACCGTAAGACAAACACAACATCCATGCCTGACCGGGATTCGAACCCGGACCCCTTACGGACGAATGATCAGAGGCCAACGCCTTAGACCACTGCGCCACCGGGGCGGCGTCTCCAATTTGGAGACATTCGTTCTAGGCAAGGCAGGGTGAAAGTGCTGTACGTAAGGCAAAGATGCAACCCATGTCTCGTTCGGGACTCGAACCCGTACCAACTATTAGAAATCGTCAGTGGCCAAGACTAGGACAACGCACCACTGGCGCGGTCAAATTTCGACTGTACTAACTTCTTATAAAACTTTGGCAAAATGAAAAATTCGCCATGCAATTACTTTGGTGTGCAACTTGATTTTAATTCAGCACATATACCTTACGTAAAGCATTTCACTTTTGCTAATATGCTCTCGCCAT
The DNA here is from genome assembly GCA_039090855.1 of Macrothele yani. Taxonomy (NCBI): domain Eukaryota; kingdom Metazoa; phylum Arthropoda; class Arachnida; order Araneae; family Macrothelidae; genus Macrothele; species Macrothele yani. Next base: position 40,067,531 of record CM077006.1, read on the forward strand.
CTTAGTTCTACTTTGTCAATATAAATTACCAACATTCTGCAAGATGTGTCCTATAAGAACATGAAAAATTAATATAATTCTTCAATAACTGTAATATCACAGTTATTGAAACAATACAGTTTTGTGACAAAAATATTTGCATATTTATTTTCAGTACATATGTATCCCCAAATCAGTGGCGGCTCGCGATAAGTTGAGATGGGAGGGATGCATCTCAATTTTGTAGATATCACTTCGAATAAGCTAACTTACTGAGCCTGTGCTGGTGCTGTCCTTTTAATAATAATAATAATATATATATATATATATATATATATATATATATATATATATATATACACTGGCGGAAAAAAAAATACCAGCACCGCGAAAAAATAGTTGTAGAGGAATGAAATGGCGGCATTACATTTGTATAGGTAACATATTTAATCGATTAAGGTTTCAAGATCACAGCTTATTGTATGCGCGAGAAGAGCCATTTTAAATGGGAAATGCTGGTAAATTAATAACCGGTGTAACCGCCAGAATGTTGAATGCAAGCACGCAAACGTTCATGCATTGTGTCGAACAGGTGCTGGATGTCAGTTTGTGGGATGGAGTTCCATGCCTGTTGCACTTGGTCGGTCAATACAGGGACGGTCAATGCTGGTTGGGGGTGACGCTGGAGTTGTCGTCCAATGATGTCCCATACGTGCTCGATTGGTGAAAGATCTGGTGATCTAGCAGGCCACGGCAACATGTTGACACTCTGTAGAGCATGTTGGGTTACAACAGCGGTATGCGGGCGAGCGTTATCTTGTTGGAAAACACCCCCTGGAATGCTGTTCATGAATGGCAGCACAACAGGTTGAATCACCAGACCGACGTACAACTGTGCCGTCAGTGTGCGTGGGATAACCACGAGAGTGCTCCTGCTGTCATAGAAAATTGCTCCCCAGACCATAACTCCAGGTGTAGGTCCAGTGTGTCTCGGTCGCAGACAGGTTGGTTGCAGGCGCTCACCTGGCCTCCTTCTAACCAACACACGGCCATCACTAGCACCCAGGCAGAACCGGCTTTCATCAGAAAACACAACAGATCTCCACTACGTCCTCCAATGAGCTCTAGCTTGACACCACTGACGTCGCAAACGGCAGTCGTTTGGAGTAAGTGGAATGCACGCTACATGGCATTTGGCTCGGAGCTGTCCTTCAAGTAACCGATTTGTAACAGTTCGTTGTGTCACTGTGGTGGCAACTGCAGATTGAATTGCTGCCGCAGACGCGGTACGATGCGCCACGGCCATACGCCGTACACGGCGGTCTTCCCTCTCAGTAGTGCCACGTGGCCGGCCGAAACCCGGTTTTCTTGAGGCAGTACCATCCTTTGACCACCGCCGCCAACAATCATGCACAGTGGCTACATTCCTGCCAAGTCGTTCTGCAATATTGCGGAAAGAAAATCCACCTTCTCGTAGCCCTATTACACGACTTCGTTCAAACTCCGTGAGCTGTTGATAATGGCTTCATCGTCTTCTTAAAGGCATTCTTGACTAACATCAACACACTACGTCGAATCTCAACGATAACTAACGCTCACGAACGTTACAGCGCGTATTTACAGCAAACCTGCTTTGCATGTTCCGAGGGGCGCTACTAGCGCCACACGTATGCGCCGAGCGCGAAATTTGCATAGACGTCATCTTACAGATGTACTCTCACCGCCTACCAACTGTCGTTTATCTAACAAAACCCCTTCTTGGTGTTGGGATTTTTTTCCGTCAGTGTATATATATATATATATATATATTAATCGAAAGTACTTTTTTTACAAGAAATGAATATTTAGATTTTATATTTAGCGATTGATAAGAAAAATGTGAGGTACCGATACCTAAATTAGGCAACATATATTAAGCGATGGCCACATTGCCACATTTATGAAGAAAATAATCGACCTATAAAACTTGGTCGAATGCATTATTTCTTAGAAAGAAACTGTTTAATCAGTGCATCCTTCCAGTTTTTACGCATGGAGCACAGACATGGATCTCAACTAAAATAGACATACAGATGTTGCAGCCAACTGAAAGAAGCATGTAGAGATGCATGTTTAATGTTACCAGGAAAGATACAAATAGAAACTCGTGGATCGGGAAAATGACAAGAGTGGAAGACATTATGATCAGAATTCCTGAAATTGCAATGAGATGGACATATTGCTAGAAGAAAGAGCCACTGACGGAGAGTTGAAATATTGAACTGGATAGCAAGGGAAAAAACAATACCCAGAAGATGACAAGGGGAGATGGATGCATGAAATTCGAAAGCATTAAAGAAACTGGCTCAAGGCAGACTGTTGTGGAAGAAGAAACTTGGAGACCCTCATTCAGCAGTAGATTGACAGTGGTTGCATATTTTATATGCATGCATATGCGTATATACATGCAAGATATATAAGGACAAAAATGTAAAAAATTTAATGCGTGTGGCAGCAGTGACACATACTCAAGGTCATGTACGCGTTCTCAAGTGTTTCATTGTGACTCCTAGAAATATGACAATAAATATTTTTTCTTCTGATATACTCCCTTTGAAACTTCGACTTGATACCGACCACTGCAACTTGGACGGCGATGAAAAGCATTTTGTGGAATTTTGAAGGGCCTGCCAGAATTTCGCGATGAGTTGTTATTGCGATACTCACACACCGGCATTCTCTTTAATAAAAACGGATTGTAAACATGTTCAGTCCAGTTTTAAATTTGAAGCCATGATAACAATTTAGTGTAGAAATAATTGCTTTCCAAAATTTACCTGCTTCGTAAATTTTCTAAACAATGATATCTGATTAAATGTTCTTTTCAAAGTAATTAAGTATAATGCACTACCTCAATTGAAATGCGCAGCTTATTTTTGGGAGAGAGGGGGGATGCAGCAGAAAAATAAAATGTACCCAGTGGAGTGACTTCCATGATTTTGGTGAATAAAAATTTACGTGAGTTTAAAAGCGAAAATTTCGCTGTGCTTGGTAAGTGAAGAATCAATTTTGTGCAAATATTTCGCTTCAGAAATTAGTCTTTCTCTCTCTCTCTCTCTCTCTCTCTCTCTCTCTCTCTCTCTCTCTCTCTCTCTCTCTCTCTCTTTTATCCAATACTGAACTCATTCTTAATCGCAATTTGTACACATGCCCATTTTGATAAGAAGAGGAAAATATAAGAAAAACTTTTTTGCAAAAGTCCCGGCAACTGAGTATTTATTATTAGTAAACACAAATATTCTACATTTCGATGGGAGTAAAATTGTTATTAGAATTATTACGTTGAATAAAAGCAGGAACAAATCAAAAATTGGAAGGAAAGAAAAACAGGTTGATCAATACAATCAAACATACTTTATTTCAACATTCGTCATTATTTTTAATTCATTCCCCTATGTTATTTCCTATTCGGAAGCACAAGAACCGTATTACTCAACAAAGCACACAGGCCCTGCGATGGATTCCCACCCAACGAGAGACTGCATTCGCGAGCAACCCCGCTAGCGAGGCTGCCGTCAATGCAGTCCATAGGGGAGTTTCATTCAAAGAAAACGAACTGATGTGGGAATAGGCAGAGTTTCCCACATGAGTTGGTTTCAATACCCGTCAAGGCTGCAAGAAGCGCAATCCGCCCAAGCAGTCCGCCAACATTCCTTCCGCTACCAGTGGTGTTATGCAGGGAAAGCTTCCAGTTGAGTTCAGAAAACGGAAGTGTCTTATTTCAACAGAACACTGTCTTGAGGTCGTACTCAGCGTTACATTCAGAAATTTCCTTCCGGGGGGTCAATCGCAAATTTTGAGGGGGCTCAAACTTGTTATTACTTAATATTTATTTATACATTAATACATATTATATTATTTATACATACATATAACAAATTTTCTGAAATCTACACATGCAAGTGATTAAAAATGTAAAAAAGGTATACCTTTATTTTTATTCAGTAATGCACCACGGATTTCCCCATGCTGCGGTGGTGTAATTTTTTTACTGGGGGTTTAACGACCACCGTGAGCAACTCAATGGGCTATAAGCAGTCGCCCGTCCCTAATTTAGGGTCACTGGCTCCAGGGGAGGGAGAGAGCCAGTGCCTTAAGACAAACACAATATCCATGCCTCACCGGGATTCTAACCAGGACCCCTTTCGGACGAATGATCAGAGACCATCGCTTAGACCACTGCGCCACCGGGCCGGCACGGTGGTGTAAAATATTAAGGATGCTAGTAAGATATCGCTGCTGTGTTGGAGAAAATCCCCCCCCTCGTAAACATTAGGAGTGGCAAAAATATTTTATTCTTACAACAAGCGTTTTTGTGATTGTTAAGGAGTCATTACAGTGTTATCTGAAAACGTATGGTGCAAACCATTCCGCTGCCACTTGGTTTCAGCCCCTTTAGATTATTTAGGTTAGCACATAGTAGTAAAAAAACAACAACTAATTAATCGTTTGAAATTCCTGGATTTTCTTTTTGTCACAGAGCGTAAACCATATACCGCCAGGAAAAAAATATGGGAATCAATTTTAATAATTTGCTATCGTTAAAAATTAGGTAGCGCAAATATTTTGTTGTACTGGAAGCTCTAACGTCACGTTAGCTACATTGAGGCTTACTTAACCATGTACATGGGAAGTCGGCATCTAGAAGACTGAAATAAAGCTGAATGCCAGCTTCTAAAATATGATGATGTATTGCAGTGCAAGCAGCATGCCGTTGGTGATTACAAATCCACAGTAAACTTAACTATCAAATACAAAGGCTCTAAAAAATGTACCGAATTGTGAAACAATGCTTGGTTTTCTTGTTTGCCCCTCTTGCATATGTGATCAAGATGAACTAGTCTTCTTCTACCCTCATGATTTTTATCCGGAGAAAGTGTTGAATAATTTTGGTAAGACTTTATAATAGATTTTTAACATGGACAATTGTTCCATTTATAAACAAATTTACAAAAACATTCTCATCTAGAGCAACAAATTTTTCTATAGAGTATATATATTTTCATAACTACTTTGATTTACAGAGCTACATTTAAAGAAAAAAGTTATTTTAAGTGTTAATACTTTGTGTGAAGTCATTTATGGCTCTAATTAACAACGGAAATTCCGTTCTTTTTTTCTCGAGGTGTTGTGTAGTGTACATTATTGGCTGCATTGACTCGTCGGATTTAGAAAACGTAAATATACATGCCGATGGCAATTTTAGTTTTAGTGTATAAAACAAAGCAATTAATTTAATACTTAAAATAGCCTTAATGCTACTGACATATGAAATCCATGTGAATGAGTTTTTTTTTATTATAATATTTTCCCCCGTTTTCTTAAATTTTTAAAATTATTTTCTCCAAATTTTCATCTATAAACAAAAATTAGACTAAATATAAAGGGTGATCACTCAAAAACTTACGGGGGTGGGGCGCGTCCATGGATTTTCGGGGGCCTTAGCCCCCGAAAAGATGCCTGAATACATCACTGGTCGAACTTCGTGCCATTAGGTAGTTCTTTGCTAATACAAAATCACTCTATTTCATTTGATTTTCTAGCTAGACCTTTTCACATTCATGAGGAAAAAAACTTGATCGTCAGAATAGTTCGTTGTGGAGACATACTTTTCATTGTTAAAGGTCCTTTTAAGGGTAATAGAATAGAAAGGACCTTTAAAAGGATACTTTTAGTATCCTCATATATGCCCTGTTGATACTTTGATGTGCTGCCATCTATTGGCCGCTACGGAGTATGGTATTCAACTTGTTAGTTATTAAAGTCGTCCTCAATTTAATATTAAGATAGATTTCGACTTGTATTCATCTGAGAAAGTGCAGATATTCCTTATGATATCGTGCACAAAATTACTTTACTGTATTATTCAATATGATCATTTGTCACATTTGTTAAGTAACCTCATGAATTTCTCAGGAAGCAGAACTTTTTTTTTTTTTGATTGGAGGTTTAACGACCACCGTGAGCAACTCAATGGGCTATAAGCAGTCGCCCGTCCCTAATTTAGGGTCACTGGTTCCAGGGAAGGGAGAGAGCCAGTGCCGTAAGACAAACACAACATCCATGCCTAACCGGGATTCGAACCCGGACCCCTGTCGGACGAGTGATCAGAGGCCATCGCTTAGACCACTGCGCCACCGGAGCGGCAAAAAGCAGAACTTCCCACTATAAAACTTTTCACGATATAAGTCAATATGATCATTTCTCACATATGTTCAGTAATCTCCCAGTGCGCCGCCCCAGTGGCGCAGTGGTCTAAGGCGTTGGCCTCTGATCATTCGTCCGTAAGGGGTCCGGGTTCGAATCCCGGTCAGGCATGGATGTTGTGTTTGTCTTACGGCACTGGCTCTCTCCCTTCCCTGGAACCAGTGACCCTAAATTAGGGACGGGCGACTGCTTATAGCCCATTGAGTTGCTCACGGTGGTCGTTAAACCTTCAATCAAAAAAAAAAAAAAAAAAAAATCTTCCAGTGCACTTCTTAGGAAGCAGAACTTCCCACGATATAATTCAGTATGAATTATTTGTCACATATGTTAAGTAACCTCAAAATGAATTTATTAACAAGCAGAACTTCCCCAGTAAAAAGACACTGTTCCTGTCACATGACTCTCCTCATAGGCCCCGTCCACGCGCAATATCCAAAGTAGGTCGGAGCCAATCGCGTGGTGGAAATGGCTCTAATCGCGATTTCGTACATTCACTTGTGAAATATGCGGCCCGGGCTCGGTCGCGTATTTCACAAGTAAATGTAGGGAATTGCGATTAAGGACATTTCCGCAACGCGATTGGTTCCGAGCTACTCTGGAGATTGCGAGTAGGTGGGGGCCTATGAGGACAGTCATGTGACGGAGACATTTTTAGTTTTGCGGCATTCGCCATAAGACATTTTAATGTTTGAGTGTTTTCCTTGCAACAGTGGTTACCTTACCTTCAGTTGTTTTACCTGTACAGTCAGAATGCGACAGGAGGTAAATAGCAAGTGAACTTTATTGGTAGGGGAGCTGTTTAGTTTTTATTTCAACACGACTCATGGACTTAAGACTTGTCTTCCGAAGTACCTACCCTTTACTCTATATAGTTCTCACAGAGCCGACAGATGTCAGCACGTCAGCGCTCACTCCTCCTGTAGTTCAGGACTAGTACTGATGTGTTTTGTATTGAGAACCCATGAGTTGTTTAACCTTTTTTTTTTTTGTAATTTCCGAGGAGAAGAGGGGTAGAAATGTGGAACTGAAGGAATTTACGATGAATTTGGAGGGACAAAAATTATGAGGAATTTCCTAAATATTAGAAAAATATATATGTGACAGATCACTTACTATTTTATCAGACACAATATATGGCAAACAACATTCTAAAGTATTATACCAATGGAACTGTCTTATTTTAACAGAACACTGTTTTGAGCTCTTACTTCGTGTCATTAGGTAGTTCTTTACTACTACAAAATCACTCGATTTGGTTTGTTTGTAGCTAGACCTCTTCACATTCATGAGGAAAAAAACTTGATCGTCAGAATAAATTTTTCGTGATGGGTATTAGGTAGACGTGCTGCCATCTATTGGCCGATACGAAGTATGGTATTCAACTAGAAACTGCATATATTCCTAATGGTATCGTGCACAAAATTACTTTATCTTCCGGTTCAATATGATCATATTGAACAGGAAGATTCATTTGTCACATATGTTAAGTAATTTCACAGTGAATTTCTTAGAAAGCAGAACTTTCCACGATATAATTCAATATGATCATTTCTCACATAGCGTATGTAACCTCACAATTAATTTCTTAGCAAGCAGAACTTCCCCCGATAGAAGACTGTACCTGTTACGTGACTCTCCTTATAGGCCCCGCCTACTCGCAGTCTCCAAAGTAGCTCTGAACCAATCGCGTTACGGAAATGGCCTTAATCGCGATTCCATACATTCACTTGTGAAATACGCGGCCCGGTCAATAATTTCAGCCAAGATTTTTATTTCTATTATTTTTTTATTTGACATATGTGCACTTGTTGTGATGTGCCTTAGAAAGTTCCTCTAGGTAAGTGATTGGGTGGTCCTTATTCCCAACAGAGCTGATGAGGCACAGTAGCGCACCCAGAATTTTCCCAAGGTGACCCCCATAAATTTACCGGGAAAAGTAGTCAGGCGCTGTAACATATAAGGAGGTTGACTTTTATGCATTTATTCTTATCCAGTTACTACTTAATGTTACAGTACAAGAAAGTTAAACGATTAGAAGAAGCGGTGAAATTGTTTTCTTTGTTAGATTTTTCTAAATTTATTTAACAGAACTACTCCCTTATAATTATTTTATGTTATAATTATACGGTACATGATTAAGAAGTATATGTAGATCGCGTATTGTAACTTTTTGTTTCAAACATCGACATAATAATTTTCCACTTTATCAGTCAGGGGAGGGGGGGGGGGCTCGGCGACTCAAGTGGGTGCGCCACTGCTTAGACATTGTTTTTCTTCTGTTTCTTCCGGGAAGGCAGAGGACGCACCACGATTCGAAATTTCGGGCCCAGTCAACGAATTTCACTTTCCGCCGTCCCTGCATAAGAATACATAGTATTTATGATTACATCAGAGCTAAACCTGTATTTATCACAAGTATTTATTAATTACTTTGCGCTGTTGTGCGGTATTGAAATTCCAGAAGTGTTGAAGTTTCTCTAGAGGAGTCAAAGTACGTCAACTCTTTTCAATGTAGAAGGGACTAAGATTTATTGTGCAACTGTGAATTGGACTAGGATCAGTTAAGTTCTTATGTTTTTGATATCGAGCCAAAACTATTTTTTGTATCGAACTGTCGGACACGTTATTTGACTTGCAAATAACGTGTATCAGCTTTCAATGCTCCAAAAGATGAAAAACGATATCAAATCCTTTGATATCAACAGAACTCTGGCAGGTCACCCCTATAGAACAGGGTCTAAGCGAGGGCTTATGATCATTCCTCCGAAAGAAGTCCGGGTTCAAATCCCGTGAGGCATGGATGTTGTGTATGTCTTACGGCACTAGCTCTCCCCCTTCTCCATTCCCTGGAACCAGTGACCCTAAATTAGGGACGGGTGACAGCTTATAGCCCATTGAGTTGCTCACGGTGGTAGTTAAACCTCCAATAAAAAAGAAAAAAACTTTGGCAGTGAAAGTTGTTTACACTGTATGGTTGCTTACGTTTTATGGATCACATGGAACAATAGGAATGACTCATAGATAAATATTTCGTTTTTTTTTCTAATAAAACAGCTATTTTGCAGTGAAAAACAATAAAAAAAACACGAAATCATCCTACATACAGATGTGGAAGCATGAACACAGTGCGTGCCTATGAATATATGCAATTGTCAAACATAAATATGCACACACGGCGCCATAATTGAGAATACCCTACCTGAAACACACAAAAGTGCATGGTTATGAATCGTGCCTGATTTAGTTTTAAAAATGCAAAATAGCATTATACAAATAGCGTTAAATGCAAAATAGCATTATGCAAATAGCGTCAAATGCAAAATAACATTCTTTAAAAACGAATACTTTTGCCCTTTCTCCCACAAGAAAACATAGATAGTGCCGAGTCATCTGTCCACATGTTGGTCGTTGCAGCCCCATTAGCTCAGTGGTCTAAGCGCTGGCTTATGACCATTTGTCCGAGATGAGTCCGAGTTCGAAACCTTGTGAGACTTGGATGTTGTGTTTGTCTTGCCCCACTGGTTCTCTCCCTTCCCGGGAACGAATATTTCTAAATTAGGGACGGGCGACTGTTTATAACCCATCGAGTTGCTCACTGAGGTTGTTAAACTCCCCAAACAAAACAATAACATAAAATACGTCATGTATCTGAAATATTTCTGGTGAATGCTGAAACGCTGTGTCTAACATTTTATTGTGTGTTTCTTAAGTGATGCGTTGCAAACCAGTGTTGAGTTCGGCCTCAATTTAAGAGCTCGAGCTCGAAATGTTTGAACCCCAGCCCGATCCTGCATCTTATATTGCAAGATAAAGCCCGGGGCCCGAAGGATAAATCCCAGTCCTCTCTTCTTCCTTAGCCATAAACCAATGTTGTTCTCTACTGGGAACGGAGGAAGAGACATAAGAGACCTCCATCTATTTTTATAGTATATCTGCACTGCACTATTTTCTTGGAGAATCATTTCTTCCTAAAATGCTTTAGGCTTCAGGACATAAGGGAATATCCAGCAGCGCTGCAATCTATATACTTTGCTAAATATTATTAGCAGGGAGCTGCCCCGAGGAAGTAGGGTACAAAATGCCGCTGGCGTGCTATATACTATCTAGTATCTATAATCCTTGTAGAACCCCTTCCTTCTCCTGGCATTTGCTGCTACCCAAGCAGGCACGGCTATGGATGTACTGTGGTGGGCTTCAGCTCCCCCAACTTTCCTTTGAATCCGCTTTTCAGCTATCTCCCCTCCCCACCCCCTCCACCTCTGGAATTCACCTGAAATTTTGCTATATAAAATGAATTCTGAATTATTTCATCGTTAAATTTAACGTCTGTACTTATGGGAAAGGAGGGAATCCTTTGAACGAATTCGTGAGAGAGAGAGAGAGTGTGTGTGTAAATACAGCATTTTATAGTTATAGTTTTAAACGATGTAAGAGAGAGAGAGAGAGAGTGTGTGTGTGTAAATACAGCATTTTATAGTTATAGTTTTAAACGATGTAAGAGAGAGAGAGGGAAAGATTTTTCCTTGTCAGGTTACAAACTACAATTCATGAACAGCTTTATGAAAGAAAAAAAAACATAAGTAAGCTAAAATTCCGAAGAAACAGTAACTTGCCTTAGCGATTCGTATCCATGATTCCCATACCACAGACAGTGAATAAATACTTTGTACAGCATTCACTTGAAAAAATCTTATAAGCGTAGGGTAAAACGCACATGAGCGGAATTTTTTACCAAAATTTCTGCCAAACACTTCAAAATTTGTGCCCTCTCCCATCAGTTTCTGTTCCACCCAATTTTGAACGGCTCGCGTTTAAACCACAGAGTAGTCACCAATATACCCAAGTCGGGAAAAATACCTCTCGTGAGCAGTGGCGGCTTTTCAGGTGAAGTAGGTGAAGTGCTTCTTCACCTATTTTACTCAAACTAAAGTTTTATTCAGCATTTTTTTATAATATATTCCTTTTTGCCTTTATTCAGTTCCAAAATACTCAAAATTTTGAATAGATATAAATTCACATGGCGCGCTCAATACGAAAATCAAATCCTTATACGCAAAACAGTGCAAGTGAAGAGCCGAAATGAGAATGCTTGGAAGTCTGCAGTTTTCCGCCGAGTTGCCATGGTAACCGTGACGTCACCCTCCCCAATCTGCTCGCTCAAGTGAAGTGTTTCAGCTTCACGCGCCTTACCTCTGCATCTTTCAGTTTTTGAGCATAAAGTCGTGAGAGATCAAGGTGGAGTGGGCGGACTACCAGGGTACCATGCAATCTGCTAGGGCTGTTTCCTTGTGGTGCTGTGGTACATTATTTTCCGAAAGCAATTTTTTCTTTCGTGCTTTGTGAATATTTGTTGAAAGCTTTAACTCATATTTTAGATTTGTGTACAATTTAACTGATAGTGATAGTTTTTAGTATGCATCCTGTGGACGACATTGTTTGTAATTTATTGCAAACTCCATTTACTCTGTGGAAAGATGAAGATAAAAGAGACATTTTGCTTCAAGGATGACCTACGGATTCACTGACAATTGTTGCCAAGAATGAAATCAAGAAGAGCGGTAAATCTAACAATATTAATTTTAAAAATTGTTGGTTTACTGAATATAAATGGATTTGCAGCACGTCTGTGTTATTGTTTTTTTTTTTTTTTGGCTCTGCTTACTTTTTAGTAATAAACATCGGCGTGGAATAAAGACGGATTCTCAGATTTATTAAGCGTAACACGGTCACTTCATAAACATCGTGATTCTAGCGAACACCTGAAATGCGGATTAATGTTAAGGAATTTTGAAAACATTCAAAACACCATTGCCGATGCCCTGAGGAAGAATGCTAGGCTTTTGAAAACGCATTTTAACGAAAACGTTCGTTTAAATAGACTTTTCCTGCAGACAGTGATTGATGCAGTATTAGTCTATACTGTATTTGAGCAAAGAGAACTAGCATTCTATGGCCATGACGAAAGCATGGGCTCGATAAATCGTGGAAATTTCATTGAATTTTTTTCATTGTTGATACGAAGAAGTTCTTTAGAAATTGAAAATCAATACGAAAGGATAAAAAACTATTCAAATTGAATGTATTTCTGAATACATAAACGATCACGTCAAAAATTAAATAATTTTTGATTGTTGATTGAGAAAGTGTATTGGTTGAGGGATTTTGGGGTTTCCATGATGTGAATGAAAATAGAACGTCAGGAGCTTTATACAAAATGCTACACAAAATTTTGGAACAGTCTGATTACCAACACAAAAAAATAGGACAATGTTACTATGGGGCAAGTCTAATGTCTGGACACTTAAATGGGCTACAGAAAAAAAGTCCAGTATAAAGCTTCTCAAGTTGTTTTTGTTCAATGCTTAGTTCATCGTTTGAATATTGTATTACACCAGTGTTTTTCTAAAATTTCTAAGTGTCGAATACTTTTTGCAAGCCTCAGTGGAATTGCCTCGTTTGTTCATCTTTATGCGAAGCGGTCTTATACACTTCTTTCAACAACCGCAAGATTCAGACCAACCATAACAGAAACTCGATGGTCCTCCACTTCAAAATTATTATTTATTTTTTTTTGATTGGAGGTTTAACGACCACCGTGAGCAACTCAATGGGCTATAAGCAGTCGCCCGTCCCTAATTTAGGGTCACTGGTTCCAGGGAAGGGAGAGAGCCAGTGCCGTAAGACAAACACAACATCCATGCCTCACCGGGATTCGAATCCGGACCCCGTTCGGACGAACGATCAGAAGCCATCGCTTAGACCACTGCGCCACCGGGGCGGCACTTCAAAATTAGCAAGTGTAGTTGTTGAAGATTGGGATAAATTGAAGGAAGTGTTCGGATTTCTGACGAATAGCGAATAATCAGACAAAAAATCAATTCATCTTGCCAATGGGGTTTTTCAATGATATGAACACTTTCGAATTTACATTTTTGGCTCCACCAATCTATTATTCGAACTTTTGAAGAAAAAAATAACTAAATATAAACTACTGTGTAACTCAAATTAAAAAAACACACACACACACACACACACACACACACACACACACACAAATAAAAAAGAACCCTCGTGAAATTTTGACCAATAAAAAGAACGATGAGTTATTTGAAACACACTTTGGAAAAGCTAGCAAAATCACAGAAATAAGCACAGGAATATGCTGCTCCTACACAGGAAACAATTTTTCAAAATTATAAACAATTGAATTTCGGATCACATTCTTATGGAAATGGATATAAGATTTCAAGACTGTAAGAAACTTCAATTTGTCTGACTTGCTGACACAACCAAATTCGAATAATTTAATGCATGCTTTCCCACTCGCGCTCTTGAAAATCTACATTTTTACGGAAACATATTTACTAAACACCAGCGCCTTAAAAATGAACTGAGTTTTGTATATGCCGATGAAAAATTAAGGAATATATTGACTCAAAAACTCATTCGAGTGTTTCACGGAGATAAAGACATTTTTAGAGAAGAATATAAATTGATTTTCCTCAGTTTAACAATTCCATCTACAAGTGTGCCAGTGGAAAGAAGTTTTCTTAAAAGAATACAAACTTGCTCAAGAAACACTAGTTCCCACGATAGACTTGCTTCTCTGGCAAATATTTCTATTCAGGAAGACATTTTATTGATGCTCACGAAGAAATAACCATCTTATGACGACATAATCGACAAATTTGCAGCTTTAAAAGGAAGAAAATTTGTGCCGCCCGGTGGCACAGTGGTCTAAGGCGCTGGCCTGTGATCATTCGTCCGTAAGGGGTCCGGGTTCGAATCCCGGTGAGGCATGGATGTTGTGTTTGTCTTACGGCACTGGCTCTCTCCCTTCCCTGGAACCAGTGACCCTAAATTAGGGACGGGCGACTGCTTATAGCCCATTGAGTTGCTCACGGTAGTCGGTAAACCTCCAATAAAAAAAAAAAAGAAAATTTGTTTAATGAAAAAAAAATAAGTAAGTTCTCATTAAGGGATTTTCATTTTAGACAGTATATATCTTTTCATACTGCTCTTGTACCTCTTCACCTATTTTTCCAACAACGAGCCGCCACTGCTCGTAAGTATCCTCTCCCCAGCAGAACCAGTTGCCGAAGAATTTTCTCTCTCTCTTTTGTACTGAAAGTTTTTTTTTTTTGATTGGAGGTTTAACGACCACCGTGAGCAACTCAATGGGCTATAAGCAGTCGCCCGTCCCTAATTTAGGGCCACTGGTTCCAGGGAGGGAGAGAGCCAGTGCCGTAAGACAAACACAACATCCATGCCTGACCGGGATTCGAACCCGGACCCCTTACGGACGAATGATCAGACGCCAACGCCTTAGACCACTGCGCCACCGGGGCGGCACTGAAAGTTTAACCATGGCTTTCGGCGATTAATCGTATAATATGTATTATACGATTAATCGCCGAAAGCCATGGTTTAACAAGCACCGTGAGCAACTCGATGGGCTGTAAGCAAGGAGGTTATATTACTGGAGACACCACTCCTATCCACGCAGCATTGGCCGCCATAAGTCACCGTCCGTGCTGCAAATGACGTCATTTGCAGGCACGACGCAGCCGCAGTAAAGAAGTTGCTTTGAAATCAATGGAACAAAAGCTTCTAAGCATATAAACAGATAAAATGGGTAATCCCATGATATTTATCAATGATACACAAGCTTACTGTTTTATCAACGGCATAATTTAATTCGCTTTTTGCCTCCTGGTGACGTCACACCACAAATTAGCTGTGACCTATGGCGGCAGAGCCAGTGGTGTCTCCAGTAATATAACCTCCTTGGCTGTAAGCAGTTGCCTTTCCCTAATTTGGGCATGGCTTCTACGATTAATCGCAGAAAGCCATGATTTGGGGAACTGGTTCCAGGGAAGGAAGAGAGCAAGTGCCATCAGACAAACACAACATCCATGGCTTAGCAGTATTCCAACCCGGACCCTTCGCAGACGAATAATCATAAACCATCTCTTAGACCACTGCGCCACCGATGTAGCAAAAGAATTCTCTTCACCAACTAGAATGTGTAAAAAAGTCTTATGTATTAAAACATACTAAATCCCATTTTAAAAAATAAGTATAAAATTCTTGTTTTTTTTTCTGCCCCAGAGCATGAGCCGAACCACTGAAAGTATTGTGGAATTCGAGCTCGGTTCGGGCCTAGGCGCGTGAATGTTTGCTGATGATCTCAAGCGTTATGGCAATTTTTTTTGAGGTTTAACGACCACCGTAAGCAACTCAATGGGCTATAAGCAGTCGCCCGTCCCTAATTAAGGGTCACTGGTTCCAGGGAAGGGAGAGAGCCAGTGCCGTAAGACAAACACAACATCCATGCATCACCGGGATTCGAACCCGGGCCCTTTTCGGACGAATGATCAGAAGCCATCGCTCAGACCACTGCGCCACCGGGGCGACGCGTTATCGCAATGTACAGACTCTTGATAACTGTCTTGCTCTTCAAACTGACGTCAATAACCTGGTTCAATGGTGTACATTAAACCATCTCCACCTCAACATCTCCAAGTGTCATGTCGTCTCCTTTTCGCGGAAAAGGAAATCAATTTTTTTACTACAAAGCTGGCGACTATACTCTTAGCTGGACAAACGATGTCCAGGACTTGGGAGTCACGTTTGATTCGAACTTGGACTTTAAAAGTCATATCAAAAGAATTCTACTTACAGCGTACATAAATTTTGGATTCATAATGCCACATTGCAAGTATTTTTCGAATACTCAGACACTTATTCGGATATCTGAGACTGCGGTAAGACCCTCACTGGAATATGTGGAGACCATTTGTAGCCCTAGCCCCGTAACTCTAGTAAATGAATTCGGGAAAGTTAAAAAAAATTCTTAGACACCGTTTTCACAAATCGACTGGTGTTTATATAGCGGGCATCCCTACGGCTGACCTACTGACATTCTTCAAGATGATCTCTCTGCAATCGAGAAGGAAAAATTTCGAACTCAAGTTGCTGTACGGCATCATTTTTCTTTTGGTTGGAGGTTTAACGACCACCGTGACCAACTCAGTGGGCTATAGCGAGACCACCGGCTATAGGCAGTCGCCCGTCCCTAATACAGGGCCACTGGTTCCAGGGAAGGGAGAGACCCAGTTCCGTAAGACAAACACAATATCCATGCCTCACCGGGATTCGAACCTGGACCCATCTCGAACGAATGATCAGAAGCCATCGCTTAGAACACTATTCCGCCAGGGCGGCTACGGCATCATCAATGGAGAGATTGATGTTACTTAAATTTAATGTGAGCAGACGTCCCGATTTTAGCGGCACAATCCTGCTTTTTAGCTCTATGTCCCGCTGTCCCACCTAATCCTTCGGGGATGCTGAAATATCCCGCATTTTGGAAACTGTGTTGACGAAGTTCAGTTTTATGCAGTTGGTGTCATCCACCACCCCAAGTCATATTTTTTGTCATTATAAGTATCCCAATATTCTGCATACTTTTTTTGAAAACCCAGGCCCAGATCTTTGGTTAAACTTTGTCCACAGTTAAGCAGTAATCTTCAATCAAAGCATTAAAGTGGTTGAGGGGCAAATTGTGTCAGCAGTAGATGTGAAGAGGACAATTGATGACCTGAAACAAAATGCGTTATCCAAAAAAAAAAAAAAAAAAAAAAGAAAAAAAAAGAAAGGGATGTGTTTCTGCCATGTTCTGTTAGATCTCAAATGATAAAGCTACATTCTGATGGTTTGGTAGATGAACTGTCTATTTTAAAAAGAGTAGATGAGTTTTATGACACATCTGCTCACTATTTGGATCAGTGGGATACTCATTTCAAAGACTTGAGCTGTTTTCAGTGGGGATCATTAAATTCTTCACCTACCTGCTCATACATTGAAAAATCAATGAACTATCTTTCACAGAAAAACTTTTTCGGTATTAAATATGATACAGAATTGTATGACGAATGCATACATGTTACTAGCTATGCGAATGAGGATAAAATATCTCAATGGAACAATGATAAGTTGCCAATGGAGCAGCGTTGGTTTGAGATGTTCACACATTTCAAAAATGAGAACATTCAACATAAACATATAGTAAAACTTATTCAATATGTGCCTTGTTTGCCAGGGACAAATGAATTTTACCTCATGTTAATAAACTGTGGACATCAGAAAAGACCCAACTGTCTATAGCAACACTAAAGGCATTGTTGATTACAAAGGTGAATTTTATTAAATCATGCCAAGAATTTTTTGAATTGCTAAAAAATAAAAAGAAGTTATTAAAACAAATTGCATCCCATGAGAAGTATGAGCAGAAGTCTGCTGCATAAAGTTGCAATATATTATTAAAAATATATCCTGCTGAATGCCAAAAAAATTCTGGTTTACTGTATTTTTACAAGTATATTATAAGTTAAAACTTAGAATGCTACAATTGAATGTGCATGTGCCGTTAAATGTGAAATAGACCAACAGTCGCCTCCCCGGTGGCGCAGTGGTCTAAGCGATGGCCTCTGATCATTCGTCCGAAAGGGGTCCGGGTTCGAATCCCGGTGAGGCATGGATGTTGTGTTTGTCTTACGGCACTGGCTCTCTCCCTTCCCTGGAACCAGTGACCCTAAATTAGGGACGGGCGACTGCTTATAGCCCATTGAGTTGCTCACGGTGGTCGTTAAACCTCCAATCAAAAAAAAAAAAAAAAAAAGACCAACAGTCAAATTTCTGCATTGATATTTTATTTTTAAACTGTAAATAGTGTGCTGGGTAATACTTTAATTAAAATACTAAAAAAAATTGGAAAACATCAAACTTCTGTTTAAAAAATTGTAGCTTTATGAAATGTAAGTTATCACTTACATTTCATAAAGCCACAAAATGCCGCCCCGGTGGCGCAGTGGTCTAAGGCGCTCGCCTCTGATTATTCGTCCGTAAGGGTCCGGGTTCGAATCTCGGTCAGGCATGGATGTTGTGTTTGTCCTACGGCACTGGCTCTCTCCCTTCCCTGGAACCAGTGACCCTAAATTAGGGACGAGCGACTGCTTATAGCCCATTGAGTTGCTCACGGTGGTCGTTAAGCTCCAATCAAAAAAAAAAAAAAAAAAAAAAAAAGCCACAAAATAATTTAATAAAAACCTCCACATTTTTTAAGTAAATAAAACATATTTTTATTGAATCTAATTATGGAGAATTTGGTAATTAAAAAAAAAAAAAGAATCTCATTAAATAGGTTAACATTCACTTTAGAAAATCATTTTGAGATCCTGGGTTTTTTTGAATAATAACTCACAGTTAATCGTTTTTCACGTGAGCTTGACAAACCGCGTCGTACCTGTCCCATTTTTTGGTCCAGAAAAAATGGTCACATTACTCAAATTGTAAACCAATTAAGTTTTCGTGTCCCACATTTACCGAGATCAAAATGTGAACTATTTGCAGTGCCATTTTGCAGAACTGATTGTGGAAAAAAATTCTCCGTTATGTAAAATGTATAGACTTCACAACTCACTTGAAGAATGTCCGGATATTTTTAATGTAAGTAATAATTTTTTTTATGAAGCATGTTATGCAAGATTGTAAATATCACTTGGTAATTATCACTGTAAATATAAATATAACAATTCCTGTAACTAGATTTACCGTCTATCGGGATGTGCTTACAAATAAATAAATAAATGGCTTGTGGCTTGGGCTCGGCCCGACTCAGCTCTGTTTTTTTTTTTTTTTCATTGAAGGTTTTTTTTTTTTTTTTTAACGACCACCGTGAGCAACTCAATGGACTATAAGCAGTCGCCCGTCTCTAATTCAAAGTCTTTGGTTCCAGGGAAGGGAGAGAGCCAGTTCCGTAAGACAAACACAACATTCATGCCTTCCGGGATTCGAACCCGGACCCTTTCACGGACGAATGATCACAAACTTGCGCTTAGACCACTGCGGTAACTGGGCGGCCCTCAGCTGTGTTGCAAACCTAGATCCTTCCTTTATGTGTATACCGTTCACCGCAACTGTGACTTTATTGTGTGTACATTTTGAAATTTTGGGAGGCATGGGTTCTTGAAAATTAGCCAGGTAGTTAACAGTATTTCATCATAAATTACCGGAATTAGTGAAATCAGAACTGCTAGAAATATTTCTCTCCATAGGTATGTTTTCTGATATTCGATATTGATGATCTTGATTAATTTTTTGCAGACTTATTTTGAATTTCAAGAGCGCTATTTCAGACTCATAGATTTCTTGGGAGCGCCAAAGAACATTTTTCGTTATACAATTAACATTATACATGGTTACATGTCATATATCCGCAACGAGTGGTTGCTGCTGATCAAACACATTGACCCCAGCAGTACCACCACTTCACAGTTATAGTGTGCTGCTGAATTTTTGTATGTTTCGTCGATTATAAATCTTTTAGGATATGTTTGGTATAATAAGTAAAGCGAAGTCAATTTTTCATTTTGACCTTCACACGTTTAAAATCAGCATTTTTTGTTTTGCTCGTAAGTGCACAATATGTGTGAGTTTGAAAGGGAAGGTGAGTCTTCCAAGGAGAAAGACCTACTATATCCAGGGAAGGGAAAGAATCTGAACATAAAAAACTCCCAAGATCCTTGCCTGACTTAGGTATGATATACTTCTGTGCCTATGGTGTAGAAGTATATTATGATATACTTCTGTGCCTATGGTGTACGAATTTTTTTTTTTTTTGTAAATGAATAAATGTTAAAAGTATTGTCAAACAACTGAAATATACATATGTATATGATTAAGTATTCTGGAGGAGAACCATTCTGTAAGTTTACATTATGTAGCATTGTGTAAAACATACTTCAAACTTATATTAATCACATAAAACAGAAAAGGGAAATGCATGAAATATTTGAATTGTTGTGACGATCTTTGTGAAAACAGGTAACCTTAAGAACAACACTGCATAAACTTTAGGTACTGGTTGGCCTTCAATTTAGTTGCTTTTATATACTTTCTGGGTATATGTGTTTGTGTCAGTGTATTAATTATCAGTAAAAGATATAGATGAAAATTGTTGTGCCAATTTCTTTATCTAGTTTTATATTGCTGTATTTGGCACGTAATGACCTACATTTTGTGTATCCATAAGTGTCAATTTTTGGCTAGGGCTGCTATAAATCTGAAGGGTGTAGTTTTTAGGTTCACCTCACCACTTCTGCCATTTTTTTTCTATTAGAAAGAGAGAAGTCTTTGTTGTTATGAGTTATTTTTTCTGAGAAAGTTTCAACATATGTAGTTAAAGCATTGCTTATGCTTAGCTCAAATAGCATTACATAGTTCAATATGCCAAGTCTGTTGGTTTTAGTTATATTTATTAAACTCTGGATTTGATTACCATATTATTAACTTAGTTATATAAATATTTTTCAATATTCATGATATACTTCTGTTTCGCACGTTTAAAGTTAGCGTTCAAAGCTTGACATTCATACATGAATCAATAATTGCTAAAAAATAACATCTTCAAAAAGCTTAAATTGTAAGAATAGAGCTTCATAAGGTAAAGAGAAACTATTACAATTTAAACTGTTCAAGAAGTTATTTTTTAGCAATTATTGATTCACATCCAAATGTCAAGCTTTTAATGCTAACTTTAAACGTGCGAAACAGAAGTATATCATAATTATTGCAAAATATTTATATAATTAATAATGAAGTTTCAAGTCTGCTGGTTTTGATTACCATATTATGAAATTGTGTATGGTTACACCACACTTGCAACAAAGCTAATCTGACTATTGACTAAAAGATAGTAAATGTGTACTTCTGCTGCATAGTGTAGTTCCAGCCTAAAAGCTGGTATTCGAGCTTGAAGTGTGATTTAAAAAGTGCATAGTTGTTCTAAATGTTGTGTGTATGTACATTAAAATAAATGAAGATATTAGGTTTGGTCAGTTTGATAGGATTGTGTTGTGCATTTGGTGGAAATGTAAGGCTACTGTGCACTGGGAACTTGTGGTGTATACTGGAACCTCTATACTGAACAACTGCAACTGGCCTATAACGCTTTGCATCAGCCCTACTCGTCACACATCAATAGGAGCGGGCGTTGCTTTTAGTGGATAATGTCCCGGAAGTCGCAACTCCGGAGTGGTGTCCCAGAAACTACATTCATTAGAAGGGGTTGAGATCCGACCCAATGCTTCATGTAGTCAGGACCTTCCTTATATGACTACTATCTGTGTTGCTCCACGGCCCATTTACTACAAGTATAGCACTTTTGGAACTGTAGAAAATGAATCATAACATACTATGTACATCTGTGCCACCCTAATGAATGAACTAATTACTAAATGTTTTCCATTAGTCATTACTTGACTGATACTTTACGCAGTTATTTTTGACTCATTGATATAATGTCAAAAACACCTAAAGCAGGGTGTCCACAGAATTATCAAACCTGATTTTCCCTGACCAAATATATAAGAAATCCCTGACCTTACACAAATAGGTTTATATGAGTTTTTCAATATATGTGCCATGATAATAAATAAAATTGAATTGGATAATTGAGAAACTCATTATTTAAAAGTGTTTCCATTTGATGTTAAAGTTTCCCAAATAACTGATTCATTTAATTATTTTTTTTTTTTTTCAGCCTCCACCTTCCCCATAGGCCTCCAACTCACACCTTTTTAATTTTAAGTTTACTCTATTTTTTTTTTTTTCATGGTTTTACATTTATTGAAGAAATACTCAAACAAACCCATACACAACATTCAGGACAGTTACTATAAAAATATTACAGTAGGAACACAGTCACTGTTTTTATATTACACACCACTTTTCTTCTTTTCCCAATCTGAAATATTCGCCTACAATGCTGCTTCTTCCAACTCTAGTTCCTTTCATACTCTTTGTCTTTTTTCCTTCAATTCCTTTATTTCATGATCAATTTTTCTTTTTTCCTACAGTTTTCTTTCTTCTTTGTTTTGAAGAACACTTTTCTTCTCAAGATAATCCTGATATCTTCGTCTGGAGGCTCTTACAGAAAGAAGAAGCCTTCTATTGATGGCAATGTGTTCTACTCCTCCCACATTTTTAATGACATCAAAAACTGTTCTCTGACAAATCAGGGATTCTTCCAGGAGATTTTCCACAAGAAGATACTTATTGATAGAAAATCTACCTTCCACTGAAGCATTTCCATGAGACAAAATGAGACAAATTTTTATTACATCCCAAAGTTCACCGAATTGTTTTTCGGTTGTCAAGTAGAGCACTGTAAAATTTGTCTAATCTAATGGAATCATCATGACTGCCTAAAAATTCATCAAACTGAGACTTTAAAGCAGATTGAGCTTCTACACAGAATGAAGCGTACTGTTTATTAGCTTTTTCAGCACAGTCATCTGAAATCCTGTTTACACTAAGTAAAACTTCGAGCATAATTTCCACTCTCTTCTTGCCTAGACTCGACTGCTGCACTATAATATTTGGGTCCAAACAAGTTACCCCACGGACAAACTTAAATTTTAGTGGGCTTTTCTCACAAAGTTTTTCAATCATACTGGTCACAAGTTTCTTAAATTCAAGCTTAAACTCTAATTTCTCCCTTTCTGAGCACTTCACTTCTTTTAATAGCTTTTTAGCACTAAATCCAATATCAACTTTCTCAAATGAGAGAAGATTTTCACTTTTTGATACATCTAAAGTTAACAGTTTTGAGACACTATCAGCTTTACTTAATTTGTCAGGCTTCAAGCTTCGCGCCATCAAATTTTTCACCAGATCCAGCAAAGTGTGTAGGAAAGGAATTAAAGGCTTTGGGCTCTGGAACCTTCTCAAAAAAGATTCACACTCTGAAGCTATAGTCTTAAATGTAGCCAATTTGCATTTCAACAGTGGACTTTCCATGAATTCTGCAAGAAACATGTGCTGTTTGCTGGAAACCCATGATTCTTGAACATATTTCTTGATATGATCATAGAGAAGCAATGCCCTAGTCAAACAATTAACGTTTTCCAACGACCTTACAGTGCAAAATTTCAAAGGGAAATCTTTACATCCAGTAATCATAGTATAATTTGCACGGCGAGCAGGACTATCTTTTAAAAGGTAGTAGCAGAAAGTGATGTATATCCCATTTCACTGCTTCAAATCCAGTTTTCATAGCTCCATTGACCACGTGAAAACCACATACTCCAATGTCAACTAATAATTTACCATCTGGATTTTCAGTTCTAAGTTTATCTTTCAGCTTTTGAAGAAAGCTGAGATTAACGTTAGGTCCATCCATTGACACTTGTAGCATGTTCTCCAAGGGAAGAGGTGCACCTTTAATGAATTTCTCTAAAAGGTCATTAGCTGTTGCCCGTCCTAAAAACACACTACTTAAGTATCTAGTGGAAACTTCTTGCAGATTGACGTCCCAATAACGAACAAACTGATCCACTTACCCACACTGAGCAATTTTGTTTAATGATTCATCAAAACAAATTACAAAGTCAGTGCATTGCTTCAGATCATCCATTTAACACTCTTTGAAATGTGGTGCCAATCCATGGTTTATCACATAAGATGCTTTGCTTTTGCCTAAAGTAAATTTTGAAGATATCGCACTGTCAGGAAACACTAACTGAAATGTTTTGTTAATCTGTGTACAAGAGTTCAGAGACATTCGCTTGGACCACACTTCCATGGCCTATATTATTTCAGATTTTGTTACATCATCTTTCACTACATAAGCATTAAGGTCACTGGGCTTCACATCACCTTTCACAGCATAAGTATTTGAGTCATTAGACTTAATATTTTCTAGAAGTACTGATTCCACATTTCCTGAGCTTGTTGATGGCAAGAGTTCGTTATTACAAAAGAGTTCTTTTTCACAGAGGAAGTGAAAGAAGCAAGACTGGGCTGAGACATTTTAGCACGGATGTTTTTAAATGATTAGGGCCATTTCCGTGGCTGGAGACTGCCTGACGCCTCGTGTTGCTAAGCTTGAAAGTTTCAGAGCACACTTTACAAAATGCTGATTCATTGTTGCCGTTCACAGCAGCTATCCAACCAGAAAACTCAGGATTTAATTGTTCGTCCAACCATTGTTCATTAAACACACAACACTTTGGCATTGCTGCAGTCTTAATTGCCTTTTAACAAGGTATAACTTATATCACAAATTTTCTTCTACTCCTTTCACCTAAAACAAAAAGAGAAATGTTAACAAGTAATGTAATACAACTTACAATAATAGGTAGGAAATACAAGGTTACATTAGTAGGAAGGGGAAGTTAGTGACTGTTTGCAACACCAAGGGCAAGTGTGTTGGGTGATGAGGGCGTCACTCTCCGACTCCGGGTTAAAACTAGTTGTAGTGTAACTGTGATTGAAATTTCCCTGACTTTTTTTAAATATCACTGATTTCCCCTGACTTTTACCAACATTTCAGGCATTTCGCTGACTTTCCCTGATTTCCACTGACTTTCCAGAATGTGGACACACTGTAAAGAATATTTTTAGGTAAATCTAATGTGCTAAAAGAATTTAATAATACTTTTTGTAAGCATAAGATTATATAATAAACATACACTTACCCTCAAAAGAATTCTTGAAATCGTCATCATTCGCGTAAGTTACGTTGAAAATTATAAGCAGGACGTTTCGGTAGTAACTTCTACCTTCATCAGACATGGAATGAGACACGTGGTAAAAGCATCAGTTGTTGCCAGATTTCTAAATCGCTTTCCAAATAATAGGGATGTTAAAAGGTGTGTCAGTATTGCAAGTGTGCAAGTGTTAGGGGTAAGGTAGATTTCAGTGCTTTCACGGTATCTGAGGGCATGCCGATTGCTGAACGGGGTGATCTGCTTAACATTGTGCCAATCGGGAATCGTGGACTTATCGCTGATGATTAAAATTAAAAGGGAGGCGGAAGTGCTGCCTTTCTTAACATCAGCGATATGCTCCATCAATTGCCGGTTTATGTTGCGATAAGTACTACCAATACAGTGGGTAACCCTGTGGAAAGTGTTGATAGGGATAGAGTAGACATCTTGTAACTGTAGGGGTTTATTGAGATCTCTGTCTTTAAGGATGAGGTCGAGAAGATGTGGTGGTGGTTTGACTGCTATCCTGTAGCCAAAAGACTTGAAAATAGAGCAAAGTTTATGAGTGAAGGACAGGCTAAAGGGCAAAGTGCCAACAAACTGATGGGTGGTGGAAGGTTCAGGCAGTAGACTAGATCTATTCAAAACTCCTAATTAGTCTATGTACTAAGAGGGGTGGAAAGCCATGCAATTTGCCAATGTTGATGATGTTCTGATATTCTTGTTGAAGAGTAGAATGGTTATTGCAAATAAGTTGGCTTGGTGAATGTATGACTTTAGAGCAGACAGTTTGTATTTTCCAAAGGTGCAAGAATGGTAAGGGATGATATTATGGGTGGCAGGTTTCCTGTAAACAGAGAGGCCTAGGGAGAAGTCTGGGTTGATTGCATTTCCAGAATATTGAAACATTAATTGTCGCCCCATCCCTCTTAAAACCGACTATTTGGTTAAGGTATGTGGACGACATCTTCATTATTTGGCCACACCAGAAACACACTCTGTTTGAACTCATGTCCTCCAGAACTTCTAAATTCCTGCATATAAATTTTTTTCTCAAGAACAGATCGACAATAATATTCGTTTTCTGGATGTTAACATCAACCCAGACTTCTCACTTGGCCTCTCTGTTTACAGGAAACCTTCTGCCACCCATAATATTATCCCTTACCATTCTTGCACCTTTGGAAAATACAAACTATCTGCTCTAAAGTCATACATTCACCGAAAAAACTTATTTGCAACAGCCACTCTGCTCTTCAACAAGAATATCAGAACATCATCAACATTGGCAAATTGCATGGCTTTCCACCCCTTTTAGTACATAGACTAATCAAGAGTTTTGAATCACAGAATAGATCTAGTTTACTACCTGAACCTTCCACCACCCATCAGTTTGTTGGCACTTTGCCCTTTAGTCTGTCCTTCACTCATAAAGTTTAATCTATTTTCAAGTATTTTGGCTACAGGATAGCAGTCAAATCACCTCCATATCTTCTCGACCTCATCCTTAAAGAAAGAGATCTCAATAAACCCCTAGAGTTACAAGGTGTCTACTCTATCCCTATCAGGACTTCCACAGGCGTTACCCACTAAATTGATTGTACTTACCGCAGCATAAACCGGTGATCGATGGAGCATATCACTGATGTTAAGAAAGGCAGCCCTTCCACCTCCCTTTCAATTTTAACCATCAGTGATACGTCCGTGATTCCCGATTGGCACAATCTTAAGTGGATCGCCCCATTCAGCAATCAGCATTATTTGGAAAGCGATTTTGAAATCTGGCAACAACTGATGCTTTTACCATGTGTCTCATTCCATGGCTGATGAAGGTAGAAGTCGGTACCGAAACGTCCCGCTTATAATTTTCAACGTAACTTACGCATGTGATGACGATTTCAAGAATTCTTTTAAGGGTAAGTGTGTTATGTGTTTTCCTGCCAATTCTTCTCACCATGATACATGTACCCTACTCTCTGTGTAGAAAAACCACACAGGGCTTGAAAAATACCATGCCCGAGATGCCCGGGGCATGTAAATTATTGGCCTGGTCAAGTAAAAATGAAATCTAGTTGCCCGGTTGGACAAATAGGTTTAAAGAAAAAAAAGAAGTTTGGAATAGAGAATTTTCTACACTAAAAAAAAACAAAAAAACCCCCACTATTGTCGCCTGTTTTTCATTTTACTGCAAATCACCAGAAGTTGTATTGTTATTACAGAATGAATGAATGCCAAGGCCAGGAGGATAGCGCTTCTTCAATTATATTATGCTCTACATCCTGAAATCGGGGCCATACGTAGTTTTGGCTCCAGATGTCATTTACAGTTAACAGACAGGATGCTTGCCTCTGATGAATTAGCCTCTGGTCTTTAGTGACAAAATGCGCAAACTGCCATGAAACAGGACACAGGCTGATGGGCAAAAAAGCTGTGCTTTATGAGGAGTCAACGGAATATTTATTGCCCAGCCCCGGGTGGGGTGGAGTCTCTGAAACAACTTGCGCGAGTGAGGGAGGGGAAATGAAAGCTTCCGCCTGTGTGCACCCCCCCCTCATCATTTACACACGGACAACAGTGGTACTACTGAAACAAAGCCTAAGTTCCATTTAAGATTTAAGAACGAGCCTGTACACTTAGCCGGGAGAAGAGCGAAAATAAAATTACTGACACCAATAACTTACCTAGTTTGTCTGAGAGAACAGTTGTTTGTGTTAGCTGCGGATATAAGTTGTATTTAGTAATAGATATGATTTTTTTTTGGAAAAAATCCAGCAATGAGATTATATCTCATAGTAAGCCATTATGTGGTGCACTACTTGCCAAAACCATCCTAAAATTGCCTATACCACCAGCAATTTTTTCAAGGAATGTGGGGGTGGGGGGTCCAGGTGATAATATAGTTTAATAACTATAAGTGCACACAACAGTAGTCGAAAACGTAAGTATTGCCTTTGTTTCTAAACAATTCTTGGGATATTTTATGATGCAAAATCACTTCTGTTTGCACAAGAGAAAATGGTAAATAATTTTTACATTTAAAATTGTTGAAAACTACTTAAACTGCTGTACAGTTAACTATGACTATTTTTTTTTTTGCAAAACACAGGACGTATATTAAAAATTCTTGATCATGGCATAATCACTAAATTTCTCAAATGCCATCGATTACCTTTCTTAAAACTTAAGATATGATTATATGCTTTTGTGCACTTTGAACACAGACACTTTAAAATGGCAATGCGAAAGATGTATAAAAAGTTTAGCATAATTTTTAACTTTAAAAAAATGAGGCTTCTGTTTTGTTATCTTAAAAGATAAATTTTTCTGGGCATGTAGATTTTACTTCTGGGCAAGTAAATATTTTCTGCACTTGCCCAGCTGGGCATGTAACTTTTCAGATATTTTTCAAGCCGTGCCACAATTTTTACTGTATATCTTGTTTTGCAATAGTTAAACACAACTTTTTATATGCACTTTAACAAAAAAAGGGAAAATAAAGAAGTCCATTATGTATAATTTACTAGATTTTGAAACACTCCATCCATGCAAGTCAGCAAGAAAAATTTCTATCCTTTTAGATACTGTTTTCTTCTGCTTTATTTAACATTATCAGGGACACAGACCTGCTTCTGAAGTTGAGAAACACAAAGTGGAGCTAACATTTTTTCTAGTTTTCCTCAAACACCAATAGGAATTCTGCAGTAAATGTAAGTGCTTAGTGCTTACACAGACTAGGAGTAGTAGCTCACAGTGGTCTTTAAAACCCATTAACAAGTGTTAGGATCTTGAAAACATGAAAATAAACTTTACACAGATGTTTAATAACGTTATTTCACTGAGATTTTCGATTTCCATAGCATACACGATGTTTTCCGTCGTACGTAGCGGATCGACGATTTCCATAACATACTCGATGCTTTCCGTTGCCCGTAGCGGACCGACAATTTCCATAGCATACTCGATGCTTTCCGTTGTCCGTAGCAGACCGACGATTTACATAGCATATTCGATGTTTTCTGTCGTCCGTAGCAGACCGACGATTTCCATAGCATATTCGATGCTTTCCGTTGTCTGTAGTAGACCGACGATTTCCATAGCATACTCCATGTTTTCTGTTGTCCATAGCAGACCGACGATTTTCCTAGCATACTCGATGTTTTCCATCATCCGTAGCGGATCGACGATTTCCATAGCACACTCGACGTTTTCCGTCATCCACATAGGATCAACGATTTTCATAGCATATCGATGCTTTCCGTTGTCCGTAGCAGACCGTCGATTTCCATAGCATACTCGATGCTTTCCGTTGTCCGTAGCAGGCCGACGATTTCCATAGCATACTCGATGTTTTCTGTTGTCCGTAGCAAACCGACGATTTCCCTAGCATACTCGATGTTTTCCGTCGTCCGTAGCAGATCGACAATTTCCATAGCGCACTCGACGTTTTACGTCATCCGCAGCGGATCAACGATTTTGATAGCATACTAGATGTTTTCCATTGTCAGTAGTGGATCGACAATTCCCATAGCACTCTCGACGATTTCCATAGTATCTATGTAAAATCCACAGTACTTAGAGTCTCTGAATCTTTCTTCCCACCGCATGATTTTATTCAGCGTCAAGAGGAACGGTGTGCTCAGAGAATTTACTGTGCCGAAGTCCCGACGATGACAACAGGGCACGGGGATTCTGGCGCACAATGGTTCATAATTCCTATCTATGTTATTTATTTTATTTATAGGGATATTTTTAGCAAAAAATACAGAAAATTTCAAAATCCGGAAAAAAACTTCTTCCGGCCGGAAAACCGGAAGATTGTATAAAAAATCGGAAAACTTCGGGAAAATCTGGAAGAGTTGGCAGTTATGAATTAGGATCAAAAACATTCTGGCCTTCTGTATCTGGAATTTTGCCAACATTTTCAAGCTGAAACATAAAGATTTATGGAATAAAATGATATTTAACAACAATAAAGCGCAGAGTCATCACTAGGAAAAAATTGTCATAAAAGGAGAAATCTTAGCTCCATTCTACTTCCGTTTTCGAAACATTTTTCTCCATCTCCCATCTCAAATTCAAACATTTATGTAATTAAATATTAAATGATGATTAAACAATAATACAGAAGTAC
Organism: Macrothele yani; assembly: GCA_039090855.1. Taxonomy (NCBI): domain Eukaryota; kingdom Metazoa; phylum Arthropoda; class Arachnida; order Araneae; family Macrothelidae; genus Macrothele; species Macrothele yani. The sequence goes on from CM077006.1 coordinate 40,097,441, forward strand.
AGCAGGTAGAGGGCTATTAGAGGGAGACATTTTCGCTCCGTACAACTTTGGTTTTCAGAAAAATTTCCTCCATTTTCAATCTTAAATACAAACATTTATCTAATAAAATGATATTTAATGACCATACAGAGCTGAGGAAATACTGCAACAAAAAAAAAAAAAAAATGTAAGAATACTGGGTTCTGTCAAACTTTTGTTTTCGAAAACTGTTGCTTCCATTTTAAAACCAAAACACAAATATTTATGCAATAAAATGATATTTAACAACAATATCAGGTAATCCTCCCTTCAAGCATCGAGGGAACGTCGGGAGAGAAAAAATTACGATTTCGGGAGAAATCCTCACTCCACCTAACTTCCATTTTCGGAAATTTTCAGAGGCTTCCATTTTCGGAAATTTTGAAAACTTGCATCTTAGGGAGTCTGCAAGATGTTAATCAGGTTCTGGGGATGTCGTTTTTGTCTGCAGGACCAAAATAAATCTGCGATGTGCATTGGCCGTCGCCGCGATTCTTCTACGAGGATTAGGGTCATTCCATGTCAAATCAACCAATAAAAAAACATTTTGGAACCTTTAGGATTCAGATTTTTAAGATTTTTTGTTTATTCATTGTACCTATCAAGAAAACAAAAAATTCAAAATTTCAGATTTTTTGAGCTCTTAGTTTTTCAGATATTGACTTTAAAAAAAGCAAAAATCGCACAAATTTGACAACGTTTTGAAATCTTAAAAAAGCTGTAGATCAAAAACTATTTGACCTAGAGAGCTCAAATTGGTGCTATTCTCTTCTGTTTTTAACGAGCTTCAATTTTATATGCAACATGACTATGGCATTTGAATTTTGTAATTTTTAAAAATCTCAGAAAAAAATTAAAAATCTCAAAAACACCCCTTTTAATTTTTTTGAAAAAAATGTATGTTTCAAAGACATTAATTGACTATTTGTGTGCCAAATTTCATAATGGGACGCTTATGGGTTCCTACAAAAATTTAATTTTGGTATTTTAACGTATGTGAAATTCGCTGAATTTGTTGACTTCTAAGTCAATACCGTAACTATAAACTGAGTGGTTGAGGTTTGAAAGTTGCTAATAATTTATTTTATAATTCTGTACCACAAATAATATGAAAATGCCTGTAATATTTATCAATTTTAAAATCAGGTAATAGCAAATTGAAATCTTGTTTGTTATCAATTTTTTACTATAGAGTATATATACAAATACAAGGTCTATTTCAGAATTAGCCTAAACAATGAAGAGATTTGCAAAAAGAAATTAACCTATAATCTCTGTGTGAAGTTAGCTTAGCATAATCAACTTCAAGTTGTCCTCAGTGGAGATCAGGTGTTAGTAATGAGCAGTTCAGTAAAGTAGCTTGACATAAGATATAAATATTGTATTGGTTGGCTTCTATTTAATTTGAAGCTTCAGGCTGTAGTTGTCAAGAGAAAAGAAAACTTCTAACACCTGAATCCAATTTAACAATTTTTGTACATAATTCATGAACTAGTTGTTTCAAACATTCAGCACACATATGTTCTTTTTAATTTTAACTATTTGCTACACATTTAATTTTTCACATATGTCACTCAAAATTGAAATTTATTTACAGTCATACTTTCAAAAACCTCACTTCAAGAACTTTTAAGATAAGTACTTTTCCAAACTAAGTAAAGACAATTTCATTTCTTCCTTGCTTAGAGTATAAACTCATCCCAGTTGCAGTAATGGGCTCTACTTTCTTCAAAAGGGTCTCACCTGGCATATTCAATATATCACTTGGTTGTGGATAAAAAAAGGAGCTGGTCCTTTAGGATGTAGGAATCTTACTTTATACTCACTTGTAACATTATTCTTTGCAAGAATGCATGCAAGCCACCAAGAATCATCATAGACTATAGTAACAAATCCAGATTCAATTTTTGCTAAGTATGTTGGTGTGATAGAGTCTATTGCTGTCACACGTTCAGTAAACTGATGTTTACTAAAGTAAATGCTTAACAAGAAGCTGATTTTCAGAATTTGGACAAAAAAAAAAATGAAGTTTTTGAGTACCCACGGTCGCTTTAGATTCATTGAACCGTGGCAACAGTATTCTTCCAACTTCTTCATACTCATCAACTGTGCAGTACTCAAAGTCTATGCCTGGAATGTTGTGAACAGCAAAACCGTATAATTGTTTTGGAGTCAAAATTTTTTCTTCATATGGCCTTTGTAAACTTGCTTTAGCAGCAAGTCTTTTAACAGTACCGCCAAGCCCATCACATGCACTCTTGCCATGTGAAGTAGCGAAGAACTGCCACTCTGCCTTAATTCCAAAATCTGTTTTGTGGAGACATAAATTGTTGAAGTTTTTCCTATTCTTATATTGTGATGAGCTGCCATAAGAAAAGTATATAATTTTCTCAAGGTTGAAAGGTAAAGTTTGTTTTAGGATTGAAATCAACTTTCTTTGGAAAACATAAAAGTCAACTGTATTATGCTCCAAACAGTCTGAGATGAAAACATATTGCAGATGTGTGATTTTTCCCTTCCACTTATAATAAACAATAAAAGGGTGTAGTGTGGCTTGGTTACTGGTCCAGTGATATGATTGGAATTCATCCTGCAGCATAAATGAATAGTTTTTTGCAAAATCACAATTAATAACCACTTGGCCATCAGTTAAATTGTCTTTAGAATTCATATAGTACTCCTTTTGTCGATTTGCTATAAAAGAGCGAGTTTTAAGTTTTAGGAGAGTTTTCATAAAATTTTCAATGAAATCATCACTACTTTTAGTCACTGTTTCCATTGTACATCTGTCCACTGTAACGCATTGCCTATAAGCTACTACATAAATCAGCTCATCCTCAATTTTTTTAGTTAGAGCTTCTTTTAGTGGCGTGAGCCCAGGGCACTCTTTACGTTCATTCATGTAGCAATTTGGTGCAGGTGGATTGCACATGATTTTGGCCAGACAACTATGGTATGATTTTAATGGTGTGTCATCCCCTTCCAACATAACATTTTGGAATCCTGCACCATTTATCATGTTTGATATTCTGATGAACAGTACAGACACACACTGTATGTGTTCTGCTTTTACCAGCTAAGAAGCAGTTCTTTGGCCTTAGTTTACAAAACTTAGAAAATCCAATGTGATAAGATGGATGTTTTTGTTTAAACAATTGATAAACTTCACTTAGATTAGCCAAAATTAAATGTTTTTGTGCTTGAATTTTTGAGCCCTTATCCATAATTGTTACAAAGTCTTTCTTTCCTGGCATCATTCTGCTAACATCATCTCCATTGTAGAAATCTACAACCAACTGAGTAATACTCTCATTCAATGTTTTCCCAGGCTTTGGATTTAGAGTTGACAGAATACCCTTTTCTCTCACCAATTTTTTTACTGAACAGGCCATATATGCTGACTCCAAACTTTTTTGGCAACTCCAGCTGGATGGTAAAATTGACAAAATTGTTTTCTCACTCAGTTTTGAAGTTTGAGAAAACTTATGCTTTAGTTGCTCCAACATTTCTGACTCTACTTTGTTTTCATCTTCTACTTCAGGTTCTGTTTCTTTAGAAGGTATCAAATATTTTTCTAGACTTGTTTTTATTTTCTCAATTTTTTTTTTTTGTGGTTTAAGTTTCTACTTGCATTTTTTTCCTTTTAAAAGGTGACTCATCAATAAGTTCTAGGGATATGTTTAGGTAATCTATTGATGTTTCTGAATCAACAAATGTATCATCTTCATCACCTTTGCTAGTGCCTAGCAAAACATCCACATCTGTCTTGTCGAATTAGTTCTTATTCTTTCTAGAAAGTTTTTTCCTACATGTATCACATATTTGCATGCCCATTTCTATGCCTAAATTTAAAGAGCACATCCATTCTGTTAAATTTCTAGTATTTTTAGCTGATTAGGGATTCATTAAAAGGGTTACAACATTTGACCCAAAACGCAGTTCAACGTTTTTTGTTTTGATTACCTGCCATTTTTTAATGTAGCTGGCTTATACTTTTTTAATTCTTTACAACTATAAATGGACTACCTGTAATTTAGTAGGTTTGCTGACACACAACGATTTTTTAGGATGAAAAAGTTTCACAAAACAAATACGATCCACAATGCTTTCAAGTAAAAAAGGTCTTAATAACGAAATAATATATATATAGAGAATATTCATAATAAACTAAACCATTTTTATCAACCACATTAGTTTAAAAATAATTAACTTCAATTAATTCACTTTAAAAAAAGCAACACTTTGAGAGTATAAAACAGAGCAACTTCACTGAACACTGCACAAAAGACAACTGACTGAAGATTTCAGTGAACAATCAAGTGGTTACAAGAAAGTAGGGCTAGCTATTCCTGTTGAGACTTGTTCTTTTTCTGTTGTGACTTATGTAAAACTGATTGAAACACTTCACCATATCTCATCTCTCATCAATTATTCTGTTGTATTATGAGGCATGATTTAAGTAATAATTTCTTTATTCCTGAAATAGATGTCAAAATATAAACAATATTATACATTTATATATAAGGCATTTATATACCATAATAAATTTTTTGTACAACCTATATTATTACTTTATTATTAAAATTGATAAATATTAGGCATTTTTATATTATTTGTACTACAAAAATTATAAAATTGATTATTAGCAACTTTCAAAATTATAAAATTGATTATTAGCAACTTTCAAACCTCAACCACTCAGTTTATAGTTGCAGTAATAACATGGAAGTCAACAAATTTAGCAAATTTCACGTACCTTATAATACAAAAAAATTAATTTTCATTAGAACCCATTGGCGTCCCATTATGAAATTTGGCACACAAATAGTCAATGTCTTTGAAACATACATTTTTTTCAAAAAAATTAAAAGGGGTGCTTTTGAGATTTTCAATTTTTTTTGAGATTTAAAAAAATTACAAAATTCAAATACCATAGTTATGTTGCATATTAAATTGAAGCTCATTTAAAACAGAAGAGAACAGCACCAATTTGAGCTCTCTAGGTCAAATACTTTTTGATCTACAGCTTTTAAAGATTTCAAAACGTTGTCAAATTTGTGCGATTTTTGCTTTTTTTAAAGTCAATAGCTCAAAAACTAAGAGCCCACAAAATCTGAAATTTTACAGTTTTTGTCAACTTTACTGGTACTACCACTGTACCAAAAATAATCAATTTCTGAGATGTCAAGGTTCAGACCATTGGTTGATTTGACACGGAATGACCCATTAGTAGAAAATGAATCTGCAATGTACATCGGCCGTTGCCGCAATTCTTCTATGGGGGGTGGGTGCAAAATAAATCAGCGATGTATGTCGATTATCGCCACGATTCTGCTATGGGAATGAGTACAAAATAAATCTGCTATGTACGTCGGCCATCATCGCGATTCTGCTACGGGGATGAGTACAAAATAAACCTGTAATGTATGTTGCCGCGGCTCTTTTATGGGGATAAGTACAAAATAAATCTGCGACACGGTCGCCCGTCGCCGCCATTCTTCTACGGGGGTGGGTGTAAAATAAATCTGCAATGTATGTCGCCCGTCGCCACAATTCTGCTACGGGGGCCCCCACGTACAATACTTAGCCCCCAAATAACTCAGCCCCAGCTCTGAACTGCTGGCTGGTTGTGACCTGAACAAAATGGAATGTTGATTGGTTGAAGGTCGGATAATCAAGATTGTGTCTATGTATAGTTTTTTTTTTTTATGTAGAATACTTTCTGTACAGTTGTGTTGTGGTAATTTCAAATTACTTTGTACTAATGAACATGAATTCTGTTTGTATGAATAATTTTTTTTCTGCCACTGTTTGTGGTTTGTGTTTATTATATCAATGGCTTCTTTTCTTCCCAGCTGAAATGGCAATTCCTGATATGAGTTCCGTGGTGCACCAAAACTCTATCAGTTCTTCTAATGGGCACACGAAGAGTGCCTTGGACAGTTCTGCAAAATTGGTTGATCATCATTCTCAAATGGACAATTCTTATCCATGCTTGATCGATTGCCTGAAATTGTCTGGTGGTAAGATGTTATTTTAAAGTTACAGTTTTTTTTAAATATTCAAGGTCAAAGGTTACTTCTGTGACCTTGATAAGGTCAACCTAAATATTTTTTTTTCAGCACATGATTTAAAAGCTTATCAAAATGCTATAAAAAAGACATAAATTTCAACCTTCTAGCTCAGGTAGGTGATCAGATGCAACTATCGGAAGATTGTCAGGAGGTCACGGTTTTCTAATTTTCGAGGTCATGCAATTTGAAACCTCGTGGGTGGACAGTGCTAAAATTTGGGATTTATGCATAAATTTATGTGTCTAGCAATCACACCAAATTTCAAAGAAATCTGATGTGGTCAGGTTGTGAGCCTTGTTGATTTGACATGGAATGACCCTATAACTTCATTTGAAAACTGCTAGAAATCAATTATCAGCAGTTTTTCAATTGGAAGGCCTCTTCTATTTTACTTACGTAATAATTTCCCAGGAATTTATTACGAAAGTAAAATAGAAGAGGCCTTCCTATTGAAACCTATTTTCTGCATGTATACTAGATACATGGACAGGGCTCGACAAATCCCGGGCGCCAGGTCGCTCAGGCGCCTAAAATTCGGGCCGTGGCGCCTAATTTTCTTCTTAGTTGAGATTTCGTAATATATTGCAGTAAATGCCGTAATTTCTGTTGTGTAATCCATAGATTATCTATTAAAAGGTTATAAATTTAGGTGCTGCAGACACTGGTAAAAAAACCAAAAAAACCAAAAAAAAAACAAAACCCGGTGCGTCGTTTTAAAAAGTCAGCGAGGTAATTGTCAGGAGAGGTGGTGTTATTGGGAAAGTACTGAAAATGCGGTAACAGAAAAATGTAGCGTAACAGTGAGATAGAAGACTGCAAAGAAATTGTAAGAATATAAATTTTTTCTTTTAGAAGTATTTTGATAGAAAATATGACGCAAGGAAGGTGTTACTATTTGCGCGTGCGGAAGCCTACGTGGTGTGAGAATCCGTGACTCTCGGGAATCACGCAGAGCTATTCCGTAGCGTGTAGCTGCGAATCGCATCGCTTAGTTTTGGTGCGCTGATTGTATTAGTTAAGGTTTTTTCGGTATTCAGTTAAAACGTATTCAGAAATAAGACAATGCTATGGACTGTCCGCAATTTCAACGGATTTTTTAGTCTAACTAATGAACTGCGATAATGTGGCAACAGCTAACGATTTTAGTTCTTTTTTTACTTAAAAGTAAAACAAAAGTACTTCAAAATGACAGTTACTTTTTCAATAAGACAATTTTTTCTTGCATCTTTGGATTTCTGAGTCGGTCCTGTGAATCGCAGTTTTCTGTCGGAAATTACAATTCACGATTAGCATGATAGGTACGGATCACATGGTGCCGAATATATGACTGTTATGCATGCCAATTACCACGGAATGTTCGTATTTTCTACCGATTTAGTTGTCTAATTACGGATTCTACGAATTTTCATTCAGTTTTAAAAAAATATTTTGCTATTATTTCATGATATACATAAGATTCTTAAGCGGAATCGCGGAATTCTCCCCCCCCTTTTTTTTTTTAGCTTTTGGTTTTTTTAGTCATCATCTAGATCGTGATTGATGCAAAACTGAAGAGAATTTGGGGGTTGGGTCATTTTCCGTCTGGGGACGGTATTTCGTGTTTCAAAGATTTCAAAAACAGTAGTTAAATAAAGTGAAAAGAATTTGTGTTTGAGGACGGAATTCCATCTTTACGAAACTTTCGAAAACGGAAAGTCGACGGAGTTCAGATTTTTCCCGTAATCGTAATTTCTTTTTTCTCGCGAGGTATTTTTAAGTAATATTTTACTGTCCAGTATTTTTAAGTAATATTTTACTGCATAAATTTTTGCATTTCACCTTGAAAATAGGAGAAAAATGTCCAAAACCGGAAGTCAGACAGAATTCCAGTAATTGCTATTGCCCCCTCCCGTGATGTTCCCACCAGGGCGCGATTTCACCGATTAGCAAGTAGCAAATAGCTAGTGAAAAATCAAATTTGCTGGTGAAAAAAAATCGCAGTAGCAAATATTGCTAGTAAGGTAGTTTCTTTATTTAAAGTAACCAAAAATCATTATTAATCCACGAAGTTTACATAACAGTTTCTATTATCACTTGTTAAAACAGCGACGATCAGCGATTCTCTTTCGCCAATTTCCTTTCGACACTTAGTACCCATCCTCCCCATATCTTTCATCCCTTCCAGTGGAAACTGTCGTAGAAGCGCATTGAAACTCCTCTCCAGCGTGCCCTCATTGGTCTATTACCGAAACTGAATGTGACGTCGGCAATGGTTGCTGTGGCAACCCAGAGCTCTGGGATGGATCGGTTGTTTGACCACCTGCTCTGCCACCCCCTTCTTTTCTCCACGAACTTTGTCCTCAACTCCTGTCGTACCCTAAGCCAAGCGATCGCCTACTTCCACAAGTCTTGATAGTCGTGCATACATCAAATACTGCGCTCTAATGATCAGTGATGAATAAGCAAGAATAATTCCACTTATTCGGATGGTCGACAAAACCGAAAGAAGCAAACCAAAATGTTACTGGAAAATAGCCTGCCAACACTGGCAAAAGTCTTATCCATAGTAACTAGCCTTATTGCGTGGCATAGATAGACGCTTTTTTACGAAACGTGTTCTTAGAGGGGATAAACGATTACGGAAGAAACTTTTGCTTCGTCTGACTTCTGGTTTTGGAAATTTTCCTTGTATTTTCAAGCTGAAATACAAATATTTATCCAGTAAAATGTTAATGAGCAATAATACTTGACAGAGGCAACATCCTGAGAAAAAAAAAATTATGATTACGGAAAAAAATCCGAATTCCGTCGCCCTTTCATTTTCTAGTTTCGTAAAGACGGAATTCCAATAATAACGAAAAAAGCCGGAATTCCTTGAATTCGCGGAAGAATCTCATGCCTGAAGATTACAGAAAAATTTTGCAGCAGCCAACTTCCGTTTTTGCAAATTGTTCTCCACAGTTTCAAGCTAAAATGCAAACATTTATGCAATAAAATGATATTTAACAAGAAAGCGGACACAAAGACAACATTGGGAGAAAAATGTGCGATTACGGCAAAATTTTCTTACTCTGCTTCACTACTGTGTTCGAAAGTTTTGAAGCACGAAATTTGTCTCCAGATGGAAAACGACCCCCCTCCCAAATATCGATCTTCAGAATGATCTAACTGATGACAAAAAAAAAAAAAAAAAAAAAAAAAATCGGGATTCCGCGAATCCCTGTAAGAATCTCGTGTATATCATAAAAATAATAGCAAAAGAAAAATTTGAAACAAAATGAAAATTTGTTGAATCCGTAGTTTTGATAGTGAGTTTCGTAGTCAGACAACTAATTCCGTAGAAACTACGGCATTGTGTGGTAGTTGGCAGATATGAAGTGTGTAGAAGTTTAGCAGAAATTTGTGCGATACTTCCACTTAGTACTGCATGTTGTGAGGTGGGATTCAGTTTTTTAAAAAGAATACAAGGGGATTGGAGGAACAATTTGTCTGTTGAAACTTTAAATGCTCTGATGACAATTGAAATACTGTAGAAGGGCCACAAGAAGAGATTTTTAATCCACGGTCAGCAGTTATAAAGTGGTATGATGACAAAGTCAGACACCCTGAGCGTAAACCATATGGGAAGAAATCTGAATTAGAATGTCAGTGAAATATATTCATGTGGTATGAGAATTTGTTAGAAATTAATAATAAAGATAGTCACTAAACTTATCTAAGATTCTATTCATTATTCAAAAAGGTAAGTCAAAATATTTATACACATATTTAAATTTCTGTGTAACTTTATTAGAAAATAAGTTACGATGTGATTTAGTTTTACTTGCTAGTCATGCAAATGTTTTGCTAGCAAACTATTTGGTCACTAGCAAAATTTGCTAGTGAGCAAAAAAGATGAAATCTTGCCCTGGTTCCCACTCTCCAGTGTTGTTAAATATCCCCCGCCCCATAAGTTTTTGCTTATAATCTTGATAAGGGAAGAAGGAAATTCCCGAAAACGGAAGTGACGAAGTTGAAAAATTTGTGAAAATTGATGCATGGTGTTCAAAAGTATTAATATTCCCTAAGTTACACCATTTATCTGAAATAGTTAAAGCTTTGATGTGATGTGCTCATGGTCCTCAGGCTGATAGTTGTTATCAGAGGGCACAAACATCAAGAAAAGAAAAGAAAAACGACAATGAAGAAGTAGGGAGAGAATGATAGCAGCAGAAAGAAAAATTAAGCAATCGATGCTGTGCAGTTGCAGAGTCAACAAAAGACTGACTAACAGTAGTCTGCATTCTTGCTGTCTGTTTTGATTTTTCACCAGTTAAAATGTTCAGCTCCCCCCCCCCTTCTTTGGTCTCATCTTGTCTTAAACTGCAATTTTAGAGCCAGTATAATCATATGGTAAGTGGAGGTTTGTGCACTGCACATTCACTTGCTTGGATTTCTTGTCTGTCTGGCATTGTGGAATTCTGAACACATCTAACTGATTTTTACTGGTGGAAGTTTCGAACTTAAATCTTGTGATCATGCCCTCGCAGGGTAATCAATTTTGTGTTTCTCCCGTGCTAAGTTTGTTTCATTAGAGTCCTTGTTTGTTGTAACGTTTTGTTGGAATACATATTTGTTTTTTACAAAGAGATGGATCGTTTCGTAAAATAGAGTCTATGTATGCCATGCAATACTAAATATTAGTAACAAGGCTATTGCCAATGTTGGCAGGTATAGACTGTTTTTTTTTTGTTTTGTTCTTAATATCATGGTCTGAGACATGCCGTGGATTACGTGAAAGAAGAAATTGTTTTTCTCAGAATTTCCCGATCTATGAATCACATGCTGCTGGGGATTAAGTGTAGGATTTTTCCCCCCACAGCCTTTGGATTACATGCCCTTGCGGATCTCCTGAAGGAAAAAAAAAATATGGTACTTTGAATTAATATGTACAAAATATGACATCCACCAGCAGTATTGTAATAAAATCAAAATCTGAAATTTTATTTTTTGAGATCATCTACTGAAAGAATGGAAAAAGAAAATTGTGTAGCAAATTGGAACTTTATTTTGCAATAAGTGGTTTGGGTAAAAAGAAAAAAAAATTGACAACAAATATGGTTTACCACTTTTCGTTCCAGCGTCATAACCAAACATGTTTTTGTTCATGCGTTATTGACTTCATTTCACCTGGCGCCTAAATTTTGGAGCTGGCTCCTATATCTAGAACATATTTGTCGAGCCCTGTACATGGATGATATCCTTTTCATTATAGATCAAGATTCAAGTAGAAGGTTTTAATTCCCAAGATGAATCCCTGAAATTTACTTTAGAAGAGCAAAAGGAAAATAAGCTAAATTACCTAGACATTACTTTAAGTGATCAAACATCAATCCCACGCAATTATCCGAAAATTAGAGGAATCCCTGGAAATTTCCAATACACAAGGTGGCAACATCAACGAACCATGCTGCAAATCAACCAGGCTTGGTCACCAGATCTGTGGAAATAGTAAGATGTAAGAACTCCTGACAATGATCTAGTGTATAGATTGAAAATTTGAGAGGTAATGTACCTTAATAAAGTTATCCTCTATAATTCCCGTTAAGAATTCATGGTACTGAAAGTAATTAGAGGAAGCCATGAAGTCATTAATTATTAGTGCTTATTTTTTTTTCGCTACCTCACACTTACCCGACACCTCATCTTCTGTAATAAAAAGCAATAAAACTGCAGAATTTTAAAATTGGTAGTTGTCACTTTTAATTTAATTGCTGATCTTATGTATTTTCTGCATGCTGGGTAACTGGGTGGTTTGGTTTACTGGGGCGGTGATGCCAAGAGCTGTCAAGCTTTGGAGATACACATCCTTAGTTAAGAAGATTGACTTTGTTGTCTTCTTTCTTCCTGTAATAAATTAGGTTGATTTATCATTAATATAAAATAAGTAATAAAAATGGTATTTTGAAGTTTAGAAGTTTAACTTAAATTAAACTTTATTGCAAGCTAATTGTAAGATTATTGGGGTAGGGCCCCCCCCCAATGGTATAGTGACACTCCCTGTTGTACAGCGGTGTGCTAAAGTATTGCAGCACCTGCAAAAACTGTGAATTTTTAAGTTTTACTCTTTTTTTAACTAACTAACTTTCATAGTTATTTCATTGTTTATATATCATTAGATGCAAAATTTAATGGAGATTTCACAAATGTGTTTCTGTAAACCTAAGTCCAGGCTCAAAATTTTAGGTCTAACTCTACTAGCCAAAAAAATTAATATTTCACTCGCCATCACACAGTGAAAGAGTGAGACAGTGAATTTGCAGCAAGTTTTCTGTTTTAATGATTGTGTATAAAAGGTCACTCTCCAAACTACAAGACCAATTTATTTTTACCACTACGGATAAAGCTAGCAATAATTTTGCAATTATCTGTAAGAAGTTCTATTTTGAATTGTTAACTATGGAACTCAATAATAGAGTAACATACGAGCCCGTAAGTTATTCTACCAAGCAGTTAGAAAATCGGTTTAAGGCATTCTTCAAGAAACTTAAAATTCCACAAACTAGAAGATATGAGCCTGAATTTCCATTTCTTTTTGCAACGGTTAAGTTTCATAAGGATCCTGTGAAGTTCAGGTTCATAGCTAATGGAGTAAGGAGTCATAAAAATAAAATAGATCTTGCTTTTGAAGATGTCTTAAAGAAGGTTTTGAAACACATTAGAAACTGTACTAACTTGATGTACAGAGATTTTTGGATAATTAACAATAATGCAGAAGTAATTTCTACTATACTCAAAGTTTGTCCCCTAGATATTAATAGTTATGATTTTGAAAACCTATATACTAATCTGCCTCTATCAGATATAATCACTACCTTTAAAGAGCTGTATGCAGAATTTAAACTTAACCAATTTGTTAATGTAGGAACTTGGAACTCTTATCTCAATTGCTGCATAAAAAATAACCATATCCTATATAATAATACTCTCTATAAGCAAGTGAACGGTATTCCCATGGGAACATCAACGTCCACGAATATCGCTAATCTATTCCTGTTCTTTAAGGAATATAAATTCATTAAAAATCACCCCACCTGCTCAGATAACTACCTTTACACTTTTAGATATATTGATGATCTGCTGTGTATCAATAATTCAGAAGTTATAGAGAGTGATTTTGATAATATCTATCCTAGCTCTCTTAACTTATGTAAAACCAACCACAGTAATCAGGAACTTGAGTTCCTAGACTTAAGCATTAAGCTCAACAGAGGTAACCCATCTATTAGCCTCTTTGATAAAAGAGTTAATTTTCCTTTCAAAGTAATTAAATATCTACACTGGAATAATAACATATCAACCAAAGTAATTGAGAATGTACTAATTTCTCAGGTCCTAAGAATTTCAAGAATTTGCAGCAACAATTTGGACTTCAATTACCACATTAATATACTATTAGATAGTTTTCTAGAGAACGAAATTCCTTCTTCTTTCATCAAAAGAACTTTAAGAAAAATTATTCTGAATAATAGAGTAAGGTTGGCAGATCTGCTTTAATTTTCTACACAGTTAATAATATGATTCTGACCAATCAAAGCCGTAAGGAAGTTGGCTAGAGGATGCCTATTAACTACCTAAAGGAACCTTAGTGCTATGGATATGAAGGTCCTATTAAAACAAAAAAATAAATAATATAAACAAAATCACAAAAAAAAAGCTTAAAAATCTGTTTATAAAAGAAAATAAAAACAAATAAAAAAGAAAACTAGTTATTCATCACTAGGATAGCTATACTAAAAATAGTAAAACCAACATTAAAATTAATAAGATTCTGATTAATCTATAGAAGCTCACTAAGGTGATTTAATACATGCAAAGATTATTAAATACACTACTCGTGTATTTTATAATATTTCTCATGTATTCTGGAGAGTTAATTCTGCTCTTTCTGATCATACAGATCCACAGTCTTAAGTTTATATATTTTTTTCTCTGGTTAAAATCTCCGCGAGTTGGTTTCTTTCTGTATGAGGAGGCCATCAGCCCCACCCACACTGCCCCCAGCGACTAGGGAGTGGCGGAAGAGGTCAGCCATGTTTTACTCTTGTGAGGAGAAAGTTTCGTCGCACAAGAGGTAAGCACTCTTCCTTGTATTTGGGTTTTAGGTTTTATAAGTTCAATGTTTGTACTTCATGTACTTTTTCTCTGTTGATTTTTTGCTATTCAGCTTTTAGGCACTGGCTTGTCTGTTAACATTTTTGCGGGTTTTAACTCTTTCTTTTCTTTGTAACTTTGCGCGTCTTTTGGGGAACCTAGGAACAGCAGATGGCTAAGCTTGTTCCTTTTCTTTGCGCTGTATTTTCAAAGTAGTTAAGTACTTAATAACTAATTAATTATGCACTTAAAGCACTGCTGAAATACTTTGTACATATTGCAACTAACTGTTTAAGTCATATAACTTTCACAAAGTTTTCTTTAGTTAATTATTGTCTTTAACTTATTCTCGTTTTCGTGCTGTCATAAGTTGTAGAGTAGGGGTTTTAGACTCAAGATTTCTTTCAAAAATCTGTTTTTAAAAATTAATAATTCCTTTTTTAATTGCAATGAAAATATTTGGATTTCTTTTGCATTGTTTTTCAGGTTTAAATTCTCTCTCAAACGAACTTGGCATTTCGTTATAGCTGAAAATTATTTCTAATTATTATGCCACTCTCACAGCTTGAGTTCTCTTTAATCTTCTTCTCTCTGTTTAATAGTAACAGATGAAGAGCATGGGTCGGGCCAGGAAGGTTCATGGATGCAAGCGAAATTGTTAACTAGTGCTAGGTCATACAACTCTGCGGAGGACATGACATATATATATTTTTTAAAACAATTTTAGGTGGGAATGTTACTTGCATCTATGGCCTTGCAGAAACCGATTTCCAACTAGGTCTTGGTGGAAGTGAGAAAATGCAGAGTTTTTGCTGGTCCTTGATAAAGCCAAGGCTCAGTATTCTCGACACCTTCTACATTCAGTTGTTTTATTTTATTTTTTATCTTTTCTCCTTTTACTCACACAGGTAGATACATAACCTTTTCTATGTTGTACTTGGTGTGAGTCAAAATTATATATGTATTTTTTTGCTTAGGTATCTTCTTAATAGAATATATATATATATATATATGTACCTGGCCAAGGCAGTGGCCAGTGCGACGTGAAGGCAGAGGGTGCTAAGAATCCCCGGAGGACCGGACTAGGCTGCCATCTGATGCTGACCTTGGCTACGTACAACGGACGCTCCCTATCTTCTGATTCAAGGCTTCTTGAATTGGAAGAGGAACTACAAAGGATCAAGTGGGACATCGTCGGGCTAAGTGAGGTAAGAAGAAAAGGAGAAGATCTCATTGAACTGAAAAGTGGACATCTCTTCTACTATCGTGGGACAGATACTGGCAGAACTAGTGGTGTTGGATTTATAATAAACAAGAAACTGAAGGATAAAGTTGTAGAAGTTGAAAGTTCCTCTGACAGAGCTGCACGACTCGTTATCCAACTCTCGAGAAGATACCAGGCTCAGATTATTCAAACTTATGCACCCACCACAAGTCATGCTGAAGAAGAAATTGAAGAATTTTATGAGGAAATTCGTGATCTAAATAATAAAGGTAAGCAGCACTTGAAGATAATTATGGGAGATTTCAATGCAAAAATAGGGCAACGGCAACAGAATGAAACTTCAGTAGGTAAATTCGGTCACGGCAACAGAAACCAGCGTGGAAATACTCTCGTAGAGTTTGCAGAGGCAGAAGGGTTTTTCATCTTGAACTCCTTTTTCAAGAAAAAGCCACACAGGAAATGGACATGGAGACATCCAAATGGGACGACAAGTGAAATTGATTTTATTATGTGTAACAAAAAATTCGTCATAGAAGACTGCAGTGTGCTAAACAAGTTCAACACAGGCAGTGACCATAGATTGGTGAGATGTAAGATGCACCTCAACACTAAACTCGAACGTAGCAAGCTCATAAGACAAACAAAATGTATTGACATAACCAACCTTAAAAAACACCATAATACCTTCAAATTGGAACTGAAGAACAGATTCTCTGCTTTAGAAGGCCTAACATCGGAAGAAGTGGATATTTCTGAAGTTAACAGAAAAGTAACCAAAGCTCTTATGGAAACAGCAACAAAATTAGCTGGGTCTAAGAACAAATTGCATGTGAACAAATTATCAGGAAAAACCAAAATGTTGATGCAAAAAAGAAGAGTGATGAGGACAACTAAAGAAGATGTGACTTCCAAAGTGGAATATACAGAGCTATGCAAGACAGTACGTAAAAGTATCACTGAAGACGTTAGGAAATTCAACTGTGAACTAGTAAGGAAAGCAATTGAAAACAACCAAAGCCTAAAGATAGCAAAGGGACATCTCAGTAAGGGGAAAAAACAGATTATGGCACTGAGAAAAGAAGATGGTTCTGTAACAAGAAATAGAGGCGAAATTTTGACAAGAGTGAAAGATTTCTACTCCAAATTATATGAAAGGGATGATACATGTACTCCAGACATCATTAAAGGTACCAGTACCAGAGTTCTTCCAGTCCTTCCAGCAGAAGTTGCACATGCAATCAAGAACATGAAGCGGGGAAAAGCTCCAGGAGAAGATGGAATTACTGTAGACATCATACAAGAAGCAAGTGGAGAAATCCAAACAGTACTCGCCCAAATTTTCACTCGATGCCTTAATGAAGGGAAAATTCCTGAGGATTGGAACAACGCTACAATGATCTTGCTACATAAAAAAGGTGACATTGAGGATCTCGGGAACTACAGACCTATCAGCCTCCTATCAGTGGTTTATAAAATCTTCACTAAAGTTCTTTCACACCGCTTGAAGGTAACACTGGACATGGCTCAACCGAGAGAACAAGCTGGATTCAGGAGTGGCTACAGCACAATAGATCATATCCACGTACTGAGAGAACTAATTGAAAGAGCGAGGGAATATGAGCTTCCATTGTGCATGGCTTTTATCGATTATGAAAAAGCCTTTGATTCGGTGAAACCATCAGCAGTTGCAATGGCTCTGAAATCCTGCGGTATTGAAGATGCATACATTAATATTATTAATAACATCTATGAAAATGCAAGTGCAAAGATTCGGCTGTTTGAAAATACAACACACATAAAAATTGGAAAAGGAGTGAGACAAGGTGACACCATATCTCCGAAGCTCTTTAATGCCACATTGGAAAATGTCTTTCAATCACTGAACTGGGAAAACAAAGGGATAAAGATTAATGGAGATTATCTAACCCACCTTCGTTTTGCTGATGACATAGTCATTTTTGCAACTACCCCATCAGAGCTACAGAGTATGATCCAGGAACTTGCTGACAAGAGTAAAGAAGTGGGATTAAAAATGAACTTTCAGAAGACAAAAGTGATGTACAATGCTTTTACAAGAAATGAAGATTTATCGATTGATGGAGAAAAGCTGGAGATAACAGATACGTACGTTTATCTTGGACAGCAGATATCAAGTGAGGGTCACATTGGTGAAGAAATTAATCGGCGTACAAAACTTGCCTGGAGAGCTTTTGGAAGAAACAGCATAATTTTCAAGAGCAATATGCCATTGTGTCTTAAAAGAAAAGTGTTTGATCAATGCATCCTTCCAGTGCTTACGTATGGTGCAGAGACGTGGACCTTAGCTAAAAGAGACATACAAAGGCTGCAGACAACTCAAAGGAGCATGGAGACGTGCATGCTTGGTGTAACCAGGAGAGATAAGAAGAGGAACACGTGGATCCGAAAAATGACAAGAGTGGAAGACATCATGATCAGAGTTAAATCCCTGAAATGGCAATGGGCTGGACATACTGCCAGAAGAACAGACCATCGATGGACAGCCGAAATTTTAGATTGGATTCCAAGGGACAGGAAAAGACCCAGAAGAAGACCACATGGAAGATGGGTGGATGAAATTCGAAAGTATGCGGGAGTGACATGGAGGAGACTGGCACAAGACAGACCGTTGTGGAGGAAACTTGGGGAGACCTTCGTCCAGCAGTGGATTGATAATGGTTGACAATGATGATGATGATGATGATATATATATATATATTTATACACAACTCTGTGATTGTGCTACAACTGAGATCTCAGAAAATAATAGTAATAATAATAACCCTCCAGGTTGTATTAAACCAGGAAAGCCATCAAAAGCCAATATTTTTGAGTGCTGGAGAAAAAGAAATAATTAAAATAACATTTTAAAAAATGTCGGTCATGCACCAAAACCCAATCCCCCCATAAAAGCGAATTGTCAGCACCTTCACCACCATGCTCCTTTTCCTCATATGTACATAAATAGATTTCCCGGAACCCCGGCGGATACACTACAGCAAAGATTTATCGGAGTACAGATGGGGAAAAATATCAGTGTTTTTGAGAATCAACGTTTTTCCAAGTGATCGCCGTTAGAAACTGCAAAAGAATATTTTCTACGTGAAGTAAATGAATTTCTCTTTGCTGCATTCTTTTAAATATAATCTTGAGTCATGAATTAGGGACTTTTTTTGCCGTTTTGCTCGATGTTTCATCACCGAAAATCAATTCCTTGATGTTACAGGAACCCATAAGTCCTCCCCGCCCTCCTAAAAAATCTTAGGTTTCAGGACCGATGTTTGAAACTGCAATAGCGCAATCAACTGGAAATTTTTCTGCGATAAGTAAATGAATTTGTCTTTTTCATATTCTTATACAGAGAAAGGAAATATCACCTTTCTTTTCGTATTGTTATACTGAGAAAGGGAATATCACATTTCTATGTCGTGAATTAGCGATTTTTTTGCCATTTTTCTGCAGTTTCGTCGCCAAAAATCAAGTTCTTATTCTTGATGTTACTGGAGCCAATGCATCAAGGTTTACGATACATCAAGCACTTTAACAAATATTATGGTTATTCGATGTTGAATTAGTGAGCTATCACCAATATAGTGAATGGCGATTTATTCATCAATGTGTCAATAACTGCTGCAGATGGGAAAGATGCGAATTCTTTTCTTTAGCAAAACATCGTGGTTTTCGCTGATACATCAAAAATTTCCACACATATTACGGATGCATGAATGTTTCAGGAATGAATATCCACTGATATGCCCATCCTAAAGATTCAAATTAGCGGTAGTCACTCGCCATGTGGCGACTGGATAAAATAAAATGTCCAGTAGGAAAAAGTTTCTTTAGTCGCCATGCTCGAAAATTTGCCCTTTTTCATTGCTAAAAAATTTATTTGCATTTTTTAAAATGCTCCTTTTATAGGAAATGCAGTTTCAAATTATCCAACTCACGCACGATAAAAAACAGCCATCCTTCGCAAACAAGTGGTACGATCTTTCCTCCGCAAATAAGTGGGTACAATATATTATTTATAGATTCACTCTTCAAGACCGGGGGCAGCTGTTTGTTTTTCCACTTAAGTTAGTGGCTGGG
Source organism: Macrothele yani (assembly GCA_039090855.1). NCBI lineage: Eukaryota > Metazoa > Arthropoda > Arachnida > Araneae > Macrothelidae > Macrothele > Macrothele yani. The sequence goes on from CM077006.1 coordinate 40,116,977, forward strand.
GCACAAAGTAGCCATATCAGGAATGGACACCTGTGGCTTTAGATGGAACTGTGGCATCACAACTCGTCTTCAGCAGCTCGTTTTTTAAAGTTTGGTTTCTCTGAAAATGCACAATTTTCCATTGCTTAGGCACTTCTTGCTTATCATCAAATAAAATGGGCAAGCATTTTCCCTTTTGTTTACAAAAAAGAAATCAAAGGTAGAAAATCGGGACTTCACTTTCTGCCGTCGTCTTGCATTCCACGCAGAGTCGCGTTTCCTTTGCACATGTGAAGTTTGCTTAAACAAAATTAAAAAAAAACTTTTGTATGCCCCTTTATACATTAAAATGTTACTAAGGAATGGGTAAACACAAGTTTTTCAGTGAAATTTTATATCAAAAATCAGTACTGTGTTGTACACTCTCCCGTGATAGTCATTTTACGGGTCACAGAAAAGGCTGATTCCATTACGGGGCGGAATAAGCACCGATTTTGAAATTTAATTTAGCTTTAAAAAAACAGAAAAGAAAAAAATACTTTCTGTATTGATTGGTTTTGAAGAACAGGCTGAATTAGAAATAACAAAAACTGTGTTTCACTAGAAAAAACTTTTAAAATACGAAGTTGTTCTTTTTCACTATTACTGAAGATATTAAAAACGAGAAACATAATCAGAAAAAATATAACAAATAAGAATATAACCATTAAGTGAAAAAGCGTATCTTGGGGTCGAAATTTAGAAACTACCGAACATTTTCATCCCTGCTAAAACAATCATTTTCAGGCGACGGACGGCATGAAGATGCCCAAATTATATCGAACAAATGTCGCAACATTAAAAACATCCAATAAACTGTCCCAAAAATGTTTGATGAATGTTAGAATTTTGAAAGTTTTACATGAAAATAAACTTTGAACAAATGTTGAATAATATTATTTCATAGAGATTTTTTGTTTCCGTAGTATATTAGATGTTTCCCGTATTCCTAAGCGATTCACGATTTCCATAGTGACTATGGAGAATTCGTGGCATTTGGAAGATCTGAGGTGGGCAAACAGGAAAAAATGACAAATCATTAAAATTCTATCAAAAAAACGTTTTCTAAAGGGGAAAAAAAAGCTGACAACCAGATTTTTTATTTCCGTAGTATATTCAACGTTTCCCGTACTCTGCAGCGATCAACGATTTCGGTAGTGACTATCAGCCATTCCATGGTGATGGGTGTGACATTTGGACTATTTCTTAAGTGTAATAATACTTTGTATGATGACAAATTTAACTTTGAAATGTATTCCAATTATTTACATATACTCCTCTACTTTATTACTTTCAATTCAAGTCAAAAATAGATGCTTCATCACTTTGGGTTTGTGTTAATTAATTTAATTATTGTCTGTGATGGGTGTGACAATTATGTGACCAGTGTGACATTGTGCGCTTCAATATGCATGAAGCTTTGTAGGTGATAATTATATATATATGCAAGAGATGCAAAAATGCATTTCTATAGTTCTTTTGCCAACAATATGTACTTGACTGGAATTAGTGACCAATAAAATATAGAAATTGTTATATTTATACTAATAGTATATATAAAAGATATATATATATACATACCAAAATGAATGAGAATGTGTGGATATTCATTTAAAAATAATTTTCCATTTCCCTAAAATTTTAATTGTCCCCTGTTGTTTGCCAGTAATGGGGGTATGACTTTCTCCACAATCACTGAAAAGTTCTTACACAAAACCATCTTCTTCCAGCCAAATCCAATAGGTGCCACTTGGTTGCATTTATTTCAAAGTAATCCTTATGATGATCCAGTGGCAATATAGTTGCATAGTACATCTTATTCAGCTGCTTTTTACTGTTAGAAGACTCTACAGGCAATGAAACAAGTACAAAGTTCCCAACAATAAGATCTTCAGGCTTAAAAGAACCATCTTCATGATTAGTATGAGTATCTGCATGTTCTGCAATCACATTATTACAAGAAATTACTTTTACGTAATCTAAGTTGGATGCTGCTGTACGAACTAAAAAAGGTGACTATCATCAAAGATTTGAAAGTGATGTTTCGATTGCAACCCGTTACAGGTAATAATCGTTCCCACCTGCTAGCGAGTAACGGTTTTGACTGACTTATGTCATCAGCACAAATAAACAGACTTTTGACTCCTGTAACATGTTTATTTACACATTAGAAAAAATCCTGCAGAATTGACAATCATCGCCTTCGATTTCACTGTCTCTACTTTGCATTTCAGTGTTCTACTCTCAAGTGACATCAAAGTCCTGCTTCAAATAAAGATTTTACAGAGTGAATTGGTTTTTAAATTGAGCTGCACTTCCACTAGAAAAATTTCTTAGCTTTTCTATTTCTGGAAATTCGGCCTTTAATGTAGCTATAACAATTTTTACGAAGGCCCACACAGCATTTTTGTCATGGTTGAGCTCATCATTTATTACAGCTACAGTATGCTTAATATTTCATGCACAACTGGTAAATATACAGTAGTTATCTGCTGGTGCCTCCAGTGTCCACTCTGGATTTCATCTTGGGAGATAATACTGTAATTTTCAGCAAAATCAATTTGGAGCTGACCTTCATTTGGTGACTGAACTGTTTTTACAAAAGAATGAATTTTACAATAACGTAATTGATTGTGAAACACAGTTCTTCAAACAGAACCATCAATCTCAACCACTTTTTGGAAACCATCTATATCTTTCCATTGTTTCCATGTTACAAATATGTCTATATCTATCTCTTCAACACACATACAAACATCACTTTTACAGTCTCTGCAAAACCAAATCGTGCAGTTCTCATTTTGAATGCTGCAGCACAAAACACTCAAAAATTCTTTTTCATTTGAAGGAAACTCTGGGGAATTGAAATTTTGCTGGCCAAGGATTGTATTAAAAAATGTAAATTTGCATGATATTTGCAAGCACATAATTCCGTAGTGTTTAGGAAATTAACATCACGTATTCAGGACGCAGGTCGTAAAACTTAGTTTTTTGAATTAAAATGTTCTGATTTTCATTTTTGAACTGTGAAAGCATCACTTATAGCCATCAGCATGTGTCTCTTTTGTATTAAATTGTACCTCTCTAATAGTGAGTCCTTTATTGATTTCACATCTCTTTCCTGGTGCCTGTCTACTTATATCATTATGGCATAAAAAAACTTATATATTTTTTTCTTTGTGCTATCTGATATACAGCTTGACGTCTTTTCTTTTTCATTAAGCAGAGTTGTGGCAATGCCAGGCATCACCTCAGTGCCAAAGTGAGACACCTGAGACTTTCAATAGTGTCACACCCATCACTAAAATGTGTCACACCCATCACACCTCAGTTGAGGTCCAAAAATTAATTTTTCCTAAATGACTTTTTTTATAATTACTTGAATTGCTGGCAGCCAAACTTCCACAAGGTTTTACATTTCTACACAAAGGGGTAGTTAGTATATACTACCTATATGGTCTTTTTAGTGACGGGTGTGACAGTCAGCTGACTAAAAAACAAAAAAAATATTATTAAATTTCAACTTACTTTTAATTGTAAAATATACTGTTACAAGTTGGTTTGGACTCTGCTACGTCTAACAAATACAACTGCAACTGAAGAACAGCTGTCAAAACATCTTCACAGCTGGTATTGAAAATGTCTGATTTCTAAATGTAAATTCTGCCTTATGTTCTTGACGTTTAAGACTGAAATGCTAGGAGACATTTATTTATTTATATAGCATTTTTTGTTGTGAATTCAAATTATATGTACTCATACCTTCAATTTGATGTATCATAAGTGATATGATACAATTTAATTTTTTCCCTGTTTGTCCACTTTTTCGTGGAATGGCTGCTATGGAGAATTCGTAGCATTTGGAAGGCCTGAGTTGGGCAAACAGGAAAAAACGACAAATCATTAAAATTCTATCAAAATGTTTTCTGAAGGGAAAAAACCCCTGACAACCAGATTTTTTATTTCCGTAGTATATTCGATGTCTCCCGTACTCCGTAGCAATCGATGATTTTCTTAGTGACTATTGAGAATTCGTAGTACACTGGTGTGCAATAATTATGGACGAAGAGGAGAAATCAGCATAGATAGACTAGGGGCCGGTACGGTAGGGCATGCGCACATATGCATCATGACGGTGTGTGTGTGTGTGTGTCGGAAGGGTGTAAAGCACATGGGCGGTGTACACTCAGCAATTCGGTGAAAGCTATTGCACGGCGTACATCGGTTTGAATGACATTCAGTTGTTGCCACCGTGTGATATGGCCAACAGGCAATCCAGTAGACAACATCTGGATGACTTTACCCGAGGTCGCATCATTGGGAAGTTGGAAGAAGGTCGAAGTGTGACTAGTGTGGCCGAGGAGTTTGGGATCGCTCACAGCATCGCTTCACGAGCTTGGAGAGCATTTCAAACTACAGAAATAGCTGTCCGAGAGTTTAGCAGTGGTCATCCACGAGCAACCACAGTGGCGGACGACCGGTATATTGTCCTGCAGGCGAGAAGAGACAGACTGCAGACAGCGGGAGAAATCGCAAGGCACATGCAACAGACAACTGGACGTCCGTTATCGCGTTTTACCGTGGCCAGGAGGCTGCACAAAGGTGGTCTATTTGCACGACAACCAGTAGGGTGTGTGCCATTAACGCCTGCTCATCGGAAATGGCGGTTTCTGTGGTGCCAGGAACACAAGAACTGGACACATCAGCAATGGGGTCGAGTTCTCTTTACCGTTGAGAGCCGATTTAGTCCGACGAGCTATTCTGGACGTATACACATCTGGAGAGAGCAGGGAACACGCAATCACACCTCCAACATAATCGAAATGGACCGGTTTGGAGGTGGCGGAGTTCTCGTTTGGGGCGGTATCATGCTTGGTAGCCGTACTGACTTCCACATCTTCCAAGGAGGTTCAGCCACTGGTGTCCGCTATTGTACCGAGGTTCTCCTGCCTCACGTGCGTCTGTTTAGAGGTGCTGTGGGTCCTGAGTTCCTCTTCATGGACGACAACGCTACACCTCATCGTACAGTAGCTGTCGCAGAGCTGTTGGAGAGTGAAGATATTCAACGCATGGATTGGCCCGCAAGGTCCTCGGACCTAAATCCAATCAAACACGTGTGGGACCTTCTCGGGAGACGCTTGGCAGCACGTCACCAGCTGCCAGCAACGATTCTGCAGCTGCGATTGGCGCTACAAGAGGAATGGGCCGCGATGCCTCAACAGCTCCTTGACAACCTCGTCCTTAGCATGGACAGACATTATAAATCCTGCAACGCAGTCAGGGGTGATCATATCCCCTACTAAAGACTGGATTTTTCTTGGCAGCCGCCTGTCACATGGACGTTTCTGTCTCCTGTCCAGTTGTGCTCGAAGCTACCTATTCAATAAAGTGCCTTTGTATCCTTTGGATTCCTTGTTTGGACAGTTTTGCTCACTTGTCCCATATTCTTACATCTTGGGGATCTTATGGTATGATTTGAGTCGATGGGGAGCACTTCTGCACGACGTTACATTCGAAAAACCATCTTGTCCTTAATTTTTGCACGCCAGTGTATTTGGAAGGTCTGTAATGGGCAAACTGGAAAAATGATGAATCATTAAAATTCTACCAAAACTGAACGTTTTCTGAAAAACAAAACAAAAAACCCCTGACCCTGGGTTCGAAAACCGGACAGTATCCGATGGAATCAGGATACTGTGCAAGTGTTCTTATTTCGCCATGACTATTTTTTCAACACCTGTGAAGGTTTATCAATGTTTTTAATGTAATATTTATTAGAACAACTCAGGAAATTACAGAATTTTTTCTGTTAGTGGTCAATAATCATTGCGAGTCTGTGAAATAAAGTGGCCAGGTTGGTATCACATTTCTCCCAATCTCAGCTGTACCACAAAATGATTTTGCTATAAGATACGCAATTCATTTTTGAAAGCTATACAGCCAGTTTTCATTTTGACACCAAGAAGGACCTAACCAATATTAAATAAATGGAATGAAAAGAAAAAATTTAGCAGAATGGAAGCAGCTTCGTAACATGTTGTCTGAAAAATTTTGACCATCAATAACTCACCAAAAACTGCTAGAGAAACTAAAAACAAGCAATTTTTAGTACATGAAGGTCATAGCACAAATTGTTGAAATACTCAATACTGCTGACTGTTATGCCAAGCAATGCAGAAGTGAAGAGAATGCAAGCATTGTGGGCACTGTTCTTGATGACAAGACAATGGTCATGCAAAAAGAATGACTTTAGAAAATACAGTAAGCAAAGTAAGTACTGCTTGAAAATTTTGACCCAACCACTGCTATGAATTTATGGTGGAGAGATTTTATTTATTTGTGAACATAAGCGAGAGACCAAATAAAGGTGATTAAATTATCTTTCCAATAAAAACTCTAGGAAATTTGGTTGATGTTGTTGAAGAAAAACATAACTTTTAAGATTATATTTATTCATTTAATTGCACTGGACAATAGACAGTAGGCCCTTGTAACTACTAAGCTTAAATTTAACTATGTCTAAATAAATGAAAGGTATATAGTGCAGTGATAAAATATGTATACAGCATGAAATAGCCATAAGGAAAGTGGCCACTAAATTTTGTCCACTCACTAGCCAATGGCCACTTGAAAAAAATCACCAATTTTAATCTTTAGCCCATCCCCACTCTGAGTTTGACCTAAAAACACACGCAGGGAAGAAACCGTCGATGGAAGAAACGCTTCCTCCCACAATACGTTAGGGTTCCTTTCAGCGAGCTTTGCATCAGCTGTCACTACGCAGCCCATAGAAGAGGCTCTCGTTGGCTCGCTGGGCTGCTGGTGATGACCCAGTGATTGATACGCCCCCGTCAGAGACCGTTTACTCTAAAAACATTTCATGACGACGAAAAAAAAAAAAAAAAAAAGAAAGAAAAAGAAAGAAACAAAGCACAGTTAAATACAATACTCAAGATGCCTCTCACACTGAAATATTTTTAAGATAACATTTTACTGAAAGTGAAGACACCGTCACAGTTGAAATTGTTTTTGTGAAGATACTGTTTGAGTTAAAAATATTTTTGTGAAGATACCGCCCAACAGCATCAAATGCCGAACAGGAAAACAATTTAATATTTTTACTTCTCGCCAACAATAAATTTCTGGTCGCCATTGGCGACTGGGCGAGCGCAAGTTTTGTGCCCTGCCGAAGTATTGGATAAATGATCCTTTTCATAATAATTTCGACTTGGTCATGATTTTTGTAATGTATCTCAAGAACAGAAGTAGCTACAGAAAAATACTAAGACATTTTAAAAATCTCCATTAAATTTTGTGTTCGATAACATATAAAATGATGAAATAATTATGAAAATTAGTTATTTTAAAAAGAGTTAAACTTAAAAATTAATGGTTTTTGCAGGTCATGCAATACTTCGGCACACCACTGTGCATGTATATATGTACAGTCATACATGCATATGTTGTATGTGGATAGTGTTGTAACCAGAAGATAATTAATCTAAGATTCACTTCTCATGGTAGGCCTAAAAATTTATTAATAAGAAACTATAAACACACAATTAAATAACTGAGAAATGGCTCATCATCCTCATGGTTAAATATACAATTGATGCTCTAACTTGCTTGTGCAACTGTTTCGTTCTTTACCCAGAAGCCTTCTGACCCCCTCATTGTTTTCAAACAGTCCATGCATTCAAAGCACGCAAACAATCTCGTGCAGTACTCATGTGCTACATTGTAGATAATAACACACAACATCATATAAACAATTACATATTAAACTGCAAGAAATAGTTTCCAAATTATTAGTTGATTTTGCAAATAGTTTTTTTGTCCGTATATTTAAAAAATTAAACTGTTTTAACAATTTTTTTTTAAGGCAAAATTATTTTTTTGTGTTAAATTTTCAAGGCGTCTACCGGTCCGCTAAAGCAAAAGAAAGAGTCAGGAATAAAATCCTAGGTTGCTGCTCTAGTGGGAATAAAAATGTGTTCTGTGGTTTTTCCACATTTTAAATTTCTGTGACAAAAGTTCTGTTTCTTTATTTTTTTTTCTGACTATACATTTCTCATTTTATATTTTTCTGATCATGTTCCTCACTTTTTATTTTTTCAGTACTTTTTTAGAATTTTTCATAGTGAAAGTGCTTATTTTTCTATTCCTAAGTCTTCAAAATAAATCATCAGAGCAAGCGTTTTTAAACAACCCTCCCAAATAAGAAATTACATTTCAAAATCGGTTCTTAAAATTTTTGTGATGTAATCAGCGCCATTACTGTGATTCGTAAAATTGTTTTCACAGCATGGCGAGTAATGTCTGTAAGGGTCGCTGCAAATTAAGTGGCTATTTAGTTTACTGAATGTTGAACTCATACATAATGTGAATTAATTAGTGGACATATATGGACAGTTATGATGCATATTGTATATTTGTGCGTAGGCGTAGCCAAGGAGGTCGTCCTTGGGTCCGGACCCCCCCAGGAGAGATTTAGTATGAAATGAATTTAAAGCGATATATATGCGTATATAGGGCTTCCACCAATGAACCAAACCCATGGACCCCCCCCCCTTAAGAAATTTCTGGCTATGCCACTGTATTTGTGTGACTAATATTTAATGGCTATTTCTGGTCAAACACAAAGGAAAATTCTTGTGTAAGAAAGGAGAAACATGAGCCTTCCAGATAAGTGCAAGCATGTCATTGAAATATACATGTACAATGTAATTTCTGCAAACAAACAATTAAGGAAGAATCTCCTTCGTACCTAATGACTCTTGGCTTTGTGAAAGCCACTATTGAGCTGGTTTAACAGCAGAAAGTAGTGCCAGGGAGTCATTTGATATACAGATGTGCAACAGGAAATGTTTTATAACTGTATTAGTGATTATGTATGATATTGTTTCTGGCTGATTCTGAGAAAAAGAGTTAACAGAAACTGGATTTTTGGGCAAGCATGTTGTCAGGATGACTTTTTCATGCAGAGTGGTTTGGCATAGCCCTGGGGGGAAAGCCAAATAGCTATATGCTGATGCTAGTAAGGCAAGACTTCTTAGCTGACAAAGATTGGAGTCTCATGGTGAATGCAGAGAAGAGAGAGAGAGGTAGTAATCAAGCTGTCAGTTGCCTGTTGGCATATGTATGGCTCCTGGAATTAGGAAGCCAGGGAGTGGTTGGGCCAGATGGGCACAGTTAAGGCAGACTTTGACAGTATCCAGTTTTTGTTGCTATCATGGACAGCCAGATGGGAAATAGATTGATGTAATAAAGTTTATGTTAAGTTTAAAAATGTCTGTTAGTCCATTTAGGCCTGTTTGACTGAAGAATGAAACTTCTTTCAGCTGTCTTGATTGTCTGATTCATTTTAAGAAAAGATCAGGTGGTGGCTTGCTTGTTGCAGATAAAATAAGTCATTTTAGGTTGTTTTAAAGATATTTGAAACAAATAGATCAAGAATTGCAGTAAGCAAGGTTTGTACGGTCCTTAAAAGTCCTTCAGAACTCCTTATTTTTGATTTCCATTTCTAAGGCCCTTAAAAGTCCTTAAAAAAATCCTTAATTTTTAAAACAAGTGCTTATCCCCCCTATTGTTTTTGGAATGCAGTAATGGGCATCACGACCCTGCCCCCGTTTTTGTGTTTCTGTTTGTGTGTCTGTAAATATGCTAACCCGTTCACCGGGGGAGCTTTCTTCTAGCTCATTGAAGGGAGATATTCCCCTGAAATGTTCTTAGAAATGATCTCCCTTCCCCCCCCACTTTTTCCATTTTAGTCTGCATGACACTTACTTTGCGTGACCTTACCAGTAGGATCAACAACATCTGTGTTGTGTCTTTTTAGGGGTCAAAGCAAAGGTGGGTGGAGGGGGGGGGGTTCTGTTTGACTTCACAATTTATGGTGTCAGTTGTCTCATGTGGTCTGATCTATCGAGTATCTACTGCTCTCTACTCAACTCACCTTGCTTCACTGTCGCTGTCTCCTGCTTGTCCAAAGTAGTTTATATTTGGGGCAAAATGCCTGGTAAATAGCCACTAGCACTGTTTAATCCCCTACATATGTAATATATACATAAACACACCTGGTGATATTTCAGTGACAGGTGATTCCATGGCAAATCAACCAGTCACTCAACCTTACCATTTAAGATTTCAATGAAACCTTTAGGGATCATTCTCCCTAGTGATATAAATGAGAATATATTTAATTTTTTTTTATCTCATTGGGTTTTCATGTAATTAATTTTTAAAATTTTGAAAAATCGTCATTTTTTGGCTTGCATAAATTTTTTAAATCTTGAATTTCTCAAGTTCTGTAAGGCCTAGAGAGTTGTTTGACCACTCATTTTAAAGAGAATTTCATAAGTTTTAATTTGATATGCAACTTAACTATGCTTGGTGAAAAACATTTTTTAATAAAAAATAAAAAAAAATTAAGATAGTGTTTTTAAAAAAAATTGAAAAAAATATGTTTTTTCTAATATTGAAAGCTTTAAATCCTGAAACTTTTAGAGTGGGGTCTCAATGGGATCAGGAGTTATGGTACCAATGGTATTGTTTTAAATACCAGTTGGGGCTACATTGCTACCTTTAACCTTTGTAAGGTAAAAAAATACATTGGCTATAAGGTAACCAATTTACATTAGGGTCTGTTACAGATAATGTTTTACTAAACCTACAGACAAATTAGGCATAGCATGTGAGTAAATAGTGTGCTAATCACAGGTGTTCTGGCACAAGCCTGTACAGACTTGTCTGATTCATGTTCTTGCAGGAGTGTGACTCATGCCCACTCTAGCTCAACTTTTGTTTAGTTTCCTCTAAGATCTCAGTGAGTGAACAGTTAGTTGTTGGCAGTGTTACTTAAAGTGTTGCACATACAAATATGATTTTTATAAGTTAATAGTTTTTTCAGTGGAAGTGAAAATAAGTGTTATGTGTTTGTTAAGTAATAAGGTTAACCATTTTTGACATCTTTGTTTGGAACAACTAGGCCTCTCTCCAGTTCAAAAGTACAGTCAGTTCTATTTAGTCTTAAAAGCCTATTATTATGTAAGATATTTTTTTTATTATTTCAGACAATTTAACTTGTACTATTATTTATAATTTTAACTCTACTCTATTATTAGGACTCTGTGACAGTATGGGTGAACCCAGTACATCAAAGCATTTTTGATATATTGTTGTAACCCATTTATTATAAGAAACAATTGAGATCTGTAAATGAAAATATTTTGAGACATAATGCCAATTTACATGAAGGTGAGAAGATATGTGATGGGTGTCGTAAAGCTTTATTAAAGCTTCCAGAGATTAAAAAAGGTATAATGTCATCCCCTGACCCAAAGCTGGAAGAACATTGGACCCTGAAACGTTAGCCCTTGTCAAAGAATTCTATCAAAATGATGAGGTTAGTCATCAAATGCCTGGTAAAAAAGACTTTGTTTCAGTCAAAAAAGATGGCAAACATGTACATGTTCAAAAGTATTTAATTCTAAGTACATTAAAAGAATCATATGTACTATTTAAGGAGTGTTACCCTGATCAGAGAATTGGAATTTCTAAATTTTGTGAGCTTCGTCCCAAGCATTGATACCCATAATTTACTGACATACTAGTTGTGCATAAAAGTGAGGTTTTAACAAAAGTTGATCCTACAACAGTTACAGGAAAAGTTTATCGACTTACAGACTCAGAAACCAAAAAGGCAAACAAGAAATTATTTGTTAAAAAAAGAACAACTAAGAGGTTGCTATTTTGGTGTAACTACAACTCTGAGTGCTAACTAAAAAAAAAATTATTAATTTTACTAGGTAAAACTTTTAGCCTGTTGGGACTATCCTTCCCTTGTTTTATGTTTGACTATGTATTAGTATGATGTATTATGTAGATTTTAAAACTCAGTGTCCGTTATCATGTAAACACACTAAAACGAGAATTATAATCCATTATTACTTGTACAGTAACTTTAATTTTTTTGCCATAGCTCCTGATCTTATTGAGATCCCACTCTAAAAGTTTCAGGATACAAAAAACATATATTTTTTTCAACATTAATTTTTTTTCACCAAGCATAGTCAAGTTGCATATCAAATTAAAACTTATGAAATTATCTTAAAATGAGGCGTCAAACGACTCTCTCTCTAGGCCTTATAGAACTTGAGAAATTCAAGATTGAAGAAGTTTATGCAAGCCACAAAACAATGATTTTTAAAAATTTAAAAAATTAATGACATGAAAACCCAATGAGATAAAAAAAATTTAAAAATATACTCTCATTTATATCATTAGGGAGAATGATCCCTGAAGGTTCCGTTGAAATCTGAGATGGTCAGGTTGAATATTAAAATTTTTTGGTTGATTTAGCATGGAATGACCCTGACACAAAATATCAATTGGAGTGTAGGACCTTAGAAAGTCCAACACTCCAACTGATATTTGCATCATTGATATTTGCACCACTACACTGTTTACTTTGGGTAGAGTCAGTAGATCTTCACTTTAGAATTCAAAAACACATTCTTTACTGTTATTAATGCTCTAAAATTTTCACCCAGTTTTTGGGCATCCTCAGCAGTGTGGCAACTTTTCCACCGATGTTTGTGGTTTACTTCTCGCCCATGGAGTCCAATACCCCATTTTGCCATTCGCCATCTGTTTCACTAATTCTATTTTTCCCCCTTCAAATGGTCGTTGATGTCGTCTTTCCATTTTTTTCTTCTTCTTTTCTTTTCCTATCCCTGTTCCCTTGTCCTTTTTGTTTTTTTTTCTTTTGTTGTTCTTTTTCTTGTCTTATTGGCTTTTTCCAAAGGCTAGATAATGTATTAGGGTCATTCTGGTTACACACCCTTGTTTTGTTTTTATAAATTAAGATTGATATCTCCATTCTCATTTGTCTCTCTGATTTTTTATTCCTTTTTAGCATTTTAATTTCTTTGATTTTTGGGAATGTTAGGTTGTCAATACAGAATTGCACTAATGCAGTTTTTGCTTTTTTTTGCCAGTTAGATATGTGTTGCTGTAGCCTTTTTTTTAACATGCTAAATAGAGCAGTGTTCTATATTGCTGGCCCAAGGAATACATAATCTTCAATGCCTAATATATATATACACTCTTTGCCAAAAAAAAAAAAGAAAAAAAAAAAGAAATGAAGCACCCTTAGAAAGTTGTTCAATCCTGATGAAGTTCCACACGTGAGTACGTACTTCCAATGTACGATATTAGGGGTATGTGTGCAATGGGAATTTCGTAAGACCCTGATTCCTCTAATATTTTGTTCTCAGTTTTTTTTTTTTTTTTGTTAATAGTCAGATTTTTCAAGGTGTTCACAGAACTTCCTAGTTGTAAGTGAAATTTAGCAGATTGCCTATTAATTTCTTTACTAACACCTTCCAAGTATGGGAATGTACCAATATATTTCAATTTATTTTTCTCACCTTTCTTTGATTGTAACCTTCTTGGCCTTCATTTCTCTTAGCCATATGTTTTTTACTCTCATATATCCATTTTTTAATAAGCTTATTAGGGTAACCATAATCTTGTGATATTTTCAAGATAAAATCCAGCTCTTGATTCTTTAGCCTGTTATTGGAAGTGTGCGTATACGCTCTTCAAATCAAGTTTACTAGGCTTTTTTTTTTTTTTTTTTTTTTTTTTTTTTTGAAATATATTGTGCGTTCGGCATTCCCATACTTGGAAGGCGTTAGTACTCATCGCACCACCCTGTTATCCATAAAAAAATAGCATAGTAAACTTGATTCGAAGAGCATATACGTACACTTCCAATAAATCAGAGACAGATGAGAATGGAGGAATCAATCTTAATTTATAAAAATAAAACAAGGGTGTGTAACCGGAATGAATCTGATGCATTATTTAGGCTTTGGAAAGAGCTAATAAGACAAGAAAAAGAACAACCAAAGATAAACCGACAAAAAAGGCAAGGGAACAGGGATAAGAAAAGAAAAGAATAAGAAAAAAATGAAAAGACATCAACAACCTTTGGAGGGGGGGATAGAATAAGTGAAACATAGATGACGCCAGCTAGGATTGGTCAAGAAACAAGTCTAATACAGCGTAACCGACGAATGGCAGCATGTGGTATGGGACCATTGGCGAGAAGTAAACCACGAACATTGGTGGAAAAGTTGCCACACTCTGAGGATGCCCAAAGACTGGGCGAAAATTTTAGAGCATTAATAATGGTAAAGAGTTGTTGTTTTTGAATTCTAAAGTGAAGATCTACTGACTGTACTCAAAGTAAACAGTGTGGTGGATGTGAATGGCTGTTTCACATACAACGGACAATAGGACAATAACTTCAACGAAGACCAAAAAAACGTGCAAGAAATGTGAGTCATCGCTAGAAATGGAATTCCTAGGTAAGCATTATCCAACTAGAATATTTCCAAGCTTTTCCTTCTCTGCAAAAACACACTAATGTGCAGCCTATGGCATTTTCTACGCAAACCCGGAATAAATAGCCATCTCGAATACCCGCTCCCGAACCAGAACCAGTTGCCGAAGAATAAGAATTCCCTTTGCCAACTGTAAAGTGCCTTATTTGCTAAATCATATAAAATCACATTTATACATTAACACTTTTTCTCACTCTCAGCTCTAAGAGCCCAAGCACGCCCGAGCCCAAACCGCAGTAAATTATCTACAGCCCGAGCCCGATTCGGGCCCGGGCTCTGCTTCAGGCTTTCGGGCTCAGCCTGTATCAGCTCTGACACCTATGTAAGGTCCTGCTGTCTGTTTCATGGGATATGCCAGGTGTCGTGCTTTTGAGCTGCTGCCAGACAACACCACTATCACTGCCGATGTGTACTGCCATCAGCTCGACAATCTGCAAGCGTTGAAACGACCAGCACTACTGAATCGCAAGGGTGTCCTACTACAGCAGGATGGAACGAGACCTTATACAGCATGGGTGACCTGTCAGAAGATCAGGGACCTGAGCTGGGAGCTGCTGCTTCTGCACCCAGCCTATTCCTCAGACATTGCTCCCAAGTGACTACCACCTTTTCTGGTTGTTGCAGCATTTCCTGGACGGGCAGTGGTTCGCCAAGTGGGACGATGTCGAATGTGAACTTAATCACTTCTTTGCATTCAAGTTGCCACAGTTCCACACGGATGGTATCCAACAGCTGCCCAGACAATGAGAGAAGGTTGTGGCAAATGATGGTGACTACATTTTGCACTGATTTGTACTTGTATATACAATAATTAGTACTTTTCTGTTGCCTTGCATTTTCAGACATTACTTTCTTTCCAACTCATTATAACATGCTAACCCACCGTTCTCTGTATTTATTGATTTACGCATGTGTTAATTCATTGTGGATAAATTGACTTGATAATATATATAAAATTTATTTAATTTAATTACTCATACAACAATTGATAATGATAGTAATGATTAGCAACTGACATCATGCAGCTGTTACATCACATGTTGAAACTGTAACAGACATTTTGCAAGTTTGCATGAAAAACTCACCATTATGGCATCATGTAAAACAAAGAAGTCTCATCTGCAACATGATAAGTATCAAATAGGACAAATTCAATGAGTGAGTGTTTGCACTAGGCAAAGGCGAATTGACAAATGACTTCCCAGAATTGAATGAACAATTGGTTGAATTGGCTGAACACATGGAAAACACTGATTTAGTTTTCACTGTTTTTGAAAACAGTCTCAACAAACATAATAAAGAAAATTCTTGAAAATTTGAAAAAGTAATCTTAGAACTGAAAAGCATAGATGCTGAAGAATTGAACCACAAAGCAATGAAGTAATAGATGACAATATTAGTGAGTATCGCAATGTTGTTTTACTATTATCAGATGGCCTGAATGACTTTATTGATTTTCCAGTTAAGTTTCTGAACAATCTTTGTTTATCAGAAATGCCATCTTCATTGAAATTGAAAATTGGTACATTTATCATGTTGCTAAGATGTCTGATTCCCAATGATGGCTTGTTTAATAGGAATCGACTTTTGATTTGAGGGTTTCATGATAACACTATCAAGGCCTGTTCTCAATGCTTAATTTCTCTTAAAGCTTGTGGACTTGGGTATTCTGACAAACATGGAGAAGGGGCCACAATCAGGGCTCGACATATACATCCCAGATCTAGGAGCCAGGTGAAACAAAGTCAAATTTCAAAGAATAATGTATGAACATAATGCTGGTAATGATGCTAGAACAAAAAGTTAGAAAGTATATCTGTTATCACACACACACACACGCGCACACACACACACAATTTGCTCCATTGTTTTTGCTGCTCCAAAAAATAAAAACTTTAGATTTTGATTTTATTAAAACCCAATTTGTGGAAGTCAAATTTTGTACATATTAATTCATAGTACCATATTTTCCTTCGTATAATGTGCAGACCATAAATTTCAAAAAGAAATTCCTTCGCAAGATCCGCAGCAGCATGTAATCCACAGACCGTGAAATAAATAATAATCTGATGCATAATTTGTGGCGGTGTATAATCTGTAGATTGTGAAATTCTGAGCTAAACAATTTTTCACCTCATATAATTCTAAACGGTGGGTTCGCAGATCATGAAATTCCAAAGAAAAAAACCTTGTCGTACAATCTGCTACATTCATGTTAATCTGAATTGTAATTTCTGACAAAAAAGCTGCGATTCACAGGATGACCGACGCAGAAGTCCAAAGAAGTAAGAAAGAAATGATGGTTTCATTAAAAAAGCAACTGTCATTTTAAAAATATTTCTCTGTTACTTTTAAGTAAATAAAGAGCTAAAATCCTGGCTTTTGCGGTACCGTAGTTCATTAATTATACCTAGAAAATCTGTAGAAATTACAGCGATTGGTTCTGAATATGTTTCAACTGAATAGCGAACAAAAATAATAACTAATATGATTAGCGCAGCAAAACTATTAGGTTGTCGGAAAAGTCATGACGTATTTTGGCACCCGATAGCGGTTGGGCGGTTTTGGAAGTACTAGAGGCATGCGCAGCTCTGTTATCGCTATGGCATTTGACAGGTGCCAGTTCTAGAGAGCTCTGCAGTCTAAAAGGAATAGCAAGCGATTTGGTTGATTTGCGGAGATTTGACATCAAGTTGAAGATGTAAGACCAAACTGTGCATTTTCGCCATATTTTACTGTTTTACTTCCGTAAAGGGAAGAACGCGTCAAGCTTGTGAAAAGTTGCGTAAATATATGGTGGTAATGCTCTAGAAGAACGTCGGTGCCAGTGGTGGTTCGCAAAATTCCATGCTGGTGATTTTGACCTCAACGATGCTCCTCGGTCCCGGAAGCCAACCGAGGTTGATGACGACCAAATCAAGACATTGATCGAGTCAAACCCACGTTACACGACACGAGAGATTGCAGACATTGCACATCCATCATTCAAGCGTTCACGACCACCTGAAAAAGCTGGGATACGTAAGCAAGCTCGATGTGTGGGTTCCTCATTAACTCAAAGAAGCTCAATTGACGGCACGTATAAACATCTGCGATATGCTCATTAAACGTGAGGAAAACGATCCTTTTTTGAAGTGAGTGATAACTGGTGACGAGAAGTGGATTGTGTACAACAATGTGCTGCGCAAACGGTCTTGGTCCCGACGTGCTGCTTCGCCTGAAACAACATCCAAAGCAGACATTCATCAGCGGAAGGTTCTGGTCTCAGTGTGGTGGGATTTTAAAGGTGTCATGGTTTTCGAGCTCCTACCATGGAACCAAACAATCAATTTGAATGTGTACTGTTGGCAATTGGACAGTTTGAACGAATCCATCATCCAGAAACGTCCAGAGCTCGTTCATCGCAAAGGTGTTGTGTTCCATCACGACAACGCGAGACCACACACAAGTTCGATCACCCGCCCAAAATTGTTGGAGCTTGGGTGGGATGTGTTGCCACACCCAACATAGTCGCCTGACCTTGCGCCGTCAGACTTCCACTTGTTTCCCTCTCTTCAACAGTCCTTGCATGGTATAACTTTCAATTCAGATGAGGCTGTAAATCAGCACCTTGTACAGTTTTTCGCCACAAAAGACAGGTCCTTCTATGAACGAGGCATTCTGCAGCTCACTGAAAGATGGCAAAAGGTTATCGAACAAAACGAGCATTATATCATTGATTGATCTTCGTTCTTTCTATCAATAAATGATCTTTGAAAAACATGGCTAAATACGTCATGACTTTTCCGACAACCCAATAGAAAAGAAGTGGGAATGTTTTAAGAACTGTATTGTCACTACTGCTGAAGAGGTCTGTGGCACCACAATAGTGGGGAACAATAGAGGTGATGCTTGGTGGAATAGTGGAAAAAAAAAGAAAAAAAACTTTCAATCTCTTTGCAGTCTTCTATATCCGAATCACGTACATTTTTTCTGTTAGCGCATTTTCAGTACTTTTCTAATAACATCAAGTCACCTGAAAATTACCATGCAAATTTTTTAAAATGCTGGAGTAATGTTTTTTTTTTTTTCCGTTACAAGTGTATTATCCGTAGAACCAAAATTTAGAATTTTTTAACAGTTAATTTGTGGATTATATGACAGAAATTACGGTATTCGCTAAAAATTGCGAAATCTGGAAAATAAAAAAAAATAAAAAAATTTGTTCGTCAATGCTAGGTTTCTAGGAGCCTAAGTGACCTGGCACCAGGGATTTGCCAAGCCCTGGCCATGTTAGTTGCCAGAAATATCTTCAGAAAGTAAAAAACTCAACAGGAAGAATTAAGTGAGCTCTTCAACTGAATAATATTTTTTGTAATTTCCCCCAATTTTACATGATTTAAAAAAAAATTGCCACTGTTTTGATTTTTGAAATTGAATTCAGTCAAATGGGAAACTATGGATTGTGTTTTTTCTTTCCTGATGTGAAAAACCTCTTGGTTGTAGGGTGGAATTACATACCCATAAAATATTGTGACCAGTTGAAAATCAGAATTGTGTGAATTATTAGCATTTTCTAGTTTTTGTCATTTTGCAGGGAGAAAAAGGGGAATTTTTTTATTGATTTCCCAGACCTGTGAAATGGGATAGAAAGAAAAAAAAAAAGAAAAAAAAAAGGGAAATGTGCACTGTTCATGAGCATGAGATTGCTACCATATTTTTTTTGATTTCCTATCACTGTTTTATGATTTATACACAATGTTTAAGGTTATGTTGTACATACTTGGTGTATTTATTCAGTGTATTCCACATATATTTAAAAAGTGAACTGTATGTCTGGAAAATTTTCAGCATGAAGGTTTTGCAAGGGCTATATATATTTATTTATTTTAGGAGTCCCTTCTCTGAGTGGTGTGATCGAGAATGCTTATCCAAGTCTTACTGGCCTTTTTGACCATAGCAGATTGCATCTATTGCCTTTACTTAATACTGTGAAGAAAGTACCCTTGCCGGCTGAGCTTGTTGAACAGTTTGGACGTATCCTTTGGCATCAAAATGTTTTTATTATTAATTTTTATTAGATTATTATATACTTTTATTTGTACGAGTTCTTAATCTGTGCAGTGTGATGAAATACTTTCCTTCCAAGGGAAAATTTATAGTACAGTCAGCCCTTGATATACCCCCCACCATTTGTTCCATCTCAAGGTGGTGTTATATCAGATTTGCCAATTATTTTGAAGTAACCCAAATTTTATTAATTATGGTTCCTTGAAAATCATAATTAGCATTCATTTAAAAACATGTTAATTAGAAAAAATGCAGTTACATGTTGTATACGTAGTGTGTACTGTAGTTCAAAGTCACCATTGTGATCTTTGAAGCTTGTGGTACGTATTAAATGCGGAAATTTACTTGCATAGTAGAAAGACAAAATTAACATTTCAATTATAAGGCAATGAATGAAAAATCATGCTACATTACTAAAACTTTATCTAGTGAAAATTAGAATTAGGAGCATTACGCAAAATTGTTTTCCATACCTTAGTTTCATTTTTAAAAAATCGTCTATTTTTATTTGTATTTTTGGTTTCAACATTTTCATTGCAATATTCGAAAATTTTAGTGTTCTGTTTTATAGTTAAGGACTGTTCTCTTCCACATTTTTTCCCCCAAACAGCAAACAACAAAAACAAAACTTTTTCATTTCTAATTTGGATGCTTGTAAATAATTTGTTGCAGACTGATTTGCAGAGCCAAGAAGATAAACTAAAGACAGCAAACATCATGTGGGGTAAAAGAAGCATTATATCTCTGGAAAATGGTATCAACTCATTTGTCGTCTTAATTGACAGTTGGTAGAGGGTAAAGAACACAAGCAATTCTCTCTCAGCCAAAGAGGACATGCCACGGGTGAAAAGAATTACAACACCCCAACTCACAGGACAACCTCTTGAGTCAAAAGTAACCATGCTCACTGCAGGCATTCTTCACTGATGCTTCTCTGTACGCAAATGGAGGACATGGTTAAGGGGTAAAGAGTCGTGAGATATCCATTAAGTCCTAATGAATAGAAATAGATTAACCTCCCCAAAATGGCAATAAATCTAGGCTGTAATGATATCCTCGATAAAGCTGATTCCTCTTTTTGGACTCCTGTGCCATTCTATGAAAGCGGGAACAGTCTGGATGGACTCCCTCATTTTAGCATGTTTTCGGAAGGAGCAGCTGACTTCTGCCCCTGGCAACATCTGCCATTTTCTTTGCCAAAAGGTTTGCTATAATTGAATCATGGTCTGGAAAAACAGAGAGGCAATTGACACACATCTTCCAAGTGGCAGAACATCAAGTATGTTTTGTGTTGGAAAAGGCAGGTTGGTGCAATTATGTATTAACCGTTGGCAGTATATCAAGGGATGTTTTACATAAAGCATGTTTGTTCAGACCCAAGGGGTGGTGTAATGCAAGGGTGGCTGTACATCAAGGGCTGACTGTACCAGTTTTAATTAGAACTACACTATATAAATTTTAGGTAATTTGCCTATGCTAGATTGCATTATACAGGGGTTGCGCTGCCGATTGCATTCTTTGCAATTTGTGAAAAAAAAAATCGTTTTAGCGAAAATATTGGTGATTACCTTTATATACTGTTATAACACAGTTTGACAAATGAGTTGGCGAAAACTTTTAAAAAAGCCAATGCAACCAGTGATTATATATATATTAGCTGCTTTGCAACATTAAATAATGCATCTAAAGCTTTGAAATATTGTATATTGCTATTCTTTAATCAGCATATTTGACATTAGGCCTAAGGTTAATGTGTTCAAATAGCTAAAATG
Organism: Macrothele yani; assembly: GCA_039090855.1. NCBI lineage: Eukaryota > Metazoa > Arthropoda > Arachnida > Araneae > Macrothelidae > Macrothele > Macrothele yani. The sequence goes on from CM077006.1 coordinate 40,138,227, forward strand.
GGTGGTATTTTTAATTGAAAATTGTAATATGTATTTCATATCATTTCATTCTGTTCTCCATGTTTTATTTTGTTTGGGAAAAAGGACCATACATTCCAAATGCAGTGCTTTTTTATATCGGAAGAATTCTATTTATAATGTTGCAAAGTAGCTAAAAAAACATTTCGTAGGACTAACCTTAAACTTTTAGTTGCTTTGCAACATTATAAATAACATTCTTCCGAAGCAGTGCATTCGGAATATAACATCTTTTTTCCCAAATAAAATATAACATGGAGAACAGAATAAAATTGTATGAAATGCATACTATAATCTACAATTGCACATTCTTTTTATAAGGTTGCAGGAATATTGGATCTTGAACTGTTGTGATTGGTTTCTGTTATTAATGCGCTAAATTTACCCTCTGATTGCACTGGTCTGCATCAGCTTTTTTTTTTTTAGCACCTAACACATCTCAGTTTGCGATACTGCAACGCATTTCTGTGTTAAGTGCGATAGAAACATGTTTTTACATCGCAAAATGCAATACATTTTTTAATAGAATATTTCTTGCAGCTAAAATACAAATAGACATAGGGAATGAGTACCAGAAAGAGGGGGGATGCAAGAAAAAGCATTTGTACAACAACCAAATTTATTGGTTGTTGCATAGATACCAACTAGTACAGATTTTCCATATTTTATGGTTTTTTGTTCAGAATATAGACATGCCGCTTGAAATTATGGAAAATTGCCATTTGATTCTTCTGCAATGGAAAGCAATTGTTTCGTCACATATAGCAGCAATAATGATTTCTTGCTGAAATAAATAAGTCCGCGGTAATAAATTACTGATTCAAAATTTTTGTAATTCAAGTTTTTTGGAGGGGGAAAAAAAGATTTAAAAGCTACGTTTTGTGTTCTTGTTGATTTTAAGCAGTTCCCTTCAAACAGGTAAGCATAGCTGCATCCCAAAAAGTTCACTTAACAACACCAAGCAGAGCATGTGCTGTACGTTCAAAGGAAAGGGTGAGCTAGCGCTTGTGCTGTGTGGTGTTCACTCTATTGAAGATCTGCATATTAGAAGTTCTTTTTCTGCCACAAACAACAGTACTCATGCCAAAAAGTTCAACTATACGATTTATACTTTCAAAAAGTGTAAAGGAGAAATTGATCCTTGCAATACATGGCTGAAATGCGAGAGTAATGTTGACAATGCTGCCACATTAATAATATTGTCAGGATGCGAAATTTTCAGTCACCAGCTTGCCACTGGCGAGTGAAAATTTGTTCTTGGCTAGTAAAACTTTCCTCATTGAATTAATGAATTAACACTTTGATAAAACCTTAAAATTTAAAATTTGGGTCTGTTTTCAGACCACTCGCAAAATTCAAGCTTTAAAAACATATCCTTCGTAAAATTACTCGAGTTAGGAAGGTACCTTTCACAGAGTTCCAAAAATTGCGGTCAAATAATACACCGTACATGACAGGAATATAATCAGGTTATGTGCATGTCGCCACCCCGGTGATGCAGTGGTCTAAGCGACGGCTTATGACCATTAGTCCGAGATGGGTCCGGGTTCGAATCCCGGTGAGGCATGGATGTTGTGTTTGTCTTACGGCACTGGCTCTCTTCCTTCCCTGGAACCAGTGGCCCCAAATTAGGGATATGTGACTGCTTATAGCCCAACGAGTTGCTTACGGCGGTTGTTAAATTTCCAATTATATGTGCATGTCAATTGGCTTCCATTTGACGCGGCGTGAGCAGTTCATTTTGCATGGTAGTATCACAAGTGAAACTGAATGTTGATTGGAGGAAAAGAAATAGAAAGAGGACTAGGATGGAAAGAATAAAAAAGGTTGAAAGGCTCCCTGAAGATCATGAGCATTATTCTAACTTACTCAGAGAACGACTGTAGAAGCTGAAGTCATGTGAGAGGAATGTAGAAAAGAAGTGGGGGTGTTTTAAGAAGTGTGTTGTCACTGCTGCTGAAGAGGTCTGTAGTGGGTAATGATGGAGGTGGTGCTTGGTGGAATAGTGAGATTGAAGAGGCAGTAAAGAGGAAGAAGGAAGCCTATTTTGGGATGTTACAAGGTAGAGTTTCTGTTGTTGAATATCGCTGTAAGAAACGTAAAGCATCTAAGATGGTTTGCCAGAGTAAGGCAAAAGATAGGAAGGAGAAGATGGAAAGGCATGAGGCAGAAGATTGAAGAGGCAGTAAAGAGGAAGAAGGAAGCCTATTTTGGGATGTTGCAAGGTAGAGTTTCTGTTGATGAATATCGCTGTAAGAAGCGTAAAGCATCAAAGCTGGTTTGCCAGAGTAAGGCAAAAGATAGGAAGGAGAAGATGGAAAGGCATGAATTGGCTTTTGGAAAGATAGAAAAACATTTTAGAAGTACATGATACAGGAAAAATAGGGCAAACAAAGTTGTAAGTTATGTGAAGAACAGGATTGGAGAAGTGATATGGGAACCCAATGAGTTAAGTGAAAGATGGGGTAAATACTTTTGTGAGTTATTAGATCAAGAAAGCAAAGGTGATTCTGAGGCAGAAGCAGATGATGTTACAGTGAAGGATGGAAGCACAGGAGGTATCTCAAGAGAAGAGGTGTATAAAGCTCTAAAATCTCTTCAGAATTGTAAGGTTCCGGGAGTTGATGGCATAACTGCCTGCTGAGATGTTGAAATATGGTGGTGACTTTGTAATTGACTGGTTAACTGAAACTTGCCAATTTTGCTGGGAGTTAAGAATAGTCCCTCGGGATTGGAAGGATGCTATCATCGTTCCCTTTTATAAGGGAAAAGGTGCTGAGACTGAATGCAAGAACTATCATGGTATTAGCCTACTGAGTGTGCCAGGGAATGTGTTTGGTAAGGTCATTATTGAAGAAGTAGGTTCCTCAGAGAAAATGTAGGATTCCAAGAAAATGTGATGCTACTGGATTAAAAAAGAAGTAAAAAAACAAACCTGGTAAATAGGCAAACCTAATTCATGAAGGTAAAAATAGAATATACCTGAAGAATTTAAATATGATGAAAAGGATCTATAAAAGAGTGAGGACAGTTGGAAATTGTGTCAACTTTCATAGTATGTTTCTTTTCTGAAAAAAAAAAAAAAATGGATATTTTGTAATAGAATCTTTTGAACACAAATCACTGTGATTGAAGTATGGAATTCTTCTCTGGAAACGGATATGCTCATGAATTTTCAAAATTGGATAAACAAAAAATAAAAGGAAATTTTCATTTTTAGTATATTAAATATAATCTTATGAACCACTTTTATGGCTCTTTTGATCATATATATGTATTTTACAATATATATATATATATATATATATATATATGTGATAAAAAGGAGCCATATAAGTGTATAAATGGAGCTATAAAAAATTATATAACAGTAATGTATGGCAAACAAATTTAGAAGATGCGTACAGATTTAAAAAATCAGACAAGTTCATATTTATAGAAATTAAGGAAGAAATATTGCTTATAAATAAATGGGATAATCATAATTATTCACACTTTTGTTTTAGTTCACTTTCAGCTTTTTAGAAATTGAAAACCTCAGTGAGTGAGCATAAACAAATAGGTGTAATGCTATCCTGCATATAATATTCACAATTATCAGCCCCACTGGGGTTAATATAATCAGGGTCTCACTGAATTTAGTGTGTTACATGCACCACTTGTGTGATTTTGTGTTTTATGTTCTTAATTAAAACATAGATATGCAGAGTAACTGCCAGATGGGACTTTTCCCAGAAATTGGTAGAGCTTGGCTGACAATAGATAGTGACATCTTTTTGTGGTCTTTTGAAGATGGGTAAGTTCTCTCCTCTTTTAATTTTTTCCCCCTCTCTCTCATAATGTTATGTGACTGCTGTATTTTATTTCTCCAAAATTTATGGGATTTTTTTATAATTATTTATTTATTTATTTATTTATTGATTTTAATGCAGAAATATTATAATTGATAATAATTGGGCTGTTTTGAGGTTAACAAAGACAAGATTTGTGTGCTCAACTTGCCTCCTTCATGAATGCAAGAACCATTAATTCATACAGTAACACCATTGTCCTAATTGGTACATGCTGGGTCCAAACTGAAGTTCTTATGGAGAGAAGTGTTATCAACAATTTTTAATTGAGAACAAACATGGTTTAAAACTGAAAGCTTGCATCCAGAGTTTGTGCAAAACAAAAGCATATTTTTATTTTTTAAACATTGTTTGAAAAATATCATGTCCAAGATGTCTGAGGCATGCAAAAAAATGATTAGCGCGCAGGGGAGGGGTAAATCTAATTGTCTGACTGAGCAAGCAGATTTCAATAAAAAAAAACAAAAAAACTTGCAAAGAAAGATGACACCAAATTTTCAGGCGTATTGCATGTCTTTTGAATCCTTTACGACACAAAGACAATTTTAAAGCAGTTTTTAGAAGAAAAGAAATCAGCAAAAAACTCGAGAGACTGCATTTTCACCTATTAGAGAAAATCTGCGCATAATTCAGAATGCACAATGTAAGCAGTGTTCTTTGTAGTGCAGTAAATTGGTACATACATACCATTAGCTGTTCTCTGAGATTCAGAGGTTAGCTCCTCAAAGGAAGACCTGTCAAGTAAGTGTTTAAGTGATAAAACTAGAATTTACTTACTGTTGGTGTATCAAATTTCTCCATAAACAATGATTTTGGCACCCAGCTCGAGTTGCATTGACATCCATCACACGTCACACTCAAGACCTTTTGTACTTCATACTCATAATCTGTGTCTTAAGCAGACGTTTCTAAATTTGATCCTCCAATAATTTCCTTGTCATTTCTCTACTTTTCACTTGTGCTGAAAAAATTCTCTTAGTCAGCACCTCATCACTCATTCTTTTAAAATGGCCACATCACCTAAGAATATTAGTCTCCACCTTACCAACAACATTTTTCCTCACATTACACATGGGCAACACATCTTCATTCCTCACATGATCAGAACATATCTTGCCACAAGCCTCCTGTAAGTAGCACATCTCCCCAGCACCTAAATGTCTTTTTGCAGTATCCGGGTTTCACTGCCGTACATCAAAGTAGGAAAATTTATATTTTCATGTACAGCCATTTTAGACTTTCTTGAGAACCCATCATTCCTGTGAAATCCTTCTAAAGCAGCTATGACTTTCAAAGAAGAATTCACTTGCCTACTAATTTTGTCATCTAATTTGTTTTGTCTGTCAAACATACTTCCTAAATATACAAACTCATTCACCTGGCCAATTGCTGTGCCATTAAGATTTATTTATCTTGCATTCAGTTCTAACAGTTCCTCACTCAAAAACCATAACTTTAGTTTTTCCTTTATTTATTCTCAGTTTGAATTCTTTGAATAAAGCTCATGATGAGAATTGGCTTCCTAGTTTCTTAATTCAATTACTAATCAAAAACTACTATTATGGGAATTCTTACTAGGAAATTTTTTATTTTAATTGCAAATTTTCAGAGAAAACTCTTCTCTTTCTTGAGGCTGTCTTTTGTTGTGATTTATTCCCGTCACTATCTCGGTTACAGTTAACCTTGACGGTTACGGTTATTTTTCATCAAATCCTGCCAGATGTTAGGCAGGGAAAATCTTCTGCAGTCAATTGATGATGGAATTTTGATTTTTCTCAATCTCTATTCCTTCTTTTAGCTTTCTTTTGAAAATTGCTTTGAAAACTGATGAATTTAAGGGAATTCCAATCCATGCTGTGACTAGTTTCTCTAACATGCCAAATTTCTATTCCTTTTTTTAGCTTTCTTTTTTTTTTTGAAAATTGCTTTGGAAACTGATGAATTTAAGGGAATTCCAATCCATGCTGTGACTAGTTTCTCTAAAATGCCTATCTAAACCAGTCTTGTTGGAGCAATTTTTTATAGCAGCTTTATGCTCTGCTATACGAATTTTTAGTCTGCGACCTGTTTCACCTATGTAAGATAATCCACAACTACATTTTACTTCATAGACATTTTACTTCATGCAAAATGTAGTTGTGGACTATCTTACATAGGTGAAACAGGTTGCAGACTAAAAATTCGTATAGCAGAGCATAAAGCTGCTATAAAAAATTGCTCCAACAAGACTGGTTTAGATAGGCATGTTAGAGAAACTAGTCACAGCATGGATTGGAATTCCCTTAAATTCATCAGTTTCCAAAGCAATTTTCAAAAAAAAAAAAAAAAGCTAAAAAAGGAATAGAAATTTGGCATGTTAGAGAAACTAGTCACAGCATGGATTGGAATTCCCTTAAATTCATCAGTTTCCAAAGCAATTTTCAAAAAAAAGAAAGCTAAAAAGGAATAGAGATTAAGAAAAATCAAAATTCCATCATCAATGATTGCAGAGGATTTTCCCTGCCTAGCACCTGGCTGGATTTGATGAAAGATAACCGTAATCAAGATAGTGACAGGAATAAGTGACAACAAAAGACAGCCTGAAGAAGAAGATTCTCCAAAAATTTGCAATTAAAATAAAAAATTTCCTAGTAAGAATTCTCATAACAGTAGTTTTTGGTTAGTAACTCAGTTTGAATTTCATACAAACTTCATACATCCGGGACAACAAACTGCAACTCACTTTTGCTCTCTGCCAACAGGACTATTGCATCAGCATACAGCATTCTGCACACATGCATAATGCCAAAACAGCCATGGTGACATTAATACAACCTTGTCTGACTCCAGCACCAATGGAAAACCAATTTGATAAAACACTGTTCACTTGTACACGTGTTCTATTGCCAGCACACATGGCTTTCATAGTATTAAGTAGATTCCCAGTAACACCATATTTATTCAGTACCTTCCACAGAAGTATCCCATTTACTCTGTCATAAGCTTTTTCTATATCTATGAAGGCAGCAAACACTTTCTTACCAACAGACAGATACTTTTCAATCATCATGTGTAATGCAAAAGTTTGATTAGGGTATCCCTTACCAGGCATAAAACTACTCTGTGCATCCCACAATTTCTCTTGTGTAAGATCTCATACCTTATCAATAATGACCTTTCCAAACACATTCCCTGGCACATTCAGCAAACTGATATCACAATAGTTCTTGCATTCAGTTTGATTACCTTTTCTCTTATACAAGGGAACAATGATAGCATTCCTGAGTGACCATTCCTAACATCTAAAACAATTAATGAACTTCAGTTAACCAGTCACCACCATATTTTAACATCTCAGCAGTTAAAATTTGGTGGTGACTGTGTGATTGACTGGTTAACTGAAATTTGCCAGTTGTGTTGGAATAAATTAGTCGTGGAAAAAAAAAAAAAAAAAAAAGAAAAGAAAAGAAAAGAAAAACGACATCAGACTAAAAAAGCATTTTTTTAGTTAGAGTTTTAGAAGCAAAGCTAGATGTTGCAATCATATCTCTGCAAACTTATGCTTCTAGTGGCAAAGTATTTTGTCACAAAATATAGCAAAATGCACGATGACCTTTATCTAATGCAAAGGAAATGTTTAAAAATTATTTTTAGCAGAGGGGTCTTGAAAATTTACCTCCCAAAGTGGTGACACCATGCATTGTTTCAAATAGAAACTGTACATAAAATGGCCTTCATGGTAGGTCTTGGAAAATGAAAATATTTTTTTTTTAATTCTAGAGAGTGAAACAGATTTTGCATTTAATAGCACGTGCATTTTTGTCCCCTAGCATTGTGGTTGTGTATCGAAAAAAAGACCAAAACATGTGGATTGGCATTCTCACATTCAGGCTTTCGACTGCTAAAAGGATTTTTCAGTTTGATCTAATAATTGCAGAGGTATAGTGTCCTCAGGTGGACGGACATAGCAATACTAAATGCACTTACTTTTTTTTCAAAGTACCTGCTAAAAATACCTGGGGTTGAAAAGTCTTGTCTATTTTTAGAAAATTAATAAAAAATAGCTGTATCATATACAGAAATAAGATTGGTAGCATTTGAAAGGTGAACTTCTGAAGTTTTATCTATCGTTGCTGTTGTTGTTCTTATTGTTCACAGCTACAAACTACAGTGGCAAATGCACAGGAGAAAGTGATTTGTATGGTATGTTTTGAAACAAAATCAGCAATTCATTTGCAAAAAAATATTTGTACACATTTCTTTGAGATTCCTTGTGATGCTAAAAGATTAAGCAGGAAAGATAAATATCTAGAAACTGGGAGATTGTTGGGTAAACCAAGAAGTGGGCATCTCAGTGTTTCAGAAGGTGATATGGAATGAGTATAGAAAGTATTTTCTCGGAGCCCAAGGAAGTCAACTCAACAAGCTGCCGCGCAGTGCCGGATCTAGACAATTTTTGAAGGGGGCAAAGGAAGAAATGATGCCCCCATATATATATATACATATATTTATTTATTAACCAGAAATAGCACATTAAAACTATATGCACATACATTTTTGACAAAAATTAGCACAATGATATAAATATACATACGTATGTGCATATAAATTTTTACTAGCAAAAACAAATAAATGATGCCCCATGTACGTTTTCAGTTTAAAAAAAATAGCATAATAACCGTAATGTTTGGAATGTTTTCAGGATCAGAAATAGTTAACTATTATCCTGATATAAAAATTACGCTTTCATAAAAATCTTTTCTGACAATTTTTTTTTAATTTATTTAAATTATAAACATTTAAAGGCAAAAAAGTAACGGCATTTCATGGTTATATGGTGGTGGGTAAATAAGGTAAATAGAAATGTACTTACCATTAAAAATAAATAATCCGAATATATCAGCAGAAAGAATTGTTCAAAAAACACATCAGCAGGAAAACATTAAATTTGGTCTGCAAAGGCGAATTTTAATGGTAAGATATATATGTAGATTTTGGTGGTAAATATAAATTCACTTGTCACTAAAAATAAATAATCAGAATATATAGGCGATAGGCAGAAAGAAAAGTTTAAGAAAACAACCATGACATTTTTGTACGAAAACTTGAAACATATTTTACACTGGACTGGCGATGCGAAACTTGATAGATTACAAAATTTAACTTTTCCAGCCTTTTTTTTTGTAAACATTTTTATGGCATCCTCATAACTGATTGTATTTGCTATGTCACTCAAATAGATAATATCGCAAGGCTTGATAGGCGATCTTGGTGCATTGTTGATCTGAGATATGATTTTATAAGCTTCATTTTGTTTTCACGTCCTTTCACAGGTCGCTGAGGTTGTTGGCAGAGTAGCATATATTCTTAATGCTATATTAGGTGTACAAATAAGTTCAAAAGTTTTTTTTTTGTGTGATGTATACTGCTAACTTACATATTCGACATTCCCCTGCGTTTTTGTAATGTGACCGTAACTGGACCAGAGTATAAAATGTGACACAGAAGTTTGCCCAACAGTCAAACGCACTTGCACTTCGGTAGGTGAAAGATGGTAAGTGATACTGCATTTATTCGACACTGCATTCGTTACGAATTTCATCAAGGAAAAAGTGCTGCAAAAGCATGTGCATCGATCTGTTCTTTCTGGGAGAGAATATTGTATCGAAAAGCACGTGCAAGTTTTGGTTTAGACGGTTTAAAGCAGGTGATTTTGATGTTAGCGATCGAGAACAGATCGCCCCCCCCGCAGAAGGTTGCACATGAGGAACTGCAAGCATTGCTGCATGAAGATTCGTCTCAAATGCAAAAAGAACTAGCGGAACAGCTAGGTGTAACTCAACAAACCATTTCCAATCGTTTACGCGATATGGGGAAGATTCAGAAGAAAGGAAAACGGGTGCCACATGACCTGAGCCAGAAGAACAAGGATGAGTGTGTCATGAAGTGGTGTAACGAAGTGCAAAAATGGGTTGATGACTTCTTCGCGTCACACGACGAAGTATTCTTTATGGCTGGAATCCGTCAGCTGCCCGACCAATGGCAGCAGGTGATAGATAATGGCGGCGCATATTTTGATTTGTAAAGGTATTGTTGTTTTCTCTCAAATTACATGTTGTGTTGTCTTAAAACGCTTTAAAACTTATTTGTACACCTAATACATGTTAGGGAATGCATTTTCTAACCCATTTGTATGAATCACAGATAGTAAATCAGTGCAACTCAACTGATCTACATTTTTACAAAAATACTGTGCTTGATCTTTAAATGATTCAAGTTCCAAAGAAAATTCTAGTTTAAATATTTGGAATAGTTTGTTGCCGGATGTATTACGCACATTTTAAAGTCTACTGTTCGCTTTTGTTTTCTCCCCGTGAAGAAAGGAGAAATCTGTGTTTAGAGTTTTGGTGCTTTCAGTTCTAGCTTTCAATTCAGTTCGCATTCGGTCAAAAATAATATTTATGTCTTGCTTGAGCAGTTCTTCAATCGAAAACCCGCAGGATTCATCATTTCCAATTTCGCCAGCCATATTCTTCGTCTTAGATTTCCTTCATTCTTGAAACGCTGCCTCAACAGACATTACAGTTGCAATATTTGTTGCTTCTTCAAGCCAACCTTCAAAGCCAGAATTTCATAGTCTCTGCAAAGTAGCGATCAAACCTTCCATTAAACAGATTGATCTGCTTAATATTATGTCACTGTTTTGAATTTCAATATTTATACGATTAACTTCTCTCAATATAGAATTCCATATAACAAGATTCAGGATAAACCTAAAATCTGTTATAGTGTGAAAAAGACTTCCTGCATCAGATGTAACTTCTGGAGGGAAATCTCCGCTTTTATTTCTTCAAGTCCTTGAGCCACTTTAGCCAAATTCCTTTTCAGAGCATCCACAGATTCCCATTTGGCAGACCATATTGCATGGCTGGTTCCTTTTAAGTTACTTCCTGTGTATTTCTTCACGATTTCCCATCATGCAGTCGATGATGCAAAAACGCAGAATACCTTTTGCACTATGCCAAAAAGATACGACACTTCTTGGCAGCTGGAAACAGCATGCACACCCACCAGATTGAGTGAGTGCTCTATGCACTGCACAAACACAGCAAATTTGTTTTTTTCTTGTATCCTCGCCTGGACTTCTTTGTAAATACCAGCCATGTTTGATTCGTTGTCATAAGATTACCCTCGACAATCGGCTGTCTTAAGGTTATCTCTCTCTATTTACTTAGAATTGTATGATGTATATATTCTCCAGTTTTACCGTGAAAGTCTATGAAGTCAATAAAACTTTCTTTTATTTCGCATTTTCCACTTTCGTCAATGTTTACATAATAGTGAAGTATTTTGCAGGTAATATATCTTTTACTATTACTTCACATACTTTTTCCTGAAGTTCCTGCTGTTTAATCCTATAATCCAGACCCAATTTTTATCGACCTTGGTAAATTTTTTTACGAGGATTTAGATGTAGAAGCTAATTTTTGCATGGTTATGATGAATTTTGCCTCTTTTTTTATTCCACTTGGCAATTTAACATTGCTCAAACGTTTCCTGGTTAAAGTTATGATTTGCATGAACTGCAGTGCTGCCCCTCCAGACTGCTGCCCGGAGCAGCTGCCTACCTTCGCCCTCCTCTAGATCCGGCCCTGCTGCTGCTGCACTAAGTATGACATTTTAAAACACGCTTAAGTTATGTAAGAAAGTTTAATTAAAGGGACCTTTTGATTAATAACTTCAGTCTTCGTCAGCCTTGTGACAAATGGACGATAATGATGCTAGTAATTGCCAGATCTGTAAAATCTTATACATGGGCGATCTGTAAAGTCGTATACATTATTTCATTATTATTTGTACTTTGGAGGACACTTCTGCTGAACCTCTTTAAAATGACACCAAATGAATTGCCCCGTTTTAATTGTTTTTCATGACGCTGTTGGGAAAATTTAAAAATTTTTCTCAACTCCAAGAACTGAAATTGTGATTCCCCTCTCAGCCACTCCAGTGGCGCAGTGGTCTAAACAGTGGCTTATAGCCATTCATCCAAGAAGGGTTTGGGTTTGAATTCCAGTGAGGCATGGATGTTGTGTTTGTTTTATGGCACTAGCTGTCTCCCTTCCCTGTAACCAGTGACCCTAAATTAGGGACAGGTGACTGCTTATAGCCCATTGAGTTGCTCTCGGTGGTCGCTAAACCTTCAATTAAAAAAAAAAAAAGAAAAATCCCCTCTCATCGTACCATTAATGGAAATCAATTTAAAAAAATAAATTATGTATATGCTACAGATTTGGCAGCCAGTACCATTGGCATCATCCATCTATCACAAAGCTGACAAAGACTGAAGTTATCAGTCAAAAGCTCCCTTAAATGAAACTTTTTTATGTAACTTAAGCGTGTTTTAAAGTTTCATCTTATTATTAACGGTTACGTGTTTATGTCCAAATTTCATCATGTTATTTCATCAAGCTACTGCGCTTGTTGGTATTGCCACAAACAAAAGTGATGCAAATTTTGCATAAAATACTGTGGTTATATACTCCAGAATGTTCAACATTTCGAGGAGAATGACAACCCTCGCCTTCTCAAATTTGCCTCTAACTCAATGTGCCACCAAGATAACAATGAACACTTCCTTGAATGTGTATTTTTTAGTGATGAGTCAACATTTCACATATGCCGCAAACAAAAGTGATGCAAATTTTGCATAAAATATTGTGGCTATATACTCCAGAATGTTCAACATTTGGAGGAGAACAACAAGCCTCGTCTTCTCAAATTTGCCTCTAACTCAATGGCCAACCAAGATAACGATGAACACTTCCTTGAATATGTATTTTTTAATGATGTCAACATTTCATGTATCCGAAGCAGTTAATACACATAATGTGTTAATACACATAATGTGCGCTTATATGAAGTTCGGAAAACCCACGTCTCATAAACTCATAATTGTGAAAGACCCAGAGCTAATGTTTGGTGTGGGCTTATGCACAGTTGTGTTACTGGTCTTTTTTTTATTGTGGAAAAATCTGTCAGCGCAAATGTCTACTGAGATATGCTACAAAATTTTGCTGTGCCATAAGTCGAAGATCATCATTCAGAAATCATCTTCCTACTGAGGAACAAGTGTTTACCATTACTTGGATACTCTGTTCCCAGAACACTGGATTGGTCGAGGTGGCTTGATTCCGTGTCCAGCCCATTCTCCTGATGTAACCCCCATGGGATTCTTTTTATGGGGATTTGTCAGAGTACATACAGAACAAAAGTAAGTGATTTAAAGGACCTTAAAGAATGGATCATGTGCACTATTGCTGCTGTTCATATGGATTTATTACAGTGGACATGGTGAGAAATTAAGTACAGGTTGGACATCCTTCGTGCACCTAAGGGGGCACATATAGAAGTAAATTAGTTTGTATAATAAAAGCTTCAGATGTTTACCTTCCAAATGCAGCAAATCATATGTCCTTAAATAGTGTAGTTATTTTTTTGTTATTTTTTTAAAAATAGGTCGAGATGCTTGGACCACCCTGTATATCTATATAGGTTAGAGAGTTTATATCATACCAAAATAGGATGCATTGCATGTCATTTTCTGATTTTACTGCAAATCACAGAAGTTGTGTTGTTGCAGAGTGCCAAGGTCAGGAGAATATCACTTCCGAAATCACCTTATGTTCAGACATTGGAGCAATATGTTGTTTTGTTCCAGATGTTCCTTAAGACATAGTGACGAAGTTACTGCATTAGCTCCCATCTCTCATGTTTAGGAAGGACGGGCTGTAATTTCCTTGAAGCAGGGTAGGGTGGATTTATGGTGTAAACTTGTGATTGAGTGAGGTATGGTATGGTATGGTCTCTCTGCCACAATTTGAGTGATGACAAAAGGAAGTTGTGAGTGAACAAACTTTGGTGGTGAAAGAAAGGCAAAGGTTATTATTTTTTTCTTTTTTAAACAAACCCTGTGTTTCAGCTAATCAGGAGATCCATTACACAGATTCACATTTAGTGACGTACTGATACTGGCACTTACTGAAAGAAAAGTAGTCTGTTGCTTCAGCTGCTGTTCATCAAGTTGCATTAAGTAATTTGTATCTGATGCTTGAACATTATATTGGGTTGTTGCATAATTATTGGCCAGTGTCAGCAAGGCAAATTTGCATAGCCGATTACAAGGGACGCCTCGTAGGAGGAACTACCAAACGCCCATGCGAAGTGAATCGGCTCAGTCCACCTATATAAAACAGTATTTCAGACAGATCTCAGCAGTTGGGGACATGATGGAGCAACACAACGTGAGATTAGTGATTTTGCATGAATTCAAACTTGGCCGAAATGTGTCCAAAACGGTCGCAAATGTCAGTAAAGCATGGGGTGTCGGCACAGCGAGTGACAGAACTGTCCATAGACTGTTTTTTTAAGTTTCGTACCGGTGATGCTGCCATCAGCCGTAAGCCAGGAGCCGGTTGTCCGGTTGTGTGTGACAATGTACAGTTGAGGTGGAAGTTGGAAGAAAAACCAATGTCCACAGTACCTGAGCTCAGTGCCGAACTCGTTGTATCATCAGTGACAATTTCCAGACACCTGGCAGCTATGGGCAAGGTTAAAAACTGGATACCTGGGTTCCACATGAACTCCCCGAACAGCAGCAGATACAGTTTCAGTAAACATGCATCGCCCTCCAAAAATGTGATTCTGCATCAGATCCTTACAGTTGATGAAAAATGGGTGCTTTATGACAAGAGGAAGCAAACAGCACAGTGGTCTGATACAGGGGAACCACCCAAACGCATGTCCAAACCCGAGTTGCACCCACAGAAAGTTCTGATCTCTGTGTGGTGGACTGCCAAGACTGTGGTTCATTATGAGTTTTTGCCGCGAGGTCAAACAATCACAACGAATGTGTACTGTCGTCAGTTGGACAAATGGCACCAGAAATTATGCAACAAACAACCATCGCTCGTCAATCGTTCGGGTCCCATAGTGCCTCAGGATGGCGCATGACCGCATGTGTCTATTGGAAGCATGCGAAAAATCAACGCCTTGGGGCATGAGGTCCCCTTTCACCCTGCTTATTCACCTGACTTGGCCACCTCATACTTTCACATGTTTCACCATTTGGACCACTTCATGAGGGAAAACGGTTTGCTAACAAGGATGCTGTGATTCATGCCGTTAACGATTTCTTGGACCACTGTGATGACAGTTTCTGCCAACGTGGCATTTTTGCACTGAAAACACATTGGGCACAGTGTGTTGCTGCCGAGGGTAGATATTTTCGGAATAAAATGTATTTTGTCATCTGTTTCTGCTGTTTGTTTCTTTGTGTCCAAATCGTCCAATAATTATGAAAGGATCCAATGCATTGACAGGTTCCCACAGTCTTTATAAATCCTTAAAAGTTCTTAAAATACTTTTCTTTAGGGTACTTAGAAGTCCTTACTCTTTGCAAAAAATGTCAAAAGTACTAAAAAATAATAATTTTTCCTAACTGGCTGCACGAAATCCAGAATTCACAATGTAGGGCCAAAATATCTGCTGCTTATTTGTTATATTGATGAACAAGACGTGATGTCAACTGAAAGTTCGTGGGAGGGCACGGGGCAGTGTGAGATAAGTAATGTGCTGGAAAAAAGTTAAGGATCATGGGCAGGGGTTGAAAAATGCGGTCGCCTGATCGCCCAGGGTGACTAAAAAAATTGCCCAAGCCACCACGTAAAACATCACTGATAATCATATACCGTAATTTTTCAGTATTATAATTTTTGTTGTATAATCCGCGGACTATCTGCTAAAAGAGTTTTAAAAGTTTAGGTTCTGGGGATTATATGCTGATGTGGATAAACACCGATTTAAAAACAAAAACGTTCTTGCGGCCGTTTGATTTCTAAAAAAATTCGCAGGGTGATTGTGCAGGAAAGGGGGTATAATTGGAAAAGGAACTCTTCAGAAAATTTTTTCTCATTTCAGGAATTAATATGAAGTGAAGAGGTGTCATAATGAATGACCAGGGAAGTTGGGAGGGACGGCGAGAGTCATTTTTTGTATTGTTGATAAAGACAAAACGCTGACTGTGTGTGTGTGTGTGTGTGTGTGTGTGTGTGTGTGCGTGCGTGCATGCATGCGTGCGCGTTTTTGTGCATGTGTGCGCTTGTGCCCTTTCTTCGTCAACCTGCCAGTTAGCATAGCACTTGTTGCATGAACCTACATATGGATGTCTCCTTTCAAAGTTCCATGTTCTGGATCTCGTGTGCTGTGCCTTGTATTTTAAGTTCTGCCTTCGCCATTTTGACCAACGCCTTTGCTGCTGATGTTTTCCTTCATTGCTATTTATGATGTCTACGAAAAAGAAATGTTTTAGTTATGCTGCCGAATTTAAACTTAAAGTGGGGGACACAGCAGAGGATATGATCCTCTCACTGCGCAATAGTTTTAAAAAGGTCAGAGCACACAGTGACATGCGAAAAGCTGCAGTCTAAAACATAAACAAACCTGTCAGTAAACTCTGTGGAAGAATTCTCGGCCCTTTCTTTTTATTTTTATTATTTTTTTTTCCTGACCTATTTGCAACCAACTCCCCTACTTTGAAAGCAGGATTTCTTCTAGAAATTTTAGACTTGCACGCGAGTATATACAGTATTTCTATGAATTGTTCTGTATCAGAGTTTTGTCATTGGCAATGTGTAATGCAATTAGAGCTGCATCTGCGTGATTAAATTTTGTGCTCTATGAATCTGATGCCACACCACAAAGCTTTATTTGTGTTCAAAGAAAAAAATATGTAAAAAAAAAGTTACCTTTAAAAATGAATTTTTTCATTTAATAAGATCAGTTTTTTTTTTTTTTTTTTCCCTTTTTCATACTTTTTCGGACTCCGGGGTCTCTTTGTAACCGACTGTTCTGTTGTCAAAAATACCGCTTCCAGATCAGCATTTGTGATGTGCGGAGTATACTGTGATTTTTTTTTCTTCTTTCTCTTTCTGAATCAACATTTTTTGGTACTAATATTTCACTTTTGTATTTCTCCTTTTTGCATATGCAAATAACAGTCATTCAGTTGTGCAGTAGGAAAATTAAGTGCAGTGCAATTTGCAACTTGCAACTCTGAGCTCCCCGTTTTCGTTCCTTACATCTGGAAATCCCTCATTGCATCACGTCACCCGGAGTTACCATTACAAAATTTACCTTTCCAATCTGGCAACGTAAACCAATCATAGTTGCACTGATGAAAACCATAGTAATGGCTGAAATATATTTGCCTTTAACTTTTTATACGTAACTTAGCGTGTTCTACACTACCTTCTTCTTAATCTAACTTATTACATCCCCAAACTTAAATATTATATAGAAAAATATTGTGAACTTCACCAGCATGCTTCAATTTGCATAGATAAGATAGATAAGTTGTGTGTAGAAGTGTATTTGTGCACATGCAATTGGTAGTGTTTAAAAAAAAATAGTAGATGGGTGCTTAAACGTCTCTAAAAAGTGCTCTCTTTGTTTTCTTTTCCTTTCTTTTTTTTTTTTTTTTTTTTTTAGTAGGAGAGAAAGAGTTGGAACCCTGATTAAGCATTTTTAATTAAAGCACTTAAAACAGCAGTGAAAAGAAATGGGGGCGGGGAGCTCTATTTTTAATCTTAAAAAAATGAGGTGATCTGATGTTTCAAAAGATAAATTTTCCTGGACATCATGCTTTTACACCTTAGGCAGGTAAATTGTTTTTGCACATGACTGGTTGGGCATATAGTTTTTCAAAAACGTTTCATGGCATACAGAAAGAAAATATTAAAAACCAAGTGAAAAATCTGTTTAGATTAAACTGTGATTGTATAAACATTTGATATTCATTTTTGTAAGAAAAATAGCAAGGGAAAAATATTACTCTTATGAAGGTTAAGTTAATTGCAAACTGTAATATTTCCTTTCATATATATATATAAATTTAAAAGAACAAAAGTGTATACTATTACATTGCTGGCATCTCATAAAGAAATATTTCCACACTAAACAAATAAATATCGCAGCAACTTCCGCAACTGAACTGAAAAAAAAAAAATATTGAAATAGAATTAAATGCTCTCTTGTTATTTGTAGTGGATCATTCAATGGATAGTTGAAAGTTCTAGATTTTTTAATTGCACATTTTTGCTCATTATATTTATGTTACTAAATTTTGATATTTGTAAGAATTGAGACACACATTGAATATAAGGAAATGCTGCGCATCGATACTGAGGACTTGTTTCATACATTCAGGTCAACTAATAAGTTTTGTTTCTTATCTAATATATTTGCATGGAATAAATTTACATGCACTGTAATTTCATGGCATTTTTCACACTGATCTGTTTATTGCAGTACTGATCTGGCTTACTATGATGGACTGAATGAAACAATCTTGTGTGTGGGTCTTGTGAAACCCAAATCAGGTAATTTTAGACTTCTTAACATTGTTTGCATTTACTTATACTCTCTTCATTTTAAGTGTTTGAATTTAAGCGACATTTTTGGAAATTGGAAGTTTTTGCATCCTGTCAACCAAAGTAGCAGAATGTTGACGTACACGCGTACGCGGATTGTTTCCAAATTATTAGCAGATTTTGCAGATAGTTTTTGCTTGTAGATTAAAAAATAAAATAAAATGTTATTTACAGCAATTAAAACACTTTCTCAATATACTAATCTTTACTCAGATTGATATATTTAATTCTATTTTAACTTGAAGAACTTTCAATTTTTTTCACATCTGAGTTCTTTTGATTTTACAGACATTTCTGGCCCCTAGATTTTATCAAGGCCTGTTCTCAATGTATAGGAACTGTATCAAAAGTTTCGCTTACACGGAAATAATTAAAATTTTATTGTCAGGTTCCTCTGGAGTTGCCAATTATTAAGCTAAAAACTTTTCGTTATGTATTTTGTAAGTCTGCTTTTTTGTATTAAGTTGTTGAAAATGCTATTTATAAATTTTGAAGGCTTGTTAATGGAACTGTTTTTCTGGATATAAAAACTCTCTCTTTAATTTGTCTCTTGTTTTATGAGGTTCGTAGTCCAATATTTTAATATTTTGCCATAAAGGTCCATTTCCCACACATTGCTGCATGTTCAGTTGTAATGTACGTATTATGTTCTCACTGGAATCTGTAATGTTCTAATAATTATTTATTTTATTAATTTTTCTTTATTCTATTGTTATCGTGTGATTTGCAGGTTTGCAGCAAGTTTTCTGTTTCAGTGGTTGTGTACGCAGATACATTTTCTTTTTATACAACTCTGCTGTCAACATTGTATTCAAATGTAAGCAAAACCTATCCCTAAAGTTCAGTCTTATTAATGGTATTGTGGAGGAGTACTTTCAGTGCCTACCATGTGGCAGAAATTGGAGAAATAATTTTAAAAACTAAGGATCATTACACTTTCAAATATTGGGTTGGCAAGAAAGTAATGTCTGATAATGAGGTACCCAAAGTTGAAGTCCCGCCTGTGGTGCACATGGGATCTGGAAAAGTGGCCCCTCGCATTTCGCCTACCACAATTCGCCCCCAGTAGATAATGAGTAGGCTACAAAAATGTAAATAATACAACTAATTTTTTAATAATTCTAATTTATTTTCTTTTAATAGAATAAATGCACATTATTATTTTTTAAAGCTCAAAGTTGTATACAATGGATTATTCTTTTGATTCTAGCAGAAATTGCAGTATACTTCTTGTTTCTTTGATTGCCTGCACAATTTTCCTGAAATTTCCTGTGCCACGCCGTTGTTGGTACGTTGCTAATCATTCAGTGTTCGTGTGTAAACATTCCACAATTCGATGGCAAAAATGGGTAATTGCCGCCCTCTCTGTTGTCTTTTTCTAATATATGTATCTTCAAACTAGTTTGCAATCCCCATAGCTTCAATGGGGAAGTCATCAGCTTCAACTAAATCTTCAAATGCTTGAATAACGTTAGCAGGAGGAATAAATGCCAATGCCGGAATCATTCAGATCCAGTGAGCAAATTCATGGTCTTGTTCGTGTCGGGCTTTTAAACCTTCATTCTGTACCTTTCGCCAAACGCTTTGGGAAAGATGAAAAAAACAACCGGTATTTACAATACCAGGAAATTCTTGTTGGAAGGCTTGCATGACACTTTGTTCGAAATCTGTCATAAGTCACTGGGGTTGGAGACCCGGCTGTAGATTTTTAATTTCTTGAAGCAACTTGATGTATGTGGCACGAGTTTTGTTTGTCAGAAGCGCGTAGACCACTGGAATAACTGCATTGAATTGAACCACATGAATTGTATAAAACTGCTGGAAATGCGTGGGTACTGTGCTAAAAGTGCATACACACACACATATCACTAAGCTGTAAGCTGTTCTCTGAGATTCAGAGGTTAGCTCCAAAAAGAAATATAAACTACCAGATATTTTTTTTACTTACTGTTGTCGTATCAAACTTCTCCATTTACAGCGATCTTGACATACAACTCGGGCTTCACTGATATCTATTACACGCCACACACAAGATCTTTTATACGTCATACTCATAATCTTTTTCTCATTCAGACACTCCTGAATCTGATCCACCCATGTCTTCCTTGGCCTTCCCCTGCCTTTCCTTCCTGACACTTGGGCTAAAAAGATTTTCTTAGTAAGCATCTCATCACTCATTCTTTCAACATGGCCAAACCACCAAAGCATATTAGTCTCCACATTGCTAACAACATTTTGCTTCACACCACCCAACTGCAACACATCTTTTGACCGTGTCTCACCACAACTCTTCCGTAAGTAACACATTTCTCCAGCACACAAACAACTTCTATATTTCTTCTGTAGTACCCAGGGTTCAATACCACACACCAGAGTAGAAACAATTACACTTTCATACACAGACATGCAGGACTCTCTAGAGAACCCATCATTCCTGTGAAAACCTCCCAGAGCAGCTATGACTTATGAAGAATTCACTCGCCTACTAATTTCACCATCCAATTTGTTCTCTCTGTCAAACATGCTTCCTAAATACACAAACTCACTCACCTGGTCAATCACAATGCCATTTATACTTGCATTACATTCAGTGCTACCAGTTCCTCTCTCAAAGACCACAACTTTGGTTTTTTCCCTTATTTATACTCAGTTTGAATTTCATGCAGACTTCGTACATCCAGAACAACATACCCTGTAACTCACTTTTGCTCTCTGCCAACAGAACAGTGTCATCAGCTTACAGCAATCTGCACACACGGATATCACGAAGACATAAACCACTATTATCTATTTTGGCATCCCACATGCACGCATCCATAAATATATTAAACAGCCATGGTGATATTACACAACCTTGTCTGACTCCTGCACCAATAGAAAACCATTTTGATAAAACACCATTCACTCGTACACAAGCTCTACTACCAGCATACATGGCATTTACACTATTAAGTAGATTCCCAGTAACACCATATTCATTCAATACCTGCCACAAAAGTGTCCTATTTACTCGGTCATAAGCTTTCTCTAAATCCATGAAGGCAGCAAAAACTTTCTTCCCAACAGCCAGATACTTTTCAATCATCAAACGTAATGCAAAAATTTGGTTAGTGCAGCCTTTACCTGGCATAAAACCACTCCAAACATCCCACACTTTCTCTGATGTAAGACCCCGTACTTTTTCAATAACAACCTTACCAAACACTTTCCCTGGCACACTCAGTAGGCTAATACCACGATAGTTCTTGCATTCAGTCTGATCACCTTTTCCCTTATACAAGGGAACAATAATAGCATCCTTCCAATCCTGAGGGACCATTCCTAACTGCCAGCACAACTGGCAAATTTCAGTTAACCAGTCAATTACCGAGTCACCACCATATTTCAACATCTCAGCAGTTATGCCATCAACACCTGGAGCCTTACCATTCTGAAGAGATTTTAGAGCTTTACACACTTCTTCTCTTGAGATCCCTCCTGTGCTTCCATCCCTCACTGTGACATCATCCGCGTCTGTCTCAGAATCATCTTTGCTTTCCTGATCTAATTACTCACAGAAGTATTCACCCCATCTTTCACTTAACTCATTGGGCTCCCATATCATTTCCCCAATCTCATTCTTCACACAGCTTACAACTTTGTTTCCCCTATTTTTCCTGAGTCTCATGTACTTGCAGAAAGACTTTTAATCTTTCCAAAAAGCCAATTCACACCTTTCCACCTTCTTCTTCCTATCTTTTGCCTTACTCTGGCGAACCAGCTTAGCAGCTTCACACTTCTTACAGCGATATTCATCCACAGAAACTCTACCTTGCAACATCCCCAAATAGACTTCCTTCTTTATCTTTACTGCCTCTAGAATATCACTATTCCACCAAGCATCACCTCTACTGTTACCCACTATTGTGGTGCCACAGACCTCTTTAGCAGCAGTTACAACAGTTCTTAAAACATTCCCACTTCTTTTCTACATCCCTCTCACTGGACTTCAGCTCTTTCAGTCGTTCTCTGACAGAATTCCCACTCAACCTGGAAAACCTGGAATTCTCAGGGAATTGGAAAATGGTTCCAAAAATCAGGGAAAACTCAGGGAAAATTACCCTTTTTTGTAAAAGTCAGGGAAAACTCAGGGAAACTTACCCCCTTTTTTTTTTGTAAAAATCAATGGATACTTTATTTTGCCAAAAAAAAAAAACTTATTTTTTCAAGATTTCAAGCTTTTGCTTGCAATTACTGCCTGCCTAGAATTTGGTAGATCTTACTTTCAGGTATATTAAGTATTTCCTTTATTCTCTAAAAAAAAGATGCAAAATTGAATTTTTAAAATTGCCAGTTAATTAAGCTTTTGTTCAATTTCTGCAGGCAGTTGTTATAACATGGAACAATTAGGCACAATGGCTCCTGCTTGAAGAAACACTTCACAAGAGAACCAACCAAATGATGGGTCAAAGTCCATAGTCTGTTGGTTCTCTTGAAACATGTTTCTTTGAACAGAGCCATTCCATCATTAAGCTTAGCTGCATTGTGTTATAGAAAAACTATAACTATTCAACTGACAGATTTTTTCTTAAATATGACCTGTTTCTATGGGAATGTACTTACAAAGTCCGTGTGGGTAGTATTCACAAAAGTTCACAGAACTTTGGTAGAGAAAATAATGTGCACAGTTAGTTGTTATTAATGAAAAGCAGGTAATTTCATAAAGACAAATTACGTAAAGAATTTAAAAGTGTGTGCTTTGGTGAGAAAAATAAATGGAATGGAATGAAATGTAACAATTCTTTGCAACATGCCACTCTGGAAAACTTAAAAACCACCTGGAGAACCTGGAAAAGTCAGGGAATTTTTTTATTACTTTTGAGTGGGAACCCTGTCAGAGTAAGTCAGAATAACGCTGATGATCTTCAAGGAGCCTATCAACCTTTATTCTTTCTACCCTGGGCCTCTTCCTATTCCTTTTCCTCCAACCAACATTAAGTTTCACTCGTGACACTACCAAGTAATGATCAGAACCAACATCTGCACCTCTCATCACACGGGTGTCAACAACTAAGTGTTTCAGACGCTGATCATAGACAACAAAATCTATCACACTCTTTTGACCAAGAGTACGATTTTCCCAAGTATATGTGTGGATATACTTGTGGTTGAAAAATGTATTAGATACACACACACCATTCTCAATGCAGAGTTCAGTTAATCTTTCACCATTATCATTCACACAAGGATCATTATACTTTCCCAGAGCATTGTCAGAAATTGCATTCTGCACACCTACTCTAGCATTGAAATCCCCTGCTGTTATAAATTTTTCTTTAGCACCAAACTGGCTCAAAACAGCTTTTAGCTCATTCCAGAAATCTTGCTTCTTATCAGAAGGGTCTGAGTCACAAGGAGCTTACACTACAACAATTACAATTCTCTGAAGTTTCACTTTCAAACAAATCCAGAGAACTCTCTCACTTATGCAGCTATAGTGAATCAAGTTGTTCTTTATCTTTTCACTTAAAATCCTCTCACATTATCCAATACTCCACACCGCACACTCACCGTGCCATTCACTTCTTCTACCCCAATTTCCTTCTTTTTGGTTTCACTTACACACAGCGCATCCAATCTATACTTATTCATCTCCTCAATCACCTCACTCATCTTGCCATTTATACCTCTAGTATTCCATACACCAATCTTACATTCACTCAGCCGAGATCTCCTCATCCGCCGGTTTGAAAGTCCAGGTCGATTCCATGGTGGACCATCCTTCTCAAGTGTGGTAGGTTCACCATATCTCACACTTGAGTCTGGTTATTGATTTCTTTTTGTCTTTTTAATCAGGTAAGTACATCATTGTGGGGGATTAGCCCACAGCTGACAGTTCCAGTTGGTCATTCAACCTAAGGATTCTGAAACAAAACCCATTGAGTTGGGGTCTTTTTGCCAATGTCACACACAACTAGCAAGCTGGCACCTATCCAAGTTTCACAGAGGCCCTAGTTGCTGTTGTGTGTACCATTGTTACCACGGAGCGCCCGGAGGACGCAAACCCATCGCTCACTATGACCGCCCACACTGTGCTAAAAGTTCCATCAGAAAACCACTCCTGGCTACGCACCAACAACTGAAGATTGTTACATTGTGTAGAAAATAAGCATGCGACCCTGGAGCAGTTTGTCCTGAGAATCATACACCAAAAACTGTTGTACATTGCCATTGATAATAATTTCTTGATAATTTTGTGGAATTACTAGGTCCTGGAGATTGCTCGGTAAAGCAGGGGTACCTTTGTCGCATCGAACATGCTGAATGGTTCGTTTAAGTGACTCCTTTTTAGGAAGTAATGCCGTGATATTGGCATGAGCCTCTGCAATTACTGATGTAACAATTTGCTGTGGCCGTTTGTTCATGATTGTTGCATGTTGCCGTATTTGATCAATGAATTGCAATGCTTCCTTGCAGCCTGAGCTGCATAGTTATGTTTAGTTACGACTTTCACAACTGGGCGTTCCAAACCCTCTGTCCAAACACACCCTTTGCAGGTGGAATGTTTTTCACAAACCCAGATTCCATGTTGTTCGTCTACAGTTCTCTTTGAAAATATGTAAATGTGGTTGTTATCATCTACCAATTTTCTTTTGCCTCTTATTGATGAAACACTTTTTGCCATTGTACACACAGGATTAATCAATCAAGATGCAAAAATAATATGCAGATATTGCAGTGGACAAGGAGCACATCCGCCATTGAATGCTGTATGAGTTTCGTTGCGGTAGCACCCCTGCAAGTGCTGAGGAACATTACCAGTGTATACCCCAATGCTGTACCATACTGTCTGTGCTGTTGTTGGTTTAATTAGTTTTGAGAAGAAAATTTTGACCTGTCAGACCATCCCAAAGCCAGAAGACCCGCAATAGTGGATATGGACATGCTGAAGACCTTAGTGGAGACCGACCCACGCATGACCATGGAAGAGTTGACCCAACAGCTGAGGGACCTACTCACACAAGCATTATCATGCACCTACGTCAGCTTGAGAAGGTGTTCTAGAGGGGACTTTTGGCTACCCCATCAGCTCACAGTTGAACAAAAAGCAAATTGCATGAGTTTCCCTGCTTGCATGTGACCAAGTTGAACCATCCTTGGACCGCATTGTGACAGGTGACAAGAAATGGGTCCTGTATGACAATATCAGCACCTGGAAACGAACCTAGAACAGAACCCATGCCGACACCCAAAGCCAGCTTACACTCTCTTAAGATCTTGTTGTGTTTTTTTTTTGGTGGGATATGCAGAGTGTGTGTTTTTTTTTTTTTTTAGTTGCTGCTGGGCAACAGCAGTATCACTGACAGTGTGTACTGCCGCCAGCTCAACAATCTGCATGCGTTGCTCATGTCGAAATGACCAGCACTGCTGAAATGCAAGGGTGTTTCTGCCATAGCTGGATGTAGTGAGACCTCACACAGCACGGGTGATTTGTCACAAGGTCAGGGACCTGGGCTGAGAGCTGCTTCCGCACCCAGCCTATTCCCCAGACATTGCTCCTTTTGTTCATTTTTTCCCCAGTCATTGCAGCATTTCCTGGGTAGACAGCAATTCACCAACCAGAACAACGTCGAATGCACACTTCCTTACTTCTTTGTGTCCAAGCTGCCATAATTCTACAAGGATTGTATCCAACCGCGCCCTGGGCAATGAGAGCAGGTCGTGGCAAATGATGGTAACTACATTTTTGGACTGATTTATACTTGTATATATGGTAATTACATGTGACCAAGTTGACAAATGTCAACCCCGCCTTCTCGTGGTGCATCCTGTTCCCACTAAAGGGGCTCTGATGACCGCCAATACCGGTATAACTATACCATCGGGATTAGAGGAAATGCTATCCCACACTCACCAACCCGCTTGGCCAGCGTGGTGAGTTATGGCCAAACCCCTCCAAAAATGACTCCACAACTTAAATCTTGGCCCTCAGTCTCCGGCAGCTGGAATGTACCTGGCCAAGGCAGCGGCCAGTGCGACATGATGGCAGAGGGTGCTAAGAATCACCGGAGGACCTGACTAGGCTGCCATCTGATGCTGACCTTGGCTACGTATAATGGACGCTCCCTATCTTCTGATTCAAGGCTTCTTGAATTGGAAGAGGAACTACAAAGGATCAAGTGGGACATCGTCGGGCTAAGTGAGGTAAGGAGAAAAGGAGAAGATCTCATTGAACTGAAAAGTGGACATCTCTTCTAATATCGTGGGACAAATACTGGCAGAACTAGTGGTGTTGGATTTATAATAAACAAGAAACTGAAGGATAAAGTTGTAGAAGTTGAAAGTTCCTCTGACAGAGCTGCACGACTCGTTATCCAACTCTCGAGAAGATACAAGGCTCAGATTATTCAAACTTATGCACCCACCACAAGTCATCCTGAAGAAGAAATTGAAGAATTTTATGAGGAAATTCGTCATCTAAATAATAAAGGTAAGCAGCACTTGAAGATAATTATGGGAGATTTCAATGCAAAAATAGGGCAACGGCAACAGAATGAAACTTCAGTAGGTAAATTCGGTCACGGCAACAGAAACCAGCGTGGAAATACTCTCGTTGAGTTTGCAGAGGCAGAAGGGTTTTTCATCTTGAACTCCTTTTTCAAGAAAAAGCCGCACAGGAAATGGGCATGGAGACATCCAAATGGGACGACAAGTGAAATTGATTTTATTATGTGTAACAAAAAATTCGTCATAGAAGACTGCAGTGTGCTAAACAAGTTCAACACAGGTAGTGACCATAGATTGGGGGGATGTAAGATGCACCTCAACACTAAACTTGAACGTGGTAAGCTCGTAAGACAAACAAAATGTATTGACATAACCAACCTTAAAAAACACCATAATACCTTCAAGTTGGAACTGAAGAACAGATTCTCTGCTTTAGAAGGCCTAACATCAGAAGAAGTGGATATTTCTGAAATTAACAGAAAAGTAACCAAAGCTCTTATGGAAACAGCAACAAAATTAGCTGGGTCTAAGAACAAGTTGCATGTGAACAAATTATCAGGAAAAACCAAAATGTTGATGCAAAAAAGAAGAGAGATGAGGACAACTAAAGAAGATGTGACTTCCAAAGTGGAATTCATACAGCTATGCAAGACAGTACGAAAAAGTATCACTGAAGACGTAAGGAAATTCAACTGTGAAGTAGTGAGGAAAGCAATTGAAAACAACCAAAGCCTAAAGATAGCAAAGGGACATCTCACTAAGGGAAGAAAACAGATTATGGCACTGAGAAAAGAAGATGGTTCTGTAACAAGAAATAGAGGCAAAATTTTGACAAGAGTGAAAGATTTCTACTCCAAGTTATATGAAAGAGATGATGCATGTACCCCA
The DNA here is from genome assembly GCA_039090855.1 of Macrothele yani. NCBI lineage: Eukaryota > Metazoa > Arthropoda > Arachnida > Araneae > Macrothelidae > Macrothele > Macrothele yani. The sequence continues at coordinate 40,165,936 of CM077006.1, forward strand.
AACATCATGGAAGGTACCAGAGTTCTTCCAGTCCTCCCAGTAGAAGTTGCACATGCAATCAAGAACATGAAGCGGGGAAAAGCTCCAGGAGAAGATGGAAATTACTGTAGACATCATACAAAAAGCAAGTGAAGAAATCGAAACAGTACTCGCCCAAATTTTCACCCGATGCCTTGATGAAGGGAAGATTCCTGAGGATTGGAACAATGTTTTAATGATCCTGCTACATAAAAAAGGTGACATTGAGGATCTCAGGAACTACAGACCTATCAGCCTCCTATCAGTGGTTTATAAAATCTTCACTAAAGTTCTTTCACACCGTTTGAAGGTAACACTGGACATGGCTCAACCGAGAGAACAAGCTGCATTCAGGAGTGGCTACAGCACAATAGATCATATCCACGTACTGAGAGAACTAATTGAAAGAGCGAGGGAATAAGAACTTCCATTGTGCATGGCTTTTATCGATTATGAAAAAGCCTTTGATTCAGTGAAACCATCAGCAGTTACAATGGCTCTGAAATCCTGTGGTATTGAAGATGCATACATTAATATTATTAATAATATCTATGAAAATGCAAGTGCAAAGATTGGACTGTTTGAAAATACAACACACATAAAAATTGGAAAGGGAGTGAGACAAGGTGACACCATATCTCCGAAGCTCTTTAACTCCACATTGGAAAATGTCTTTCAATCACTGAACTGGGAAAACAAAGGGATAAAGATTAATGGAGATTATCTAACCCACCTTCGTTTTGCTGATGACATAGTCATTTTTGCAACTACCCCATCAGAGCTGCAGAGTATGATTCAAGAACTTGCTGACAAGAGTAAAGAAGTGGGATTAAAAATGAACTTTCAGAAGACAAAAGTGATGTTCAATGCTTTTACACAAAATGAAGATTTACCGATTGATGGAGAAAAGTTGGAGATAACAGACACATACGTTTATCTTGGACAGCAGATATCAAGTGAGGGTCACATTAATGAAGAAATTAATTGGCGTACAAAACTTGCTTGGAGAGCTTTTGGAAGAAACAGCCTAATTTTCAAGAGCAATATGCCATTATGTCTTAAAAGAAAAGTGTTTGATCAATGCATCCTTCCAGTGCTTACGTATGGTGCAGAGACGTGGACCTTAACTAAAAGAGACATACAAAGGCTGCAGACAACTCAAAGAAGCATGGAGAGGTGCATGCTTGGTGTAACCAGGAGAGATAAGAAGAGGAACTCGTTGATCCGCAAAATGACAAGAGTGGAAGACATCATGATCAGAGTTAAATCCCTGAAATGGCAATGGGCTGGACATACTGCCAGAAGGACAGACCACTGATGCACAGCCGAAATTTTAGATTGGATTCCAAGGGACAGGAAAAGACCCAGAAGAAGACCACATGGAAGATGAGTGGATGGAATTCAAAAGTATGCGGGAGTGACATGGAGGAGACTGGCACAAGACAGACTGTTGTGGAGGAAACGTGGGGAGACTTTCGTCCAGCAGTGGATTGATAATGGTTGACAATGATGATGATGATATGGTAATTAGCACTTTTCTGTTGCTTTGCATTTGCAGACATTCCTCTCTTTCCAGCCCAATGTATCTACTGTGTAATTGTCAATGCAAAATGACTAAAAGTGGAAAATTTTTGGAAGGAAATATTTTCTAAAACAAAAAGCAGGGGTTACCCTTATGTGCAAGTAAGACCAAAAAAAAAAAAAAAAAAAAAAAAATGTGTACAGGTGTACAGTATGGGATAGTTTATTTGGAACCCTTCGACTTAGGGATTTTCTGGATAAAGGTTTTTTTTTTCATAATTCAGAGCATTGTGCGCAATATTAAAACAAGGATCACTCAATGAAGTTTAGAGCCAGCACTACTTTACTTAACATAAAAGTGACTATTAAGGAACCAAAGGCAAGGAATCATTAGCAGAATTAGTAAAAATGTTTACCAAAATAGTGTGTGTGTGTGTGTGTGTGTGTGTGTGTGTGTGTGTGTGTGTGTGTGTGTGTGTGTGTGTGAGAGAGAGAGAGAGAGAGAGAGAGAGAGAGAGAGAGAGAGAGAGAGAGAGAGAGAGAGAGAGAGAGAGAGAGAGAGAGAGAGAGAGTGTGTGATTGATTGATTGATTGATTATGGCATTGTAGTGCAATAACACCCTAAGTTTTAGCTGTCATTATTATGTTGCTATTGGAAATCATTGAAAGTGATGTCTGCAATAATAAATTATCCAGTGAGTTGCAAATGATGAATTTATTGGAAAGGAAAAGATGATTAGAAGATGAGGGTTTTTTGCTGCAAAAATTGCCTACAACTCTGATAGCACTGTCTATGGACACCACGACTCTGCACTGCCAATGAATAGGGAAGCAGTAATTGTCATTGCTCTTGCAAGTGAGGCTTACTATCTACCATAGCTACCATGTTTTATGGTTTCCTAGTAAAATCTATGGAAATTTCATGTGTATTATTGTTATTCTACAGACTACATTTTTAATCGATTTTTTGTTTTTTCCCTCTTTCAGGTTAATGAGAGAGAGTTTTAAAAAATATTAGCCTCATGTGAGACTTGAAATTGTGATGTTTAAAGGAATTCTAACATTTCTGTACAAAATTTTGAGGCAAAAACTTCACTTAAATAAAGTTCTGCAGTAATGCAATAATATTGAAATATTTGTCTGTGTGTGTAGCTTGAAGATAGCATACTGATGAGATAATTACATATCAGTTGCATTTTAATCTGTGTAAGCATGAAATAGTGCCAGATATTTTAGTTTCCCCGGTAGTGCAGTGATTTAAGCTCTAGCTTCTGACTGTCTGAGTAGATTCAAGTCCTGGTGAGAAATGGGGGTGGTGTGTGTGTGTGTGTGTGTGTGTGTGTGTGTGTGTGTGTGTGTGTGTGTGTGTGTGTGTGTTTATAGCACTGGATCTCTCCCTTCCCTGGTACGAGTGGCTCTAAAATTAAGACTGGTGACTACTTATAGCCCATTGAGTTGCTTAACAATATTTGTTAAGTACACGCACACACACACACACACACACACACACACACACACACACACACACACACACACACACAATTCATCATCATCATTGTCTACCATTAGCAAAAACCACTGCTGAATGAAGGTCTCCCCAAGTTTCTTCCACAATTGTCTGTCTTGGGCCAGTCTTCTCCATGTCACTCCCGCATGCTTTTGAATTTCATCTGCCCATCTCCTACATGGCCTTTTTTTGGGTCTTTTCCTGTCCCTTGGAATCCAGTTTAAAATTTTGACTGTCTATTGGTGGTCTATTGTCCTGGCCATATGTCCAGCCTATTGCTGCCGGAGACTGAGGGCCAAGTTTTAAGTTGTGGAATTATAATTTGTGGGGTTGGCCATAACTCACTACGCTGGCCAAGCGGGTTGGTGGGTGTGGGATAGCATTTTTTCTAATCACAGTGGTATAGTTATACAGCTATTGGTGGTCGTCAGAGCCCCTTTAGTGGGAATAGGATGCACCATGGCAGAGTTTAAGCTGGCTTAAAAAATGCTGTAGCAAAAATGCTATAATGGGGAAAAAAGGTGTAGCACAATGCTGAAGAAAGTTAGTCACTTTTGTCGCTCTTCAAATCATAACATCAATTTAATCATTCACACCAACAACACTTTGGACATCAGTGGAAAACTAATTGTTTTAAAAGATACTAACACATTTAGAAAACTGTATTGGGCAGTATGAGCTGACTTACAGCTAACAGATAAGTAACAAATAAGAACTAATTTCTAAAATCATGATTAAATAAGCTTAAAATCCAAATCTTTATCACTTGCCAGGGCATTACTTTTTCTTGCTGGAACACACAATTCACAATTCAAATATGACATTTTATCCATCCAATTAACTTGTGTGGCAGGTCACTTCTTCAGTAATTCCATTCCAGATTTCTTTATTATTACATTACTGCAATTCGTACATTCAGTGCACAGTCATTATTTGGAAACCCTGTACTACATCTTTGTGTGGATTTTTTATACTCCAGATATGTGCGCTAACTTAGCCATGCACGTAGAATTTTTTTGTTTTGTTTAAAAACTACACATTCTGACAAATATTAATTTCTAGACAACGCTGGTTAACCCCGCCCCTTAAAAAATCACACAATTAGTCATTAGGTGTAATCTCATGCATAAGTAGAACCCATGTGAGGTTAGTGTTAAGTTCAGGAACAGAAAGTGCTTAAAACTGCGATATGCGTCGCAGAACATTTCTTTTATCTTGGAGGGTTTTTTTTTATTTTTTTTATTGAAGATTTAACATGGTCCATGAGCAACTCAATGGGCTATAAGCAGTTGCCTGTCCCTAATTTAGGGCCACTAGTTCCAGGGAAGGAAGAGAGCCAGTGCTGTAATGCAAACACAATATCCATGCCTCACCGGGATTCAAACCTGGAACCCTCTTGGACGATTGGTTGCCACCAGGGCAGCTATCTTACATTTCAATTTCCTTGCAGAGAATTTTTTTCTATAGAACATTTTTTGTTAAATCCTAAATTTCAATCCTTTTCAGAATTTTTTTTTATTTTTTATTTCTTAGATTTGCAAGTGCAGTGCTCACTCCTGCTCATACCCCAACATCTTCACTCCTCTTGTCTATACTCAGGCAACCCTGCCTGTCTGTTGGGAGCACTGACCAAACACCCTCCCCTCTCCCATACACTCACAAACACACACATCCATTCACCCTGATCATTTGAAATAGCAAAAGCTTTTCGAAAGACCCCTCCCCCCGCTCTACATTGTCAAACTGGGGAGGCCCCAAGCCATGTTAAAGCACATAATATTGCTGAAGGGGGTGTTTGTTGTCCATCCTGAAAAAAAATCATATCAAATCAACAATAGCAGAATATGTGTGTAGTCTGCATGTGCTTTTATTGTTCCCAAAAATGTCTGTGAGAGAGAAGGTTTCTTTTTTGAATATGATAGCCAAATAATTTTTTAAAATTTAAAGCAAGCATTGTCAGCTTAATCGCCCTGGGAAAGTGGTAAAACACTGTTCAATTGGCGAGAAAAGCGCACCGTCAGTACAAAAAAATACTGAAAGCTACCCTAGTTTCTATGTATGGACCAAATTACCACAAATACTTATGTAAATAGTTCATCTGCGTCAGTGGCACAGTATTTAACTTCAAAAGTTATTGACAGAATCTCAAATTGTAAATACATGTCCTGGTTTTAAATAAATGTAATTGATTTAAACAACCGGTTTACTTTATTATATTTACTAAGGGGTTTCAACTGATGGTAAGCAGTTTTTTAATGTTGTTTGTTTAACTGTGATTTATTTATCTGATTTTTTTTTTTTTTTTTTTTTACGAAATTTGGTCAAAGTGTTGTGCGCTTTGTCCGCAAAACATTTACTACCAATGGAAGTCATGTTGCAGAACACTGAAAATAATTTTGCTCCTGGGGTGTTAAGTATGTGAGATACACAATGTGGTTTGAGGTACTATGTATATCTGGTTCTATTTTCTGTTGTAATTGTTCTCCTTAACTGTGGGTTTGTGACTCCATGCTGTTTCAAAAGCCCATAGAAGTTTAGGAAATAGGAGAAACATTAATACTAAAACTGAGATCTTTAAATTACCTTTCTTTATGAATTAGATGTTTGGAATTCAGTTGGGTTTTTTTTCAAAAATTCCATTCATTTTCTTGTTCTAATTTTATGTGCATATAATAATTCATTATGTACAATATCAGCAGAAAGTGTTTGTTTATTTGCATTATTTTTTATTATTCATGCTTGGGAATTAATGTATTTTATAGATTATCCATATTTAATTTGCAGTACTTCATTAATCAAAACTTTTTGTGGTCTTAGGTATTTTCCAGAGTTACATTCATTATCTTTTGTGCATCACCACTCCTGTTGAAATAGTTCTTCTCGGAGTCAACTTCAGTTGTCAACATGAAAGTAAGTTGTTAAGTATTCATCACAAGAGTTTTTCATGTTAAGGGAAGTTCTTAATTTTGGTGAATTTCATATGTTTTGATTACACTGTTGCAACTGCATTATTAAAGTTTGAATGTGTCTTCCTTTTATTTATGCTTTCCAACCGTATGTTGAAGAAGCGTAATGCTCCAGCTTTGTCCGTCCGTCCGCCTGTCCGTCTATCAGCACGATAACTTGTGTAAAAAGGTTCGATTTCGATGAAATTTTAGTATGTGGTAGGGGACCACCTGGGGACGAACCCTATTGAAAATGGCCGAAATGGGGGTCAAAGGTCACTGCATAGGAGCGGGATCCATTCCATTGCTCTTATGCGTCATAACTTGCGTAAATATGGTTCGATGTCGATGATATTTTAGCATATTGTAGGGGACCACCTGGGAATGAACCCTATTGAAAATGGGTAAAGTGGGGTCGAAGGTCACGGCATAGGAGCGGGATCCATTCCATTGCCCTTATGCGTCATAACTTGTTTACGCTTTCAACCGTAGGTTGAAGAAGCGTATATGCTCCAGCTTTGTCTGTCCGTCTGTCGGCACGATAACTCGCGTAAAAATGGTTCGATTTCGATGAAATTTTAGTATGTGGTAGGGGACCACCTGGGGACGAACCCTATTGAAAATGGACGAAATGGGGTCAAAGGTCACGCCATAGGAGCGGGATCCATTCCATTGCCCTTATGCGTCATAACTTGCGTAAATATGGTTTGATGTTGATGAAATAGTAGCATATTGCAGGGGACCACCTGGGAATGAACCCTATTGAAAATGGGTGAAGTGGGGTCAAAGGTCAGGACATAGGAGCGGGATCCATTCTGCTGCTCTTATGCGTCATAACTAATGTAAAAATGGTTCGATTTCAATTAAATTTTAGTATGTGGTAGGGGACGAACCCTATTGTCCCCTACCACTTGGGGACAAACCCTATTGAAAATGGGCGAAATGGGGTCAAAGGTCAGGACATAAGAGCGGAATCGCTTCCATCGCCATTATGCGTCATAACTTACGTAAAAATTCTTCGATTTGGATGAAATGTTAGTGTGTTGTAGGGGCCTGCCTGGGGACGAATCCTATTGAAAATGGGCAAAATGAGGTTAAAGGTTAGGACACAGGAGCGGAATCTATTCCATAGCCCTTATACAATAAAACTTTACCATGTTATTTCGGAGATATACTGAACCGGTTCTGTTAAATATAATTGAAATGAGATCAAAGGTCAGGGCACAGGACCGAGATTTATTCCACAGCCATTATCCTCATAACTTGAGTAATGATTTCTGGTATGTTGGAAAGCGTATTATAATCAATGCATTGCATGCTTTTACTAACTTGTTTTTATTATTATTATTCTGCATTTTGTAAACCTTTGTATAAGATGGAAAACTATTAGAAAGCACCAATAACTCACCCTAAAGATCATGGCAATCTCTATCGACAACACACTTCCAACACGTCAATTATCGTAATGTTTCTGGCCTTAAAAGGTTTACAGACATATTGCAGACATATTGCAGGGGGTGTCTGTAAACCTTTTAAGGCCAGAAACATTACGATAATTGACGTGTTGGAAGTGTGTTGTCGATAGAGATCGCCATGATCTTTAGGGTGAGTGATTGGTGCTTTCTAATAGTTTTCCATTTGTGAATTGCACGTAAACTATGCGCACTTTGCAGGGGTTTTAATACCTTAAAAGTGCAAATATATAATAACTTTGTATAAGAGTTATTTCTGTTGGTGCAAAAATTATTTGGATTATTATTATTATTATTATTATTATTATTATTATGTTTTTGCAAGCAAGCCTATCACAGTCATTTGAAAAATATAAATGTGATGTGTGATTTAAAAGTTTCTGTAATGATCTTATATGATAATAAAAACTGGCATGTAGCAGCTGTTCCACATAATCCCCAAAAGCACTCACATTGGGAACTCGTACACCAATCCCAATGATTGCACCATTGTTAGAAGCAATAATGTTGTCAACATTTTTTCTTCTATCTTGATTTTTGGTATCTTGATTTTTGGGGGTAAAAAAAAATTGCAAATCAAAAAAATGGGGAGAATGAGAAACAGTAACCATTCCATTTTTCATCAAGAATTCACAAATGGAAATTTTGGCATGTGCAGGTTACTATTCCACATGCATTGTTGTGGTGGACAAACCATTCCCTGCTACACCACTTTTCTAGACATCTGCACTGCATATCTTTTTGCAGTAATTGTAGAATGTCTTTGTAAAACATCTAATTCACATTGAGGCTCTGTGGTACGAATTCCGAGAATTGGATTTTTTCCGCTGTGATGAATGCTGTTTTGTTTCAGGGTCTTGTATCTGTAAATTCATGATTCATCACCATTTATGACCTTTGACAGAAAGATAGGGTCTATTTCAAGTTTCTCTTTCAACACCATTTATACATTCACACAGAATTGCTTCTGTTCATCTGCCAAGATGCGTGGCACAAATTTCACTGCAATTCTCATGTTCAGATCATTCATAAAAATGCTCTGACAGGTACCAAAAGAAATGCCAATTTATGTGCTATTTCCCCAATGGTGAAATAGCACATGGATTAATTTCGTTATCAGTGTGACCCTCGCTTGATATCTGTTGCCCAAGATAAATGTAAGTATCGGTTATCTCCAGCTTTTCCCCATCAGTCGCAAAATCTTCATCCCTATTTATCTGTAGCTCAGTTGTCAATAGCAGTTAGTATTTACATGAATTCTTCAGCTCTACCTTCCGAGAATTGGATTTTTTCCGCTGTGATGAATGATATATATCATCATCATCATTGTCAACCATTATCAATCCACTGCTGGACGAAGGTCTCCCCAAGTTTCCTCCACAACGGTCTGTCTTGTGCCAGTCTCCTCCATGTCACTCCCGCATATTTACGAATTTCATCCACCCATCTCCCATGTGGTCTTTTTCTGGGTCTTTTCCTGTCCCTTGGAATCCAATCTAAAATTTCGGCTGTCCATCTATGGTCTGTCCTTCTGGCAGTATGTCCAGCCCATTGCCATTTCAGGGATTTAACTCTGATCATGATGTCTTCCACTCTCGTCATTTTTCGGATCCACGAGTTCCTCTTCTTATCTCTCCTGGTTATACCAAGCATGCACCTCTCCATGCTTCTTTGAGTTGTCTGCAGCCTTTGTATGTCTCTTTTAGTTAAGGTCCACGTCTCTGCACCATACGTAAGCACTGGAAGGATGCATTGATCAAACACTTTTCTTTTAAGACATAATGGCATATTGCTCTTGAAAATTATGCTGTTTCTTCCAAAAGCTCTCCAGGCAAGTTTTGTACGCCGATTAATTTCTTCATCAATGTGACCCTCACTTGATATCTGCTGTCCAAGATAAACATACGTATCTGTTATCTCCAGTTTTTCTCCATCAATCGATAAATCTTCATTTCTTGTAAAAGCATTGAACATCACTTTTGTCTTCTGAAAGTTCATTTTTAATCCCACTTCTTTACTCTTGTCAGCAAGTTCCTGGATCATACTCTGCAGCTCTGATGGGGTAGTTGCAAAAATGACTACGTCATCAGCAAAACGAAGGTGGGTTAGATAATCTCCATTAATCTTTATCCCTTTGTTTTCCCAGTTCAGTGATTGAAAGACATTTTCCAATGTGGCATTAAAGAGCTTCGGAGATATGGTGTCACCTTGTCTCACTCCCTTTCCAATTTTTATGTGTGTTGTATTTTCAAACAGCCGAATCTTTGCACTTGCATTTTCATAGATGTTATTAATAATATTAATGTATGCATCTTCAATACCGCAGGATTTCAGAGCCGTGGTAACTGCTGATGGTTTCACCGAATCAAAGGCTTTTTCATAATCGATAGAAGCCATGCACAATGGAAGTTCATATTCCCTCGCTCTTTCAATTAGTTCTCTCAGTACGTGGATATGATCTATTGTGCTGTAGCCACTCCTGAATGCAGCTTGTTCTCTCGGTTGAGCCATGTCCAGTGTTACCTTCAAGCGGTGTGAAAGAACTTTAGTGAAGATTTTATAAACCACTGATAGGAGGCTGATAGGTCTGTAGTTCCTGAGATCCTCAATGTCACCTTTTTTATGTAGCAGGATCATTGTAGCATTGTTCCAATCCTCAGGAATCTTCCCTTCATTAAGGCATCGAGTGAAAATTTGGGCGAGTACTGTTTCAATTTCTCCACTTGCTTCTTGTATGATGTCTATAGTAATTCCATCTTCTCCTAGAGCTTTCCCCCGCTTCATGTTCTTGATTGCATGAGCAACTTCTGCTGGGAGGACTGGAAGAACTCTGGTACCTTTCATGATGTCTGGAGTACATGTATCATCCCTTTCATATAATTTGGAGTAGAAATCTTTCACTCTTGTCAAAATTTCGCCTCTATTTCTTGTTATAGAACCATCTTCTTTTCTCAGAGCCATAATCTGTTTTCTTCCCTTACTGAGATGTCCCTTTGCTATCTTTAGGCTTTGGTTGTTTTCAATTGCTTTCCTCACTAGCTCACAGTTGAATTTCCTTACGTCTTCAGTGATACTTTTTCGTGCTGTCTTGCATAGCTCTATATATGCCACTTTGGAAGTCACATCTTCTTTAGTTGTCCTCATCTCTCTTCTTTTTTGCATCAACATTTTGGTTTTTCCTGATAATTTGTTTACATGCAACTTGTTCTTAGACCCAGCTAATTTTGTTGCTGTTTCCATAAGAGCTTTGGTTACTTTTCTGTTAACTTCCGAAATATCCACTTCTTCCGATGTTAGGCCTTCTAAAGCAGAGAATCTGTTCTTCAGTTCCAACTTGAAAGTATTATGGTGTTTTTTAAGGTTGGTTATGTCAATACATTTTGTTTGTCTTATGAGCTTGCCACGTTCCAGTTTAGTGTTGAGGTGCATCTTACATCTCACCAATCTATGGTCACTACCTGTGTTGAACTTGTTCAGCACACTGCAGTCTTCGATGACGAATTTTTTGTTACACATAATAAAATCAATTTCACTTGTCGCCCCAATTGGATGTCTCCATGTCCATTTCCTGTGTGGCTTTTTCTTGAAAAAGGAATTCAAGATGAAAAATCCTTCTGCCTCTGCAAACTCAACGAGAGTATTTCCACGCTGGTTTCTGTTGCCGTGACCGAATTTACCTACTGAAGTTTCATTCTGTTGCTGGTGCCCTATATATATATATATATATATATATATATATATATATTTGGGATGTAAGGTCAGGTGATGCGTAACATCACAGCCTCACCTTGACAAATGTCAACCCCGCCTTCTCGTGGTGCATCCTGTTCCCACTAAAGGAGGCTCTGACGACCGCCAATAGCGGTATAACTATACCATCGGGATTAGAGGAAATTCTATCCCACACTCACCAACCCGCTTGGCCAGCGTGGTGAGTTATGGCCAAACCCCTCCAAAATGATTCCACAACTTAAATCTTGGCCCTCGGTCTCCGGCAGCTGGAATGTACCTGGCCAAGGCAGCGGCCAGTGCGACATGAAGGCAGAGGGTGCTAAGAATCCCCGGAGGACCGGACTAGGCTGCCATCTGATGCTGACCTTGGCTACGTACAACGGACGCTCCTTATCTTCTGATTCAAGGCTTCTTGAATTGGAAGAGGAACTACAAAGGATCAAGTGGGACATCGTGGGGTTAAGTGAGGTAAGGAGAAAAGGAGAAGATCTCATCGAACTGAAAAGTGGACATCTCTTCTACTATCATGGGACAGATACTGGCAGAACTAGTGGTGTTGGATTTATAATAAACAAGAAACTGAAGGATAAAGTTGTAGAAGTTGAAAGTTCCTCTGACAGAGCTGCACGACTTGTTATCCAACTCTCGAAAAGATACCAGGCTCAGATTATTCAAACTTATGCACCCACCACAAGTCATCCTGAAGAAGAAATTGAAAAATTTTATGAGGAAATTTGTCATCTAAATAATAAAGGTAAGCAGCACTTGAAAATAATTATGGGAGATTTCAATGCAAAAATAGGGCAACGGCAACAGAATGAAACTTCAGTAGGTAAATTCGGTCACGGCAACAGAAACCAGCGTGGAAATACTCTCGTTGAGTTTGCAGAGGCAGAAGGGTTTTTCATCTTGAACTCCTTCTTCAAGAAAAAGCCACACAGAAAATGGACATGAAGACATCCAAATGGGACGACAAGTGAAATTGATTTTATTATGTGTAACAAAAAATTCGTCATAGAAGACTGCAGTGTGCTAAACAAGTTCAACACAGGTAGTGACCATAGATTGGTGAGATGTAAGATGCACCTCAACACTAAACTTGAACGTGGCAAGCTCATAAGATAAACAAAATGTATTGACATAACCAACCTTAAAAAACACCATAATACCTTCAAGTTGGAACTGAAGAACAGGTTCTCTGCTTTAGAAGGCCTAACATCGGAAGAAGTGGACATCTCTGAAGTTAACAGAAAAGTAACCAAAGCTGTTATGGAAACAGCAGCAAAATTAGTTGGGTCTAAGAACAAGTTGCATGTAAATAAATTATCAGGAAAAACGAAAATGTTGATGCAAAAAAGAAGAGAGATGAGGACAACTAAAGAAGATGTGACTTCCAAAGTGGAATATATAGAGCTATGCAAGACAGTAAGAAAAAGTATCACTGAAGACGTAAGAAAATTCAACTGTGAACTAGTGAGGAAAGCAGTTGAAAACAACCAAAGCCTAAAGATAGCAAAGGGACATCTCAGTAAGGGAAGAAAACAGATTATGGCACTGAGAAAAGAAGATGGTTCTGTAACAAGAAATAGAGGCAAAATTTTGACAAGAGTGAAAGATTTCTACTCCAAATTATATGAAAGGGATGATATATGCACTCCAGACATCATGAAAGATACCAGTACCAGAGTTCCTCCAGTCCTTCCAGCAGAAGTTGCACATGCAATCTAGAACATGAAGCGGGGAAAAGCTCCAGGAGAAGATGGAATTACTGTAGACATCATACAAGAAGCAAGTGGAGAAATCGAAACAGTACTCGCCCAAATTTTCACTCGATGCCTTAATGAAGGAAAGATTCCTGAGGATTGGAACACCGCTACAATGATCCTGCTACATAAGAAAGGTGACATTGAGGATCTCGGAAACTACAGACCTATCAGCCTCCTATCAGTAGTTTATAAAATCTTCACTAAAGTTCTTTCCACCGCTTGAAGGTAACACTGGACATGGCTCAACCGAGAGAACAAGCTGGATTCAGGAGTGGCTACAGCACAATAGATCATATCCACGTGCTGAGAGAACTAATTGAAAGAGCGAGGGAATATGAACTTCCATTGTGCACGGCTTTTATCGATTATGAAAAAGCCTTTGATTCGGTGAAACCATCAGCAGTTACAATGGCTCTGAAATCCTGCGGTATTGAAGATGCATACATTAATATTATTAATAACATCTATGAAAATGCAAGTGCAAAGATTAGGCTGTTTGAAAATACAACACACATAAAAATTGGAAAGGGAGTGAGACAAGGTGACACCATATCTCCGAAGCTCTTTAATGCCACATTGGAGGGTGTTTTTCAGTCGCTGAGCTGGGAAAACAAGGGGATAAAGATTAATGGAGATTATTTAACCCACCTTCGTTTTGCTGATGACGTAGTCATTTTTGCAACTACCCCATCAGAGCTGCAGAGTATGATCCAGGAACTTGCTAACAAGAGTAAAGAAGTGGGATTAAAAATGAACTTTCAGAAGATAAAAGTGATGTTTAATGCTTTTACAAGAAATGAAGATTTATCGATTGATGGAGAAAAGTTGGAGATAACAGACACATACGTTTATCTTGGACAGCAGATATCAAGTGAGGGTCACATTGATGAAGAAATTAATCGGCGTACAAAACTTTGCCTGGAGAGCTTTTGGAAGAAACAGCATAATTTTCAAGAGCAATATGCCATTATGTCTTAAAAGAAAAGTGTTTGATCAATGCATCCTTCCAGTGCTTACGTATGGTGCAGAGACGTGGACCTTAACTAAAAGAGACATACAAAGGCTGCAGACAACTCAAAGAAGCATGGAGAGGTGCATACTTGGTGTAACCAGGAGAGATAAGAAGAGGAACTCGTTGATCCGCAAAATGACAAGAGTGGAAGACATCATGATCAGAGTTAAATCCCTGAAATGGCAATGGGCTGGACATACTGCCAGAAGGACAGATCATCGATGTACAGCCGAAATTTTAGATTGGATTCCAAGGGACAGGAAAAGACCCAGAAGAAGACCACATGGGAGATGGGTGGATGAAATTCGAAAGTATGCAGGGGTGACACGGAGGAGACTGGCACAAGACAGACCGTTGTGGAGGAAACTTGGGGAGACCTTCGTCCAGCAGTGGATTGATAATGGTTGACAATGATGATGATGATGATATATATATATATATATTTTTATTTAATTGGAGGTTTAACGACCACCGTGAGCAACTCGGTGGGTTATAAGCAGTCGCCCGTCACTAATTTAGGGCCACTGGTTCCAGGGAAGGTAGAGAGCCAGGGACGTGAGACAAACACAACATCCATGCTTTACCGGGATTCGAACCCAGACCCATCTCGGACAAATGTTCAGAAGCCGTCACTTAGACCACTGCGCCACTGAGGCGGCTGAAGGGCTTTCATACACAATGTAATAATTTTTCCTTTTCTTTTTTTTTAATTTGAAGTCTGTAAGCAGCCACACCATCCAGAACCATCTCCCTATGGGGTACAAAAGCCATGGTCCCACGAGGGTACCGCTGCTGACCGCACATCACAGGGCGCAAAGATTAGCATGGGCACGGGAACATCGCCACTGTATCCTAGACATGTGGGAAAATGTTGCTTGGACTGATGAGTCGAGATTCACGTTGGTACATGCGAATGGCAGGATACGAGTATGGCACAAACCACATGAAGCGATGGATCCTTCTTGCCAGCAGGGTACTCTTCAAGCTGGTGGGGGTGGCATTCTCGTCTGGGGACTGTTTACGGGGACCTAAATGGGACCCCTGGTACGTGTGACATTGTCCCTCACAGGTCAACGTTACTGGGATATCCTGGACAACCATTTGCTCCCATTTGTGCGTCTTCAACATCCCACTAGGGACCTCATCCTGCAACAAGACAATGCACCGTTCCATCACTCCCAAATTGTATCCGAATGGTTGGATGAACACTCCACTGCCTTGCTTCCTTGGCCAGCTAGGTCACCTGACCTCAATCCCATGAGCACGTCTGGGATGCCATCGAGAGAGATGTTTGAGGCTCTGAACCCCCTCCATCAAATCTTAGTGAAGTGTGGGAGCTTGTTCAGGGGTCGTGGATCCGTATGGCTTCCCAAAGCTTCCGGTGTCTTGCTGAGTCCATGCCGAGATGAATCGCCGTCGTCATCAGGGCGAAAGGTGGTGCTAGAAGTTACTAGACAGGTATCTCTAATTTAATTGCTCTTCAGTGTATATGCGTGTGCACATGTTCTACTGTGGGAAGTCATAGGTTGAATGATTTTCAAGACTCAATTTAGCGACAGATTTTTAAAATAATACGAGTATATTGCAGACCTGCCAACTGTTACGATTTTATCATATTTAGTATGATAAATCATGCTGCAGTACGATAATATGATTTTGACTAAAAAATACGACTTTCAAAAAAAATATCATGTTTTCCCTCTTTTCAGACAGAAGTAGGGAAAAATGTACATGTAATCTGTTTTTCCCCCTTCGAAAGATTTTTTTCTCGGAGATGTTTCCAATTACTCTTAACAAAATCTTCTGCCTCTAGTTTCCCAATGGAAATAAAGTAAGTCAAGTCAAGTGCAATATTATGTAACCAATGGACGAATCCCGACTGGCTTTGTATAACGTTCGAGACTGATTTTCGTATTTTAGACTCTTCGTCATACTTAAAGCTGCTGATTGGTCAGTGCTGGAATGTGGATCAGTGTCTGTTTATTCGAAGCAACCTCCCTCCCTTACACCTGCAACCATCAAGAATTTATATAGCTGAAATGGGCTTCAAAAAGTATCAGTTCTTGTCATGTTACGATTTTTCTATTTGAGTATTATGTTTTTTTGGTTCCGTGAGGTTGGCAAATCTGTTATTGGAAAAACTACCTTTCAGCTGTGTTCAGTTCTCTGTCTCTTTCAGTCCATTTTTGAATTTAATAAAAGGAAATGTTTCCAAAAATGAGTTCAGTCTTGACTATGAATGAATGGATCTGCAAATGAGTTTTTTTTTTTTTTTTTGCTTGTGTGTGTGTGTGTGTGTGTGTGTGTGTGTGTGTGTTATAACTTATAAAATATGATTCTGTTAATGTGTCTGTGTGATGTGAAAGTATTCATATGATTTTTTACAGCTTCATTAATTTGTTATAACTGTCATTTTTTTATGATTTTTGTACAGCCTTGTCACTTTTTTTTTATAATTTTCTTACTGCCTCATTACCTTTTTATGATTTTCTTACAACCTCATCACATTTTTATGGTTTTATACAGCCTTATCACCTTTTAGTGATTTTCTTGCAGCTACGTCACCTTTTGAAGAGATGCACTTGCTTCCAGACCCATTGTTTTCCTTCCCCTCAGACAACACATACATGACATCAGTTTATGGCACAGAAGATGGAAGGATCTTCTTGGGAGGCAGGGATGGTGCCATTTATGAATTTGCTTACCAGGTACGAACTGCTTTAGTAACTTTTTACATGTGTATTATGTGTGATATTAGGAGTATGGCATCCACAATAACCGAAAATGAACACTGATAAAAGGAAGGCACAGGATTACTTTTCCATTATTCATTCTGTACTTTTAATTATCCCACATGAAAGAGAATACATGCCATTTTTTGAGGTGGGTGTATATGTTCCATGTTCATTATGTATTCAATTTTTACTTCATTCCTTATTTCTTTGGTAACACGTGGCCACTGTGCT
The DNA here is from genome assembly GCA_039090855.1 of Macrothele yani. Lineage (NCBI taxonomy): Eukaryota > Metazoa > Arthropoda > Arachnida > Araneae > Macrothelidae > Macrothele > Macrothele yani. The sequence goes on from CM077006.1 coordinate 40,182,875, forward strand.
GTGAAACATAAAATAACAATGATTAAACAAAATCATAAAATAACGTTATTTTATCAGTTTGAATGATTTAAAGGGAGAATAACCTGTAAAGCCCCTAAAAATGTAGGATTTTTTAAGTGTTTTCAAAATGTTTACTTTTTACAGGGTTTATAATTGTGAACATTATAAAAAAGTATATATACAGTAGTCCTAACAAAAGTTCATCACAGTGTCCATTTTTGAGAAAAGTTGAAGTAACGGAGAAAACTTACCTTATTGCTCTTCAATGTACTCCCCTCTGCTGCTAATGACGGCTGTAGCAGTGATGTGAATGTCATGTAGTTTTCCATTTTTGCAAATTAAATTTTTTTCAACCAAGTTTCCTTTTTCTTTTTTTCTATTTCTCTGCCTGATTATATTTTTATTTTTGGTGTTTTCTGATGATGTTCCTCGTTTTTAATATCTTCGGTAGTAGTGAAAAGCAGTGACTTCATATTTTTAAGAATTGTTTGTATTGAAATGTATGTTTCTCTATTTCTAATACATACTTCTTCAAAATTAATCAATAGAGAGCAATCGTTTTTACCCCTTTCCCTTTTATTAAATGAAATTAAATTTCTAGGTCGGTATTTAATCTGTCCATGGTGGAATCTGTGCAGTTTCTGTGCCCATAAAATTTTTTCACGGTACAGTGAGCAATGCAATATCGATTTTCCCCAATTTAAGTTTCCATAAAATTCATGTTTTTCCATTTCTTAGTCACTTCTTACCCATATATGAGATTCTTTCGTGCATTCACGGAGCTCGGCTTTTTCTGTCATCGTTTTGGTCATTCTTGAGATCAAAACTGAAGAAAAGCTGGTTTTTTTTTTTTTTGTGGGGGAAAAGGTTTTTTTTTCCATCTGGGGACGATATTTCATCTTTCGAAACTTCCAAATAAGGAATTTAAATGGAGTGAAGATTTTTCCCATAATCGTAATTTCTTTTCCTTGCAATGTTTCTTCTGCCCAGTATTGTTGTTAAATATCATTTTAATCCATAAATATTTGTATTCCAGCTTGAAAATAGAGGAAAAATTTCTGAAAACAGAAGTCAGACAGAGTAAAGATTTTGACAGCAACCGTACCCCCCCCCCCCAGCATGACGTTTCTTCTATCCAATGTTGTTAAATATCAGTAATTTTATACTTTGGATGCAGTAATGTGCTTGAGTTTAATATTTACATAAACAAATTTCAGTGAATAATTCTGTCTTGTTCATTTTGCCTTATATTCATATTGTTTCTTCGCACGTTCTATTTCTTAACACGGTTAAAATACCCAGCTTTTTTCTTCTTTGTCAGTCTCATGTATGCTTACTGCATCAAAACTTTAATTTTGAACTTTAATTTTGTTTAAAGCAAAATTAAAGTACAAAAATGTTAGTATGCGCATATTGTGTAGAGAAAATGACATTAAGGGAACAAAATATCTGACTGAATATTAATTCCTTTTTAAACAAAAGGAAAAACACTTCTTTTGTTTTTTGATATCGCCAGAAGTGATGGAAAAACTATGCATTTTCAGTGAAATTAAAAGTTTAAAAAAGCGATAATATCGCTCCTCACTTTGCTGTGAAAACAACTGTACAGGTCGTAGTTATGATGCAATTTTGCAGCAAAGACAAATGTGAGTAATGACTTTCAGTTTAAATGTGGACATAACTAAAAAGCAAAAATATTAACTCCATTGATTGATATAGAAAGAACGTACTGTAAGGATTAAAAAAAGTGTGTTTCACCAGGAAACTACTCTGAAAATTTGAAGTCACTTTTCCGCATCATTACCATTTTTTATGTTAATGTTCCACGCTTTTTTTAATTCTTTCTGTTGTTTTGAAGTCTAAAGACCGCCATGATCTACTTCCAGCCTATATAGTTTATTACATTTACTGCAGGATTTGTATTGCTGTTTGAGGAAAACTAGAAAAAGAAAAAAATGTTAACTCCACTTAGTGTTTTTCAACTTTAGGAGCAGGTCTGTGTCTCTGATATTGTTAAATAAAGCAGAAGAAAACATTAGTGCACATTTGAAAAGAAAAAAATTGTGGATATTGAAAGTGGCCGGGTACTTCTTAAGGAAACAATAAATAATGTCCGATATCCTGACACACACACGCACGCACGCACGCACAGTGAAATTCTGTGTAGGTATCCAAAAGGATAGAAATTTCTTGCTTACTTGCATATGGAATGTTTAGAAATATAGTAAATTTTACATAATGGGCTTCTTTATTAATCTTTCATTTGTTTTATTGAAGTGCATATAAAAATTCGCGTGTAACTATTGCAAAAACAAGATATACAGTTTTAACTCAGTGTGGGCATATTCCAAAATTAATGCTGTATGGATTAAATGTGAAATAATTTTTTTCCCCATCAGCTTGGACTACCCTCAATTGTGAAATACAAATATCTATAGTAATATTCCAATTTATAAAGATGTCTTAAAATGTTATATACACGAATATTTGTGTAATTAAAACTGCTCCAAAAGCCATTTTTCTGTGCTCCAAAGTTACAATAATCCTGCTCCAGAAACTGCTCTGAAGAGGTCCATAGTCCCATCGCTGATATTTTGCTTCCAAAATGAAGATAATGCTAAACATATAAGGTGGTGGCTTTTATATTTAATCCATCTAGCTTTTATATTTAATCCATCTAAATGTAAAAAATAAGTTTCAACTCTCACAGTATTATAAAATTTTAATAATCCTGCTGAATTTTCAATAGTTTAAGTATCATAAATGGCTGAGAACTTGAGCCTGAAGAGAAAAGAAAAACTTTTTTTTTTTTTTTTTGAATGATTTAAGGAAAGTGGATCTCGTTATCCTTATTTGGTGTATTTTTATAGAAGACATTCTAATCTGATATTTATGCAACTATATTCATTCGAACTGTTTACCAGGAAAAGCCATATAATTCACGATGATCAACATATTATTTGTAGTGTTGTTAAATACATCATCTTTACTGTATTGCAGTAAAAGTCTTATTAGTTCACAGATAGTTGTGTCATGTACAGAATGAACCATAAGTTGTACATAAATCATGTGTATATTAGATTACAAAAATCTGAATCTGTTATATTCAAAACTGACACAACTAACATAGAACACTGCATTTTGTTCCTGTTCTTCACATATGTAATATGCTTGCTAAGTTTTTCTTCTTGGATGTGGACTCACATTTCTTTTTAAGTAAAGTCTTCAAGTTCATTAAATTGCATTTATTTACCTTTTATTTTTTCTCTCCTTCCTTCCATTGCAGTTCCTTCTTTTGCTTTTACATTAGCATAATTGCTTCACTGTTCTTTAAGCCCCTGTATTGTACAGTAACAAGCTGAATATTATGATTCACTCATATGTGGTTAGTCATATTGTAAATGCCAATCAGCAGAAAAAGTTTAATGCTCATAAATCAGAGACAAGATTTTAGTGGAGGATACTTAAAATGCTCAATGTAAATGTCACGGACACAGTACTTTTCAGCATAATTGCAATGAAGATTGAGGCAGTTGTAACAGTGTGTGGACTTGTCCATCCTGGATGCATAGAAGTGTGCCTGCTGTTGCAGCCACTTCACGGCAGCATATTTAATGTATGTACACCTGAACCAATGTCCTAACAAATACTCCTTCAAGCTTGAGAACAGATGAAAATTGCTGGAGCCTGGGATTTATACACTGCCCTAACACCCTTCCAACACCCCCCAAATTTCCTCTCCCTCCATAAAAAATATCAACATCCCTCTATTTGGAAATGTATTACAAAGACACAGGTGTGTGTGTGTGTGTGTGTGTGTGTGTGTGTGTGTGTGTGTGTGTGTGTGTGTGTGTGTGTGTGTGTGTGCACACTTCTTAATTTTTGTATTAGTCCTTTTTATTACCATATAGCACAGTTGTTAACAACATTAGCATGTACATGCATTCCTGAACTTCACCTTGAAGTATCTTTTATCATAATGTAATATTTCTTCTTTTTATTTCTTTGAAGGCTATGTTCATAGTAATGTAATGTGCCTTTTTTTAGTTTTTTGTTTAAAGTCAGTCATTGGAACTACAAAACATACGCATGTATCTCTTCATTTTAACTTGTCACAAATTTTGCAGATATGCTTCTGAATCATTTCAGCATACACAAGATTTGCAAACATATCAATATCAACCAATTCAGCAACCCATATTAGTAGTTAGTAGATTGTTTTTGTCTTGTTTAGGAAAGTATTTAGACATGAGAGATACAAAATAAAAACAGCATAATAACAAAATTAACTATATGTAATTTTAGGAAAAGAGATTCCCTGCTATAACCATTCTTATCTACAAAAAATTCAGCAATTCTCCATTTGTTGAAGTTTTTCCCATTTTTAATCCGAGGTTTAAAGCATTAATATTTCGCTATAAAAATCAGCAACCCCTTTCCATATGAAATTCCCAGATAGACCCTTTTCTGGCTGGAGGCTCAAATCCGAAATGTAGTGTGGATGTGCCAACTGTTCTCAATGGAAATCTTACAGTGAGTTCCGTGTTTGCTGCTGCATGTGCACTAAAGCATTGTCCTAGAGGAGAATTACACTACACTGAAAAGGTTGTAATTCTTGCTCATAGTGGCCTCTTGCAATTTTTTCAATATGGTGCAGTGCCTATTCCTGTTCACACTTTATATCTTTGCTCTTTGCATAGTGGTGGGAGAGACGTGACCAATTTTTTCAATATAGTCCATTGCCTATTGGTGTTTGCACTGCATCTTTGTCTTTACATAGTGGTGGGAGAGAAGTGACCTAGCCAAATCTCATCGCCAGTAACAATCCAACACAGGAAGTTGTGTTCCTTCACAGCACACTGCTGCAGTAAACTCAAATACGTCATTTTTCATGCTGCTCTGTTCTTGTCTGTTAGTGAACAAAGCACCCATTATGACCAGGCCTTTATGCTCTGTAACACAGGTATCACAATGCACTTCACATACATACATATCACTAAGCAGTTCTCTGAGATTCACAGGTTAGCTCCACAAAGAAATACAAACTACCAGATAAATTTTAACTGAATATTTGCTTACTGTTGCCATATCAAACTTCTCCATTTACAGCGATCTTGACACACAACTCGGGCTTCACTGACATCCATCACACGCTGTACACAAGATCTTCTATACTTCATACTCGTAATCTTTTTCTGATGCAGACACTCCTGAATCTGATCCTCCCATGATGTCCTAAGCCTTCTTCTGCCCTTTCCTTCCTGCCACTTGGACTAAAAAAAAAATTCTTAGTAAGCATCTCATCACTCATTCTTTCAACATGTCCAAACCACCAAAGCACATTTGGTTGGAGCACAGTTTCCCTGAATCTTGGCAAAAAGCTTTTGTTCTGCTTTTTCCCAAGCCTGGCAAGGATCCTAAGTCTCCCTCTAGTTATCGTCCAATTGCTCTCATTAGCTGTCTGCGTAAAGTTTTCGAGCGCATGGTTAATTCCCGGTTAATTCATTTTTTAGAAGAAAATCATGTACTTTCACCATCACAAAGTGGCTTTTTCCGTCATCTTTCACCTCACGATCATCTCCTACAACTTGAGACATCTGTGCGTGAGGTGTTCGTGCATAGGCAGCACCTGGTTTCTGTTTTCTTTGACATCAAGAAAGCCTATGGTCGTTCTTGGCGGCACGGGATTATCTGTGACCTCCACGTGCATGTGGATTGTGAGGAAATCTTCCGACATTCATTGTTAATTTTCTTCGTAATTGGGTGTTCCTGGTGCACCTGGGTACAACGCTCTCGGCATTGTTCATTCAAGCACATGGTGTTCCTCAAGGTTGTATTTTATCTGTCACATTGTTCATTCTCCGCATTAATTGTCTTCTCACAAATCTTCCTCCTGCGGTTTCGGCTACTGTTTATGTTGATGACTTGCAAATTTTCTGGTCGTCATCCAGCATGCATTTCATTGAAATGCAGTTGCAGTCTGTGATTAATCAGATTGTTGTAGTGGTGCACAGCAACAGTTTCGTTCTTTTTCCCAACAAGACAGCGTGTGTCCATTTCTGCCGGAGGCATCGCCTCCATCCAGACCCACAGCTTCATTTGAAATGAACAGCCATACCAGTTTTGCCGGAGGCCAAGTTCCTTGGACGGACCGCCGACCGTAATCTTACTTTCCATGCGCATATGCAGCAGCTCAAGATTTCCTGTCTGCGTGCTCTGTCTATTCTTAAGATCCTATCCAGCGTCTCGTGGGGTGCAGACAGGATGTCTTTGTTTCACATTTACCATTCATTAATTCGGTCAAAACTGGATTATGGTTGTATCGTGTATGACTCTGCGCGTCTTTCCGTTCTCCAGCCTTTGGATACTGTTCACCATCAAGTCCTGCATCTTTGTATGGGAGCATTTCGAACATCTCCGATTCCCAGCCTTTATGCTGACGTGAACGAACCATCGCTTGAATTACGCCGTCTGCAGCTGTTTGTTCAATTTTACTTGAAACTTCAATCTCTTCCAGACTATCCTTTGCACGATGCAGTTTTCCATCCCCAGCAGGCTCGTTTATTTGAGAACCGGCCCTCGTGCATTCCGACCTTTGGTCTTCGTATGACAGCCATAGCTCGTGATGTAGAGCTCGACTTATCACTTGTTGGAGAGACCAGGGTCTTTGCGGACCCACTGTGGCAGCCTTTTGAGGTTGTCGCTGATCTCAACTTTACTTCTTTCGATAAGTCCTCAACCCCTGCTTCCGTGTATCGGCAGCTCTTCACTGAGCACCGTTCTCTGAATTTTGAATACACTTCAATTTTCACTGATGGTTCCAAGATGCACGGAGTCATTGGATCCGGGGCTGCTTGTGCTGATGACGTCTCTGTAGCGTGGATTCCAGCTGAGGCCACTGTGTTTTCGGCGGAGATGCATGCTGTGTATCTCGCCCTTCTCCATGTTCAGTTGAGTTCTCATCATCGTGCTATGGTCTATACGGATTCCTTAATTGTCTTGCAGTCTTTGTCATCTGCTGATTGCCCTGACCATCCTTTTCTCTTGGATGTAAGACTGTTGCTTCATCGTTTGCTTACAGCCGGTTTTCAGGTTCACTTTTGCTGGATTCCTGGGCATATTGGAATCTCTGGTAACGAGTGTGCTGATGCGGCTGCCAGATCTGCTTCTTCTTTGGCCATCACATCCTTGCCACTGTTTCACCGGGATTTCCGCTTTGCTGTTCAGGATCATATCAAGCGAATGTGGCAGGGTCTGTGGGACCAACAGGTGGAAAATAAACTGCATCGCATTAAACCTACTCTTGGAATTTGGAAATCCTCCTATCGTCGAAACCGTAGGGAGGAAGTGGTGCTTGCACGTCTCCGCATTGGGCATTGTCGTTTTACTCACCACTTTTTGCTCTGTGGTGACACTGCGCCAATGTGTGAGATGTGCAATTGCCGACTCAGTCACTCATTTTCTGTGTAGTTGTGTTTGTTTTTGTGATGTGTGTTTTCACTTCTTTCATTCTCATTTGTTGACCGAGGATGCAGCTAAGCTGCAGCAGGTCCTGGATGACCACTGCTATACTGTCGCTGTCTTTTCATTTTTGAAACAAATTGACTTTTTAAATGTATCTAGATTTTAGCCCTTCCATCATTCTCATTTTTCGCTTTTACTGAATCAGCCAGATTTCAATCATTATATGATGTTTTTAATACTGTTTGTCTGATTGTCTTGTGTTTGGCGCTCCTTAGCCACACATGGCCCTTGCGCCATAAAAATTTAACAACCAACTAACCAACCACTCTGAATATCTCGCACTTTCTCTAATGTAAGACCTCATACTTTTTTAATAATGACTTTACCAAACACTTTTCCTGGCACACTCAGTAGGCTAATACCACAATGGTTCTTGCAGTCAGTCTGATCCAATCCTTCCAGCCCGGAGAGACCATTCCTGACTCCCAGCGCAACCCAACTTGTTGTTTTACTATGTTAAATAGCCGGAGGTTGGGTAACCAGGACTCAACTGAATATTGAAACCATGTTTGTTGTCAAAAATTAAAATAAATGTTCATTTATAAATATACGCACTTTATAAAGGCACCAAACTTTTTCTAAACAAAGTTATTTAATTTTTTCAAATTGGATGTCTTTCAGCAGTAAAGTTCCAGAAAGTATTGCTATTGTAATTGCCACAGATGACAGAAATTAAGTCCACCAGAACTTAATGAATAATGCATTTAATTTTTTAATGCATCTGAATTACTGTATTTTGTATAATTTCTTCCCCATTTTTATAGCTGTTGTGGTTGAATTATTTACAAGATACGCATGTTTTTAGTATCTTCTCATGGTTTTTTAAAAACTTTTATTATGTTTTCTTAAATATTTTAGGCGGAGGATGGATGGTTTAGCCGAAAGTGTCGTAAAATAAATCACTCAAGTGGCCCTTTATCTTTTTTGGTTCCTTCTTTTCTAAATTTTGCATTTTCAGAAGATGGTAAGATTTGCTTTTTTTTTTTCTTTCTTCCTATTCTGTATACTTTTTTGTTCACATGTATTTTTCCTCTGTAAATTCACTGATTTAAGAATATGCTTGTAGAATTTTTGTTGCAATTTACATACATACATATCACTAAGCTGTTCTCTGAGATTGCTTCCTAAAAATGTACATTTTTCATGTATAAAAGTGATAGAGAGAATATGTTTTGACAAGTTCATGAGAAGTAATTTTGTAAGTTTCTTGCACTAAAAGTCACAGTTCATAATGGTACAATACTATCTGTACTTGCAGAAATTAGCCCCCTTGTGTAATATAGGGTCCATAAAGTCTTTCCCACATTAAAAATTAATATAAAAAGATATAATACAGGTACAACAAAGGAATTGCACGACAAGATGGTGCAGCAGTAAAGTTTTTTTCCGGTGCCAGTACACTTCCACACGGGCACCATTTGTGGCCCGGAGGACATCTACGCAGTATTCGATTTTACGCCATGTTTTGTTTAACATCTCAGCAAAGACAGAACCAATAGCGTCCATTATTCTGCTCTTCAATGCCTCGACATCTGGAACACTGCTAGAGCAAACATGGTCTTTTACATAATAACCACACAGGAAAAAGTCTAGAGGGGTGTCATGCGATCAAAGTGGCCATGTCATGGGACTGTTGCAGCCAATCCATCTGTCTGGAAATGTGGTATTGAGAGGAGCTCACAAACCATTATTGACCAATGTGGTAAGGCACCATCTTGTTGGAAAATAACCAAAAGTTGGGGAGTGCATGCAACTGAGGTGCTACAGAAAGTTCCAGCATGCCCAAGTGCACATTGCATGTTAGAATGGGCTCTGTGAAAAAGAAGGGTCCGATGATTCTGTCATGCATCAGGCCAAACCATACGTTCGCGTTCGGGCTAGCCCTCCGTTGTTCGATGACATAATGGGGATTTTCTGATCCTCAGATTTGCACATTGTGCCTATATACTGTACCAGAGACATAGAACGTGGTGTCATCTGAGAAAGAGACGCAGTGCTGATAATCACTATCATGAGCTATGCGCTTCAACATCTCCGTCGCAAATGCAACACTGCGAGGCCAGTTATTAGGTGGAAAATCCTGAGCGATCTGTATCTTATAAGCATACAGATGAAGATGTTTGTGTAAAATTTTGTGAACCATGGCACAGGGTATCCCAGTTTCCAGTGACGCATGAGAAATTGATTTCCTGGGGCTTCACAGAAATGTCTCCTGAACAGCTGCGGCTGTTTCATGTGTAACTTGTGTTCGGCCCGCTTGGAGGAGGTTGCCAACACTACCCATCGCTTTAAACTTTTCATACCAAGCTTCTATGCTTTTTTGGTCTGGTGGTGATCGTCTGTACTCTTTTCAGAAATGACGCTGGACAGTAACCACCAATTTGGTCTCGTGGAACCACAACATGCACACCGCTTTTTCTTGCATGGAAGCCTTTATCAATGAAATGCTCCTTTTATTCAGCAGTAGCGCTCACCTAAAGAACAGGAGAAAGAAAACTTTATGAATGCTGCTATATTATGTTGCCAACCATTTTATTTTAACTTACATAGATTTTTTAATATTAATTTTTGTAATGTGGGAAAGGCTTTATGCTCACCCTATATTACCCTTAGAAATCTGCTTTTATATATATATATATATAGAGAGAGAGAGGTCTGTGTTGTAACCACTCTCATGTACTTATAATTTAGCTATTTCTTCATATCCAGACATGTAGGCAGCAGTCTTCTCATGTACAGGTTGTCTCGAGTAAAACATTGTTACCGTGTTTATTCCTTGGTTCAAATTCTCTCATTTTTCTTAAGCCAGTAAATTTAAAATTGGTGGTGAATTATTTCTCTGTGCTGCTGGTATTCCTGTAAATTGTTAAATGCTTGCTCGTCAGAAGCAATGCAAAACAAGTGCACCTAAGGCCTGAACTGAAAGGAGCTGTAGGAAATAACTAACTACAAAGGGTGAGTCGAAAGTTTTGCAATATTTGCATAAACGCATGTCCTATGGCGGGTATGTCACACGTTTAAACTAGTTCAAGTCGTGCATAGCTGTCAGTCGATTTAGATATAAAGTGTTTCTGTGAACAGCATTGCATGTCGTCGTTCTTTTCTGTGGTTGGGACGCATAAATGATGAACAGCCACAACTGGCTAATTATAGGGAACTTTTACTTTATGAGTTTGAACTCTGCCGTAACGCTGCTCAAGCATCACGAAATATTTGTCATGCGAACGGGGAAGGTTTCATGGACCATAGCCCTGCAACCAGATGGTTCAAGAGATTTTACTCAGATGACAGAAACCTCGACAATCAGCCAAGGTCAGGTAAGCCGCATTGTGGATTCGGAGGTTGTGTGACAGGCCGTAGAGGCAAATCCAACAACCAGCACTCGAAGATTATCCGGTGAGCTGGGCATATCACAGACCATTGTGGTTCTTCACCTCCAGAACCTCGCTAAGATCTACAGGAGCTGCTGCATTGTCCCTCACGAACTGACGCCAGGTGAAGCAAACCGCCGAGTAGAAGTGTGCACGGAACTCCTAGAAAACCCGTGCGATGTACATTTCATCAAGAGAATTGTTACGTGCGATGAAAAGTTGGTCTATTTCCATAGTCCTAACACACAACGGCAGTAGTTGAGTCTGGGCCAGCTTCCTGAACCTGTTTCCAAACGTGGGTGCTTCAAGCACAAGGTGATGCTCTGCGTCTGATGAAATTTTGAGGGGATGATCCATTACAAATTTGTTCCAGACGTTCGGGCCGTCAATGTGGATGTATGCCGTTTTGGTGAAGAAGTACCCGGTACTGGTGGACAGAAAGTGCGCTCTCCTGCAGCAGGACAACGCTGGGCCTCATACCGCATGAATGACCCGGACAAAACTCCAGGAACTTGAGGGCATTGAACTGATGCCTGTCTGATTAGGACCTTGCCCCATTTGATTATTACTTGTTCCGATCCATGGTCCACTTCCTTCACGGGTGGCACTTCAACAACCAGGAGGAGGTGGCAGCTGAGATGAAGGATTTCTCCACCTCGAAAGACAAGAACTGGTACCGCCTCGGAATTGAAGAACTGGCAGATAGATGGCTAAAGACAGTGCAGCACGATGGCCTGCACTTTTAATGCTAGTCAGCTTTCATCGTAAAGGTACAAATGGAGACATAAAGTGATTCAAATATTGCAAAACTTTTGACTCACCCTCTGTATTTTAGCTTGTAAATGGTTTAACCTAGTAGATATATTGTGGTTCAAATTCGTACCAATCAATGAATGAGAGAGAGAGAGAGAGAGAGAGAGAGAGAGTGTGTGTTGCTTTAATAAAATATGTGAATCACTTCTCATTTCTACTTTAAATGGTATATTAAACTGAATAATATAAATATGAAAAAGAACAGGTGATACATATGGCTTGAGGGACTTCATATACAATAGAGTATCACAAGTTTGGATGGGACTGGAACAAACTCATAGTATACAGAATACTGCTGGACAAAATGTGAGAAAGGGGTATCAAATAGTTTTGCTACATACTGTATCTACTCAAAACTAAACTGAGGTGCCAAAAAAATTGGGGAGGGCACTACCATTTCCATTACATGCCATCACACCCATGTGGTAAATGATACTGTCTGCAAATGACATATGTATAGATTAGAGGCAGATATCTCCGCAAGCTCAGGTAGTAGCAGTCCCAGCTCAGATGGCAGCTTATCCCGATTTAAGCGATTTCCAATGCGGTATGATAGTCGGCGCCCAAAAGATGGGTCACTCCATCTTGGAAATTACCGCGAAATTCGGATTTACATGGTCAACAATTTCAAGGGTGTATTAGGACTACACAAACTCAGGAAAAAGACTGAGTGTGAGACCAGTGTGACCTTAACAAAAGCCCTGAACAATCAGGGACAGCAGCATCTGGCACGCATCGTAACATCCGCCCAGTGTGCAGCATTGCCACAAATCTCAGCACAATTCAATGCTGGGTCCAGTAGTAGTATCAGCATCCGAACAGTGCACGTTTCCTGTGTTCTGTGGGGTTCCAGAACCAAAGGCCCACTGGGTCCCATTGCTGACCTGGCGATTCACATCCAATAGCGGTGTTCCCCATCCCAGGGGGTTCACAGCCTGACAACACAATGCTGTGAATCCCCTGGTCTGGGGAACACCGACATTGGATGTGACATGACTGGAAACGTGTAGCTTGGTTACGAATTCAGATACCAATGGTTTCAGGCAGATGGTCAACTCCAAGTGTGGCAACAGCCCTATGAGGCAATGGATCCCGCATGACTAAAAGGGACAGTGCAAGCCGGTGGTAGCTCTGTTATGGTGTGGGGTTGTTTCCAGCAGGCACGCATTGTGACCCCTCGTACATGTGCAGACCTCTCTGACCGAAGGAGGCTGCATAACCATCCTTGGGAATCGTTTGCACCCGTTCATGCCATGCAACCTCTCCGACAAGTACGAGTTCTTTCAACATGACAGTGCGCCACTGCATACGTCCACAGTTGCCCAATTATGGCTGGAGGAATATTCAATGGAGTTTGGCATCCTGACTTATCACCCTCGTTCGCTACCAAAATCCTGGAAATGCTCAGATTTTTATCACTTAATTTATAATGAGAGATCAATTAAAGATAAAGGATTAATTTGCAGTTAAATTACATTGATGTAATTAATTACATTGTTTTTATTGTGCACTTCCCTTCCTACACCTGTGATTTGCTTGAGCTATATGGAACCTTTGGCTACCAAGACTTTGATGTATAACAATGAAAACAGTTGTAATATTTATAGTTTTTAATCCATCACATGGTACGTGATATATCATCTGACCTCAGTGTCGGTAAATGTACACAGGATGGGATGCAAACAGAGCTGCTGTGGGAAATCACACAGGTAAAGGCAAGTGTGGCATCTTCTGGTTTCTGTTGGCAAAGTTGGAGCTGTTGAAAAAAAGTTCTCATTTGAACATTGAGGTGCTGAACGTTCAGTCAAAGCAAATTGTGTGCAGCATTTTCCTAACAAGCTCCCATTCAGCACCTGATGCTGTGCAGTCTTAAAGTGTAAAGTGATTTTGTCCCTCTGGGTTTGAAATTGTTCTCTAGTTGTACAGTTAACCCTTGATGTACCTCCACTGTTTGTTACATTACATTTTGGCATTACATCCAATTTCTAGTTATTTCTAAGGAATCTAAATTAATTAATTATGGTTCATCAGAAATGATAATTAGCATTGAGTTAAAAACATGTTAATTTGAAAAATATGCAGTTGTGTGTTGTGTACTTGGTGTTCACTGTGGTTCAAAGTGTCCATTTCCATCTTGGAGTTTTCTGGTTTACATTAAATGCATAAATTTACTTTGCTTTGTAGGAAAACAAAGTTAGTATTTTAATTATAAGGACATTAACAAAATAAATCATGATACATCACTAATTCAATTGAGAATTTAATAGCCTTACACAAAAATCATTTTGTATACCTTAGTTTCTTTAAAAATACTTGTCTAGTTTCATTTGGGCTTTAGATTACAACCCAATAATCTCCAGAGCATAATCTAATTTAATGAGTGCATTTGAAATGTCACCATCCTGCAAGTTTGCTTCAAATAATCTTTTTAATGTTAGAAGACACTTATGCACTTCTTTGATTTAATTGAATCACTTTCCAAAGAAACAGGAAGGGAATTCTCGCATATCTCGCAAGTGGTGGTACATCAAGGATGTTTTGTGTTGGGAAAGGCAGGTTGGTGTAGTAGTAATATATACTGAAGTGCCAGAAAAACTGGTACACCAGCCTAATACTAGGTAGGTTCCCCACGGGAGCGCAGGACTGCAGAAATATGACGGGGCATGGACTCCACTAGCTTCTGGAAATATGCTGTAGGCAATGCGCACCATACTTCCTACAGAGCGTTCCACAATTCGGGGTGTATTCCGAGGTCTCGGATTCCTGTGTTCGATATTGCGTTGCATGGCATCTCTAATGTGTTCTATCACATTCAGATCTAAGGACTTGGGTGGGAATGGCAGCACCCCAAACTCAGATGAATGCTCTTCTTACCTAATGTGGCGTCCCGACACTTGTGTGGAGGTTGCATTATCCTGTCGGGACAGGCCCAACCCATCAGCATGAATGCAGGACATGAATGGGTGTACCTCGTCAGAAAGGATGTGCACATAGCATTGGCCGGTCACAGACGTTTGTAGACATACCAGGGGTCCCAGTAAAGTCCAGCTAAACACACCCCATACCATTACGGACCCCCCAGCAGCCGGTACAGTTCTCTGTTGACAGGCGGGATCCATGACTTCATGGGGTTTGCGCCACAAACAAATCCTTCCATCTGCCCGATACAGTTGGAAATGCGACTCGTCAGACCAGGCTACTTGTTTCCAGTCATCAAGTGTCCAGCTGCGGTGTTGCCGTGCCCAAGTGAGGCGCATAGCTCCGTGTCGTGCGCCCATCAAGGGGACTCGAGTTGGGCGTTGGCTCCCAAAGCCCATATCGTGCAGAATACATTGTACAGTCCGGACGCTGATGCTTGTTGAGGTTCCAGCATTGAATTCCGATGATACCTGCGAGAGTGTTGCACGCCTATCGCATGAAACAATTCTTGACAGTCGACAATGGTCACGTTCACCCAATGTCTTTTTACGGCCACACTGGTATTGTAGGTTGGAGGTTTTGCCAAAATTCTTGTAGTCACGGTACACCCTTGCAATGGTCATCCGTGAAAATCCGAACTTCGTTTCTACCTCCAAAATACTATGGCCCATCTCACGAGCGGCAACTATGACACCGCATTGAAAATAACTTAAATCGTTATTACTTGTCATTATCATGCCGAAAATAGCTCGGACAGCTGCCAAGGATGTCTATTGCTTTATATACGCACTGGCGGACGCAACCGAGTACGCGCATGGGTGACGTTGCTATTTATTTTGCATAAGCTCGTCTGTACCAGTTTTTCTGGCACTTCAGTGTATATTAGCAGTATGTTAAGGGATGTTTTATGTACTGCATGTCTGTTCAGACCCAAGAGGTGGTGGTACATTGAGGTTAGCTGTAGTTGGAATTGATATCTAGGTTTGTTGAGTACGTCAGTAAGCATAGCTTTGCTTTGACCGTATTCCATCTTCATGACTGACCTGTTTAGTTTTTGTAATGAACTTGAGTTACATCTATTTGTTTGGTTCATTACATAATACCACTGCTTTGTGTTGTGCAATGTTGACTAGTTAAAGAAATAAGTGCAAATAATGCTGTAATACAGGGTGTCCCACTCGCTACTGAACCCGGCATTTCTTTAATAATATTAACACCAATAAAAATATTGCAACGAAATTTGAAGTGGACTTACCTCATTTCGTGCGAAATGTGGTGACATCACAACATCTGCCGGAAGTGGCCACCATTTGCATCCAGACAGCATCAAAATCGGTCCAAGAATTTCCATGTAGTAATGTGATTATGCAGTTGAGTGGTATATTCATGAAATTGCATACAGCTAATGTAATTTAAATGTAACTGTATCTTGCCAGTATGAAATTATACGAGTTTGCAAATGGATCATCAGCCTATCAAATTCATTACAGTTCTTATCTTCCTGCTCACAGGTGTGTAAATTCATCTGCATGTAATCATACTCAGTTTAAAATACTAATTTTTAACTGTTCATTGTAAACCAATGTTTTGGTGAGTTAATGTATTAATTAATTCCATTAAAAAGTATAGGATCAGCTTCTGATTAGTTTTCCTTTTACACCATTGGCACTTGTGAAATTTAATTTACTCATTCACTGAAAATCATCACAGGTGCGTCATTTTTCAATTACTAGTGCTGATTTTTATTGTCATATGAGTATAAACCATAGTTTTGTATCTCAAATTTTTCTTGTTTGTAATTTGCAAGGTGAGTAACTTACCAGTAAGTTTAGGTATTCAAAGGAAAATGAAATGGAAAGTAGTCTCTTAATGTTTTATATCATATTTAACAGTAGAAAGCATTCTGCTCTAATCATTGATGTTCATGTGAATTATAAACTTTGGCAACATTTGATTGAAAAGTTTATTTTTGTTTGCATTTTGTTTTTAAGCCTGTGTGAATAATATAGTTATAGGACTAACCAATTATATATTTTTTTCCCTGCTTGTCCATATTTTGTTGTGAGTAAAGATAATACACCTGTGGGGAGGGGATGTTTGCAGTGAAATAAATGCTTATTTAACCAGTTCATGAATCTTGTTTTGAGTATCATTTGCATGTTGTGGTATTTTCTTGCAGATGCTATTGTGCAGATAGCTGTGGATAATAGTAGGCACATCCTTTATGCTAGATCTGAAAAGGGTTCTATTCAGGTTAGATTCATATTTATATGTCTTGTTTATTTAGAGTTTCTCCATGCTCTACAAGGAAATAAATGGCTCAGATATGTGCTATATGTATAAATATGTCCCAGAATTTATATGATGAATTAAACCATGTAACATCAATTATTGTTATAATAAGGGTATGCACAGCTATGTTCCTAAGCATTGAAATAAAATGCACTTTTTCATGGTGCACCACTTCTAATCCCCTTCCAATCTGAATGTCACCTTAGCTGATTTTTGTATTGTGTGATGCACTAATGTGATAAAAATACTCTGTGCACAATAGAGCCAAGTTGTTTATACTCTTATACACAGTCCACTCACATTATTGTGATCACTTCCTACTTTTGACGTCAACAGCGCATAACCAATGAAAGAAGGCACATGTCGTGAACTGGCTTGGAGGGTATATAAGGTGTGCTTTAGGCAATCTGAAAACATATCACTTGTTGCTGTCATGGATAAAAGAAGTGATTTATCAAATTTGCAAAAAGGAATGATTATCGGCTTTCGGGCCAAGGGTAGCAATATTTCTGAAACAGTGCGATTTGTGAACTGTTCGCGTGCTGCTGTGGTTAAAGTATATCGTGATTGGAGAAATGAACCATTGCGAATAAGAGATGTGGAAACTGTGGAGTACCACGTGCCATTAATGTGAGAGGTGAACGTCGGCTTTGAAGGTGCATGAGGGCCGATCGACATGGTACAGTGGAGTAGCTCACTGGCCGAATGAACCAGGGGCTACTGAAAGTGTGTCTAAAGTGACAGTTAAGCGAACCCTGCTGCGTATGGGGCTCCGATACAGACAGATGGTCACTGCACCTATGCTAACGTAGGTGCATCGGCAGAAAGAGCTTACATTTGCACGACAGTATCGGAAATAGATCTTCCCTGATTGGCAAAGGATTGCCTTCTGCGATGTGTCACAATTTCCGCTTCATTGAATGGATGGACGTTGGCGTGTAAGGCGAGAAACATCGGAGAACAAACACTCCTCAACCACTGCTGGTGGGGGGCAGGGTTATTGTCTGGGGAATGTTTTCGTGGCATTCTTTGGGTCCACTCATACCTGTAGAAGGCACTATGGACCAAATTCATTATGAATCCATCCTTGCAGACTATGTACACCCATACATGCTGATTATCTTCCCTGGGATGGATGGGATCTTCCAGCATGACAATGCGACGTGTCACACAGCTAGAAATATCAGAGAGTGGTTGGAAGAGAATGATTAAGACTTCAAAGTACTTCCCTGGTACCCTAATTCCCCAGACTTAAACTTAATTGAGCATTTGCGGGACCACCTTGATCGTGTTGTTCGCTCTATGGATCCTCCACCATTCACCCTCCAACAGCTGTCAGATTCACTGCTGTCAGTGTAGCTCCACATACCTGTGCAAACCTTCCAGCACCTTATTGAATCACTCCCAGCCTGTCGAGCTGCTGTCCATGCTACACAAGGTGGTTACTCTGGTTATTAGCTGGTGGTCACAATAATGTGACTCGACCGTGTATATGAGAGTGAATACATCTACTTACAATGGCCGGGTGTTAGTTGTATTGCACTAGGTACAAGTACATGCTGAGATCAAGCTTTTCAGTTTTTACTTTTTTCTTATAGTGTCATTCCATTCTTGAGTCCATGTTACAACTTAACTTCTACTATTAATATTATTCTTGTAATTAAATCCGACACTTGGTGACTATGATTTATTCAAATTAAAAGGATCGCTTTCTTTTCTGATAAATTTTCCTAATTACCTGTGAAGTGATATCACGTTTTTAGATCTTATATACAAAATATTTTTTATTTTATTTTAGTTGGATTTTGTTTTTCACTGACAAAAATTCATGTAGTTAACATAAAAGTTGGAGAAAGTTTTTTCAGCAAACCAGTGCGAGTTTTTGCTGATTCTTTATATAGAGGGTGTTTAATAGATAAGTGTTTGTATTATGTGATGCTTCAGTCTCAAATGTGCATGCTACCTCTACCTCTTTCAGACAGCTATTAAGATATCCCTATTATTTGCAGCTTGAAGACAAAAAAACCATTTTTTTCTTTTTGGGTTCACATTTGCCAGTTCTTTTAGAATAAATTATCAACGTTTATTCACAATTAAATGTTTTATTAACATCGACTATAGTTTCGCAGAGCGTTTTGCTCGGCATCATCAGGACGAATGGAGCGTAAACATTCAAATAATTGTGACATCATCAGAGTTCTCACGGTCACAGTTTTTGGTGAGTTGTTTCCACGTGCTTGAAAGAAATGGTGTAGATGTCGTGTCGTTGACAAGTCGTGATGAGTTTCGGTATATGTGGAAAGCTTCTAATACATTAAGCTTGTTAGTCGAATCAGGTTTATCAATAAGAATAGTGTTTCCAAATAAAAATTTATGGTTATTTTCGTGACAATGTTGGGCTATTGATGACTTCTTCAGTTCATAGTTCCGTACGTAAGTCTTGTGTTCCTTCACACGGAAACTTAAAGCTCTGCGGGTCTGTCGTATATATGAGAGTCCACATTCACAAGGTATCTGATAAATTCCCCAGGAACTTGTGTCTTGGACATAGTCTTTTGATCCGTAAAAATTCATCTTGTTTATGGGTTTGAAAATAACTTTGAAATTTAAACTTTTGAGAATTTTTGAAATTCTGAAGCAAATCTGAAGAGCAAATGGGATGGATAACCGCACAATTCGTTCATACTGGGATGGATAACCGCACAATTCGTTCATACTGGGATGGATAACCGCACAATTCGTTCGTACTGGGAGGTTTACTGGCGTGAGCGAGCAGACGAGCTTTGATTTCCTAAATTTTTAAACCGCTTTTTCTCTCACGGAAGGGCTATATCCTCTGTGTACTGCAGTTCGTTTAAGAAAATCAAGCTCTTTCTGTAAGGAATCCTCAGTAGAGCACATATGTACTGCACAATATACATATGTGTAGAAAGCAGAAATTTTTGTTTCCATGGGTGATTTGATTTTGCATGTGGAGGTAAGAAAACAGCAAATGGTTTTCAATAAACGGTTGTACTAAAGGATCCTTCAGAGCGTGACACAAGGACATCTAGGAATGGTAAGCAGCCATTATTTTCAGTCTCACATGTGAACTGTATATGAGGATCAATTGAATTGATAAGTTCAACTAATTTAGGTAGTTCGAAGTTCTTGCCTTTCCAGAAGACAAAGGTATCATCTACATATCGAATCCACAGGTCGAATGTAACGAGCTGAAACAGTTTGTCCTCAAAGTGATGCATGTAGACTTCGCATAAAACAGGCGACAGTGGGCCACCCATTGCAAGGCCTTCCGTCTGTTGAAAAAACCTTCCACGAAATAAGAAACTGTTTTGCTTGATACAAATTTCCACTAATCTCAAAATTTCTTCAACTTCCGGTTGGTTGAAATGATGTTCAATGAGACTTATTTTCAAAGATTCAAGGGCTCCATTTAGTAGAATACTTGTGAACAGGGATTTCACATCGAAGGATAACATGAACTGATCATTGTATGGATGTTGTTTAAGCACATTGACAAATTCAGTGGAATTTTTCACAGCAGTTTTGTTTGAAGAAGTCGTTATGGTAGATAATTTTGAAGATAGAAATTTATCCAACTTATGAGTAGCAGAGCCGATATTGCTGACAACGGAAAGGAACGCCAATCTTGTGTATCTTCGGAAGTGCGTAGAAACGCGGACAACGGGCATACGAGGGTTTCAGATAATTTTTTGAGCTTTGGTTAAGAGTAATGCAACTTGTTACTACTTTCCAAACTTCTTTTAAAGGTTTTTTCAATGAATCTTTTTTAATTTCTTTATACGATCCCTCGGAAATAAGTTTTTTGACCTCTGCCTCATAATGTTTTTTGTCCAGAATAACAACTTGTCCTCCTTTATCGGCTTTAGTAATGATGATATCAGAACTTAACTGTGACTCTTTTAGAGCTTTATAATCTTCCTTATTGAGATTGGGTTTGAATGATGGAAAGGAATTTTATGTTATTACCCGGCTGACACAATGTCTAATCGTTTCTTTCTCATCAATGTTTAGATCGCTTTTTGTCAGGGAATCTTCAACTGACGCAACGATATTGGATACTGGTATCTTTTTTGAAATTGCAAAATTTGAATTGTAATGTAAAATTCGTTTTTGAATTTTGCTTGGGTTAAAAGAAGAAAGGTTACACATTACTTCGTTATCTGTAAAGACTTCATCACTTTGAGAAGTAGAATTTTCTTTATTGTTTCTATTATTCGATAGTTTTTCAAATTTTTGTTCTAATGTCATTTTATGAGTAAACGACATACTGGAACTCGTAGACCAAGTTTTGCGGTCCAGGTCCGAAAATTCTGGTAACGTTTTAGCCAGCAATAGATGTAGGTCATACAGTTTAATCTCGACGTTTGCAATATTCTTCCAAGTATCTTTAATAATAGCTCTTAATAGTGCAAACGAAGCATTAGATATCGCTTTGTTGACGTTATGGGAAGGTCTTAAGTTGCATTTCATGAAGATAAAATTTGGCAATGTATGACATCTCTTGCATCGAAGTAAGAAGTTTAAGTGGTTCAGTAATTTGAACTACTTTATCCTCATCTTCGAAAAACGGTTAATTGTCGCTGATAGAGATTTTGTCATAATCAAGATTAGGAACTAGGATTTTAAGTTCCTGAAATAAAGTCTATATCAGTATTAGATGAGTCCACAAGATGGAAGCAAAATAAGATGTTATTTTACGGCCCCCGATATAGATTGTATCAATATACTTACACACCAAATGTAGTCACAGGTCCAGTTGACACCTAGAATATTATATATAATTCAAGACTACACACTTGTGATGTTGATTTAGAATAAATTATCAACGTTTATTGACAATTAAAGACACAAATTCCTGGGGAATTTATCAGATACCTTGTGAATGTGGACTCTCATATATCGGACAGACCCGCAGAGCTTTAAGTTTCTGTGTGAAGGAACACAAGACTTACGTACAGAACTATGGACTGAAGAAGTCATCAATAGCCCAACACTATCACGAAAATAACCATACATTTTTGTTTGGAAAAGCTATTATTATTGATAAATCTGATTCGACTAACAAGCTTAATGTATTAGAAGCTTACCACATATACCGGAATTCTTCACGACTTGTCGACAACATGACATCTACACCATTTCTTTCAAGCGCGTGGAAACAACTCACCAAAAATCGTGACCGTCAGAACTCTGATGATGCCACAATTATTTGAATGTTTACGCTCCATTCGTCCTGATGATGCCGAGCCAAACGCTCTGCGAAACTGTAGTCGATGTTAATAAAACATTTAATTGTGAATAAACGTTGATAATTTATTCTAAATCAACATCACAATTGTGTAGTCAAGAATTATATATAATTTGCCAGTTCTATTTTTGTGTTCATATTACAGGGGTCGGAGTTATCCTGAAATTCCTGAAGTTCCTGAATTTTATTTTATTTTTTTGCCCTGAAATGTTCTTATTTTTGCTCTATATCCTGAAAATTTGAATAATCCTGAAATTTTAAGAAAAAACTGTAAACCTTTGTATAGTGATTCATCATCCAGCGTTTACAAGTACCACGTAAATAAAAAAACAATGGAATGAGAGTGAGAGAGCTCTGGAGTGATGTCATCCCCAAGAACTGTCACTCCTGTAAGCTGCAGCTCGCCACGTGAATGCGTTTCCGCTTTTGTGAGATCGCCTGAAGGTGTGCCATTAACTGCCATGGTGCTCCCTTGTCATCGAGTGTCTTCCATTGCTCATTTAGTGGGTGGGAGGTGAACTTTGTCCTTTTTTTTTTTTTTTTTTTCCTTTCTTTCTGAAAATTCACAATTTTTCTTTGTCTGCTGGAAGGTATTTTCACTTATCCTTTCCCAACTGACATGCACTCTGACCTTTCCTGATGGGTAGAGCAACAGGCGTGATTGGATAAACTTTGTCACATATCTCGGCATTGCTTTGGAGTAGTAGTGCTGTGGATTCCCCTTAGTCACTGTGGAAATCTTTGGTCTTCCACAGTTTACAGGAAACTGAATATATCACACAGCACTAAAGATAAAAAATCTCAGTGAAATAATATTATCAACATCTGTGTGAAGAGTCTGACATTTAAACATATTTGGTATTGCTTATTGGATGTTTTTAATGTCATGACATTTCTTCAATGCTTTTTTGATTATTTTTCGATGTCTTCAGCTGGCCAAATATGTATGAAATCTCCTGAAACTATTGTAGCAGGGATAAGCGTGTTCCATGATTTTCAGAATTTCGATTTTTCTCGCCAAGCTGCATTTTATTTTATTTGTCATTTCTCTTTCTGATTATATCTTATTTTTTATATTTTCGTGATCAGATTCATTTCTTGTTTGTAAAAAAATTTTATAGTGAAAAAATGTATGTTTCCCTATTTCTAGCAGTCTGTTCTTCAACACTAATTAGTAGAACAAGCATTTCCTCACCCTTGTTTCCTATTCAAAGTGAAATTGAATTTCAAAATTGGTACTTAATCTATCTGTGATGGAATCAGCCATTTCCGTGGCCTGTAAAATTGTTTTCTTGGCAAAGTGAGCAATACAGCACTGATTTATACTTAATTTCTCTGAAAATGTGCGTTTTCCCATTCCTTAGTCATTTCTTGCTATTTAAGGTGCAAAGCAAGCTTTTTTTTTTTTTCTTCCATTTGTTTAAAGTGAAATTGGTGTTCAGAAATGCACACTGTGTGAAGAAAACAACTATGCGGAACAAAAGATGACATAATTTTTATATCTTGAATTCCATTATAGACTGATTTTTTAAAAGTGTTAGTTTAGATTAAATGGAATTGTTCTCTGAGCATTCCACAGATACCACTGGTTATGGGTGTTTTCTAGAGAAGCGGTGTGTGTATGCATGACTAGACCTGAGAAAATCCTATACCATTAACATCCATAGAAATAGCATCTGTATGTATGAAATGTATGTCTTTCTCAGGGAACCATGTCTCATTAGCATCCACAGAAAAAACATTATGGTATTTTTTTAAGATAAATTTTTAATACACAGTGTATGTTGTATAAGATTGTTTTAGTGGAGATGTAATAACTTTTTTATGGGATGGGGTTGTTTGAGTGAGACATACTAAACTGTTACAAATAAAAACTCATCTTCTGTGAATGAGACTTTTTTCTGTTTAATGCATTTTGTTACATACTGCTTATTCACAGGAATGGCTAAAGAAAGAAACTTTCTTTATTTTGTATTAGTTTTTCAGTAATAAAAAAAATAAAAAATAGTATCTTTCAACCTTGAGGACAAGCAGGCTGACTTTTTTTTTTTAATTTAAGCAGTTGTGCAGTTTTTTAGGGTTCTTAACAGTCTTTAACACTTTCACTGCAGCACTACATGAACAGCTTCATACAATACTGCTTATTCACAGGAATGGCTAAAGAAAGAAACTTTCTTTATTTTGTATTAGTTTTTCAGTAATAAAAAAAATAAAAAATAGTATCTTTCAACCTTGAGGACAAGCAGGCTGACTTTTTTTTTTTTTTTATTTAAGCAGTTGTGCAGTTTTTTAGGGTTCTTAACAGTCTTTAACACTTTCACTGCAGCACTACATGAACAGCTTCATACAATACTTGCCCCAGGTGCCAATGATGCCGAACAGCATCACAATCACGGCCTAATATTTCCACTTATAAAACCTTTGGCACTTGAAGAGGGTTATCTATTTCATTATTGGCACTGAGAATGAGTCTCCAATTGTATAAAAATGACCACAGGTTTGGTGTAGCTGATATTTTTTCTACTTGGTTTAGGGAAGGAAAAGTAAGAAGACTCCTTATAGACAAAACACAGTATTTGCTTTTCACTGCAATGTTTATTTCCCTTTGAATGTCACTGGTTTTGTGGTGAAGGGAATTATCAATAAATAAATGCTTGAGTGGCAATAAAAAGCTTTTGCTACTCAAAGGAACAGTAAACTTAAAAAAAAAAGTTCTGGGAAAATACAAATTTTTGCTGTCATGTTATGAGGGTAATAGATCCAAAATTTGTTTACCTACAGCCATTGGGAGCTGAGTAAACAGGCGACAAAGTTTCTAGTGATGACGTCACACTAGACAAGCGGTCAAGCCCTTCTCCCACGCCAGCGGCATCTGTGTCCTCGGTGTGATAGGAGTTGTGAGGGAAAGTATGAGGTAATTAGTGTCAGGAATTTCTCTCCTTGTGTTGCACGTGTCCTGTTCGTTAGTCATCTGTTCTAACATGGTCTCGTGTTGCATTGTCGGTTGTTCAAATACAACTAATAAATGCAAAAACCAGTCTGTGAGTCTCCATAAATTTCCTGGCTGAAACAAAATCTCCAGAGCTTTATAAAGCATGGTTAGCCAAAATTAAAAGAGTTTGTTTTACGCCTAGTAATTATAGTGCTGTGTGTTCCATCCATTTTAAAAAGAAGACTATGAACTGTCATCTGTTTTGCAGAGGGAATTACTGGCAAGTAGTTCATCTAAAAGAATTCTAAAAAAAACTGCTGTACCGTTACTTGGGCTCAACGCACCATCAAGTTGTGACATTCCACACAAGAGGAAAAAATCCCGATACATTAGAAGCAAGGAAGTCCAGGAAATAATAGTAGGCAGCACCTTAGAGTTCAATGCGACTACTTATGATTCGGCAGCTTCTCTTGCAGTCATTGAATCTCCAGTTGAAACAGAAGAGCACTGCTGCACTTCTAGTGTTGCTGTCCAATGTAAGATGGGAAATGAAATGTACATAGCAGCAGAAAAAGGTTTCATTTGATTGGAAGAAAACAGTTGCCATATGGACAGTTCAACTGACACAGAAACTGTTAGCGACGGAGATTCACAAGGCAGTTATGATATAGAAAAAATGAACACCGCCACTGCTTCAAAACTAGATCTGAAAAAGTAAAATGTAGTGAAGCACTATTTCTCGTATTTTTCGATGCAATTTTGAAGTTATTTCATTTGTGTCATATATGTGATAAAAATGTTATTGATGTTGCAACTAAAACAAAAGGAATAATCTGATAACAAGGAACAGTACGCCAATTAAGTAGTAAATAGTAACACTGTACTAATGGTCCGATTTATTGTCGTCGAAAGTAGACACATTAGCGTTTCCAAGCTTTCGCGCATCAACCCAGAGATGCCAAGTACTACGGATCCTCCGTAGTTTCTACGGGTATCATGTTCGTACTACGGACCTACGGAGAAGGTGTGAAAAACTACGGATTTTCCCAAAAATCTCGGATATTTCCGGAAAACTTTTTTTTTTGTTTAATTATTTAAAAAAAAAAAGTCAAGCATAGTCAAATGTGATTTTTGCGATAATGTCACGAAGCCGTCACACAGCAAGCATGTTTGGCTGGCCAAACATGCTTGCTGTGTGGGGCAGGTGGGACATCAGAAAAAAGAAAAAAAAACTGCTCTGAGCAAATAGTCATCAGATGAAAGGAATCCTGAATGGTTTTTTTTTTTTTTTTTTTCCCAACAGAGCACATAACTGAGCTACCAGGATGTGTGGACGTTGTTATTGCCTGTTTATGTTACCTCCACGGGAGTTGCTGAGTTGTTTGTTCTTCGCGCGCAGTATATTTTCCCAGAGCAAGAAAAAATCTCTCCCTATGTCTTTGGCAACCAGCCAAAGAAAATGTTTAGCAGCTGCTGGGTGTGTGACCTACTTTCCCGCTGTTGGCAAAGAGCTTAATTGTTTATGTTACTTTGACAGATTTGCAAAGCGCAGTTCTTTTTTTTTTTTTTTTCTCTTGTAAAAATGTTCTGCTAAACAAAGGGATGTTTTATTTTATCTTGTCAGATTCACAAGAACTTTCTTTTTCTTTAAAAGATTGTTTTCCCCAGATCATTCTTCGTTGGGAATCTTATAATTTCAGTTTTAATTTTTTTTTTTTTTTTTCGTTACTCACTTGCGTTTTAAGTTGTGACATTTTACTTCCCCGCATCTTAGCAGAAAACTTCTATTGTGTTAATGAAATGTTGCATGGATTTTTATTGTAATTTATTTTATTTTCATTGCCTTTTTATTTTATCCTTTTTTTTTTTTCCAGAATTGATTTATTTATGCAATTTAAAATACCTTTTTGATTATTTTGTTCATATAAGCATTTAATGCTAATTTTCTATTTATCTGCATAATAACGCTATAAAATCTTTCAAAGTTAATTGTTCTGTGCGTCGGTCTTTGCTCCCATTGTGTTTGTCGTGTACAAATTTACTTGCTATAGCGTTGGGTAAATGGCCACCTGCCTCTACTAATATTCTTGGATCTAAAAAGCAAAAAAGTTGTCAAAAATTCATGGAGAGTTATTCGCAAGAATTTCCGTGTCTAAAATCGTCTCGGGTATCCGAAAACCATGGGTTTTGTTCCCCGTGTGCTGTTGATTTTTCAATCTCACACAGCGGAAAAGACGATTGCGATCAGCATTTTCACTCTAAAAAACAGGAGGAATAACCATAAGTGTGTGGCATCACACACTTATGACATAACATATTTATTAAAAGCTGGAGTTGCAATGGTATGTATTTTTTGTGTATTTACTCAAGGTCCCCCCCCCATTTTAAGGGGACTTAGGTATGTTGCAAAATTTATCCAATTATTGTCCCTGATCCAGATTAACATGTTGCTAAAAATATAGCAGTGTACTCTGGGAAATGGTCATGCCTGCAAATTTTAATGTGGGAACTTGACTTGACTTGACCTCACTACGGAAAAACTACGAGCGCCGCGCACGTGGACTACTGATGACTTCCTTCAGATGTTGGCATCTCTGTCAACCTGATGGCTTTTTCAAGGAAGTTAGACAGAAACTGCAACTGAAAAATAGAACGCATTAACAATTTGAACGCGGAAACTTGACTTGACAACAATAGATACAACGTTATATTCATTTAAAGATATGACGCATCACGTTGGTTGCACGCGCGGTATCCTGGTAGGCAGAGGCTTTACTTGAAGAATTGGTTCCAAATTCGTGGCAACTCGAATGAGGCGCAATCATTGCAAGCATCGCTGTTGGTAATGATTTCCAAGGTTTCCCAAATGGCTGTACCTTTAGGGGTAGAGTAGGTAGCTAATTTCTTTCTATCGTCCCACATAGGAGTAGCGGACTTGAATTTCACTTCTCTGGATAGAGCCGTGGCTACTTTACCGTATTTTGTGTCTCTTTTATGTTCGATGACTGACTCCAAATGAATGCTTGGTCATTCCAATGTAGTAACATTTAGAGCCGTCCGGATATTGTAGGGGGATCGCATAAACACCTGCTTCGCAGGAGAGGTGGTTTTTCACTACTTTCCTTTAGCATAGTATATAAAGATGCAGGAGACCTGATGCCCACGCCATAGTTCATCTTCTTCAGGGCGTTTTTGAGTTTGTAAGACACATTTGGTATGTAGGGAATTGAGCCTAAATAACGTATCTGCGGCACAGGAAGATTAGAATGTTTGACCCTGGCTTTTTGGATAAAGTTACGTATCTGATTCAACGAATATCCTGCATCAGTGGCTAACTTGATGACGCTTTCAATTTCGTGTTGTCTAGAATGGGTATTGGAGGAAACGGCGAAGGCTCTTCGAATTCGAGAACGGAAGATAGCTGTTTTGTATTCTGTGGGACAGAAAGAGCTGCAGAACATCAGGTTGGGGACGGACGTGGGTTTGTAGTAGACTTGTGTACCGAGGTGGTTGTCAGGCAATTTTCTCAAAAGAACATCGAGATAAGGTAAAGCTTTGTTGTGTGCAAGCTCCATCGTGAAATTGATCGTAGGATGCATATCATTGATTTTATCAAGGAACATCGGAAGAGTCTCTTTTTCCATGAGGCCATACAAAACACGTCGTCTGCATAACGCAGCCAAGTGGTAGGCCGTGGGGTAATGCTGGAAAATATATTCCATTCAATTGGGCGAAGTATTGCTTCTGCAAGGACGGGTGAAAGTTAGGATCCCATCGGAGCGCCGTTATGCACCCTACGATCAATTTCACGATGGAGCTTGAACACAGCAACGCTTTACCTTATCTGGATGTTCTTTTGAAAAAATCGCCTGACAACCGCCTCAGTACACAAGTCTACTACAATCCATGTCCATCCCGAACCTGATGTTCCGCAGCTCTTTCTGTCCCACAGAATACAAAACAGCTATCTTCTGTTCTCGAATTCGAAGAGCCTTCGCCGTTTCCTCCAATACCCATTCCAGACAACACGAAATTGAAAGCGTCATCAAGTTAGCCACTGATGCAGTAT
This sequence comes from Macrothele yani, assembly GCA_039090855.1. NCBI lineage: Eukaryota > Metazoa > Arthropoda > Arachnida > Araneae > Macrothelidae > Macrothele > Macrothele yani. Next base: position 40,212,067 of record CM077006.1, read on the forward strand.
ATTCGTTGAATCAGATACGTAACTTTACCCAAAAGGCCAGGGTCAAACATTCTAATCTTCCTGTGCCGCAGATACTTTATTTAGGCTCAATTCCCTACATACCAAATGTGTCTTACAAACTCAAAACGCCCTGAAGAAGATGAACTATGGCGTCGGCATCAGGTCTCCTGCATCTTTATATACTATGCTAAAGGAAAGTAGTAAAAAACCACCTCTCTCCTGCAAAGCAGGTGTTTATGCGATCCCCCTACAGTATCCGGACGGCTCTAAATGTTACTACATTGGAATGACCAAGCGTTCGTTTGGAGTCAGAGTCAACGAACATAAAAGAGACACAAAATACGGTAAAGTAGCCACGGCTCTATCCAGAGAAGTGAAATTCAAGTCCGCTACTCCTATGTGGGACGATAGAAAGAAATTAGCTACCTACTCTACCCCCAAAGGTACAGCCATTTGGGAAACCTTGGAAATCATTACCAACAGCGATGCTTGCAATGATTGCGCCACATTCGAGTTGCCACGAATTTGGAACCAATTCTTCAAGTAAAACCTCTGCCTACCAGAATACCGCGCGTGCAACCAACGTGATGTGTCATATCTTTAAATGAATATAACGTCGTATCTATTGTTGTCAAGTCAAGTTTCCGCGTTCAAATTGTTAATGCGTTCTATTTTTCAGTTGCAGTTTCTGTCTAACTTCGTTGAAAAAGCCATCAGGTTGATGCGCGAAAGCTTGGAAACGCTAATGTGTCTACTTTCTACGCCAATAAATTGGACCACTAGTACAGTGTTACTATTTACTAAAAGGAATAATGCTAATCGTTATTTCAAAATATGTAAATGCACATGTTTATGTTTGGCACTCCCAGAACATCTGCAAGCGATATGCCTTAGGCATTATCTAACTTTCTGGTGCAATATATACAACTGGAATGAATTTTAAGCAGTTTACGGATTTCGCTGAAACCTTTGGCTTACAATCACTCAGTAGCACTACTTTTTACAAATTGGTGACATTTTTAGTTGGGCCAATAATCAAGTTTACGTGGCACAGTATGAAAAAATAAATTACTGATGATTTGAAATTATGCAATTCCGAAATTTGGGTGAGTGGAAATGGACAGTTTGATTCGCCAGGTTTTTCGCCAAATACTGTACATATTCCATTATGGATATTCGCAAGGGAAGTATTGTAGATTTTATTGTCGTCCAAAAAGGTGTTTTTGACGGGGACTTAGAAAAGAATGCATGCAATTTATTACTCTCAGGCCTCAATGAAGAAATAAAGATAAGTTTTTTTTTATCAGATAGACATAGAAGCATTCTTGCCCTCATGAAAATATCCCCAAATTGATCATCAGTTTGATGTGTGGCACATGGCCAAAAGTTTGACTAAAAATCTAAAAGCTGCTGAAAAGAAAGCTCCTTTATTAGAAGCATGGCGGTCCAGTATAACCAACCATTTATGGTGGTCAGCTCAAACGTAATGGAGATGCTGAACTGCTAGTAGAAAAATTTCTATTTGTGACTAACCACATCACTAACCAACACACGTGGGCTGGCAACAAGCACTTCCATGAATGTGCGCACGGACCTTTGAATGAAGACGACTCTAAAGACATAGCGTGGTTACCTCCATGTTCTAACGACGTTTCTGTTTTTAAGTTTGTGGTTGCAAATAAATCCTTTCTGAAAGATGTAGCAAAAATAAATAAATATTGCCATACTGGTGCTTTGGAGAGCTATCACAGGGAAAGGCTGAAATACCTACCAAAACGAAATCACTTTTCATTCAATGGAATGGTGCTGCTTGGTATGTTAGGAGCATTAGACCACAACTGTTGGCCTGAAAAAGTTGGTGAATCTCAAAGATTTTCAAAATCCCCCCCCAAAATGGGTGTATACGTCCAAGTATGATGAAAAGTGTAACGAATGGTGCCTCAAATTGATAAAAACTATTTCTGAATATGCTAGTTGAAGTTTTCAGATCCCACAGTATGAAGATACATTTCACTATATAGATACACCAAAGTCCATATCCACCCAGCCTAGGCCATCTATGGAAGAAACTCGTTACCATTATTTCTGCAGATTCTAATGATGTAAGTAGAAATAATATTTCTCTATTAGTTTTGGTGTTGCGGAACCACCCTCACATGTAGATTTTTCAGGGAAACATTTTTGCACTAACTCATTGCTTTTGAATGCACAACTTTGAGCTACAGTATTCTAGTAAAGAATTTTGATTAAACGTTTTTGCTGTTAATTTTTATCAAATTGTTATTTTTGTACCTTTACAGCGACGTCCTCCGCTGACTAAATCTAGGCTGTAACATAATTTTGTACTTTAGCAGGGGTCTAATCAATGAAGGGGCGGGGGATTTCCCCTTTCCTGAATATGTATTCCCATCTCATCAACCTTATATCAGTCTCACCCCTTTTAAAAATGTTTTCAGAATTTTAAATATACCCACCTGTGCTGCATACATTTTTGCTTCCGTCCTGCCTTTTTATCTGACTGTTATTTTTTTAGAGCTATATATCATGTTCAGCTATTGCAGTATTTTTATTTTCGTAGGCAGGAAAGGGTCATTAACGGCTTTGCACTTGGGTTACGAGAAATACTCATTAAGTTGTTTCACCCATGACAATAGAAGAAACTAAAAAAAAAAAAAAAAAAAAAAAAAAAGTAATAAAATATGCACTTCAATAAAAAATAACTATATATACCCGTATATAGACAGCAGCTGACATCTTTAGTGACAGTGGAAGTTAATTGAAATAGCCTGGGTCATTCCCAGGGCAACAAACAAAACCTGAATACTGTTCATTAGATTCAGGAAAACATTCTCTAATTTTACTCACAACACAGGAAGGGATTACTTTTCTGATTTTTTGTCCTACAGGTATCCAGGCATTCACCCAATATACGAATTGTTTGTATGCAACATGTCTCCATAGTTTGTTACACACACAAGTTCATATTTTTTCTTCTCGTTTTTTTCTGCTCGAAAAATCATTTGATAATGACTTGCCTGTAAGGTGTGGTTGTTTAAAACAACACTGTCGAATGATTCGTGGTTTATTATACATTGGGCACCACCTTTTATTTTCATCATCTGGTCACTCTCGTAACACAAACACTCAGCGTCTGTTGACATTCTCTCACAGTTATCACATTGGCACCAGTCAAGATTACCTTATTATAAATATAATGATCTGATTTATTGGTGTCTAAAGTAAGAAATCACACGAATTTCACTCCGCAAGCTTTCTCCGTCAACGGACGGCTTCATCAGGCGGTTACATAGAGAATATAGAATCAAAATTGTAGACAGAACGTTAATTCTAATATGACAAATGAAATCATGCGTGAAGACCGCGCGCATAAATAACCACGAACGTGGTGAATACAATATCTTAAAAGTTAATGCAAAAGCAAAAAATGTAAACTTTAGGAAGAAACTAGAATCATGAAGTCCATCTTGCGATGCCTAGCAGATGGTTCCAAGCTACCTGTAGTTCGAAAGAGACACCGGTGTTGCATACATCCTGCCTCGTTAATATCTCAACTGTTTCCCTTATGGCAGCTGTTCTTGCGTCTCCATATGGATTTGTTTTCACATTCCTTGTTAAACATTCGTACTGTATTGGCAGAATATCGTGGTCCAAATGAATAAGGATTTACACCAGCCATTTTACAGATCGATGGGATCGATTGCGCTGCACAGAATGGTAAACAGCGGTGAATGGATCCCTCTGCACGCTCTGAGCATCCGGTGTCTTGTCTAGTATAATGTCACTGCTGGTTTTTAAAAAACGCTCTTGCGGGAGAACTACTTAAGATAAAGCATTTCTGATTGCGTCAGTTTTCACGTTTCTTTCGACATTACATTTTTGCGCGGGGGAAAAAAAATGCCCGAAATGAGTTTACTGTTTCTTTAAGAGTTTACATGTAACAGGGCTGCCTACTGAAGAGGCTAAAGGGATTTCAAGAAACCCCATATTGACTTCAGTACTTAGTTTTGTGGAAACAATGGATAAATTTGGACATGCTGTCACCAGTTCCTCTCAACCAAAGTTCCTTGGCAGACACAGTCTGCCATGAAAATAAATAGATGATCCCGATAATTTGTCATCAAGTACAGGAATGTATTCCTTTAGTAGCTGTAGTATGACCAGCAGTGAAAGTGAAAATGAAGAATGCGATGTTCTTTCTCATACTCAGCCTCAACAGATTTTGACCACACATTGGTCTGATGGTCCCAATGCTACAAGAAGAATTCCTTTTTTTTTTGTAAAAATTAATATGACAGGCATTAAATATACCGATCATATTAATTTTCACACTCAATTAATATGACAGGTATTTCTGTGTGAAAATTAATATGACAGGTATTGAGTCAATCGATTTTTTCAATCTTTTTGCAACTGAAGAATTTTAGAATCTATTAGTTAGGAAAAGCAATGCGTATGCTGTAGATATGTTTATTTCTGGAATTACTGAACGTTATAATTATGAATATCAGTTATGGATAAATTTTCTGATAATTTAGAATAACGGCGTCATGCAAAGCTATGAAATGCAAACACATAGCAAGGTTGATCCGAATGCATAAAAGCTCATCTGTAGTGCTGCATGATGCCTTGTGAAAAATTATATGACAGGTATTGATCAGAATGCCTAAATGCTCATCCGTAGTGCTGCATGACTCCTTGTGGTTTCACGGGAGATTTGCCCGGGCTTCTTTCTGGCACCACGTACTTGCTGCTGAATTAGCACATTGGCAGCGAACGTGTTAAATTCCCATTTTTTAATCAGCTGTACTGAAAAGGAATTTTTTTTTTCAGTCCTGATATGAAAAATGCTAGAACTCCCCAATCACTTAGTAAGCATGCTGTTTTGCACATTTTTTGAGAAAAAAATGCATTATAATGTTGTTATTACTTGACACATAGAGTTAGCTTCTTTTTATATACAGACAAAGTTAACTGTGCATTTATAATTGTCAGATCAAAAAACATGTCTTTGCCATGTATGATTTTTAAATTTCTACAAAAATATTTTTCACACTGCACAGTTGGAGCCATTGTCAAAACTTTTAATCTCCTTGCATTGAATGCTACACAGTTTTTCCCTAGGTGGCATACAATATCTGTGCCTGTGAGGTATTTGTGTTTTACATGATAGTTCCAATTTTCTAGTATTCCAATTAAAAAATCTGCTGACATCCGATAACTGTAACCAAAATTTTTCATGCCTTTTGCAGCTTCTCCTGATTAAAAATTTCCACACCGTGTTTCATAAATGTCATTCTTAGTTCAGTACTGATTTACCTCCCTCCTGCTGGTCGCATTAGGTAAATTCTTTTAACTTTGGCTAGCTGTAATTATGACCAATAATGTCCTTACTTTTTTTGGTTTTTGAGTTATGCCATTTCCATAATGGGCATAATAGTAAATTTGCATTTGGCACTATCAAATCTGCTGAGATCTTATCTGAAAAACTCCCTTTGCTGCAGACAGTGATACCATGGGCAGACTGGATTATCCACAAAATTTTGAGATTTTCTTAATTTAAAAAAATCATACTGCATGGTGCAAATGCATACTCAAATTAAGTATCATGTCTCCACTTTAGAAATCAGATTGAAGGAATTAGTTTTTCATTTGGATATCTTTAACACTCTGCCATGTTTTCTATGATTTTCTGTTTTTTATTGTGCTAATTTTTCTTCCTAGATAGCATGGCAATATACACTGAAAGTACAAATTATTAAATACACCCACCTAATATCATGTGGCTCCACCTTTGGCATGCAGGACAGCATCCAAAGGTTGTGGTACGGATGCAGTGAGGTTCTGAAACACAGACTCAGGTATTGCTGACCGACAATCTAAGAGTGCTTGGTGTAGAGCAGGCAGATGTAAGAGGGGACAGTAGATCACGAGCAGCTCGTTCCAATATGTGGTTGATATCCGGTGAGTGAGGGAGTCAGGCAAGTATGGTAAGCTCACTGCTATGCTCCTGGAGCCATTCGGTTGTTAGCCACGACAGATGGGGTGGAGCTTTGTCCTGCTGAAAGATCGGAACTTGGTTCGGACACAGGCACGTAATGAAAGGGTGGAGATGGTCGGCCAGGAGCTGCACGTAGTTGGAACCAGTGACAGAAGACTCAAGAGGTACCAAGGAACCCAGGCTGGTCCACATGAAAGCTGCCCAAACAGTTACACTGCCTCCACTGGCCTGTAGTTGTAGTTCCCCAACTTGGCATGCAGGGTCCATAGCTTAGTGTGGTTTATGCCACACACGCTGCCTGCCATTGGCGTGATACAGTGTGAAATGGGATTCGTCAGACCATATGACACATTTCCAATCATCCATACTCCAGTTTCAATGGGCCTTTGCAAACTGCAGCTAAATCATGCAACACTGTGCCATTAACATTGGGACACAATGTAGTCACTGACTGCCCCAGCCAAGTTGTGCCATGCGTCGACGGATTGTATTTGAGCGTAGGCTTGTGGATGCTCCTTCATTAAATTGTGACATGATTTGCTGCAAACAAGCCTTCCGATTCATCTGTACAATGTGGGCCAATCGTCGGCTCCCTCAATCATCCAGTGCACTTTTACAACCACATTTCATCTGACTGTTTGCGGTTTTGCTGGGTTTCATGTACTCCTGGTACAAACTTGCCACGGTTTGTCACGGAATTCCTAACAGTTTCGCCGTTGCGCTGATTGAACATCCGGCCTTCCTGGCTCCCACGACTTGAACCTCAATCAAACTCACTTAAGTCTCATCCTCAACCCACTTTATGGAATGAATTCCTGTGCATACCAACCCACTCTATAGCCCCAACCGATTTTCCTGCACACCGCAATTTGCTGCTGTCCTGCTGCTTTGCATATTTTCAACGGGGTGTATATGTGGTAAAACACCACATGATGCTGGAAGAAAATAATGCTTCCATGTGAGTAAACTGGCTTTGATTTATTCAAAATGATTTCCGCCTGCATCCGCACATCGCATGCTAAGATAACAAGCAATAGGTAAAAGGCCATGTTACCTGTACTCTTCCATGTTCTTGTCATAGCTCTTTAAATTCCGTGGCATCAAAATAACAGCCTCTCAGTTGTGCCTTAAGCTATGGGAACATAAATAGTGTTCTCCCTAGATTTTTTACAGCCAGGCTGCAAGAAATTGTAGCTGGATGGTACTTTTAATGACCCCTCCTCCAATCCAAAAAAATAAAAATAAAAAATAATCCTTAACATTATTACCCTTATCAAACATCTTTAGCAGTGTGGTAGGCATTAATGTAACATAACATGATAAACAGAAATTTGTACAAAAATGGTTATAAAAATGAGTATTTACTAACAAATTTTATTCGACACAGATTTCTTCTTCTTTTTATAGATCATGGGTAAAAGTATTCCGTCTTACGATGGAAACTCCGCCATCCATTTTTCATTCAGCCAGACACACTCCGTCTCCATCACACTCTGTGCTGTAACAACAACAACAACAACAAAAAAAACCAGATTTTTTTTTTTTTTTTTTTTGTATACTGAAGACTTTAAAAAAAATTCACCGCACCAGCGAGGAAGGATCGTTTATGTGCTTTTGTGCCCCATCAAACTTTAAACGAATTTGGATGGGGTTCCGTTCTCTCTCGCAGGGTCAAGACGTGTGACGTTCCCAGTACGTGATTCCTTCAGCTATCTTTGGACTCCGGCGCCTCGTTGACCTCACGAAGACCATGAGCTGATACACCACCCAGCGATGCGTGCGTATCGTCATCTTTACCAACAATGCGCTGAGGAGAGTCCGCCAGTCCGGAAGGAAGAGCTATTTGTTTCTCCTCGCTGGCACGTGCAGTTGTTTATGTTTCGGATTGCATTTCTTTGTTTGTGCATTTTATTGTTAATGAGCAGTTGCAGTGCTGTTGTTAGGCTAGTCTAGTAAGAAGTACTACTCTTCAAATAATGTGTTGAAAGGAAAACATAACGGATTTATGCATCATCCAGTTTCATCATTTCGCATCAACACGTGTTTGCAAGTAAGCTTTTTATTTATGTGAGTTTTTTTTAATTATTCATGCGTGAGACGTAAGACAATTAAGCACATTGCAACAATGGAATTCATTACAGAAGATAACTCTGAGAAATTGAAGCAGCTGGAAGCTGGTGTGAAAAATAAGTGGAAATCAGATTGGTTGGAGGAAGCTCACAAAAAAAGATGCAAGTATTTGGAATGGTGTCGCAAAATCGGACAACCTGGATATTGTTATTGCATGTCATGTGGAAAAACACTGTCGTATGGGAACATTGGTAAAAAAGTTCTTCGGGTGAAGCTGTATCTTGTGTAAAACATATGCTGAAGAGTTACGGTACTAAAGCAACAAAACTTGAAGTATTGGATGAAGTGTGAAAATCTTGTCTCAATGGATATATTGAATACCAAAAACATTCCAAAAGCGAAAAATTAAATGCTGTAGAGGAGCAAAGAAAACGCTTCCAAACTTATGCCACAACCAAAACTGTAAGAAAAACTGGAGGAAGAAAACAGGATAAACCAGTCATACAAGTAATGAAATCTAAGTCTCAGCCTCCTAAAAAAACAATTTCCAAAAGTCTTAAACCCCAAGAAAAAAGTGAACAAACAAAAATGAGTGCAAAATTGAAAACACCATCAGTAAATATGACAAGAAACTTGCCAATAGGCGTTCTGTAAACCCTTGAGAGGTGAAAACAGTCACTCTTTTATAGTTCCAGCTAAAAGAAAGATAGCAGAAGAAAAAGTGCAGACCAAAAAAGTCAAAATCCAACCAAGTATAAAGCAGTTTTTCAAGTCCTGACTAGTAAGTGGTGTTGCAAGTTGCGTTTTTGTATAACATAAGCATTTGTATAATTGAGCCTTCATTACCTTTTTGGGAGCTCCACACAGTGCAAAACCCCTCAAAAACCCTGAAACAGAGTTCATTTGTACTTTTTTCAAAGAAAAAACAATTATATAGGTATATTCTTCAAATTTTAGATTTCTGTACAGCACTATAGTACATTACACGATTTCTGTATGTTGCTTCAAATTTTATATTCATGTATGTCACTATAGCCTCCCCCTGCGAGAAATTATGTCTATGTGCACTTGTAAAAGTTCAGTCGTGGAGATTTAGTTTACTTTGACCCATGTTATAGATTGAAGGTTGAACGACCACCATAAGCATCTCAATAGGCTATAAGCAGTCGCTTGTCCATAATTTAGGGTCACTGGTTCCAGGGAAGGGAGAGAACCAGTGCTGTAAGACAAACACAACATCCATGTCTCACCGGGATTCGAACCTGGACCCTTCTCGGACGAATGGTCATAAGCCAGTGCTTAGACCACTCACTGTGCCACCAGGGAGGTGACTCAGATTTCAGCCAATTTCATCAACACTGATGGTGTACGTGGGAATAAGTTTTCCATTCTTACTATTATGTGCAATGTGAAAACATTCATTAAGAGAAATATAGCCAGGCAGCAGACAAAATTAAGTCGGTGGGCTGCCTAGTAAAAAGGTTCTAGGGAGAACACTAATAAAGAAGTCACATGTGGCTAAGTCTGGTGAATATAGTGGATGTAACAGTATGCAGAAGTGTATGCTTGCCAAAAATTCCTGAACAGTGAGAATCTTGTGGCTTGGTGCATTGTTGTCCAAGAGGAACCAATTCCCATCTTTTTGACACTGAGGCAGCACATGACAAATTCTCTTCAACAAATGTTTCCAAACATCCAGAAAGTAGGTGCAGCAGTAACATTTTGGCCAAACTCTTTCCTCACTATTGTAGAAAATGATAAAGCATTGTTTTGGGTTTTTACCTTTCTTAACACGTCCGCTGCAGCGACGTTTTCGGCAATTTTTTTGTATTACGTTACAACTCTCCGGTGGCGTCGTAGCTGTTTCAATACAGTGCTGTACGACACACCAGTGGGTCGTTTAAAGATATATATATAAAGTGACTTATATCCACTACAGATTTATGTATATAAACTTTTTCCTCCTCTGAAAAATGTAGAAGTTAACGCGTTACGACCCACCCGTGGGTCGTAACTGTTTCAATACAGTGCTGTACGACACAGCAGTGGGTCGTTTAAAGATGTATATGTAAAGTGACTGATATCCACTACAGATTTATGTATATAAACTTTTTTTTTCCTCCTCTGAATAATGTAGAAGTTAACGCGTTATGATCCACCCGTGGGTCGTAACTGTTTCAATACAGTGCTGTACGACACACCGGTGGGTCGTTTAAAGATATATACATAAAGTGACTGATATCCACTACAGATTTATGTATATAAACTTTTTTTTCCTCTTCTGAAAAATGTAGAAGTTAACGCGTTGGTTCGTAACTCAGCGAAGGTGTTAACAAACCATTCTGGCTTTCAGATAATTTGCTTACTTCTGCTCCACCTTTTTCATGGTGACATTGAAAACACCATGTCTCATCACTGGTATGGTTAGAGTTCCGGAAGCTCAGTTTACCATCAGTGTCTTCAGTAAGTTCTCTATAGTGTTCAATCTGGAACAAACCACGCACAGATTTCCCTTTACTTCAAATCCTGGGATATTTTTTGCCAAATGGTTTTTGTTTTAACCCACAGATTGTCTGAAATAATTTGGAGCATTGTACTTCGCCATTAGTAACGATCTTCCTGCATGCTTTCAATCAAGTCTGATGTTTGGACTGTTTTTTCTGGGCCCAGATGTTTAGTGTTTCCCAATTATTATCTTTCATGACAGAAACATTTATGCTACTCGAAAGCATGTGCATGAGACAGACAATGCTCTCCATGTGCAGTATTTGTTTCATCATTTGTAAAGTTTCAGTGGCACTTTTGCCCAGTTGAGCGCAAAACTTAATGTTTGCTCTTTGTTCCGTTGTCTCTTCATAACACAGACACCTTAGCATGTGTAGTTTAGCTCTCACTACATTCTCAAGTGGTGGCGCTTTCTGCTGGCCTTGACTGCAGTGCTCAAGAAATTATCTGTTTCATTTCAATTTTACTTATAATAGATGGCAGCACCAGCATTCGTTTGATAACATGAGTTGTTTTCTAATTGCCACACTGTGTTTAGTACTTTATCTGTTTTAAATTTTAATTAATTTATTTTATAATACAACCAAGAGCTACTTATGAAGAGCCAGTGATCTGATGGGGCAAAGGCTCCCGACAGTGTCTCAGAGTGGAGACATAAAGTGAAACTGGGAAATTTTATTGTCATATTGAAATCTACAATTAGCTAACTTGAACAATAAGATTGATCAAAGTTTGCTGCTTTCAAATTTAATGTACTATCAAGCGCTGTTGGGTTGCTTATACCAGTGAGGAGAAAGTTAACATTAAAATTAATTACCCCCATGAAAACCAGAGATCTCCAGCAAGCCTATATATGCAATACAGACATTAATGAAAATAGAAAAAGTGAATCACTTTTTGTATAAACTGCTGTAATGTAATGTAGCATTCATTTACAGAGTGCAAAAACCCAGAATTTATTTTATGAAATTGTATGTGGTAATTTGTGTTATTTTCTGTATTTGTTGAGTAGATTGTTAAAAGTGATATAATTTTCCTTAGGTGTTTGACTTGGGAAATGATGGCAAACAAACGAGTAAAATAACACTTGTCTCTCAAAGTACAATTGTCCAGTGTGCAGCATCTGTTGCCAGGTAAAATATGTTTTTAATTAATTGATGAACTTGCATTGCATGTCCAAAATTTTCTAGTAGAAGTTCAATCTATACATATATACACCTGAACACCAAATTACGTGGGAGATAGGCAATGTATATTAGGACAAGGTCCTTTATAATACTGTTACACACGTAGTATATGAGTTTCGAATAGACAAGTTGACTTCAATGATAATGAAATATTTATAGTTGAAATTAAGAATATTTATTTATGTACAGTATTTAAATGTTGAATCCTAACTAAGGTTATATGTAGTGAGACATAAAAACGGCAATGAAGCAAATGGAGCAACACGTATTGCGCTCACCTTACTCCGGTTTCAATCCTTCTGGCTTGCAATCGATCATGCTTCTGGTCTGGTGCTGTACCACGTCATTGAAGATATTCCGCGTTCAAACTTCGACACAAATACGAACATCTGCACAATTCTACAAGAAGGGGGTGATGAGTTAAAATAATTTTGAGATCACTGTCAAGACAAGATTACGTTGACGCGGCCAGAATTTTAGCAGTTGAAACATTTCGCTGTTCTATGCCAAGCTGCTATGAAGTATCCAAATTAAAAGATTTAAAACTTTAAAAAACTTTTAAAAAAATGTTAAAAGAAGTCAACAAGTCCTTCCTCGATCGTCCGAACATGTTTCTGGCAATACTGTGAAAATCTTCATCGGTCGGTTGTATGAGACATCCGTATGCTTTTATTGTGCTGATTACCTCCTTGTCACCCGTCGACTCATCGCTCATTGGTTCTGTATCCGTGCGTAGGTCAATCATGTGATTTCACAACTTTTTGCTATTGTTGCACCATCTGGTGTTCTTTCCTGTAATTTCATTGTTAATCGTTGTTGGATGAGATATTTTCAACAAATTTAGTTTTTATATACTTTTCTTCAGTTTCTTTTTCTTTTGTTATTATGTATCGCCAGGCAAACGGCAATTCAATTGGTGCTTGTTCATTGCAGTTAAATCCTCTGGTTTTTTCTATCACAACGGACTCAGAATACAATATCTTTCTATGTGTGTTGTGCGTAGTATATATTTTTGCATTTTCCCACAGGGGGATAGAATTATTATTGATGCAATATGTAATAAGAGATGTTCGTTGCTCACCCTTTTTCCAATTTCTCTTGTGTTCTTCCATTCTTGTTTTTAGTCGTCTTTTAGTACTACCTATGTAGATATTATTAATATTACTGGTGTCGTTATTCTTCGTGGGTATGCCGTGTATACTCCTGCTCTGTGCATAATTGCATTATTACTGTAATCAATGACTTCTGTAGAGTTATTTACTGTATATGCGTGATTTTTAAAGAAGGGGTTAAGATATCTGAACAAAACTTTTTCAAGGTTTATGGTAGGTGCAATAGTACTATTGCACCTACCATAAACCTTGAAAAAGCTTTGTTCAGATATCTACTATTGCACCTACCATAAACCTTGAAAAAGCTTTGTTCAGATATCTTAACCCCTTCTTTAAAAATCACGCATATACAGTAAATAACTCTACAGAAGTCATTGAGAGAATTAAAAATATAGACATTGGTGATTGTATAATGGTGAGCCTAGATGTTGTTGCATTATACCCGAATACTCCCACACGAGAAGCTATTAATCTTGTAAACAAAAAATTGATTGCAGATGGGGTACCAGAGATAGAGGTTAACAGTATTATATCTGCACTCAACCTAATTACAGAAAACAATTATTTCGGATATAATCAAGTAATATACAGACAGAAATTTGGATCCCCCATGGGCTCCCTAATTGCGGGCCTGTTGTCAGAAGTCGTACTACAGCATATGGAAAACAAACTACTTCAACAAGAACAAGAACATTTACCGATGATATTCCTACGATATGTGGATGACATTCTTGTCATCTGGCAATACTCAGAAGATAGCTTAATGAGGTTTATTCAAAAATATAATGAATACTATCCAACAATACAGGTTACTGTTGAGAAAGAAAATAATAGACAATTGCCTTTCCTTGACATTCTGCTTTGTAAACATCAAGGACGCATTAACTACTCAGTATACAGGAAAGACTCTTATGTGCCAGTAGTTATACCAAATGATTCAATCCACCCTAAACATTATAAAGAAGCTGCGTTTCATTCATTTATTAGAAGAGCTGTTTCCCACACATCAAATAGAAGTTTGGAAGAGGCAGAAATGAAATGGATAGAAACAGCCACAGTATTTGGATATGATGAAAGATACATTTGGAAGATGTATAGAAATTATAAAACCAGTATTAACAGACCTAAGTGTGAAAATAACGTTGGGAACATCATAAAATTTTGCGGACGTTTACCTTACATACCACAGTTAAGCAGCATTTTGAAAAAGGAATGTAATAAAGTGAATATAAGATTTGCCGATATTGTAATAGATAATAACAAATTCCTTACAGCTGATTACAGTAATAATGCAATTATGCACAGAGCAGGAGTATACACGGCATACCCACGAAGAATAACGACACCAGTAATATTAATAATATCTACGTAGGTAATACTAAAAGACGACTAAAAACAAGAATGGAAGAACACAAGAGAAATTGGAAAAAGGGTGAGCAACAAACATCTCTTATTACATATTGCATCAATAATAATTCTATCCCCCTGTGGGAAAATGCAAAAATATATACTACGCACAACACACATAGAAAGATATTGTATTCTGAGTCTGTTGTGATAGAAAAAACCAGAGGATTTAACTGCAATGAACAAGCACCAATTGAATTGCCGTTTGCCTGGCGATACATAATAACAAAAGAAAAAGAAACTGAAGAAAAGTATATAAAAACTAAATTTGTTGAAAATATCTCATCCAACAACGATTAACAATGAAATTACAGGAAAGAACACCAGATGGTGCAACAATAGCAAAAAGTTGTAAATCACATGATTGACCTACGCATGGATACAGGACCAATGAGCGATGAGTCGACTGGTGACAAGGAGGTAATCAGCACAATAAAAGCATACGGATGTCTCATACAACCGACCACTGAAGATGGGCACAGTATTGCCAGAAACATGTTCGGACGATCGAGGAAGGACTTGTTGACTTCTTTTAACATTTTTTTAAAGTTTTTTAAAGTTTTAAATCTTTTAATTTGGATACTTCATAGCAGCTTGGCATAGAACAGCGAAGTGTTTCAACTGCTAAAATTCTGGCCGCGTCAACGTAATCTTGTCTTGACAGTGATCTCAAAATTATTTTAACTCATCACCCCTTCTTGTAGAATTGTGCAGATGTTCGTATTTGTGTCGAAGTTTGAACGCGGAATATCTTCAATGAAGTGGTACAGCACCAGACAAGAAGCATGATCGATTGCAAGCCAGAAGGATTGAAACCGGAGTAAGGTGAGCGCAATACGTGTTGCTCCATTTGCTTCATTGCCGTTTTTATGTCTCACTACATATAACCTTAGTTAGGATTCAACATTTAAATACTGTACATAAATAAATATTCTTAATTTCAACTATAAATATTTCATTATCATTGAAGTCAACTTGTCTATTCGAAACTCATATACTACGTGTGTAACAGTATTATAAAGGACCTTGTCCTGATATACATTGCTAAATTTTCTAGTCTGTAGAGGAATTTTCTGTGTAGTTTAAGGAAGTCTCAGCTGGTTTTTCAGAAAATAAAAATGTGTATGTAATTAATTATATAGTATTTGTATTCTTATCTTAATTGCTGGTTGAACCAGGTTTGCTCCATGTTACTTTTAAATTTATTTTTTTTTTTTTTTGTCAAAACAAAACAAAATAAATAAATTCTCTGTCAGTCAAGCTTCAAATTAATTTTTTGTGTGCAGCATTGCAAATGCAAAGTTGTGATGTAAATGAGAGTACTCAAGTGCAAGCATTTTGAGTACTCTCATTTACATCATAACTAATGAAAAATGTTTTCATCACATCATAGTCGGCAAGAGTGTGGGCAAAGTTTGGTGTTGGCAGAGTGATGACTATAGTGTGCGAGCATTTGAGTACTCTCATTTACATCATAGCTAATGAAAAATGTTTTTATCACATCATAGTCAGCAAGAGTGTGGGCAAAGTTTGGTGTTGGCAGAGTGATGGCACTTTCTTTGTCATCACTGTCACTGCTGTTTTCACCATCCTTCTTCAGTCAGTTTATCTTTTGTCTAAATTGATGGTATTGCAAGTTTAGAATCACAGCTGGCATAATCATCAGAAGTTCCTGTGCTTAAATTCGACCAGATTTCAACGAGTATTGTCACTGGTTCCAAATTTTCCAGTTGTGAGGGACGTTTGTTGAAATGGAATCCAGCATGGTCAAACAGTTTTTCGCCATCTGTAGTAAAACAGAAAAAAAAAAAAGGGAAGTTGACTGTCAAAAAAGCAGGTGGTTATCCTTGCTCTCCAAAGGCTCAAAAAGGGGAATTTTTCCTTTTAGCTAGAAAATGAAAACATATAAATGAAACTTACATTTTTTATAAATAATGCATAACTGAAATAAGTTAATGTTAGCGCATGTTGGAGTCTATTGGGGCTGCAGCAGTTCAACGTATGAATGATAAAAATGGATAATTGGTGCTGCAATGTAATTGAAAAAAGGCACTCTGTGCAATAGAAAGTGGACTGTGTTCTGATGCTTGCAGAATTAAAATTATACCCCCCATGTTTGACATAAGTTCAATCCAGTGTACCGAGATCAACTTATAGATTGATTATATATTAGAACAAGTGTCTGAAAGCTGCAGGAAATGTGTTGTGGTAGATACGTTGTCATTTTTGCTGAAACTATGCGCCATAGTTCAGAGAAAACGTCAAGTGTATGAATCATTTCATTCTTATATGCCCATTTTCAGATTAAGCTTATTATTCATCTCATGCAATTGTGCCTGACATATCACATAAAATAGTAAAACTGCTTGAAAAGTATCTTGAGTTGCTGCAGAAAGTCACAAACACAGACTACGTTTTAGGGGGAAAGTTCACCCTGGAAAAGCTTGTATGCACTGATGTGGCCTCCTGCTTGACAGAGTGCACTTTTCAGGTAAAGCTACTTTAATCTTTTCATGGAAATATGAGCAGGTGTGGTTGCTATATATGGAACAGTGAAAATCTGCACATGGTATTTGAACATGAGCTGATTCATCAAATGATGTGTCATTCTGAAGAAAGATAAATTATTGGCCTCTTTTTTTTTTTTTTAATTGAAGAATTTATGGTGACATGGTAAAGCATTTCTGCATCTGAAAATGAACAGTGTAGTATGTTTTATTCCAGCAGGAACAATTTTCCAGTTGGATGGCACACTGTATCACTTCACATGCTCTGTCCATGCTTTTTTGAATTGTCAGTTTCCTTGTCATTAGATTGGAATGGTGCCCAATCTTCTGGCCTGCCTTTTCAGTCTTCAGATCTATCATCCCTTGATTCCTTTTGGACGGTTCATTAAGAACAATGTAAACGAAGGGAAAGTGTAAAGATGTTTATCACAGACTTTTTTTCCTTTTCTTTTAAATACCTATACCAGTTCGTGAAGACCCATGAGTGCCACCAGGAGCTCGCATAACTGTGAAACTACATGAGATTACTTTGTAAGGGATGGCAAGTCCTGTCTGCAGAAAAAGCTGAACAAACAAACTACACATGTTTGCACTGGAATTTGAACCTACACTCAACTCAGACCTGAAGCTTGTACATCAGACCACTCAGCCACAGTATATCAGATACATGAGGAAATGTTAATTAGATACATGAGCTAAAGAGTGTTTTACCAGTGTCACATTTAAAAGTGTCTGGTGAGATTGGCTGTGATTTGGAAATGTGTTGGGCTTCCAGGATTTAAACTGTTGCTTAAACCCTGGAAGCTCAACACACTTTCAAAGTCAACACAGCAATTTTCATGGGAAATTTCTATGGGATACTCATTCTTGTACCAATAACATTAAAGACGTGAAGCCAAAAATCTGGTTTGGTTTAAAACTCAGGCTTCACGCGACAATAACACATTAACATATAAAACGAGCAAAACACACAGAGTCACGTATGGTAAGAGGTTCGTTAAGTGGTAGCTTTCGGTCATCCTACGACCTTGATCACCCGCGATCAACTGGATGGGCTGGTTGCCAGAACTACAAATTGGCAACATTTTCAACACCCCAACTTCAAATTGTAGTTCTGGCAACTAGCCCATCCAGTTCATGGCGGGTGATCAAGGTCGTAGGATGACCAAAAGCTACCGCTAAACGAACCTTTTACCATACGTGACTGTGTGTTTCGCTCGTTTTATATGTTTATGCCAAAAATCTTGGAACCACAGCATAATCTGAAGCATTTCTTGTCTGTGAATGAATGTGCAACATTAGCTATTGTGACAAAGACACTAATTTTGTGACAAAAATTCATGACTGATTCACCAAAAAAAGAATGTTGAAAACTTTTCCGGACTTGTACCTAGTTTGAAAAACTTGAAGAAAATTGTAGTTTTAGACACTAGAAAAGGGGAGGGGTTCTAACACTGCTTACTTTGAGCACACCTTGCCTGACAGTTGGCAGTAAAACACTGTGGTCCCACATGTGCTGCTTCAGTGCAGGTTGAATATAATTCTGTATGCATACAGATGGCATGTTGAACAGAAGGATGGCAGTCTTGGGGCTGTGGTGTTGACATTTCCCCATCTCACCTGGGACGAACAGGTAGCATTGGGTGCAAATGAGAGTTACCATTGAGAAACAAATATGGTAACAAGATTACACTGAACTTTGCACATAATTTGGAATTTTAATCCCATGACTTTGTGAGGTAAGTCAGCAACTGGCTTTTGTCTTGCCTGTAAATTCTCAAGCATTGGCCCATTTTTGTCTCAGCAGTAGTCATTTTGGATTTCTACTCAAGTGGTTAGATTATGTTTATTAGTTTATTTATCATCCTAAATTCCATTCAGAGTATGAAATTTAATTTAGACAATGCATTTTGTTTTTCTGTTGTTGTTTTTTCTTCAAAATTAAAATGGAGGACAACAAAATATACATTTCACTAATCTGCATAGCATTTTGCTACAACCTTTGCTGACAAAGCAGCCAATTTGCTAAAGGAGAAAAATTTCAGCTTAAATTCTGGGCTTTTAGTGCACTGGGATCTACTAAGCAGGTGTAAAACTTGGTGATATAAAGTGTTAGTAAACTTGTTGAATGATTTAATTAATTTTCCGACAGATGAAATATATGATTGTTTATTATATTGACATTTAGCACCAAACACCTTTTATTTATGATATACTATTAAAAATCACCATTCACTTACCCTAAAGATCATGGTAATTTGCATCCACAAACACTTCAAGCACGTCAATTATCGTAATGTTGTTGGCCTTCAAAGGTTTACAGACTCCTTGCTTATGATTCCTTCTTCCGGGGATGAAACATCGTATTATTATTATTATTATTATTTTTTATTTGCTAGACAAACAACGCTGGGTTTTTTCAGCCATATGAGATGTAACCATAGCTCGTCAATTCCATAAAAACCACACAAGCATACTACTCATTCATACAGTCAGTTAAAAATCTATGTACATAATTACACTACATTACATTCCCAGGTGGTTAAACCTTTGTCAACTGTGAGTAACAAAATGCTCCATCACTTGGGAATATAATGTAGTGTAATTATGTACATAGATTTTTAACTGAATGTATGAATGAGTAGTATGCTTGTGTGGTTTTTATGGGATTGACGAGCTATGGTTACATCTCATATGGCTGAAAAAAACCCAGCTTTGTTTGTCTAGCAAATAAAATAAAAAAAATAAAAAATAATAATACGATGTTTCATCCCCGGAAGAAGGAATCATAAGCAAGGAGTCTGTAAACCTTTGAAGGCCAACAACATTATGATAATTAACGTGCTTTTGAAGTGTTTGTGGATGGAAATTACCATGATCTTTAGGGAAAGTGAAAGGTGATTTTTATTTTTAATAGTATATCATTAATGAATTGCACGTAAACTATGTGCACTTTGCTGGGGTTTTAATACCTTAAAAGTGCAAATATAATAACCTTTTATTTGGTTTTACTTTAGTGTCTTGTAAAATGCTCATGACTCAAATCCTATCAAGTATTTGTGGAAAATAGCTGTCTTCTATTTTGACCCGCACCACACAGTTATGGAAAGGTCTGCAATCTGCATGGTTGGCAATTTTACTTTGTCTGCTATAAGCTTGTTACTTCCATACCACCAAAATTTCAATCCATTATTTGTGTCTGATATGATCCAGCATAGCATCAGGAAGGTGGTGACAATTCAGTGGCCACTGTTTATAAAGCAGTTAAAAAAGAGTGAAGCTAAATTCCAAATTCCCATAATATGCATGTGCAGATTGCAAATAAATCATTTTCCAGGTATGAAAATCATCACAATATCTTATAAGTTTCTAAGTACTTATATGTTATATTTATGCATATAATCAATTATATGCATTAATGTGCTTCTTCTTCATATGGCATTACAGTTTGTCAAAATCCATTGCCACTGAGTGGAGGTGAAGGCTTAATTAGAATTCTCTGCTGGGAATACACTGGATTCCCAGCGTATTCCCAGCAGAGAATTATAATCCTGTATCTTTCCTCCAGTACAGTGCTGCAGGAAAGATATGAATTGCAGGCAAGAAACCGCCAGAAATGGCTCATACCTCAAGGGCCGATTTTTGTGGACACATCCATTGCTTCGTGTTTATGTTCAGGAGAAAACCCTGAATTGGATGGATGGCAATGAGGATTCAAACTCATGGCAGTCACTTAGCTGATGATAGCCAACTGCACCACAACAGTAATTTAACAATTATTATATTTGCACTTTTAAGGTATTAAACCCCTGCAAAGTGTGCATAGTTTATGTGCAATTCATAAATGAAATACTATTAAAAAGCACCAATCACTTACCCTAAAGATCATGGTAATTTCCATCGACAACACACTTCCAGCATGTGAATTATCGTAATGTTGTTGGCCTTCAAAGGTTTACAGACATCTTGCTTACGATTCCTTCTTCCGGGGATGAAACATCATATTTATTTATTTTTTTAAAGCCATATGAGATGTAACTATAAGCTTGTCAATTCCATAAAAACCACACAAGCATACTACTCATTCATACAATTCAATTAAAAACTATGTACATATTTACACAACCTTACATTCCTAGGTGGTTAAACGTTTGTCACCTGTGAGTAACGAACTGCTCCTTCTGTTTCAAAACCCCTGCCACTCCCAATGCAAGTGTCACACTCATTCAGCCCCTCACACACATTCTTCTAGCGCTTTCAACAGACTACTGTCGTCATCAGGAGGCAGGTGTGTCTCACCCGCCCACCACACCTCAAGTGAGCAGAGCCATCGAGGCACGGGCCCCAGTCGCAATCTCTGAATCGTTGTGTCTCTGGCGCCATCTATTGTCATTGCTGCTCTGTTTTCTTTTTTTCTTTCTAAGCTGTTGTTCAATTTTTATTAGGGCCTTCCATTGTTCGTTTAAGTTGCTAGGCTCATTAATGTTGCATAATCTTGATCTGTTTTTTTTTCAATTAACACTGACTCTGCAATTCTTAACTGCCTTTCGTTTTTACAGCTCTTAATAATTTTAATATCCTCAAACCCTGGACATTGTTGATTTTCCATACAGTATTGGGTTAATGCTGTCTTAGCTTCTTTTTATTCCAATTATTTATATGCTGGTTCAATCTATACTTTAATTTATTCTTGGTGCTGCCTATATATGACACAGGTGGTTGCTGGTTTATAGGGATTTCATAAATTCCTGCTCTATCTAATTGGCTGATTTTTTCATTTTTAATCACTAAATTTTTTACAGTAAGTACCTGATTTCCTACCTGTATGTCATACTTACCACAAACTTTATTAATTTCTGCTGAAACATTTTCTACATGTGGTATTGCCCCTACATATTTTACAAGTTTTTTTATCAATCATGGCTTTATTGTTAGCTTCAGTTACTTCATAAATCCAATTTTTTAATACTTGTTTAGGGTAACCAAAATCATATGCAATTTTTTCAATATATTCAATTTCTTCTTTTTTATATTGTTCCATTGATGAGTGTGTTAAACTTCTTTTAATTAGTGTTTTAACACTATTTCTTTTATGTGTTAATGGATGTGATGACTGAAATGGTATAAGTACTGGGATATTTATATGCTGGTTCAATCTATGTTAGTTCTAGGTCACGGCACGTCACCAAAAATTCTTCCTGATTTACTGACTTTACTAATTTAATTGAACTAACACCAAAATATGTAAAAATACGAAATTGCCCAGTCACTATTAAAGATAATAAAATAATCCAGGAGTGCCAAAAAAAAAAAAAAAGATTAAGAGCTGAAATTGTCAATAAAAGGAAATTGATTTTTAATTTGAATATGAAATGTTTGCATTTAATCGATTTGATATGTTATAAAGAGTATAGAAATTTTAACGGTAATTGGAAAGATGAGATTTTGAATGTAACCTTCAGGGAAATTTTTGACATCGTGGAATACGAAAAGAAATGCTGAAAAACAGTCATGGAAAAAAGTTGCACGTGATGATTGACAGACAACGAGTACATGAACAACGGGAGAATATGTATGAGGTATATCAGAATAAATCCAACTTGACCTTGAGCTTCACGCAAAGAGCGGTTTTGCAGAGAGGTAAAAAATTTGCGTTTCCACGAAGCCTGCCGAAGACTGAAGAATTAATACCCAACTTAGAGGAAATGGCACGTAGCGTACCGGCAGAAGAACGTGAAAAATTTAGAAGTAAATTGTATAGAATTGTTTTGAAGGAATTTAATGAAAAAAGTAGTAAAAAGAAATATCATTTAGATAAAATTCAGTACGAGAAAGAACAACTGATTAAATTAAGAGATGACCCAACAATTAAATTTTGTGAAGCTGATAAAATAAGGCAAATTGTAATATTAAACACTACTGAATATAATCTAAAAATGAATAGAGCTATAGAGGAACTGAATTGCAGCATTCTGACAAAAGACCCAACCGAATCTCAAGTAAGGTACTTAGTTAGAATAAGAAATCACAGCACCTTGCCTGATGAAATAAAGAAAGCGTACCCACCAATGGGTACTGGAATACCAAAAATGTTTGCAAAAATAAAAACTCATAAGCCTGATACACCTATGAGAGTGATTGTATCAAAAAGGAATTCCCCACTAATAAAGCTGGAAAAAAATATCTACAATTTTTGGCACCTTTGTTCATGAAGACAAGGTTCACTGTGAAGAATACATACAAATTCATTGAGAAAATAAAGTAATTAAACAAGATTTAAGTGAATATCATATAGCTAGTATGGATGTGAGAGCTCTTTTTCCTAGCACACCAGTACCTCAGGCAATTGAAATAATTATTGAAAAATTATATGTGTTAGACAATGAATGCAATACAAATAGAGGAATTAAGAGAAATTTTATTGTACATATATGAAAATAACATTTTTAAGTTTAACAACAAGATGTACAAACAAAATTATGGTGTACCTATGGGGTCACCATTGTCAACTTTATTTGCTGAAATTATAATGAGTGACATAGAGGAAAAAATAATAAGTAAACTCAAAGATCCACCACTGATATACTGCAGATATGTTGATGACATTTTTCTGTTGTCGTCCAGGCTAAAAAATGATGAACTTTGAGGACTTGACAAAAAAGTATAGTGAAATTTATCCATCTATTGAACTGACAGTAGAACAAGAACATGACAATACTTTGGCATTTCTGGATATTTTGATAATTAAAACAAATGATAATATGCAATTCAGAGTACATAGAAAATCTTCATATATCCCAGTACTTATACCATTTCAGTCATCGCATTCATCAACACATAAAAGAAATAGTGTTAAAACACTAATTAAAAGAAGTTTAACACACTCATCAATGGAACAATATAAAAAAGAAGAAATTGAATATATTGAAAAAATTGCATATGATTTTGGTTACCCTAAACAGGTATGAAGAAAGTGGAATTTATGAAGTAACTGAAGCTAACAATAAAGCCATGATTGATAAAAAACTTATAAAATATGTAGGGGCAATACCATATGTAGAAAATGTTTCAGCAGAAATTAATAAAGTTTGTGGCAAGTATGACATACAGGTAGGAAATCAGGTACTTACTGTAAAAAATTTAGTGATTAAAAATGAAAAAATCAGCCAATTAGATAGAGCAGGAATTTATGAAATCCCTATAAACCAGCAACCACCTGTGTCATATATAGGCAGCACCAAGAATAAATTAAAGTATAGATTGAACCAGCATATAAATAATTGGAATAAAAAGAAGCTAAGACAGCATTAACCCAATACTGTATGGAAAATCAACAATGTCCAGGGTTTGAGGATATTAAAATTATTAAGAGCTGTAAAAACGAAAGGCAGTTAAGAATTGCAGAGTCAGTGTTAATTGAAAAAAACAGATCAAGATTATGCAACATTAATGAGCCTAGCAACTTAAACGAACAATGGAAGGCCCTAATAAAAATTGAACAACAGCTTAGAAAGAAAAAAGAAAACAGAGCAGCAATGACAACAGATGGCGCCAGAGACACAACGATTCAGAGATTGCGACTGGGGCCCGTGCCTCGATGGCTCTGCTCACTTGAGGTGTGGTGGGCGGGTGAGACACACCTGCCTCCTGATGACGACAGTAGTCTGTTGAAAGCGCTAGAAGAATGTGTGTGAGAGGGGCTGAATGAGTGTGACACTTGCATTGGGAGTGGCAGGGGTTTTGAAACAGAAGGAGCAGTTCGTTACTCACAGGTGACAAAGGTTTAACCACCTAGGAATGTAAGGTTGTGTAAATATGTACATAGTTTTTAATTGAATTGTATGAATGAGTAGTATGCTTGTGTGGTTTTTATGGAATTGACAAGCTTATAGTTACATCTCATATGGCTTTAAAAAATAAATAAATACGATGTTTCATCCCCGGAAGAAGGAATCGTAAGCAAGATGTCTGTAAACCTTTGAAGGCCAACAACATTACGATAATTGACGTGCTGGAAGTGTGTTGTCGATGGAAATTACCATGATCTTTAGGGTAAGTGATTGGTGCTTTTTAATAGTATTTCAGTAATTTAACGTGCTTCTAAGTTGTAGAGAAACAGCACTCAGTCTTCAAATTTTGCTGTATTTTTAAAAAGATCTATTTTTAAAACATAAAAAAAGGGTGGGGGCAAATATATGCTGGTGTACTAATGGTTACTTCAATATTTGTTATTTTTCTTTGTTTTTTCTTTTTTGAAATAGAATAGTACAAAGTTTTGAAAAATATTTCTGAATCATTATATTCCCTCCCTTTTATATATGGAACTTAGTACTTGATGTCCATTTTCGTATTATTTCAGAAACGTTGACCCATTAAATTTCCAGCCTATTGTGCACATCGGTGTTGTAGAACTGAGTGAATCCACTTGCATTCATCTAGTTGCTGTCACACAGTGTGGTAAGTTTGGCATACATTTTGAGTTGTTCTCCCTGCAAAATTATGTTAACTGGGTGGTGACTTTTTTATGTACCTGCTTCTAGAGACAAAGACAACTAGCTTCTCGGAAAGCATTTGTTGAAACCACATTTACAGTGTAGATGATTAAAATGGAATAATGTAATGCAGTGCAGAATATAGGAATTATAGGTTCAATTAAAAGAAATATCCATAGTGTTTATGTGATCTCAGTAGCTAGTTGGAGGAACTAAACACCCTGTGGGCTATCTAGTCAAAAGCTTGGGGGAAGATACTATATTTCTCATTATTGGTTTCATCGTATCATTAGTAAATACGAGGGAGATTCAAATTTGCCATGGACTTTTTTCCTTAATCAGATATTTATTTACCATACAGCTGATGTTACATCACTTACTTTTTGAAGTAATCTCCGTCATGGTCCATACATTTTTTCCAGCATTCTGGTAGCTTCTGAATCCCAGTTTCATAGAATTCTTTACTCTATTGTTTAAACCATCTCTAGTGTTCTCCCCTGATTTTTTTTACAGATGGATGGCAAGAAATTTTAGCTGGATGGTATTAATGATCCCTTCCCCAACTGAGAAACAAAGGGATGTTATTTTACTTAACATTATTATACTTATTAAACATCTTTAGTGGTGTGGCAGGTATTAATGTAGCATAACATGATAAACAACATTAAAAAATTATACATAAATGATTTAAAAAAATGAGTGCTTACTAATAAACCATATTTGACCAAGATTTCAGCCAGTTTTCATCAATATTTGTGATGTATGTAGGGATAAGTTTTCCTTTCTTATTATTATGTGTGTTGTGAAAATGTTCATTAAAGGAAATTTAGCTGGGTGGGCTGCCCAGTGAAAAGGCTCTAGGGAGAACACTACATCTCAGGATGACACTTTTCACCTTTCCATTTGATCTGAACTTCTGCCCTCCCAAAAATTCCTTTAATGGACCGAACATGTGGTAGTCACATGGTGACATATCTGTGCTGTACGGAGGGTGTGGTACAACGTCCCATCCCAATTCCTCCAATGTTTCCATAGTCACTTTAGCAGTGTGGGGCCTAGTGTAGTCTTGGAGAAGGCATACTCCACTTTTGAGGAGTCCTGGTCTCTTCTTTCTAAGTGCTGCTTTAATGGAGTTCTTGAGGAGATCGCTGCAATAGCTGGCATTGATTGTTTGACGATATCCTAGGAAATCTGTAAGAATAATTAATGTCCCAAAACACCATAGCCATTACCTTCGTGGCTGATGCCTTGATCTTGAATTTTTTTGGGTGGGGACGAATCATTGTGTCTCTACTCCATGCTTGCACATTTTCTTTCCGGCATATGGTGATGAATCCATGTCTCGTCCACTGCCACCATACGTCTGAGAAAGTTGTCTCCTTCTCTCTGATGTCTTTGAAACAACCTGTTCGCAATTCGCAACCTGCTGGCTTTCCGCTCGTCGAACAGCTGCTTCGGTACCCATCTGGCACACACTTTGCTGAAGTGCGGCTTATCATGGATAATGGTATGCATGCTGCTGGCGCTAATGTTCAATGCAGAGCTCAGGTCACTTACAGTGATCCTCCTATTATTCCGTTGAGCACATTCACGTGTGCAGTCATGGCGTCGTTAACAGCAGTTGCCGGTCGCGCCTTGTATGGTTCGTTGCTGACACTTTGTCTGCCTTCCTTGAACGCTTTTACACCATTCAAAGACGGATGAACGGGACAGACATGAATCACCAATCTGTGTTTGAAGTATCTGGTGAATTCCACTGCCACTCGCACCTTAATTGCAAAGAAATTTAATAATTATTCTCTGCTGCACTGAAGTCGAAACACCTTCACTCACCATTTCTCTTTCTGCAATGCGGGAGTTGTCATGGCAATGAAAATTAATGAAACAAGTGGAGTTCTGGTAGCGTGAGATGTCAATATTGCCAAACGCACAAGTTTTCAAACTAATGTATTAGAAACAAAAATCCAGGTCAAATTTGAATGCCCATAACATATGTATATCAGTGTCAAGAGTTAATAAAGAAAATATGGTCATTTGTAATTTTTGTTAATTCAATAACTTCTCTTACACCATGCATTAAACGTACATGAGATCATTCCGTGAATTCATGGAATTCTGCTGTTTTCGTCGTCATTTGGATTGTTCTCAAGATCGATGTCAGACTTAAGAGAAATTTTAAGTGGATTAGTTGGAGGAAGTTTGTTTACCTCAAGGAACGATATTTTCAAAACTTTCAAGAAATGGAAGCTAAACGAAGTGAACTGCAGATTTTTCTCATAATCGTAATTTTTTTTCCAGAGATGCTCCTTCCACCCGGTTTTGTGGTTAAATATCATTTTATTCCACAAATATTTGTAGAATAAAATGATATTGAGCAACAAAACTGTTTAGTTTTTTAAAATTAATTTTTCATCTTGAAAACTTGGAAAATTTTAAATTTTTCAAAAAAGGAAGTTAGACATTGCAAAAATATCGCTGTGATCTTTTGGCATGAGATTCTTCCAGTTGTGTGGTTCTCGAGATCGATGCGTTAATGAACAAAGTAGAAATAGGGTAGTCCTGGTACTTTTTAGCACAAAAGACATGCTACAAATACCAGGACTAAATTTATTATTGAAAATGCAAAACACTTAGAAGCTAATTAACTGTATATCTTTCTGAGTTGATGCAGTGGTCCCTGTGTTTCTGCTACTTCATAAAGTTCAGGTGGAAGGAAGCCTTTTGGACTAGGTTCAACTCTTGTGATGCATTCTCAATGATGACACACTCAGTTTTTTGTCCCTTAAGAGATTTTTTTTTATTTAGGAAACAAAAAGAGTTAGCATGGTGCCAAATCTAAGATTTGGTGTTTTATTAGGAATTCACGGATTGAGAGTGCTAAATTTGCAGATGCATTATTATGATGCAGCGGCCAAAATTTAAACTCCCATTGTTGTGGCCACCAGCATCGATTTTGTTTTCTTTGATATTTTGAAAACCTTGTCGTAATGAGTTTGGTTCACATTCTGCTGATTTGGGGCAAATTCAAATTGCACTACACAAAGTATCGCCTTTGCATTTTATTTTACTTGCGAGACTGTTTGGAGTAGAGGAGAGGTTTTTTTATCTTCCATTCAGATTATTGATGTTTTGTTTCGTGGTCAACAGTTTTGTTTTGTGGTCAACAGGATCAAGATTTGGCACCTCTGATAATATTTTCTATGAAGTGTGGGTCCATCGCTTATATGCTTTTTAAGATCCTGACAAAACTTCAACATGGTGCTCCTTTTTCGTCATGTGTGAGAAGCCTAAGCACAAACTTTGTTATAACTCTTCTCATCTTCATATCCTCTGTGAAAATCATGATATGACTCAGTTGAGATGCCAGTTTGGCCGATAGTTAGTCATCTACAGGGTGTCCACAATGTCTTGTTACCCCCCCCCCCCCGCCCCTCCTGTAATAAGAAATGTAAGTGAGCTATGTATCTGTTGTATGATGTATATGTTGAGGCATCCTTAAACACCCAGTGAATCCGTTTGGGCTCCGTCATTCTCGTGACAGAGAATAAATAATTTTACGCCAAGTTCTGTGGGACATTTTCCGAAGCAGTTGCGGGGTGATACGAGAGAAAGCATGTCTCACTGCTTGTTTAAGTTCATCAGTGATTTGGTAGATTTGGTAGCGCTGCAGTGCAACAATCTCCTTTATGAAACCCCCAAAGGATATTATCACACGTTGAGAGATCTGGGCTTCGAGGTGGCCATTCAAGTGGAGCGGGCAGCACTGCTGAACCTCGGCCAGTCCAACGACCCCGAAAGACCTCACCAAGGTATTCCCGAACAGCGATTGCGTAATGGGCGGGTGCCCCATCCTGTTGGAACCATATGTCATTCAGAATGCCAAAATTTCCAAGTTGTGGCACAAACCAGGTTTGCAGCATGTCCAGATAAGTTGTCTGATTCATTGGACAATCAAAGAAATACGGTCCAAACAGATGTCGACTATTCATTGCAGCCCATATCATGACATGCGGAGGATGATGTTCCAATTCTTCGACATAATGTGGGTTTTCCTTGGACTAGAACACAACGTTCCGTCATCGACAGCTGCGGTATATTGCACATTCATCACTGAAAATGACCTTTCCCTTTTTGGGATTGTGGCAAATGTCTGAAGCATCATTGCACATGCATTCCGTCTGCGGTTTAAATCGATGTCTGATAACTCCTGAACGAACATCGGGCGATATGCGTGCAAATTCAGTTCATTCTTCATGTGCTTATGCAGTGTCGATCGTGGTATTCCAAGCTCCGCTGATTGTTTGCAGAGTGACTTCGTCGGTGACCTGATAACTGATTCCTGGACCGCTTGACACTGTTGCACTCTGGTTGATGGTCTTCCCGTTCGTGGTTTATCCTTGATGTTACCTGCTTTGAAGAGTTTATGTTCCCACCACAGAAGAGTCTGTTTTGGAGGAGCCTCTTTGTCGAATCGTTGTTGGAAATCGGCACGCACTCCACGCATTGTCTTCCCTGTGCGTGGACGTTTGTGTACCCGGACACTTTCAACAATCTGCTGTTCCAGGGTGTATTCGCTGGTATCACACATGTTTCCGATACCTAATCTGTAAATAAACAACCATAACTCAACATATACATCATACAACAGATACATGGCTCACTTACATTTCTTATTACGGGGGAAGGGGGGCAAGACATTATGGACACACTGTACTTCATTCACATGGGCAAGGGAATCATCTGTTCTTGAAGGACTTCCAGAGCTAGGGTCATCTTCAATCCATGTTCAACTTGCTTGAAATCTATGTAGACCATTCAGAATTTTTTGAGTTGCATAGAGTGTCTTCCCCAAATGCTGTTTGCAACATTTCAAATGTTTTGTCAGGCACTTTTCCCAAGTTTTAGAAAAAAACAAATATGCTTACTTGCTTCCTTTTCACATTGTCTAAACTGCTTAAATGCAAATTCAATGGAGTAATAAGTGAGAATGAAAGTATTGGGTGTGTGCATAAGTTCTACCCATTTTTGTAGGCTACAAAGAAAGGAGGAGAACACAACAAATAATGCACCTAGGATTTCACATAATTGCCATGATGCTGTTAGAGGTGAATCCCATGCCGGAAAAACTCCCGTGTTTTAGAGTTATAAAAAGTCATGCCATTTTCACATCGTCCGCATCATCAAAGGTTTAGAGAGCGAAGGCGTTCTGTAACGATTGAAAAAGGTGGTAGTCCATTGGTGCGGGTTAGGTAACACTTTCCAACCAAAGTCCAGTAATTTTTGGCGAGCGATTAAAGCAGCATGAGGTCTGGCATTATCATGATGAAGGATCACGCCTTTGCGATTGACAAGTGCTGGCCACTTCGATGTCAGTTGTTCTCACAATCTGTCCAACTGTTGGCAGAAGAGGTCAGCCTTTGCCATCTGGTTAGGTGCCAACACTTCCCAGTGGACTATTCCCTGGACATCCCACCAAACACTCAACAAAACCTTTTTGGGATGCAGTCCTTTTGAGGTTGATGGAGCAGGCTCCGCACCTTGGCATACAGTCCGTCGACACTTTACATTATGGTACAGTACCCATTTCTCATCACCTGTTACAATTTATCCCAAAAAGGGTTCATTTGTGTGACAAGAAAGCAAAGAAACACAGGTAACAGATTCTCTCCTCTTGTTGCTTTGCAGAAAGCTGGTAGGGAACCTAGTTATCAAACTTGGCGATGAACACAAGCACACGCATCCATCTTTTGACTGTTGTTCTGTGTGCTGAAAACATTTTCACTAATTCCTGAACGGTTGGATGTCGGTCATTTGTTATGGCTTGGACCACATCCTCGTCAGAAACCACAGATGGACGTTCAGGACATAGTTGATCTTTACAGCTTCTGTCTCTGTCGCAGAATTTCCAAAACCAGCGGCGATATGTGCTATCATCAACTGCATACTCCCCATACTCTTGACGGATGTTGCGGCAAGCCACGGCTGCAGTGCTGCCTTTATTGAACTTGTACAGTAAACAATGTCTAATGTTCTCCTTATTGCATGTCATGTTACACCACCCGTGATTTCTGTTACGGATGACTAACTCGGACAAACCTAATGCCTCTATATACTTTACTGCTCCACGCTTTATTGGCCAAAAATTCGACATCACAGCGTTATCTGTGATGTAACTACTCTGATCACAGTTTGCATCTATTACAAAAACAGGTAGAACTTTTGCACATACCCAATAGGTAGATATACACACATACTCACACACAGACCTGAAACTGTGCATGACTTTTAGCAACCCTGCTTCTATCATATCTGTATATAGACATCTAGTGTTACACACTTAGCACAATAACTACGGCTGTAGTTCTGGTACTTATTTAATGCACTTTGATTGCCTTTACAAGCAATTTTAGAGTGTTAGCTTTCAGTCTTTGCACTTTCTGTCAGTTTTCTTTTTTCTGTTTTTCTGTTATCACTTTGTGCCCATGTTGCACTCTGACTACAGTAACTGTTCTGTTCAAATAATTTCATTAAAAAGAAATAAAGAGAGGTTTGGGAGAAATACTGAACTTCTACTCTATGTACTATAATTGCCAAAATTTAGCATTAGTGTGTCAAATTATAGTGATGTAAAGATGTAAAATAGATCAGCTCATGTTAATTATCAGCATGTAAGTGAAAAATTAATAATCATTGTAGTTATAAATTTGTTCTGTAAGTTTTCTGAGTAGTCAGACGTAATTATTTTATTCACACAAATCAGGTGCAAAAAGTAAAGCGAAGTAAATCACTCATATATCTGAATTTTGGAACCTGCACAGTATTTGGGCTTAAAAGTATGTAAAACCACAAAATTATTCTTGTTCGTTTGCTTAAAATCCATTGAAAGGAAGTTTATTGTTGCTGAATGATTAATGTTTAGATAAAAGAGAAGGAAGGTTGGACATGGACTGTATGTGCCGATGATGTTATTTTCAAATATAATTAAATATAATTTTTTCAAATACAATTAAATATATTTGTTATGCTGGCATCTACTTTTGAAAACAACTCATCAAAATGTGCACAGACATCTCATTTGCAAAATATGCTACTACGTCCTGCTGTTTCAAAAAAATTATTTAAACAAAAAGCTACCAAATTTAATTTCCTATTTCTGGGAACATTAGATTCATCCAGCTGACATCTTCCATTGAATGAAACTCCAAACCACAATTTAATCAGACAAGTTAGTAAAATCATGCAATGCATTGATTATGCTACACTTTCCAGCATTCCAGAAATCATAGGAAAATGCCTTGGTTTTGAGAGAACTAAACTATAATATAACGTTTGAGGTTCACATATATCAAAATTAAATCGTGTTACCTATTTCTATTATCAAGAGCTAACACACATAAGCTGTTTTATAAATGAAAAATCCCATTTAAATCGGGCAATTTTTGTGGAAGTTGTCATGCGAAAATAATGGTTAATGAATCTCATGCATGCCCACTGCCCGCAATTGCTGACAATAAAACCATTTTTGGCATTTAACTGCTTCCAAAGTTGTTATCATGGTTCGTACGTGTCCTGGAAATCCTGGAAAAGTCCTGGAATTCCATTTTGTCCTGGAAATGTTCTAAAATTCTGTTATATGTCTTGGAATTTTATCCATTCCGGCCTTTTTGTCCCTGCTCAATGTTTTGTAGTTGAAGATTTTTCTACTGACGTAACTTATGTCTGACAAATTTTCCTCCCCATCCCATGCAAAACGTGGCGGGTGTTGGGGGTGGGGGGTGGTGGGTCTTGTCTGTTAGGAGGACTGAAGCTGCGGTATATTCGGATCTTTTGGCGGCGTGCTTATGTTATCACTTTGTCTGTCCGACCGGGAAGACCATATCTCTGCAATAATTAGCTCGATTTGTAAAATTCTTTTTGTATTAGGAAGCTTAAAATGTGAGAATGATGATCTATTTGTAACGGGTTTTTTCTGATGCACAACTTCGCAGCTAGGGGGCGCAAAAAAGATCGTATCGAATTTAAAATGCATTTTATTTCATACATTTGCTTCTAAATATCCAATTGAAAAAATTATTTATTTTTCCTTTCAATGGCCTTTCTTTATATCGAAGATTATTTTAGTTACAGTCCCTTTTTCAAATAATGCAAAAATTTTCCGCTAGAAGACGTAACAGTAAATCACGATTTTTTCAATATCTCCATTTCTAATTGTACGATTTGAAAAATCCTTCTTGCGTTGGATACAGCTCTTGAGGGGAAATGTTTTGCATAGAATTTCCCATTTTTTGGGGGAAATGGTTTGGCCGCCAGGGGCGTAAGTGTTTATTTTTGCTTCTGATGTATTTGCAATAAAATCTGAGCTCAAAACTCGATTGAAAAAATTCCTCCGTGGACTGAAAACTTTTTGAGAATACCTCCTGCTTAAATAGTGCATAATTTCCCACCAGTGGGCGTACATGTATATCTTATTTTTGTCCGTAACTCTGTTTCTAGGTGTACGATTTGAAAAATTCTTTCTTTGTTGGAGAACATTTTCGGTGTGAAATGTTTCCCATATAATTTCAAATATTTCTTAACGCACAAGTGAGCCACTAGACGGTGTAAGTTCACGTTTCCGCGTACAGCAATATCTACGGGACTAATAATTTTCTGTTAGGGCGTAGCGGTGAATCACAATTTTCCCAATATCTCCGCTTCTAAAAGTCTGATTTGAAAAATTATTCCTGTGTTGGATATAGTTCTTCAGGGGAAATGTTTTGCATATGATTCCTCATTTTTGGTAAAGCATGTTTTCGCCGCCAGGGCCATGAGTGTTTATTTTTGCTTCTGATGTATTTGCAATAAAATTTGAGCTCGAAAATAGATTGAAAAAATTCCTACGTGGACCGATACCGCTCACCTCCAAAAACGTTTTGAGAATACCTCCTGCTTAAATGGTGCATAATTTTTCCACCAGGGGCTTATACGTATACTTCTTTTTGTCCATATCTCTGTTTCTAGGAGTACGATTTGAAAAATTCTTTCTTTGTTATAGACCATTTTGGGTGCGAAATGTTTCTGATATAATTTCAAATGCTTCTTAATACACAAGTGTGCCACTAGAGGGCGTAAGTTCGCATTTCCGTTTACATTAACATCTACAGGACTAATAACCTGATTGACAAATATTCTCTTTCGACCAGATACTACTAACTATGAAAACTCCTTGTGTGTATTTTCTTCCCAAAATAATGCACAATTTTGCCACTAGGGGCGCAAATATTTAATCTATTTTTCTCAATATCTGTACTTCTAAATGTCCAATTTAAAAAATTATTTTAACAACAGATACCATTTACCTTATGGAACACTAAGTTTGCATTTGAGGAGGTTTGTGGTTCATAATTCTGCAGACAAGTGGTGTTTATGTACTTCCATTTGCAGCCTATCTCTGACTCTAGAAACTCTAATGAGAAATTTCTTTTTTTTTTACTGTATGCCATTCGCTATAATAAAGATGGAGAGTGAATAAAATTTTTGCTACAATAAAGAAGATCCTCTTCAAGTAATGTGTACTTTTCCCCTAGGGGTTGTAAAGGTCAAAACGTTTTTCTTGCTATCTCTGCTTTTGGAAGACATATTTGAAAAGTTTTTTTCCTTAGCATAGCTTATGCTATAAAGAATACTTTTGGCCTGCTTCAGCTTTTCCACTGTGCAAAATTCTTCCACTAAAAGGCATACAGTTATATCATGTTACCTTCCCTATCTGTTCTTTTAACTGTTTGATGAAAATATTTTTGTCTGTAATACCTTCCTTCTGCTAGGCGGAACGTTTTTGTGCCATTTGTTAATTTTCGTAACATACTTTTTAGCCACTGGTGGAAGTAGCTGATGTTTTATAAGTAGCTGATTTTTTTTTTTTTTTTTTTTTTTTTTTTTTGTGTGGGTTGTTTTGACCTTTACTGAAATTTGCTAATCAATGCTTTACATAAAAAGTTGCCATAAAATTAGATTGCTTTGTAATATCAGAAATTTAACTCTAGTTGTTTCTTAGTATTTTCTGAGCAAACTAATCATTTTTCATCTTCTATAATTAGTTTTCTAATCATGCACAGCTAAATTGCCTTGATCACTTATGAATGCAGTTGTACACAGCCCTTGGATTTAAGGTTTTCCCATTATTCTCTTTCATTTCATGTTGAAAATTTTTGTGCATGCGTTGTTTGCTGGCGAATACAAAAGTAAAAACTTAGTTACAGCATAAATATCATGTTGAAATTTCCTTCCCTAAATAAAATGTAACACAATTTCATGATCTCATGATTATGTGTTTAAGAAATAACAACCCCTTTGGTCCTTTGAAAAAGTTCCAAATATTTCTTCTTTCCTTACTCTTAAATTTCTGATGTAAGCATTATTTCAAAATAATTAAATATAAATATTATTTTATGTATTGATTGTGTGGTATATGAAAACATTTTAAGAGTAATGCCACATACCTATGTATTTTTGAGTTTTATGCTGTTGTTTTTTATTTGTAATTTGCTTCAATAATTGAACTAAAGCCAAAGTAGAAAAATTAAAGTTTCTCAAAATCAGTAACAGTTTTGATATTTGAGTATTATCCATGATTCTAAGTTTCTGATTAGCAGCAACGGACAACATTTTTAACATTCTGCATTTAGTTTGATCAAGCATGTAAGAAGTTGTTTTGTTGTTGGTTACAGGTTGAACAGACCTGTGGTTTCATTATATTTTAAGAGCTCAAATATAATATTTGTTTTTTTCAGCTTTTCATTTTCCTTCAATAGAATTTCATTTTCTGTTTTCAGGTCTTTCATACATTCAATTTCAGTATTTTCATCATTGGCACTCCACATGTCTTCCAAAATTTCCTCTGCATTATCAGAGTTTATCAAATCGCCAACAAGATCAGTTCGTTTCCTTTTCTCCCGTCTGTTCTTTCTCTCTGAATTAGAATTTACATTAAAGTTTTTCGGGAGGTTTAAACTTGGTACAGCTGTGTCCTTTAGCATTTTGCGGATAGGCAAACCTAGAAGTTCCTTCCTTAAATCGCGTTCGTAGTCTTCCTCAGGAAAATGTTCCGAACAGATAGCTGAATTCATTTCGTTGAAACTGTCAGCTCGTTTGCATCTCAATTTCCATGTTTTACGCAAAACTTCATTTTTCGGAAACCTATGGTAATGAATGCCATTCCTTCTGGTTTTCGAATAATAATTTTGACACGTTGCTATTGTGCACGAACCAGGCATGTTCAGTGTTTAACGTATAACCAAGGAAAAGAACATTTGTTTGCTACAAATACCTAGCTACAAATGAGACAATGTAGCATTCAGACCCTGAACCAGAAAAACGGGAGCAAGCAGCTTTAGGCGGATGGGATGTGGAGATCTCCGGGACTGCGACGTCACGAAGGCGACCCCTGAGACAGTGCTCGGCGGAAGTGTCGGATAAGCATAACCTTGGAGTCTACTAACCTTGGTACCCTACCACATACTAAAATTTCATCGAAATCGAACCATTTTTACGCGAGCTATCATGCGGACAGACAGACAGACGGACAAATCTGAAGCATGTACGCTTCTTCAACCTACGGTTGGAAAGCCTAAATAAAAACAGTAACAACTACAGTGCCACCCTGGTGGCCAAGTTTTTGGAGGCAATGGCCTCTGACCATTTGTCCAAGATGGGCCCAAGTTAAAGTCCTTGATGTGCCATGGGTGGTATGCTTGTTTTACAGCACGTGCTCTCTTCCTCCCCTGGAACCAGTTACCCCCAAATTAGGAATAGGCAAGTGCTTATAGCCTTAAGATATGCTCATGGTGGTCATTAAACTCTGTGCAATGCGCATGTGCATGCACACACACATATATATATATATATAAAAGAACATCAACTAAAGCAGTGTTTAGTTCCCAGGAGGCACACACAGTTGTATCTATGTGGCATATCTTGAAAAAAAAAATAAAAAAAAATGCAACCACTTCAAAGCATACTTCATTGTTTTCAGTCCCCAGCCACTTCTTTGGTGTCTGAGTGAGTTTGTGTCCTGGATGAAGAATAGGTGATGTGTTTATATTATGGTATGGGTTTTCTCTCTTTCCTGGATCCAATGGCCCCAAATTAGGGACAGGTAAATTAGTGGGAATAAATGATGACCTTAAGAGTTGCTTATGGTGTTCAGTAAACCCCAAAACAAAACAAAAAATATCCGCCCTCCCTTCACTTCCCATAATTAAAAAAAAAGAAAGAAAGTGCTTTCTGTTGTATTTATTCCTTCATTTAAAGCAACCCAATGGGACATAGATGGGAAGAAAATTTTGTATGCAGTGTTTGAAGTCTAAATTTTGAATATTCCAAGTCTTTGAATTAGCATTGGTTGGTTGCATGGGTACTTTACAGAATTCACTCAAAGCATATTTTAAGTGGATCTTGTGCATTTTCAAAAGTAATCTTTCAATGTCATGATAAATATTTTTTGCTTCGTAGAAAAAGTTCAGTCGTGATTTTGTCACGGAGATATGGATAAATTTCATTGTGAAGAACTATATATACAGGGTGATTCAGCTAAGCATGTACACATTTCTGGGAGGGGTAGGTTGCACAGAGACAAATCGGAATCACATAGCAATGCAGGGTCGGAAACCCCATCTTCATGCGGTAGATGGCGTTGTTCCGCCGCGAGACTGCTCCTACTTTGTTTCAGGATATCGTCATTTGTAAACCGCCCACAGAGGTAGAATGATGGCTGAATTCACGAATGCGGAAATGGCTGATATGCACCTTGCATATGGAGCAGCGGACTGCAACGGACAAGCCGCTGTGTGACTGCACCAGGAATGGTACCTGATGATACGAGTGCCAGACCACCAAGTGTATGCACGGCTGCATCAGAGCTATTAAACAAACAACAGGTCTCTCAGTAGCTGTGCAGTGCAATGTAGTTCCAGCATGATGGGGCCCCCGCCCATTTCAGCAATGAGGTTCGTCATCACTTAAACATGCCATTTGGACATCAGTGGATCGGGCGTTCATTGGTCTGCAAGATCGCCAGACTTAACATGCTTTTATTACTTCTTCTGGTGTTACATCGAAGGACTGGTGTACGACATTCCCGTTGAAAGGGATGGGGACCTTGTAGCACACATCTCTGTAGCTGCTTCGGAAGTCCGAGACAGGCCAGAAATTTTCCAAAGTGTACGTGATTCCATGCGCCGGCAATGTCAAGCGTGTGTTGCATCTCATGGTCGCAATTTTGAGCACCTTCTGTAACCTCAATGAATTTCGCAAATGTCTTGTGAGTAAAAAAACCATTTTGTTCTCTTACGTGCTGCTCTTTCACTTCTCATCCTCTCAGTACACTAGCACATGAAGATGGCATTTCCGACCCTGCATTGTTATGTGATTCCGATTTGTCTTTGTACAATCAACCCATCCCAGAAGTTTGTACATGCTTAGCTGAATCACCCTTGCATATTGTAATGTGTGTGATCTGTGCCAAAGGCATACATGAATGTACTCTAGGTAAAAGACATCATGCGAATCACACCATTGAATAAATATTGCTGTCACTGCACGATGAATAAATAAAAAACGAAAATAAAATCTATTCTAATTAAAATCTTTAATTCATT
This sequence comes from Macrothele yani, assembly GCA_039090855.1. Classification (NCBI taxonomy): domain Eukaryota; kingdom Metazoa; phylum Arthropoda; class Arachnida; order Araneae; family Macrothelidae; genus Macrothele; species Macrothele yani. The sequence continues at coordinate 40,251,000 of CM077006.1, forward strand.
AAAAACTTTAGTTAAAATATCTATACGAGATCTTTCGAACCAACAACTGGCTCATCTTCAAGTAGGAATACTAAAACAGACCTGCCAGCTGTTACGATTTTATCATATTTAGTACGATAAATCATGCTGCAGTACAATATGATTGTGCCACCAAAAATACGATTTTTTAAAAAAGTAATGTTTTTCTCCTTTTCAGACAGAAGTAGAGGAAAATTTACATGCAATCTGTTTTTTGTTTTTTTTTACCTTCCAAAGTTTTTTTTTTACTCAGAGAGGTTTCCAATTTCTCATAACAAATCCCCCTGCGTCTAGTTTCCCAATGGAAATAAAGTAAGTCAAGTCAAGTGCAATCAGCAACCAATGGACGAATCCCGATTCTTCGTTTCGTATGACGTTCAAGATTGATTCGTATTTTCGACTCTTTGTCAATAATAAAAGGTGCTGATTGGTTGGTGATGGAATGTGGATAAGTGTCTGTTTATTCGAAACAACCTCCCTCCTCTTTCACCTGCAACCATCACGGATTTATATAGCTACACCTTACACCATCAATAATTTATGTAGCTCAAATAGGCTTAAAAAATTATCAGCACGCATCATGTTACGATTTTTCCATTTGAGTGTTACGTTTTTTGGTTCTGAGAGGTTGGCAGGTCTGCTAAAACATATTACAGACAGTACATGCCTTAAATAGGCAGGTGGTGAATGTTCATGATGTAAGTGTTGGGTCGTGCGCATCTTCACAGAAACGATTTGACATAGTTCAACAATTCAACATAAGCTAAGTCATGTTTGGGTTGCTGAACAGTACTTCACCTCCTCCTCGGAACCCCCAAATAGAGGTTTCCATAGTAGTGGAATAAATTTAGGTAGTTGATCATCACAGCTGGATTTGGCATTACTGTAAATATATAAACTTTCGGTTAGTAAGGTTGAACTCTTTAAAGCTGGGCTTGCTGGAATAGTAGTTTCATTCCAAAGGAGGTAATGAGTCGTCCTGGTCCAAAAGTCTTGAAAGTGAGGTGAAAGCTGAATAATTTTTAACGTTGTATTTATGTTTGGATAATCTGTTACCCAATGTCCGAAGAGTGAATCCTAAGTAGACTTGATCGGCTTCAGTTGGGTCCAAAATATTGTATACCTGTATGGCATACATGAATGTTATACTGGTACACAATGCACGATATAATGATGTAATGATGATATGCAAAACACTTCTGAAAACCGAGCTGTTATTCTTTTTGCAACAGTGTTTGAAATAGGTTGGTGTGAAATTAGTTCATTTTATATATTAATCCCAGAAATGTAATTTTCATGAGATAGTAGGTGACTTCAGATTTCTTTTATTGAACATTGCTAATCTTCAATGAAGAGCAATTGAATTAGAGACAGCTGGCGTTATGCAAATGTGGCGCTGTGGACGGCCCTGTAAACGAAAACGACATGACGTATGAAGCGATCCGACAATATAGGGAGTGATGCGGCGGGAATCAGTAAGAGTCAGACGCAGTATGGGTAAGATGAAGGATCTAAGCACATTTGATCATGGGCAAATTGTCAGGGCCCGACGAATGGGCCACTCCATCTCGGAAGTCGTGCAGGCACTGGGATTTTCACAAGCCACTGTGTCACTGGTGCACCGTGAGTACATTGAATCCGGTAAAACCATCCCTGCAAGGGCCAACTGCCGTGGGCAACAGCGTGTAGATGAGCGGGGTCATCGTTGGCTAGCTCGCATTGTAACAGCGGATAGACGGGCCACAGTGCAAGAAATCACTCAGCAATTTAACGCTGGTGCACAAAAACATGTAAGCAGCCACACCATCCAGAACCATCTTCCTATGGGGTACAAAAGCCATGGTCCCGCGAGGGTTCCGCTGCTAACTGCACATCACAGGGTGCAGAGATTAGCATGGGCGCGGGAACATCGCCACTGGACCCTAGATATGTTGAAAAATGTTGCCTGGACTGATGAGTCGAGATTCACGTTGGTACATGCGGATGGCAGGATACAAGTACGGCGCAAACCACATGAAGCGATGGTTCCTTCTTGCCAGCAGGGTACTCTTCAAGCTGGTGGTGGTGGGGAGGGGGGGCATTCTCGCCTGTGGACTGTTTACGTGAACTGAAATGGGACCCCTGGTACGTGTGACATCGTCCCTCACAGGTCAACATTACTGGGATATCCGGGACGACCATTTGCTCACGTTTGTGCGTCTTCAACATCCCACTAAGGACCTCATCCTGCAACAAGACAATGCACCGTGCCATTGCTCCCGAATTGTATCCGAATGTTTGGATGAACACTCCACCGACGAGACCTCGCTTCCTTGGCCAGCTAGGTCACCTGACCTCAATCCCATCGAGCACATCTGGGATGCCATCGAGAGAGATGTTCGAGGCTCTGAACCCCTCCATCAAATCTTCGTGAACTGTGGTAGCTTGTTCGGGGGTCGTGGATCCGTATGGCTTCGCAACGCTTCCGGTGTCTTGTCGAGTCCATGCCAAGATGAATCGCCGCCGTCATCAGGGCGAAAGGTGGTGCTACACGTTACTAGACAGGTATCTCTAATTCAATTGCTCTTCAGTGTATATATTCTTTTTCTGAACAGTTATCTTTCAGTTAATACCCAGTAATTAGATTTTTATTGCATCTGTAACATTGCCTTTGCTTTTATATTGTGCATGTATAAAGTATTGTCTGCCAGGGTTGTATTCTTAACTGCACTTGAAAATTTCAGGTGTTCGTCTCTATTTTAGTACTAACACAGAATTCAAAGAAGCTCGTCCATATACGTTAACTTTACTGCATGTCCGTTTGCCTCCTGGGTTTTCTGCTAATTCATCACCAGTTAGACCATCTTATGTTCATACAGCTTATTACAGAAAAGGTATGTTGCACATTGTAGATTTTCTTAAAATGAGAGAAAATGGGTAGTTTTTTTGCACAGAAGCTGTACTAAGATTTGATTTTTGTTTCAGCTTTGCCTTTGTTTCATGAAATTTAACTTTTTTTTTTTTTCAGTAGATCATATTGTGTGAGTTCAGCGCAACATCTAAATGCTTGTTTTTATTAATAGTATTATTATACATACATACACAAATACACTATATTGACAAAAGTCACCGGACACCCCTTCAAAAGCAAATGAACGAATCTGCTGCATTGTTAAGATGCGTGGTACAGCTGCAAACGGTATAAAAACAAACCTGCAGCTGACTGCGATCATATCGCTGTGAGATTAAGTTATAATGTTGTAGTGGGAGACAACTGACTTTGAGAAAGGAAAGATTGTTGGGTGTTATATTACTGGGTTGTCCATAAGAGAAACCAAGAGGCGTTTAAACATACCCAAGTCAACTGTTTTGGATGTACTGAATAAGTGGAAGACACGTGGTGTGCCTGAAGCAGCAAAACGTACCGGCAGACCAAAGAAAATCAGTGATAGAGGATGTCGAAGCCTCAGGAGAGTCGTTACAGCTAATCGACAGAGTACTGCACAAGACCACAGTGTATAGGTGAGTAAAAATGCTGGAACCTCGGTATGTACACAGAGATGCCAACAACTATGAAATCTCCGTAGTTCCTACGGGAAAAGCTCTGGTACTACGGGTTAGGGAAAACCGTGATTTTTCTACGGAAAATTAACGGAAGTTATTAATTTTTATTTTGCTTGTTCCCCTTCCCAATGCAACGGCGGCCACTTGACGATCCGTCATGCTTAGGATGCTGCCTGCACTTCCAGTTCTGCCTCTCGAATCTGCTTGGATCTTAGCGCGAGCGGCCGGCACTCGATGAGACCCTCCCTCTCCAGCATGCAACATCCTGGGGACGTTGAGCGTAGCTTGCTTTGGTGGTGGACGTGGGCGGAGTTCGGCCTGAAGCTCTTTCGCAGTCCAGCGGCAAGCTGTTGAAAATCGTTTGGTGCAGAACGCGAGTGTCATTGCCTGGCATCAGAGTTTTTTTATAAATCGTGCGTCGACCATTCATGTCAGTAATTAATATTTTGAAGTTTTTTTCTTGCGTTGCAGAAAAGTATGCTTGGATTTCGTTGCAGAGTTCGCCGAAATGCGTAATTACACGTCTAGTACACGTCAAAATTTTTACCAACGCATAAAAATACGCATTGAGACAGCATTTCGCCTTTCAAAAATGGAAGTGAACGAAATCAAGATTTCTTCCGTAATCGTAATTTCGTTTTCCTGCGATGTTGCCTCTGTCTATTATTGTTGTTATACATAATTTTATTCCATAAATCTTTGTATTTCACTTTGAAAATAGAGGGGAAATTTCCGAAAACGGAAATTCGATGGCGCAAAAATTCCCGTGTAATCTTCAGCTTCGAGGAATTTCTACTTTTTCGTCGTAATTTTGGTTATCCTCGAGATTGATGCATAATTGAACTGAAATTTTGGTGCAATTGGTAGTGGTGAAGGATGCTTTCCGCCTGAAACTTTCTAAAACGGAAATTTCGTCTTTCAAAACTTTCGGAAACGGTGAAAATTTCTTCCGTAATCGTAATTTTATTTTTCACCTGATGTTTCCTCTGCCTACTATTGTTGTTAAATTTAATTTAATTTCGTAAGTATTTGTATTTCATCTTGAATATGGAAGAGAAATGTCCGAAGACGGAAATCGGACGTAGCAAAGGTTTCTCCCGTAACTAATTTTTTCCCCCAACAATGTTCCTAACGTGTATCCTGTGTTTTTACATATTCCCCCCAAAAAACGGTTTGCGTTTCAGCTTGATAAAGGGGGTGGGGAGTCCGAAATCGAAAGTGACGAAGCTGAAAAATTTGTAAGAATTGATGCATGATATTCAAACGCATTCATATTCTCCAAATTACACTACCTTTTATCTAAAATAGTGAAAGCTATCATGCATTCATGGTCCCCAAACTGAAAGTTCTTTTAGCATGATGGATAAAATTGTCATGGCATCCAAGGAGTTTGTGAAGTCTACTGTCGTAGCTGATGGTGATGTTGAGCTTAATTTTTCAAATAACAGTTTTCAAAAAAGAAAAATCAGAAAGGACACAACTGGTAATTGGAGTAAAAACAATAATGTATTAAAGCGAAATCATTTTAAACAAAAATGAACTTTCTAAGTTCTATACATTTGTCGGAAAATTTCACATTGAAGAATTTTCTTGTATTCAAGAAAAGATACTCATCTATGATGAATTCTTAAAGCATGCAGAAGTAGTAGATCCTTCACTTAGAGCCATAACATCATTTACTTCTGTATTACACATAGTCAAACGCCTTCCATTTATAATAACTGAACATTAACTTGATATACTGGAAGCGGAATTCCTTGTTATCAAGCTGACAAATTAGAGACCATAGCAGTAACAGATAGAATAGATGTCACTTGATCAGAAATCTCAAAATTAAGAGGCTGTAATGGAGCGGTTAAGTATACTATTCTCTCGAACGTAATGTTTGCAGTACTTGTAGTTCCACACTTGAATGCTGTGAGTAAGAGAGATTTTAATTTAATGCGAAAAAATCAAGCTCGTTTCCAACCTAATTTAGGTTTAGAAACTGTAGAAGCACTTCTCATTGCAAAAATGAATATGTTCTCCTCTGGGCAAGTGTGTTATGAAAAAAGATTTTCTGCTGAGGAACTCAAATCTGCAAAACACCGTACAGCGAAATCACTAAAGAAAGCTGTTTAATCAATTGTTTGTTGTGTAAAAAAAATGTATCAGTTATGGTGTATATTATTTTCCATGTAAAAAATTTGGAATATTTTGATACAAATTTTCATGTATATAAATGAATAAGTAAGTAAAAAAATGCTAATTAAATTAAATGAGTTGTTTTCCTCGGTTAAAATTATTCTTTTTGGTATGACTATTGAAAAATGGCCAAAACTACTGAAAATTTGTACGAGTACTACTGAAAATATCTGAAACAGGTTGGCATCTCTGTGTACACATTCCATTTGTAAGAACTTCATTCCATGGGTTACCGTTGTTGTAAGTCTGCTCATAAGCCTTTCATCTCCACTCGGAATGCCACTCCTCATTTAGCATGGTGTAAAGAACATTTATCATGGACCGTAGATCAATGGAAATGGGTCCTCTGGACTGATGAATTTAGATACATGATCCGTCAGTCTGATGGTCATGTGTGGGTATGGCGGCAGCCGGGGGAACACTATTTACCACATTGTACTGTTCCTACGGTCAAGTTTGGAGCTGGTAGTGTACTCGTGTGGGAGAGTTTTTCGTGGTAAGGTCCCGGCCCATTGGTTATCAAGGACAAACCTGTTAACCAGCACGTCTGCCTCGATATTCTGGACAATAATGCCCTACTAACTCTGTGGCAATAGTATGGAACCAAGCCTTGTTTGTACCAGCAGGATAATGCACTGAGTCGTAAAGCAGGGACTGGCCAGCACAGGGACATGATCTTAATCCCATAGAGCACCTATGGGATGAATTAGGGTGCCGCATTAGAAGTTTGGAACCAAGGCCTACTACTAAGCAACAGTTAGCAGCAGTATCATGTACTTATGTACTGAACAGAAGCACATGCCTATTGCTGTGTCCCAAAACCTTGTTGAAAGCATGCCTCGAAGAGTCAGTGCATGCATTAAGGCCAAAGGTGGACCGACACCGTACAAATCATCATTCATTCATTCATTGTCAACCATTATCAATCCACTGCTGGACGAAGGTCTCCCCAAGTTTCCTCCACAACGGTCTGTCTTGTGCCAGTCTCCTCTATGTCACTCCCACATACTTTCGAATTTCATCCACCCATCACAACATAGCATTTATTGACATATATTTGTATGGTGGATCATAGATCCACCATACAAATATATGTCAATAAATGCTATGTTGTGTTTCTCTTCTAGGTGTCTGGTGTCTTTTGTCAATATAGTGTATATAAAATATTTTAAAGTTTACCAACATTTTGAATTTAAAGTATTTACTGAAAAATTGGATTATTATAATTAATTACATTAGTGATTTTATTTTGGAGGAGGTGAACCATCATTCATCTTTCGTAGTTTTATTGAAATCAGCACTTAAAATGCCAAATTGTTGATGTAGGAAATTGCAGTATACGACTAAATTTTTGGTTCCACGCTATTTATGTGTGTTTATTTGCATGGGAAAATTAGCATCACATGAAATTTAGGTTACTTTCTGGGTATTGTTTCTCCACCTGTTCAGTAACATGCTACAGGTAAGTATTTTTATGTCCTTAGTTTGAAAAAATTAGAAAGCCTGTTGATAATATTGATTGTGATTGGATAAGGCTTGTATGAAATTTTTTTCTAATCTGAGTTTTGGAAGTTGAGGTGTCACGGAACTGTAAAAAAATTAAAATTGTCTACCACATAGATGGAAATGTTTGAAACAAAAAAGCCGCAAACCCCATAAAAATTTCTACTTCATGGCTGCAATATTTGGGTACAAAGAGAAAAAGGTCTTTCCAAGGCAATTCCTAGAAGTGTAGATATAGTTTCAAATATGCACACACTGTGACATCCCCAAACACAAAAGTAGTGCATGTGAAAAATTGTAAGGAATGTAGATTATACTGAACCCTGCTTTATCTAGTTAATGATAAAGAATTTTTTCTAATCAGACCTATCATTGGACCATTAAAGAAGCTTTTCACATGTATCTTTTGTTTACAATTCAAAGACTCCCAATTTTTATTCCTACTATTTTTGGTTACTGTATTTTCTATTAAACTTGGCCACAGGTGTTTCATCATTCCTGCCCCTCCCTCCAGGCCTCTACGGGTTTGTTATTTCACTTGGCTTGCAAGAGTGGATTACTGTATTTGAAGCTCACACATTATTTGAAACTGTATAGCCATTAACTTGTATGTGTGTGTGTGTGTGTGTGTGTGTGTGTGTGTGTGTGTGTGTGTGTGTGTGTGTGTGTGTGTTTGAGGATTCATCAGCTTCCATTATTACTGCCTTGAGGGTGATGGGATAAAGAGGTATCACACAAATTCACCTGCTGCGTAAAAGGGAGAAAGTCACTCTCCACTCCTGCGTTTTTCAAGTGGATAACAGGTTTTTGCCGTTCACTGCATGTATTGCATTTGATGTGGTTTTATTACATGAGTAGGAAATTGTTACAAGTGTGACTCCCACTTATCTCAGACTTGTTTTTGACCAAATTTTGCAGCAATGAGAAAAACTGTCATAAGTATTCATGAAAAAATTTTAATGTGTGAGTACAAGGGGAAAAGTTATCCTTTAAGCTAGCACAATTTATTGCAAGTTATTTTCCAAATATATTTTTAAAAAAATGTGTCAGTTGGCAGATAGTGGGAGAGATATCTTAACGAAAAACACAAATGGATGCACTTAGAAAAATAATTACATTCAGTAAAGAAAATAAAAAATGGCAAACATGTTAAGCTGGAGAAAGCCTTTTAGTGTAATTGCAAGGACAACTAAATGTCAAACATGGTGTCATTACAGACAAAATTATTTGGAAAAAGGCTGAGCAATTTGGAGCACAGCTGGAAATTGTCATTAATAATGAAATTTTAAATTATTTTAACCACTCGCTATTGCCTGAAACATGTACTGAGATCTGGTTACACATCCCCGTCAAAATGACGTTCAGAAAATCCATAGCTTTCTTGTTTCTTCAAATTTTTGCTGAAAGAGGAAAACATTAAAAGCTACTTTACAAGGCTTTTAATTTTAGGAAAAAAATATTTTTTTTAATCTGTTCAATGTAAAGATGAATATAAGTTAAGAGACATTGATCTGCCACCCAATATGTTTTAAGAATCCCTGCCATTGTTACTCACCCTGTAAGCTTTTACCCTTGCTTACCTCTAGAAAAACATGTGAAACAAACATTGGTAGTTTAAAGAGTGTTGACAGTAATTAGTTTTTAGATTCAAAAAGAATTATTTGAAATTGGACTTTCAAAAGTAAAAATGTAAATTTTCATCTTCCCAGAGAAATGTGTATTTAAGTTGTGCAATAAACAGTTATCTAAATTCTTGCTAGCTCATACATGGAAAATTATGTTGATAATTTCAGCTATTGAATGCAACCAGAATTTTTCCAATTTGACTTTTGAGTATAAGTGTATAGCCAAACAAAAGTGTGCTCTCGCTATGTCTTGTGAAAATTTTTCATGAGAAAAATCCAAAAGTACACAAATCATGGTTATTGCTATCTAATAAAAAAACAAAAAACGAATTTGTCCTATAGGGGAAAGATATGATGTAGTCTACATTTAAACATATAGACAAACATATTTAAATCCATAATTTCTTTTTTGAAAGATGTTAATAAAATGCAAAATGAAGATGAAGACTGTTTAAAATAAAATAATTGTGAAAATTTAAAACTGATTATATCGTCCCAAACAAACTTATGTTAAATTTAAAGCCATATTTCTCCACATGCCCCTCCCCCTTCCCCTCTCTCTCATAAAAAAAAAGTTTATAACTTTTAATGAAATGAGATAAATAAAGCATAAGAATCTTCTTTTGTGGTGAAACCTGTTGAAACTTTTCCTTTTAACATTTACTTTTTGGAATGAAAAAATCTATTCCCTTGTGTCATTGCTTGTTGAGTATTGTAATGCAACCATTTCATTTATAAGAAGTTTGTCTTTTGAAAAATACATATGGCTGAATTTATGATTTTTTTTTTGGGTTTAATTCACAGGTTGCTTGCTGTTGTCATCATCTCAATCGGAAGACCATGATTTATTATGGGCTACAAGCAGTGATTCATTTCCTTCTTATAATGAGCTGATGGAAACTTTTGTAAGGAATTTTGAATTTTTGTTTTTACTAGTGGCACTATTGCTAAAAGATTTGTATCAATTTTAGTGTTAATCTCGTGTTTTTCACCAAAACTTTAAACTCATATTCACTCATTTGTAATCTTGATCACCCTCTTTTCCATTGGTGTCACTGCATAATACTCCTCTTGTCCTTGAGTTTAATATGGCCCAATGGCATCCAACACGACAATTTCCTGCTCTTCGAGACTGATGCTTCACCTTACATGATAAAGGCTGTTAATGCTGTGAAAGCCCTGCACTCAAAAATGGTGCACCTAACATGTCTAGCACATGCCTGTCATAGAGTTGCTGAAGAGATACCAGGACAGTTCATCGAAGTTGACCAGCTGATTGGGTACGTGAAGAAAGTCTTTGTAAAGGCACCATCTTGAGTGGCATCATTCAGGTCAGAGGCCCCAAACATTCCTTTGCTGCCTACTCCCATTTTAACCAGATGGGGGACTTGGATTGAAGCATGCAGCTATTACTGTGACAACTTAACAGTGGTGAAGATCATCATCAACTCATTTGACAGCAACGAAGCAGCCTCAATTAAAGTTGCATAGAGACTACTTTCTGATCTTGAAATTGCAGATTCCTACATAAAGTCAAATTCTGGATTTCTGCCTGGTTCCATTGCTTCCTTTGAGGAGTCAGCAGTGCTATTAGTGGATCAAATAAATTTGATACAGGAAGTTGTGAATGGCCTAAGATATTGTGACTGGAAAAGTGGGAAAGGCTGTGCAAAGAAAATTGAGCAAGTTAAAAAAAAATGTAGGATATGAACAGCTGTGCTTAATTGCAGATGTGCTATTGGGGAGAAACTTTTCCCTTGGTGAAATTTCAGACTTTAAACAAAGTGACGTATGTTATTTCAGGTATGCTCCTGTGGTGTCAGTAGAAGTGGAAAGGAGCTTTTCAATGTTTAAAGCCTTGTTGGCAGACAATAGAAAACCATTCTCTTTTGAAAATCTGTGCATGGTTTTAGTTGTGAATTGCAATTTTGGACTGCCGAAATAAAAACTTTGTTTCCCATGGCAAACTAAAAATATTCAAATAATTTTTTTTTTTTTTTTTTTGTTGTATTAAAACTTTCAATTTGCCACAGGAAGTGTCAGAAAATGTAAGTTGCATTTTTATCTTTTTCTTGTTTTCTTTAATAGGGCATATTTTTGTTAACAAAAAACAACAACAAAGAAAAAAACAGTTTGCACACAAACTGTAAAAAGTAAAATTGTATTTTTAAGGTTTCCCCCCCTTTTTTGTCTTACAAGGCATGTTTTTGAGCGTTAAATTTTTAGTTTGGCACAGAAACTGTAAAGCAATTTAGTTGTATTTACTGTCTATTTGTTTTTACATATGTCCTGTGTTGGTTAGTAAAATTAAGAATTTCAATTGACACAGCAACAGTCAACAGATTAAATTATGTTTTTTAGATTCATTTTGTTTTGTTTCATGCATCTCTTCTTTTTTAATTAATTAGTTTTGCAAGGAAATAAATGTGTATTTATTGGTACTTTTTAGGACATTTTTTAGTTTTTTGGGTCATGAATGTATTTTTTATAGGGCATTTTCTAGCAATTTTTAGGTCATAAAAATCCTAGTCCTACTAATGACACTGTCCTGTTGGCAGAGAGCAAAACTGATTTGCAGAGTATGTTCTCCCGGATGTACGAAGTTTGCATGAAATTCAAACTGAGTATAAATAAGGGAAAAACTAAAGTTATGGTCTTTGAGAGAGGAACTGGTAGCACTGAATGTAATGTAAGTATAAATGGCACTGTGATTGACCAGGTGAGTGAGTTTGTGTATTTAGGAAGCATGTTTGACAGAGAGAACAATTTGGATGGTGGAATTAGTAGGCGAGTGAATTGTTCATTGAAAGTCATGGCTGCTCTGGGAGGTTTTCACAGGAATGATGGATTCTCAAGAGAGTCCCGCATGGCTGTGCATGAAAGTGTAATTGTTCCTACTCTGATGTATGGTAGTGAAACCTGGGTACTATAGAAGAAACATAGGAGTCGTTTGTGTGCTGGGGAAATGTGTTACTTACGGGGGGTTTGTGGCAAGACACGGTCTGATTGTTTGAGGAATGAAGATGTGTTGCAGTTGTGTGATGTGAAGCAAAATGTTGTTAGCAAGGTGGAGACTAATATGCTTTGGTGGTTTGGCCATGTTGAAAGAATGTGTGATGAGATGCTTACTGAGAAAATCTTTTTAGCCCAAGTGGCAGGAAGGAAAGGTAGAGGAAGGCCAAGGAAGACATTGGTGGATCAAATTCAGGAGTGTCTGCACGAGAAAAAGATTATGAGTATGAAGTGTAAAAGATCTTGTGTACGGCGTGTAATGGATATCAGTGAAGCCCGAGTTGTATGTCAAGATCGCTGTAAATGGAGAAGTTTGATACGACAACAGTAAGTAAAAATATCTGGTAGTTTGTATTTCTTTTTGGAGCTAACCTCTGAATCTCAGAGAACAGCTGAGTGATATGTATGTATATACATGATTTGAGTTCAGAACGGTGTGAGCCAGGTTGGTTTCTATCTCCACTTATTAGTTTGCTGTACGAAAGGACCCGAATTAATTTATTTCATCTGCTTAGCATAAAACTGCAGTAAATTTAGAATTTAAAGTACCTCTATTTCCTTTAAAGCTTATATATGCTATTATTTACAGTATTTCTGTTTTATGAGTAACCAGTGATATCAAGAGAATGAAGAATTGTGACGAAACTGTTTTCATTACAATCAGCAACAGACAGTGGATTTTTAACATTTTTACTTCTTCATTACAAAATTTTTTTTTTTTAAATTTTATACACAGTCGAGTCACATTATTGTGACCACCTCCTACTTTTGACGTCAACAGCGTGTAGCCAATGAAAGAAGGCACGTGTTGTGAGCTGGCTTGGAGGGTATATAAGGTGTGCTGTAGGCAATCTGAAAACATATTACTCATTGATGTCAACAGCGTGTAGCCAATGAAAGAAGGCACGTGTTGTGAGCTGGCTTGGAGGGTATATAAGGTGTGCTGTAGGCAATCTGAAAACATATTACTCATTGCTGTCATTGATAAAAGGAGCGATTTATCAGATTTGCAAAAAGGGATGATTATCGGCTTTCTGGCCAAGGGTGGCAAAATTTTTGAAACAGTGCACTTTGTGAACTGGTTGCATGCGGCTGTGGTTAAAGTGTATCGTGATTGGAGAATTACACCAATTTGCTTAATTGCAAATAAGCAAAGTGGAAACTGTGGAGCACCCTGTGCCATTGATGTGAGAGGTGAACGTCGGCTTCGAAGGTGCCTAGGGGCCAATCAACACGCTAAATAAAGGGGAGCAAACTCACTGGCCGAATGAACCAGGGGGCTACCGGAAGTGTGCCTAAATTGACAGTTCAGCGAACCCTGCTGCGTGTGGGGCTCCGATGCATATGGATGATCACTGTACTTTGGTAATGAAGGCGCATCGGCGGAAAAGGCTTACATTTCCACGGCAGGATCGGAATTGAAGCTCTGCTGATTGGCAAAGGATTGCCTTCTCCGGCGAGTCACATTTTCTGCTTCATTGAACGGATAGATGTTGGCTTATAAGGCGAGAAACACCGGAGAACAAACACCCCTCAACTACTGCTGGTGGGTGCAGTGTTATGGTCTGGGGAATGTTTTCGTGGTATTCTTTGGTTCTGCTCATACCTGTGGAAGGCACTATGGACTGAATTCGTTATGAATCCGTTCTTGCTGACCATGTGCACCCTTACATGCTGATTGTCTTCCCTGGGGTGGATGAGACCTTCCAGCATGACAATGCAATGTGTCACACAGCTAGAAATTTCCAAGAGTGCAGTGATGGAAAGTTTGCGCCAATTTCATTATCTTGCGCCGAACTGCGCCAATTTCATTATCTTGCACCAAACTGCTACAAATTACGAAACAATTTAATATTTGTGCCCAACTGTGCCAAAACGGCAACCCACAGCAAAAATTGCCGAGCGAAAAAAATATTCACGGCAGAAAATGCCATTTTAAACGTCGAATCGAATGACGCTTTTTTAAGGTCTACGCGTAATTTGGTGAAAACGACGCTTAATCAACACGTACCATACCGCCAATCCCAAAATTTCGGAATGTTTTTCACCTACCTTCTAATTTGTTGTTTTTTCAGTAAAAGTGACGAAAAAACAACGATTTTCGCGATGTAGGAAATTAAATTGTTTTTGCTTATGGAGGAGAAGTTTTGTTGTAATCACGTGGTATGTAGGAGAAACAATGCTGTACGTTATGAAATCCTGATGAAGATTGTTTACTGATAGTTTGGTGGTCTTTCGGAGTGCTGTGCAGTTGAGATTGTTTATATGTCGTTCCCTGCACTTTGAGATAGTGCAGTTATTTCATTTCGGGCGAGGTACGCTATTACGTAAATACAGCGTAAGGTCAGCCAGTAGCTATTTCGTTGACGCGGAGGATGACTGAAAATGGCTATCCCGTGGCAGGATACAATGGTTCTGTTTCTAAAGGATTCATGGGTATTCAGAGATGCCAACTTTAACGGATTTTCACTCCATCTTACGGTTTTACGGAAGTCACCCGAAAAACTACGGAAAGCCCTCGCAAGATCCCTGCGCGCAATTTCTATTTTTTTACCGTTTTTTGGTCGAAATAACGCACTTTACAGATAGTTCCTTATGCGCCTTCGATGTTCTGACTTACCCCGCCAACGGAGGCGAAACTTGTCACGTGATTCCTCATACAGCCATTTGAGAGTACCATGCGCAAAAGTCAAGAGGGAACTCAGCTCAGCGTCTTTTGCCAACTAAATCTTTACATTGATTGCACGTGGCTTTGTGCTTGTGAAAAGTTTGGTGCAAACGTTTTAACCATTTCCACTCGACTGTCGGATGACACCCGACATTATGAAATCGCCGAATAGCTCACCCACCACTCCGATGACGCCCCAATAGCTCGCATGTCGGTGGTCGCGAGACATTTCTTTTTCCTCCAATAGGTCGGTTGTCACTCGCCACGCCGATGACGCCCCTATAGCTCGCATGTCAGGGCTCGCGAAACGTTTCTTTTTCACCGGATAAAGAAAAGAAACGTCATCTGCATGTCGGATGTCACCCGCCATGCCGATGACGCCTCTGTGGCTCGCATGTCGGCGCTCGCGAGGAATTTCGTTTTCACCGAATAAGGTTGGGTGTTATCCGCGACGCCTATGACGCCTCTATATATAGCTCGTATGTCGAGGCTTGCGAGACATTTCTTTTTCGCCGAACATGTCGGGTGTCACCCTCCATGCGAATGATGCCTCTATATCTCGCATGTTTGCGCTCGCGAGACATTTCTTTTTCTTTTTCGCCGAATAGCTTGCGTGCCGGGTGTCACCCTCCATGGCCAATGATGCCTCATAGCTCGCATGTTGGCGCTCGCGAGTAATTTCCTTTTCGCCGAATAGCTTGCGTGTCGGATGTCATCCTTTGTGCTCATTACACCTATGTAGCTCGTGGGTCGGGGCTGGCAAGACATTTCTTTTTTGCTGAATATCGTCCATGTCAGGTGGCACCCTCCAGGCTGATGACGCCTCTATAGCTTGCATGTCGACGCTCGCGAGACATTTCTTTTGCCGAATAAGTCGGGTGTCAGCCGCCACGTTGATGATGCCTCTATAGCTCGTATGTCGGGGCTGGCGAGCTAAAGCTGAGCTTTCACTGCTAAGTTGTGGCTTCTACTGCAGAAAAGAAAAAAAGAAAAATGCGAGTTCTGCGTGAGTATGGGTGAAAAGTTGTTTGAGTGGAAATTAAAATGAAACGAAACAAAATGTAGCAGTGAAACAGCTATGACAACAAAAAGAATGAAATCAGATAAAACTTATCATCAAGTGTATCGCGGTATGTACAAGGAGTGTTCAAATGAAAAGGTACGAAACGACGCTGTGGGTATAAATGAAGACTTTATTCAAAGTATACACCATAGGCCGTAGCACAACGATCGCATTGATTAACGAGCCGAAGGATTCCTTGTTCGCAGAATTCCTGTGGCCGTGACGAGACCCAGTCCTGCACAGCGTCCTTGAGTTCGTCGTCCGAGTGGAAGCGCTTACCTTTCAGATGTTTTTTCAGGGGACCAAACACATGGAAATCGCAGGGCGACATGTCCGGGCTGTAGGGCGGATGGTCAAGTTCCTCCCCCTGGAACTTGGCCAGTTCCGCGTGTGTGTCCCTGGAGACGTGTTGACGCGCGTTATCATGGAGCAGAACCACACCCTCCGCGATGAATAGTGGCCGGTTTAACACCTTCCGCTGTCAGAAATCGGATAACGCCTCGCTGCTCCTCAATCGTCAAATTTTGCAATGTGAACGTCATCCTGTCCTCACACGCACTGCCGCATTAATTGGACGGCGCTCTTTATAAGAGCCTCTGCTCTCTTCTGCGCGTGAGGGCGCCTACGCATGCTCCGATCCACGCCGGCGACTCCAATCGCATCCCTAGATGTGTCGCTACGTTCTCCCATAGCGGCATAGGCTAATATGTTAACGGTTACGTTCTTATGACGTTTCGTACCTTTTCATTTGAACACCCCTAGTATAATAAAGAATGGCCTTTTTATAAAGCATCTAAAGTTTTGCTGAATCACATTTTATAAGCCATGTGTCTGCGATTTTAGCCTGTCACAAGGCGGCCGCGATGATTGTAGGCGTCATGCAGAGAGCAAGAAGCACAAAGATCATGTCAAAAGATTAAGTGGAGATGTGAGTAAAATTAATGTAACCAAAAAACTTCTGACAGCTTATAAAGAATCCTGAAAAAAATATCAAGAGCAGATTAGTGCTGGAAAAATGCATCAAAAAAGCAAAAAAAAAAAAAGAGAAGAAATTGAATGTTCACACGGTGATTTGAAATGGGAAGAAGCTGAACATTTGCAGCAGTTGGATTCCCTCATAAAATGTTAAACAATGCTGAGATGAACATTGAATGTGGCATAAAAAAAAAAGACATGAGTGCAATAGAAAGTGGACAGATACTATTAATAGAAACAAAACAAAACAGTGCTAACTATCTTAAAAAAATGAGAAAAGAATAGAAGTGAGCAATTAAATATTGAGAAAAGTAGCAAAAAATAAAAAAAAATTGTAAAATAAATGATTAATAATAGAATCCTGCTATGGTTACAAATTGTTTGATCTATTTGAAAACTAAAATGCTTGCATATATGTGTGTGTGTACTTCAATGCAAGATGTTTTAAATTTGAGTAGGATGCATCTATTTCCAAAACATTTTTTGCTTAAGAGTTTGTTCTATCTACTAATATTTTACCTGCTCTAAAAAATATTTTCTTACACCAAAAATGTATTTTATCTGCTCCAAAAAAGCATTTTGTTGCTCCTAAAACACATTTTGTTGCTCCAAAAATGTATTTTACCTGCTTTAAAAATATATTTTTCTCCAAAAATGTATTTCACCTGGTCCAAAAACGCATTTTGCTGCTCCAAAAATGCATTTTACCTGCTCCAAAAACGCATTTTGCTGCTCCAAAAACGTATTTTACCTGCTCCAAAAATGGTTTTGCAACTTTCCATCACTGAGAGTGGTTGGAAGAGCACCTTGAAAACTTTAAAGTACTTCCCTGTTCCCCTAATTCCCCAGACTTAAACCCAATTGGGCATCTGTGGGACCACTTCGATCGTGTTGTTCACTCTATGGATGCTCCGCCACGCACCCTCCAGCAGCTGTCAGATGCACTGATGTCAGTATGGCTCCACATACCTGTGAACACCTTCCAGCACCTTATTGAGTCACTCCCAGCCCATCTAGCTGCTGTCCACGCTGCACACAGTAGTTACTCTGGATATTAGCTGGTGGTTACAATGATGTGTATATATATATATGGTTAATTGCTATCATAGCATGTGTGTGTGATTTGTTTTATCTTAATAATTGCTTACAGGTACTGCAAAATGAGAATACTAGGCATTGAATTTGGAAAACAATATCAAAGATCATTTATACAATTAAATTAACACACATGCAGATACCATGCTGTATCATATGTATCTGATCATATCATGCCATTTCAGTATGTTCTCTGAAATGCCCAAGTTATCTTTTCAAAGGAAGTCAATCAAATCTTTAATTATTTCTAATGTGTTTATTACTCTGATTTTCAGCTGTCATGGCACACATCAAGCTTCAGGTGTGTCCGTCTTTCACACTGTGCTTCGCACACTCATCTTGACTTTCAGACATTCATGAATTTGAACACCATCAGATAATCTTTTTGACGGTTTGGGTTGAATAAATCTGTTTTGTTAACTCACTTCATTCTTTGAATGTGTTTAAATCACCTCAGCATATTAGTCCACTGTACTGATTTTTTTTTTCTTTGTGCAATTTGCTTTTTTTGCTTTTTATTATATTTTCCTAATTTCAGTGTTTAATGACCACCATGAGCAATTCTTAGGTATATAAGCAGTCACCCATCCATTATTTAGGGCCACTGGTTCTGGGAAAGGAACAGAGCCAGCCAGAATCATCAAACAAACAAGTCACCTATGCCTCATCCAGGATATTCACTTCCTCAGTAAGAAATGCTCTTTCTAATCATCTAAAGTTTACTGATCTATGTTATGAAGGTACTACAGATTCAATGTGAAATTATAATTTATTTATTTTTTATCATTTTTGAGGTACTTTGGTTGCCTGTAACTGAAAAGTAGGTTATTTCTCCACTTCTAATTTTTTTTTTTATTGAGCGAAGCAAAGCCAAAGGCAGAGTGAAGGTCTCTTTAAGAGACTCAAGACAATTAGTTGTATGGGCATAGGTATGAGATGACACATCCGATCGCCATGATTTTTTGCATGCTGTTGGACATTGTCCATGGTCAGGTTTTGATGCCTTCCGATTCCTGAAATTCCGTGTCATTGAGGAATAATCGTCCATAAACTTGCATTTGTAGGAGTTTTTCCGGGTTTTGAGAAGGGGTCATTTGTTACCTATCAGAGCTGAGATGGGCCAAGCCCGAGCCGGAGCCCGGTTTAGGCTCAGGTGGGCTCGAGCTGCGTAATAACTTACTAGAGTTCGAGCTCGGGCTCTGAGAGAGGGAGAGAATTTTCTTCCTTTTTCTTTTAATGTGATTTTACATGACTTATCACACGAGACTTTTTTACACTTTTGAGTTGTTAAAGAGAATTCTTCGGCAACTGGGTCTAGATGGGGAGTAAGAATTCGGCTGGGCTATCCATTCTGGGCTTGAATAACAAAATTCCATAGGCCATGAATTACAGGATTTCTGCAAAGGAAAAGTTTCTATAAGAACTGCAGACAGTAGATAGCAAGCTGACAAAATTTTGCTCCCTACCTCAAAGGGGCAGCTCCCTGCTAATTCTATTGGGCAACGTACGGCGTAGATTGTTATGCTTTTTCCTGATACCCCCCTCCCCCAGAAACATTTAAGGAAGAAATGAATGGTTAAAGAAACTGTAGAAATAGGTAGACATCCCTTTCCCACTCTGCAGTTGAGAAAGGCATCAGTTAATTGCACGGGTAGGAATGACTGGAAGTCCGGAAGAGAATACTTTTTTTTTTAATGCCTAAACAGGTCAATCATAGTTTTCGGGCTCATTTGGGCCAGTGGTGTATCTTTCAATATAAAATTCGGACTCGGGCTGACATACTTCAGTCTCGGACAGACTCGGGCTCTTAAAATTGAGCCCGAACTCAGCTCTATTACCTATCTCCTCCAAAGATCGTCAGCCGATCACGGTGACACTTACCACAGAGAAAGGGAAGGACATGGTTAGTTACATGGGGTTGGTATCGTGGTAATTGGCCGTGTCGTATAAAAATAATGAAAAAATCCGCTCTCTATACGAGACTCAGGACAATTAGTCATTCGGACATAGCTACGACACGACACATCTGATCACCGTGATTTTTGCCATGCAATTGGACATTGTCCATGGTCAGGTTTTGATGCCTTCCGATTCCCGAAATTCCGTGTCATTGAAAAATTTCAATTAAAACTTGCCTTTTACTTGAACCGTTTCACGAAAGTCGGCTCAATAACATTATTTTAAAGCAATCGTTTGAATTGAAAAACGAAGAAATAGAAAGACTTCGTCTGTTAGCTCAACACTTGCTTAATCTATGATTACAAAAGGAAATTTGTGTGTGTGTGTGTCTTCTTTCGTGATACAAAATGAAAAACTTGGTTCCTGATCTGAGTGTGTCTTTCCGCTTTGTTTACATGCAACCTGATCACAACCAACGTGAAGGCATGAAGGAAAGTAGTTAATGATAAATTTTAGGCTTTTTTTTTTTTTTTTTTTTTTTTTTTTTGTCACTGCTTCCTTTGGATGATGGTCTTTAGTAAGACCGAAAGTTCTTATGGCTTTATTTTTAATCTTTTAACTTATACATTAAATAAGTTCTTCACTTCATCGGAAGCCCGCGTAGTGTGTTTTAATTATCGTGCTTTTAAGATTGCTACCTTAAGTTTTTATGATTGACTCATTCCGCACGAGAACCTGATATCTTTTTTTAGAATGTTTCGTACCTTTGTTCTGAGAGTCATAAACTTTATGCGTTCGTTTTTTAGAATTTGTTATAACAGACGCCTTAATGAGCTTAGATTTTGCAATATCTTCGCTCAAAACTTGCCAACTGTACCCGAGTTATCGGTTACCGTTGGCAGCTTGTCCTAGTTTGTATAATAGTGTACTGGTAAGATAGTTTTAAAACCCTGAACTGAGGCCCAAAAATGTTTTTAATGGTTCCAAATAAGCTGTAAAATTGTTAATTTTTCCCAAACTTCAAACATTTATTAAAAATTAGTACACAAAACCTCCATGATGAAATCTATTGGGCCTTAATCTACTCCTATAGGACTTCCAAATCTGCAAATTTCTGATTTTTGAATTCTTATACTTTTGAGAAAATGGACTTCAGAATTGAAAAAAAAATCCTATTTTTGATTTCTAATAATTTAAAAACATTTTATTTTTCCATCAAAATTTCAGGGTTTTGAAACTCTCCTGCCAACACACTTTTCAGTACAGGCAATCAAAGTACCCAAAAAAAAAAAAAAAAAATTGTTTCAAGTTGAATTTGTAGTGTCTTTATAATATAGATCAGTAAACTTAAGTAGATGATTAGAGAGACCATCAATTACTGAGGAAAACAACCTGTGTCCCATCTGGATTGGATGAATAATTTTTGAGAACATCCAAAACCCAAGAAGTAGTTTTTACAAAAACAAATTGTGATTTGTGATTACTGAGAAGCCTCTCCCAAACAGAATATAAAAAAATAAATAAATAAATCATGAATTGTTTTGTGCCTCTAAATTATGAGGGTATAACATACATTTTTTCCAGATTTTTTTTTTTTTTAGAATAGTGATTCAACAACTTTTTTTAAAATTGGGTGATTCTTGATGGAATGACTTATAAAATAAAATAGTATTACTTGTCATAGCTGTAATTTAATATTCTACCTGTGATCTTAAAAGCATATATGCACTCGTGTTCATATGATAATATTTTAAATATTTCATAAAGTATTATATTTAACACATTAATGAACAACAACAACAACAACAAAGCTATAAAAGCAAGCAGAAAGTGGAAAGCATATGAATGCAAAAGTAACTTACCAACATAATCTGTTGTTCCCCTGTTTCAATTGTAAATAATTTTAGATTGACTTTTTTCATAGATTTTACTTTAATACCTCTGAGATCTCCTTTTATCTCACTTGGAGCATTTAAAACACTACACTATTTCATTATTGTTAATCTGAACAACAGAATTGATGTTTGCATGTTTTGCTAAACTTTTTTTTTTGCTGGTGTAGATAAAATTACTTATTCCCTTTCTATAAAATTATAAATGATTACAAATCGAACATCTTCAGACTTCGGCATTTTTTCACAATGCTTCTAACAAATAAACAGGCTCTTTCTATTTTTGAAGGACATGTTACCATTAAAGGTCATAATCTGTTCATGATTTTTTTGTGACCAGCAGTATTGCACATGCAGCTGTATTGTCTATTTGGTAGAAGCATGGTGAAAAAGTGCTGAAGTCTGAATATATTTGATTTGTAATCACCTATAACTTCTACTTTATGGAAAGAGAATAGTAAATTTTATCTGTACCAAAAAAAAAAAGTTAAGCAAAATATGAAAACATGAATTGTGATGGTTCAGATTAACTATAATGAAAATATTGTCGTGTTTTCAATGTTCTAAGTGTGATAAAAGGAAATCTCAGAGGTGTCAAAGTAAAATCTATGAAAAAGCCATTATCTAAACTCATTTACAATTGAAACAAGGAACAACACATTATGTTTTTGTAAGTTACTTTTTATTTATTTGCATTATATTCAGTATTACTCACACATGTAAATACGTAGCTGGCTGGCATCGAGGAACTACAAGAGTTACAGACAGTCACAGCGAGGAAGTTGAAGCTCTGAAAGGCAAACAAAATTCTAATTTTTGTGGCCAAGACAAAAGAGTTGATATCAATACTGATGCAGATGTGCCAACTCTCCGGATTTAGGCGGGAGAATCCCGATTTTCAGCCATTCCTCCTGCCCTTCGGATAAATGTCAAATTTTTGCCGATAATTAGCCGTTACGATGGTTGAAATAACGAAATTCCATCAACCACCGCCTTGGATCGATGCAGAAGAAAAAGATTTCAAACCGCTTGTGAAATCTTTTTCTTTCTGCGTCGATGCAAGACGGCATTTACACACATCAGTATCGTACTTTTCCTCTCCTCATATCTACAAAAAGAAAGCCACCCCCGGTGGTGCAGCGGTCTATTTTATGTTGGTCACAAACACACTCGCGCGCCAACTGTGACCTACTTATCATTTCACGTCTCCCCGCTCTTAGCTGTGAGCTCTGTGTATGTTTTCTTCAGAGTTTTGGGGAGTGATTTTCGGTTTTGCTTTACTGTGGAAATTTTTATTTCTTGTTTTGGACGATGTTTGTCTCTTTTCCCTTCTTTGTCGCGTTTTTGTAGAAGATTAATGTGCTCCTTTGTTCATCTCTAATTGCAAATCTGTTATTGGCAGCTATGTTTTATCTTCTATTGTAGCATTTTGTGTACACTTAGTTTGTGAATTTTTTTATTTTTTTTTCTCATTCCTTTCGCTTACTTTTTGCGGGAGATTTTTCCTTTTGCATTACGCCACTTTCACGGTTTTTAATGTTTTATTTTATGTCGTATCTTTGGCAATTTGTTTCTTCTTTACATATTAGCTGTTATTGTCTTTGCTGCATAATAAAGTTGAGAAACTGAGCGCCGGCTTTCAACAAATTGTCCAAGATGGGTCCGGGTTCGAATCGCAGTGGGGCATGGATGTTGCATACTTGCTAACTTTTACGGATTAGACGTAAAATTTGCGGATTTCTGCTTAATTTTACTGATTTACAGTTAGAATTTTTTTTTTTTTTTTTTTTTTTTTTTTTTACAGTTTTTTTAATATTTCGATTGCTCAATCAAAATATTTCAATCCTCTGCAGGCTGCAACCATCCATTTAGATTTTCTACCGGGTTACGCGATGATGTCTTTGACTTGCCGGCTTCGTGCGGAGCCATCAAGTACAACGATGGCTCCGCATCATGCGTTAGCTCTCTCTCTCTCCACGGGAGTGCTCAAGTGACGTGCCGACCAGAGTTCTCCAAAATGTGTAATCTAATTACGCTTCTAGTACGCATCGAAATGTTATCAACGCGTAAAAATATGCATCGGGAATTTTTCTCGACGCGTAAAAATACGCATCTGAAATTTTTCTTCCCGCGTAAAAGTACGTGTCAGGAATTTTTCTTGGGGCGTAAAACTACTCATCGAAGAATTTTACCAATTCGTAAAAATACGCATCGGGACGGTATTTCGTCTTTCAAAGACGGAAGTAAACGAAATAAAGATTTTTTCTGTAATCGTAATTTCTTTTTCCTGTGATTTTGCCTCTGTCCACTATTGTTGTTATATATCATTTTATTCCGTAAATATTTGTATTTCAGTCTGAAAATGGAGGAAAAATTTCCGAAAACGGAAATTCGAGGGCGAAAAAAAAAAAAATGCTACTAATTGTATCTGGTTGACAACTATTTTCATTATGCTTTTTTTTTTCCCCCATATAAACATACAGTCTGCATTTAGAATGACTTTTTAAACATTAAAAATGCTGTGTACCAATAATACTACTTCTTGAAAATTGCTCCTGCATCTGAAAAACATCGATAAAAAATAGCACTCATGTGATTTTATGAGCTGTAAAAAATCTGATTTTCAGATTTTGAAGGTTGGCACGTCTGCTGATGTACTTGATCAACTGAAGGGGTTTCAAAAAGCAACAACAGATGCATGTATATTGTTGAATTGGATGGTATCAACCCACTATTGATTTTCGTTGATACTGTTTTTGCATAGACAAGTTTTCCTTGATATATTAATGTGTTTGTTATAAGCAAGGATCTTTTGCATATACATGCTTGTGGGTCAAATTTAGAGTCAATTTACTTTATGCCTTTGATCTTATTGCACATGTGCTCTTTAAAACTGAGTTTAGGTGTGTATATTAATGGGTAGGATAAATAACAGTTATAGAATCGCTGTGCATGTCAAGATGATAAATAGATTTCTGCATGCCTAGACTCTTAAGTTATCTTCAGTGAGTATTATCCTAGGGAAATCAAATATCTGGATCCAGACATAGATTTCTGCCTGTCTGTTTAAAAGTATGGCTTCTGACCTCACCTTAGCAGCACAGAAATGTACCTGTATGCACAGCACATAGCTGCCAATCCTTCTGATTTACCCGTAAAGCTTCCGATTTTGGGGCATCTTTCCAATATGCTGATCGGAAAGTGATTTCTTCCGATTTTTCATTCTTATACCGAAAATCCCTATTTTTTCTCTCCCCGTTTCAAGAGCAGAAAAAATAAATAAATAATAATAATCTTTATTTCACTTCAAAAAGTCCTTAACACGAGATGATTAAAAAGAAAACAATCTTATTTCCGCTGTGAAGAGAAAGTGCGAGCGGCACAGTTTACTGCTTCCACGACACTTGGGTGGATCCGAGTACCTTCCCCTGCGCAAGCGGCACAATGCTGGTGGCAATGTCCATCAGACTTTGCAGCTGCATAACGTAAGGGTTACAATCACGTTCTCTCTCTCTCGCTGTTTCCCCACCTCCCTCCGTTCTCCTTTTCAGATAACGCATTGTTCGTCCCCCAGGTCGCAGCTTCTCAGAGGCCAGCGAGGGTGTGTCTTGCATTTAGTTATCGTAGAAAAAAAAAAATTCAAACGGATTTTAAATCTGTGGAATTTTTAAGCCCAGATCGATACTCAACATGACGAAATTAAGCAAAAGCTGCCAGTTTTGTGAAATTAAAAATGCGTAATACATGGTTTCGTAACATCTTTTGTGGCAATAAATTTGACCTAACAAAAGAATGCTACTATAAGAGGTAGTTAAAAAAATGTCCTATGTTCATTTGAGCCTGTGCTTCTCCAGCAATGATTTATTTTGCTGATCCATTAGTCAGTAAGTTTTCTACGCTTTCCAACTGTGCTTTTTTAGTTTGTCGCTCGATAACGTGCATAAAAATTTCTTGGCTTGATTCAACGAAATTAATATGTTGGGGTACTATTTTTTCTTCAGCAAATTGCATCTCTTTAAGCTGTTACTGTTAATTACTATAGCAGTTTTACTTGCATTTTTTTCAAGTGTCAATAAATTTAGTATTAGTGATTCGCTATGAGCAGCAATATGAGAGGGGGAAAAGGTACTATTAAACATTCCGTGATGCGTATTCTGCGGAATTCCCATGTATTGCAAAAAATGAAAAATATGCATTTTGCACTACGTGTCGATGTAATTTCAGCGTTTCGCATGGTGGAAGGAATTATATTACTAATCACATTTCTAGTGCCCAGCATAAATCTAATGTTGAATGCGTGGAAAAAAATAAATAAATAGGAAATTAACTTCCTTTGTTAAAAGTTATAATGAACTGGACGCGATTCGTGCAAAACGTTTGTTCACTTTATCTTTAGTTGAGCATAATTTACCAATTAGTGTCCCTCAGTCACTCATTTATTAAATTTTTTTTTATTTGACTGTCTCATCGTCTGTCTCTCCGTAAGATAATTCTAGCATGAAAACGGTTTGTTTTTGAAAACATTTTAGTTTGTTCCATGACAGCGTGGGATACGATCCTATTGGATTTGGGGGTCAAAGGGTGTGGAACATCTTTCCCTTTAGATGCAAGCTTCCATAAAAATAAATTTTTATCTCTTTATAGATCATAATGATATAGCATAGTAATGAGAAATTATGTACGGATAATCGAAATAAATGTGCCGATAAATTCAAACATCTGTAGTCATATCAATTAAAAGTTGATACTTGAGTTAGGTAACATATCGTTTTTTAATCTATATGTTCAGTACATTTAATCAATATGCGCGACAAGTAATTTCATTGGATATATTGATTATTTTTTTTACGATTTTTGGTTTCTGAAAGTTGGCAGGTATGACAGCATCATTCCCACATGCTGTTCCATTCTTTACTCCACTAAGTGGGATTTTTGTTATTATTTCCAGAGGTGCACAGACTGTACATGTGGTGTAACAAGATAAAAAGGTTCAAATATAATACTGTTTCCAATTATATTATGTCAGAAATATTTTTGTATGTTTCATGTTATTTCTCAGAAACATGTTCTGCATTGTTAAAAAACTTTAGAGACCAATGTTGTAATGGACTGGAGTAAGTAAACAATGTTTTTTAAAGTCTATGTGTGACATACAAATACTAACTGCATATAAATATTTACTTTACAAAATCAATCAAAAATCCAACTATACAAAAACAAAACTTTACTGTTTCCCATTATATAAATGCCTGGGTATAATATAATGCATTTGGTTTTACATTAACAATATCTTTCCTTTCTCATTTCAACACATTCAAGAATGTTCAGCAGTTAAATGCAATGAGTATGATTTGATCATCACATGCCCTTTATTTTAAGTTGTTCATCTCAAGCATTCTTCCTTTTTTTTTTTTTTTTTTTTTTTATTTGTGAGAGACAGGCAATATATATGTTAATGTTTTGAAATCAAAAATATTTTGCATGTGGTTTTGGTAAAAATATTCACTCAAATTTGAATCACACCAAAGAATTTCAAACTACGAATCATTGATAATATCTAGTCTGTGACTTCAATACATCTTTTTCTTTTTTTGATTTTCCGTAACTTTTCCCTTCTGTGACTGATTTACTTGAAGTTCGCCTTTCCGAGAGCATTAATTATCATCCTTGTGTTGTGGATAAACTAAATTGCTGAGACTGTGCTACTTCATCAGAATATTAAATACTTATCTAGTCTACACCTCTTACCCCAGCCCTTGTCCTGTTTTTGTAGCTGAGGACAGGAAAAAATAGGTTTTCAACAGAATCCAGTTTCCTTGTTTTTCTTTCTGTCACTTCCCTCTTACTTTTATAAAATAATATTAAGAAGAAGAAGAAGAAGAAAGAAAAGATAGAAACAGGGGTGATTGTGTTCCGGAATTTTTTAGAGCAATCAAATTCGGAAATCAGGAATTTTGAAAATTTCTCTTTCCTTTCATTTTTATCCGTTTTCCCTTCATAAATGTTTGTAATTTTCCCCAGAAACTGCCCAACTTTGCATAGTAAATTGGTTCACAGTGATTGTTGTAGCTGCAGTGCGTAAGTACCAATGTTATTGCACAGAGATATGACTGCCCAGTTTATGGCAGTGCTTAACTAAAGCCAGCGGCACTGCTTTTTCGGCGATCTCGGGATTCGTCACCGTTATCCACGAGGCCCATCTCGGAGATTGTTCTTGCCATACTACCGTCCATCCGTCTGTAGACACCAGATCTCTGCAACTATTTGTTCGATTTGAAAAATTCTTTTTACATTGTGAAGCTTGAAATGTGAGAATGATGATCCTTTCATTCTGTTTTTTTCCCGATGCACAACTTCACCACTAGAGGGCACAAGTGCAGATGATATCTAATTCAAAATACATTTTATTGCATATATTTGCTTCTAAGCATCTGATTGAAAAAATTATTTCTTCCTTTCGATGCCATTTATAACAAAGACTATTTTAGGCACAGTCTCTTTTTCAAGTTATGCATAGATTTTCTGCTAGGGGGCATAAAGGTAAAATGTGTTTTTCTGTATATCTCTGCTTCTAAAACTCTGATTGGAAAAATTGTTCCTGCATCGGAAACATCTCCTCTTGGGAAATGTTTTTCATATAATTTCAAATTTTTGGTAAGAAATGGTTTGGCTACTAGGGGCATGAGTATTTGTCTGCTTCTGATGTATTTGCAGCAAAATCTACCTGAGCTCCTGAAAACTCTATTAAAATGTTTTTTTCGTGGACCGATACCACTCTCCTCGGAACACCCTTTGAGAATAACTCCTGTTTAAAATAGCTTATAGTTTTTCCACCAGGGGGCATAGATGTATATCTTCTTTTTGCTGATATCTCTTCTTCTAAGAGTTTGATTTGAAAAATTCTTTCTTTGTTGGAGAGCATTTCTGGTGCAAAATGTTTTCATGTAGTTTCAAAATTTTCAAGTAATGCATAGATTTTCTGCTAGGGGTTGTAAAGGTTAATCATAACTCTGATTTGAAAAATTCTTCCTGCATCGGATACAGCTCCTCTTGAGAAATGCTTTGCATATTATTTCTAATTTTTGATAAAGAATGGTTTGGCCACCAGGGGGCATAAGTGTCTTTATGCTTCTAATGTATTTGCAGCAAAATCTAAGCTTCTGAAAACTTGATTGAAATTTTTTTGTCACAGACCAATACTGCTCTTCGCAGACAATCTTTTCAGAATACTTTCTTCTCAAAATAATGCACAGTTTTTCCGCCAAGGACATAGATGCATATCTTATTTGTCGATATCTCTGCTTGTAAGAGTTCGGTTTGAAAAATTCTTTCTTTGTCGGAGAGTGTTTTCACTGCGAAATGCCTCTCATGTAATTTCAAATTTTTATTAACATGCAATTGTGTCACTAGAGGGTGTGAGTTCACTTTTCCGTTTAAAGCAATATCTGCGGGACGAAAAACACAATATAAAAAATTCTTTTTTGGTCAGATACTACTAACTGTGAAAATTCTTTTTGTGGTTTAAAACTCAGGCTTCACGTGACAATAACATATAAACATATAAAATGAGAGAAACACACAGAGTCACATACAATAAAAGGTTTGTTTAGCGGTAGCTTTCGGTCAT
This sequence comes from Macrothele yani, assembly GCA_039090855.1. Taxonomy (NCBI): domain Eukaryota; kingdom Metazoa; phylum Arthropoda; class Arachnida; order Araneae; family Macrothelidae; genus Macrothele; species Macrothele yani. The sequence goes on from CM077006.1 coordinate 40,280,104, forward strand.
CCTACGACCTTGATCACCCGCGATTGACTGGATCTTTTTTTACATCTTTTGTGTAATGTCCATTTCTGTTGGCATAATTATATAATTCATATGTTTATTTATCTTTTGAATTACTGCTTGTAAAACAATTTCTGATATATCTGTTACATTTTTGTGCTAAACAATGTTTGTTATCATCTTTAGTCGGTCGCGGGTGATCAAGGTCGTAGGATGACCGAAAGCTACCGCTAAACAAACCTTTTACCGTACGTGACTCTGTGTGTTTCGCTCGTTTTATATGTTTATGTTATAACTCTTTTTGTGTATTTTCTTCCTACAATAATGTACAATTTTGCCACTAGGTGGTGCCAATGCTTAATCTGTTTTTCTCAATATCTCTACTTCTACATGTGCGATTTAAAAAATTCTTAAAACCATGGATGACATTCACCTTGTGAAACATTTTAGGTTAATATTTGAGGAGTTTCATATTTCACAGTTCTGTCTCTAGATGGTGTTTATGTGCTTCTGTTTGCAGCTGTATCACCTCTTCTAGAAACCCTATTGAAATTTTTTTACTGTATACCATTTGCTGCAACAGAGATGTGGAGCATTATCTTAATTAAGTAATGCACAGATTTCGTGCTGGAGGGCGTAAAGGTCAAAACTTTTTCTTGCTGTCTCTGCTTCCGCGAGATGTATTTAAAGTTTTTTTTTTCCTTAGCATAGCTTTTTCCATGAATATTTTTTGGTATTTTCAATTATCCCACATAATGCAAAATTCTTTGGTTAAAAGGCATATAGATATATCATGTTACCTTATACAGTAACATGATATATCTATATGCCTTTAACCAAAGAATTTTGGCTTCCCAAATATATATGTAAAATATCTGTGTTCTACAATCTGCCCCCCCTCTCTCTCTCTCTCACACACACACACACACACACACACCACATTTTATCTTGGTAATAGCAACTTCTCTCCCTCTTTCCTTTTCACCAGTATTCACAGTTTGTCTTGCAAGAATGTATTACCCTCACTCATGTGCATGTTCTGACATTCACTCATTCACCTTTCTCTCTTCATCTACTTGTTTTTACTCTATTGCACTCACATGCACAATACACACACAAATAACTGTTGAACACTTTAAAAACTGCTGCATTTGGCAAGCTGCCAAGTTTGCAGATATTTGCATGGTTCTTAAGTTTTTGACCTCAAAAACTTTCAGCCACATTTCTGTTATAACATAGCTAATATGCAAATATAATTCAGCCATAAATGTTTAAACTTAGTCTTATCCATCGCTGTCTGAGTTTTTTGACATCTTTTGTGTAATGTCCATTTCTGTTGGCATCATTATATAATTAATTTGTTTATTTATCTTTTGATTTAATGCTTGTAAAATAATTTCTGATATATTTGTTAAATTTTTGTGTTAAACAATGTTTGTTATCATTAGACCACAGTACCCTTGGATGGTCGCACATGGGCTCTATGTGAAATGCCTCCTGGCTTCCCAAATTTGCCGTATCATCCACCTCAGCAGTCTGGAAGTAGTGCTTCTGCAGCAGTATCTGACCCACCACTTATTGTGACTCAACATATGGAGTTTCCTAGGAAATTTGTCTTCCTTTCAGCTCAGGTAACATGTTTTTGGTTTTTATCATTACATTAGATATCACCGAAGATTTAAATTTTCTTATGTTGATGTGTTTTGTGTTCCAATAATGAATGCTGTATTTACAATATTAGAACCATTATACATTAAAAAAAAAAAAAGCTTCATAATTGACAGACTTTAAAAATAATGATACAACAGTTCCATTTGTTTTATTTTTGTGAATTATTTACTCTCAAACATTTATATGTTACAAATTTTGAAGATGACAATCCGATTTTGGCGATTTTTGGCTTTCATGATTTATATGTTAGCAGGAAAGAAGTTGACAGACTTTAAAAATAATGATACAGTTCCATTTGTTTTATTTTTGTGCGTTATTTATTCTCAAACATTTATATGTTAACAGGAAAGAAGGTAAATTATATTTTCAAATGCAATAAAACATGATTATGTGTTTTGATTCTACCTTCGAGAGTCCTGAGGTGATTGCATACATGACATTGTTTGTACGCTCCTTGAAAACTTTGAAAGGTCCTTGAATTTTAAAAGTTCATTTTGAAGTCCTTGAAAGTACTTGAAAAAGTTTAAGGCTCTGTAAATAGTATTTGATAAAAAAATGTTTTGTTTGTTAAGTAATGATATGGAAAAGCATGTGTTAAATAAATGTTTATGCTGAAAAGATGTGTAGGAGATTTCTGTGTAGTTCTAATAAAAACACCAAGCTAATCAAATAGTGCAGAACCTGTGTTCAACCCAGGAAAGTGTGAAGACAGTTGGTACCTTGGCTATGATATAACTACAGATTAAAGCATCAGTCATGTAAGCAAAATAAGTAGAATGGTGTATTCACAAATTGTGATAGCTTCTTTTTACTCAGGTTACGGACATGTTTTTGCTGGAGGGTGGAACTTCCAGGAATTGCTTGTTCTTCACGCTTAAATCCTTTGTGTCATGGCTGCATAAAAAATAAATAAATAAATAAATAAATAAATAAAATGTCAAAGCATCAAATTCATGCATCTAAAATAAATGGTTAAAGCAAACAATAAGTGTCATACCAGCAGATGAATGTGAAATTAATGTATTCGTGTCATTGAAGGTGCACCTGCCCACTGATCAACCGACAGTACACACACATATGATAATTTGGGTTTAAAAAGTCTTTGAAAAGTGCTTGAAATTATTATGCTTGAAGTACGAACCTTGTATGAGCTTAAAACAAAAAGGACAAAAGTTCTTAATAATCACTGTCCATCACCATGTTATGGAATACTAACCTTTTTACAGTTCTTTAAACTGTCTTAATACTTACCATAATTTGGATTTCTCTATGGCTATATCAGACATCTTGACTTGATTGTACATACTCTGGAGCATTTCACAACAACAAGGAAACATCATGTCTCACACAGAGCTAGACCAACCTGTGCAAGGCTTCTGCTAGAATATAAATATATTTGCTGACCTCGGATATCCAGGTATCTTCCCCAGCATTCTCTTGCAGCTCAGTAACCATGGTAACAATTGAACAAATGTGCAGACGCAAAACCCAGCACATCGCAAGTACACCTTAAAGTGCCAGTTGCACATTTGTGGTAAACTGTACTAGGAGTCATCCAGATTAAAAAATGTGGATGATCAAACAGTATAAAAAACTCGTATGTAGGTACATATCACTAATCTGAGGTTCACAGGTTAATTCCATAAAGCAAGATTTTACTTACTGTTGATGTACTGTATGAAATGCCTCCATTTATAGTGATCGTGGTGCACAAATCGAGCTTCAATGACATCTGTCTCACATTTCACGCAAGACCTTTTATACCTCATACTCATTACCCTTTCTCATGCAGACATTCCTAAATCTGTCCCCCCCCAACAATTTTTTTGGCCTTCTTTTACCTTTCTTTCATGACACAGGCATGTGATTCTTTCCCTAATTAGCGGAATTCCGTGGATCCACTTTTTAGAAAAAATTAAAATCCGCTAAACTTGTCATTTGCGATCTGCGATCTTAGGCTTTTGACAAAAGTTTATCGTTGATATGTTGGGGGAGGGGGGGGAGAATCTGGGCAAGAGAGAGAGAGAGAGAGAAAGAGAGAGAAATATTCGTTGGGTAGGTGGCGATATTTCGGTTGTAAGACATACTCTTTCTGCTGCTGCGTTGCTGACCGGCAGCTCCGAGCTGACACTGCTGCTGCGCAGCCAACGAGATCGCTGCGGGTGAATTCAAATGTCTCCGTGTGCTCAAAACTGGTTTTCTCCACTGTTTCAGTTCACCTCTGTCCTTTCTACTGCTATTTGTTTTGTTTATTTGCTGGGGGCCAAAATCAGTTGAGAGACTGGGCGGAGCCCTGAGCCATCGTACGTAGCTGCCAAGAGATCAACGAGAAAGAAAAGCTCAATTCACATGTGACTGAACATTTACGTTATGAACCTTCTCTTTCACTGGTGGGCGAAAGTGTCACATGCTTCCAAAGATGCCAGCCATTACAGATTTCCCCTCTGGGATTATGGAATTATGAGTGACTAATGAAAAATTACGGAAATTCAGATTTTAGCTGATATTAAGAATGTTTTACTGGTTTTGTAATTATTCAATGGAAAAGCCTTTGAACAAAGTTCGTGGCGCAGGTCTTTGTTCACCCTCCACACCCCCACCCCACCCCCGCCGAAAGAGGAATGTGTTTTGCTTGTTTAAAAGATAAGTGGAAAGAAAGTATGGCACCAGGGGGCGGGATTTCGTCGACCCAGCGTGCTTCTTTCACTGTGGGTGGATTACATCGGCCCAAAGCCTCTGAACAAAGTTCTTGATGCAGCTCTTTGTTTCTTTCGTTCTTTCGTGGAGAAATTTGTTTTGCTTGTTTGAAAGCTAAGTGGGGAAATGCATGGTGCCGGGCAGGGATTACGTCGGCCCGAAGCATCTGAACAAAGTTCATAATGCAGCCCCCCTCCAGGAGATGGAATTTGTTTTGCTTGTTTGAATGCTAAGTGGGAAAAAAACACCGTACTGGCCCGGGATTACGTCAGGCGGAAGCCTCTGAACAAAGCTCGTGACACGGCTCTTTTTTCTGTCCAACTTTTTGTTTTCTCTTGAGATGCGTTTTGCTTGTTTGAAAAATAAGTGGAAGAAAGATTGCACACCCAGGCACAGCCCAAGACAAGCCCCCCCACCACCCCACCCATCCACATTCTTGAAAGAGCAAGTACATTTGTTGCTACTAAATATTACCAATTAATTTAAAAGTTGATTTAATAAATGTGGTACTGCAGTGATGGAAAGTTTGCCCCGAACCACACCAATTTCATTATCTTGCACCCAACTGCACCGAAAACGCAATCCACAGCAAAAACTTTCGAGCGAAAAAAAAATGTTTGCACCGCAAAAATGCCGTTTTTAAACAGCGAATCGAATAACGCTTTTTAAGGTCTGTGCATAATTTGGTTAAATGTATAATGACGCTTAATCAATACGTACCACCAATCCCAACATTTCAGAATGTTTTTACCTACCCTCTAATTCGTTGTTTTTTCAGCATAAGTGACGAATAGGTTTTGCAATGTAGGTGAAGCTTATGGAGAAGGAGTTTTGTTGTAATTATGTGATATGTAGGAGAAACAATGCTGTATGCTATGAAATCCATATGAAGATCATTTACAGATGGTTTGGTGGTCTTTTGGAGTGTTGTGCAATTGAGATTGTGTATATGTCATTACCTGTTCTTTGGGATGGTGCAGTTATTTCGTTCCAGGCAAGGTGCGCGATTACGTAAATACAGCATAAGGCCAGTCGTTAGCTATTTCGTTAATGTGGAGGATGACAGAAAATGGCTCTCTCGTGGCAGGATACAATGGTTCTGTTTCTAAAGGATTCATAGGTATTCAGTACGGATTTTCACTCCACCTTACGGTTATACGGAAGTCACCCAAAAAACTACGGAAAAGCCCACGTAAAATTCCTGCATGCAACTTTCTATTTTTTACCGTCTTTTGGTCGAAAAGATGCACTTTACAGATAGTCCCTATATATATGCATTCAATGCTCTGACTTCCCCCGCCAACGGAGGCAGAGTTTTATCACGTGATTCCCCATACAGCCATTCGAAAGTGCTGTGTGCAAAAGCCGAGAGGGAGCTCAGCTCAGCGCCTTTTGTGAACTCATTACATTGATTACCTGTGGCTTTGTGCGTGTGAAAATGTCGGTGCAAATGTTTTAACCCTTTGGACTTGACTGTCGGGTGACACCCGACATTATGAAATCAACGAATAGCTCATCCGCCATGCAGATGCCGCTTTCGAGACATTTCTTTTTCATCTAATAGGTCAGGTGTCACTTGCCACACCAATGACCCCTGTAGCTCGCGTGTCGAGGCTCGCAAGACATTTCTTTTTCACTGGATAGAGAAAAGAAACATCATTGGCATGTCTGGTGTCACCCAACATGTGGATGACGCCTCTGTAGCACGCATGTCGGCGCTCGCGAGGAATTTCATTTTCGGCAAATAGCTCGGGCATCATCCATCACGTCTATGACACCTCTGTAGCTTGTATGTCGGCGCTCACAAGGAATTTTTTTTGCCAAATAGGTCGGGTGTCACCCTCCATGCCGATGACACCTCTATAGCTGGCATGTTAGCGCTCGCAAGGGATTTCGCTGAATAGGTGAGGTGTCATCTGCCACGCCTATAACGCCTCTATATCTCACATGTCGGCGCTCGCGAGAAATTTCTTTCACCAAATAGCTTGTGTGTCAGGTGCCACCCCCTCCATACCGATGATGCCTCTGTAGCTCGCATGTCGACGCTCGTGAGACATTTCTTTTCGCCGAATAGCTCGCGTATTGGGTTTCACTTGCCATGCCAATGATGCCTCTATAGCTCATATGTCGGGGCTGGCTAGTCAAAGCTGAACTTTCACTGCTAAGTTGTGGCCTTTACTGCAGGAAAAAGAAAAAGAAAAAAACAAAACAAAAAAAAAACGAGTGCTGGGTGAGTATGGGTGAAAAGTTATTCGAGTGGAAAGGGTTAATTCAGATAAAACTTATTGTCAAGTGTATCGTGATATACCTTATATTGACAAAAGTCACCAGACTCCCCTTCAAAAGCAAGTGAACGATGTGCGGTACAGCTACAAACGGTATAAAAATAAGCCTACAGCTGACCGCTATCATATTACACTGTGATATTGAATGAAAATGTCGCGGCAGGAGAGAACTGACTTGGAGAAAGGAAAGATTGTTGGGTGTTATATTAGTGGGTTGTCCATAAGAGAAACCAAGAGGCGTTTAAACATACCCAAGTCAACTGTTTTGGATGTACTGAATAAGTGAAGACACATGGCACACCTCAAGCAGCAAAACGTGCTGGCAGAGCAAAGAAAATCGGTGATAGAGGACGTTGAAGCCCAAGGAGAGTCGTTACAGCTAATCGACGCAGTACTGCACAAGATCTCAGTGTACAGGTGAGTAACAATGCCGGAACCTCAGTATGTGCACGTACCATTCGCAGAGAACTTCATTCCCAGGGTTACTGTGGTCGTGCGTCTGCTCATAAGCCTTTCATCTCCACTCGGAATACTACTCGTCGTTTAGCATGATGTAAATAACATTTATCGTGGACCATAGATCAATGGAAACAGGTCCTATGGACTGATGAATCTAGACACACTATCCATCAATCTGATGGCTGTGTGTGGGTATGGCGGCAGCGGGGAGAATGCTATTTACCACAGTGTACTGTTCCTACGGTCAAGTTTGGAGCTGTCAGTGTACTCGTGTGGGGGTGTTTTTCATTGTATGGACTCAGCCCATTAGTTATTGTGGACAAACCTGTTGACCAGCATGTGTACCTCGATATTGTGGACAATTATGCCCTACCAACTCTGTGTCAATACTATGAACTGAGCTTTGTTGGTACTAGCAAGATAATGCACTGAGCCATCATGCAAAGAACTGTTACGACGTGGTTTGACGTTAATTCCGTATCGTGTGTGGACTGGCCAGCACAGAACCCTGATCTTAATTTCGTAGAGCACTTATGGGATGAATTAGAGCACCGCATAAGAAGTTTAGAACCAAGGCCTACTACTAAGCAACAGTTAGCAGCAGCATTATGTACTGAATGGAAGTGCATACCTATCGCTGTGTTCCAAAACCTTGACGAAAGCACGTCTCGAAGGGTCCGTGCATGCATTAAGGTCAAAGGTGGACTGACACCGTACTAATGTATGTCAAGAAATGCTATCTTGTGTTTCTCTTCTAGGTGTTCAGTAACTTTTGTCAATATAGTGTATATGATATTTATGTGATAATAATAACCATTTAGGGTTGCAGATGGCCTAGGGGTCAACATTCGTGACTGCCATGGAGAAGCCCCAAGTTCAAACGCTGGAACCACTAAATATCTGCCATGCGTCAGATGGGCACGCTAAGCCGTCGGACCCTGGGTACTTGCCCCCAGTAATAAATAAGGGAGTCTTCCTCCACCTGTCTACCTCATTTCCGTGTCACTTTCCTATGGAGTACTCTACCTTAAATCTCCTAGTTTCCTATTTCTAAGGATTGTTTAAGATCTGGAGGTCAGACACTCCCTTCCTAAAATCCTTTATGTATGATCTGATTTGATCTGATTATAACCATTTAGTTAGGAAAAACTTTTCCCAATTTTTCCATCAAGTGCCATTGCAGTCTTCTGTGTCTAACAGATTCCTTTTTTAACCACTAATACACTGGCGGAAAGTGAAAAAAGAACACCAAGAAGGAGACGTCTGATACCAACGAAATTTATACAGCATAATAACGGAATACAGAGGATAACGTGATCAAAACATTATAGCAAAATACAGCTGTATTTCCTGGTAAACTGAAAAATAACATTTCCATGTAACATGGTTAGTACGAGGTTGAACCGCCATGAACTGCGTCACACTGTGCAATTCTGGCATGGAGTCTGTCGTACAGATGTTGGATGTAAGTTTGGGGTATTGAGTTCCAAGCATCCTCAACCTGGACGCGTAAATCGGGGATGGTCGTGGCTGGCCGTGGAGACCGGATAAGTCGTTGTCCCATAAAATCCCACACGTGCTCAATGGGGGACAAATCTGGTGAGCGTGCAGGCCATGGAAGTTGTCTCACATCCTGAAGTGCATGTTACATTGCACGTGCCGTGTGTGGGCGTGCGTTATCTTGCTGGAAAACACCACGATGGACTGACCTTACATATGGCACAACAACGGGCTGAATGATGTTGATGTAGGAGGTGCTGTTTAACGTACCCGGTACAAACACTAGTTGTGTACGGGAGTGATAGCTGATCGCTCCCCACACCAGGAGACCAGGTGTAGGCCCTGTGTGTCGCTGGCGGATGCAAGAAGGGTGGAGACGCTCCCCTGTGCGTCTGCGAACACGCATACGGCCATCGGAGGCTCCCAAGCAGAATCTGCTTTCATCACTGAACACGACAGATCTCCAGTGCAGACATTAGCGACACCACTGCAGCCATTCCTGACGGTGGGCTGGAGTCAGGTACACATGCCAGAGGCACACGTGCACGTAGTCCTGCATCCAGTAGACTGTTGCGAATTGTTCGCACAGTCACCTCAGGTGCAACGGCAGCTCGGATTTGCATCGCAGTGGATGTTCTGCTTGACAACGCCGCTCTTCTTATGCATTGATCGGTCCGCTCATCAGTCCGTCTGTGACTCCCGGTTCCACGTCTTCTCGTGTGGGAATGTTCCTCGGACCATCTACTCCACCATTGTACCACTACCGATACTTCCCGTCCAATTCGCTCCGCAATACGACGATACAACCACCTGGCCTCGCGGCGTGCGACTAGACGACCTCGCTGAAAGTCTGATAACTGCTGAAATCATACACGTCTTCCATGTCCAGGCATTGCAGCTTCTTCAGGGTCTTCGCACGTGACCGTACGCCGACGACTGATTACCTTCACTTCGCCGTACTCCTTAAATACCACCGACTATAATTTGCATATTATGCCGTGCTGTGGCGTAAGCACTCACCAGTTGGTTCCGAAATTAACATCACACCTACGTAAACTCGACCCCATTAACATATGTAAATTTCATGATCGTCCTCCTATTCCTTCTTGGTGTTCTTTTTTCACTTTCCGGCAGTGTAGCTGATTTTTACCCCCCTTTGAGCAATATTGTTTTAGGCCTCTACCTTTTGGTTTGCAGTTTCACACCACAGAATATAAAATCTGCCTATGCAGATTTTCTCTCTCACATGGCACACGTTTAAACTACTGTGTTTTTGTTAACATTTTCTTTAATGAAGAACAGGGATAGTAATGAATATAACCTGTTTTGCAGCAACAAAGATACCATTTCAGCAAAACTAACATCTGGCCACCTGACTTTTTAAGACACCTTATAAATTGGGTTTGCTGCAAAAAAAAAAAAAAAAATGTTGTTGTTGAACCAAAGTGTACGCATATCATCTGGTTATTGTTGGTAAGTTATGTAAGATTGCCTCCTTAATGTATGTATTTGCCTTCATTCATTTGTTCATTTTCCATGTCATACTTGTCTTGTATGTTATTTATTCGATAATTTGTCCACTTGATTGTTTGTATTCATATATCGATTTAAAACTATCATATTTGGATTTGACAACTTGATCACCTGTTCAGTATGTCACGTCTGTAGGTTACTTATTATATGTCTCCCCACCCAAAAAAAGGTCCTTTAGTACTTCCATCTGATTATTGTCTTTAGGAAGACCGAAAGTTCTTATGGCTTTATTTTTAATCTTTTAACTTATACATTAAATAAGTTCCCCACTTCATCGGAAGCTTGCATACTGTTTTAATTATCATGCTTTTAAGACTGCTACCTTAAGCTTTTATGATTGGCTGTAGTGGAATGTTCACATAGGACTATAGAAGATGCCCTGTACTTTCCAGAATGAAGTGTGTATGGCTTTCTTGCATCGTTAAGCATTTTAGCTGCAAACAGAACTGACTTTCGACTCGCCTTGGTAGGTTTCAGATGGTGTTTTGACTTACGAATTTATAACTGTTGTTCATATGTATGATATAGAAAGTTTTTTAGGTATATATATTTATTTTTCCATGTGTCACTTATGTTGCTTATAGAAGCCTTGTAATGCATGATTCTATCACTGATTATTGTACTCATTCGAGAAATGTAGTTTTCCAAATATTTGCTGGGAAGTTAATTTGCTTCTTTCCTTCGCAGGGGAGCCACATCATTATAAAGCCAAGGCCTGTTGATCTGTTGCGGCAGTTGCTGGCGGATGGTATTGGTGTAGACAGTGATACTCTTAAAGCCTTCTTTCAGCTCCACAAGGTTTGATATTGGGGTTTTTATACATGTGTGTGTGTGGGGGGGGAGGGGGTTCAATATAACTTAAGCTTAGAGTAATTAGCCTGTTGCTGGACTACATGATAAATTGTTACTAGCATTCCTGAAGAATATACATCGTTCTTCTAAGTTAAATTCGTAGGTTCTGACCATGGAAGCAGACATGAGGTTCTTCAGCGAATTCACGGAATTCCGCTTTTTTCAGCATCATTTTGGTCATTCTCGAGGTCATTGGAAAAATGAAGAGAAATTTTTCAGGATTTTTTAGGAGGGGGGGGAGGTTGTTCTATAGAAAAGAAACAAAAAGCGGAACTCTGCGATTCCGCTTTTTGTGGAGTAAAAGAACTAAGCGCTTTCTAGCTGAAAGCGTTGTTTTTGGAGCAGACGCGGGGGCAAGAAGAAATGTTGGAGGGTGGAGTCAGGAGCTCAATTCGTTTACTGCTGTCAACAATGGATGGGATATCAGTCACTTGAGCATCGCAGCGCGCAAAGGGTGAAAGCTCCACCTACTTCGTGCTTTAGGGAAACTCCCGCAGCCCTTTCCTTGTCTTGCGGAAAATCGCCACTCTGCATTCTATCCGCTTGATCCTATCCGTGACGTCATCGCCAGAAACTCTCTCTTGTAATTTGCAAATGTACCCGAATGCGTTCCCGCTTTTCTGAGATCGTTCGAGAATCGAAGCTCTCGTGAATCCTCTTCCTACGGAGGATGCCAAAAATTACGGAATCTCCATAATTATTACGGATTTCCCCGGGATTACAGGTGACTAACAAAAAAAATATGGATATTCAGATTTTCGCTGTTATTAAGAAAGTTTTACTGATTTTGTAAATAATCGATGTAAAAACCTCTTAACAAAGTTCGTAGCACAGCCCTTTGTCTTTTTTTTTTTTTTCTTCTGAGGTGGTGGAAATTGTTTTGCTTGGCCCGGTATTATGTTGACCTGAAGCATCTGAATAAAGTTCATGGCGCAGCTTTATTTTCTTAAATTCGTTCAATATCCCCCCCCCCTCCGAAGAGAAGGAATTTGTTTTGCTTGTTTGAAAGCTAAGTGGAAAGAAAGCACGGCGCCATGCTGGGATTATGTAGGCCTGGCGTGCTTCTTTTGCCATGATCCGGAATTACTTTGGTTCGAACGTACTTCTTTTACCGTGATCCGGAATTACGTTGGTTTGGACATGCTTCTTTTGCCGTGATCCGGAATTACGTTGGTTCGGACGTGCTTCTTTCGCTGTTGCCCGGAATTGCGTCGGCCCGATGCCTCTGAACCATGTTCGTGACAAACCTCTTTTGTTTTTTTTCTAAGGAGGTGGAATGTGTTCTGCTTGTTCGAAAACTTAGTGGAAAGAAAGCACGCACGCCTGGTTAGGATAACGTTGGCCCGAAGCCGCTGAACAAAGTTCATGATGCAACTCTTTCTTTCCTTTCTTTTTTTCTAAAGAAGAATGTGTTTTGCATGTTTGAAAGCTAAGAGGGAGGGGGGGGCATGGCTTCGTGCCAGTATTACCTCGGCCCGAAGCCTCTAAAAAGTTCGTGACGCAGCTTTCCGTTTTTTTGTTGTTGTTTTTTTCATTCTTTCTTTCTAAGAAGGAATTTGTTTTGCTTGTTTGAAAGCTAAGCAGAAAGAATGTGTCGTGAGAGGCTCAAAAACGGGGTTAAAAACAAGAATTCGGCAGAGAAAATCTCCCCACTTGCTTGACATTGATGGGGATTCATGTCACCATATTCACAATGCAAGAAAAAATTTTCCAGCCTTTTTATAAGGTTACATTGAGATATACTTTATTGACTTCTTCAATGACTAAAAACTAATCTGTGGATATATGTTTCTAATTCTTGCAAGTTTCTAATTGCTTGACTAAATTCACAAACTTTCCTAGACAAATACTTTTCACTCAGGATTTAGCTAGTAAAGATTCACATGTAAGTTTTAAATCTGATTTTTTAAAATATTTCATTTTATTTTGTTCTTAAATCCCTACTTTTCTATTGTGAATATAATAATGTGCTTCACTTTATTATTTACTTACATAATTTACAGAAAATAATTCCATATGGCTAGTGTAATCTTAAATATTGTATATATGCTGTATTTGAATTTGCTCACCGCGTGTTTGCGTGTTCCAATTTTCCACCCAGTTAAAAAGTTCAGCTTTTTTTGTCATCGGCCGGTCTCATGTATTATGGAAGACAGTGTGCACAATTATTTTAGGGAGTAGTATTTTCAAATCATTTACAGTAATAATAATAATAATAATAATAATAATAATAATAATAATGCGGAATGTCAACTCACCTTCGTTCCACATGAACTTCATGTTAGTTGTTTGGCGTTCCTGTTGAAACATATCGCTTATTTGATGATATTGGTAAAAGCCAGATGAATAAATATCCCTTATTCAATAATATTGGTAAAAAAAAACAAAATGAAATAAAAACCTTTAAAAATTGAAATAGAATTCAGAACAAAACTGGAACACAATCAAAATAGTAAATATCTTACATGAACCCAAAAATTTGTGTTTCCGGGTCATGCATTGATTATTCCCACCGGAAATTCTATAGTAACAAAGAAATAGCCATTTATGGATCTAAATACCATTATGCACCTTATAATCCATAGGTGATACAAAGCACATTGTTGGTGTGTCAATTCACTTTCTTTTTGTGGACACACTGACGAATCCTAACTGACAATCTCACTGACAACTTACGACACACTGACAATCAGAATAAAATCTGAATAAGTGCACAACAAAAAAATTAATAAAACAGCAATGATGAATTGTTAAAATTTTCAGAAATGCTTTCGTTGTTCACACACACCTTCCCTGTCATTCCATGTCGGCGATGTTCTTGCCCCAGCTGCCTAGTCATCAATGCCGCGTTGATTTCTTGCCAAGATATGCTCTGCCTCCCAGGGTTCGCCAGGGTGGGCACAGTTTGAAAAAACCCACCTGGGTTTTTTCGAAATTAGATTCTATTTTTTTCTTCTACAATGTTCTAAATTTAATCAGCACCCAATAAAATATTTTGTTTTACTATTAATAACAATAGGAATAATGACTAGATTCTCTTTCTTGCCTTCTCAAAAGTGATGGTTGACCGATTTTTTTTTGTTTATCACATACATGAGATTCTTCCGCCGATTTGCGGAATTCTGCTTTTGTGTGTGTGTGTGTGTGTGTGTGTGTGTGTGTGTGTGTGTGTGTGTGTGTGTGTGTGTGTGATCATTTAGGTAGTGACGATGGTATTTCGGTTTTCAAAACTTTCGAAAACAGAAGTTAAAAGAGTGAGCATTTTTCCCGTAATCGTGATTTCTTTTTCTCGCGATATTTCTTCTGCACAGTATTATTGATAGAGAAACAGAGTGTAATATACTTAGCTTCTAACTAAAATATTATCTTTAAATAAAATTTGCCTGAGATATTATTTGTACGCAGCATGTAAACTGCTATGGTTTTTGACTATTTACAAGGATCACCTAAAAATTAAACAATGGTACAGATAGTAAAGTATTTTTGCTTTGTATTTTACTAGAACCTCAAAAGCAGTCTGAAATTATCATAGTTCCGTGACCCACACAATTTTCAAATTTTTCTGACCTTGAGTTTTTCTGAAAAACAGCCACATTTAAATAGGTAAATATAATCTCAGAGGTCTTGGCCAGAAACAAAACTACTAATCGACAGCAAATTTTGATCCAAAAAGGTATAAACTGAACAAGTTGGCTTTCTCTATCCCAAGCCTATTTTGTAATTTATTCCAAACTAGTTGAAACATAGAGAAAATTCTCTCAATGGAGGCAGATGAAGCTGGTGAGGAATGTAGGCATACAAAAAAATTACAAAACCTGCAGACAATTTTGAATTTGAACCCTTTTCAGACTTTTTTGCCATGATTTGCCATCATTTTATGGAAGAAAACTGGCTGATGACACTTTCTTTCATCATTGATGTTAAGTAACAGTCTGTGTCATTAATTTTGAAAGCCATTACACCAGGCAAGTACACGGTTGTATCAGAATAATATGACCACCTACCTAATAATGGGAATAACCACACTTGGCCCAGATGACAGCGGGAAGACGACGTGGTATGGACTCAATGAGGCCTTGGAAGGTTGCCCAAGGCACACATGTCCATTCGAACTGCAGAAGAGCATGGAGATTCTGGAGATGACATGGTTGTGGGTTGGCACGCCGAACTTGTTGATCCAAATAGTCCCACAAGTGCTCTATGGGGTTGAGGTCGGGTGATTTCGCCGGCCATGGAAAAAGGGAGACATCGCTGTTGTGTTCCTGGAAACAGTCACGCACTACCTTAGCGATGTGACAGGGTGCATTGTCCTTTAGATACCATCACCACCAGAGTAAACGTCCAATGTTAAGGAATGCATGGGGTCAGCAAGAAAGGACAGGTAGCCATTGGCGTTCAGGGACCCATCCAGTGGTATTAGCGGTCCCAGGGCATATTATGTCCCCCAAACATGCACACTGCCACCGCTGGCCTGTACTTGACCCATAAGCATGTCCGGGTGTTGGTTCTTGTCTGTCTGACACCTTGTCCACCACTGCTTGTCACTTTTGTGGAGCAGAAACCTCAATTCATCGGTGAAGGCAACCTTTTTTTCCACTGTCCAATGACGGTAGGGCCATGCGAACTGCAGACATCATTGCTGATGGACCTGGGTTAGCATGGGGTGCCTTGACGCAGCGTTGACCGCAGAGATCCATGCATAACAGGGTTCACTCTACTGTTATCTGGGACACATACCTGGGTACTCCAGCATTCATGGTTAATTGCTGCGCTGTTGCATGTACAGTAGTGGCCAACATTGTGGAAACCTTTTGGAAATAGTGTATTTTCGAGGTTTTATGGCTCATAACACCACTTTTGTTTTTGAAGTAATACCATAAAATTATATATCAATGGAAAGATAATTTCATCAAGAATGTAATGCAATAACTTTTATGAAGAATTTTATATTATAACAGCAGTTATAAAGAAGAAAAGTGAAACACAGGGAAAAAATGAGATATACAAAAAATCTCACCATGTCAGTTAACACTTAGATGGGAAACCTTTAGCGTTAATTACAGCCTTACAATGCTTTTCCATAGAGTGAACCAATTTTTTTAGTTCTGCAGCTGTTATAATGTGAAACCAAGATTGAATTATTGTTTCTATTAATTGGGTTTTATTGCTGGGTTGCTTCTGACTAACAAGTTTCTTTAGTCGGCTCCATAGATTTTCGATGGGGTTAAGGTCTGGGCTATTCCCAGGCTATTCCATCAGCGGAATATGATTATCTTGAAACCACTTTTTGCACACAGCAGCAACATAACATGGAGCTGAATCCTGTTGAAATATAAATGCTTCATTATCGTGGAAAAGATCACGTGCGAAAGGTTTCAGTTTGGGTTCAAGTATTTCATTAATGTATTTTTGGCCATTTATATTCCCATTAATCGCACAAATTCTTTCCACACCTTTGGATGTCATACAACCCGAGATCATAAGATCAACTGGATGTTTCACGGTACATGTAATGCAATCAGGATGCAAATCTTCTCCGATTCTTCTCCTTACGCATTTTATGCCATCACTACCAAACAGAGAGATTTTGGTCTCATCACTCCAAATAGCACTGTCCCATTGTTCCACTGTGCAGTTAACATTGGTTTTAGCCCAGTGTAATATTTTCAACCTTTGTTTAAGAGATAAAAATGTTTTTTTCGTGGAATTTTAGCTTTTAGACCAAATTCCCGCAGTCTGCGCCGAACAGTCCTAACACTCAACTTTGCATTGCGCCATTTCATCTTGTATGCACCCAGATGATTTTCTTCTGTCTCCTAGGCACAGTCTCTTAATTACTCTATCATCACTTGCTGTTGTGCACCTTTTCCTGCCTTTACCACTTTGGTGTTGTAGTGACAGTCTCCTTATGCCTCTTCAAAAATTTAGAAATGCCACCTTTGGTTAAGTTTCCACCAATTTTTCTTCTAATTTCTTCATAACTGAAGCCTTGTCCACTTAATAGTACTATTTTACATCGCTTTCTGGGTGACCAGTCAACCCCTTGCACCATTTCTTTAATTTTATTACGTTTTACAAGCTCACTAAATGAAAGAACACAAAAAGAAACCAACAACATCCAACTTGATAGCAATCACATAACACACGGACAAATGTCCTCCTCTCAGCTCCAATACATGGCATCAATAGCTGAGTCCTACTGTGTCCTGATTGTCTCATTGCCAAAACAAGATGACACCTGATTTAAAAACCAGAGGTTGTACTTTCGTGCAACAAGTCAAAGGGTAATGAAGGCTGTCAATGCACGATCAGATTCGTCTTAATATAGAGCACAAACACCACACACCTCCCAATCACTATCTAAAAACATAGGCTAAAAACCGTCTTTATTTACAATTAAAAGAGTGAGTTTAAAAGCTCTAGCGAACACTTTTGCGAACCACTATGGTTGCATCATCAGGCTAAGGAGTGAAATCACTGTGAGGCGATACATGTCTTATATAGTTACAGAGATGAGCACAAGATTACAAATATGTAAATGGGATGAGTAAAAGATGTTAAATGTCAATCACTACAAACTATTTACAAAATTACCTAAATTATTTTGAGGGTTCCTTGCTTGGATATTCCAACATGAGATCTCTCCAGGCACTAGGAACATAAGCAGGTATATCCTCATTGCAGCACTTAGGTCCCAGTTTTATAATGTGAAAACTCTCATGTAGCATTACATTGATCCAGTATCATTATGGCTGCCTCTAATTTAGAAGCACAATATTTTGCTGTTTTCTTTTCTGATCCAGATGACACCTGATTGGCTCTCTAAACACTCATGCTCATTGGCTACATTCAAAAGAAAGAAAGCTTCTTCATATCAACCTAAGCAAGTTGTGCTTCCTTTTTCTAGTTATTTGGATATAACCTTTCGTAGAATACAGATAATTGACTAAACTTTGTTGTATTACATTCGTGATGAAATTATCTTTCGATTGATAAATAACTTTATGGTATTACTTCAAAAACAAAGCGGTGTTATGAGCCATAAAACCTCAAAAATACACTTTTTCCAAAAGATTTCCACAATTTTGGCCACTACTGTAGATTGCCCTTTACAAGTCGACAGAGGTGACATTCTCCTCTGGGGTTGATGGCCTTCGGTGCTGCCCAGTTATGATGTCGGGAGGTACTCAGTGTGCCGGAGGTCCGTTCTTGGTACACTCTTACTACAGCACCTTGCAAACAGCCCCCAAAGACTGCTGTTTCTGAGATGATTCCACCCTTGGCATGGTACCCAATGATAATTCTTTTTGAACATCCATCAAATCACTACATCAACGCATTGTGCTCACGTTGCGCACTATGGCTCATCTGTTCTGGCCAGCCGCTTATATCTCTGTGTGGTTGACCTTGTCACGTGCACTCTGTGACATGCCTCGGTGAGTACACAGTGTTTCCGAGGGTGGTCATATTATTTGAAATCAGGGAGAAATATGGATATCCACTCTTCTGTTCTTGTTTAAGTTTCTGACCTCTCTATTTCGGATCCATGAAGTTTGCTAGAAAATGTTGTGCAAGAATTGCTTGTTCAAACCTTTTTAAAAATCTAGATGGTAGGGCTGCATGATTTCTTCTTGTAGTAAATCCGGCCATATTTCAACAGCAACTGAAACAGATGTTGTGACTCTCTCTGAAGTGTGTCCAGTGTGCTAGCAACAACAGATAACTGCTTTTCCAGATTCATAGCTTCACGGTAAATGCCCATTTTATACAAGATTTTTTTAATAGATTGATAAAATTCCTCAATATGCTCTTAAGATATTTTTCCGCATTTGTGATAATTGACCACAAATGTTTTAACACAATCAGAATGAAAGTTGCACTTTGTTTCGTTAGGTAATTGTGGCATTAAGCTAGGCTTTTCTTTGAACCATCCATGTGGTTGATGTAAACCTACGTAATGAAAATACTTTTGCACCGCCGCAATCTGCTTTAAAACAGTCTTTGGGGAAACATCTTTTTAACAAATTTAACAGATGTGCTGAGCATCCATATGTTATGAGAGTTGGATATCTTTCATTTAAAATTTTCCACATTATTATCATTTTGTTTTTGCTTTCAGTTACAACAGCAAAAACAGGTTTTCCAAATTTTTTTCACATTCCTTTATGACTGCTTCTAATTTAGAAGCACAATATTTTGCTGTTTTCTTTTCTGATCCAGTATCATCAACATACAGCAAAAACTTTCTGTTCCGGTAAGGACACTTATACACTATCTACCAACAAGTAATTGGACACCCCTGCAATCGACGATATCTGCGGTCCTGATACATGTCATGGCCGCCGCCGTTAAATATCGCGTGGGAAACAACAACGCAACCAGTCACATGCAAGATGCCATGCAGTTCGGAGCTCTGTGATTTCGAGAAAGGTGTAATCGTCGGGTATCACAGAAATGACCGATCCATACGTGACATATCCAGCGAGTTGAAGTACCCAAAATCGACAGTGGCCTACGTGATTGGCAAGTGGAAGATGAGAGGTGACTGTCGGAATGTGCCCCAACTCGGCAGACCCACAAAACTGGGAGTTAAAGACCGACGAGTGCTGGCCAGAGAAATTCGGAAGAACCGCACCAAATCGATGGGCCACATTTGTGAGGAGTTTCAACAGGCATCCGGGAGTGTTCTTTCAATGAATACCATCCGTAAGGAAGCCCATCTGCTCTGTTATCATGGACGTGCTACCGCCCACAAGCCTTTGAACACCAAGTCCAATAGCGCTGCTCGGCTAACGTGGTGCAAAGAACGTCGACAGTGGACCGTTGAACAGTGGAAACAGGTTCTCTGGAGCGACGAATCAAGGTTCACCCTCTACCGTTCGGATCGCAGGGTCTGGGTTTGTCGTCTGCCTGGAAAACGCCTCCTGCCGGAATGTATTGTGCCAACTGTGAAGTTTGGCGGCGGTGGAATTATGCTATGGGGGTGTTTCTCCTGGTATGGCACGGGACCCTTGGTCGCAATTCCTGGTAGACTCAACGCCGAGACCTACTGCACCAGTATGGATGACCATGCGCTTCCTACGTTGTGGAAGTTTTACGGGGTGGACTCATGTTACTTTCAGGATGACAATGCCACCTGTCATGTTGCGAGGTCCACTATGGCTTGGTATGGTGACAATGGGATTAATCGAATGGACTGGCCTGCGCAGAGCCCGGACCTTAACCCTATGGAGCACCTCTGGGACGAGTTGGAGCGTCGACTTAAGGGGTTCCCCCACCGTCCGAAATTGGTGAAGGAACTGACCTGTCTTCTCCAAGCCAAGTGGAAGAAAATACTGCTAGCCGTCGTACAACGCCTGGTTGAGAGTATGCCCCGGAGGGTCGCAGCTGTAATCACCGCTCGTGGAGGCTCCATCAACTATTGAAGGTGAATAAACTTCGTTTTCCTTTGCTATCACAGGCGTCCAATTACTTGTTGGTAGATAGTGTAGCTTGGACTGGATCATTCTTCACACTGCACCTACCATCTATGGTGAGAGTCAAACTGCCTAATTTTATTTTTTCTGAAAGCTGAGATTCAGTTTCTTCTGCTGCAGTATCAAACAGTTTTCACCAATGGCTTTTGCTGAGGGTGGTTGATGTCCAGGTCTCAGTGTTTCAATCATAATTTTAAACTGATCCAATTCTGCTGAATTAAAGGGTATGTTAGCAGCATAAAAAAAATGTGCCACTGTTTTATCAAGAGATTCCTTTTGCCTCTTTGTGCTTTTAAGACAGAATTTACTAATTGATTGTTGCTTCTTTGTTTTTTTACAACAGTACTCAACAGTGACATGCATTCCACCTGAGCAACCCAAGCAGTGCCTGGGCAATGGGCGAAGGAAATGAAGGATGCATAAAAAATCTCTAATTCTTTAAATTTCTATTTTCAACACAGATAATAACCATCACAAAGTTATAAATCCGTTCTTATACCTCTGAAGTTTTCATAAGTGTATAATCCAAGCACACTGGCAATTACAACGACGAGACAGGAAAAACAATTGATGCTGCACTCCGATTGGTTGCAGCTGCCGAGCTCATGCAACACCTGCTTCCGTCACCCAAGCGTCACCGCCGCTGAAGGGGTGTTGCTATGACAACCTGACAGCACTAGTCTGCTAACCAATGAGAAATGCTCTCTAGAGGCGACCGTCTTAGCGTGTAGTTGCTCTTATAACCAAGCAGGCAGTGGACTGCTTAGGTTATGGGAGCTGAACGGCTGAACTGTGGATGCATTGTTCAAAGTTCTTTTTACATTGTGTGCTGTGAATTACTAAATAGTAAATATATCATGATGTGTATTAAAAAAGATTCTAAACAGCCATGTATGATTCCATAAACGAAGACATTATAGCCGATTTGTTGCAAACTCCGTTTTCTCGGCGAACTTTTGAAGAAAAGAAAAATGTGATTTCGAAAGGAAGACCGATGCCTGCATTGCCAAGTTTAACGCAGCAACAAAAGAATATTACTCAACATTTTCAAAACGCCAATTATGAAAGATGCAAATGGCTTGCCTGAAGTGTTAAGACCAACAAACTGTTTTGTTGGAACTATTTGCTGTTTAGCTGTGACAAAAGCTCCACTTGGACAACAGGATACAGCAAGCTAAGCAATTTAACTAAAGCAATACGGGATCATGATGTTGCTGTTAAGCATATTCGTGCGTCCGTTGCACTCGTAACTTTTGGAACTGTTCGTATTGAAACTGAGGTCAATGATCAGATACGACAAAACATAAGTCAACACAATGAAAAGGTAAAACGCAATAGAGATATTTTGAAACAGCTTATGAATGCTGTTTGCTTCCTTGCAAAGCTAGAAATTTCATATCGAGGAGATGACGAGTCAGAAACTTTCCAACAACCGCAGAAATTATTTGGGACTTTTGGACTACACTGCTGAGTATGATCCTGTACTAAAAAACCATTTGGAGTCCTCGACTGTATTCAAAGGAGTATCAAATCGTATTCAAAATGATTTAATTGATTCTGTCGCCAATGCACTGTGTAATGAAATTAAACGCCAATTAAAGCAGTCCGATTTTGTTGCCATATTAGCAGATGAAACTACCGCCGTCTCGAATAGGTCTCAATTTTCTCTTGTTTATCGGTATGCAAAAATGAAGGGAGGGTGGTAGAAAGATTTGTGTGCTTCCAAGAAGTTAGTGAGGACAAAACAGCGGCAGCACTTTCTGGTCTTATTTTGTCCCATATTAAGGATTTTTCAGACTGTGGTGGAAAACTCGTCGTTCAGAACTACGACGGAACTGCAGTAATGGCCTCTTCCTTGCATGGTGTACAGTTGAATATTAAAGCATCCTTTCCACAAGCCCTCTTTGTTCACTGCTATGCGCACTGTTTCAATTTAGTACTTTCCCAAAGCGCTTTCAAGTATTCCCGAACGTCGTATCTTCTCTGCTACTCTTAGTGGGCTTGCAGCGTTTTTCTCAAGATCACCAAAGCGCTCAAAATTTCTTGATGCCTTTTTGGGACGCCGACTACCCAATGTTTGCCCAACAAGATGGAATTACTCAACGCGACTCATCAATACTGTCCACGAAAAAAAAAAAAAAAAAGACCTTCGCCAGACTTTTGCTGCCATGTTGGAACATCAATCACAAGTAGAAAGGAATATTCTTGCAGGTGTTCAGGGACATTTATCCAATTTAGAAAACTTTTAATTTTGTTTCTTCTTGCAACCTTTCATAGTATTTTTTTCTCTTACTAATGTTTTGTTCAGCCTGCTTCAGAATTCTTCATTAGACATTGTTTACTGCAGAAGTAAGATAACGGAAACACAAAATGCTGTGAAATCTCTGAGAAGTCGTTTTCAGGAAGTGTACAAAGGAACCATTGTTGATGTTGGACTCCCAAGAAAACGAAACCTTTCTGAAGACATTACGATTACCACTAAATACAGAAGATTATGTTTTGAAATTTTCGATAATGTCAAACAACACATTAATACAAGATTTCAGGATTATGAAAAGCTTACATTTTTGTGCTTACTGGATTCTTCGAAGTACAGCTCTTACATTCACACTTTCCCAAATGATGGTTTGAAAAGCCTACTTGAAAATTATGGTCGCTACTTCGATGAAGTACGTTTGAAAAACTAATTAATCGTGGTATACAGCTCACACGAATTTTCTGACAAGTCGCCTATACCGCTAATGAAGATGTTAGCGACTTCAGCTCTTGGAAAGTCCATGCCACAACTTTACATATTGGCTTCACTTATAAGTGTTATACCTGTGTGCACTTCAACAGTTGAAAGATCGTTTTCTACATTAAAGCGAATTAAGACATACAAACGAAACAGAACAGGACAGAAACGACTCTCGCATCTTGGACTGATATCAATTGAAAGTGATCTGTTAAATACTCTGAAAGAAAGAAATACTTTTTTCGATTCTGTAATAGAACATTTTGCTGCAAGTGATCGAAGAATGGGGTTTACTTTTAAATAGAAAGGTATGTTAAGTCTATTCGGAAAACAGAAGTGTTTTGTTTTAGATTTTGCTGTGTTGTGTAAAGGAATAGATATAAAAAAAGTAGCTATGGTATCTATATCGTACGCCATGTTTTTCCACTTTTATTATTTCAAAAATCTGAACCTAATGTCAATCGTAAAAAAGTGAAAAGTAATTGCCTTTGCGACTGCTTGGGTAGTCTGTTGGGTCACCGCACGTCACTGGTACTCGAAAAAGCCCGATAAAACCCGAAAAAGCCCATTAAAAACCTGAAAAAGCCTGATAAAACTAAAAAAAAACAATAAAACCCGAAAAAACTCAAGTGGGCTGTTTTTTTCAAACCCTGCTGTCTCCACGTCGTAGTCTTTGTTGCGCATGTTGTATTGTGCGCCATCTGTCGGTGTTCTGCCACATGGATTTCCCCAGTCTTCCCTATAATTTTTTTGCTTTTTTCTTTCATTATTTTTCTTTTTGGTTAATTAGATATTTCCATGCGTATGAAAGGTCATATGCACTATTATTATTACAATTGAATTTTTTTTTCAGTCATAATGGCCTTGGAAATTAAGATCTGTTTGTGGGTGCTATCGGATGTGAGATGTTATATATTTACCTAATCAGACTTCATATTATTTTCAATGCAATATGTTTTTGCCTGTCTTTTATCCCAATTGTCTAGATGTTCTTTTAATCTGATATTTAAATTTCTTTTTGTACTTCCAATGTATAATTTATTATTATAATTATCCTGATTTGATGGTGCAATTGGTATTTTGTAAACTCCTGCTCTGTCTGAAATTGATATTGGATCTTTATTTTGAATTAC
The DNA here is from genome assembly GCA_039090855.1 of Macrothele yani. Classification (NCBI taxonomy): domain Eukaryota; kingdom Metazoa; phylum Arthropoda; class Arachnida; order Araneae; family Macrothelidae; genus Macrothele; species Macrothele yani. The sequence goes on from CM077006.1 coordinate 40,304,441, forward strand.
CATATGTGCAGTATCTTTAACTGTATCAGCAATTCTAAGGTTAGCTATTTGGCATTCAGTTTTTTAAGATTCCTGTTATATTGGGATGGTATGGTAATCTTCCACAGTATCTTAATTCTTCATTTATATATATATATATTTTTATTGTTTATCAGTAGTATACATTCATTGTATAACTTATTTATAAGTTTTACATCATAACCAAATTCCACAGCAATGCCTTTGATCTGATCTGGTTCCTTGATTTCTGAACATTGATTCAAGGAATACATAAGTGCTCTTTGTATGTAATATTTAAATCTTCATTCTTCACATGATCACAGAATGTCTTACTGTGATACCCCCCCCCAAGTAACACACCTTTCCAACACACAAACAACTACTATGTTTCTTCTGCAGTACTCAGGCTTTATTGCCATAAATCTAATTAGGAACAATTAAACTTTCATACACAGCCATTTCGGACACTTGGGACTCTCTTGAGACACCTTCATTCCATTTCCTATGTATACCTTTAGTTTAGCAAAGTAGGAACTTCTGTGAAGAGAAAGGCATTTTTTGCATTAAGAATGCAATTCTTTTATATATTAATTGTCTAATTAACACAGCAATCGGACATCGCCGAACTGACTGTAATTACTGAAAGAACATGTCATGGGAATCTTTTTTTACTGTTTCACACGTGAAATAGTAATTGCAGTCAATTTGGCGATGTCCGATTGCTGTGTTAATTATCATGACGTATTTACCACGTATTATGAGAAGAATATTTCTTCAACTCTGAATCATTTGTCTATTCCCCCTCCCCCCTTTTTTTTTGAATGTTTGAATAGTTTTTTGTAGTATTAATATTTTTCGATTAATCATGGGGTTTTTTTTCCATTTGTTTGTTATTTTGTTATCAAACTGATACACAGCAAATAATGTGATTTTTTTTTCTTGCAGCAAGTTCAAGCATGTGTCATGTGTCTGATCCTAGCTTGCAGTCAGAGTCTTCAAGATAAGCAGGTGAGAATGTACTGAAGAAAACATGGTCGTTATTGTATCTTTAACATTTCTATTTGTCTTAGTAATTTTATTTTTAAGATTTCTAAAATATGCTGCAAATAAATTGATAATAAATATTAATGAAAAAAAAATTTAAATGAAAAGTTTTTTGTCATATATTTTGTTGTAATATACAGGTAGGTATACACTGATTTAATAAAAAAAAGTTTTTATAATTGGAATCTGCAGTTTGTGTACATTAATATGCATGACACTTATCACTCTCCAACATTTAAGGATATGGTAGTCGATAATGTAATGAAAAACATTATATATATATATATTTTTTTTTTAATTTTTTTTGGATTGTTAAAATAAGTAAAAACTTAATTCAAAGAATTTCTTCTATGTCCATTTCATACAACAGCAATATCATAGTTTGTTTTTTTTTTAAAGAGAATCCTCAGCCCCAAATCATTCATTCATTTCTATATCACACCCATATACATAAGAATGCTTGGTCTAGTTGGTGAGGCCTCACCCATAACTATGAACTTTGAGAATAGAAAGAAAATTTAATTACAAAATTAAGTACTACTGACCTAAGAACTTATTCCTCATCTCTTGTTACATTGCAAGATATTCTGCATCTGCCAAATCACTTCCTCTATCATTAATGGACGATTTTATGCCATCAATCCAAGTTGTAGGATTTCCCCTTGGTCTATGACCAGCTACTTTTGAGTTTAAGAACATGTCATGGGAATCTTACTTCTCCCATACAACTTGTGTCTAAACCACCTGTACTGTAAGTAAGTTTTCATTAACTTTGTCTCCTACAGAAGATATACCCAACTGAGATAAGATATTTACGTAACTAATTGTGTGATATGACTGAATATTTGTTGAGTGATACTGTAGATTTGCGAAATTCCACTTCTTTTTTTTTTTTTTTTTTTTTTTCATCATTTGGGTATTTCTTATAATTGGTGCAAAACAAGAGATTATTTGGAAGGGAGGCTCGTTTTTTCATCTTGGAATGGTACTTCATCTTTCAAAACTTTCGAAAGTGGAAGTTACACCAAGTTCCTGTAATCGTAATTTTTATCTCCCTATGTTGCCTCTGTCCATTATTGTTGTTAAATGCCATTTTGTTGCATAAATGTTTGTATTTCAACTTAAAGCTGTAGGCATCAATTTCCGAGAATCGAAGTTAGAGGGAGCAAAAATTTCTGTTTAATCTTCAGGCATAAAATTATTCTGTGGATTTGAGGAATTATGCCTTTTCTGTTATCATTTGGGTAATTCACAAGATCGATGCACAGTTGAACAGAATTTTTTTGGGAGTAGGCAGGGGTGGGAGTCAGTTTCTGTCGGTAAACGGAAATTCACCTTTTGAAGGCAGAAGGTAGACAGATTTCTCCCATAATTGTAATTTTCTTTTTCTTTCGATGTTTCTTCTACTCAGTATCGTTGTTAAATATCATTTTATTTCATAAATATTTGTATTTCAGCTTGAAAATGGCGAAGAAATTTCCGAAACTGGAAGTTTGACTGAGCCACGATTCCTCTCATAATCGTAAACTTTTCCCCCGGATGTTACCACTTTTTTACATGTTGTTAAAAGTTATTTTCCCTAATAAATGTTTTGCATTTGAACTTGATGGGGGAGGGAAAATTTTCCGAAAAAGTGATGATGAAGTTGCAAAATTTGTAAGAACTGATGCATGGTGTTCAAAAGTTTTCTCAAAGCTATATCATTTACACCGATGAGCCAATTTTTTGTTCCCTCCTACCTAATAAGCTGTAGGACCCCCTTTTGCCTGCAAAACAGCAGCCACTCAGCAAGGCATAGATTCAGTGAGGTGGCGATAGGTATCCTGGAATATCTGGTACCATAATGTCATCAGCAGGTCCACCAGTTTCCGAAAATTTCAGGGTGGTGGTGATTTAGCGCATACCCGCTTTTCCAAGTTGAACCACAAATGTTTGATTGGATTCCTGGCAGTTGAATTGGAGGCCAGGGCATTAACAGAAAGTCACCAGCACATTCCTTGAGCCACTCCTTGACGATTCTGGCAGTGTAGCATGGTATGTTATCCTGTTGGTAATGGCCATCACCAGCAGGGAACACAGTTGCCATGAATGGGCGAACTTGGTCTGCAATGATATTCAGATACCTGATAGCTGTCAGGGATTGTGCTATTGGGATAATAGGGCCTAAAGTGTCCCAAGAAAACATTGCCCACAGCATAACACCGCCACCTCCGGCCTGTTTCCACCCAATAGTGCATCCAGGTGCTATAGCCTCCGTCGGTAATCAGAGTATCCGTGCTCGGCCATCTATGTGATGCACCAGGAATCTTGATTCGTCAGACCAGGCCACTTTCTTCCAATCATCCACGGTCCAATCTCAATGTTGGGCCCATTTCATGCATTGTTGGCGATGATGTGCAGTAAGCATGCTGACCTGGCTGGGTCTTCGGCTACGCAGGCCCATGCGCAAAAGGCTGCGATGAATTGCGTGCCGTGACACATTGCCCTAATCACCACTGTTGTAGCTGCAGGTGATTTGTCGCACTGTGGCCCTGCAATCACTGTGAACAATGCACAACAGTCTTCGCTCTCCTCTAGCATAAATGGGCTACAGACGACACACGGCTGGACAGCGGCTAGTCGTTTGGCCATCTGTGCACCACTTTTGATACGTACTCACTACAGCGTCACGTGAACAACCCACAAGCAGCGCCATTTCCGAGATCGTAGTTCCGAGGCACCGTGCCATCACAATTTTTCCTTTATCAAACTCTGATAAATCGTCAGCTTGTCTTGACGATTATGGGCAAAACACGTAACAATATTAACAAATAAAGGTAACTTGATCAAGGTAGTTATGTTAACTGAAACTTTTATAAAAAGTTCGTAAGTTGGAAGCTTTCGACCTTATCTTAGGTCTTCATCACGCCAATGGAGGACTAAGATTGTTGCCAGATTCTACATTTGAATTTTTCCTATTTTTGTTGCCAAAACTTAGAATTGATCTCCAGATCAACGGAATGTAGAGAGGAGATTCGGAGTTGCAAGTCATTGAGTTGAACATAATTTCTATGCTTTCACGGTAACGGAGGGCAAAACGATTGTCAAAAGACGCAATTCGTTTTGCTTCGTTCCAGTGGGGAACTGCAGATGTGTCTTCCATTGTCAAAATAGACAAGGCAGTATTGGGATTGGCTTTCGAAACATCTTTTCTATGTTCTAAAATTCTATGGCTAATGCTCCTGTATGTGCTTCCTATGTATAAGTTATCCCCAGTATAAGAAGAGATAGGAATGCAGTAAACTCCTGGGAGGTTCAGGCTTTCAACTTTGTCCATATCCCTTTGTAGAAGTTTCAAGATGTTTGGGGTAGATTTAATGGCAAGATGGTACTGGGGATAACTTATACATTGGAAGCACATACAGGAGCATTAGCCATAGAATTTTAGAACATAGAAAAGATGTTTCGAAAGCCAATCCCAATACTGCCTTGTCTATTTTGACAATGGAAGACACATCTGCAGTTCCCCACTGGAACGAAGCAAAACGAATTGCGTCTTTTGACAATCGTTTTGCCCTCCGTTACCGTGAAAGCATAGAAATTATGTTCAACTCAATGACTTGCAACTCCGAATCTCCTCTCTACATTCCGTTGATCTGGAGATCAATTCTAAGTTTTGGCAACAAAAATAGGAAAAATTCAAATGTAGAATCTGGCAACAATCTTAGTCCTCCATTGGCGTGATGAAGACCTAAGATAAGGTCGAAAGCTTCCAACTTACGAACTTTTATAAAAGTTTCAGTTAACGTAACTAGCGTGATCAAGTTACCTTTATTTGTTAATCGTCAGCTTTTTCCCATTCTGACTCCGAACACTCCATTAATCGAAAGCCGGTCCTTGGGTTGTATATACACTGCTCTGTGAACTTCACTTGTGCCACCGCTCAGTCTCCAGGTGTGCTCATTTCTCTAGGCTGGGGGTGGTCCTAATGTAATGGCTCATCGGTGTAAATGAACGAAACAGTTTCTGTTTATATGCGCATTTCATGAAAAAAATTTTTTTTTTTTTTTTCATGTTTTTACAACTTGCTAATGGCAAATAGATAGCTGCTCCAGTTCCACGTGTAGGTATTCATAATTGTGTTTCTTTATGGAAATTATAAAGTTCTTGAGAAAATACATATTCTTTGTAGCATTTAAGAAAGAAAGTCAAAAGAGTATCTTGGTACTCTTTGTAGGTAATTTATTCCATGCGTCTCAGGGGTCATGCTGCCGGTCGTATTCTTCGCAACGAAAAACAATCGTTTTAGCGATTGATAAAAAGTTTTGGTGAAAATACTGGCGATTACCTTTTTCAATGACGTCCGAGCAAAAGCAATCTTTAATTTTTATTCGAATTGGTATTTGAAAAATGAAATTCCAATGGTAGTTACTTTTTTCATTGTCTACATTGCTCGTTGTTTAAAAAATATTCATTATTATTATTATTATTATTATTATTATTATTCAGATTTAGTGCTTAGGTAGATAAATTAATGAATGTTATTGTTGTAAAACCAAGGCGTTAACTTTAATAAGGATTCTTCGTGCGCTAAACAATATTTTAATTCAAAAAGCCTTTCAGCACGATAAGATATATTTAATAGTACAGTCTGTACTAAAAAACAGACATTTATAAGGCACAACAACTTACAAGATCTTTCAAAGCACCATGTGCTCCATCGTCAGGTATTTCAATATACATAAACAAAACAACGGATAAAAGCAAGAAGCATTTTCAAATTACGCGAGCACGTCATTTGTTGAAACCCTTTAACGCATGACAAAACTTCTACTATATTTAATGTAAACATCGTTATTGTTATCACGTGCTCGCGTAATTTGAAAATGCTTCTTGCTTTTATCCGTTGTTTTGTTTATGTATATTGAAATACCTGACGATGGAGCACATGGTGCTTTGAAAGATCTTGTAAGTTGTTGTGCCTTATAAATGTCTATTTTTTAGTACAGACTGTACTATTAAATATATCTTATCGTGCTGAAAGGCTTTTCGAATTAAAATATTGTAAAACCAATGAAAGGAGATATGCGAGTCATAAAAGTAAATATTTACTAAACTATGTTGGTAGCAGTATGAAGTATTTAGACTGTTTAGTTTGAAAAAAAATACTTATTATTATTATCGCAAAGGTCGGTAAATAAATAAGACCCGATTGCCTGTAACTCCCCAGTTTTCAAAAGTTGAATCATGAAAGTTGGTTGGTAGGACCTTCATTCTATTAGCTTCCAAATGATCATTAACAATTGTTTCTTCTCTTTGCGGGTGAAGCTTAATAGATGGTGAAATGGACACCCTACTACGTCAATGGTCGGTTATATAGTTTCTCTACAAATCTGGGGATAGTTCAGCCACAACGATGTACAGACAATTGTTGCCATTGTGTGGTGAGACAACAATGGATTTCAGTAATGTGCAGCGATGTTTGCAGAGGTTCCAGAGAGGTGATTTTAGCCTTCAGGATAAACCACGATGCGGCAGACTGACCACTGTGACAACCACTGCAACTGAGGAAGCCATTGAGAAGCTGATTCAGGATAACAGATGCATCACCACTTCCTAACTTATTGACCACCTTGGCGTGTCTAAGAGGTGTTTTAACAGTGGTAGAACACTTAGGATACCGGAAAATCTGTGCTCGTTGGGTACCACAGCTCCTGAGAAAAGAGATGAAGATAATCCGGAAAGAGGTGTGTGATGATCTACTTGAGCATTTCACTGGTGACTTCCCACAATGTTTTCATGGTGTGGTAAAGGTGATGAAACATGGCTGTTTTATTATGACCCGCAGAGCAAGTGTCAGTCAATAGAGTGGAAGCATGTGGGATCACCGCGGAAAATAAAGTCACGACTTTCAAGGTCATCAAACAAATTGATGACCACATTTTTTGGGGATCATCAGGGCGTCATCTTCATCAACTTCCTGGAAAGTGGGACCACCATTAACCAAAGAGCATTATTGTTCATCCTTGGATAAGCTCAGGCGTGCCATCAGAACTAAGATACCTTACTTGCTGGATCACAATAATGCGAGACTGCACAGATTACATTACAGAAGGTGACTTGACTGGGCTGGACGCTGGTGCCACAACCACCATACAGCCCAGACTTGGCACCATCAGATTTTTATCTGTTTTGTCGTCTGAAGGCACATCTACATGGGAAAACATTTCAAGTGAACCAGAACTCATTGCGTGTGTCAGGAAGTGGTGTGATGACCAAATTCTGGAGTTTTACCAATATGTGTTCTTGTCATGGAAACGTTGGCTGCAATGTAGTGAAGCCAAAAGTCCAAGGTTGCTACCCAGCAACTTTCATGATTCAACCTTTGAAAACTGGAAAGTTAAAGGCAATCGTGCATTACTTATTGACCGACCTTTGTATTATTACCGTAATTTTTGTCATATAATCCGCGGATTATCTGCTAAAGAAGCTAAAAATATAGGTTCTGTGGAATATACGCTGATGCGGATAATACTCTGATTAAAAAAAGAAAGTTTTATGGCCCTTTGATGTTTAGAAATATCCGCGAGATAATTGTGCAGAAGAGACGTATAATTGGAAAAGGAACTTCCTCTAAAAAAATTTCCTCAGGTCAGGAGTTTGTACCAAGCAGAGAGGAGGGGTGTGGTAATGAAAGATTGGGAAAGTTGTAGGGAGGGATGGCAGGGGTGATTTTGTACCGTTGAGAAGGATAGCTTTGACTGTTGGTCGTGCAGTCTCTGTGTGTTTGGCAACCAGCCAAAGAAGTACGCACAGTGCTTGCTGCACGAACCTATGCATGTTCCTCCTTTCGGATCTCATGCGCACCGTGCCCTCTGCCTAGTTCGTCCTTTGCTACTTTGAGTTGACCAACACCTTTGCTGCTGATGCTTTCATTCATTGCTATTCATGATGTCTTTGAAAACGAAACTTTCCAGTTACACTGTCGAATTTAAACTTAAAATGCTGGGCACAGTTGAGGATATGATCGTGTTACTGTGCGATAGTTTTTATCTCAGAAAACAATTGCGCAGTAACACGCAATTGTTTTCTGACCTCAAAACTATCACGCAGTAACACTCATAAAACCACTTTGCCGTGATCTAAAATGTAAACAAATCGGCCGGTAAATTCTGTGGGAAAATTCACGGAAGTCTAGCCCTATTTTTTATTGGCCCTTGTGTAAACCGATCCCTCAACTCTGAAAGCAGGATTTCCTCCAAAAACTTTTGACTCAGACGTGAGTACATACAGTATTTCTATGACTTGTTCTGTATCAGCCTTACATCATTTGCAAGGATGTAAGGTGTAATGCAATACTCTGGAGCTGCATCGGCATGATCTATGGGTGCCACGCAACTAAGCGTTATCTGTTCATAGATAAAAATATGAAAAAGTAACCTTTAAAAATGAATTTCTTCATTTAATAAAATCATTTTTTTTTCTTACTTCTTCGGACTCATGGATCATAGTGTGGCCAACTGTTCTGTCGAAAATTCCACTTCCTGTTCAACATCTATGATGTGTGGATTATATGGTGATCTTTTTTTCTGAATGTCACAGACTGCGGATTATATGAAGAAAATTTTTTTTTAATATTGTGGTTTGCGGATTATATACTGGTGCGGATAATATGACGAAAATTACGGTATATATTATTTGGATTTAGATGAACGTAAGAAATGACCCTGACACTGATGAAATGTGATGTAGAAATGAAAGTCCATCTGTGCATGCACTAGCTAAAATCTGACCTCAAGACAGAAAGAAAAGTTGTGTGCTTTTTTGTTGTTGTTTTTTTATTTAAGGAATTTTGTACTTTATTCTGCAAAAGTTATACTCTGGGGAAATCATACTTTTTGTAAACAGCACCTTTTCAACATAGAAATGCTAATTCCTGCTAAAGAGCATTCTGTAATACTACTGCAGACCTGCCAACAGTTATGATTTTATCATATTTAGTACGATAAATCATGCTGCAGTACGATAATATGATTTTTCCACCAAAAATACGATTTTTTTTTTAAAGTTCTGTTTCCTCCCATTTTTTCCCCTTTTCAGACAGAAATAGGAAAAAAATTACGTGTAATCTGTTCTTTCCCTTTCGAAAGATTTTTTTCTCTGAGAGGTTTCCAATTTCTCTTAACCAATTCCCCTGCCTCTAGTTTCCCAACAGAAATAAAGTAAGTCAAGTGCAATCGGCAACCAATGGATGAATCCCGACTCGTTTCGTATAATGTTCGAGACTGATTTGTATTTCTGACTCTTCGTCATACTCAAAGCTGCTGATTGGTCGGTGTTGGAATGTGGACAAGTGTCTGTTTATTCAAAGCAACCTCCCTCCTCTTATACCTGCAACCATAAAAAATTGATATAGCTACACCTTACACCACTGATAATTTATATAGCTGAAATAGGCTTCAAAAATTATCAGGACGCTTCATGTTACGATTTTTCTATTTGAGTTTTACGTTTTTTGGGGGGTTCTGAGAGGTTGACAGGTCTGCTACTGTCAGGAAAGATGTATAGCACCAAAAAATGCGTTTTTGTAATGGCTTTTATTTATCACATTTAGCATCAGGTTCTCATAATTTTTACAGATTGCAGTGAGCTACTGTTGCAGTTGTGAAAAACATGATAATATAGTGTTTAACATTAGTTTAGTAAAATATATTGTTGAATAATAATGAAATTAACTATTGTGGCATCACTTCATGGGACAGCATGTGGCACGATCAGATTTCAATAGTGGTTTCGGCTCACTGACTGCTTCTGTTACGATTTTCATTACCTCAAAATTTATTACTTGGGATTTTATATTACTATTGTCGGAAATGATAACTATATAGTTTTCATATTAAAACGTATGCATAGGGTAGTCAGCAAAATTGGTACCACAGTTAAACTGACCACTACTGTGGGTGTACGAGATTCCTAACAAAAGTTCTGCACACTGTCCATTTTTGAGAAAAGTGTGAAGTAACAGAAAAAACTGACCTTATTCCCTTTCAATGTACTCACGTCCGCTGCTAATGACAGCTTGCCAGCAGTGAGGTAGGTTCTGGATGCCCCGAAGTGTGCCATCTTTGTTCAGTTGTTGTGTTACTCGTGTCACGTCCACTGACAGTTCATCCAGCGCCACGAAGCTAATTTTTTAACTTCGAGAAGAGACTAAAGTCGACTAGACTGAGATCAGGGCTGTATGGTAGGTGGGATAAAGTTTCCCAGCCATATTTCAACAAAATTCCCGCAACGCTGCACCCTGGCACAATGTGTTGTCATGCAGCAAGATCTCTACCGCTTTCAACAAGTTGGGGTGATTTTGACAAATTTTCGCTCTCAACTTTGTCTTTAGAAAGTCACAATAATATTGTGCAGTGGCATTTTGCCCTAACGGCACTCAATCAGAGACCACAACACCCTGTGCATCATACGAAACAGTCATCATTTGCTTCACTTTGGATTGTTGCCAACGGTACTTTGAGGGCGAGGCGAACTTCGATGCCTCCATTCTCCTGATTGTGACTTCAGTTCTGGCGCAAAATCACGGGTCCAAGTCTCATTAGTTGTGACAGTTCTGTTGAGGAAGGTGTCGCCCTCCCTTTTGAACCTGTGGAGATGCTCACTCTGGCTGCCTTCTGCTCGAGGGTGAGTTGATGGGGCACACTGTGATTTTTCTTTTTCCTAGTGAGTCAGTCAAAATCTGGTGAACTGACATCATGGACATATTTGCCTGATGAGCAATCTCCTCAACTGCCAAACGGCGATTCTCTTCAAGAAACTTTTCAACAATAGTGATAGATGTTTTGTCTGTCATCATTTGAAGTTGTGCGTGAGCAGTGATCATCTTTGATGCTGCTTTGGTCCTCCCAAAAGCGGGATGCCCAGTGAGAAATTTTGCTTTGATCAAGAGTTCCTTCACCACAAACTTCTTGCAAGGCAGTGTGGATCTGTGGCAAAGTTTTTTCCTACAAAGTTTCTATTTTCACGTACGAACGCTGGTGTAACGCTGTGACTCGACCTGAGGAGCTGCATGCTTCCATTTCCAAACCCTCCCATGTCCACACAGCAAATGATAGTGCATCATTCTGACACGACTGCATTGCTGAGAGTCTGACCTTGACATGATGCAATCATTTTCCCCTATTGCATCACCTGCTTCCATTTTAGATTAACGTATGCAGAACTTTTGTGATGACCCTCGTAGTATTAAAAGGTGAGTATAGCTGACTTAATGTATATGAATTCTTTGACTGACTGGATGCAAAGTGTAGTTAGAACATGAGGCATCAGCAAAAGGTAATGTAAATTTAACACAGGCAAGATTTTTTTTTTTTAATAAAAGGAAAACACATGAGATGCTTTCTGCCCCTGTGGTTGACATGCATGTAAACACATGCAGTATCTCTTGTCTCGGACAGGTTAAACACATTTTTATTTTAAATGCAGTGATTTTTTTTTTAGTGGAGAGGAAGGAATTTGCATAAGCCAGGAAAAAGACACTTCAACTTGTTTTTTTTTATGAGTTCAATTTGATTCCAATTATGAATATCCATAACATTAAGATCTTATGTATTTTCAGATAGCAGAGTCAGCTACTAGAGCCTTTTTTCTGTATGGAGGAGAACCAAGAATAAATACTCATCCGATTAGTGATGCAACGAGTGGTGTTGAGTCTTCATTTATGGCCTCCCCAAACTTAAATACTTCATCCGGTAAATGCCTTTTATTATCAGATATTATCTTTACACATATACACTATTAAAATAATTTAGTTTGTCAAATTTTTTGGTAAAACATACAGATTTCAAAGTTTTCAACAAATGACTCATGCTTTTAGTATACATTTTCAGCTTTAAGTGAGTCAGATTGATTACTGATTCCTGTTCATTGATTTGTTTATGTAGCACCAGTTTGTAGGATATCTGTTGTTTTAATTGTGAAATGTTTTTAGAATGGATATGACAAAATATTACAAATTAGAGCAGATAGTTATTTTTGTCAGAAATGCAGTATCATAAAATATCAGTCTGTAATCTAGTTGGTTACTCCCGTTGCACAGTAGTCTGTGTGCTGGCTTCTGACCATTTTCTCAAGCAGGTGCGAGTTTGATGTATGGGTGTTGTGTTTGAACTATGGCACTGGTTCTCTCCCTTGCCTGGAATCAGTCACCCTAGATTCCGAATGACTGACTGCTTGTAGCCTTCGAATTGCTGATGGTGGTCATTAAACGCTTTTCGAGCAATCTAGCTGAAGGTCACACAGGACCTCTGAAAATGCAAATACATACATACATACATACATACATATCACTAAGCTGTTCTCTGAGATTCAGAGGTTAGCTCCAAAAAGAAATACAAACTTCCAGATATTTTTACTTATTGTTGTCGTATCAAACTTTGCCATTTACAGCGATCTTGACATACAACTCATGCTTCACTGATATCCATTACACGCCATACACAAGATCTTTTATACTGTATACTCATAATCTTTTTCTCATGCAGACACTCCTGAATCTGATCCACCCATTTCTTCCTTGGCTTTCCTCTGCCTTTCCTTCCTGCCACTTGGGCTGAAAATATTTTCTTAGTAAGCATTTCACCACTCATTCTTTCAACATGGCCAAACCACCAAAGCATATTGGTCTCCACCTTGCTAACAACATTTTGCTTCACATCACACAACTGCAATACATCTTCATTTCTTACACAATCATATCGTGTCTTGCTGCAAACCCCACGTAAGTAACGCATTTCTCCAGCACACAAACGACTCCTATGTTTCTTCCGCAGTACCCAGGTTTCACTGCCATACATCAGAGAAGGAACAATTACTGTTTCATACACAGCCATGCGGGACTCTCTAGATAACCCATCATTCCTATGAAAACCTCCCAGAGCAGCTATGACTTTCAAAAAAGAATTCACTCGCCTACTGATTTCACCATCCAACTTGTTCTCTCTGTCAAACATGCTTCCTAAATACACAAACTCTCTCACATGGTCAATCACAGTGGCATTTATACTTACATTACATTCAGTGCTACCCATTCCTCTCTCAAACACCATAACTTTGGGTTTTCCCTTATTTATACTCAATTTGAATTTCATGCAAACTTCGTGCATCTGAGTCAACATACTCTGCAACTCACTTTTGCTCTCTGCCAACAGGACAGTGTCATCAGCATACAGCAATCTGCACACACGGATATCACCAAGACAACCACTATTATCTGTTTTGGCCTCACGCATGCATGCGTCCATAAATATATATAGCCAAGGTGACATTACACAACTTTGTCTAACTCCTGCACCAATGGAAAACCATTTTGATAAAATACCATTCACTCGTACACAAGCTCTACTACCAGCATACATGGCTTTTACACTATTAAGTAGATTCCCAGTAACACCATATTCATTCAATACCTGCCACAAAAGTGTCCTATTCACTCGATCGTAAGCTTTCTCAAAATCTATGAAGGCAGTAAAAACTTTCTTCCCAACAGCCAGATACTTTTCAATCATCATGCGTAATGCCAAAATCTGGTTAGTGCAGCCTTTACCAGGCATAAAACCACTCTGAACATCCTACACTTTCAATGATGTAAGACCCCGTACTTTTTCAATAACAACCTTACCAAACACTTTCCCTGGCACACTCAGTAGGCTAATACCACGATAGTTCTTGCATTCAGTCTGATCACCTTTTCCCTTATACAAGGGAACAATGATAGCATCCTTCCAATCCCGAGGGACCAATCCTAACTCCCAGCACAACTGGCAAATTCCAGTTAACCAGTCAATTATAGAGTCACCACCATACTTCAACATCTCTGCAGTTATGCTATCAACTCCTGGAGCCTTACCATTCTGAAGAGATTTTAGAGCTTTACACACTTCTTCTCTTGAGATCCCTCCTGTGCTTTCATCCCTCATTGTGACATCATCTGCATCTGTCTCAGAATCATTTTTGCTCTCCTGATTTAATAACTCACAGAAGTATTCACCCCATCTGTCACTTAACTCATTGGGCTCCAATATCATTTCCCCAATCTCATTCTTCACACAACTTACAACTTTGTTCCCCCTATTTTTCCTGAGTTTCATGTACTTCTAGAAGGACTTTCTATCTTTCCAAAAAGCCAGTTCATGCCTTTCCACTTTCTCTTTCCTATCTTTTGCCTTACTGTGACAAACCAGCTTAGCAGCTTCACACTTCTTACAGCGATATTCATCCGCAGAGACTCTACCTTGCAACATCCCCAAATAGGCTTCCTTCTTTTTCTTTACTGCCTCATCAATCTCACTATTCCACCAAGCATCACCTCTACTGTTACCCACTATTGTGGTGCCACAGACCTCTTTAGCAGCAGTAACAACACAGTTCTTAAAACATTCCCACTTCTTTTCTACATCCCTCTCACAATATTTCAGATCCTTCAGTCGTTCTCTGAGTAAGTCAGAATACCGCTGATGATCTTCAAGGAGCTTATCAACCTTTATTCTTTCTATCCTGGGTCTCTTCCTATTCCTTTTCCTCCAACCAACATTAAGTTTCACTCGTGACACTACCAAGTAATGATCAGAACCAACATCCGTACCTCTCATCACACGGGTGTCAACAACTAAGTGTTTCAAACGCTGATCGTAAACAACAAAATCTATCACACTCTTTTGACCAAGAGTACGATTTTCCCAAGTATATGTGTGTATATACTTGTGGTTGAAAAATGTATTAGATACACACAAACCATTCTCAATGCAGAGTTCAATTAATCTTTCACCATTATCATGCACACAAGGATCATTAAACTTACCCAGAACATTGTCAGAAATTGCATTCTGCACACCTACTCTAGCATTGAAATCCCCTGCTATTATAACTTTTTCTTTAGCACCAAACTGGCTCAAAACAGCTTTTAGCTCATTCCAGAAATCTTCTTTCTTATTAGAAGGTTCCGAGTCACAAGGAGCATACACTACAACAATTACAATTCTCTGAAGTTTCACTTTCAAACGAATCCAGAGAATTCTCTCACTTATGCAACTATAGTGAATCAAGTTGTTCTTCATCTTTTCACTTAAAATCACACCTACACCAGCCTGCCCTCTCATATTTTTCAATACTCCAAACCACACACTCACTGTGCCATTCACTTCTTCTACCTGAATTTCCTTCTTTTTGGTTTCACTTACACACAGCACATCCAGTCTATACTTATTCATCTCCTCAATCACCTCACTCATCTTGCCATTTATACCTCTAGTATTCCATACACCAATCTTACATTCACTCAGCTGAGATTGCTTTCTCATATGCTGTTTAGAAAGTCCAGGTCGATTCCGTGGTGGACCGTCCTTCTCAAGTGTGGTAGGTCCACCATATCCCATACTTGAGTCATTCTTAATATATTTTTTTTTGTGTGTGTGTTTTTAATCAGGTAAGTACATCAGTGTGGGGGATTAGTCCACAGCTGAATGCAAATATATGCTGATGTGATTTCATAGTTCATGCTAAGGTAGTAAGGAAAAGGGGAACATCTTCTATGTAAGGGGAAAAGCTTGGAATTTTTTTATCTTGGGCTGATACTTTGCTTAAATTTCTTTACCTAAATATCGGCAAACAGGTGTTTCACTTTATTGATATACAATAAATATATATCCGTAAAGTATAATTTGAAGCTTTAATTTAGAAAATTAGGATTCACTACTTACAATTAATTAAATTGGCTACCTATAAAGTAATTTAAAAGCAGTGAAAATCCATGTGCTGCTTTTTTACTTATTTGTGTGAATTTTTAACAATCTTGGAAGGTACTGCACATTCCTTTCCAGTTTTGTTATCAGTTGCTTTCTAGGAAACAAAGGTCTGAAAAAAGAATGCAATCTGGAAATAAATTCAATTTTTGTTCAAGATAGCATTCTTTTTTGTAGACCTGAAGTTGATTTATAAAATTGACCTTGCTGTTTGTGTCTGCTAGAAAGGACACTAGATGTCACCTCATCAACTCACTTCCAACATAAGAGTGTGTTGTTTCAGTCAGTAACAATTGCATTTCTTTGTTGCCTTGAGCATGTGTTTGTCCAAGGACACAAGTATTGAACATGTCATACTCGAGAATTCTAGCAAGACTGACATATCGCCTGGAACAGTATGAGTGGCATTATTACTTCAGAGAACTAACTGCAGACTTTGTGGTGCTGACCCTGGACTCAGACTTCATAGTGCTGACCCAGGACTCAGAAGAAAAGATTGACAGGCAGTGAGTATTCATTGAAATTGATAAAGCCATTTTAGGGAAGAGGAATAGCAATTGTGAACAGCTGGTAGAGGGCTCCTGGATTGTGGCCATGCATGAAAGAGGTACAAAGAAGTTCTATGTGTAGGTGTGCCCAAACAATTGACTGTCTACTGCCACTCTCATCCCTATCATTCAGAAGCATGTAGCTCCTGAATTTGTGATAATGATGAATCAATGGGTTACATAATGTCCTCTGCAACAGAATTCAATCTTTTCAGCAGTATTGTTGATCACTAAATTGGAGCTCCTTCCTACATCATTGAGCAGGCATGGCATCCTCTTAAAAACCACTTCATCATAAAAAGCACACAAAGTATTTGGGTATGGTATCCCCTTAATTAATGTTTATTGGAAATTTTTCTCAAGCATTTTAAGTGTAAAGCTCAAAAAGGAGGCAGAACCCCCTTAATTAGCATTTCTTGCAAATTTTAAGTGGAAAACTCAGAAAGGTTCTTGAACACCCTTAATTAATGTTCCTTACAAATTTTACTCCATTGTAAGTGAAAAGTTCAAAGAAAGTGGGCAGCATCCTTAAGTTGTGTTCCTTGCAAATTTTGCTGAAGCATTTTAAGTGAAAAACTCAGAAAGTTGGCTGAATCCCCTTAATTAATGTTTAAGTTCATGAAATGCCCAGGAAAGTAGTGGAAATCAGTAGATTAAAGAGCAATATGGTTTCAACTACAGGACTGCTCAGGAATTTCAGGAAACTCATGTTTGCTCTAGGCAGTTTTTGGAGAAAAAGTTTTATGAAGTGATTAAGGATCTGTGTTTGATATTTGTTCACTCTAAGAAGGCATCTAGTATGGAGCAAAAGGCAAACTTTGAAAGCCTTGACTAAAAGTATTGTGTGATAGTCAAAATGGAGGAAAGTACTTTTAAACGGTTTGATATTGACTATGGGGTATGGCCAGAATGCTGGTTTTGCCCAGTTTTGTTTTTGAAGGAACTAATCAGAAATGAATACTTTAGCATTGGATGTTGAAGTAGGTGGTTGTATATTAGCATTTGTTGTATGCTGATGATGTAGTAGCAATTTCCAAGAGTATAAACATGCTACAATATGATTATAATCATATGAACACAGGTTTTTGTCTCATCGGACATTGATTGTTTGTAACATAACATTTTACGCTGAATTGGAAAATGTAATCAGAATTTTTCTATCACCCACAGTTTTTGTGTGACAACGTTTTTATCAGCATTAGTTGTTAAGTTTTTAAGTATTACATCAACAGAAATAATGTACATAAAATGTGTTTTTAAATTATTGTTCATTGTATTTTTATTTCAAATATATTGCGCAAAACAAAAACAGAACAATCTGTTATTTTAAAGGCATTAGTGTATGTGTTTAGCCACAGTCAGGGGTAATTTCATGCATCAATGCATAGGAACAACATCTGAGAAGCCATTGTTCTTCCAGTAGAAAGCAGGCCTTCATGGTGTAGACATTATGGGTGTCATGTTATCTCTCCAAAGTGAATAAGAACTTGAGCAATAGTGTTGTGTTTCAAATAGTATCATTATCATACACGAGATTCATTCGCGGATATATATATATATTTTTAATTCATTGGGTTATTCTTGAGATCAATGCAGAACTGAAGATAAATTTTGGAGGATTGGGGGGGGGGGGGCGTTTTTTTTATCTGGGGATGATATTTTGTTTTTCAAAACGTTCGAAAACGGAAGTTAAACATGGTGAAAAAATTTCTGTAATCATGATTTCTTTTTCTCGCGGTGTTTCTTCTGCACAGTATTATTGTTAAATATAATTTTATTCCATAAATATTTGCATTTCAGCTTGAAAATGGAAGAAAATTTCCGAAAACGGAAGTTGGCGCGAAAATTTTCATGTGGTCTTCAGGCAGTGGATTCGAAGAATTCCACCATTTCCATCGTCATTTTGATGGTTCTCGAGATCGATGCAGAACTGAACAGAAATTTGGGAGGGATTGGTGGTGGGGTTGTTTTCCGTCGGTGGGCGGAATTCTGACTTTCAAAACTTTCAGAAACAGAAGTTAGACAGAGTTAAGGTTTCTCCTGTAATTGTAATCCTTGTTTCTCGCAATGTTTCTTCTACCCAGTAGTAGTATTGTTAAACATAATTTTATTCCGTAAATATTTGTTTTGCAGCTTCAAAATGAAGGAAAACTTTCTTAAAACAGAAGTCGGTCAGTGCGTAGATTTCGACGGTAGTCATAATTTTTTTCTCTGCGATGTTAGATTTATACTGTGTTGCTGTTAAACGTAAAAAAATAAAAATAATTACATTTTGAATACAGTGATGTGCTCCACCTTAATATTTACATAACAAATTTCAGTGAACAATTTTGTCTTGCTCACGTCACGTGATATTCCACGCTGTTTCGCAGCACGTTCTTATTTTTCACCTGTGCAGTTAAAAAGTTCAGCTTTTTTTTTCCCCTTCATCAGTCTCATGTATGCGTTATGCCAAAGAAGTGTTTAAACCAATCTGATGCCTTCTGTGCATGTGCAGGGAAGTAACCTTCAAAGCTGAGAGGCGAAACTTTATCCTGTTAATTAAAAAGTGTTGTGGGCTTTATTTTGGTTGCAAAGTGGGTGACGAAGACAAAAATTGAGTATCTCATATGTGTTGAGTAACATGTGCTTGGAACATCTGTGGCGACTTGAAAGTCATTGCTCTTTTGCCTGGTTTGCAGCTTGAATACACAAATTTTTGTTGTTTACTATGTGAGTGGATAGTTGAGACAAAGTCACTACACGAGAAAGGACTGAACAAAATGTGAGTCACTAACTCCAGGGAAAGAAAATGTTGTAAACCCTTCACTGGTCAACCCTGAAAATGTTTACTCCCCCTCCCCCCACACACATTAAACTAGGACTTGTGAAAAACTTTGTAAAGGCAATAGACCAAAATAGTGCTAAATTCACATCCTTAAAATAAAAAATTCCTCTGAATTAGTGATGTAAAAAATAAGAAACAGATTTCTGTAGGCCCTGAAATAAATGAGCTGAAACGGGATGCAAAGTTTGAAGAGTAGTTGAGCCAAGTTGAAAAAGCAGCTTGGAAATCTTTCTAATATGTTACTAAAATCCTTTGGTTAAATTTTAAGGTAGAAAAATATCACGACTGAGTGTATGAACTCTTGGATTCATACGAAGCTATGGGGTATAATATGTCCCTGAAAATATGTTTCCTGGACTCCCACGTGGATGGATTTCTTGCCTGAGAATTGAGACACCATCAGTTTCGTCAAGATAGTTTGAGCATGAGAAAATGGTATCAGAGTAAGTGGAACCCCGGTAAGCTGGTTGACTACTGCTGTACAGTCATAAGACATTCAACAAGCACAATAAACCAAGAAGTCATCAGTTGTTATGTTTTAGGTAATTTATTTATGGTTTTATAAGTGTGTGTAAATATGCAATTTATTCAAACTTAAACCGTGTGTCATTAAAAAAAAACCTTGAATGATAGAAAAGAAAATGAATACCATATTCAAGTTCAGCACAAAAAATACTATTAAAATCATGTATTATTTCTTATGGGACAAATGACCAAGTTTTTTTTTTTTTTTTTTTTTTTTTTTTTTTTTTTTGTACCAGTGTCATCTGAGCCAAACTTGTGAAAAGTTTGTGATGAAGGTTAATTTGGGGAAGTCTGAATCAATTATTTATTATTTTGTTCAAATCTTAAGAATAATTGTGTTGTATGGGAGAAATACCTAGAACAAAAAAGTAAAGATTTTAAACATTTTATACGTGGTTGTTCATCAAACAGGAAAGCTTAGTAAGAAATTAGACAACACAATTTGAAAAGCAGAGAATGTCTGTTACAAGCTGTGTAAAGCTATTTTCAGTGACAAAGAGCCTGGGCAAGAACATCCAATGCAATGTTTAGAACTACACTTTTGGCAGTGTCAGGGATGTGATGTAAAGGGTGTGTAGGAGGTAAGAGAATGTCAAGTAAAAATGAGGGCATTCAAGTGACATAAAAAAATTTATTCTGTGATATCAAACTATATATGTTAAGCAAAGTTGATAAAAAGTGTAATATCAGTCATTGATGATTAAGAAAATGTCATGTCAGTGACAGAAAATTGTGCAATGGACTTAATAAGATGGTGCAAGAGAATGTCAAGTAAAAATGAGGGCATTCAAGTGACATAAAAAAATAATTCTGTGATATCAAACTATATATGTTAAGCAAAGTTGATAAAAAGTGTAATATCAGCCATTGATGATTAAAAAAATGTCATGTCAGTGGCAGAAAATTGTGCAATGGACTTAATAAGATGGTGCAAGTTTCCAAACCATCATTAAAGTGATTTGTGCTAATGACATGTTTGGACATCATATTAATGTGCAGGTGTCCAACAGAAGTGAATATTTATTATTTTTATTATTTTTAATATGTAGTAGGGTTTCATTTCTGTTAAGAATGTTATAATTTTTTTCTCCAGAATGAATAACTTTTCCCTTTGGTCTGTTATTCATTTATCTTAATATGGCATCAGAAGCCAGTGTCTATGCATAGTTGCAAATTATAATGTCCAAAAGTTATTAGTGAAATGTTGTTGTGTAAAGTTCAATTAAATATATTGGGTATATAAATAAGTTTTGAGGGATTTAAGGTAAACAAAACACGTTGTTGGAGAACAGAAACAATATTTTAATATTAATCGAAGTATGCTCCCTCTGAGGCTATATCTTTACCCCATCTTTCGGGCAGTGAACGTATGCCCCGAAGGAAGAATTCCGGTTCCTTGGAAGAGATCCAGTTGTCCAGCCAATTTTTGATGTCTTCATAAGAATTAAACCGTTCTCCAAAAAGTGCTGACTGCATCGACCGGAACAATTGGTAATCTGATGGTGCAATATCTGGCGAATATGGTGGGTAGGGTAGAACTTCCCAGTCGGATCCTTCTAAGTACTTTTTCACAGGTCGAAAAGCATGTGGTTTTGCGTTGTCATGATGTAAGATGACTTTATTGTGTCTATTCTCCCATTCCGGCCGTTTTTGCGTGAGAACTCGTTTTAAACGCATTAATTGGGTTCAATACGGGTCACCAGTATTAGTTTCTGATGGTTTCAGCAGTTCATAGTGGATCACACCCTTCTGGTCCCACAAGATATACAGCATTACCTTTGAACCATGGATATTGCATTCACCTGGCTTCACCCATGCTTTCTGCCATTTAGGGTTATTGTACTATATCCATTTCTCGTCGGCAGTAATAATACGATGCAAAAAAAAAAACCTTTCTTTTTTGTCTTTGAAGCAGCAATTCGCAAATGATTTTTCGACGTTCAAGGTCTCTTTCCCGCAAAGCATGTGGAACCCAATTCCCTTCTTTTTGCACCATTCCCATGGCAGCTAAACATTGTGAAATGCATGGTTGACTAACATTTAATGCTGCTGCTAGTTCTTTTTGGGACTGGCATGGATCCTTGTCGAGTAAAGCTTCCAATTCGGCATCAGCAATTTTTTTGGGTGGTCCAGAACGTTCTTTATCACTGACATCGAAATCGTTCCTTTTGAATCGTCTAAACCAATACTCGCGTGTTTTTATAGATGAGAAATGTTCACCATAGATTTCTGACATTAAGCAATAGCTGTCGGCAGCACTTTTCTTGACAATAAAGTAATGAACTCATACTTCCCGCAAATGCTGTTTTGTCGGGACGAAAGTTGCTGTTTTCCATCGAGTAAAACAAATACGTCTTTGCACCTCAATCGAACGTCGTATACTGACTCTGACAGCTGGCGTCTCGTACTGCGATATCACAGTGTTGCCACCTTAAAATACATGCGAGCAGTAATAAGTACGACACCGAATGGAAATCCCTCAAAACTTATTTATATACCCAATATTTTGATCGTCCTGCGTATGATTTGTAATATTGATGTGAAACCTAGAAATCATATTTTAGACGAAGCCTTGGAGTAAAAAACTGATTGTTCATAAAAGGTCACTTTTTCATTTTTATTCCTTTGTTTAATAGATGATATGAACAGTGCAAAAACATGGTTTCCATGGCCCTTAAAGGGTGTTTTTTGGCCAAAACTGTCTTAAAGTACTTCAAAAGTGTGTGTGTGTGTGTGTGTTTTCTTAGGGTGCCTGGATGCCCTCTTTTCCAGAAATTTCTAAAAGTATACTTAAAAATACTTATTATTATTATTTTTTAACTGACTGCATAATCCAGAAGTTAGCTGCCCCAGTGGCACCGTGGTCTAAGTACTGGCTTCTGATAATTAGTTTGAGATGGATTCAGGTTCAGATCGTGTTGAGGCTAAGATATAGTGTTCATCTTACCACACTGGCTCTCTCCATTCCTTGGAACCAGTGACCCTAAATTAGGGATGGGTAACTACATATAGCCCAAATAGTTGCTCACAGTGGTTGTCAAACCCCCAATTTAAAAAATCCAGAAGTTACAGTGCAGTGCCTGGACCTTCTTGCTGCTGGTTGGCTATATTGTTGTTGAGGTCATGTGATGTCGGCTTAGTTAAAAAAAAGCCAAAGAGCATGGAGCAGGGTGAGTTAAGCAATTTGCTGAAAAAAGTGATGGACCATGGGCTAAATTAAACATTTTCAAGCAGATTCCACACAAGTTTCATCACCATCTCTTGGTATTGACATTTCACTTTTGTATTTCTTCTTTTAGTATATGCAAATGACAGTTATTCAGTTATACCGTAAAAAAATTGATTGAAATGTTGAACATGTAATTTTGACTTTTGTTTTTGCATTTTAAGCCAATGATATGATTATGTTCCAAAATTCAAATCTTGAATTTATAATTTCAACTACACTTTCACAATTTACATACACTTTATTGCACATGTGATTATTCCCTCAGATAGAAAAGCGAATTTCACCAGCAGAACTGTCTTTTAAATTGCATAAATTCTAGTTTGTTAAATATGCAAACTTAAATTTTGTGTTAAAACATTGCAAACTTCATGATCATACCTCAATTTGCCAAGTTCGTGTGTAAAGGTATTTATGGACACGCATCATTGTTGTATTTTCAATTGGTAAGAAATACAAGAGTGAAATAAGTAAAAAAATTGTGTGTGTGGGGGAGAGAGGGTCCTAAAAAGTTATCGTTTTTTTTTTTTTTTTTTTTTTTGTAGAATAGGAATTGTTGAATGTGAACCCTGGAAAAGTGTATGTATTGTAAAACATGTTATTTAATTTAAATATTATTACCATATTTCTAATTTCAAAGGAAATAATTTTCTGCTTCCTGTTCCATTTATATGTGATGCAACCTTTTGTTTTTTTTACAGTTTGGGTAAGCACACCAGCCCCAACCGAGCAGCAGCAGAGATTAGGAGGAGTTCATCCGTTTTCACTCTCAAGTAATAATGTTTTCTGTCTTTTTTTAGCTTTTCTCTGACCATTTTCGCAACTGTGGTTTACCCAGACAGAGCAGGGGAATGGAGATTGAAATTTGATGTTTCAAAAAAAAAAAAAATGTATGTTGTGTACATGCTTATGAGGAATAAGCCACAGCTGATTGTTTCAAAAAGTTGTACCTGTTATAGATTAAAAGGAAAGGTACTCGTTCTCTATTTTTTTACCTGCACCACATAGAATGAGCCAACATTTTCACTGTGTGTTTACTGAAGTGTTTAATCACAGCTTCTTAAACTGATGCTGCCATTTTGAGACTTCGACTGTTGTTATGATAAAGTTGATATCAGCGAAACAGCTGAGAGTTGTAGTTCTTTGTGGAATTAGTTAAAAGGCTGCTACCCCCTGGTCTTTATTGGACCTTTCTTAGCTGGTCACTGTGTCTGCAAATAATGGGTTCTGCAAAAAATTATTTTCTCAATACAAAATGAAAATTGATAAGTGCAAAAGTAGAAACATTACAGATGATTTAGTAGTGCATGATAATTCACGAGATTATATTCCTAATAATGAAGTATCTCAAACTGTGGGTACAGGTATTAATGTTTTAGATGTTACAGTATTTCCTCTGAAACAGCCAGGCAACATTAGATTTTAAAGGGCAACTTACACTAAGCAGAAAGGATAGAAATCAAACAATTCCTTGTTGCTGCAACATTGTAAGAACTTGAGCAAATTTTTGGTGTACGGTTTACTATGGGTTGTTAAGAAAAACAACTGCAATAATTGTTCTAATATACACAGTGATTCACTAGTCAAAACATAATGTATCATAGCTGCAACCATCTTGGTTTTCCTGGGAGACGTTTTTAGACTGGTATTCCGGTTTTTATTTTGTTTTGTTTTTTTGAAAAATCCTACTGGTAGGGATTTTAAAAAATATAGTCTTGGAACTTCCACCCAAGCAAAAAAAAAAACAAAAAAAACTGCAGTTTTTTATTCCTTAAGGGAGTTGTTTACCGTGGCTGACTCAGAGATACTTGGCAAAAAAGATGGAAGTTATGATATCTCAACCTTTGGCATCGGGCCAAAAGCCTTTTGACCTCTGAATCTTGAGCAGTCAGCAGTTCACATGGTACAAAACACAGGACAGTTAAAGAAGGAGTGAGAGCAATGATAAGAATCATGCGCATTGACAGAAAGTTAGTGCACTAACTGGCAGAACAGCCGAAGAGAGAAAGAAATGGAAGCAACAAAAAGATTAGCCACCGTTTGTGCATCTTTCCTTCCAATGTAAGGAAGAAGCAAGTTCTATGGAACGCACATGTTTCAGCATCATACAATTCATCACATAGGGTTTTTTTATTTGTAGTGATTGATAGTTTGAAGCTCAAGATGATGCTTTTTTGTCCCTCTTGCTGCAGTGTTTGGTAATATATACAGTCGAAACCGTTTATAAGGAAGTTGAAGGGAGTTAAGGAAAAGTTTGTTATACGCAAACTTCGTTTTATCCGATTTTGCCTTAAATGTATCAGCAAACGAGCAAAAGTTATGTAAAAAAACACATACAGTATGCTACTATAGTACGTATGTATTAGAAAGCAGAAGTACAATAATTGAAACATTTACCTTTAATTTTCCATTCACACTTCTGGAAGTAACTATCCAGAGTTGCCTGTTTTTGGGATTGAAGAATTGCTGTAGACAGCTGTTTTTCTATTTGATCCAGCAATGCTGAACAAAACAGATTTTTTGACGCAAAAAAAGCACGCAAATTATCAAGACTTTCAATTGCCACCGCATTTGATATTTTTTAACTTCTGCATATTCTTCCTCCTCATCAGTGGACACGTCATACTGAGAGTTCAACACGCCGTCAACGATGTCCTGATCTGTATTTTGAGATTCCGTTGAGATGTCATCACCAGCCAGCAGATAATCTGGAAAAGATAAATCCGATGAAATGAACCCTTTTGCCCTCAGGTGATTCCATGTTTCGTCTTTAGTAGTAACCACTGTGTCTTCATTTACTACTGAAATACCAAAGCCAGCATGTTTCCAACAATTTTTTCTGGTTACATCAGTTACGGTAGTCCAAGCATTAGATAGCATATCACATGCCATTCGAACATCGATGACAGTTGTCTGCCTCTTTTCCACGTTAATAAGAATTTTTCTGAGTAAAATTTTGTGGTCATGAAGTTTTAGGTTTTTTATAACACCCTGATCCATGGGCTAAAGTTTTGATGTAGTGTTTGGTGGAAACCGATGTACATTTGTAGATGTTAACACTATGTTAGACAAATGTGCTGCACAATTATCGATGAGCAGCAGAACTTTCCCATTTTTCTTTGTCAATTCGTTGTCAAATTGTTTCAACCATTCTGTAAAGAGTTCCGATGTCATCCACACTTTCTTATTAGCTCTGTAACTTACTGGTAATTTTTCACCTTTCTTGAAGCATCTGGGATTTTTTTATTTCCCGATTACGAAAAGTTCCCTTTTATCGGATCCATCCATATTTGCGCACATCAATACAGTTAAACGGAGTTTTGAGTTTTTCCCACCAGAACATTTTTCACCTTTGAAAGCTAAGGTTTTTTCTGGCAATAACTGATAAAAAACACCAGTTTCATCGGCATTGCAAACATCGCAAGCTTCATACTGCCAAATTAAGGTTTCACTTGATTCCAGCCACTTTTGGGTTGTTTCATCATCCACGGAAGCACTCTCTCCGCAAATGGACTTAAATATGATTCCATGACGCTCTTTAAATCTTTGAAGCCAACCATTGCTTGGCTGAAAATCAGGTTTTCCTAGAAGTCGGGCGAAATCTCATGCTTTTTCCTTCAGCAAAGGGCCAGAGACTGCAACATTTTTGCTTCTCACTTCTTGGAACCACTTTAACAGCGCTGCTTCCACTTCTGTATAAAGACCTTCACGGAATCGTTTTCTATCATGGCTAAAAGAACCTCCCGAGAACTTTCGCTTCAAACTATCCCTATTTTTTAAAATTGTGGATAGTGAATTTGCCGGAATGCCAAATGGTTTGGCTACGTCGCAGTTCGTTTTCCCTTTCTCCACCAAATTGTTTGCCTCAGTTTTTTCACTTAAACTCAGTGTTTTTCGTTTAGCAACTGACATGATTTGCCAGCTTGTGTTGATGCGTTCTAACGAACGAATTTGTGATAAAAATTGCTGCTTCCAAAGCTTTAAACCATCGGATGCACCCGCTTAGGAATTGCAGAAGTGCGATTAAGACAAACATCTGCCTATCTGGTCCATCCGAACGATTTAACATACGGCCCTAAAACGAAGACGCTGACATTGGACACCCCTGGCATGATTCCCCAACACCCCACCCCCTGATCCTTTGTCACATTCTTCCTTCTGTTCTCAAGCTGGGAAACAGATCATTTACCCGCTAAGCTCTTGGGGTGATGAAGGGGGGGGTCCCTCCAGTGAAGGAGGATTAAGAAAAAGTGGGGGATTCCGACACCACCTTTCTAGTCTTCGGGCATTTCACTGAGTCGGAGGTCTCAAGATATCCTGAAGAAGAAAAAAAAAAAGAAAATGGCTACTCTCCCGCAGGAGAAATGTTGAATGGGAAAAAGGCAAAAACTTTGTTATATATGATTTTGGACAAAACTGCTGTTCGTAATATCCAGTTGAAATAACATTACAATGGCATTGAAAATTCAGGGAACTGAAAAGACATCATTATATATGGACCTTCCTTATATCCGAGCTCGTTATATGAGGGTTCAACTGTATATTGTTTTCAGCATGTTCTAGTTTGTCGGCAGTACTAGATATTTTGGTGCTAGGCCTATTTGTTATCAGAAGCATGCAGTACTGTTTTCAGCACTTTCTAGTCTTGATATAAGACTCAGATTTGTTACTCTTCCGGGAAAATAGACCCAGGTATGACAACTACTAAAAAAATATATTATGAAACTTTTAAAGAGCCTTACTGTGCCAAATTTCCCTGCTTCATAAAATCAAAAAAAAGATCTTAGTGCACATTTTGTTCCAAATGCAGAGTGAACGTAAATGTTTCACACAGTAAAAGAGGATACTGTGGCACATATTCAAATGAAAAAACATAATGACAATGTGCAGCCACATTAAAATAACACAAAAGTAAAAATTCTGTGTACTCCAACTGAGGACTTCAGCAATATTCCTGCTAAGTGTTTATTCACTTTGTTTTTAGTGGAACATAATTTGCCCCTAATCTATGCGGATCATGTGGGGGCCTTTGTTTCAAAAAATGTATCCCAACTGTGAAACTACAAAGAATTTCACTTGTAGCCACACTAAAGCCACAGCCATCATAAATGTGATGGTGATGTTGGTAGAAGCAGGAATAATAAGTTATTTGCAGGAACAAGCGTTTGCAGTAATAACTGGATCAAGCAATGACAGCGCAAACAAATTGCACTGTATCATTGTGACTTTTTTTCATGATATATGACATGCATGGTTGAAAGTAACCTCCTCTGCATACTAATACTAAGTGCAAATTCAACAGACAGAAACATAGGAAAACTTGTAATTGAAAGTTTGGCATCCCGAGGGAACACCCTGACCAACTACATAGTCTTTGGGTCTGACAGTGCTAATGTTATGTTCGGGCAGAAGAATGGTGTTCCAGCAGTGCTGTTATAATGTCACAAGGACATAATCATTATGATTTATATGTGCCATCGAATTGATTTAGCAGCAAGCAGAGTTGCAGATTCCTTCCGGATTAAGAATACGAATACACCACCGATGTATTCTGAATCTAAGCAAGAGCAAGAGTAACAACAAGAAGAGTATGTTAGGCCCAAGACATATCGCCAAATTTATAACAAGGCAACTAAGGAGTTTGATAAATTGTTTCTAAACAGCAATTTCTTCAGAAACAGTTTTAGCAATAACTACTGACAACGATGATACTACGCCTTCTACTTCTACTAACATGAGTCTTTGTAGTGGTTCAAGGAGAAATAAAAGAAGTACTTGGGAAAATATTTCTTAATAAAGAAAGTACTTGGAACTTAATATATTCTGAGCACTATATTTGTTGTTTGTCTCATATTTTACATTTCATATTCCATAGTAAAAAAAAAAAAAATGAAATCTCTCACAATTACAGAAAAAAGAAAGAAAGCAGTTCTAATGTTGTACCTTCTGAATTGGATTTCATTAAAAAATGAAATATCTCACATCTAAGAAAAGCAAAAGAAAGCAATTCTAACTTTATACTTTCTGATGGAAAGTATAAAGATTTCATTTTAAAAAATGAAATCTGCAGGAAAGCAGAAGGAAGCAGTTCTCACTATATATATATGTACCCAAGAGCAGAGTTAAAGACAAAATTTACAACCAAATTTTAAACCAAATTTGGTTAACATACAATCTGAAGATCGTGACGTGCAACGCAGCAGTGATGAATATTCAGAAATTGCAAACTACAAAGTAGAGACTGAAACAAAAAATTATTATTTAGCAAGGACAAAAACTACAAAGAAAACCTCATAACCCAACAGGCATGAGTAAAAAAAATAAAATAATAGCAAAACCAGAATGCAGAAAGTGTCGAGAATGCCGAGCCTTGGCTTTATCAAGGACCAGCAAAACTCTGCATTTTCTCACTTTCACAAAGACCTAGTTGGAAATGGGTTTCTGCAAAACCATAGATGCAAGTATAAATCCCACAATAATTTTTAATTAACATAACTGCCCTCAATGGTGAAGGAAGAATAATTTAGCTAAAGTTTTTGCATACATCTATAACTTTCCTGGCCCAACCCATACTCGTCATCTGTCACAAAAAACAGAAAAACGATTTCAAAAAATTCACAGGTTGTGAGAAGGCTTGAACAAATCAACAGAAAAATTCAGCTAAAGCAATTACAACAGAAACATGAAAGTAAATAGGACCTTTGTACATACAGCTTCCACAAAAACGTAAGTCATAAGAACAAAAAAAATTAAATGATGCTTTGGAAAAAATACACGAAGTTAAAAATTAGTTGCAATATTTACAGAATATTCCAGGAGTGCTTTAAGTGTATAATAATGAAGCTTTTATGCACCTACCAACAACGAAAAAGCAACATTGACTACTAGGTCAAGAAAATGGCAAACTGCTAAACAAAGTGGTTGTTTTAAATTAATTTTCTCACTAGTTCACAGTTGAATTTCCTTACATCTTCAGTGATACTTTTTGTACCATCTTGCACAGCTCTATATATTCCACTTTGGAAGTCGCATCTCTTTTAGTTGTCCTCATCTCTCTTCTTTTATGCATCAGAATTTTGGTTTTTACTGATAATTTGTTCGTATGCAACTTGTTCTCAGTACCAGCTATTTTTGTTGTTGTTCCCATAAGAGCCTAGGTTAGTTTTCTGTTAACTTCAGAGATGTCCACTTCTTCTGACGTTAGACCTTCTAGAGCAGAGAATCTGTTCCACAGTTCCAATTTGAAGGTATTATGATGTTTTTTAAGGTTGGTCGTGTCAATACACTTTGTTTTATGAGCTTGCCACGCTCGAGTTTAGCGTTGAGGTGCATCTTACATCTTACAATTTTATGGTCACTACCTGTGTTAAACTTGTTTAGCACACTGCAGTCTTCCATGACAAATTTCTTGTTACACATAATAAAATCAATTTCACTTGTCCACCCATTGGGATGTCTCCATGTCCATTTCCTTTGCAGATTTTTCTTGAAAAAGGAGTTCATGATGAAAAACTCTTCCGCCTCTGCAAACTCCACGAGAGTATTTCCACGTTGGTTTCTGTTGCCTTGACCGAATTTACCTATGAAATTTCATTCTGTTGTCGTTGCCCTATTTTCGCATTGAAATCTCCCATAATTATCTTCAAGTGCTGCTTGCCTTTATTATTTAGATGAAGAATTTCCTCATAAAATTCTTCAATTTCTTCTTGAGGATGACTTGTAGTGGGTGCATAAGCTTGAATAATCTGAGCCTGGTATCTTCTCGAGAGTTGGATAACAAGTTGTGCAGCTCTGTCAGAGGAACTTTCAACTTCCACTACTTTATCCTTCAGTTTCTTGTTTATTATAAATCCAACACCACTAGTTCTGCCAGTATCTGTTCCATGATAATAGAAGAAATGTCCACTTTTCAGTTCAATGAGATCCTCTCCTTTTCGCCTTACCTCACTTAGCCCGACGATGTCCCACTTGATCCTTTGTAGTTCCTCTTCCAATTCAAGAAGCCTTGAATCAGAAGATAAGGAGCATCCATTGTAAGTAGCGAAGGTCAGCATCAAATGGCAGCCTAGTCCGGTCCTCCGGTGATTCTTAGCACCCTCTGCTTTCATATCGCACTGGCCGCTGCCATGTCCAGTTACATTCCAGCTGCCGGAGACTGAGGGCCAAGATTTTAAGTTGTGGAATCATTTTGGAGGGGTTTGGCCATAACTCACTATGCTGGCCAAGCAGGTTGGTGAGTGTGCGATAGCATTTCCTCTAATCCCGATGGTATAGTTATACCGCTATTTGGCAATTGTCAGAGCCTCTTTAGTGGGAACAGGATGCACCACAAGAAGGCGGGGTTGACACTTGCCAAGGAGAGGCTGTACAGTATTGTGCATTACCTGATCTTACATCCCGTATGTGTACAATATATATATATAGTGAGAACTATGGGCAACAATAACAAAATTTAAGAAGGAATACATGGTAATTTCTTAAGTATCTAATATACCTATCACATATGTTGGGGGGGGGGGGGGGGGTTATTGCTGATTGTTTGAGACCTTCAACCTGAATCACAGTGGAATATTGTATTGTCAGTCAACTGTATTTGTGGAATTTTTGTTTTATTATTTATTTACTTATTTATTTTTATTGCTATTACATACAAGTTTATTGCAATTATGAACATGTCATACATTGTATATGACATTGATTTCTTATGTGCTAGCTTTCAAATTTTCATATCTACTTTTGTGCAGATCACTAGCTGTTACTGTGGTCAAAGTATGAGTAAAGTCATTTTTTTTTCATTTTCAAATGAAATTTGGAGTTTGAGTTTGTAAAAAATAATTTATATTCACATTATTTTGGCAGATATCTATAGCCCTGTAAGGCCTATAGCTAGCAGTACACAGTACCCAGTACAAAGTCCTAGCCTGTTATCTCAGCAGTTGACTAGCCCAGGAGCTGCCACATCAAGTTCTGAAGTTGTATATTCTGGGAAGCATGATGGACTCTACCTTTATTTTTCACGTATAATGAGGTAAAAATTTGCATTTAACTGAAACACATTTTTTTTTAATTATTACAGAAGAGGTTTGATGTGTGAACTCTCGTCCTGATTACCCGAATT
Source organism: Macrothele yani (assembly GCA_039090855.1). Taxonomy (NCBI): domain Eukaryota; kingdom Metazoa; phylum Arthropoda; class Arachnida; order Araneae; family Macrothelidae; genus Macrothele; species Macrothele yani. Next base: position 40,336,509 of record CM077006.1, read on the forward strand.
CATTATTTTGGTAAAATATTATTGTATAATCTCATTGATGAGAATTGTAGTAAGAACTCTCTTCTATAAAAGAAACCAGACCAAAATAAGTTTATTTGTGTATAGATTACAAGAGCAGAAAAAGAAATTACCAGTTAAGCAATAGTTGGCATTCCTAGGTTGCAAACTTAACAATAAACCTTAGATTACGTTGAATGCAGTACATAAAGTTCCGGAGTAGACGAAATGTTAGTACAGGGTACCAGTTCCAAACTGCAGTGGAAATTAGTAAAACTATTTTAGACAACAAGTTAGTACAATCATGCAATGCATTGATTATGATATGCTTTCCAATATACCAGAAATCATTACTAAAGTTATGAGGATAATGGCTGTGGAATAAATCTTGCTCCTGTGCCCTGACCTTTGATCCTATTTCGATGATATTAAACAGAATTGGTTCAATATACATCCGGAACAACATACTAAAGTTTTGTCCCGATAGAAGCATTTTTTAGTCAAGTTATGAGGATAATGGCTGTGGAATAAATCTCACTCCTGTGCCTTGACCTTTGACCCCATTTCAGAAATATTCAAAAGAACCAGTTCAGTATACCCCCGGAACAACACATGTTAAAAGTTTTGTCGCAATCAAAGCATTTTTACGTACATTATGACGCATAAGGGTAATGGAATGGATCTCGCTCTTGTGTCCTGACCTTTGACCCCATTTCTTCTATTTTCAATTGGGTTCTTCCCCAGGTGGTCTCCTACCACATACTAAAATTTCATCGGAATCGAACCATTTTTATGCGAGTTATCATGCAGACAGACAGAGAGATGGGCAAAGGTGGAGCATATGCGCTTCTTCAACCTACAGTTGGAAAGTGTAATAAAAAAAACGAACACGTTAGTAAAATCATGCAATGCATATTATGATATGCTTTCCAACGTACCAAAAATCATTACTCAAGTTATGAGGACAATGGCTGTGGAATAAATCTCGCTCCGTGCCCTAACCTTTGACCCCATTTCGATGATATTCAACACAACCGGTTCAGTATACCTCCGGAACAACGTGATTAAGTTGTGTTGCAATCGAAGCATTTTTACACAAGTTATGACGCATGGGGGTGGGGGTGGGGGTTGAAATGGATTCCGCTCTTATGTCCTGAGCTTTGACCCCATTTCGATGATATTGAACAGAATTGGTTCAGTATACCTCCGTAACAACATTCTAAAGTTTTGTTGCAATAGAAACATTTTTAGTCAAGTTATGAGGGTAATTGCTGTGGAATAAATTTCACTTTGTGCCCTGACCTTTGACCCCATTTCATCATATTAAACATAATTGGTTCAGTATACGCCTGAAACAACATGCTAAAGTTTTATCGCAATAGAAATATTTTTAGTCAAGTTATGAGGGTAATGGCTGTGGAATGAATCTTGCTCCTGTGCCCTGATCGTTGACCCCATTTCGATGATATTTAACAGAACTGGTTCAGTACATCTCCGGAACAATGTGATAATGTTTTGTCGCAATTGAAGCATTTTTACGTAAGTTATGATGCATAAGGGTGATGGAATCAATCCCCTCCTATGTCCTGACCTTTGTCGCCTACCACATACTAAAATTTAATCGAATTCGAACCATTTTTATTTTTATGCGAGTTATCGTGCGGACGGACAGACAAACAGACAAAGCTGGAGTATATACACTTCTTCAACCTACGGTTGGAAAGCGTAAAAAGAGAAATTCATGTAGGAAACCTAAAATAGAAAAACATAAATGGTGTGGAAGGCTGTTGCATGCTTTAGAGTGTTTAATGTAATAATGACATGGATGGAAATATAAGAGTATTCATTCTTGATATTTCATAAGTTTGTGGAAAGTCCTGGAATAGTTTTGGAATTTTTGCTTGCAATGAAAAAAAGAATTGATTGAAATGTTTGAATATAGTGTTTCAATTTGTTCTGGCTCCCTGTAGCATCTGCTCACCATGACATTACTTCCTTCCATGGGGCACGGAGACAGGACCTCTCTTCTCTTTCATCTCGTGACGCGAGCCACATGAGATGAAAGAGAATGTGATATCCATCCCCTTCATTTCTGGTATTGCAGTAGTGTGCATTTTGAGTCACAACAGTGTACTTTTGTTCACAACAATATTCCATGAATCCAAGGTGGCCATTCCTTCTCACACACGCTTTTCTGACTGAAGGAGATCAATATATTTTGAAGATGTAACATAATCTGAAGAACACTCTGTAACAATGAAACTCACCAGATTTCATAAGAATTATAAATGCACATAGCAAATTTCAACCCAGTTTGCAAATTATAAAACAAAGCACTACGATTCTGGCAAAAATTTAAGCTCCTGGAATTTTTCGATAAGCTCCTGGAAAACCCTTGGAAAAGTCCGGAAATTTATTTTCTGTAAATGTGTGTGAACCTTGTAACAAGTATTAATGTAGCTTTTAAAAATGTAAAAAGAGTAGGAAAAAGTTATCTGAGAGCTCACACGGCACAGTGTTTTCTCAAATGCATTTCATATCTTCCTGAGCCATTGTCAGTGGCAGCTATGCTGTCACACTTACAATGTACCCTCTATTTCTCATTCATCAAGTATATTCCTTGGGGTCTGTTTTTGAGTTGTGTTAATCTGCAACACATCCCACCCAAGCTCCAATAATTTTTGGCGGGTGATCAAACTTGTGTGTGGTCTCGCGTTGTCGTGATGGAACACAACACCTTTACGATGAACGAGCTCTGGACATTTCTGGATGATGGATTTGTTCAAACTGTCTAATTGTCAACGGTATCCATTCAAATTGATTGCTTGGTTCAGTGGTAGGAGCTCGAAAAATACGACACCTTTAAAATCCCACCACACTGAGACCAGAACTTTCCGCTGATGAATGTCTGCTTTGGATGTCGTTTGAGGCGAAGCAGCACGTCGGGACCAAGACCGTTTGCGCAGCACATTGTTGTACACAATCCTCTTTTGATCACCAGTTATCAGTTGCTTCAAAAAAAGATCGTTTTCCTCACGTTTAATGAGCATATCACAGATGTTTATATGTGCCGTCAATTGAGCTTCTTTGAGTTCATGAGGAATCCACACATCAAGCTTGCTTACGTCTCCCAGCTTCTTCATGTGGTCGTGAACGCTTGAATGATGGATGTGCAATGTGTCTGCAATCTCTCGTGTCTTGTAATGTGGGTTTGACTCGATCAATGCCTTGATTTGGTCGTCGTCATCCTGGATGGGCCTCCCGGAACGAGGATCATCATTGAGGTCAAAATCACCAGCACGGAATTTTGCGAACCACTGCTGGCACTGACGTTCTTGTAGAGCTTTATCACCATGCACTTTACGCAACTTTTCACAAGCTTGACGCGTGTTCTTCCCTTTACGGAAGTAAAACAGTAAAATATGGCGAAAATGCACAGTTTGGTCTTCCATCTTCAACTTGATGTTAAATCTCCGCAAATCAACCAAATTGCTCACTATTCCTTTTAGACTGCAGCTAGAACTGGCACCTGTCGAATGCCATAGCGATAACAGAGCTGCGCGTGCCTCTAGTACTTACAAAACCGCCCAACCGCCATCGGGTGCCAAAATATGTCATGACTTTTCCGACAACCCAATAGATAGATGCTTAGAAAGAGGTTAGGTTCTAATAATACATGGGATAGATGCTTTTCAGTTTGAGCTCAATGTTTTTGTCTACACAGTAATATTTACATTCCAATTTATTGGGAAAGATAGGCTGGAAGAGGTGTCTGGTAAGATGTACTTGATATCTTTTTACTACATTCATCTTAGAATTGTTAAGTTGAATTAGATGCTAAGTTTTTGAACAACAGTAAATTGAAGTTATATAGATGCAATATTTATTATAACATTAATTATAACATAAATCTTGATTATGTAGTACGTAGTTGAGGTACGTCAATATAGGCCAATGATAACCTGAACCTTATAAGATTCTGTTCAACATGTTCTGATACATAAGAGCTAATAAGTATGGCATATGTACAAAAATATTATGCGCAGTGCCTGTTGATATACAGCAACGTATTATATAAATATGATTGATGAGCTATATTGATGGCGTATTTTTTTATTATTGCTTATCAATCATATTTATGTAATGCATTACTGTTTACGATCATTGTTCCCTTGTATAAGGAAAAAGGTGTCAGACTGAGTGCAAGAACTATCATAGTATGAGCCTACTGAGTGTGCCAGGGAAAGTATTTGGGAAGATCGTTATTGAAAAAGTACGGGGTCTTACATCAAGGAAAGTGTGGCATGTTCAGAGGGGTTTTATGCCTGGTAAAGGTTGCACTAACCAAATTTTTGCATTACACACGATGATTGAAAAGTATCTGGCTATTAGGCAAGAAAGTTTTTGCTGCCTTCATAGATTTAGGGAAAGCTTGCGACCAAGTAAAAAGAACACTTCTGTGGAAGGTATTGAATGAATATGGGGTTACTGGGAATCTACTTAATAATGTAAAAGCCATGTATGCTGGTAGTAGAGCTTGTGTACGAGTTAATAGTGTTTTATCAAAATGGGTTATATTGGTGCAGGAGTCAGACAAGGTTGTGTAATGTCACCATGGCTGTTTAATATATTTATGGATGCGTGCATGCGGGATGCCAAAATAGATGATAGTGGTTTATGTCTTGGTGATATCCGTGTATGCAGATTGCTGTATGCTGATGACACTGTCCTGTTGGCAGAGAGCAAAAGTGTGATTTGTAGGGTATGTTGTTCTGGATGTACAAAGTTTGCATGAAATTCAAACTGAGTAAAAATAAGGGAAAAACCAAAGTTATGGTTTTTGAGAGAGGAACTGGTAGCACTGAATGTAATGTAAGTGTAAATGGCACAGTGATTGACCAGGTGTGTGAGTTTGTGTATTTAAGGAAGCATGTTTGACAGAGAACAAATTGGATGGTGAAATTAGTAGGCGAGTAATTCTTCATTGAAAGTCATAGCTGCCTTGGAAGGTTTTCAAAGCAATGATGGGTTCTCAAGAGAGTTCTGCATGGCTGTGTATGAAAGTGTAATTGTTCTTACTCTGATATAAGACAGTGAAACTTGGGTACTACAGAAGAAACATAGAAGTTGTTTGTGTGCTGGAGAAATGCATTACTTACGGGAGGTTTGTAGCAAGACTCGTTCTGATCGTGTGAAGAATGAAGATGTGTTGCAGTTGTGTAATGTAAAGCAAAATGTTGTTAGCAAGGTGGAGACTAATATGCTTTGGTGGTTTGGCCATGTTGAAAGAATGGGTGATGAGATGATTACTAAGAATTTTTTTTTTTTTAGCCCTAGTGGCAGGAAGGGGAAGCCAAGGAAGTCATGGGAGGATCCGATTCAGGAGTGTCTGCATGGGAAAAAGATCATGAGTATGAAGTATAAAAGATCTTGTGTGCGTGGTGTGATGGATTTCAGTTAAGCCCGAGTTGTATGTCACGATCACTGTAAATGGAGGAGTTTGATATGGCAACAGTAAATAAATAATCAGTAAAAAATTACCTGGTAGTTTGATTTTTCTTTGTGGAGCTAACCTCTGAATGCCAGAGAACAGCTTAGTGATATGTATGTATTACTGTTTACGGCTCGCACTGCACATAATACACTGCCGGACAATTGCTAAGGACGGATGACAATAGCAACGATAGCAACCATGAAATGGAAGGCAGGAAAATGTGGAAATTAGCATAAATTCGGGATACAGTAAGACGTGTTGTGCGTATGCAAATTTTTGATTGCCGAACTTGTTCATGACGTCATAGCGCTGATAAGAGATATAAAGGATTTGACGCATATTGACTGTTGTTGTTCAAATGCAAAGTTGAAAGGGAAAGAATCAATTGACGAACTTGCAATTTTCAGTATGTCTTCCCGACATCACTTAGATGATTTTACGCATGGCCGTATTATTGGCAAGATTGAAGAAGGGCGAAAAATAACAGATGTTGCCAGGGAGTTCGACGTCAGCCACAGTGTTGTTTCAAGGCTTTGGAAACCATTTCAAACAAATGGAGAGTGTAGCAAACGTCACGGGGGAGGTCGTGTTCGCAGTACGACACCTGCAGAAGATCGGTACATAGTGCTATCAACAAAAAGACACTGGCGCAGCGCAGCTAGTGAGGTAGTAAATCAGTTTATGGCTGCTACTGGCAAGTGGATCTCCCAAAAAACTGTCGCCAGACGTTTGTATGAAGGAGAACTATACGCCCACCGTCCTGTTGTGTGCATCCCATTGTCCAGACGTCACCGTACCGCCCATTTGCAATGGTGCCATCAACATCGCAATTGGACTGATAACGACTGGTCTGCTGTCCTCTTCTCAGATGAGAGTAGATACAGTCTATCGTCTGATTGTCGACGACAACTGATCTGGCGTGATAGTGGTACTGCATATTGTCCAGCAAACATACAGGAAAGGGACCGATATCCGACATGTAGTGTCATGGTATGGGCTGGCATCATGATCAATGGCCGTACGTCGCTCTATGTGCTTCCAACTGGGACTATGACTGGCCAACGATACATCAATGATGTTCTGCTACCTCATGTTCGCATGTTCCGTGGTGCTGTCGGTGATAGATTCATTTTCATGGACGACAACGCAACATGTCATCAAACAGTCGCTGTCCAGGAGTGTCTTGAGAGCGAGGATATTCAATGCCTCGTATGGCCAGCACGTTCTCCAGATCTGAATCCCATTGAAAATGTGTGGGATGCTTTGGGGAGGAGTCTTGCTGGTCGCCAATGCCCTCCAATAAACAAGGACACCCTCATCCGTGCACTGACAGAGAAATGGGATAAATTACCCCAACAGCTGCTTGATAATGTTGTGCAAAGCATGACACGACGTGTGGAATCTTGCATCGCCCTCCATGGTGGCCATATCCCGTATTGACATCTTATGCCGGAACGCCTGCGGACGGTAATTGCATTTTTTTCACGTTTACGTATTCTGCACAAAATGGCCTGTTTGTCCCTTTAACAAGTTCCAAAGCCTTCTGGATTTCAGAGCACAATAAATTGTCTTTCTTGTACTGTCCTGGCATTCTGACATTATTTTATTTCACTTCGCATCCAACCACACTTACTTTTTTATGCGCTATATAGCCGTTTATGATCCGTCCTTAGCAATTGTCCAGCAGTGTATGAGCAGAAGCCAGTAAATCAGTCACAAACAGTTAAGGAATAGTGATAATGGTAGTTATTGGTTTCTAAAAGTGTCATTAGGTTGTAGCACGATACAGCTTAAGTTTTAGTTCAAGGTAAGAGACGCTAGGTATTATATGCGCACACCCAGCTCAGATTGCAAATGGTGACCATGCTCGAAGAGTGTATGAGTGAAGAGCAGCATGCCATTCTGCGTTTTCTTTTGGGCAAAAGGAATTCTTTCAAAGTATATTCATACAAAAATTTTTCCTGTTTATGGTGAGGAAAGTTTGTTATGAGAAGCTGTACACAACTGGATCACTAAATTCTCTCAAAGATGCTTGAAAGTTGCTGAAGACTGACCTTGTCATCCTGTTCGGTTTGCGACAGAAGCAACTGTGAGGCGAGTGGAGGAAATAAGTCAAGCTGACAGGTGAGTAACAATAGACAGTGTAGCAACTGCAATGGGGTGTTTCCATGGTTACCTGCAGCGTAATGCTGGATCTTTTGAATTTCCACAAAGTGTGTGCATGGTGGGTGCTCAGAGAACTGACTCTGGAGCACAAAACGATCCAAATGGGCCTGTTCTTGCAACATCTGTCTTGGCACACGTGTGAAAGAGAAGCCATGCTTAACAGGATTGTTACTGGGGACAAATCATTGATGCATCATTACCAAACCGAATTGCAGCGTGCTTCAGTGCAATCGAAACATCGCTTTTTACCTTCAACCAAATTCCAAATTTCTCCATCAGCAGGGAAGATTATGCTTACAGAGTTTTGGGATTCTCAAGGAGTGCTGTTAAACCATTTCCAGAATTGAGGTGAGAATGTGAATGCGGCATCGTACTGTAAAATTCTGTTGATGCTTTGGGATGCAACTCGAAAAAGAACGTCCAGGCCTACTGACGAGAGGAGTACTGCTGCATCATGATAATGCCAGACCTCACATGTCTCAATTAATCCAGAAGAAATTTGAATAACTAGACTGGGAAATTTTTGTACGTCCACCTTACATCTCCGACTTAGTCCTGAGCAATTTTCTCCTGTTTGGTCCACCAAAAACTCACCTTGGCCGCTAGCATTTTGTGGATGACGAAAAGGTTCAACATGAAGTGCAAATGTGGGTGAGACACCACTGTTAAAGCAACAGGATAAATGTATCAATATTGGTAAAAAAAAATTATGAAGAAATAAGGGGAAATGTAAAGACAATAATAAATGTTTTTTCAAGTTCGTATCTCACTTAGTATTTTTTACGCTTTCCAACCATAGGTTGAAGAAGCGTATATGTTCCAGCTTTGTCTGTCTGTCTGCCCACACGATAACTCGTGTAAAAATGGTTTGATTTCGATGAAATTTTATTATGTGGTACAACCTGGAGACAAACCCTATTGAAAATGGGCGAAATGGTATCAAAGGTCAGGACATGGGAGTGGAATCCATTCCATCACCCTTATGTGTCGTAACTTACGTAAAAATGGTTTGATTGCGACAAAACTTTATCATGTTGTTCTGGAGGTATACTGAACCAGTTATGTTGAATATCATCGAAATGGGGTCAAAGCTCAGGGCACAGGAGTGATATTTATTCCACATCCATTATTCTCATAACTTGACTAAAAACGCTTCTATTGTGACAAAACTTTAGTATGTTGTTCCGGAAGTATACTGAACCAATTCTATTTAATATCATCAAAATGGGGTCAAAGGTCAGGACACAGGAGTGAGATTTATTCCACAGCCATTGTCTTCATAACTTAAGTAATGATTTCTGGAAAGTTTGAAAGTGTATATTAATCAATGCATTGCATGATTTTACTAACTTGTTTAAATAACTGTTTATGACTTATTTAATGACTAAATATTTTTGCATGTCATACATAGTGCTTATGTATTAGAACATGTTTAAGAGAATATTATGAGGTATGGGTTATTATTGACCTTACTGATGTACCTCAAAAATCGAAGCCAGCTTTCACATAACATTACAGTATGTGTGAGAAACACATGACTGCCTGTTGGTTACAGGCTCTAGTAAGAACATTGCATGAAGGTGTTTCTTGGTTGTTTTGAATCACAAAATGTGTCACAGTTTATGTTCATTTGGGTGCAGCTATGCTATACTCATTTTGGCAATAGAGTCACATTGAGCCTGTCTCAGTTTTCAGTGATTGTAGTTTCATTTAGGTATTTATAGAGCTCATAGTTTCATTTAGGCAGGCATACATAAGGTCAGGTGATGCGCAACACCACAGCCTCTCCTTGACAACTGTCAACCCCGCCTTCTCGTGGTGCATCCTGTTCCCACTAAAGGGGCTCTGACGACCGCCCATAGCGGTATAACTATACCATCGGGATTAGAGGAAATTCTATCCCACACTCACCAACCCGCTTGGCCAGCGTGGTGAGTTATGGCCAAACCCCTCCAAAATGATTCCACAACTTAAATCTTGGCCCTCAGTCTCCGGCAGCTGGAATGTACCTGGCCAAGGCAGCGGCCAGTGCGACATGAAGGCAGAGGGTGCTAAGAATCCCCGGAGGACCGGACTAGGCTGCCATCTGATGCTGACCTTGGCTACTTACAATGGACGCTCCCTATCTTCTGATTTAAGGCTTCTTGAATTAGAAGAGGAACTACAAAGGATCAAGTGGGACATCGTGGGGCTAAGTGAGGTAAGGAGAAAAGGAGAAGATCTCATCGAACTGAAAAGTGGACATCTCTTCTACTATCGTGGGACAGATACTGGCAGAACTAGTGGTGTTGGATTTATAATAAACAAGAAACTGAAGGATAAAGTTGTAGAAGTTGAAAGTTCCTCTGACAGAGCTGCACGACTTGTTATCCAACTCTCGAAAAGATACCAGGCTCAGATTATTCAAACTTATGCACCCACCACAAGTCATCCTGAAGAAGAAATTGAAGAATTTTATGAGGAAATTTGTCGTCTAAATAATAAAGGTAAGCAGCACTTGAAAATAATTATGGGAGATTTCAATGCAAAAATAGGGCAACGGCAACAGAATGAAACTTCAGTAGGTAAATTCGGTCACGGCAACAGAAACCAGCGTGGAAATACTCTCGTTGAGTTTGCAGAGGCAGAAGGGTTTTTCATCTTGAACTCCTTCAAGAAAAAGCCACACAGGAAATGGACATGGAGACATCCAAATGGGACGACAAGTGAAATTGATTTTATTATGTGTAACAAAAAATTCGTCATAGAAGACTGCAGTGTGCTAAACAAGTTCAACACAGGTAGTGACCATAGATTGGTGAGATGTAAGATGCACCTCAACACTAAACTTGAACGTCGCAAGCTCATAAGACAAACAAAATGTATTGACATAACCAACCTTAAAAAACACCATAATACCTTCAAGTTAGAACTGAAGAACAGGTTCTCTGCTTTAGAAGGCCTAACATCGGAAGAAGTGGACATCTCTGAAGTTAACAGAAAAGTAACCAAAGCTCTTATGGAAACAGCAACAAAATTAGCTGGGTCTAAGAACAAGTTGCATGTGAACAAATTATCAGGAAAAACGAAAATGTTGATGCAAAAAAGAAGAGAGATGAGGACAACTAAAGAAGATGTGACTTCCAAAGTGGAATATATAGAGCTATGCAAGACAGTAAGAAAAAGTATCACTGAAGACGTAAGGAAATTCAACTGTGAACTAGTGAGGAAAGCAATTGAAAACAACCAAAGCCTAAAATTGGCAAAGGGACATCTCAGTAAGGGAAGAAAACAGATTATGGCACTGAGAAAAGAAGATGGTTCTGTAACAAGAAATAGAGGCGAAATTTTGACAAGAGTGAAAGATTTCTACTCCAAATTATATGAAAGGGATGATACATGCACTCCAGACATCATGAAAGATACCAGTACCAGAGTTCCTCCAGTCCTTCCAGCAGAAGTTGCACATGCAATCAAGAACATGAAGCGAGGAAAAGCTCCAGGAGAAGATGGAATTACTGTAGACATCATACAAGAAGCAAGTGGAGAAATCGAAACAGTACTCGCCCAAATTTTCACTCGATGCCTTAATGAAGGAAAGATTCCTGAGGATTGGAACACTGCTACAATGATCCTGCTACATAAGAAAGGTGACATTGAAGATCTCGGAAACTACAGACCTATCGGCCTCCTATCAGTAGTTTATAAAATCTTCACTAAAGTTCTTTCACACCGCTTGAAGGTAACACTGGACATGGCTCAACCGAGAGAACAAGCTGGATTCAGGAGTGGCTACAGCACAATTGATCATATCCACGTGCTGAGAGAACTAATTGAAAGAGCGAGGGAATATGAACTTCCATTGTGCATGGCTTTTATCGATTATGAAAAAGCCTTTGATTCGGTGAAACCATCAGCAGTTACAATGGCTCTGAAAACCTGCGGTATTGAAGATGCATACATTAATATTATTAATAACATCTATGAAAATGCAAGTGCAAAGATTCGGCTGTTTGAAAATACAACACACGTAAAAATTGGAAAGGGAGTGAGACAAGGTGACACCATATCTCCGAAGCTCTTTAATGCCACATTGGAGGGTGTTTTTCAGTCGCTGAGCTGGGAAAGCAAGGGGATAAAGATTAATGGAGATTATCTAACCCACCTTCGTTTTGCTGATGACGTAGTCATTTTTGCAACTACCCCATCAGAGCTGCAGAGTATGATCCAGGAACTTGCTGACAAGAGTAAAGAAGTGGGATTAAAAATGAACTTTCAGAAGACAAAAGTGATGTTCAATGCTTTTACAAGAAATGAACATTTATCGATTGATGGAGAAAAGCTGGAGATAACAGACACGTACGTTTATCTTGGACAGCAGATATCAAGTGAGGGTCACATTGATGAAGAAATTAATCGGCGTACAAAACTTGCCTGGAGAGCTTTTGGAAGAAACAGCATAATTTTCAAGAGCAATATGCCATTATGTCTTAAAAGAAAAGTGTTTGATCAATGCATCCTTCCAGTGCTTACGTATGGTGCAGAGACGTGGACCTTAACTAAAAGAGACATACAAAGGCTGCAGACAACTCAAAGAAGCATGGAGAGGTGCATACTTGGTGTAACCAGGAGAGATAAGAAGAGGAACTCGTGGATCCGAAAAATGACAAGAGTGGAAGACATCATGATCAGAGTTAAATCCCTGAAATGGCAATGGGCTGGACATACTGCCAGAAGGACAGACCATCGATGGACAGCTGAAATTTTAGATTGGATTCCAAGGGACAGGAGAAGACCCAGAAGAAGACCACATGGGAGATGGGTGGATGAAATTCGAAAGTATGCAGGGGTGACATGGAGGAGACTGGCACAAGACAGACCGTTGTGGAGGAAACTTGGGGAGACCTTCGTCCAGCAGTGGATTGATAATGGTTGACAATGATGATGATGACATATCATATCATATCATATCCAATCATATCATTAAGCTGTTCTCCGAGATTCAGAGGTTAGCTTCTCAAAGAAAGAAAATCTGCCAGATAAACTTTTAACTGATGGATTTAGATTTTCCTTATTGTTGATGTATCAGATGTCTCCATTTACAGGTATCTCAGCACACAGCTCAAGCTTCACTGACATCCGTCACAGGACGCACACAAAACATTTTGTACTTAATACGCATAATCTTTTTTTCATGCGGACATTCCTGAATCTGCTCCTCCCATGATTTCCTTGGCATTCCTCAACCTTTCTTTCCTGCCACTTGAGCGGAAATAGTCTCTTAGTCAGCATCTCATCACTCATTCTTTCAACATGGCCAAACGACCTAAGAATATTAGTCTCCACCTTGCTAACAGCATTTTGCCACACATTACACATCTGAAACACATGATGAGAGTGTGTCTTGCCACAAGCCCCCCCCCCCCTTCCACGTAAGTAATGCATCTCCCCAGCACACAAACAATTCCTTCATCATTTCTGTATTACCGAGGTTTCACTGCTGTAATCAGAGTAGGAACAATTACACTTTCATATACAGTCATTCAAGACTTTCTTGAGAACCAACCATTCCTGTGTGTGAAATCCTCCTAAAGCATCTATGACTTTCAAAGAATTCACTCGCCTACTAATAGCACCATCAAATTTGTCCTCTCTGTCAAGCATACTTCCCAGATATATAAACTCACTCACATGGTCAATTTCTGTACCATTTAGACTTACCTTGGATTCAGTACTAACAGTTCCCCATTCCAAAACAATTACTTTGGTTTTCCCCTATTTATATTCAGTTTGAATTTCATATAAACTTCATACTCTGGTACAACATAATCTGCAACTCATTTTTGCTCTCTGCCAATGGGACTATGTCATCAGTATACAACTATCTGCAAACATGGATATTACCAAGACATAAACCAGTATTGTCCATTTTGGCATCACGCATGCACACATCCATAAATATATTAAACAGCCATGATGACATTACACAGCCTTGTCTGACTCCTGCACCAGTTCACATGCTCTACTGCCAGCATACATGACTTTCACACTATTAAGTAAATTCCCAGTAATACCATATTTATTCGGTACCTTCCACAGAAGTATCTTATTTACTCGGTCATAAGCTTTCTCTAAATCTGTGGTGGTAGTAAAAACTTCCTTACAAATAGACAGATACTTTTCAATGCAAAAATTTGGTTAGTGCAGCCCTTACCAGGCACAAAACCACTCTTTACATCCTACATTTTCTCTGAAGTAAGACCTTATGAATTTCTAAACACTTTTCCTGGCACACTCAATAAGCTGATACAATGATAATACACCTCCAATCCTGAGGGACTATTTATAACTCCCAGCATAGCTGGCACATTTCAGTTGCCCAGTCAATTACAGAGTCACCACCATGTTTTAGGGTTTTTCACAAGTTGTGCCATCAACTTTCAAAGCCCTGCCGTTCTGAAGAGATTTTAGAACTTTACACACTTCTTCTCTTGATATCCCACCTGTGCTTCCATCTGTCACTATGATGTCACCAGCTTCTGCCTCAGAATCATGTTTGCTTTCTTGACTTAATAATTCACAGGAGTATTCACCTCACCTTTCACTTAGCTCATTGAACTCGCATATTATTTATGAATGGAGTTAAAACCTATTCTTCACACATTGTGGTGTATGTGTGGATATACAGTACTTATATCACTAAGCTGTTCACTGAGATTCAAAGGTTATCTCAAAAAAAAAAAAAAAAAAAAAAAAAAAAACACATAAATTTTTAACTGATTATTTACTTACTGTTGTCGTATCAAACTTCTCCATTTACAGTGATCTTGACACACATTTCGGGCTTCACTGACATCCATCACATGATGTACACAAGGACTTCTATACTTCATGCTCATAATCTTTTTCTCATGCAGGCACTCCTGAATCTGATCTTCCCATGCTTTCCTTGGTCTTCCTCTGCCTTTCCTTCCTGCCACTAGGGCTAAAAAAAAAAAAATTCTTAGTAAGCATCTCATCACTCATTCTTTCAACATGGCCAAACCACCTAAGCATAGTCTCCATCTTACTAACAACATTTTGCCACACATTACACAACTGCAACACATCTTCATTCCTCACATGATCAGAGCGTGTCTTGCCACAAACCCCCCATAAGTAATGCATTTCTCCAGCACACAAATGACTCCTGTGTTTCTTCTGTAGTACCCATGTTTCACTGACATACATCAGAGAAGGAACAATTACACTTTCATACACAGCCATGCAGGACTCTCTTGAGAACCCATCATTCGTGTGAAAACCTCCCAAAGCACCTATAACTTCCAATGAAGAATTCACTCGCCTACTGATTTCACCATCCAACTTGTTCTCTCTGTCAAACATGCTTCCTAAATACACAAACTCACTCACCTGGTCAATCACAGTGCCATTTATACTTACATTACATTCAGTGCTACCCATTCCTCTCTCTAGCACCATAACTTTGGTTTTTCCCTTATTTGTACTCAGTTTGAATTTCATGCAAACTTCGTGCATCCGAGTCAACATACTCTGCAACTCACTTTTGCTCTCTGCCAACAGGACAGTGTCATCAGCATACAGCAATCTGCACACACGGATATCACCAAGACATAAACCACTATTATCTATTTTTGCATCATGCGTGCACGCGTCCATAAATATGTTAAACAGCCATGGTGACATTACACAACCTTGTCTAACTCCTGCACCAATAGAAAACCATTTTGATAAAACACCATTCACTCCTACACAAGCTCTACTACCAGCATACATGTCTTTTACACTGTTCAGCAGATTCCCAGTAACACCATATGTATTTAATATCTTCCACAAAAGTGTCGTAAGCTTTCTCTAAATTTATGAATGCAGCAAAAAACTTTATTACTAAAAGCCAGATACTTTTTGATCATCATGCGTAATGCAAAAATTTGGTAAGTTCAACCTTTACCAGGCATAAAACCACTCTAGACATCCCACACTTTCTCTGATGTAAGACCTCGTACTTTTTCAATAATGACTTTACCAAACACTTTCCTTGGCACACTCAGTAGACTAATACAGCGTTAGTTCTTGGATCCCTAGAGAAAAGGTGTGTAAAGTTCTTGCAGTCAGTCTGATCAACTTTTACCTTATACAAGGGAACAATGATAGCATCCTTCCAATCTTGAGAGACCATTCCTAACTCACAGCACAACTGGCAAATTTCAGTTAACCAGTTAATTACAGTGTCGCCACCATATTTCAACATCTCGGCAGTTATGCCATCAACTTTTGGAGCCTTACCATTCTGAAGAGATTTTAGAGCTTTACACACCTTTTCTCTAGGGATCCCTCCTGTGCTTCCAGCTTTCACTGTGACATCATCTGCTTATGTCTCAGAATCACGCTTGTTTTCTTGATGTAATAACTCACAGAAGTATTCGCCCCATTTTTTACTTAACTCACTCGGCTTCGATATCATTTCCCCGATGCTATTCTTCACACAACTTATAACTTTGTTCCCCTATTTTTCCTGAATGTCATATACTGCCAGAAACTTTTTCTATCTTTCCAAAAAGCCAATTCATGTCTTTCCACCTTCTCCTTCCTATCTTTTGCTTTACTCTGGCGAACCAGCTTAGCTGCTTCATGCTTCTTACAGTGATATTCATCCACAGAAACTCTACCTTGCATCATCCCCAAATAGGCTTCCTTCTTTCTCTTTACTGCCTCTTTAATCTCATTATGCCACTAAACATCATCTCCATTGTTACCCACTGTTGTGGTGCCACAGACCTCTTCAGCAGCAGTGACAACACAGTTGTTAAAACATTCCCACTTCTTTTCTACATCCCCTCTCGCATGACTTCAGCTCCTTCAGTCCTTCTCTCAGTAAGTTAGAGTAACGCTGATAATCTTCAGGGAGCCTTTCAACCTTTATTTTTTCCAACCTGGGCCTCTTCCTATTCCTTTTCCTCTAACCAACATTCAGTTTCACTTGTGACACTACCAAGTAAGGATCAGAACCAACATCCACACTTCTCATCACACGATTGTTAACAACTAAGTGTTTCGAACTCTGATCGTAAACAACAAAATCAATAACACTTTTTTGACCAAGAGTACAATTTTCCCAAGTATATGTGTGGGAATACTTGTGGTTGAAAAGCGTATTAGATACACACAAACCACTCTGAATGCAGAGTTCAATTAATCTTTCACCATTATCATTCACACAAGGATAATTGAACTTACCCAGCACATTATCAGAAATTGTATTCTGCACACCGACTTTAGCATTGAAATCCCCTGCCATTATAATATTGTCTTTAGCACCAAACTGGCTCAAAACATCTCTTAGCTCATTCCAGAAATCTTCCTTCCTATCAGAAGGTTCTGAGCCACAAGGAGCATACACTACAACTATAGGTATTCTCTTGAAGTTTCACCTTCAAAAGAATCCAAGTTGTTCTTCATCTTTTCACTCAAAATCACACCTACACCAGCCTGTCCTCTCACGTTATCCAATACTGCAGACCACACACTCACTGTGTTATTCACTTCTATCCCAATTTTTTTTTTCCACTTACACACAGCACATCCAATTTATACTTTTTAATTTCTTCAATGACTATTCATCTTGCCATTTATACCTCTAGTGTTCCACACACCAATCTTACACTCTCTCAGCCGAGATCTCTTTTTTGTATGTCCTTTGGAAATTCCAGTTCGATTCCATGGTGTGCCTTCCATCTCAAGTGTGGTAGGTCCACGATATCCCACACTAGAGTCTGGAGCATACTTTCTTTGTGTCTTTTTAATCAGGTAAGTACACCAGTGTAGGAGATTAGCTCAGAGCTAATCCCCAGACTGGTGTACTTTTTGCCAATGTCACACAGAACTAGCTTGTGCCTCTACAAGATTTACAGAGGCCCTTGTTGCTGTTCTGTTTGCCATTGTTGCCCATGGAGCACCCCGAGGAGGCAAACCCATCTCTCACTAAGAATATTCTTGTGGTTGGAAAATGTATTAGATACACACAATCCAATCTCAACGCAGGATTCAGTTAATTTTTCACCGTTATCGTTCACACGATAACGGTGAAACATTAAGAAAACCCCCATTCTGAACATCCATTCTAGCACAGAAATCCTTTGGTATAATAACTTTCTCTTAAGCGCCAAACAGGCTCAAAACAGTTTTAGCTCATTCCAGAATTCTTTCTTCCTATCAGAAGGTTCTGAGTCATAGGAAGCATACACTATAGCAGTTACTATTCTCTGAAGTTTCACTTTCAAATGAATCCAACGAATTCTCTCACTTATGCAGTTATAACAAAGGCTGTTCTTCACCTTTGCACTTAAAATCACACCTACACTAGCCTGTCCTCTCACACTATTCAACACTCCAGATCACACACTCACCGTTCCATTCTTCACATCTTCAATCCCATTTTCTTTCTTTTTAGTTTTACGTACACACAGCACATCCAATTTATACTTATTCATTTCTTCAATCACCTCATTCATCTTTCCATTTATTCCTCTAGTATTCCATACACCAATCTTACAGTCACTCAGCTGAGATCTCTTTCTCATATGTTTGGCCTTCATAAAACTTATAATTATATTTGGTGTTCATAGAGCTCATAGATTCATGGTTTGTTTTGAGTTGTATTTAAACCAATCAGTTCAATTTTAGATGAACTATTTCCTTTCAATTTTGTAGTGCAGAAGTGAAATTTTCAGGCATTTTAATGCCTCCACACTACTCTACCTCATCCATTTTCTGTTTCTGTACTGAAACATTGTGGAAGCTCACAGATGGATTTCTTTAAAAATCAAATAATACTCTCTTGATTGGATTGATTTTCTGAGTTTCAGAGTACAGGATGAAATTTGCATGCATGTGTATAGATGTCACCACCTTCAATTTTTATTCCACTGTACTGTGGAAAATATGGTCTTCCACCCCCAGTATGTAAATATGCTAGATTATTTGATTCATTGCTGCAGTGAATGGCTCCCCTTTAGCCTGCTGGTTTGCACAAATTTTGAGATTTTTTTTTTTTTTACTTTTGCATTGTGTGTGTGTGTGTGTGTGTGTGTGTGTGTGTGTGTGTGTGTGTGTGTGTGTGTGTGTGTGTGTGTGTGTGTGTGTGTGTGTGTGTGTGTGTTATGAGATATCTCCAACACAAGATTCATAATGCCACTGAAATCACAGTACAACCATATTTATCAAGGGGTAACTGTGCTGCTGTATTTCTCCATAATGGATCTAATGATCAACTGTGGTAGGGCACTTCATTTTTTATTTTTATTTTGGAATGGTTCCTGAATTTTGTTATTGTGCATGAACCCTTATTTCACATATTCATTAGGTTAATCTTGAATATAAGAAACTGCCTTTTTTTTATCAAATAAATTCTGAAGTATTAACATGTAACAAGCTGTTTTATGAACCTTGCAGTAATGTGTGATGTAAGCTTAAAAATCTCCCAAGTGCCCTTTTGTTTATGGTTTTTGTTAAATATTTCTAAACAATTAAAATCTATAATTCCTTTAAGTAATGCAGTAAGCCACTTACCAGCTGCAGGAAGATCTATCCTTAGTACAGGGTTCCCACTCAACCTGGAAAACACGGGAAACCTGGAATTCTCAGGAATTTGAAAATGGTTCAAAAAATCAGGGAAAACTCAGGGAAAATTGCCCTTTTTTGTAAAAGTCAGGGAAAAGTCAGGGAAAATTAACCTTTTTTTTTTTTTTTTTTTTGTAAAAATCAATGGATACTTTATTTTGCCAAAATAAACTTATTTTCAAGATTTCAAACTTTTGCTTGCAATTACTTCCTGCTTAGAATTTGGTAGATCTTACTTTCAGTTATATTAAGGATTTCCTTTATTCTCTAAAAAAATATGCTAAATTGAATTTTTAAAATTGCCAGTTATAAGGCTTTTGTTCAATTTCTGCAGGCAGTTGTTATAAAATGGAATAATTAGGTACAATGGCTCCTGCTTTAAGAAACACTTCACAAGAGAACCAACCAAATGATGGATCAAAGTCCTTTGTCTGTTGGTTCTCTTGAAACACGTTTCTTTGAACAGAGCCATTCCATCATTAAGCTTAGCTGCATTGTGTTATAGAAAAACTGAAACTATTCAACTGACAGATTTTTCTTACATGTGACCTGTTTCTATGGGAATGTATTTACAAATTCCGTGTGGGTAGTATTCACAAAAGTTCACGGAACTTTGGTACAGAAAATAATGTGCACAGTTAGTCATTAATGAAAAGCAGGTAATCTTATAAAGACATTATGTAAAGAATTTACAAGTGTGTGCTTTGGTGAGAAAAATGAATGGAATGGAATGAAACATAACAATTCTTTGCAACATTCCACTCTGGAAAACTTTAAAAACCACCTGGAGAACCTGGAAAAGTCAGAGAATTTTTTTATTACTTTTGAGTGGGAACCCTGTAGTAATCACAGAGAGAAAAACGGGAGTCCACACATATAAACGCTTCAATGACAACACACTAATATTTATTCTACATCTCCACAAAAAGGTAATAAGTCACTATTCCAACACGCACACCCTTTACATATCACCGACATTGTTGTTGTTCAGTCAAAGATCAACCTCTTAGATTACTAACCAACGTGAGCAGCAGAAGGGGATCTTCTTTTCAGGCTACGCTCGCTAGAGTAAACAAATAAAAAACGTTTCGAGCAGCGCCACCTGGGACATTCCACGTCAGATCAATAAAAAAAAAAAATAAGTTTTTGACCTCACCATTTCTGATTTTGATGAAATTTGGTATGAAGCGCACATATGACAAGGTAAGTAATTCTGCCAATTTTCAGATTTTTATTTTGAAAATTGTCCAAGATACACACATAATAAAAATCGAAATTTTCGTAAAAAATGACAAACTCGCACACTTATAAATAAATGGCTGTAAATTTTTTGCTAATTGTAGTAGAGAGACAATTCAAACACAGTTGCAAAGCTAAAGGATTGAGCTTATTATAGATACCATACATGACCTTCTTACAACAGATTAAAGTTTCAAGGTCATCCACTGTGACCTTTGACCTTGAATATCTCAAAACATGCCATCTTAAAAAATTACGAAAAAAATATATTTTATTGCTACAACATTCTTCTACCCATGTGCCAGATATTAGGCTAGCACCGCTATGGCAAGGCAGTGTAGGATTAATAGGAGTGTCATGCTGCACCCTTCTGTATGTAAGGCACTGAGACATACCATGCAATAAATATTTCTTACGTTGAGGATTTGTGTTTATTATACATGAAATGTGTATATATTATAACAGATCAACAGATTTATCAGAAATATGCTATGTGACAGCAATTTTACTTGATAGACACAATTTTCAGCAGT
This sequence comes from Macrothele yani, assembly GCA_039090855.1. Classification (NCBI taxonomy): domain Eukaryota; kingdom Metazoa; phylum Arthropoda; class Arachnida; order Araneae; family Macrothelidae; genus Macrothele; species Macrothele yani. The sequence continues at coordinate 40,357,557 of CM077006.1, forward strand.
AAATAATGTCAACAAATCTTCGATATCAGAGATTGAAACTCCACCCATTTTAGCCAATGGCAGGGCTTCTTCTTAGCCAATGACAAAGCTTCTTATTAGAGCCAATGACAGGGTTTCTTATTAAAGCCAATGAGAAATCTTACTGGTACACCATTTTACATTTGCTGTTATTTCAATTCTGAGCTTGTGAGTGTGTGGTTATCAATTTATCTGTAACATTGTTAACTGTTTAATTGTTATTTTATTTTATCTTTATTGTTACCTTTATTTAATCAATTTCTTTTTATCAAACTATATTTATTTATCATTTTTTTTTTTTTTGAAGGTGCAGTTTCATTAATCACAAAACTTTGAAAACCCTACTTTGACATTAGGATTCTTGTCTTTAAATCCTTGAAATATCTCTTTCAAATTTCCTAGAATAAGACGTTTCTGTTTTTGTACTTTTGATCCTGATTCCATCATGGTAACAAAAATTTTTTTCCTGGTAAACAACGGCTCACTTCATCACTATTATAGTATGCAATAACGTTTTCAACTGTGCTGTCACTGAGAGTTTTCCCAGGCCTAGGATTTGGAGTTGCTAAAATACCCTGCTCTTCCACAAGAGTTTTAGACTTTCGTGCCATGTAATATGTTACACCAAATTCTTCCTGAATTTTACGAATACTCCAGGTTCTAGGTAATATTGATAGTATTTGGACTTAAACACTGCTAGAGTCTGCTTCTTGAAATTTTTCTTTCAACTGTGAAATCATGACCGATTCATCAGACACTGTCACAGGATTATCACATTCTGGAACACCTATGTAGTCTTTTATCACTTCACCAATTTTCTGATATTTCTTCTTACTGTACTGTCCAACACCTAATCTTTTTTTTTTTTTTCACAGGAGATTCGCCTAGAGAAAGTAACGTATCATTCAGACTATCCAAAGTTGTGTCTCTGTCAGTCCATATCTCACTCTTCACCACTCCTTCTGAATTATCTTCACTTAACCGAGGTTGTTCTGCCTCTGCATCTGTGTCAATTATACATGAAGGACCTGGCATTTCAGAGATAGATTTTCTGCATGAACTACATATTTTCTGTTCTAATGTTATATTTGGACATTTCTGAACCATCCAAGGCTGTACTTTTCTCAGATTCTTTCTAAACCTTGTGTGTCCACTTGTACCCAGAGGATTGCAACAAAAAATTTGACTTTTAAAGTCCATTTTGGTTAATGAAACTGCACCTGCAAAAAAAAAAAAAAAATGATAAATAAATATAGTTTGATAAAAAGAAATTGATTAAATAAAGGTAACAATAAAGATAAAATAAATTAACAATTAAACAGTTAACAATGTTACAGATAAATTCATAACCACACACTCACAAGCTCAGAATTGAAATAGCAGCAAATGTAAAATGGTGTACCAGTAAGATTTCTCATTGGCTGTAATAAGAAGCCTTGCCATTGGCTTTAATAAGAAACCCTGTCATTGGCTCTAATAAGAAGCTTTGTCATTGGCTAAGAAGAAGCCCTACCATTGGCTAAAATGGGTGGAGTTTCAATCTCTGATCTCAAAGATTTGTTGACATTATTTACTGCTGAAAATTGTGTCTATCAAGTAAAATTGCTGTCACATAGCATATTTCTGATAAATCTGTTGATCTGTTATAATATATACACATTTCATGTATAATAAACACAAATCTTCAACGTAAGAAATATTTATTGCATGCTATGTCTCTGTGCCTTACATACAGAAGGGTGCAGCATGACACTCCTATTAATCCTACACTGCCTTGCCATAGCGGTGCCAGCCTAATATCTGGCACATGGGTAGAAGAATCAGGGTGCGCACGCGTGCTTGAAAACCTGGAAAGTCCTGGAAAATCATGATTACGTTTTCAAGGCCTGGAATATCCTGGAAAAACGGTGTCTTTTTAATGCTGTCTTGAGGAAAGCCTTGAAATTTGAAATTAGTGCTTAAAAAATGCCCTTTTAGGAAATCGTGTTACTGTTACCCTTTCATTTTTTAAAGTTCCTCTCCTCTGTTCTCAAAGAAACCGCCGGCAACGGTCCAGTGCAATAAAATTGGATGATTACTAGTAGGTATGTTTGGAAGGTGAGCTTGATGTCCGCCAGACAACTCTGAGAATGGAAGGGGAAAGAAGAGGCATTTAGCATTTGCAGGGGAAGGGGGTCGCGTATGTGCAAAGTCAGCTGGCATCCACCAGTGAGGAGTATGCTTGAACAACACATTCATCTTCTTGTTTATGTGCATGCCACCCTCACTACCCTCAAGAGACTTCCGCTACTTATGATAAAAAATAAGAAAACTATCTTTGCGAATTTTTCACGAAAGTGGCTGAAATTTTTACATTCTCAATAATTGGATTACAGGAGCTCACTTCCAAAATTCCAATTGAATCGGTTTAAAACTTAAAAAGTTAGCATTGGTAATTTTTATTATGGACAAGTATGTGTGCCTCTTTGGATAGAGTGAGCCTCCAGCAGAAAGGGTGTTACCATAGCAACGGTTGATTGGCAGCTGGGAGCGCTGATCTGAAGCCCTTGGTTGGGAAGAAAGCAAACACCTGTTTATTACTTCCACAGCTCAAAAGGACTAGGAGAAAATTTTCGGAATTTTGAAAATAACAGAGTGAAATTTTTACAGTGGTTAAGATACATCACAATAAAGTTCTAGTGCAAATTTCGCCAAATTCCGTTAGGAACTTCAGCAGATGCACAAAAAAAAAAAAATCTTCTGTTGCATAATTGGATTGAAAAAAAGAAACAGTAATTATAAATTGGGAAAACCAAGTGAATTATTTTTTTATATATGCCATGGTTTAGTTAAACAGAGTGATCCTTAAATTTTTTTTCTGTGATGATATGGACTCTATTTGAATTACAAACATAAATTTTTATTCAGACGTCTGAGTTACTGTTTTAGTAAAAAAATCATCTATAATTAAAAAGTTTTCAATGGATTTAAGCGATATTCAGCAGATAAACAGTATTTTAGTAAATTGCAACATCATGACGTAAATTTGGTAATTTTGTCGAAAATTGGGGAGCATTTGTTTTTTTTACACTTTCTATTATAGTTAGGGTGAAGGAGGAAGAGTGCAACTTGACAGTTCATTGAGCTGCAGGTGGTGATTTATAGCGATGTGCCAAATGAAAAGAAGCCATTCCATCAGGACATTCCAAAGGTTGTGTGTGTGCGTGGACGCGTCCTCCTGCTGTTTGGTCTTAATCGGAATGTTTTTGTGCAGGGGGGGGGGGTAAGAGAAATATCCGTTTCAGCTTTACAGCTTTCACGGTTCACGGCTCTTTTTTTTTTTTTTTTTTTTTCTTGGTAATAAATAAAAGTCATAGTTGCTGCATTCACCATTGATTGATATTTGCATTTCTTGAATATAAACAGCAGACAATCAGAAACATGGTGTTGGGCAGGTTGTTCTTCATTTTGCATATGCTAAATTCAGTTCTGTGGGAATAAGGAATGAATTATACTGTGAATATATACAAAACTACATATTTTTGAGCTGAAAAATAGGTCTACTTGTACACAGTAGCTAACGTGTGAACTCAGATGAAGACAATCAGACATACGGACTTCTGATTCCATAAAAAAAAAAAAAAAAAAAAAAAATTAACAGTTTTTTTATTATACACTACAGGTAAAAAAGCAAAAACATGTTTTTAAACATAATAAAGGAAACGGATTTTTGAAACGCATGACTTGATGGTCCTTATTTCTGAAAGTTTCTTTTTTCCACATCCTTTTTTTTTTTCAATTACAATACATTGTAACAGGATACTGTGTGTTGTATCACTTAGTGATATGACAGATTTTCTGTTGCCGATATCAGTGATCTTAAGCGGTAGTTGCATTGCGATTGTTGATGATGACAAAATAAATAATGGAGTGATGTAAAATGTTGCATAAACTAAAAAAAAAAAATCGCCCCCCCCTCCCCGAACTTTTATGCGGTCATCATAGCTGATCAACCATTTCATTCCATGAACATCAGCACATTTCAATCATTTGAACATTTGGGGTATCTGTAGGAATTCAGCCGTGCTTAAGCGCCTAGCGCAACAAAAACATGCTAATTTTGGACAGTTCTATTCCTTCCCCTCTACCATCCCTAATAATTGAGAGTGCATACTGTAGTTTCAAATATTCTATTTATGAGTTAGTTTTCTCGCTGTTCGTTATGTTTTTATTTTCGGAATTACTAACCCTTTCGAACTATGGTTGCAGAAACATTTATGCTCTGGGTTTGTCTGTACGATAATTCGCATGAAAGCGGTTGGATTTCGGAAAAATTTTAGTATGCTGTTGGGTACAACCTGGAAACGTACCCCGTTGAAAATGGTCGAAATTAAATTCTAAGGCCAAGACATAAGAGCAGTATTCGTTCTCCAAGCTTAGGAATGTTAACTCACATAAAATCTGTTTGATTGCAACAAAGTTTTGGTATGTTATCAGGGAGGAGAAACCTACCCTTGTAGAAAATGGTCCAACTTGAATTGAAAGGTCAGGGCATAAGAACAGAATTCGTTCTTTACGATCTTGTGCTTGATAAACTTGATCCATTTGCATAAAGCACATTCATCCATTTGCATCTTTCATCATTTTTATTACTTAAAACTGAAATTACTTAAAAAATAATTTGAACATGATACTGTAAAGCGTAATAATCATCCTGGAATTTTTTGTATATGTCCTGGAAAAGGCCTGGAAAGTCCTTGAATTTTTTCCCCCCAAAAGTGTACGAACCCTGAAGAATGTTGTAGCAATAAAAAAAATTTGTTCGTAATTTTTTAAGATTGTATGTTTTGAGATATTCAAGGTCAAAGGTCACAGTGGATGACCTTGAAACTTTAATCTGTTGTAAGAAAGTCATGTATGGTATCTATAGAAAGCTCAATCCTTTAGCTTTGCAACTGTGTTTGAATTGTCACTCTACTACAATTATTAGGAAAAAAATTTACAGCCATTTATAAGTGTGCGAGTTTGTCATTTTTTACGAAAATTTCGATTTTTATGATGTGTGTATCTTGGACAATTTTCAAAATAAATATCTGGAAATTGGCAGAATTGCTTACCTTGTCATATGTGTGCTTCATACCAAATTTCATCAAAATCAGAAATGGTGAGGTCAAGAAGGTGATTGATCTGCCATGGAATTGCTCACCTGCAATTCTGTTAAATGTTCGCTGAGGCGTCTGGTTCGAAAAACTCTGACAGTCATATTTCTAATAATAATTTCTAACAGTCTCCCACTTGGCTGGAGGAGTTCATTTTATCATGCCTAGTGTCAGTCTAAGTTTTTCAAACTGGGGTCCAGCCAATGGCTTGGTGAAAATGTCCACAACCATTTGAGAAGTATTGCAGTAGTTTAACTGAAGAACAGTTCCACTCAATTCTTTCACAAACTAATACCGCACCATAATGTGTTTAGATCTGGAATTGATCTTTTGATTTTCTATAAGATGTATAGTTGATTTCTTATCCTGAAATATTGTAGTGGTTCCAGTCTGTTCACAATCAAAATCTTTGAGTAACTCTCGCAACCACAATAGTTCTTTGCTTGCTTCTGCAGTGGCAATGAACTCTGCTTCGGTTGTCGATAAGGCTGTTGTTGACTGCTTACGGCTGGTCCAACATATGGCACTCTTTCCAAGCATGAAAACAAATCCAGATGTTGATTTCCAGTCAGTCCGGTCTCCTGCCCAGTCAGCGTCTGCATAGCCTTTTAAAATTAGTGGGTCTTGTGAAGATAGTCTTAATTTAAGGTTTACTGTTGATTTCAAATAATAAATTAACTTCATAATGGCTAACCAATCTTGTTTACTTGGTTTTTCTACTTTTCTGCTTAAGATGCCTATGGCAGTTGAAATGTCTGGTCTTGTTACTGTAGATAAATACATGACAGCTCCCACTATTTCTCTATAAAGTCCATTATCTTTTAGAAGTTCTTCTTCTTCTTAAATGTTCTTTCTGTAGTCTGTACTGATTGGTGTTTTACTTTCCTTATTTTGATCTGTAGCATAACTTTGTATAATTTCCTTTATTCTATTACTTTGACTCAGAAGAAAACTTCCATCTTCTTCTCTTTCTATTTGAATTCCAAGATAATATGTTATGTGGCCTAAATGTTTGACTTCAAATTGATTTTTCAATCAATTTGCAGTTTTCTTTATATTTTCTGTGTTATTTGATGCAATTAATATATCATCTACATAAATAGCTAAATAAGTTGTTTGTGTTCCATCCTTTAGTGATAGTAAGCAAGGATCTGTTGTATTTTGTTTGAAGCCCTTGTTGAACAAATATTCTGTTATTGTTTTATTCCAATTTCTGGCACTTTGTTTGAGACCATATATGCTCTTATGCAATTTACAAACATTTTCTTCTTTTCCTGATTCTCTGAAACCTTCTGGTTGTTCCATAAATACATCTTCTTCTAATTTTCCATACAGGAAAGCAGATTTTATATCAAGATGATGAACATTCCATTTTCTATTTGCTGCAACTGTTAAAAGAGTTCTTAAAGTGGTATGTTTTACTACGGGTGAAAAAGTTTCTTCAAAGTCTATCCCGGTTGTTGTGTATACCCCTTTGCAACAAGCCTTGCTTTATAGCTTTCGACTTTTCCACTTGCATTGTATTTTGTTTTGAAAATCCATTTATTTTTAATGGGTTTCTTTCCTTCTGGAAGATCTACCAAAGTCCATGTTTCATTTTCCTTCAATGCATCTAGTTCTTCTTTTATGGAATTCAACCAGTTTTCTTTTTCTACTTCGTTCATGTCCTGGATTTCTTTTAAATTTTGAGGATCCTTTTTATACTGAACTTTTGCAACATATGCTAATCTATCTTTCTGGTGGTTTTCCTTTGTTTATTCTTGAAGACTTTCTTTGGACATTTTCAGGTTCTTCTCTATCATTATTTTCTTCCACAGTTTCTGATGACATTACTTCATTTTGAACGAAAATTTCTTGTTCATCTTCTTTCCTTTCAGCAGGTTTACTTTTTATTATAGCTTGCTAACGTTCTTCAAATTTTACTGATCTGGTAATGATTATTTTGTTTGTTTCTTTATTTAATACTCTGTATCCATTAGATCTTTGATCATATCCTAATAACATTCCCTCTTGTGCTCTATTGCCAGATTTTCTTCTTTGTTGCTGTGGTACATATACATAAGCTTTTGATCCAAATACTTTAATATGACCAAGATATGGTTTAAATCCGTTCCATAATTCAAAAGGAGTTTTTCCTGTTGCTTGTGTTGGAACTCTATTTTGTATGTAAGCTGCTGTTATTACAGCTTCTGCCCAGTATTTACCTTCCATATTAGCATCTAACATCATAGTTTTTGTCATTTCTGTCAAAAATCTGTTTTTTCTTTCAGCAATTCCATTCATCTGAGGACAGTATGGAACAGTTGTTTTATGTTCTATTCCTTGTTCCACTAAATAATTTTCAAAATCTCTTCCACAATACTCTCCTCCATTACCTGTTTTTATTGATTTTGGCATTTTTCCAAATTTGGTTTTCACTGAAGCTACATATTGCTTAAATTTTACTAATGCTTCATCTTTACTTTTAAACAAATAGATGTAACAGTATCTGCTATAGTCATCTATAAATGTGATAAAATACTTGTAACCCTAGGACTGGCCTCAACCATGGGACCACAAATATCTGTGTGTACTAATTCTAATACAGCTTTGGCCTTAAAACTACTTTGTTTGGAGAATGGCTTCTGTGTAAGTTTGCCTTTTATGCAAAACTCACAATTTTCTTCCTTTTTACAATTGGAAAGAGTTATTCCTCTTGCTAACTCCTTTTTCTCTATTTGTTTTATCATTTCAATATCCCTATGACCTAGCCTTCTGTACCATAAATTCAAACAATTCTTATTTTCACATGTAGTGGCCAAATTTGCCTTTTCATCTAATATTTGTAGTTTGTACAAATTATCTGAGGCATCTATTAATCCTATAGCTACAATAGTATCCCTATACTTAATTGTGCATTTTTTATTCTTGAATAAAACTTCAAATCCTTTTTCTGTGGCTTTTCTAACAGATAACAAATTAGTGTCTAAATCTGGAACATATAACACATCCTTTACTTCCACTTTTCGAACTTTTCCTTTTTCGATTTTGCAGTTTAAGGTTATATTTCCCTTGCCTTCTGACTTTATCTGAGATCCGTCGGCAGTAGCGATCAGCTCTGATTCACCTTTTGAAAGTTCTTTAAATAGTGTTGCATCATTTGTCATGTGACACGTTGCACCAGAATCAATTGACCAACCTTTGGATATTTTGTTGGGTTTTGACTTCGTTTCTAATGAAAAATTTTCATTTTCTCTTTTTATGTCATTTTGTTCACAATCTAATTTTGTTTTTCTTGTCTTCACGGCAATATTACTGTGAGACTCTGTATGTGGGTTTATTTTGTGAAACTTACCAGTGTTACCTTTATTTTGATTCCTTTTGTAATGCCAACAGTCATCTTAGACATGATTCTTTCTTTTACAAAAAGTGCAAAATCTTTCTTGTTTAGAGCTGTAATTTTTATTTTTATAACTTGTTTTCAAAACAGTTGTGTGATCGGTGTGTGCCTGTGAGTTTTCTTTCCTTCTATTAGATTCATCTATCACTTTACATTTGATAAACTCAAGTGTTAAATCTTCTTCCTGTCTTGCTTCTAATGCAGTAACTAAATTTTCATAGGTACTTGATAAACTATTTAGCAAGATAGCCCCCAAATGTGTGTCTCTGAATTCCTCTCCCTGTGCTTTAAGCTTGTGAACTATTTCGAGCATTCTATTTACATGCTCTTGCATAGTTGATCCATTTTCTTGAAAACGTAAACTATACAATTATCTAAGCAAATACAATTTACTACTCTAACTTTCTCTTTCGTAAACCATTTTCAAAGCATTCCACATTTCGGAACTTGTTCTCTTATCGCGTACATGAATAATTTGATCATCAGACATGCAAAGTGTTATTGTAGCTTTAGCCAGTTCGTCATTTCTCAACCATGCCTCACTCTTTTCTTTTGGAATTGGCTCTGAAACAACACCTGCAATTCTGTTAAATGTTCGCTGAGGCGTCTGGTTCGAAGAACTCTGACAGTCATATTTCTAATAATAATTTCTAACAGTTTTAATGTTATTTACTTCTGCTGTCTCTACCTTATCTGTACAAATTACCACACTGCATGCCTCTTTCATGGGGTCTCTGGTATATCTGCATACAAAGATTTTATCCTAAATTTTGTTATTTTAAAATATGGTTGGTAAATAATTGTCATATGTAGAGGTTTTAATTTTACTAGTTCAGTCCTGTATATTTTTTTATTGTTTTTGAATTGTAATTTTGCGGTATGTGACTTAAACAATATCAGGCTCTATGATAAACTCCAAATGGATAAGTTACTTGAATTCCATTTTGTCAGAATTAATGTAATAAGACTTCTGAGTAAAAGCATTTGCTTTTCTCTTAAACGAAAATGGCAAAAAATAGAAGTGTGTTGCTTTGTGTGCTTAAATTATATATCTGACTGATTTATTCCTTGCATTTTTAAGGTATTAACGTTTTATTTTTTAGGCCTCTGTGGAATACCAAATTGGTTTCAGATGTGCTACTTCAATTTCCAGAGACACAATCAGAATTTGTAAGTTTTAATTCTAAATATATTCCTCCGTTGTAATTAAATATCAAGTGTTTTCACTGAGAGAATTGTGCCTAAAAATATGACTGGGGTTTACTTATGAAATCTCATGTTGTTGCATTTATGGATTAATTGGTCTAAGAGCACCTTTGATATGTGACATGCCTTGGGCAAAAGATTATAAAAATGGTACTTGCCTTTACACTAATTTCTCACAGCAAAAGTCATGGCTACAAATAAGAAACTGAGATAAGTAAGAGTAGGCACCTTTGTTATGAGCTGTGTTGTGTAAAGTATTCAAATGTGTTATGTATTATACCAAACAGGTGGGGTCTTTCTTAAGGACCCATAATATTTTCCAGTCAGGTTTCATGAACAATCCATGAAACTTTCAGTGTGAGTGTGAAGATTTTGTTTTTTACAGGGTTGTCAAAGTAAATGTGGAATGATGTTAGATACTTATATCTTAAAGACTATTTAACCTGGAAAAGTTAAGGAATGATCATTTGAAAGCTCAGTTTTATTATATTTCCAACAAGAATAATATCGTCATCATGAACATCACTATCACAGAGGGAATGAAAAGAGTATCCATGCTGTCAGCTCTCAGTGCCTGGAGAACCCCAAGGAGATTGCCAAGTTCCACAAATTCTCTTTGTCTTTTGTCTACAAGATCAAGAGCAAAGTCAACATGACTCTCAGCACATCAACAGGGTTCTTGCACAACCACCTGTCATTCGTTCTGTTGGCTTTCTGGTCCTGGTCATTATTCTCCTCGTCTGAGAAGACTCGACATGTTGTTCTTCTCAGGGTGCTTGATCTGTTGAGTAGATTCTTTGCCTTCGTCGATGCAGAAGACTCTTACAACATTCCTACTAAGCGTAGAACTGTATGGCCGTCGCTCCGACATCATCAGGACACCCAAATTTGTCACCGGGATGCAAGGTTTGGTGGACAATGATCCCAGGAAATCAGTCTATGCCTTATCCAAGGATTTGGGTGTTGCTTGTGGTACCATCCACTGTATCATACATAAGGACTTCCATTACAGCACCTGCATTCTTTCATGGACCAGGCCATGCAGGAAAGGCATCTGATGAAGGCAAAGAAATGCTGAACAAAGTCAAGTAACCAGAGAAGACCAACATGTTGAGATTCTTCTCAGATGAGGAGAATTTTGACTAGAATCAGAAGGTCAGTAGGACAGGTGGTTTTGTTAGAACCCTGTTGACATGCCCAGGGTCATGTACACAAAATTTCCTGCCAACAACATAATCATTGGGGTCACATACCTCCTCACTTCTTTGAGAAGGGTTTAAGGGTCAACCCAGATGTGTACATTAAGGTGCTGAGAGATGTAGTTAAGCCGTGGTTGGATGCCATTGCTGATGAGAGAGAGGCCTTACATCTTCCAACAATTGTTCTTGGATGTGTACTTGCATTTTACGTTTAGTTTTATGTACTGGCTATTTTCTCATTTCCTGTGTTCACATTTTATAACACTCGTATTTTAAAGTTCACGAGGCCAAAGTGACTCAGAAATGTCTCAAAGAGAATGTGCTCTACCACTGGCCTCCAGGCATTTGGCCTTTAGCTTCCCCGACTTGAATCCCTTGGATTACTGTATGGGAGACATAGTTGAAAGCAAGACCAACAAGCATCCCTATAACACCCTTGACTTCAGCAGGCATGATATCGCCAATGTCGTGACCCACATGAACAAGGCCCAAGTTGGAACTGACCTTGTTCAACCAATTCTGCTTAAGAATCAAGGCGGTCATCACCACTAATATCAAACAGAAGTTGTCACTCTTTCCACATTTATAAGTGAATCACATAAAAATTCTCATTGGCCGCCACCGGGAATCGAACCCCAGGGTCTTCCAGTTGCGCGCCGGACATGCTTTCACTGCACCACAGCGGCCTCAAATTCCTCCAGACTCGCATACCCAGCATTGTGCGGGGCTCCAAGAAACAACCTGCCAAGTGGCTTGGCAGTTAGTTGTATGTGAGTCTGGAGAAATTCGAGGCCGCTGTGGTGCAGTGGAAGCATGTCCGGCGCGTAACTGGAAGACCCTGGGTTCGATTCCAGTTGGTGGCCAATGAGAATTTTTCCGTGACTCACTTATAAATGTGGAAAGAGCGATGACTTCTGTTTGATGTCCCTGGGCCATGTCAAATGTCTGTATTAATCACCATTAATGTTGGGTTTCTTGAATGATTACAATGTGTGTTTATGCATCAAATAGTGTACCAGATTTTGCTGTAATAAAATGTATATTCATGTTTCACTTAATTTTTTATTATTATATACATAAATTTTCCATGATAACCCTGTGTAGAAATATTGGGTTGTCGGAAAAGTCATGATGTATTTTAGCCATGTTTTGCAAAGGTCATTTTATTGATATAAAGAACAAAGATTAATGAGTGATATAATGCCCGTTTTGTTCGATAACCTTTTGCCATCTTTCAGTGAGCTGCAGAATGCCTCGTTCATAGAAGGACCTGTCTTTCGTGGCGAAAAACGGTACAAGGTGCTGATTTTCAGCCTCATCTGAATTGAACGTTATACCACGCAAGGACTGTTGAAGAGAGCGAAACAAGTGGAAGTCTGACGACGCAAGGTCCGGCGAGTATGTTGGGTGTGGCAACACATCCCACCCAAGCTCCAATAATTTTTGGCGGGTAATCAAACTTGTGTGTGGTCTCGCGTTGTCATGATGGAACACAACACCTTTACGATGAACGAGCTCTGGACGTTTCTGGATAATGGATTCGTTCAAACTGTCCAATTGCCGACAGCACACATTCAACTTTATTATTTGGTTCCATGTTAGGAGCTCGAAAAACACGACTCCTTTAAAATCCCATCACGCTGAGACCAGAACCTTCCGCTGATGAATGTCTGCTTTGGATGTCGTTTGAGGCGAAGCAGCACGTCGGGACCAAGACCGTTTATGCAGCACATTGTTGTACACAATCCACTTTTCATCACCAGTTATCAGTTGCTTCAAAAAAGGATTGTTTTAACCCACACATCGAGCTTGCTTACGTGTTCCAGCTTCTTCATGTAGTCGTGAAACGCTTGAATGTTGGATGTGCAATGTGTCTGCAATCTCTCGTGTCGTGTAACTTGGGTTTGACTTGACCAATGCCTTGATTTGGTCTTCATCAACCTCGGTGGGCCTCCCGGACCAAGGAGCATCGTTGAGGTCAAAATCACCAGCACAGAATTTTGCGAACCACCGCTGGCACTGACGTTCTTGTAGGGCATTATCACCGTACATGTTACGCAACTTTTCACAAGCTTGACGCGCGTTCTTCCCTTTACGGAAGTAAAACAGTAAAATATGGCGAAAATGCACAGTTTGGCCTTCCATCTTCAACTTGATGTCAAATCTCTGCAAATCAACCAAATCGCTCACTATTCCTTTTAGACTGCAGCTAGAACTGGCACCTGTCGAATGCCACAGCAATAACAGAGCTGTGCATGCCTCTAGTACTTCCAAAACCGCCCAACCGCCATCGGGTGCCAAAATACGTCATGACTTTTCCGACAACCCAATATTTCACACTCCCCACAGCAAGGTAGAGGTAGGAATGGGAAACTAAAACAGCCAATGATCATGAAAGAAGCGATGGCCTCTGATCATTCGTCCGAAAGGGGTCCAGGTTCGAATCCCGGTGAGGCATGGATGTTGTGTTTGTCTTATGGCACTGGCTCTGTTCCTTCCCTGGAACTAGTTACCCTAAATTAGGGACGGGCGACTGCTTATAGCCCATTGTGTTGCTCACAGCAGTCATTAAACTTCCAATAAATAATAAGAAATATTCTTCTTTTTATCATGTGCCTTTATCAGGCAATTGATTAAAAAAAGAATATGTATATATAAATATAGAATATCAAAACCCTCTGTATGTGAAAATGCTACAATGAACAAGTGAAGTATGAACAAATAATATAATATATATGTATGATACTATTAAAAAAATTACATATGCAAAGCTGGAAAATGAACGAAAAGTATAAACACCAAAGATGAAAAACAATGAAATAGTGTAATAAAATCTGAACACAGGAAATGAGAAAATAGCCACTACATAAAACTAAACGTGTAATGCAAGTACAAGTCCAAGAACAAAATCTCAATAATTATACACACACACACCCCCCACCCCCACCCCCATCCCCTAAGAACGAAAAGAAAAACATCAAATAACCCGCAAACCTTGCAGTTGCACAAAAGTTCGTCGTCAGGTCAGGGAAGCGCCTGTTTTTGCACGTGCCTTTTCTGAGACCAGAAAAGGGATGGACAAGAACCCAAAGTCCCCCTGGCCATGCTTCTTAAGCCACAGAAAATAACCAAGAGACATAAACACATCTGGAACATTTAAAAACATAAAAGTATGGAGACGCAAAGAACAGCTGCTGTCAGAACCCCAGGCCACAGAAAGTGGTCAAAACATACAGTCACGGAACTAACGCTTAAAAGTTGGAACTTTAAAGAACAGTTGTTATCAGAACCAGACGAAATCTAGAGATAAGCCTGCCAGGTGAAAGTTCACTGTATATGGTCACGGATAAAGAAAACCCTATCTGAGGCCAATAGGCTGTCAAAAGTGCACTAGTGTAAGCTATTGTTGTGGTTAGTAAAGTTGCTCTAAGTGACCCATCAAACAGACTGGTATTTCCTATATTTTAATATTGTAAGGTCATATATTAATAATTTCTTCAATGTTATTTATTTAAGAGTTGTTGTTGCTATGTTCCCTTTGTTTTTAGCGTATTGGTTTATTGAAGGAGGTTTTTTAATATACAGGGCGTTTCAAGAAGAATGACCCGATTTCAAAGTAGTATATTTATTAAGGCAAATGTGGGATAGTTACAAAACAAAGATCCAAGTATGAAGGAAGATCTAAAGTTTCACTCACCACAAAAACAAATGCTCAGTGTGCCCTCCACCTACTGCACGGACAACATCAAGCCGATAGCTGAATTCATCCCAACCGTGTTGGAGAATGTCTTGAGTCACAGAATTTACCGCTGCCATGATTCTCGTTCGGAGCTCATCTAAGTCAGCAGGTAAGGGGGGACATAAACATGGTCTTTTACGTATCCCCATAAAAAAAGTCACATGGTGTGATGTCTGGAGATCTTGGAGGCCAAGCGTGTAGTGCCAAGTCATGGGGTCCCCTGCGTCCAATCCAACGCTAAGGCAATGTGTCATTTAGAAACCGATGAACGTGGAGGTTCCAATGTGGCGGTGCGCTGTCCTGCTGCAAAATGTAATCTTCAGAGTCGTCCTGCAGTAGTGGAAGTAGCCAGTCCTTTAGCATTGCAAGATAGGAGTTGCCCGTAACCGTGTTGTCTGCAAAAAGAAAGGGCCATAAACCTTTCTAACAGAAACCGCTCAAAAAACATTCAGTTTTGGTGAATCATGTTCATGTTGGAGAGTTTCATGTGGATTCTCCAGTCCCCATATGCGAACATAGTGGCGCAAAACTTTCACGTTTACATGAAAGGTTGCTTCATCACTAAAAATCACCCTTTGTAAGACGGTGTCGTCCTCCATGTCCTCTAACAGAGTAGCACAAAAATCTTTTCGTTGTGGTCATGCTGCTGTCTAGCGGTAGTCATGACAAACTCTGGGCCACACCCGTAGACACGTTACGAGTCGCATTTATCGGTGGTTCGTGGTTGTCAAGATATCCACTTTTCAAATCGGGACATTCTTTATGAAACACCCTGTATATATTAAAAAACCTCCAAATGCCTCTGTGAATATATACATATCATCATCATCATCATTGTCGACCATTATCAATCCACTGCTGGACGAAGGTCTCCCCAAGTTTCCTCCACAACGGTCTGTCTTGTGCCAGTCTCCTCCATGTCACTCCCGCATATTTACGAATTTCATCCACCCATCTCCCATGTGGTCTTTTTCTGGGTCTTTTCCTGTCCCTTGGAATCCAATCTAAAATTTCGGCTGTCCATCTATGGTCTGTCCTTCTGGCAGTATGTCCAGCCCATTGCCATTTCAGGGATTTAACTCTGATCATGATGTCTTCCACTCTCGTCATTTTCGGATCCACGAGTTCCTCTTCTTATCTCTCCTGGTTATACCAAGCATGCACCTCTCCATGCTTCTTTGAGTTGTCTGCAGCCTTTGTATGTCTCTTTTAGTTAAGGTCCACGTCTCTGCACCATACGTAAGCACTGGAAGGATGCATCGATCAAACACTTTTCTTTTAAGACATAATGGCATATTGCTCTTGAAAATTATGCTGTTTCTTCCAAAAGCTCTCCAGGCAAGTTTTGTACGCCGATTAATTGCTTCATCAATGTGACCCTCACTTGATATCTGCTGTCCAAGATAAACATACGTATCTGTTATCTCCAGTTTTTCTCCATCAATCGATAAATCTTCATTTCTTGTAAAAGCATTGAACATCACTTTTGTCTTCTGAAAGTTCATTTTTAATCCCACTTCTTTACTCTTGTCAGCAAGTTCCTGGATCATACTCTGCAGCTCTGATGGGGTAGTTGCAAAAATGACTACGTCATCAGCAAAACGAAGGTGGGTTAGATAATCTCCATTAATCTTTATCCCTTTGTTTTCCCAGTTCAGTGATTGAAAGACATTTTCCAATGTGGCATTAAAGAGCTTCGGAGATATGGTGTCACCTTGTCTCACTCCCTTTCCAATTTTTATGTGTGTTGTATTTTCAAACAGCCGAATCTTTGCACTTGCATTTTCATAGATGTTATTAATAATATTAATGTATGCATCTTCAATACCGCAGGATTTCAGAGCCGTGGTAACTGCTGATGGTTTCACCGAATCAAAGGCTTTTTCATAATCGATAAAAGCCATGCACAATGGAAGTTCATATTCCCTCGCTCTTTCAATTAGTTCTCTCAGTACGTGGATATGATCTATTGTGCTGTAGCCACTCCTGAATCCAGCTTGTTCTCTCGGTTGAGCCATGTCCAGTGTTACCTTCAAGCGGTGTGAAAGAACTTTAGTGAAGATTTTATAAACCACTGATAGGAGGCTGATAGGTCTGTAGTTCCTGAGATCCTCAATGTCACCTTTTTTATGTAGCAGGATCATTGTAGCATTGTTCCAATCCTCAGGAATCTTCCCTTCATTAAGGCATCGAGTGAAAATTTGAGCGAGTACTGTTTCAATTTCTCCACTTGCTTCTTGTATGATGTCTATAGTAATTCCATCTTCTCCTGGAGCTTTCCCCCGCTTCATGTTCTTGATTGCATGAGCAACTTCTGCTGGAAGGACTGGAAGAACTCTGGTACTGGTACCTTTCATGATGTCTGGAGTACATGTATCATCCCTTTCATATAATTTGGAGTAGAAATCTTTCACTCTTGTCAAAATTCCGCCTCTATTTCTTGTTATAGAACCATCTTCTTTTCTCAGAGCCATAATCTGTTTTCTTCCCTTACTGAGATGTCCCTTTGCTATCTTTAGGCTTTGGTTGTTTTCAATTGCTTTCCTCACTAGCTCACAGTTGAATTTCCTTACGTCTTCAGTGATACTTTTTCGTGCTGTCTTGCATAGCTCTATATATTCCACTTTGGAAGTCACATCTTCTTTAGTTGTCCTCATCTCTCTTCTTTTTTGCATCAACATTTTGGTTTTTCCTGATAATTTGTTTACATGCAACTTGTTCTTAGACCCAGCTAATTTTGTTGCTGTTTCCATAAGAGCTTTGGTTACTTTTCTGTTAACTTCCGAAATATCCACTTCTTCCGATGTTAGGCCTTCTAAAGCAGAGAATCTGTTCTTCAGTTCCAACTTGAAAGTATTATGGTGTTTTTTAAGGTTGGTTATGTCAATACATTTTGTTTGTCTTATGAGCTTGCCACGTTCCAATTTAGTGTTGAGGTGCATCTTACATCTCACCAATCTATGGTCACTACCTGTGTTGAACTTGTTCAGCACACTGCAGTCTTCGATGACGAAATATACATACATATATGTATGTATATTTCCTTCTCTCCCAACTGCCTCTGTGAATCTCCCACTTTTCTATTATGTGGCATTTATGTTATACTGTATAAGCAGGTAAATAAATAATGCCCATTTTATTAATGCATCAAAATAAAAAAATAACCGAAAATGGTGTTTTGGATATACATATTATAGATGTATTTATTGCTTAATTGATGTAGGAATTATCATTATTAATTTTATTAATAATGGTAATTCCTTTGATATCAAAATACAAAAACAATCACTGTAAGGCTTAACAAATCATGGATAAAAAAGGGTTTATGAGTACATGTACATCATATGAACAAACTTGAAACATTGCTTAATGAATCCTTCTTTGGCAAAACATTTCTGCCAGTTTTATTTGCTGATTTTTATTATATGAGAAATCCAGTTAATTTCATCTGAAACAGTTACTGTTTTTACGTGTTCTGTTGCTCACTGTAAGTTTACCCAGATTTGTAACCAGGTTCTGCATCTAACATGTCCAACAATGAATTTTGAAGTTTTGAGGGATATCAAAGTCTAGTGGCTAGCACAAAAAAAGTACATGTGGGGGAGAGGGGGCTGTTCTAAATCAGGTTCATGAACTTTAACTAAGCATCCAAATGGTAAGGGCACTATTATTTCTCACTTCCTGTGAAGTTTCATTCAGGATTCAAACAAAGTCACATGACCACTACATCAGAATTCTCTTGTCATCCAAGCCTTCTTATTGTACTTCCAAATGACCTGATGCCCCAGTCAAGTGATCTAAGGTGCAGGCTTCTATCCAATTTTCTGAGTTGAGCCCTGGATGGGCATGGAAGATGTGTTTGTCTTACAGCTCTGGCTTCCCTGATTGAGTGGTCCTAAATTAGAAATAGATGACTGCTTTTAAAGCCTTAGATGCTTATGGTGGTCATTAAACCCCTTGAACAAACAACAGGCAAAATTTTCACATTAACATGTGTAAAGCGTCAAGGCATTTTATCTGTATTAATCACTGCTGGATTTCCAAACTTACCTAGTTGATTCCAACAGAGAAAAATTCTCAGTCTCTCTTTAAATAATGTAAATATAATTTTTAATGTGATAGATTACTTTGAAAAGAAAAAGTCATGCTTATGACCATGAACAATTTGTACTATCATGAACTTTTAGATTTTTAGGTGGCAATACTGTCGCTGTTTTCTCATTTTTAAAACAAACTGACTTTTTTAAACGTATCTAGTTTTTAATACTGTTTGTTTCATTGTCTTTTTTTGCCTTTCCATCCTTCTCATTTTTCAGTTTTACTTGATCAGCCATATTTTAAGTGTTATACCACGTTTTTAATACTGTTTGTTTGTCTTGTGTCCGGCGCTCTTTGGCCAAACATGGCCCTTGCGTCATAAAAATAAACCAACCAACCCACCATTAAGATTTTTCAATGGGTGCTCGGCCACAATTATTTTTGCTTTTGTGTGTGTGTGTGTGTGTGTGTGTGTGAAATAAAAAAAGGCTCAAAACAATATTTTAATACATTTTAACAATTTTATATATGAAAGAAGATCAAAAAGTGCTGAGATATTTGTTGTATTACATTGTTTTGAGCATTTCTGTTCATGCAAATAAAAAATGTGCCTTCAGTGTGTTTCCTAAGTTGGTGACATTACATTTGCTGTCACAGTATTCCAAATGTAGCATTTCTTCTTTCAGTTTGTGCACCAGAGCAACAAAGAAGTGCCCTGTGATCTTTGTGATCCCAGATATTTGTACCAAGTCCAAGTGCTGTAGCATGTATCAGTATATTTCACCTACTTGTGGTTTTGCTGTTTCTTTTCCAAGCACAGGAAGCACACTATGTTTGGAAAGCATCAACAGCATTTCAGTGTTGCCACCACGTAACACCCCCTCCCCTCCCCGTATTGCAATGAAAAAAGTTCAATTTTCAGAAAATTTGAATTTTTAACTTAATACTAAATAAAGAAACAGTAGCAAAAGTAACTACTTAAAAAAAAAAAAAAGTAGCGTAGCAAGCAACTATTTAAAGAATGTAGTTGCAGCAGTAGGTTGCTACTCACAAAAGGTAGCTTTCCAATCACTGCACAATGCTGGGGATCACTGGCAGTCACCCCTTTTCATAAATCATGAGGAAAGAGTGCACTGCACACTCAATTTGGGGAAGGGGAAGGCATACTGAAAGGATACACCAAGACCAGGTGGGGGAGAGAGAATGCTAGAAGTCAAAACTGACTCAAGAGTGGTTAAATTTGTGAAAACTTTAGAATTATCACTATTTAAAAGAGAAAAAAATTAAAAGAAGGTTTTGGTTTTAAACTTATGAATCGGGATGGATCCCATTATCCCCTAGGTAACAAATTCAGACTAAAATCGGATGTGGGTTCCAGTCGCACTCCTGAATGATTCAGTTATCAGTTTTTCGAAGGAGTTGGCTGCATGGATTACTCTTAAATATGGCATTTCTGTGCCAAAAATTGATGAGTTCGTATGCAGCATGCGTGAGATTCTTCTATGGATTCACAGAATTCTGCTTTGGGGGGGGGGGTCATTATTTGGGTCCTTTTCGAGATCGGTGCAAAACTGAAGAGAAATTTTGGGGAGATGAATAGATGGGGGTCGTTTTCCATCTGGGAACGGTAGTTCGTCTTACCAGACTTCAAAAACGGAAGTTAAACGGAGCTAGAATTTTTCCTGTAGTTGTAATTTCTTTTTTATCCTCACAATGTTTTTGTTAAATATCATTTTATTCCATAAACATTTGTATTTCAGCATGAACCTATGTGGCAACTATTTCTGAAAATGAAAGTTAAGATGTCTCCAAAATTTCCCTGTAATTTGGGCATGAGGTTCTTCCATGCATCTGAGAAATTCCCCCATTTCTGTATCATTTGGGTCATTCTTGAGATTGATGCACAACTGAACAGAATTTTTTACAAGATGGATGCTGGTAGGAAGGTTTGTTTTCTGTGTGAAAACAGAATTTCGTCTTTTGAAACTTTCAAAAATGGGAGTTAGCCGGAGTGAAGATTTATCCTGTAATCAGTTTTTTTTTTTTTTTTTTTTTTTTTTTTTTATCCTTCTGCCCAGTATTGTTGTTAAAAATGGGTAAAGAGTTCTGAAAATGGAAGTTGGACGGAATGAAAATTTCTACCGTAATTGTAATCCCACCTGCGTGCGCAATGTTCCTACTATCCTGTGTTGTTAACTGTTAGTTTCTCCTATAAA
Organism: Macrothele yani; assembly: GCA_039090855.1. Classification (NCBI taxonomy): domain Eukaryota; kingdom Metazoa; phylum Arthropoda; class Arachnida; order Araneae; family Macrothelidae; genus Macrothele; species Macrothele yani. The sequence continues at coordinate 40,378,490 of CM077006.1, forward strand.
TGTTTGCATTTAAGCTCGATAAGGGTGTGGAAATTTTACAAAAACAAGTAACAAAGTTGGAAAATTTGTTAGAGTTGATGCATGTTGATCAAAGTATTTGTGTTCTCAAAGTTATATGGTCCTCCAGCTGAAGGTTCTTTCAGCATGGCGGAAGAAGATTTCCGTATCCTCTCAGATGACAATAATTTTATTTTCATCTGAGAATATAAGGAAAGAAAGAAAAGCAACAATGAAAAAATGGGAGGAAATGTTATCAACAGAAATAAAAATTACGCAATGAATGTTGTGCAGTTGCAAAGTCAACAAAAGACAAACATGGCCATGACACATGCTGAGAAGAAAGCACCACATCAGGAAATTTGAGCTAATGTTCTAGTAAGTACAACAGCAAAGCAAGAAACATTTTTGTGTTTGAAGTCTTTTGAAAACCATTCTATTTTGTTTGAATTGAATAGTTTTATATTTGTGAATACAGTGGTGTGCTACAACTTAATATTTACATAAATAAATTACAGTGAACAGTTTTGTCTTGTTCATGCTGCTTTATATTCACACTCTCTCGTCACTAGTTTTGATTTTTCACCTGGTTAAAAAGTTCAACTTTTTTGTTTCATTGCTGATCTCATGCATGATGCAGTGGAGGTACTTCATTTATTTTTGTTGTTGTGTTTATTATCACACACATTCATGGAAGTTGCATTATCACCTGCTGACTGTCTATGGTGCTAGATTCCCACACCAAGGATCTGGCACTCAAATTAGGGTGAAACTTTACTGTGCTTGTTCTTTAGGTCTGATTCTTTCTTGTCTTTTTTTTTTTTTTTTTTAATAAGGAGCTGTGTGTTAGTAATGTGGTTCTCTTCACCGTTTATTTATGTGGAAGTCTGTAAAAGAAAAAGTTCTGCTGTGCAGTTTTGCATATCAGAAATGTGTCTTTTGTGTCAATGCTCTTTGATCCTTTTTTACTTGCTATGAGTGCCATGTGTAAATTCCTCAAAATGTAGTTGCAGTTTTTCTTCTTGGGTTATATATTTTTTACTTTTCTATTTTAGTTGGTAAGCAGTGCCTCCTCTGAGGAGCTCGCCGTGTACCTTCACCAGTTAGCGGTCTTCAAAGACTTCTTACAGAGCAATGCACAGTTTTTTGGGAGTATATCAGCATCCAGGTGTGTCAAATAAAAGCATTTATACAGTGATTCATTGAAAAAGAACATGCCTTATGCATTTTTATTTTTTTATTTTTTTTTAATTTTTGCTAAACTGGTGTGATTCAACCTATCACGTCACAGCTATTAAGCAGTCAACAGTTTTCATATCTGTTAAATAACATTTCAACTCCCTAGGCAGTGCTTACTGTTTTCACAGATCACTTATATCATCATCATCATTGTCAACCATTATCAATCCACTGCTGGATGAAGGTCTCCCCAAGTTTCCTTCACAACGGTCTGTCTTGTGCCAGTCTCCTCCATGTCACTCCCACATACTTTCGAATTTCATCCACCCATCTTCAATGTGGTCTTCTTCTGGGTCTTTTCCTGTCCCTTGGAATCCAATCTAAAATTTTGGCTGTCCATTGATGGTCTGTCCTTCTGGCAGTATGTCCAGCCCATTGCCATTTCAAGGGATTTAACTCTGACCATGATGTCTTCCACTCTTGTCATTTTTCGGATCCACGTGTTCCTCTTCTTATCTCTCCTGGTTACACCAAGCATGCACCTCTCCATGCTGCTTTGAGTTGTCTGCAGCCTTTGTATGTCTCTTTTAGTTAAGGTCCATGTCTCTGCACCATATGTAAGCACTGGAAGAATGCATTGATCAAACACTTTTCTTTTAAGACATAATGGCATATTGCTCTTGAAAATTATGCTGTTTCTTCCAAAAGCTCTCCAGGCAAGTTTTGTACGCCGATTAGTTTCTTCATCAATGTGACCCTCACTTGATATCTGCTGTCCAAGATAAACGTACGTGTCTGTTATCTCCAGCTTTTCTCCATCAATCGATAAATCTTCATTTATTGAAAAAGCATTCAACATCACTTTTGTCTTCTGAAAGTTCATTTTTAATCCCACTTCTTTATTCTTGTCAGCAAGTTCCTGGATCATACTCTGCAGCTCTGATGGGGTAGTTGCAAAAATGACTACGTCATCAGCAAAGCGAAAGGTGGGTTAGATAATCTCCATTAATCTTTATCCCCTTGTTTTCCCAGCTCAGCGACTGAAAGACACCCTCCAATGTGGCATTAAAGAGCTTCGGAGATATGGTGTCACCTTGTCTCACTCCCTTTCCAATTTTTACGTGTGCTGTATTTTCAAACAGCCTAATCTTTGCACTTGCATTTTCATAGATGTTATTAATAATATTAATGTATGCATCTTCAATACCGCAGGTTTATAGAGCCATTGTAACTGCTGATGGTTTCACTGAATCAAAGGCTTTTTCATAATCTATAAAAGCCATGCACAATGGAAGTTCATATTTCCTCGCTCTTTCAATTAGTTCTCTCAGTACGTGGATATGATCTATTGTGCTGTAGCCACTCCTGAATCCAGCTTGTTCTCTCGGTTGAGCCATGTCCAGTGTTACCTTCAAGCGGTGGGAAAGAACTTTAGTGAAGATTTTATAAACCACTGATAGGAGGCTGTTAGGTCTGTAGTTCCTGAGATCCTCAATGTCACCTTTTTTATGTAGCAGGATCATTGTAGCGTTGCTCCAGTCCTCAGGAATATTCCCTTCATTAAGGCATCGAGTGAAAATTTGGGAGAGTACTGTTTCGATTTCTCCACTTGCTTCTTGTATGATGTCTACAGTAATTCCATCTTCTCCTGGAGCTTTTCCCCGCTTCATGTTCTAGATTGCATGTTGCGCAACATCTGCTGGGAGGACTGGAAGAACTCTGGTACTGGTACCTTTCATGATGTCTGGAGTACATGTATCATCCCTTTCATATAATTTGGAGTAGAAATCTTTCACTCTTGTCAAAATTTCACCTCTATTTCTTGTTACAGAACCATCTTCTTTTCTCAGTGCCATAATCTGTTTTCTTCCCTTACTGAGATGTCCCTTTGCTATCTTTAGGCTTTGGTTGTTTTCAATTGCTTTCCTCACAAGTTCACAGTTGAATTTCCGTACGTCTTCAGTGATACTTTTTCGTACTGTCTTGCATAGCTCTATATATTCCACTTTGGAAGTCACATCTTCTTTAGTTGTCCTCACCTCTCTTCTTTTTTGCATCAACATTTTGGTTTTTCCTGATAATTTGTTCACATGCAACTTGTTCTTAGACCCAGCTAATTTTGTTGCTGTTTCCATAAGAGCTTTGGTTACTTTTCTGTTAACTTCAGAAATATCCACTTCTTCCGATGTTAGGCCTTCTAAAGCGGAGAATTTGTTCTTCAGTTCCAACTTGAGGGTATTATGGTGTTTTTTAAGGCTGGTTATGTCAATACATTTTGTTTGTCTTATGAGCTTACCACGTTCAAGTTTAGTGTTGAGATGCATCTTACATCTCACCAATCTATGGTCACTACCTGTATTGAACTTGTTTAGCACACTGCAGTCTTCTATGATGAATTTTTTTGTTACACATAATAAAATCAATTTCACTTGTCATTCCATTTGGATGTCTCCATGTCCATTTCCTGTGTGGCTTTTTCTTGAAAAAGGAGTTCAAGATGAAAAACCCTTCTGCCTCTGCAAACTCAACGAGAGTATTTCCATGCTGGTTTCTGTTGCTGTGACCGAATTTACCTACTGAAGTTTCATTCTGTTGCCGTTGCTCTATTTTTGCATTGAAATCTTCCCATAATTATCTTCAAATGCTGCTTACCTTTATTATTTAGATGACGAATTTCCTCATAAAATTCTTCAATTTCTTCTTCAGGATGACTTGTGGTGGGAGCATAAGTTTGAATAATCTGAGCCTGGTATCTTCTTGAGAGTTGGATAACGAGTCATGCAGCTCTGTCAGAGGAACATTCAACTTCAACAGCTTTATCCTTCAGTTTCTTGTTTATTATAAATCCAACACCACTAGTTCTGCCAGTATCTGTCCCACGATAGTAGAAGAGATGTCCACTTTTCAGTTCAGTGAGATCTTCTCCTTACCTCACTTAGCCCAAGGATGTCCCACTTGATCCTTTGTAGTTCCTTTTCCAATTCAAGAAGCCTTGAATCAGAAGATAGGGAGCGTCCATTATACGTAGCCAAGGTCAGCATCAGATGGCAGCCTAGTCCGGTCCTCCGGGGATTCTTAGCACCCTCTGCCTTCATGTCACACTGGCCGCTGCCTTGGCCAGGTACATTCCAGCTGCCGGAAACTGAGGGCCAAGATTTCAGTTGTGGAGTCATTTTGGAGGGGTTTGGCCATAATTCACCACGCTGGCCAAGCGGGTTGGTGAGTGTGGGATAGCATTTCCTTTAATCCCGATGTTATAGTTATACCGCTATTGGCGGTCGTCAGAGCCCCTTTAGTGGGAACAGGATGCACCACGAGTAAGCGGGGTTGACATTTGTCAAGGAGAGGCTGTGATGTTACGCATCACCTGACCTTACATCCCTCACTTATATATATATATATATATATATAAGTACATAAATAAAACAAAAAGATTACTTTATAAATAAATTATTTAACACAAGAAAATTAGACAAAAAAATTGGACAAAAAAAGCTAATACCATGAGAAGTGCCAAAGGCAGCTTAAACCTCATGCAGCTTATATAGAATGAAAATATTGCAGAACAAAAGTACAAAATTTCAGAACAAGTAAAAACTGGAACAGGTTGCCGTCATCAGGAGAGCATCAACCTGTGGGAGTGGCCTTTCTAGTACCAACAAAACGACAAGGCAAGCCAAAATTGTCGGTTGGTCATGCTCCCTAGGCCACATAACCAAATTCTAATAAGCACAAAAATTACAAAAATCAAATTTATAAAACTAAAAAAAGAATTAAAAGCTTACCGGCAGAACAAAAACCGCCATGACAAAGAGTCAAACAAGACTGAACAGAGCACCCACAAGAACCCAAATATATACACTGATAAGAAAGGTGGTCATGGTTAAACAACTACCTGGTAAGCCAAAAAATGTGTGAATTGACAAGATGCAAAACTGTGTATGTAGATAAGATCTTCAGCTATTAGGGACCCACCAAATAGCACTTTATGTTACCAATATAATTAAAATTGTTAGGTCCTAGGTTAAAAAAGCATGCCAATGTGTAATTTGAAACTTTTGGACACTGAATTAAAGTTCAAAATTAAATGGTTAAAATGATGCCTTAAGAAATTTTTAGGAAAATTGTTAGATTGTAATTTAGAAAGAAGAGCTTTCAGATTTTTTGCAAGTAAGAGCTGTGTAGAGCAAATTTTAGCCATTCTATGAAACTGGGAGATGAGTAGATTACGATGTATAACTTTTGAAATATTGGATGACCAGTGAGTGTAGTGAATGATATCAAACTCAAAAGAGTTTCTTTTATCTAATAAATTCACCACACCTCTTCCCACCTCGTCTACCTGAACCTCTAAATCGAGGTAACAAACACAAGTAGACGATCTGTTGGTTTTTTCTAGGGTAAGGTTGTCAGGTCATTATCAAGATCAATACAGAAATGAAAAGAAATCTAGGATAATAAGGGGGGGTCATTTTCCATCTGGGAATGGTATTTTGTCTTCCAAAACTTTCGAAAAGGGAAGTTCAATGGAGTGAAGGCTTTTCCCGTAATCACAAGTTCTTTTTTTCTCACGATGTTGCCTCTGTCCAGTATTGTTGTTAAATATGATTTTATAACATAAAAGTTTGTATTTCAGCATGAAATTGTGAGCAAGGATTTCCGAAAACGGAAGTTAAGACAGCACAGAGATTTCTCTGTAGTCTTCAGGCATGATATTCTTTCTTGGATTCAAAGAATTTCTTCATTTCCATTATTGTTTGGGGCATTCTCGAGATCGATGCACAATTGAACAGGAATTTTGGGAGCTTTGGAGGTGGCGGGGGATTTGTTTTCCGTTTGAGGACAGAATTCCGTCTTTCAAAACTTTCAAAAACAGAAGTTAGACGGAGTGAAGATTTCTCCCATAATCGTCGTGTTGATCGTTACTAAATATCCTTTTATTCCATAAATTTTTGTATCTCAGCTTAAAACTAGAGAAAAAAAAATCAAAAACGGAAGTTGACGAAGCATAGATTTTTTCCATGATCATAATGTTTTTCCCCCATGATGTTCCCACTATCCTATGTTGTTGTCAAATTTTATTTTTCCCCATAAATAGTTGGATTTAGGCTTGATAAAGGAGGTAAAATTTGTACGAATTGATGCGTAGTGTTCAAATTATTCATATTTTCAAAGTTATCTAAAATAGTGAAAGCTTCGATATCGTGCATTCATGGTCCTCAGACTGAGAGTGTATAAATCTGATGGAATTAAAAAGAAAAGGAAAGCAACAATGAAGAAATGGGAAGGGAATCATATAAATAGAAAACAAAATTAAGCAATAAATGTTGTGCATCTGCAGAGGCAACAAAAGACAAATGGGTCATTTCCATGTCAAATCAACCAATGAAAAATACATTTTTGGAACTTGATGTCATGGATTTGGTTAATTTTTGGTACATTTGTACCTTACACTGAGATGTGTAAAAATATTTTTTTTTTTTTCAAAATTTTTTGTCCACCTGTTATTGAGATATTGAATTTTCAAAATTGCCTAAAAACACCAAAATTCACTAGCCACTGTAACGTCAAATGTCATCTGCAAGATACCTCTGATAGCTACAGACATGGGACAAGTGTCATTTTAAAGCCTGTAGATAGGGCTTTGATTTGATATAGAACATGACAGAATTGTAAATTTTCAAAAAAATTGTTTAGTTTTCGAAAAAACGGAATTTTTTTTAAATTTTCAAAAAATTCACACTTAAAGATATATGTCTTCTTGTAGCTAGTCAGCCCAAATTTCAAGGTGGTATGTCAATGGCATCATACAAAAATTAAATTTTCTTCTTGGCAGTGACAAGGAATTAAATTGACTTAGCCCCAAAAATAGACAAAAATTTCTATACCTAATGATAAAGAACCTCATTTTTCTTGGCTAGCATGTTGGATGCTTTTGTCATCTCCTGTGGGGTTAGCTGGTATGTTCTCCCTGTAGCTGGATCCAGTTTGCAAAGGATTGTAATTGGATCCAGTCTGCAATGAAGTTTCCTGGCACGGTGAGAACATCCGGTTTCCTAGGATAAAAGAATGATGTAGCTGGTCCAGCTGGATGTAAGAATGATTGCTTGACTTCAGGTTCTACCGCATCCATTGCGATAACACATCCCATCTCTCATGAGTTGTCATAGTCACATGCCACAAAACCATTCAAACGATCAAAGTCTACATCTTAAAGTTCGGGAGTGATTTTAATACAATGTAAAACAGTGTGAGAAGCTGAAAATGCTTTGGTTTGTAATTTTTCAGTTGATAATGGGAGGTAGGCATAAAACTTCTGAGTTCCTGTAACAGCAACTGCTTCATCAAATCGTTTTTGTAAAAATCTCTCCTCTTCCAGGTATTCATCATTTGAAATATAAAAGAACTTATTGCAGGGATGTTTGCCTTCCCCCACTCAAACAGCTGTCGAGGTGTCATCTGATTTGAGAGGGGGTTTTGAAGACTGGCCTTTGCTGCAAATCTCTTCACTGTGCCTCCAACACCATCACAAACTCCTTTGCCATGTGCAGTGGCATAAAAATGCCACTCTGCTTCAATGCCTTGGAAATCAGTGTGGTGGTTACACCAATTTGCAAGACTCTTACAATTTTTGTATTGTGCTGCACAGCCATCTGAAAAGTAAAATATCTTTTTGAAGTTTTGGGAGCAATTCCGCTTTCAAAGTATTAAGAAGTTTTCTTTGAAAAGCATGAACAAAACCTGTGTCATGTTTCAGACATTCCAAAATGAAAACAAAACTCTTGTGTCTTAGTTGATCATTTTCCTTGCCGCCCTGGTGGCACAATTGGTCTAAGCAATGGCTTCTGATCATTCGTCTGAGATGGGTCCGGATCCCAGAGAGGCATGGATGTTGTGTTTGTCTTATGGCGCTGGCTCTTTCCCTTCCCTTGAGCCAGCAGCCCTAAATTAAGGACGAATGACTGTTGATAGCCCACTGAGTTGCTCATGGTGGTCGTTGAACCTCCAATAAAATAAAAAAATCATTTTCCTTGTAGTACACAATTGCCATTGTGTACTACAAGGAAAAGAGTTGAACAATTGCCATTGAGTTGTTCCAATGGAATGACTGGGCTTCATCTTGCAGAATGAATGAGTAGTTCTCAGAAAAATCATGTCACCACAGCTTTGTTAGGGCAAAGTGTAGTTTTCTTCTCTGCAAAAAAAAAAAAGCAGATTCCTGTTTTGTGATGAAATCATGCTTCTTCAAGATGATTAGTTGGGCTGAAAAGTCCTCAACAAAATCCTCTGTGGTTTTTCAAATAGTTTCAAGTGGACAGTGGTCCACTGAAACCCACTGCTTGTAGGTAATGTTATCAATCATTTCTTCTTCAATACTTGTCAATATGGCTTTCTTGAATTCATCTGTGCTAGGACACAAATCACAGTCACATAAAAAATATTTCTGTGCTGGGGGATTATACAGAATTCTTGATAAGGAATGTTGATATGTTTTTAAAGGAGTATCATGTCCTTGCAGGGTCACTTTGTTTAAATTAGCACCATCAATCATGAGCTTTACATTCTGATGTGTTGTGCACACACACACACACACACACACACACACACACACACACACACACACACACACACACACACACACAGTGTGAATTCCATTAGCTCCTGCTATAGTGCAGTTCCTTGTTTTTAACTCAGCAAATTTTGAAAATTCTATCTTTACAGATGGGTACTTGCACTTGAAAAGTTGGTAAATTTTTCTAAGATTACCAAGTATCAGACGCTTTTGGACATGAGTTTGACAACCATCTTTGTCTTTGATTGAAATATAATCTTTCTTGCCGGGCATTTGCCTGCTGACTTCTTCATTGCAGTAAAATTCCTTTACTGAGTTAACCATGTCTTCAGGTAAAAATTTTCCAGGTTTGGGATTAGGTGAAGACAAAATTCTTTTTTCTTTCACAAGTTTTTTTTTGTTTTTTTTTTTTTTTTTTGGCCTTCCTTGCAATGTAGATACTTACTTCAAAATCATGAGCTTTTTACTTCTGTTCATAGTTTTAAAATTTTCCTTTAGTTGCTGAATAATTTCTGAATCAGCACAGTGACATTCTTCCTCATCTAAATCATCTTCAGAAGTAAAAAATAACTCTTTGTAGGTCCTTCTAATCTTCCCCGGATCTTTTCTTTGCAATACTTCTTAGACTTATTTAATATTTCCTTCTTGCACACCAGAGACTCACAAAAGGGAGGTCAAAAATGCATTTAAGTGGCTTAAAGCTGCATTAGAGTACAAATACTGAGACTCCTTAATATGACTAGGACCAGGAATCTCATATAATTCTCAGGAGGAATTTCGTTTTCAAGTATATTGTTTTCCATCTGACAAGGCTTCTCTTTTCCTAACTGCAATCTGCATGAAGTGCATATTTCCATGTGCAGTTTGATTTCAGTATTTAGTGAAACCATCCAATCAGTTACTTTCCTCAAATCTTTATTAACCCAGTGTCCCCTTTCTTTAAAAGGGTTCCAACAGTTTCAAACAGTTAATGAAATAAACTTAATAAAGACTAATAAAGCAGCTTCACAACAAAAATGTCCTAGAAAGCTTCACTAAAAACACACTGTCCAAACGAACTGAAATGCCCACACAGAGAGCCAGACCACAACTGAGCTGTCTGGAAGGTAACATGGTGAGGGAAGGGCACATGAATAAACAGGCACAAACATGTCAGGGCTTGTCTTGCATGTTATGAACAGTTCCTTTGCCAAGATAGCCTGCCCTGCCCTGCCCTCCCTCCCTCCCTCCCTCCACACACACACACACACACACACACACGCGCGCACATCTCTCTCACTCTCTGTAAAAATCCTGTTATAATTTCTTTTGGAATCATCTCAGTTTACCTCGTTATTATATCAATGTAAAATTGTATAAAAATGGACTTCAGGAGCTTAATTCCATGTCACTGCCAACAAGAAAATTTTATTTTTGTATGACACCATTGAGATACCACCTTAAAATTTAGACTGACTGGCTAGATTTTTTTATTAAATTTAAAAAAAGTTATGTTTTCCTGAAAACTAAAAAAAAATTGAAATTTTGTGGTTTTTGAAAACTTACAATTGTGTCATGTTGCATATCAAATGAAAGCCCTATTTATAAGCTTTAAAATGACACCTGCCCCATGTCTGCAGCTATCATAGGTATCTCATAAATGGCATTTGACATTATGGTGGCTAGTGAATTTTGATGTTTTTAGGCAATTTTGAAAATTCAATATCTCAAAATCAAGTGGACAAAAAAATTTGAAAAAAAATTAAAAAATTTACACATCTAATGGTAAGGTACAAATGTACCAAAAATGAACCAAATCCATGACATTAAGGTTCCATGCATTGGTTGATTTGACATGAAATTACCCAAATATGGCTGTGGAACTTGTTGAGGAAAAAACAAAACAAAATACTGTGTTTAAAGCAATGTCTTTTAAAACATATCATTTTGTTTTGAATTCAATAATTTTATATTGTGAATACAGCAACGTGCTCCAGTTTAATATTTACACAATAAATTACAGTGAGCAATTCCATCTCATGTTGCGTTATATTGACACTTTCTTGTCGCATGTTCTGATTTTTTGTCCAGTTAAAAAGTTCAGCTATTTTGTTTCTTGGTCAGTCTCATGTATGGATCGATGCAAAACTAAGGAGAAATTTTGAGGGAATTAATGAAAGGGGCCTCATTTTCTGTTTCGGGAGGGTATTTCTACTCTCAAAAGCGGCTGTTAAGCTAAGTGAATATTTTCTTTGTAATCATTTTTTTTTTCATGATGTTGCCTCTGTTTAGAATTTTGTTTTTTAACATGAAAGGATGTAACATGATAACATGAACATCCTTTTATGATAAAATGATAAACAATTCTAAACAGAGGCAACATCATGAAAAAGAAATTTTGATTACAAAGAAAATATTCACTCAGCTTAACAGCCACTTTTGAGAGTAGAAATACCCTCCCGAAACAGAAAATGAGTCCCCTTCCATTAATTCCCTCAGAAAGTGTTTGGTAAGGTCATTATTGAAAAAGTACAGGGTCTTACATCCGAGATAGTGTGGGATGTTCAGAGTGGTTTTATGCCTGGTAAAGGCTGCACTAACCAGATTTTTGCATTATGCACGATGATTGAAAAAGTATCTGGCTGTTGGTAAGAAAGTTTTTGCTGCCTTCGTAGATTTAGGGAAAACTTACGGCCGAGTAAATAGGACACTTTTGTGGAATATATTGAATGAATATGGTGTTACTGGGAATCTATTTAGTAGTGTAAAATCCATGTATGCTGGTAGTAGAGCTTGTGTATGAGTGAATGGTGATTTATCAAATTGGTTTTCTATTAGTGCAGGAGTTAGACAAGGTTGTGTAATGTCACTATGGCTATTTAATATATTTATGGACGTGTGAATGCGGGATGCCAAAATAGATGATAGTGGTTTATGTCTTGGTGATATCCGTGTGTGCAGATTGCTGTATGCTGATGACACTATCCTGTTGGCAGAGAGCAAAAGTAATTTGCAGAGTATGTTGTCTCGGATGTACGAAGTTTGCATGAAATTCAAACTGAGTATAAATAAGGGAAAAACCAAAGTTATGGTGTTTGAGAGAGGAACTGGTAGCACTGAATGTAATGTAAGTATAAACGGCACTGTGATTGACCAGGTGAGTGAGTTTGTGTATTTAGAAAGCATGTTTGACAGAGAGAACAAATTGGATGGTGAAATTACTAGGCAAGTGAATTCTTCATTGAAAGTCATAGCTGCTCTGGGAGGTTTTCACAGGAATGATGGGTTCTCTAGAGAGTCCCGCATAGCTGTGTATGAAAGTGTAATTGTTCCTACTCTGATGTATGGCAGTGAAACCTGGGAACTGCAGAAGAAACGTAGGAGTCATTTGTGTGCTGGAGAAATGTGTTACTTATGGGAGGGGGGGGGTAAAACATGGTCTGATTGTGTGGGGAATGAAGATGTGTTGCAGTTGTGTGATGTGAAGCAAAATGTTGTTAGCAATGCTCCGGTGGTTTGGCCATGTTGAAAGAATGAGTGATGAGATGCTTACTAAGAAAATTTTTAGCCCAAGTGGCAGGAAGGAAAGGCAGAGGAAGGCCAAGGAAGACATTGGTGGATCAGATTCAGGAGTGTCTGCATGAGAAAAAGATTATGAGTATGAAGTAAAAAAGATCTTGTGTACGGCGTATAATGGATATCGGTGAAGCCCGAGTTGTATGTCAAGATCGCTGTAAATGGAGAAGTTTGATACGACAACAGTAAGTAAAAATATCTGGTAGTTTGTATTTCTTTTTGGAGCTAACCTCTGAATCTCAGTGAACAGCTTAGCGATATGTATGTACATTTTATTCCAAAGATATTTGCATTTCATCTTTAAAATATAGGAAAATTTCCTTGTAATCTTCAGGCATAGAATTCTTCCACAGATTTGAAGAATTTTACCTTTTCCGTCTTTTAAAATGTTTTTTAAAAGTCTTCAATGGTGCTAATCCCCCTACACCACCTATCCCCTTTGTTTACTAAAAAAACCTTTATAACTCTTCACTACACTTTACAGCATCTTAAAAAAAAAATTGCATTCCCCTCTTCTACCACTTGCATCAGATTTTTCCTCAATCAAATCATTTTCTTCTGATGTTTTCAAAGCAATGAACCTGCACTCATTGTTCGTTGCCTCTTCGATACACAAATCTTTGTCGACCTTAATCAGGAATTGCATTCCTCCTAAAATTCCTAATATTTTGTGTCCCTCCTTAAATTCCTAAAATTATACCTAAAATTTGCTATTCTTCCTAAAATTTTTGTAAGCTTATTTATTAAAAATACAACCGTTATTAAGGCCAATAAATTTACCATTACAGTAAGGTAAAAAGACCTGTTATTGTAGAAACACAGCCTATATGCTGTGCTGCTGAAGGGAGGGAAAATGACGCCATCGGGATGCACTTGCTTCGGGGAGGCGCTCCACTCTTGTGCCTTCGGACAGTTTTCGAGAGTAACAAGAGATCTAAGGGTAAAGGGGAGGGGTCATTTTCACCCCTGGTTTGCGCTTTGCAGACGAACTCCGTGGCACGCAGAAGATCGTACTTTATTTTTGGACATGCCTTGTGGAACCTCTTCTTTCTGCTGATGTTTTGTTATTGTAAACCGCAGGTGGGTGGAAGCAAAAAGGAAACATGTGGTCTCCTTCCGTAACCTCCAGTAATGATGATGGGATGGTAGCTGAGTGTTATCGTGGCAGGCAGTAGAGCACGTGATCATTGACCTTCGATGCGCAATATATCTCGGCTCCGACTCGCTTTGACTGAACTTGCGTGAGATGCGTATGATAGTTTCTGGTTTTGCATCTTTTATGGTGTTCTCTGTGCTGTGTGCAGGTTCAGTTCTCTAGTGGTGACTTGCTTTTTTTTTTTTTTTTTTTTTCTATCTTCTGACATCCTCGCAGCCAAACTTCGGGAAGTTGTCTGGTTTTGCAATATTGGAACGTGTTTTTGTACTTCCCTTTCATTTTCTGGTTAGTAATACAAGTGTTTAAGATGCCTAAATCCAAAACGAAATTTCAAGATGCGTGGCTCGCCAAAGAATTGGACGGAGTGAAGTTGAAAGAATGGTGTTCTGCAACTGAAACAATATTTTCTGCTAAGTGTATATTGTGTTCAGAAATTTTCAATATTTCTAATAGTGGCTTTTCACAAGTAAAAGCGCATCATAAAGGGAAAAAACATTTGCAGAAATTTCAAAGTAAATTTCAAAATAAGTCGATCCTGAAAGCCTTTGGGCCTTTGGAGGACGGGATCTTCAGCCCAAAACAAATATTAGTGAAGTACTGAGTCATGATTTACATTTGGCTAAAGCCGAAGCATTATGGGCCATGAAAGTTGCTAAGGACAATATGTCTTTTGTTTCATGCACTGAAACAGTTGAACTTTTCAAAGAAATGTTTCCTGATTCTGCTATTGCAGCCAAAATGCAACTTAAAGAAAAAAAAGTTGCTTATGTGATATCACATGGATTGTCAAAGTATTTTGAAGAGGATTTGAAAAAAGACATTGCATCTAGTATCCCAGGAAAGGTTACTATAGCATTTGATGAAACTACAAATACACAAGTGAAACGGCAGTTGGATGTGTATCTCAGGTACTGGTCTTCAGAAATAAATTCAGTTTCTTGCCGATACCTAACAAGCGTTTTTCTGGGTCATGCAACAGCAGATATTTTGCTAAAAGAAATTCTTGATGTGTTATCATCCTTCAATATTTCGTTGAACAGAATTATTTGTGTATCCATGGACAGCCCAAATGTAAATAAGTGCTTTTTACGCAAATTCAATGAAGTTGTAAAACAAGAAACAGGCCAGAAATCTTTGGAACTAGGTTTTTGCAACCTGCATGTTGTTAGTAATGCATTTAAAATTTTTTTGACAAGCTTGAATATTGACCTTCGATGCGCAATATATCTCGGCTCCGACTCGCTTTGACTGAACTTGCGTGAGATGCGTATGATAGTTTCTGGTTTTGCATCTTTTATGGTGTTCTCTGTGCTGTGTGCAGGTTCAGTTCTCTAGTGGTGACTTGCTTTTTTTTTTTTTTTTTTTTTCTATCTTCTGACATCCTCGCAGCCAAACTTCGGGAAGTTGTCTGGTTTTGCAATATTGGAACGTGTTATATATATATATCTCGGCTCAGCAACAGATGGTTAACCGTTGGTTCTGTAGCCCAGAGGCTCTTGGATCAATGGCTAAATATTACAGAATATTTTTTAAACTTCTTGCCATCTCAAAAAATATTTGAAAAACAACTACGCAAATCGGCAAGGTATAAAAGAATTCACCGTTTCCTGAAAAATGAGCTAACTCCTTGCTATTTAGCATTAATTTCATTTTCATACCAAAATTTTGAAAAGTTTTCATTATGTTATCAGAGTGAAGAACCAAAAATACACCAGTTATATTCTGATTTAAATACTTTAATGAGAAATTTTATGGCTCAGTTTATCCAAGATGATGTTATTGCAGGGAAATTTGAAGAAGACCTAAAGAATGTAGATTTGAAAACAAAAATTCATGGAAAAAACTAGGGGAGTTAGAAGTTGGTATGAAGACAAAAAATCTCAGGAATGTTCAGGAGACCAGGCAGAAATTATTTCTCTTAGATGTAAGATCATCACTAATTGCAACCACAAAATATTTAAAGTCAAACTTGCCATTCTGCAATCAAAAGCTAAGAGACATAGAAGTTTTAAAGGTAAAAGAACCAAAGAAAGAGTCAACTCAACTTTCAGTCACTGAAGGACTTTTGGAAATAACCAGAATTTCAAGTGTTTTGCATCTTTCTGATTAACAAATTGATAGAGTAAGAGAAGAGTGGAAACTTTTAAATTGCGATAAGCCAACTCTAGATGAACTAGTGAAATTTTCAGAGGAAGGGCATATTCCAAAGCGGATTGATCATTACTGGCGTAATATATTTAGTATTAAAGACTCTAGCGGAAAAGAAAAATACTCAAATCTTGCTGAACTCATCAAGTCAATTTTAATTTTACCTCATGGTAATGCTGATGCAGAAAGGGGATTTTCGGTTAACACTGCTCTGTTAAGGAAGGACAAGGCTAACTTAAAAGACTCAACTATAACATCATTAAGAATAGTTAAAGGGGCCATTAAACACTATGGATGTGTAAGTAAAGTTCCCATAACAAGAAATTTGTTAAATAGTGTTCGTGATTCACATAAATTTTATAAAGAGTATGTTGATAAGCTGAAGGAAGAAGAATCAAAAAAGGTAAAAGAAAGGAAGCAGAAAGAGAGAGAAAATAAGGAAAAGCAGCTAGAGAAAAAAAGAAAAGCTGAGTTTGATGACAAAATAAAAGAAAATGATGCAGAAATAAATAGGCTTAAAAAAGATAAAGAAGCCTCCCTAGCAGTAATTCAAGAGGGAACAGAAAGAATGAGAAAAGCTGTAGAAAAACAAAATACTGTTGAAATAGCAGTTGCCTCTAACTTGATCATACAAGGTTCAGCTGAAATAAAGAAAACTGAAAGTAAATTAGTTGTGGTGGAAGCAGAAAAAGATAGGCTTATCAGGAAAAGGTTAAAACAATAATATGAAAAAAGTAATTCAGTGAACAATTGTACATAGTTCTTGGTTTTCAATTACCTTTTTAGGATATTATAATTTAATGTGAAACCTGAAAACTTTACTGTGAAAATCGTGAATTGCTTCTGGTTCAACAGCATATTAATGTTCAAAGTGAAACTTGAATGTGGTAAATATACTTGAATATGATAATAACATGTGAAAAGATAAGAACTGAACATTAGAAGTAAATCATACTTAAACTTTAGACATTAGACGTTATGCAAAAAATTTGGGTGTGAACTTCGACCATATATACTAAGGGACTGCGCATTGGCAATAGCTGCATCAAAGCCGCCATGGCTCCAACATTGGGCACGTCATCATCAGACTCCAAATTTCGTGTAAAAATGCTGTTATGATTACTAATTTACGCTGCAGAACTTCAGTGTTTTCGGTGTATTATGTGAATGCGCCTCATATATAATGAAAACTCTTCAGGTAAGTTTACTTATGAGCTATATACATGCATGATCGGGTTGTTTACATTTCGTGATTTATAATGTGATGAACATTTGCGAAGAATTTGGAACATGCATTCCATTTTTTTTTTCTTAAGTTACTATATTTTTATATCAATAGCTGCAAGTTTCTGGTTAAGTAATTGAACTTTATTGACTTAGGTATTTAATTCGTTTCTTACCCATGAAAAATCATAGAACTTCCTTTACTATATTCGCTCAGAGCAACCATAAGCACAGCAGGTGTAACCCATCTTTTTGACTGATGTCATGTGATTTTATGTTGGAGCCAGAAATTTTGATGTCATGCGCAGTCTATCAGTATATATGGTTGAAGGGTGTGAATCAAACTCTTTACAATGTATACAAAGTTGTTTTACTAGATGTATACAAATATACATCTAGTTTTTATTGAAATACACTCCGCCGCCCCGGTGGCGCAGTGGTCTAAGCGATGGCCTCTGATCATTCGTCCGAACGGGGTCCGGGTTCAAATCCCGGTGAGGCATGGATGTTGTGTTTGTCTTACGGCACTGGCTTTCTCCCTTCCCTAGAACCAGTGACCCTAAATTAGGGACGGGCGACTGCTTATAGCCCATTGAGTTGCTCACGGTGGTCGTTAAACCTCCAATCAAAAAAAAAAAAAAAAGAAATACACTCCTAAAATTTTTCTAAAAATTCCTAAAATTCCTACCTAAAATTTTCCAGAAGTATGCTATGATCCCTGCCTTAATGAAATCTTTTTCATTTCCTTCACTGTTTGGACACGTCATTAGTTTGAAAAAGACATCTAAATCCTCTTCTCGATTGACAACGAGTACCCCATTTTGTTTGAAAGAAGCTGTTTTGTCCACACCTCTAAAAAAGCATGGGCCGTGTTGAAACCCCACAGACCAGTAGTTTTTGTGATTGAGATCTGGAGGACAAAAAGTACCCTATTTCTGTGAAAGAAGCTGTCGGGCACTGCTGGGTTCAATCTGCCAATAGGCCTTACTGATTCCAAATCTCTCAGACGGGCCTGACATAGGTTCTTTTAAGTACCGTTGAGTTGAGCCCGAATGCTGAAATACTGGAACGTGTAGTCGGCAATTGCTTAAAATCTAAGACAAAGAGTAACTCCAATAACACGTCTTTTGTTAGACGTAACAAAATTTAATAGATGAGAAAATAAACTCTGTTTGATTAGCATCTCCACGTGCCAACAGACTTCCAGATAGCGAACACTTTACTATTGCTCAACTATCCCGAAAGACCCTCCGCCACGTCTTTCTGTCCAAATTCCAGTCGATCTCTGATCGCCTAGAAACGCTGTCTATTCTGTCAGCCAAGATGTAAATCCTTGACTGGTCTAACCAACGCTCTCAGCTCGAACATGCCGTCCTACCACGTCGAAGGCGAAACACTAAAAGCATCTCGAGCGAACATGGAACATGCCGCTCCCTTTTATATGCTTATCCTTCTCCTCCCCCACGTTCTTCTGGAATCCTGTTTTCTGGGATTGGTGACCTTTGACCGATACATCAGACCCAGTCGTCCAGGTCAACTAATGCCGCTCGGCACCCCCTAATGCGGCGTTAAAAAAAAAAAAAAAAAAAAAAAAAGTCTCTTACACGTGCGTTGGAATTTACATTACATTGCATTTGAAATGATAAATTGTTACAGAAAACATTGCTACATGAAAATAATTATTGGGGGCTTGACTCAGTCACCTTACAGAAGCTAAACAAAATCTTTGTGGCAAAAATTGCCATTTTTTCCCCCTTGAACGTTTATGTTTTTTATTGTTTTATGACCAAGATCACTGTCCAACATTCAGAGGGTCCACTATTTGAGGCAAATATACAGAACCATACGCACTTCACAGAGTGTGCACACGGCCTGGAAAACCTTGAAAAGCCTTGAATTTCAAAATTTTGTTTCAAGGCTTTGAATATTCGGGAAATTCTTGACGTTTTCCAATAAATGTCAGGAAAATTGGAAACCGAAATTTTTAATTGGTTTATCTGGTGAAAAAAAAAAAAAAAAAGCTGAAATTAAAAATTTATTTTGTTTCTTTTATCTGAGAAACAGAATCTGCAGTGAACTTTTCTTTTGTTAAATGCAAATTTTTTTTTAGGTCAGCTGCATTCTTCTACCTTGTTGAGAGAATACTTCCTGTCCTGTCATACGAGGTCAAATGGCAACCGTCGATTGGAGAAGGCGTTGGCCTTGGCTTGGGGCAGGGAACTTGTTTTCTGGTTCAACCATGCATTTCTTGCTGTTTTTAGTTACGCATGCGCGGCTGGGTGTGCATCTGTAGTATCTGTGCTGTGTTGCTCCTCCAGCTTTACCGCGTAAGTATGTTCGTTCGTGCGTTTAACTGGCCGGTGGGAGCTTGCTTGGAGTGAGAGGAAGTGAGGAGGAAATGTTACTGAGCTTCGGAACTTGTACTCTTTTTTATTATGGGTATTAGCGTCACTTGGAGCTGTCCCTCTTCTTCCTGCTACTCATCTGCATGTGGCTTTGTAGCAGCACGTGTGATAACGATTGTTCACGCAGCGCAGAGCTAGTTTTACAGAAAGTGTTAGTTTTACAGAAATCCTCTGATTTTTTACGGGATTACTGTGGGTAAGTCTTCATTTCAGGAACTTTGGCTGAAAACCCCGTTGTATTCGAAGTGGATAGCGAAAGGAAGCAGTAATAACTGTTGCAAAGTGTGTTTGGTGTTTTAAAAATGTGGATATTTCAAGTATGGGCGAATCTGCGTTAAAGAGCCACATGAAGAGCAAAAAACATATTTCACTTTCTCAAAGTACTTCGAGGAACGTGGCTATGAATGAAATAATGTCAGTTAGGATTGATGCAGCATCTGTGAAATCGCCAACTTTAAAAATTCCGCAGAATAACGCCGTTATTAAAGCAGAAACTTTATGGCCGTTGAAAGTTATTAAACCACATTTTTCGTACGGCTCATGTGCTGGTATAGATGCCCTATTTCGGCTGATGTGTTCCGACAGCATCATTGCGACCAATTTTTCTTGTGGGGAAAAAAAACTGCTTACATCTGCTGCTTCGGTTTAGCCCCACATTTATGTCACTTCTGGTACAAGAAGTGAGATTTGAAAACCAAAACTTTGTGGTTTTATTTGATGAAAGCTTGAACAAGTTCACTCAGTCAAAGCAAATGGATGTACATGTAAAGGTGTAGGAAGGCAGCAAGGTACTGACGAAGTTGGGATGCTCGCTGGCAGAGGTAATGATGACCGAATTCCTGGAATGGATCGAACCTTTGCCTTTGTTTAATATTGTTCAAGTTTCAATGGATAGTTCCAGTGCCAACTGGAAATTTTTTGGTATGTTCTGAAAAAAATATCTGATGATCACAACATTTCAGTTTTGAACACAGGAAGTTGTGGTCTGCACAGTTAATAATGCTTTTAGGCATGGGGCTACAGTCACTAAGTGGGAACTGGAAAAACTGTTTGTAAGTCTGTATCAACTCTTCAAAGACACACCAGCCAGGAGAGAAACATTTGCCGAAATAGCTCCTTAAGCAAAAATGCTCTTAAAATTTTATCACCACAGGTGGCTTGAAAACTCATCTGTATGTGAGCACGCTTTGGAAATTTTGCCACATATCAAATTATATCATCACGAAGTTATGGGGAAAAGGCTAAAAGACCCAGGTACAACATCGTTTGACAATGTGAAACGTTTTTTGAAGGACCCCTTTACCAATGCAAAACTGCAGTTTTTTTAACTCTGTGGCCAAACAACTGTCTCCTTTTTAAGAGGCTATCAAAGCGATAAACCCATGCTCCCATTCATTGCCAGAGATCTAGAAAAAATGTTAAGAAGTGTAACTTAGCCAATTTGTCCTAGAAGTGGCTACATCCTGTGTGAAGCTACTTCTTGTTGATGTTAGGGATGTCAATCAGTGCTGCCATCCTAAGAAAATTGACATCAGCTTTCAAGCTGAAAAGGCCATCAGTAACTTAAGTCATGTTAGTGAACGACAAGTAATAGAATTTCAAATGCAGTGCAGGGCCTTTTTGCAAAATCTAGTGTCTAAACTAATAGAAAAAAAAATCCACTGAATTACTCTCTCGTTCGCCACATGAATTGTATGGATCCATCCCTCATGTCTTCTGCTGGTGAGGTATGTGTTATGGATTTGAAGTGTATTTTGAAACTTCTAGTTGACACACAGGGTTGAGCCTGACCAATGTGACACAGTCCTGTGGCAGTTTCAGGATTTTATCACCAGTGTGGCTAAAGTGGAATCCAGCTTCAAGGATTTTGATCCTTCCAGTGCACTTTACAAGGAGCTGTGGAAGGTTGTTAAACTACTTTTGTTGTTGTCCCATGGGCAAGCATCAGTTGAAAGAGGATTTTCCACCAACAAGCAACTAGTTGTTGAAAATCTGTGTGAAAATTCCATCATTGCTCAGAGGCAGATTTATGACCATATATCCAATGCTGGAAGTGTGGAAAATGTAAAGCTATCGAAGGCCCTTTTACTTGGTGTCAGCAGTGCCAGGCAAAAATATGTAACATATTTGGATGAGCAGAATCAAGAGAAAAAGAAATCTTCATTATTACTAAAGTGAAAAGCCATGCAAGACGAAAGTGAACAACTAAAGAAGAAGAAAAAACGTGTTGAGAGTGAAGTTTTTTCATTGCTGAAGTCTGCGAGTGAACTAGTGTTAGAAGCTGAAACTGAACAGAACTTCACCTTAATTACAAAATCTAACAGTTTCCGTAAAATTGCTCAGGGGGAAAAAGGTTTGCTCAATGAAATTGAAGGTGAGATTAGTTTAAAATTGGATGTTGCTAAGAGTATATAATTAAACATGACGAAAAATGTATTACGTACGATCCATAAGGAATTCTAAATTCTGTATAGCTACAAAACCTGCGTATATATGTAAGTCAGAAAAGTGTGTCACCCAAATAATATTTATACAATTCTGATTGACTTTTACTAAAGCATCACATCTAAACGACCAAATACTTGAAGGGGAGAGGGGGGATATGGTAACTGCAACGGCAATTTTCAGACAGTTCACTGATTGGTGAGTTTGACATTTATATATTTAAATTTTTTTGTATATTGCAGCAGTTATTTTTTTTTATATTTGTATTCAGATTTCTACCCAATTGTGAATAAATTATTAAATTTGTAATTTATATGTAAAGGCTTGTTAAGTATCCTAGCAATTATTTTTTCTTCTTTGGTGAATATTCCTAATGTCATTTATTTTAGGTAACCAATAATTAAAAAATAGCTGGGGAAATTTTTGGGCAGCATATATGTTACTAAAAAATCTTCCTTTTTTCTTTAATAGTTGTGCTAAGAAAAGATGCCCCACATCTTTTTTAAAACACCCTGACTGTGCAAGTCCTGAAACAGGAAGCAAACAAATCATTCATCACCAAGTTAGTTAGTTATTCAAATTGCCTATGTTGCGAGCTAGGGCCTTGATTTTTGTACTTCAATGTCCTTGAAAAACCTTGAATTTTTTTCTTCCAATGTGTACAAACCCTGACTTCAAGACTGGGTATCATAAAACTGTCCACTAAATTGAGGATTTGCTATTTGGGGGTGTCCATTTTGGAGGGTGTACTGTGTTAAAGAATGAATATGAGTAGTGCTTATGGTACAGCTCATGTATCCGAATATAATACAAATTAGGACAACTGACTGCTCGGGCAATAGGGGCAACATTCAATTTTTAAATAAATTGACCCGGCAAAGTATATGACTGAATGTAGAAGTGTGTGCAGTGTGGTGATTTAGAAGTGTGTGAATACTGTTAAGCAATAAACAAAGAGCTTACTGGAGATTTCAGGTGTACAGAGCATTTGTTGATACAGGAAGTATGCATATGGTGGATCCCCAGAGATGCTGATATTTGAGCAAGAGACACTATGTTTCTACATATGCTCCAACAACAAGTCACTGTTGTGTAAGTCATAGAGATATACATGTAATTAGTGTAAATATACAGATAAGAAGTCCAGTTAAACCTTAGACCACCTGCATTCCCTAAGTAATAAATTTTACTCAATAAAATTATCAGATAAATTATTGCCATATTATTTCGAAATTATCCTAACTGCTAATCATTCATGGTGGATAATTTCATAATTACCAGTTTATCTTCCTAATTATTTAATTTCCAGTGTGATTTTTTTTTTTTTTTTTTTTTTTTTTTTTTTTTGTGGAGTCAATGAAATATTTGTTTTGAACTGTTGATCATGCCATTCTGTAAAGATGTATGAAAAATGTTTCTGAACCAGTATGTCTTCTTAAGTCGATTTTTCTTATTTCCTTTTTTGCTATAAAATATTCAAAATTCATTATTTTTAATCACTTTTCAATAGTCATTATCTGCTGTGGCATTTAATTATTTCTGTCTCCTTAAAAATATACTTGTGAGATTATTTAAAACTCAAACCCATAGATGATTTGCTAAAGTGTGCCCATACTTCTGTGACTAAGCACAACTTAATCTTCTTTCAGTACTCAGAATTTGACCTCAAGGCAGTTTGGTCCGATGCAGTTCCCACCACCAGGTGATCTTTCATCCATGCAGATGCAGATGCAGCAGAAAATGTCCCAAAGTTTGTATTTGTTTATTCCTTTTATAGCTATAGTTGTTTTCTTTATGTACTGTTTTCTATAAATGTTATATAAGATCATTTTTGAAGCTGGTTAAACTGGTCCTATGAAATCTGTAAGCCTGTCAGTATGAGGCTTTCATGAGAAATATTCAGGTCCAGGATGATAAAGTGATGGTGTTTCAATCAAACCTAAAAAACAGGATATATTTTGCATATATCCTGTTTTTTTACCAATTAAAGATTAAAATATATATATATATATATATATATATATATATATATATATATATGGGATGCAAGGTCAGGTGATGCGTAACATCACAGCCTCTCCTTGACAAATGTCAACCCCGCCTTCTCGTGGTGCATCCTGTTCCCACTTGGGGCTCTGACGACCGCCCATAGCGGTATAACTATACCATCGGGATCAGAGGAAATTCTATCCCACACTCACCAACCCGCTTGGCCAGCGTGGTGAGTTATGGCCAAACCCCTCCAAAATGATTCCACAACTTAAATCTTGGCCCTCAGTCTCCGGCAGCTGGAATGTACCTGGCCAAGGCAGCGGCCAGTGCGACATGAAGGCAGAGAGGTGCTAAGAATCCCCGGAGGACCGGACTAGGCTGCCATCTGATGCTGACCTTGGCTACTTACAATGGACGCTCCCTATCTTCTGATTCAAGGCTTCTTGAATTGGAAGAGGAACTACAAAGGATCAAGTGGGACATCGTGGGGCTAAGTGAGGTAAGGAGAAAAGGAGAGCATCTCATCGAACTGAAAAGTGGACATCTCTTCTACTATCGTGGGACAGATACTGGCAGAACTAGTGGTGTTGGATTTATAATAAACAAGAAACTGAAGGATAAAGTTGTAGAAGTTGAAAGTTCCTCTGACAGAGCTGCACGACTTGTTATCCAACTCTCGAAAAGATACCAGGCTCAGATTATTCAAACTTATGCACCCACCACAAGTCATCCTGAAGAAGAAATTGAAGAATTTTATGAGGAAATTTGTCATCTAAATAATAAAGGTAAGCAGCACTTGAAAATAATTATGGGAGATTTCAATGCAAAAATAGGGCAACGGCAACAGAATGAAACTTCAGTAGGTAAATTCGGTCATGGCAACAGAAACCAGCGTGGAAATACTCGCTGAGTTTGCAGAGGCAGAAGGGTTTTTCATCTTGAACTCCTTCTTCAAGAAAAAGCCACACAGGAAATGGACATGGAGACATCCAAATGGGACGACAAGTGAAATCGATTTTATTATGTGTAACAAAAAATTCGTCATAGAAGACTGCAGTGTGCTAAACAAGTTCAACACAGGTAGTGACCATAGATTGGTGAGATGTAAGATGCACCTCAACACTAAACTTGAACGTGGCAAGCTCATAAGACAAACAAAATCTATTGACATAACCAACCTTAAAAAACACCATAATACCTTCAAGTTGGAACTGAAGAACAGGTTCTCTGCTTTAGAAGGCCTAACATCGGAAGAAGTGGACATCTCTGAAGTTAACAGAAAAGTAACCAAAGCTCTTATGGAAACAGCAACAAAATTAGCTGGGTCTAAGAACAAGTTGCATGTGAACAAATTATCAGGAAAAACCAAAATGTTGATGCAAAAAAGAAAAGAGATGAGGACAACTAAAGAAGATGTGACTTCCAAAGTGGAATATATAGAGCTATGCAAGACAGTAAGAAAAAGTATCACTGAAGACGTAAGGAAATTCAACTGTGAACTAGTGAGGAAAGCAATTGAAAACAACCAAAGCCTAAAGATAGCAAAGGGACATCTCAGTAAGGGAAGAAAACAGATTATGGCACTGAGAAAAGAAGATGGTTCTGTAACAAGAAATAGAGGCGAAATTTTGACAAGAGTGAAAGATTTCTACTCCAAATTATATGAAAGGGATGATATATGCACTCCAGACATCATGAAAGATACCAGTACCAGATTTCCTCCAGTCCTTCCAGCAGAAGTTGCACATGCAATCAAGAACATGAAGCGAGGAAAAGCTCCAGGAGAAGATGGAATTACTGTAGACATCATACAAGAAGCAAGTGGAGAAATCGAAACAGTACTCGCCCAAATTTTCACTCGATGCCTTAATGAAGGAAAGATTCCTGAGGATTGGAACACCGCCACAATGATCCTGCTACATAAGAAAGGTGACATTGAGGATCTCGGAAACTACAGACCTATCAGCCTCCTATCAGTAGTTTATAAAATCTTCACTAAAGTTCTTTCACACCGCTTGAAGGTAGCACTAGACATGGCTCAACCGAGAGAACAAGCTGGATTCAGGAGTGGCTACAGCACAATAGATCATATCCACGTGCTGAGAGAACTAATTGAAAGAGCGAGGGAATATGAACTTCCATTGTGCATGGCTTTTATCGATTATGAAAAAAGCCTTTGATTCGGTGAAACCATCAGCAGTTACAATGGCTCTGAAAACCTGCGGTATTGAAGATGCATACATTAATATTATTAATAACATCTATGAAAATGCAAGTGCAAAGATTAGGCTGTTTGAAAATACAACACACGTAAAAATTAGAAAGGGAGTGAGACAAGGTGACACCATATCTCCGAAGCTCTTTAATGCCACATTGGAGGGTGTTTTTCAGTCGCTGAGCTTTGAAAACAAGGGGATAAAGATTAATGGAGATTATCTAACCCACCTTCGTTTTGCTGATGACGTAGTCATTTTTGCAACTACCCCATCAGAGCTGCAGAGTATGATCCAGGAACTTGCTGACAAGAGTAAAGAAGTGGGATTAAAAATGAACTTTCAGAAGACAAAGTGATGTTCAATGCTTTTACAAGAAATGAAGATTTATCGATTGATGGAGAAAAGCTGGAGATAACAGACACGTACGTTTATCTTGGACAGCAGATATCAAGTGAGGGTCACATTGATGAAGAAAATTAATCGCGACAAAACTTGCCTGGAGAGCTTTTGGAAGAAACAGCATAATTTTCAAGAGCAATATGCCATTATGTCTTAAAAGAAAAGTGTTTGATCAATGCATCCTTCCAGTGCTTACGTATGGTGCAGAGACGTGGACCTTAACTAAAAGAGACATACAAAGGCTGCAGACAACTCAAAAAAGCATGGAGAGGTGCATGCTTGGTGTAACCAGGAGAGATAAGAAGAGGAACTCGTGGATCCGAAAATGACGAGAGTGGAAGACATCATGATCACAGTTAAATCCCTGAAATGGCAATGGGCTGGACATACTGCCAGAAGGACAGATCATCGATGGACAGCTGAAATTTTAGATTGGATTCCAAGGGACAGGAAAAGACCCAGAAGAAGACCACATAGGAGATGGGTGGATGAAATTCGAAAGTATGCAGGGGTGACATGGAGGAGACTGGCACAAGACAGACCGTTGTGGAGGAAACTTGGGGAGACCTTCGTCCAGCAGTGGACTGATAATGGTTGACAATGATGATGATGATATATATATATGGGATGTAAGGTCAGGTGATGCGTAACATCACAGCCTCTCCTTGACAAATGTCAACCCCGCCTTCTCGTGGTGCATCCTGTTCCCACTAAAGGGGCTCTGACGACCGCCCATAGCGGTATAACTATACCATCGGGATTAGAGGAAATTCTATCCCACACTTCACCAACCCGCTTGGCCAGCGTGGTGAGTTATGGCCAAACCCTCCAAAATGATTCCACAACTTAAATCTTGGCCCTCAGTCTCCGGCAGCTGGAATGTACCTGGCCAAGGCAGCGGCCAGTGCGACATGAAGGCAGAGGGTGCTAAGAATCCCCGGAGGACCGGGACTAGGCTGCCATCTGATAATGACCTTGGCTACTTACAATGGACGCTCCCTATCTTCTGAATCAAGGCTTCTTGAATTGGAAGAGGAACTACAAAGGATCAAGTGGGACATCGTGGGGCTAAGTGAGGTAAGGAGAAAAGGAGAAGATCTCATCGAACTGAAAAGTGGACATCTCTTCTACTATCGTGGGACAGATACTGGCAGAACTAGTGGTGTTGGATTTATAATAAACAAGAAACTGAAGGATAAAGTTGTAAGAAGTTGAAAGTTCCTCTGACAGAGCTGCACGACTTGTTATCCAACTCTCGAAAAAGATACCAGGCTCAGATTAGTCAAACTTATGCACCCACCACAAGTCATCCTGAAGAAGAAATTGAAGAATTTTATGAGGAAATTTGTCATCTAAATAATAAAGGTAAGCAGCACTTGAAAATAATTATGGGAGATTTCAATGCAAAAATAGGGCAACGGCAACAGAATGAAACTTCAGTAGGTAAATTCGGTCATGGCAACAGAAACCAGCGTGGAAATACTCTCGTTGAGTTTGCAGAGGCAGAAGGGTTTTTCATCTTGAACTCCTTCTTCAAGAAAAAGCCACACAGGAAATGGACATGGAGACATCCAAATGGACGACAAGTGAAATGGATTTTATTATGTGTAACAAAAATTGGCGTCATAGAAGACTGCAGTGTGCTAAACAAGTTCAACACAGGTAGTGACCATAGATTGGTGAGATGTAAGATGCACCTCAACACTAAACTTGAACGTGGCAAGCTCATAAGACAAACAAAATCTATTGACATAACCAACCTTAAAAACACCATAATACCTTCAAGTTGGAACTGAAGAACAGGTTCTCTGCTTTAGAAGGCCTAACATCGGAAGAAGTGGACATCTCTGAAGTTAACAGAAAAGTAACCAAAGCTATTATGGAAACAGCAACAAAATTAGCTGGGTCTAAGAACAAGTTGCATGTGAACAAATTATCAGGAAAACCAAAATGTTGATGCAAAAAAGAAGAGAGATGAGGACAACTAAAGAAGATGTGACTTCCAAAGTGGAATATATAGAGCTATGCAAGACAGTAAGAAAAAGTATCACTGAAGACGTAAGGAAATTCAACTGTGAACTAGTGAGGAAAGCAATTGAAAACAATCAAAGCCTAAAGATAGCAAAGGGACATCTCAGTATGGGAAGAAAAACAGATTATGGCACTGAGAAAAGAAGATGGTTCTGTAACAAGAAATAGAGGCGAAATTTTGACAAGAGTGAAAGATTTCTACTCCAAATTATATGAAAGGGATGATATATGCACTCCAGACATCATGAAAGATACCAGTACCAGAGTTCCTCCAGTCCTTCCAGCAGAAGTTGCACATGCAATCAAGAACATGAAGCGAGGAAAAGCTTCAGGAGAAGATGGAATTACTGTAGACATCATACAAGAAGCAAGTGGAGAAATCGAAACAGTACTCGCCCAAATTTTCACTCGATGCCTTAATGAAGGAAAGATTCCTGAGGATTGGAACACCGCTACAATGATCCTGCTACATAAGAAAGGTGACATTGAGGATCTCGGAAACTACAGACCTATCAGCCTCCTATCAGTAGTTTATAAAATCTTCACTAAAGTTCTTTCACACCGCTTGAAGGTAACACTGGACATGGCTCAACCGAGAGAACAAGCTGGATTCAGGAGTGGCTACAGCACAATAGATCATATCCACGTGCTGAGAGAACTAATTGAAAGAGCGAGGGAATATGAACTTCCATTGTGCATGGCTTTTATCGATTATGAAAAAGCCTTTGATTCGGTGAAACCATCAGCAGTTACAATGGCTCTGAAACCTGCGGTATTGAAGATGCATACATTAATATTATTAATAACATCTATGAAAATGCAAGTGCAAAGATTCGGCTGTTTGAAAATACAACACACGTAAAAATTGGAAAGGGAGTGAGACAAGGTGACACCATATCTCCGAAGCTCTTTAATGCCACATTGGAGGGTGTTTTTCAGTCCCTGAGCTGGGAAAACAAGGGGATAAAGATTAATGGAGATTATCTAACCCACCTTCGTTTTGCTGATGACGTAGTCATTTTTGCAACTACCCCATCAGAGCTGCAGAGTATGATCCAGGAACTTGCTGACAAGAGTAAAGAAGTGGGATTAAAAATGAACTTTCAGAAGACAAAAGTGATGTTCAATGCTTTTACAAGAAATGAAGATTTATCGATTGATGGAGAAAAGCTGGAGATAACAGACACGTACGTTTATCTTGGACAGCAGATATCAAGTGAGGGTCACATTGATGAAGAAATTAATCGGCGTACAAAACTTGCCTGGAGAGCTTTTGGAAGAAACAGCATAATTTTCAAGAGCAATATGCCATTATGTCTTAAAAGAAAAGTGTTTGATCAATGCATCCTTCCAGTGCTTACGTATGGTGCAGAGACGTGGACCTTAACTAAAAGAGACATACAAAGGCTGCAGACAACTCAAAGAAGCATGGAGAGGTGCATGCTTGGTGTAACCAGGAGAGATAAGAAGAGGAACTCGTGGATCCGAAAAATGACAAGAGGAAGACATCATGATCAGAGTTAAATCCCTGAAATGGCAATGGGCTGGACATACTGCCAGAAGGACAGATCATCGATGGACAGCCGAAATTTTAGATTGGATTCCAAGGACAGGAAAAGACCCAGAAGAAGAACACATGGGAGATGGGTGGATGAAATTCGAAAGTATGCAGGGGTGACATGGAGGAGACTGCCACAAGACAGACCGTTGTGGAGGAAACTTGGGGAGACCTTCGTCCAGCAGTGGATTGATAATGGTTGACAATGAAGATGATGATGATATATATATACCCCTCCAAAATGATTCCACAACTTAAATCTTGGCCCTCAGTCTCCGGCAGCTGGAATGTACTCTGGCCAAGGCAGCGGCCAGTGCGACATGAAGGCAGAGGGTGCTAAGAATCCTCGGAGGACCGGACTAGGCTGCCATCTGATGCTGACCTTGGCTACTTACAATGGACGCTCCTTATCTTCTGATTCAAGGCTTCTTGAATTGGAAGAGGAACTACAAAGGATCAAGTGGGACATCGTGGGGCTGAGTGAGGTAAGGAGAAAAGGAGAAGATCTCATCGAACAGAAAAGTGGACATCTCTTCTACTATCGTGGGACAGATACTGGCAGAATTAGTGGTGTTGGATTTATAATAAACAAGAAACTGAAGGATAAAGTTGTAGAATTTGAAAGTTCCTCTGACAGAGCTGCACGACTTGTTATCCAACTCGAAAAGATACCAGGCTCAGATTATTCAAACTTATGCACCCACCACAAGTCATCCTGAAGAAGAAATTGAAGAATTTTATGAGGAAATTTGTCATCTAAATAATAAAGGTAAGCAGCACTTGAAAATAATTATGGGAGATTTCAATGCAAAAATAGGGCAACGGCAACAGAATGAAACTTCAGTAGGTAAATTCGGTCATGGCAACAGAAACCAGCGTGGAAATACTCTCGTTGAGTTTGCAGAGGCAGAAGGGTTTTTCATCTTGAACTCCTTCTTCAAGAAAAAAGCCACACAGGAAATGGACATGGAGACATCCAAATGGGACGACAAGTGAAATTGATTTTATTATGTGTAACAAAAAAATTCGTCATAGAAGACTGCAGTGTGCTAAACAAGTTCAACACAGGTAGTGACCATAGATTGGTGAGATGTAAGATGCACCTCAACACTAAACTTGAACGTGGCAAGCTCATAAGACAAACAAAATCTATTGACATAACCAACCTTAAAAAACACCATAATACCTTCTGCTAGAACTGAAGAACAGGTTCTCTGCTTTAGAAGGCCTAACATCGGAAGAAGTGGACATCTCTGAAGTTAACAGAAAAGTAACCAAAGCTATTATGGAAACAGCAACAAAATTAGCTGGGTCTAAGAACAAGTTGCATGTGAACAAATTATCAGGAAAACCAAAATGTGGATGCAAAAAGAAGAGAGATGAGGACAACTAAAGAAGATGTGACTTCCAAAGTGGAATATATAGAGCTATGCAAGACAGTAAGAAAAAGTATCACTGAAGATGTAAGGAAATTCAACTGTGAACTAGTGAGGAAAGCAATTGAAAACAACCAAAGCCTAAAGATAGCAAAGGGACATCTCAGTAAGGGAAAAAAACAGATTATGGCACTGAGAAAAGAAGATGGTTCTGTAACAAGAAATAGAGGCGAAATTTTGACAAGAGTGAAAGATTTCTACTCCAAATTATATGAAAGGGATGATATATGCACTCCAGACATCATGAAAGATACCAGTACCAGAGTTCCTCCAGTCCTTCCAGCAGAAGTTGCACATGCAATCAAGAACATGAAGCGAGGAAAAGCTCCAGGAGAAGATGGAATTACTGTAGACATCATACAAGAAGCAAGTGGAGAAATCGAAACAGTACTCGCCCAAATTTTCACTCGATGCCTTAACGAAGGAAAGATTCCTGAGGATTGGAACACCGCTACAATGATCCTGCTACATAAGAAAGGTGACATTGAGGATCTCGGAAACTACAGACCTATCAGCCTCCTATCAGTAGTTTATAAAATCTTCACTAAAGTTCTTTCACACCGCTTGAAGGTAACACTGGACATGGCTCAACCGAGAGAACAAGCTGGATTCAGGAGTGGCTACAGCACAATAGATCATATCCACGTGCTGAGAGAACTAATTGAAAGAGCGAGGGAATATGAACTTCCATTGTGCATGGCTTTTATCGATTATGAAAAAGCCTTTGATTCGGTGAAACCATCAGCAGTTACAATGGCTCTGAAAACCTGCGGTATTGAAGATGCATACATTAATATTATTAATAACATCTATGAAAATGCAAGTGCAAAGATTAGGCTGTTTGAAAATACAAATACACGTAAAAATTGGAAAGGAGTGAGACAAGGTGACACCATATCTCCGAAGCTCTTTAATGCCACATTGGAGGGTGTTTTTCAGTCGCTGAGCTGGGAAAACAAGGGGATAAAGATTAATGGAGATTATCTAACCCACCTTCGTTTTGCTGATGACGTAGTCATTTTTGCAACTACCCCATCAGAGCTGCAGAGTATGATCCAGGAACTTGCTGACAAGAGTAAAGAAGTGGGATTAAAAATGAACTTTCAGAAGACAAAAGTGATGTTCAATGCTTTTACAAGAAATGAAGATTTATCGATTGATGGAGAAAAGCTGGAGATAACGGACACGTACGTTTATCTTGGACAGCAGATATCAAGTGAGGGTCACATTGATGAAGAAATTAATCGGCGTACAAAACTTGCCTGGAGAGCTTTTGGAAGAAACAGCATAATTTTCAAGAGCAATATGCCATTATGTCTTAAAAGAAAAGTGTTTGATCAATGCATCCTTCCAGTGCTTACGTATGGTGCAGAGACGTGGACCTTAACTAAAAGAGACATACAAAGGCTGCAGACAACTCAAAGAAGCATGGAGAGGTGCATGCTTGGTGTAACCAGGAGAGATAAGAAGAGGAACTCGTGGATCCGAAAAATGACAAGAGTGGAAGACATCGTGATCAGAGTTAAATCCCTGAAATGGCAATGGGCTGGACATACTGCCAGAAGGACAGATCATCGATGGACAGCAGAAATTTTAGATTGGATTCCAAGGGACAGGAAAAGACCCAGAAGAAGACCACATGGGAGATGGGTGGATGAAATTCGAAAGTATGCAGGGGTGACATGGAGGAGACTGGCACAAGACAGACCGTTGTGGAGGAAACTTGGGGAGACCTTCGTCCAGCAGTGGATTGATAATGGTTGACAATGATGATGATGATGATGATATATATATATATATATATAATGAGATAAAGTGTGTGTGTGTGTGTGTGTGTGTGTGTGTGTGTGTGTGTGTGTGTGTGTTTGTTTGTTTGTTTGTTTGTTTGTTTCACCACAGTGGTTTTAACGTCATATAGTGCTGTTTGTTGCTGTGCAGTTTATTCAGAAATTTAATAGCAAAAAAATGCATATAAAGCTTTTTTCAACACAACAATTTTGTCATGCATACTGCTATCATCTAAGTGCATGTGTGAAGAATTCATATTTGAAGAAGATTTTGACTAAAAAAATTACAATGGCCATCATATTCTTCCTACGAAGTTATTCAAAAGCATGTTTGCAAGCAGTGCTCATTCATGGCATGTTTTTGAAAACATGTTCTTATTCAAGTCTTTAAACCCGAAAAGAGAAGTCACTTGCAAAACCTGCTTTAAATTTTTATATTGTGCAAACTAATTAATCTGCATACATTATCAATTTTGCTGCTATTGACCCACTTGTTATGTAGTTAAGACTGAAAGATAACCAACTTTACATTAGCTCTGTGTTACAAATGAATACTGTTAGTTTAAGTATGGTTAATGGAGACTTGACTGAAGCACACTTCTAAGGAGTGACTGCCTATATTGTGTGTTAAATTATTCAGTTCCTTTCCGTTAGCTAAGAATTGGGTAACATATGTTTTCTCCTAGCCATAAATGTAGCATCCACTGGTATTAAAAATGGCATTTGAATACCTTAATATGAAATTCAAACTGAGTATAAATAAGGGAAAAACCCAAAGTTATGGTCTTAGAGTGAGGAACTGTTAGCACTGAATGCAGGATAAGTCTTAATGGCACAGTGATTGACCAGGTGAATGAGTTTGTGCATTTAGGACGTATGTTTGACAGAGAGAAAAAATTAGATGGTGAAATTAGTAGGCGACCGAACTCTTCATTAAAAGTCATAGCTGCTTTAGGAGGATTTCACAGGAATGATGGGTTCTCAAGGAAGTCCTGAATGGCTGTGTATGAAAGTGTAATTGTTCCTACTCTGATGTATAGCAGTGAAACCTAGGTACTGCAAAAAAATACGTAGGAGTTGTTTGTGTGCTGGGGAGATACATTACTTATGGAAGGTTTGTGGTAAGACACTCTCTGATGATGTGAGGAATGAATACGTGTTGCAGATGTGTAATGCGAGGCAAAATGTTCTTAGTAAGGTGGAGACTAATATTCTTAGGTGGTTTGGCCATGTTGAAAGAATGAGTGATCACTAAGAGAATTTTTTGAGCCCAAGTTGCTGGAAAGAAAGGCAGAAGAAGGCCAAGGAAATCATGGGAGGACCAGATTTAGGAATGTCTACTTAAGAAAAAGATTATGAGTATGAAGTAGAAAAGGTCTTGTGTGTGGCGTGTGATGGATGATAATGAAGCTCGAGCTGTGTGCCAAGATCGCTGTAAATGGAGACGTTTGATACACCAACAGTAGGTAAATTCTAGTTCTGTCAGTTAAATGTGTACTTGGCACATGGTCTTTCTTTGAGGAGCTAACCTCTGAATCTCAGAGAACAGCGTAATGATATGTACACTGGCGTGCAAAAATTCAGAACGATACGGTTTTTCGAATGTAACGTCGTGCAGAAGTGTTCCACATCGACTCAAATCATACCATAAGATCCCCAAGATGTAAGAATATGGGACAAGTGAGCAAAACCGTCCAAACAAGGAATCCAAAGGATACAAAGGCACTTTATTGAAAAGGTAGCTTCAAGCACAACTGGACAGAAGACAGAAACGTCCATGTGACAGGCGGCTGCCAAGAAAAATCCAGTCTTTAGTAGGGGGATATGATCACCCCTGACTGCGTTGCAGGATTTATATCTGTCCATGCTGAGGACGAGGTTGTGAAGGAGCTGTTGGGGCATCGCGGCCTGTTCCTCTTGTAGCGCCAATCGTTGCTGGCGGCTGGTGACGTGCAGCCAAGCGTCTCCCGAGAAGGTCCCACACATGTTCGATTGGATTTAGGTCCGGGGACCTTGCGGGCCAATCCATGCGTTGAATATCTTCACTCTCCAACAGCTCTGCGACAGCCACTGTACCATGAGGTGTAGCGTTGTCGTCCATGAAGAGGAACTCAGGACCCACTGCACCTCTAAACAGACGCACGTGAGGCAGGAGAACCTCGGTACAATAGCGGACACCAGTGACTGAATTTCCTTGGAAGATGTGGAGGTCAGTATGGCTACCAAGCATGATACCGCCCCAAACGAGAACTCCGCCACCTCTAAACCGGTCCCTTTTGATGATGTTGGAGGCGTGACTGTGCGTTACCTGCTCTCTCCAGATGTGGATATGTCCAGAATCCCTCGTCAGACTCGATCAGCTCTCATCCGTAAAGATAACTCGACCCCATTGCTGATGTGTCCAGTTCTTGTGTTCCTGGCACCACGGAAACCACTGTCTCCAATGAGCAGGTGTTAATGGCACACACCGTACTGGTCGTCGTGCAAATAGACCACCTTTGTGCAGCCTCCTGGCCACGGTAAAACGTGATAACGAATGTCCAGTTGTCTGTTGCATGTGCCTTGCAATTTCTCCCGCTGTCTGCAGTCTGTCTTCTCGCCTGTAGGACAATATACCGGTCGTCCACCGCTGTGGTTGCTCGTGGACGACCACTGCTAAACTCTCGGACAGCTGTTCCTGTCGTTTGAAATGCTCTCCAAGCTCGTGAAACGATGCTGAGAGCGATCCCGAACTCCTAGGCCGCACTAGTCACACTTCGACCTTATTCCAACTTTGCAATGGCGCGAGCTCGAGTAAAGTCATCCAGATGTCGTCTACTGGATTGCCTGTTGGCCATATCACACAGTGGCAGCAACTCGACGTCGTTCAAACCGATTTACATCGTGCAATAGCTTTCACCGAATTGCTGAGCGTACACCGCCCGTGTGCTGTATACCCTTCGACCACCCCCACCCCCTCCCTCCCACGTCATGCTGAATATATGCGCATGCCGTACCGTACCGGACCCTAGTCTATCTCCTGAGTGGTTTTTCGGTCCGTTCTGCCTGCTTGTTCCGCTGTTATGGTAATTTTCCCTCTTAGTCCTTAACTTTTTTGCACACCAGTGTATTTATGTATGTAAGTATTCAGTCAGTCGAAACAGTTATTTTAGAAGCCAAAAATCGCATCTAGGGACGGCCAATTGTTTATAGGCCTAAGAGTTGTTCATTGTTGTTGTTAAACCCCAAAAGAATAAAGGCAATAAATAAAAACCTTGTTGTCCTAATACACTCTTTGACAAAAAAAACAAAAAAAAACGACACACTCCGAAAAAAGGTACTCCGATAGGAATGAAACTTCACAGACAAAAACTTGCCGCCGAATATGGAAGTTACCACAAATTCGTATGCAGTGAATGAATAGCCAGAGTTACAGCACATCAGAACTGCACTTCTAGATGGTGTATATAAAGGAACGAATCTCACTAGCAGAAACAAACCCTCCAGCGGATTCGGATTACGTGTTCTACCTTGACACTAACTATGGCTCGCTGGCGAATTCACTGCCTCTATGACCATATGATGGAGTTTAAAAGAGGACGTGCCATTGGACTACATGAAGCGGGATGGAGTAACTGACGAATCGCTCGACATTTGAGTTAGGAGTGATGTGAAAATTAGACGATGCTGGCAGGAATGGGTCCTGAACAACAGATTTCAGTGCCAAAAGGGAAGCAGACGGCCTAGGGCTATAGCAGCACAAGAAGATAGAGCGATTGTCAGAGCAGCTGTTACAGCACCAGAATCGTCGCTATCAACCATCCACTCTGTGACCAATAATACTGCAGTGACAACCCGGACCATTAGTAGAAGGCTAGAGTAGAAGAATATATGCTCACAGCACCAATTACACTGCTAGCACGTACCAGTACACACCGTCAAGAGCAATTGCAATGGTACCTGGCCAGATCAATGTAGAATTGTTCCAATCGGGGACAAATTGTCTTCAGTGATGAGTCCCATTTCTGGAGATGGGCCGGACATCGTCAGAATCCGCTCTTACTGTAGCATGCCACACAGCCCGCCATCAGGAAGTTATGGTCTGGGGCGTCATTTCATTTGATAGCTAGACCATTTGGTAGTCCTCCGTGGCACCCTCACAGCACAGCGGTATGTTGACGAAATTCTACGACCTGTTGTGTTGCCGTTCCTTTCGCGGCACCCCGGTCTTACTTTACAGCAAAATAACGCCCGGCCACACACGGCATGCCTCTCCATGGAATTGTCTTCATGCTTGTGACACACTTTCTTGGCCCGCCAGATCTCTCCTATTGAGCACATTTGGGATGTGATGGGGCATCACCTGCGACCTTCCCAGAATGTCGACGGATTAGCCCACCAATTGGAGGTCATTTGGCAAGACACCCCTCAGAACACCATGTGCTAACTTTACGAATCAATGCCACGTCAGGTAACAGCTTGTATCCAAGCCAAAGGTGGACCAATGCCATATTGACTTGCTCACTTTGTGTAGCTCCTGTTGTCTCATAAATCATTCAATTTTTCTGGATTCTAATAATTTTGTTTTCCGTACATTAAACGTACCACATTTTGTCTCAGTTGAATATTTCCTTCTTGGTGCGCTAAAGTTCTTGAATATTATTTTGTGATCCTAAGTGTTTAAATAATTTATTTCATTCTCAGTAATTTCTATATTCAGTATCTCTGTATTGATTGTCAAATCATTTACTCTTAGGTGATGCTCAGCTGCAGGAACGTGTGTCACTGCTTAACTTGCAACAGTTAGTGAACTATACTTGTGAAATGTTGGGCTTATGGAAAGTCCTCTGTGACCATCAGTTCCATATTGTTGTATCCATGATACCTGCGGTGAGTTTTAGAACTGGTTTAATTTTTTCCTGTCAACTGAAACTTTCAATGTAATTTCCCACCTCTTTATTTATTGTAATTATTTCCAATGTACTTTTCTTATTTTCAATTTAAATAACCTTAAGTACACAATTCAACAGGATAAATTTTTGAATGTTCATTTAAACTGTAAAGTGAAGTTTTTATTTTTTAAAGACATATGTTGAATGAGTGAATGCTTAGTAGGGTAAATGTATTTAAAAGAAAAATCAAAATGTTAAAGGTGACATTTTCGTGATCAAAAAATTAGTATTCTAACAGTGTACCACCTAACCCATAGATTTACTATCACTACAGTTAAACTCTTGAAAAAATGTAGCACGGTTTTTAAATGAGCACTGGTTAATTAATACCTACAATAATTTACCTTTGTGTAAAATGATAGATAAAACCTCTTCTATTTATTACTATTGTTTTAAAGGTGACAGTTAAAACTTTCAGTGTAGATGGTCTAATGCCTTATGTAAAGCATATGTGTTTGCACTTCAGTATAAACTATATCAACAATGAAACAGTACAAAGCAAATAGTAACTTAGCCAAAATGCTGCATCAGTGGTATAAATCTTGCACATTTATTTTCTTATGACAAAAGTATTTTCACACTAACCATTTGGTCACTCTGGTGAATTAATACCTATGAAGTAAACAAGCTGAACGTGCTTACTTCCAATTTGTAAATCTGTTAGTTCAAAGAAGATCTGCATTTACCTATTAGAAATCAAATTCATCTGACTTTGAGGAAATTTATCAACAAATTTATCTCCCCTCCGTGACAATTTTAAGTACTTCCAGCATGAGTGACAAAAAAATTGTCATGGCCAGCAGAAAAGGGGTTTATTTTGCATTAATTTTCCATTTTAAGTTCGATGTTGGCTGTTGCTGGAAGCAGTCACTGTAATTCCGAAACTTTATATCTGGGAGTCACATGTTCCTGACATTGCTGTACATAAATTGATCCATTCAAATTTATGATGAGCAGTGACAACTATTGACAGGAC
Source organism: Macrothele yani (assembly GCA_039090855.1). NCBI lineage: Eukaryota > Metazoa > Arthropoda > Arachnida > Araneae > Macrothelidae > Macrothele > Macrothele yani. The sequence continues at coordinate 40,417,498 of CM077006.1, forward strand.
AACCAGTAAAGCCTATACAGATGAACATCATCATATCAATATGATATTGGGGATGAATAACAGCACTAAACATAAAACTTATGATGAGCAGTGACAACTATTGGCAGGACAAGTAGTAAAGCCTATACAGATCAACATCATCCTATCAATATGATGTTAGGGATGAGTAACAGCACTAAACATAAAACTTATGATGAGCAGTGACAACTATTGGTAGGACATGCAGATCAACATTGTCCTATCAATATGCAGATCAACATCGTCCTATCTATACAGATCAACATTGTCCTATCAATATGATATTGGGGATGAGTAACAGCACTAAACATAGAACTTATGATGAGCAGTGACAACTATTGACAGGACAGCCAGTAAAACCTATACAGATCGACAACATCATATCAATATGATATTGGGGATGAGTAACAGCACTAAACATAACTTTTCCATACATTTATTGAACCTGCATCTCTTGGCTTCCATTCGAATATGATACCATTATTAGAATGGTAGACCTGCTAACTGTTACGATTTTATCGTATTTAATACGATAAATCGTGCTGCAGTACGGTAATATGATTTTGCAGCCAAAAATACAATTTTTTTTTTAAACGGTCATGTTTTCCCCCCATTTTTTCCATTTTCAGACAGAAGTCTTGTAGCAGAGTCGCTGCGACGGGCGACACATGTCGCAGATTTATTTTGGTCCCGCAGACAAAAATGACATCCCTAGAACCCTATTAAACCATCTTGCAGACTCCCTATCATAGATGCAAGTTTTCCGCCTTTCAAAGTTTCCGAAAACGGAAGTTAGGCGTAGTGAGGATTTCTTCCGAAATCGTAATTTTTTTAATATTTTTTTTTTTTTTTTTTGCGAAAGACAATGTACGTCGCAGAATTATTTTGTACTCATCCCCGTAGCAGAATCGTGTCGACTGCCGACAAACGTTGCAGGCTTATTTTGTACTCATTTTCGAAGAAGAATCGCTGCGACGGCTGATGTACATCGCAGATTTATTTTGTACTCATCCCCGTAGAAAAATCGCGGTGACGTATATCGCAGGTTTATTTTGTACTCATCTCCGTAGCAGAGTCGCGGCAACGAGCGACGTTCTCCATAGGTTTATTTTGTACTCATCCCCGTAGCAGAATAGCGGCGACAGGCGACATACATCGCCGATTTATTTTGTACTCATCCCCATAGAAGAATCGCAGTGACGTAGGCCTACATCGCAGATTTATTTTATACTCATCCACCTAGTAGCAGAATCGCAGCGGTGACCGACGTACATCGCAGATTTATTTTGTACCTACCCCAGTAGAAGAATCGCGGCGACGGCCGACATACATCGCAGATTAATTTTCTACTAATCCTCGTGGCAGAATTTCAGCGACGGCCGATGCACATCACAGATTAATTTTGGTTCTGCAGACAAAAACGACATCCCCAGAACCCGATTAAACCATCTTGCAGACCTCCAAAGGTGCAAGTTTTTCGCCTCTCAAAATTTCCGAAAACGTAAGTTAGGCGGAGTGAGGATTTCTCTCGTAATCGTAATTTTTTTCTAATAATTAACAACATAAAAGTGTTTGCTGATTAGATTTAATTAGTTTCTCAATAAAATTTTGATGTAGGGAAAAAATCCCTACATTCTCATCATCAAGAATTTATATAGCTGAAATAGGCTTCAAAAATGTTCAGCATGCGTCATGTTATGATTTTTCTATCAGAGTGTTACATTTTTTGGTTCTGAGAGGTTGGCGGGTCTGGAATGGTTACGTGCTTGAATGGAAATTGACTCCTGCTCCAAGATGATGTAATTTTAAAGTTTTGGGTTTAAAAGGGTACATGGAAAACTGTAAAATGAAGGTTCTAGTATGCTGAAAATAATATGTTTTTATACAAAAATATATTGTATGATTTCCCATGGAAACATGCTACATCAGGTGTTTTAAGTCTTGGGTAACAACAAGTGTGGAAGTTATTTTTAAAAGTTGAGCTTTAATTTTGCAACATTAATAAAAGAATGCAGTATTTTTTACTGTATTCGACATTTCATGATACTGTATACTTAAGTTTTGTGATTATTGCATTTCTTACTTTTTTATTATTATTATTATTATTATTATTATCATTTTTTTTTTATTTTTTTTTGTCCTGTAGGATCTCCAAAATCAACTGAGAATGCTGACCTTTAGAGACTTCGTTGTGAATGGAAAAGAGGTATGTAATTCTTTTTTGCTTAAATTAGCGGCTGAGTATTTTAGTTAGAAGCTGACAGCTGAAATGCAGTTACAGGATCAGTATAGTATGTTCAGTCATGTATATTATTATTATTATTATTATTATTATTATTATTATTATTATTATAATAAAGAGAGAGTTAGAATGATGCCATGAAGACTGGTAATAGCTTTCAATGATAAATCAAAGATCACTTGATTTGAAAACTAATGTCATCCCTAGATTTTTTACAGCCAGGTGGCAAGAAATTTTAGTTGGGTGGTACTTTTAATGACCCCTTTCCCAATCAGGAAAAAAAATGTTTTGCTTAACATTATTATACTTATTAAACATCTTTAGCGGCGTGGTAGGGATTAATGCAACATAACATAATAAACAAAGTTAGAAAATTGTACAAAAATGATTTAAAAAATTAGCATTTATATATATATATATATATATATATATTTAAAAAATTAGCATATATATATATATATAGAGAGAGAGAGAGAGAGAGAGAGAAAGAGAGAGAGAGAGAGATTGAAGGTTTAATTACCACCGTGAGCAACTCAATAGGCTATAAGCAGTCACTTGTCCCTAATTTAGGGCCACTGGCTCTAGGGAAAGGAGAGAACCACTGCCGTAAGACAAACACAACATCCATGCCTCACCAGAATTTGAACCTAGACCCTTCTCGGACGAATAGTCATAAGCCAGCGCTTAGACCACTGCACCACCAGGGCGGTGACACAGATTTCTGCCAGTATTCATCAACATTGATGGTGTATGTGGAAATAAGTGTTCCATTCTTACTATTATGTACATTGTGAAAACATTCAATAAAGGAAATATAACCGGGCGGCAGACGAAATTAACTGGGCGGGTCGCCCAGCAAAAAGCTCTAGGGAGAACACTAAAACCTTTTGTCTGAGAAAAGGTGCTCTTAAGTGTCTGTGAAAAGGTGCTCTTAAGAATAATTACCATAGTGTGGTGCATTTAAAATATTAAGGCCATTTTCATGTATTATTTCTGTGTGGTTAGTTATGAAGTTATCATTGTTATATCACTTCTGTATACCAGTATGTTTCAATCATGTTTTCAGCACAGACCCCTTGAAATAATAATAATTTTGGTTTGAAGCAAACTTTCTCTGTCTTTCTGTCCATTGTGAAATTTTCTACCTAAAACGTGCATAACAATCTTTTATTTTAAATCTCAATATCATAGTGTATTTCAGTCTTAATATGATAAGGGCCATCCAGAAAGTATGTACCGTTCACGCCTTACTGCTGTGCAAGTATTCGCTTCAGAGTTGCATGTGCGCAGTTGTGTTGCCTCATCAATTAGCCACGCCCTGGCGCCATATTGTGTAGCTGTGCTTATGTTAAAGTTTTGTGCTGCACGTTTATAATGTTTAAGTTAATAGAACGCCTGCTGAATGCGAAATCTGGTCTGTGCTAAGGTTTCTGAATGTGAGAAATGTTAGACCAACTGAGATTCTATGCAGTTCAATGTACCGCTTGAGCTCGAAAATTCATTCAGATACTTCGATAGCAATGTGCTCAATATAGTTACATACATACAAACAACGACAGTACTTACAAAAGTAATGCAGCCCATTGTTTTTCTTACCTAACATTTCAGGCACGTATAATATTATTTCTTATCTTCTTGCCGGACGAGAGGATAGATGTCTTTTTATAATTCTTGTGAAGCGATATTAAGCTGAAGAAAACTTGGGGTTCACATTTTACTATCATAATTCTACTCAGCTTAAAAAAAAAAAAAAAAAAAAAACAGTTTTTCTGAAGAATAGAGTTAAAATTACAAATTTTTAGATACTTACGGCTTCTATTTATGGGTGGCGCCACCTCAGTTTTTGCTTCAGATGTTTTATATGAGGCGGGATCGTGAATTCACTTATGCTGACACATAATGCTGGTAGCCGGCCAGCGAGTAACAACGCCTTGCTGAAGATGTCCATAGCGATTGGATGAAAGCATTCCAAGGTCGACTTGCTGGCTGGGAGAGCTGGATGTTTGCGTTTCTCACATAGTATGTACTTCAGGTGTATTTGGATGAAGAGTCGTGACGATAAGGTGAGGTTATTCTAGGCGTGTATGCAATTGCAGTTAATGTCGTTTTTGTTTTAGTTGCAAAAGTTTTATGTGGTTGATATTAGTTCAGTGTTTTGTACATAGCCATAATGTGTTAATATTTCATAGATGGCTCCAGATGCAGTTTCTAATTGGTTTTCATGTGCTTTTAATAGTGTGAATTTTAAGGTCTTCGGTGTTTGTGGCGTGTTTGATTTCTCAGGGATTTCATTAATAGGTTTTAAATTGTGCATACCGTTTTTATACTATTTTAAAGTGCGTTAGTTGGTTTTTGGTTCTTGTGGTTTAATGTGTTTTGATAGTTCAAAGTCACAATGGAGTTTTAGGGTTTTCAGTTGCTTTTTGAATGTGTCTTATGTTTTGCAATTTACGTCGTTGGTGATACGAAGTATCAGGAATTCCCTTGTTGTGCATACGTTTTTTAAAGTTGAATTCATCACATGGTTATGCATCTTGGAGATGTGTAGAATTACGATAGTAAAACGTGGTTCTGCAAGTTTTCTTCAACTTAATATTGCTGCACAAGAATTATAAAAAGGCATCTATCCTCTCGTCCAAAGAAGATAAGAAATAATATTATATGTGCCTGAAATGTTAGGTAAGAAAAACAATGGGCTGCATTACTTTTGTAAGTAGTGTCATTGTTTGTATGAATGCAACTGAGATTCATTTTGAAATTCTCGAAATTTACGGACAAAAATGCAGTGAGTGCAGGAATGGTGCAGAAGTGGGTTCGAATTTTTAATGAAGGACGACAGAGCATTCGTGACAAATTGCACAGTGGTAGGCTTTCTCTGGTTATGGAAGATTTGGTAGAGAGAGTGAATAAAAACATTAGGAAGAGCTGATGCTTCACAATTTCTGGTCTTTTGGAACGTTTTCCTGAAGTTTTTAAATCATTAAAGAAAAGCTTCAGTATCACAGAGTGTGTGTATGATGGGTACCAAAGATGTTGATGGCAGAGCATAATACAAAGTGCATGGGATCTGCTTTGGAATTTTTGGAGAAGTACATGGAGGAATTATTAAAAAATAATTATGGGAGATTTCAATGCAAAAATAGGGCAACGGCAACAGAATGAAACTTCAGTAGGTAAATTCGGTCACGGCAACAGAAACCAGCGTGGAAATACTCTCATTGAGTTTGCAGAGGCAGAAGGGTTTTTCATCTTGAACTCCTTCTTCAAGAAAAAAGCCACACAGGAAATGGACATGGGAGACATCCAAATGGGAAGAAAAGTGAAATTGATTTTATTATGTGTAACAAAAAATTCGTCATAGAAGACTGCAGTGTGCTAAACAAGTTCAACACAGGTAGTGACCATAGATTGGTGAGATGTAAGATGCACCTCAACACTAAACTTGAACGTGGCAAGCTCATAAGACAAACAAAATCTATCGACATAACCAACCTTAAAAAACACCATAATACCTTCAAGTTGGAACTGAAGAACAGGTTCTCTGTTTAGAAGGCCTAACATCAGAAGAAGTGGACATCTCTGAAGTTAACAGAAAAGTAACCAAAGCTCTTATGGAAACAGCAACAAAATTAGCTGGGTCTAAGAACAAGTTGCATGTAAATAAATTATCAGGAAAAACGAAAATGTTGATGCAAAAAAGAAGAGAGATGAAGACAACTAAAGAAGATGTGACTTCCAAAGTGGAATATATAGAGCTATGCAAGACAGTAAGAAAAAGTATCACTGAAGACGTAAGAAAATTCAACTGTGAACTAGTGAGGAAAGCAATTGAAAACAACCAAAGCCTAAAGATAGCAAAGGGACATCTCAGTAAGGGAAGAAAACAGATTATGGCACTGAGAAAAGAAGATGGTTCTGTAACAAGAAATAGAGGCAAAATTTTGACAAGAGTGAAAGATTTCTACTCCAAATTATATGAAAGGGATGATACATGCACTCCAGACATCATGAAAGATACCAGTACCAGAGTTCCTCCAGTCCTTCCAGCAGAAGTTGCACATGCAATCAAGAACATGAAGCGGGGAAAAGCTCCAGGAGAAGATGGAATTACTGTAGACATCATACAAGAAGCAAGTGGAGAAATCGAAACAGTACTCGCCCAAATTTTCACTCGATGCCTTAATGAAGGAAAGATTCCTGAGGATTGGAACACCGCTACAATGATCCTGCTACATAAGAAAGGGGACATTGAGGATCTCGGAAACTACAGACCTATCAGCCTCCTATCAGTAGTTTATAAAATCTTCACTAAAGTTCTTTCACACCGCTTGAAGGTAACACTGGACGTGGCTCAACCGAGAGAACAAGCTGGATTCAGGAGTGGCTACAGCACAATAGATCATATCCACGTGCTGAGAGAACTAATTGAAAGAGCGAGGGAATATGAACTTCCATTGTGCATGGCTTTTATCGATTATGAAAAAGCCTTTGATTCGGTGAAACCATCAGCAGTTACAATGGCTCTGAAAACCTGCGGTATTGAAGATGCATACATTAATATTATTAATAACATCTATGAAAATGCAAGTGCAAAGATTAGGCTGGTTGAAAATACAACACACGTAAAAATTGGAAAGGGAGTGAGACAAGGTGACACCATATCTCCGAAGCTCTTTAATGCCACATTGGAGAGTGTTTTTCAGTCGCTGAGCTGGGAAAACAAGGGGATAAAGATTAATGGAGATTATCTAACCCACCTTCGTTTTGCTGATGACATAGTCATTTTTGCAACTACCCCATCAGAGCTACAGAGTATGATCCAGGAACTTGCTGACAAGAGTAAAGAAGTGGGATTAAAAATGAACTTTCAGAAGACAAAAGTGATGTTCAATGCTTTTACAAGAAATGCAGATTTATCGATTGATGGAGAAAAGCTTTAGATAACAGACACATACATTTATCTTGGACAGCAGATATCAAGTGAGGGTCACATTGGTGAAGAAATTAATCGGCGTACAAAACTTGCCTGGAGAGCTTTTGGAAGAAACAGCATAATTTTCAAGAGCAATATGCCATTATGTCTTAAAAGAAAAGTGTTTGATCAATGCATCCTTCCAGTGCTTACGTATGGTGCAGAGACGTGGACCTTAGCTAAAAGAGACATACAAAGGCTGCAGACAACTCAAATTAGCATGGAGAGGTGCATGCTTGGTGTAACCAGGAGAGATAAGAAGAGGAACACGTGGATCCGAAAAATGACAAGAGTGGAAGTCATCATGATCAGAGTTAAATCCCTGAAATGGCAATGGGCTGGACATACTGCCAGAAGAACAGACCATAGATGGACAGCCGAAATTTTAGATTGGATTCCAAGGGACAGGAAAAGACCCAGAAGAAGACCACATGGGAGATGGGTGGATGAAATTCGAAAGTATGCAGGGGTGACATGGAGGAGACTGGCACAAGACAGACCGCTGTGGAGGAAACTTGGAGAGACCTTCGTCCAGCAGTGGATTGATAATGGTTGACAATGATGATGATGATGACATGGAGGAAGGCAATTTTTTAATTGTATAATGACAGGAGATGAGACTTGGGTCTCTCACATCACACCTGAATCGAAACAGCAATCACTGCAATGGAAACAGTATCCAGTGGTTCGATGACGGTTGAGCCTCTGCTCAACTACCTCTCAACCTTCAGATTTCTATGAGGGTATCCAGAAACTTGTGCCGCGATATGACAAATGCTTTGACATCCACGGGAAAAATATTGAAAAGTAGATTGAAGTGTGTAGAATTCATCAATCATTAAAAATTAGTAATCAATCATTTTTTGTTTTTGTTGTTTTTATCTTCAAGCAGTGCTTACTTCCTGGATGTCCCTAGTAATATTATTTTCAAGTATACAGGTATCCGAGAATTATTGGACACATTACAAAATTATGTAAAAAAAAAAACTATGAGCATTGTCTGTTTTTCTATGTCACATATTACTAACATGGTTTCTAAATTTTTGTTTTGCAGAATTGTTATTCCCATAATCTGACAGATGGCGCTAGGTGTGGCCTGATGAGCAATATATGATAAATGCGCAATCAGTAGTCATGTCATCCGTACAGCAGAAGGCTATGTGTGTGTTATAACTTGTGGAATTAAAGTCTGTCATTAAAGTTAAAAAGATGGTACCGTTTAGAGTATGGTTGTAATCCTCTGTCAATGAATTCAATTAAGAGGTGGATGAAACAGTTTAAAAAAACTGGCAATGTGGAACATCGTGGAGGAGTCTGTAGGCCTAGCGTCAGCGGTGAGATGGTTGACTAAGTTTATGAAAGTTTCCGACGAAGCCCCAGGAAATCCGTTCGTAAAGCAAGCTGAGAACTGTCGCCAATACCTTTGCATTGGTCGCCGTGTGTATGTTAGTGCCTAAATGAGCATTTCTCCAACAGATGGATTGGGCGTGGTGGTCCCATTCCGTGGCCTCCTCGCTCTCCAGATCTAACTCCATTGAATTATTTCATGTGGGGTTATGTGAAAGATTGTGTCTATCAGATGCCTTGTACTGATTTGCAGGAACTGAAGCAGCTTATCATAGCTGCTATTAATTCCATAACTCCTCAGAAGCTTGCCAATACATGGCATGAAATCGAGTATCGCTTAGACGTACTATGAGCAACCAAGGGATTTGACATCAAAATTTATTAACTTGTGTAGTTTCTAATAACTATATGTCAACAAAATAGTTTCCATATCATCTACTGTTTTGCACGTTACTAGAAATTCAAGCACGGGAAAAACGTCCATATAATAAAAAATTTTATTTCACCTTGTCACTAATATTCTTTTTTGATGTTCCTTATGATAGTTTAAAATTTTATTATATGAAGATTACAAATTTATATCAAAAGATGTTTTTATATGTACAGTCATATGCATCATAAGTTGTCAAAGTCCTCCAACACGTAGAGACAATATGTATTAAATGATTAACATTATTCCAGTTTTTAACTCATGATTCATGAAATTAATACAATAGAAAAGAACTTTCGAACCTCTTGATTATGATGCGTTGAATCAGCAATAAGCCATCTTGTTATCGAAGAAGGCACAATTTTTCTTTCCTGTGGTATCAGCTTCCAAGTTGAAATTCGATCTTATAATTTCTTATTATAGATGATGGTTGCATGTTCCATTTTCTGTGGCTAGATATCCCAAACTAGTTTCAATTCCTTCTTTTTGGAATCATCTTCAGTGGGTATTATGATCTACTTCTCATACATGTTGTATTTCGGCCACTTACATCGATTTTACTGGCGGTGTCCGACATTCCACGGCAGTTGTATTCTTGCGCATGCTATTTTGGTATTAATGTTCATTCTTAGTCGTGTTTTAATATAATTGGATGATATGAATTTCTGATTCTAAATTATTTGGTGTTGCCATTCGTTTGTTGAAAACAATTAATAAGGTCTTTTATTATATTTTTTAGCGTTATTTTCTTTTTCGATAAAATATTTCCAAGCGTACGGTAGACTCATTGGATCATTATTATTACAATTTATTTCTTTAGTTTTTTCAATCATTACTGCTTCTGAGGTTAATATTTGATTTTTAGTTTTATGTGAGGTTATTAATTTTGCATCATACCAATCAGGATAAGCTTCATTTTCAATACAATGATTTATTAATGATGTTTTGTTTTCTTTTTTATTCCAGTTGGATATATGTTCTTTTAATCTGGTCTTAAACCTTCTTTTTGTACTTCCTATGTATACTTTATTTCTTTCTATTTCTGTATAATATTTTGTTGGTATAGAATATACTCCGGCTTTATCAAGCATTGATCTTCTTTCATTTCCTGTAGTTAATATAGTTTCGTTATCTATGACGGTTTCTGCTAATATCATTTTTTTCTTTAATGCATTCCTTCTTTAGGATATTTCTTATTGGAGGAATGTAGGGAATTTTACCAGCAAATTTTATTTCAGTTTTTTGTTTATTTTTACTTTCATTTAAAGATTTCTTTGTATTTTCAAGTATATCATCTATGATCTTTTTCTTGTATCCAAATTTCATAGCAGTTCTTTTTATCCAGTTAATCTCTATCTTTTCTTTGTTTTTATTACAGGAATGGGTTAAGGCTCTTCTTATGTAAAATTGAAGTGCTGCCCTTTTATATTTCCAAGGATGATTTGAATCAATCGGAATTATCGTTGGAGTAAAAGTTGGTTTTCGATATACTTCGTATTCAATCATATTATTTCGCCTGAATAAAGAAATGTCTAAATAGTGTAGTTGTCTGTTAACTTCTTTTTCCATAGAAACTTGTATTGTAGGATAAAAACTATTGTATTTTTTTACAAATTTTTCAAGTTCTTTTTCAGATTGCTTCCAGAAGATAAGGATATCCTCAACGTATCTTACATATAGTATTAGTTGTTTTTGATTGAATGAATCCAAGAGTTTATTTTCTATGTCTTGTAATATTATTTCAGCAAGAAGTCCCGAAATTGGTGATCCCATTAGTGCACCTTGTTTTTGTTGGTATATTTTTTTATTATATGTGAAGTAGTTATTATCAGCTACTAGTTTCAATGCCTGGATAATACTAATTCTTTGTGCTTCAGGTATTTTTTCATCTTTTAACTTCTGATCTAATAATTGAATTGCTTCATAAACAGGAGTATTTGGATATAGGGAAACAATATCTAGACTGATCATCAGAAAATCGGTTGTTTTTAGTTCTTTAACTTTTTTAATCACTTCAATGGAGTTGTTAATTGTATAAATATGTTGAAAGTAATACTGTTTTAAATGTTTAAATAGTTCTTTTTCAAGGAGAATAGTTGGAGCCGTTGTTTTATTTACTATTGGTCTTAATGGTCCTTCTTTTTTATGCGTTCTGATTTTGCTGAATATGCTTGGAATAGATGCTCCAACGGGCGGAATGGCTTTGTTTTTAATATTATCAGGCAAATGTCCATGGTTTTTTATATATAAGCCATTTTTCTTAGAATTGTATCTGTTGGGTCAAGTGTAGTTTCTTCGATATCCAATTCTTCTATAGCCTTTTTCATTTTTATATCATGAATCATCTTTGTCTAATATAATAATTCATTTGGCTTTATCAGCGCTTACGCATTTAATTGCTGGGTTGTTCTTGAGGTTAATTAGCTCTTGTCCCTCATATTTTATAGCTGGTATTTGTTCTTCTTTTTCTTTTTCATTGTTATTGATTGCTCTTAATATTTTAAATCTTGTTGGGTTTTGTCTTTTATTTGGTGGTTTCTGGATGACGTCTTCTATATATGGGATTATTATTTCGGCTTTCGGAATTTTTTGTTTATATGCATATCTCATTCCTCTATTTAGTGCTTTAACTTATAGATATGTCAATTCATTATTAGATTTATTAATGAACATTGGTTTGTCTTCTAATGTTGGTATCTTTTCTTTTTCTTCTTTGTTATTATATTTTTCTCTTATGAGGTTTTCAATTTTATGAAAGTGTCTCCTTCTATCTTTAAATTGTTGTCTTTCTATAATAGCAAATATTTTAATTAATGCTATTTTTATTTCTTCTTTATCTTTCTCTTGCATACATTGATTATATAACCTGTAGTTTTTCTTACTCAATCTATCAATGTCTTTTCTTTTTTCTCTAATAGAGGCTCTTAATCTTTTAATTTCACAGGTTTGTAAAATGGTTTTATCTTTATAATTCATTGGTTTATTTCTAATCTGTAAAAATTTAGGTGTCATTCCATTGTTTTTATAAGTTGTCAAAAAGTTTAAATGTTCGACTTCATTGCTCAACAGGATTCTATTCTTTTTAAAGTTTTTGATATTCATTTTGTTCAGTTTGTTTATCTATTATGGTTTCATCCATGAAATTCAGATTCTCTCCAATAAAATCAACATTATGAGCCTTTTAAATCTCCAGTTTTTCATAAATTATATTAATTCAACATTTGTCGAAATCATTACGTGGTTTCAGAAATTAATAACTATAAAAACATTTTTTCATATAAATTTGTAATCTTCATATAATAAAATTCCAAACTATCATAAGGAACATCAAAAAAGAATATTAGTGACAAGTTGAAATAAAAAATTTTACTATATGGACGTTTTTCCTGTGCTCGAATTTCTAGTAACGTGCAAAACAGTAGATGATATTGAAACCTATTTTGTTGACATATAGTTATTAATTTCTGAAACCACGTAATGATTTCGACAAATGTTGAATTAATATAATTGTGTAGTTTCATTGTAAGTTAGTACAGTCAGTTTCTTTCTATCTATTTAATGTTTTGTTTTATATAATTTTGTAATGTGTCCAATAATTCTCGGACACCCTGTATTTTCACACGTAGATGTAAGTTCAAGTAAGTTCTCCATTGTTTGCAATGCAATTCTTAGTACTTAATCTATTGTTTAGTAATTAGAGATAAAGTTGTTGTTGTTTTTTTAAATAAATTTTGGGAAATCATTTTGAGTTTTGATTATACATGTTTTTCTGTAACTAGTTAAGAAGTTATAATATATCATTAGAACTTCTCACGCTTAAAATAACTCTACACGTTATTCTGGAGACAAGCTTCATACCGAAGTAATTCGGTATTTACAACTGAAAAATGTATGCTTACAGATTGAAATACTGAAGTACTAGCCATGAGCTTGATAAAAAACCGGAAATACATTACGACACGGCACAACTTGAATCTATTGAGGACAGAGTTTACTTTTTCAGTCACCATGAGTTGATATGTTGAAAAATCCAAAGTCTAAAAATGTATCACATGAGTTCCACTTAATAAATGAACCACACGAAATTTCTTCCTTTTTAGCTTAACATTTAAAACGACAGAACGAACACTCACAAATCAAAACACACTACAAAATGAAGCACAAGTACGATTAAAACAAGTTACACAATACGATTCATCTCTATCTAAAAGCCATTAAAACACCAAAGTTGTAATTTGCTATGCATTTCAGTGCCAAGCGGGAGCCATCTTCAGGAAGTCGGCCTTGGATGATTATAGCACAACCATTTTTCAGCCTTAAATAACCATAGCCTGTCTGTCATTTATTTCATGCCCACTCGCAGAACCCTGCACTATAACTAAACCTGTTTCTCGGAAAAATGCTGTAGGTTGACTTCAATTTGTTACGTCAAAGATTTCTGTTGTCTCAGGATTCTAATATAATGATTTATTTTACAGTTTTTTTAATGATAAAATCTCAATATATTTTTACAGTGATACCAGAATCAATATTGTTATTTAAACAACCTTTTTTCATAATTGTGTTAATTCCTGATTGAAATGGTAATCTTCCACAATAACAAATATTTTCTTTAGGTTTAGGTTTTTGATGTTTAAGTTGTAAATCAGTTTTTTAATAGTGGACAATTTATAGCCAAATGTATGGGCTGTTCCAATAATCCGTTTTAGTTCCTTTTCTCTGAAATGAACTGGGTTACTGTGTGAAATTGCCATGAGATAAAGGTCTTATTAGCTGAAATCTTCTGTGGCCATGCTTGGTAGGAGGCATTGGGAATAAGAACTGGGATATATGTGGACTTCCTGTACACTTGAAACTGTAATCTGTCTTTAGTTTTTTTGTTTAAAACATCCAGGAATGCTAATACTTGGTTTTTCTCAATCTGAATTGTTAAATTAATGTTTTCATAAACTGCTGATAAACCTTCTCGTTCCCTTTCAAATGGGTCATTTCCGTTTGAAGAAAAAAACGAAAAATGTATCGTCAGCATATCTACAATAAAAAGCAATGTTATTATGCAATTTTGGAAGAACTCATGTAACATGGAATTATATGGGATTTCGTAAGTACTCATATAAACAAAGAATCCCCAATCAAATGAGTTTCTTTATAGGAAGTACAAAAAATTAGTACAAGTAAGAAAATAAAACGTCGTTGATAAAACACTTGTAATAATGGAGAAATTCCAGACTTTGAAAACATAATTATTATTTGTAATCAGAGTACAAAGAAAGAGTTATGTTTAGCAGAGGCAGTTGTTATCGAACAAACCAAAGAATCCAACTGCAATAAAAACAAATCTATTGATTTACCATGTCCATGGAAAATGCTCATACATCATGAAAAAGTTGTGTAAAAAATAAAAATAAACTGTAAAATAAACCATTATATTAGAATCCTGAGGCCATAGAAATCTTCGACGTAGCAAACTGAAGTCAACCTACAGCATTTTGCCAACAAGCATGTTTAGTTACAGCGCAGGGTTCTGTAATTGGGTGTGACATAAATGACAGACAGGCTATGGTTATTTAAGGCTGAAAAATGGTTGTGGTATAATCATTCAAGGCCGACGTCCTGAAGATGGTGCCCACTTGGCACTGAAATGCATAGGCAAATTATAACTTAGGTGTTTTAATGTCTCTTAGATAGAGATGAATCGTACCATGTGACTTGTTTTGTTTCGTGTTCGTTCTGTTGTTTTAAATGTCAAGGTAAAAAGGAAGGAATCTTGTGTGGTTCATTTATTAAGTGGAACTCGTATGATACATCTTTAGACTTTGGATTTTTCAACATATCAACTCATGGTGACTAAAGAAGTAAACTCTGTCTTCAGTAGATTCAAGTTGTGCTGTGTCGAAATGTATATCCTGTTTTTTTTTTATCAGGCACATGTCCAGTCTTTCAGTACTTCATTCTGTAAGTGTACATTTTTCAGTTATAAATACTAAATTACTTTGGTACAAAGCGTGTCTCTAGAATAACATGTACAGAGTTTTTTAAGTGTGAGAAGTTCTAATGATATATTATAACTTCTTAACTAGTTTCATAATTTTACACACTTTTTTTTAACTGAGTTTTCTACTCAAATATATATGTAAGTTGAAATAGTTGAACTACATGCATTGCATAATTATCTTTCATTTAATTCAGAAAACAGTGTTTATGAATGCAATTTTCACAATTTAAATTATACTATAGTTTCGCTGAAAGCTATGTTTCAGTTTCGTCAGGACTAAGCGTTTTCATTTCTTGCTTCTGATGTTACCAGTTTCGCATGTCAAACACCTCATGCAACCATCAGATTGATGAGTGCTTTCATCTCTGTATCTATCAGGCACATGGAAAGCAATACGTGGTTCGTACGCTCCTTGAAAACCTTGAAAAAGTTTATTTTCAAGTCCTTGAAAGTATAATGCTCTGTAAATAGTACTTGAAATTTTTTTGTTTGTTTTGTTTTTTTACTAAGGATATGAAAGGGCGTGTGTAAAATAATTGTTTGTGCTAAAAAGTTGTGTAGGAGATTTCTGTGTAGTTACGATAAAAACACCAAGCTGATCAAATATCGCAGAACTTGCGTTCAACCGAGGACAGTACCTTGGCTATGATGGAGTAAAACGTCAGCCATGGGAGTAAAACAAGTGAAATGATGTATTTGTGAATTGTTATTGGCTTCTGTTGACTGGAGTTATGGACTCGTTCTTGCTGGAAGGTGAATAAGAAAATAATGTGTCCTTTCAAAATATTCTACAAAATAAAATGATTTTGAGAAACACCAAAACAGAGGGGCAATTCAAAGTTAATAAAATAAACCAGCAGGGAGATAGGGGCTAGCAGGCAGGTCATTGAAAGAGTGCCCATCCCAGCGAAGTTTAATGGTTTGAACTAGCTACAATACCTACCGACTGACAGCGCACCCATATGATAATTTGTTTTTAAAAAGTCCTTGAATTTATTTTGCTTGGAAGAGTACAAATCTTGCACTCATCAATCTGCAATCTGATGGGTGCATGAGGCGTTTGACACATGAAACTGGTAACATCGTCAGAAGCAAGAAATGAAAATGCTTAGTCCTGACGAAGCGGAACCATAGGTTTCAGCAAAACTACAGTAGACTTTCAATTGTGAAACTTGTATTCATAAACGTTGTTTCCTGAATTTAATGAAATATACATATGTATATTAGTGCTTTTCCATATGCCATCCAGTTGTAATAATTAATTTGATGGTACATGTGCTTTGGCATAAAATCGTGTTCGTCAGTCTGTTTCATTTTATTAAAAGCTCTTTAGAAAGTTCTGAAGTTATGTTTATTTTTCATTTTATTTTATTTATTTATTTATTTTGGTAAAAATGGCAATGCAGATGTCCATGATTTTTTGTACATGATGCATTTAAAAAATGACATCATTTTCATCTTCATGGAATTTTCTGCATGCTTACACAAGCAATCTGCATAAAGGTTCCCAGGCATCAGTGTTGCTCTGACAGCTGTCATTGTGACACTCATCTGGTTCATCTCAACTTCCACACAATAAATATATATCCTCTATCTCTTGTTGGTTCTTAATGTTTTTTCTTGATTTGCTAGTGGTGGTTTATTTTTATTTTCTCCAGTTTTTATAGTGCTGTTTGTTTCTTCTATACAAGAAGTTAATGACACTAGAAAAATCGAAAAGAAAAGAAAATACATGAAAGTACAGGCAACTTTAAAACAACCAAAAGCAATTGACAGTATGGCTGGTGAATTTAGAGCATGAATGAACCAATCAAAGAGAGTGTGTATGTCATGAGGAGATTGAGATGAACCGGTTCAGTGGCATGTTGACAGCTGAGAGCAGCATTGAATCCAAATTAAGCAGCAAATGTTTATGTGGATTGCTTGTGAACCCAAAGATGAAAATAATTTAATTTATGTATTCAGTATATACAGTATAAGCTATTAAGGACAACTTCATTGCTATATTTTAATGTTTTTACCTTAAAAAATCAGTACTAAAAAAAAAAAAAAAAAAAAAAAAAAAAAAGGCCTCATGGTGTCATGACTTCAAAAGTTTGCTTATCACTCAGTTTAATTAGTGGGAAGAATTTAAAATATTAAAAGTATTGGGTTGTTGCCATCGAAATGGCTGATTCCAGGGTATTGCCACTTACCCCCATTTTGCTTGATTGGTGCTGTACAGCAAACACACGTGATACGGCACATGGCATCTTGGACTATGCAATAAAATCGTCAGTTGTTGTGTGGCTATTGATGGTAGTAAACACAATGAAGTGTAAGTGAGCCATGGGGCCAAGTTGAATTCACTCTTATTTTTCTTTATGAATTAACCATCTGAGGCAGTAAGGAATGTGAATACAGCATTTGGTTAGGGAGCAGCTAGCAAGTGGACCATGTGCATTGGTTTACAAAATTAAGGTCCAGTGATATGAGTCTCCATTTCAAACCAAAAACAGTACTGGAGGTCACACAGAAGTTAAACGTCCACTATCCAACAGTGTCCCACACTTAGCTGTCATAGGTAAAGTGACAGACAGGGTGCGCACGCGTGCTTGAAAACCTGGAAAGTCCTGGAAAATCATGATTACGTTTTCAAGGCCTGGAATATCCTGGAAAAACGGTATTTTTTTAATGCTGTCTTGAAAAGCCTTGAAATTTGAAATTAGTGCTTAAAAAAAATGCCCTTTTAGGAAATCGTGTTACTGACTTTTACCCTTAATTTTTTTAAGTTCCTCTCCTCTGTTCTCAAAGAAACCGCCGGCTACAGTGGTGTTTTCGGATGTGCCCAAATCCTAATTTGGCGGGGGGGGAAGCACTACTTCCAGTGCAATAAAATTGGATGATTACTCGCAGGTCTGTTAGGGAAGGCGAGCTTGATGCATTCTCTAGCCCTGAGCTTGATGTCCGTCCGACAACTACTGAGAACAACAGAAGGGGAAAGAATAGACATTTAGCATTTGCAAGGCGGTCGCGTGTTTACCAAGTCAGCTGGCATCCACCAGTGAAGAGTATGCCTGAACAACACATTCATCTGCTCCTTGTTTATTGCATTAAGACGCTTGCTTCCGGCCCACCCCTCAAGAGACTTCGGCTACTTATGATAAAAATAAGAAAACTATCTTTGCGAATTTTTCACAAAAGTGGCTGAAATTTTTACTATTACTATAATTGGATTACAGAAGCTCACTCCCAAAATTCCATTTGAATCGGTTTAAAACTTAAAAAGTTAGCATTGGAAATTTTTATTATGTGTGCCTCTTTAGACAGTGAGCCTTGAGCAGAAAGTGTGTTACCATAGCAACGGTTGATTGACAGCTGGGAGCGCTGATCCGAAGCTCTTGGTTGGGAAGAAAAGCAAACACCTGTTTATCACTTCCACGGCTCAAAAGGACTAAGATATTTTCAGAAATCCATTTTCCGGAATTTTGAAAATAACACAGTAAAATTTTTACAGTAGTTAAAATACATCACAATAAAGTTCTAGTGCAAATTTCTACGAATTCCGTTTGAAACTATAGCAGATGCAAAAAAAAAAAAAAAAAAAAAATCTTCCGTTGCAAAATCGGGATTCAAAAAAAAGAAACTGCAATTATAAATTACGGGAAAAGCAAGCAAATTATTTTTTTTAGATGCCATGGTTTATTTAAACAGAGTGATCCTTAAATTTTGTTTCTGTGATGATATGGACTCTATTTTAATTACAAACATACATTTTTATTCAGATGTCTGAGCTACTGTTTTAATAAAAATATCTATAATTAAAAAGTTTTCAATGGATTTAGGCGAAATTCAGCAGATAAACGTATTTTAGTAAATTGCAATGTTATGACGTAAATTTGGTCATTTTGTCGAAAATTGGGCAGCATTTTTTTTTTTTTTACGTTTTCTCCTATAGTTAGGGTGAAGGAGGAAGACACTTCAGTGAGCTGCAGGTGGTGATTTATGGCGATGTGCCAAATGAAAAGAAGCCGTTCCATCAGGACATTCCAGAGGTTGAGTGTGCGTGGACGCGTGCTCCTGCTGTTTGAACTTAATCGGAATGTTTTCGGGAGGGGGAGAAATATCCTTTACAGCTTTCAGGCTCCTTTTTTTTTTTCTTGGTAATAAATAAAAACCATAGTTGCTGCATTCACCATTGATCCATATTCGCATTTCTTGAATATAAACAGCAGACAATCGGAAACATGGTGTTGGGTGGGTCTTGATGTTCTTCATTTGTATCTGCTGAATTTTGTTCTGTGGGAATACGGAATGAGTTATACTGTGAATACATACAAAACTACATATTTTTGAGCTGAAAAAATATGTCTACTTGTACACAGTAGCTAACGTGTGAACTCAGACGAAGACAATCAGACATATGGACGTCTGATTCCATAAAAAAATCAACCCATTTTATTATACAAGACAGGTAAAAAGAAATAACATTACATGTTTTTAAACATTATAAAGGAAAGCGGATTTTTGAAACACCATGACTTGATGATATTAATTTCTGAAAGTTTTTTTTTTTTTTCGATTTTAATTTCTGAAATCTTTTTTTTTTTTTCCAATTACAATACACTGTTGTAACATGATACCTGTGTGTTGTATCCCTTAGTTGTATGGCAGATTTTCAGTTGGGCGATATCCGCGATCGTAAGTGGTAGTTACATTGCTATTGTTGATGATGACAAGATAAATACTGGAGGAATGTTGCATAAAGTAAAAAAAAAATCGCCCCCCTCCTCCCCTTCGAACTTTTATGCGGTTGTCATAGCTGATCAACCATTTCATTCCATGAACCTCAGCACATTTCAATCATTTGACCATTGGGGGTCTGACGGAATTCAGCAGTGCTTAAGCACCTAGCGCAACGAGAGCATGCTAATTATGGACAGTTCTATTCCCTTCCCCCCTATCATCCCTAATAATT
Source organism: Macrothele yani (assembly GCA_039090855.1). Taxonomy (NCBI): domain Eukaryota; kingdom Metazoa; phylum Arthropoda; class Arachnida; order Araneae; family Macrothelidae; genus Macrothele; species Macrothele yani. The sequence goes on from CM077006.1 coordinate 40,437,459, forward strand.
GAGAGCGCATACTGTAGTTTCAAATATTCTGTGTATGAGCTAGTTTTCACGCTGTTCGTTATGTTTTTATTTTAGAAATTACTAACCCTTTCGAACTGTAGGTTGCAGAAACGTTTATGCTTTGGTTTTTTCCATTTGTCCGTACGATAATTCGGTATGAGGAAAGAATGCCCACGGAAAAAACGCCCACGGAAAAATCGCCCACAGACAAAATGCTCACGGGAAAAATATGTGATCGACTGATAAGTTTTTATGTCTGTTATAAACGGTGACAGGACAACTGGTCACAGACTGCTGGCCAAAAAATCGTTAGGGGTCATATAAAAATTGTGTTTTTTCGCCACCTCACCTACATAACGGAAATGGGTGTAGGAGAATTGGCCACAAAAGTTCAAGGGTGGGGGGGGGGGTTGTAAGTATTATCGATTTTTGGCCTACATTGAGAATTGAATTAGGAACTCCAAACAAATTTCGAGAAAACGTTCTATGTAAGCCAAGCGAGAATTACAGCATAATTCATGTATGTTCGGAAAAGGACCCGAAGGGGTGGGATTTTTTAATAACGCTGCACTTTTACGTAGGTACTAAATATTTACATAACATGTCAAGTTTGCAATATTTTTCTTTTACTTAATTAATTCTTTTTTTTTTTTTTTTGATTGGAGGTTTAACGACCACCGTGAGCAACTCAATGGGCTATAAGCAGTCGCCCGTCCCTAATTTAGGGTCACTGGTTCCAGGGAAGGAGAGAGCCAGTGCCGTAAGACAAACACAAAATCCATGCCTGACCGGGATTCGAACCCTGACCCTCTACGGACGAATGATCAGAGGCCAGCGCCACCGGGGCGGCACTTAATTAATTCACAGGCGAAGAAAAAAGTGTTGAATTGGCTTAGGCCTCACGGCCTATTAATTAATGTATGGATTGAATGTATGGTGCATAAGTAGAAGCGCAATATTATTGACAATTAATACAGACATTTCACGTGGAATAGGAATAGCTGTGGTGCCGTGGAAGCATATCCGGCGCGTAACTGGAAGACCCTGAGTTCGATTCCTGGAGGCGGCCACTGAGAATTTTTCAGTGACTCACTTATAAACGTGGAAAGAGCGATGACTTGCCGCCCCGGTGACGCAGTGGTCTAAGGCGTTGGCCTCTGATCATTCGTCCGTAAGGGGTCCGGGTTCGAATCCCGGTCAGGCATGGATTTTGTGTTTGTCTTACGGCACTGGCTCTTTCCTTCCCTGGAACCAGTGACACTAAATTAGGGACGGGCGACTGCTTATAGCCCATTGAGTTGCTCACGGTGGTCGTTAAACCTCCAATCAAAAAAAAAAAAAAAAAAAGAGCGATGACTTTTGTTTGATTATTGACAATACTTGTATACTTGTTATGTAAATTTTACGAATATGGGAATGACGGAACGAAAACTTTTAGTAGGGCCTAAACGTTAGTCCTAATATTATTTTGTGCCTGAGTAATACCGCAATATTAATAATTTGATGTGTTACGTAAACGTTATAAATATAACATCGTTAGAATAAAAACTGTTAAATAGGCCAAGGCCTAGGACTTATGACTTAAGGGCCGCGGGTGGCCTAGTGAAGAACCAAATAAGATTGTTAACTTTCAACTTCCTACTGTAGAGTAGCTACTTTCTTAAAAAATTCCAGTTCGGCTGTACTATAATAAATTTGTGACTATTCTTATTTTTTAAAGTAAGGTCTTAATTTTTATAAAACTATGCATGTTTATTATTTAACTATATCAATTAAAAAAGAAATCATTAAAAGTCAGATTATGTTATTTATAAATACTTTTAAAGTTTAATGCATTTAATTGTAAAAGGGATTTTCGTAAAAGCCGCAGTTTACTGATATAACTTTGTGTAATGTGCTTTCTTTCCACTGTTGTCTGTTGAGTACGGCGAGCGGAAGGGGGGGGGGCATCTGTCTTTCGTCAAAGTGGTACTTTGCAGCTGCAGCTTGAACGTTTGCTAGCGACCGCACCCAAATTACAAGCGATATATGTCATTTAAATTTATCGGTTGGCCACCGGTCAGGTGTGTCTTCCCGTGAGTAGTATAATCTCAAGTTACAGGCATACTTCTTTTCTTCCCAGTGTAAAGAAAAATACGCACTAACACCCATCCTCACTGCTATAATATACATTTCCCTCACTGCTATAATATACATTTCCCTCACTGCAGTGTATTAGCAATCCTCTTCAGTTTATGCTTGTTTTGTTCACCAGCTACTGGATGGGGTGGTTATATGATAATTGTGAATTATATAGAATTTCTTATCCGACCCGGAGATTTTCATCATACATGTCTTCAGATAATGTGTCGAGTTGTAGCTGCTAATTGCCGAGAATCTCCCGATCGGACGAGAAATTGTTCATATCTTACACTTTTGGTATTACCCCCCCCCCCCTCTTCGCCGACAGGTTTCCAGAGAGTGACATGCGCTAAGAAAATTTGTCGAGTTGCAGTTTCTAAATGCTGAAGATCTCCAGATCGGAAGAGATATTCTTGATATTCACGATTTTGGTATTAACCCCCCCCCCCCCCGACTAGTTTCCTGAGGCAGCAGATACCCTCAGATAATTCGACGTGTTGTAGCTTGTAAACGCTGGAAATCTCCCGATCTTATTCTTTATATTTCATATTTTAGATTTTAAGCACCCCCCCTCCCCAGACAAATTCCCTGGGTTTGCACATACTCGCAGAGAATTTTTTATTTGTATTTTCTAGAAAAATATCGTATAGCAGTTGGCTTGAAGACAACGGTGAATCATTAGTGTGTTTTTAAATAAATGTTGCATAAGACTACCACGGCTTTCAGGCCAAGACCATACAACCTCTACAGTCAATCAGTGCAATCCGAACTTTCCTCTCATATTTGTAAGGTTTGCAGAAAATATTTTACACATCAAATTATTAATATTGCGGTATTACTTAGGCAGAAAATAATGTTAGTACTAACGTTTAGGCCCTTCTAAAAGTTTTCATTCCGTCATTCCCATATTCGCGTTATGTAGGTGAGGTGGCGAAGAAACCGCAATTTTTATATGACCCCTAACGATTTTTTGGCCAGCAGTCTGTGACCAGTTGTCCTGTCACCGTTTATAACAGACATAAAAACTTATCAGTCGATCACATATTTTTCCCGTGAGCATTTTGTGTGTGGGCGATTTTTCCGTGGGCGTTTTTTCCTACTTTCGAAAAGTGGGCGTTTTTTCCGTGGGGCGATTTTTCCGTGGGCATTCTTTCATACAATCGATAATTCACGTAAAAGGGGTTGGATTTTGGCGAAATTTTAGTATGCTGTTAGGTACAACCTAGGAACCTACCCTGTTGAAAATGGTCGAAATTAAATTCAAAGGCATAGGTATAAGAGCAGTATTCATTCTCCAAGCTTGAAGCCCTATGTCCACTCTCCTCCAGCTGGGTAAGTGTGAAAGATTTGAGACTTGGAGGAGGAGACCCAGTACAAAGTTTTGCTTCCCTCAGGCACTAAGTGTTTGTTAACATTTCCTTTCCTCTGGTTTGGAGCCCAGCTGTAAGAGGTGATGCTTTGTAACAGACTTTTAGCACAACACTCTGTCTACTGATTGGCATACTCCCGAATCATTTCTTGAGGTGCATAGTGATTCCGTGGCTTATGCTTTTTGATTTAACATAACTGTACTACAATTGGATGAAATTTTCCTCAAGTCTGGAACATATTCTGTCTAGTAATTAAGATTTTCATTGCCTTCAAAAGTCACATCCCAATATGCATCCACCAGTGGCAGTCATTGGGAATGTTAAAAAGAAAAAAAAATCATTCCCATGTATGGATTGGAAACACTTTTTATCAGAGCTAGAATCCACCTGTGGGCATAACAGGCACATGCCCCATTTCAAAAAAAAAAAGGGGGGGGGTGAGTAAATAGATAAGTGCTTTGCTTTGTCTCAAGTTTCTTGTTTTCAGACATCACACTTTTTCACTTATGGATTTGCAACTCCACATTTTGTCTTACATTGGCCCGAACTTTTCAGTGATCCACACAGCAGTACTTCAGAACTGCTGTTTGTGATGTACTCCTGACAGGCAAGCACCCCATCTCCCCTTATGGGTCCTCCATGTTTTACCACCGTGTTTTTTTGGAGGAAATAAATCTCAGAGATTTTTTTACCAGTCCTCTGTTAGACGTGCGCCCTCCCCATTCTTAAATTCTGAATCTGCCCTCACTTTATTTTATAATAATTTCAGTTATCAATAATAGTCTGATTACATGGAAGATAGTGCAGAATAGTGATGCAGCTAAAATGACTGATTGAATTAATCATTTTCTGATTGAGGGAAAGGATTTTCTGAATAGCCTTGTGGTAATTGCATCATGATTCAATTTAGCATTATTGGGTAATTTGCCAATTAAAAACATTAAAAAGAAATGTAATGGGTAAAAAAGCACACTCATCCATTTGCATCTTTCATCATTTTTATTACTTAAAACTGAAATTGCTTTTAAAACTAATTTGAGCATGATACTGTAAAGCGTAGTAATCATCCTGGAATTTTTTGTATATGGCCTGGAAAAGGCCTGGAAAGTCCTTGAATTTTTTCCCCAAAAAAGAGTACGAACCCTGGACAGAGCTTGCTTGGTCAATGAGTGCTGCATGTGCTAACTGAGGAACAAAACCTCATTGCCTTGAAATGTGCTCTTCTCTGCTTAACATAGTAACAAAAAGGAAGGATTTATGCAGCACATTCTGTCTACTGATGGGAAGTGGATTCTATACAATAATTGTAGACATTCCACTCAATGGTTGGATGCTGATGAGTGACCAGGAACATGCCCAAGCCAGCCCTACACCCAAAGAGTAATGGTCGCTCATGGTTCGTATGCTCCTTGAAAACCTTGAAAAGTCCTTGGGGGAAAAAAGTTCATTTTCCAATCTTTAAAAGTACTTGAAAAAATTTAATACACCATAAATAGTACTTGGAAAAAAATTGTTTTTTAAGTAAGGATATGAAAGAACATGTGTAAAATAATTGTTTGTGCTAAAAAAGTTGTATAGGAGATTTCTGTATAGTTCCAACAAAAACACCAAGGTCAGATGCGCCAACTCTCCAGATTTAGGCAGGATACTCCAGATTTTCAGCCCCTCCTCTCACCCTTCAAATGAATATCAAATTCTTCTGATTTTCACTGAGAATTAGCCATTAGGCAGCTTCAGGAGAGTGGCTATTTATGATACTTTCATAGTTGCACAGTTTTTGCCCAAACTTTTTTATATGCTCAAATTGAGTAAAAATAAAAAAAATGGTAAATTTTAATGTGTAAAGTCTATTGTATGTACTCGCATTTTCCTTTTTCTTTTTGTATTTGAAAAAGGCATGTATAAGCATATCAGTGCTAATGTTCAACTTATGTGGTTTTTGGTCACCATGAAGCTTCATCATCTGTTGTTGTTTTTTTATTAAGAAAAAAAACGTGTGTTTATTATGTTGTGTATGTACAAGTTACTAAATAGATTATTATATTAGTTTAATTATAGTTATTTTTCTTTCTTTCTATCTTTCTTTCTTTTTTTCTTTTAAAATAGATATCTGGAGCTCTGGTGAATGCTCTAATCAGTCTTTACTTGGAAGATCATGCTAGCACTGATGTTATCAGTCAAAGACTTAGAGAAGTTTGCCCAAGTATATATCGGGTTGAAGATGCCACATTTTCTCAGGTAATATTTTTCATAAAAGAGATGTATTTTCTTCTCTTCATTTTAATTTTGTACAAGCTACAAACTTCAGTTAACTTTTCCATAATGGTTTCTGAATATATTTTTTGTTGTGAAAACAATTCGCTGCTGGTGGAGCTTTTTATACCTTTCCCATTGAATTTTAATTTTATGAGAGCAGCTTGTGTATGAGCATGAAGTACTGATCATCTAAAGTAGAAGTTCATACCCTTTTTACGGTGTGTTTTTCTGTGTTAAAAAACAACCGAAAAACAGTGCTGTGGGGGGGGGGTTCATGCCACTGTCTGTTTTGAAAAAAAAAAAAAACTCTTGTAAATAGGGTGGTAGAAATGTTTTGGGGCATTTTAGCAAATAATCACAAAGTTAACTGTCCTGTTATCTTGAAAGTTTTTTTTTTTTTTTTCTTTTTTAACAAAAATAGTATATATAAGCAAAAAAAAACAAAAAAGTTAAAAGTGAAAGTGAAAAACAGTAGCTGTAAGCCAACTGCTGTTTAATTGGTGAAATCACTTTGATGTTCATGACCATAATATAGGGCATTATGGTTCAGAATTTTTTTAGGTTTACAAGAACTCTAGAGTTAAAAATGCACCATTTGGGTTTTTAAATTTGTGTATTTCCTGTTCTTTTATGCTCTTGAATTTTCAGTACATGACATAGGAAGATAGTTGATGTTCAATCACTGCATGTTCCTCACTTATACCAAGCAGATCAGTTTGCAGAATTTCAATCACTGATATTCAGTGGCTGCTTTGACAATTCTGTACTGTCAAAGGATGGTATAGTGCGCTATTTATGAATTATGAGTTTAGAACTTATGCCCTTTTATTGATAGACATATAAGTGAGGGACAAATGTGATAAAAGAACAACAATATTTGTGCATCTTAGAGATTGCATGCATGTGGCCCTGGGTGAAGGAAAGGGCTGTGTATTATTCCTACAATTTAGTGACTTTGTTATATCTGGGGATTCCCACTTTTGTGACATTAGAATAGAGCTCACTTCCATCATGCCTTAAAAACATACTTTAGTGTAAAGGAGTACTGTGGTGCCCATCTTTTGCTATGTTACTGTCTGTTGATGAATCATGCATTCAAAAATGTGCTCCTTTTGCAAATTTCACACTGTGCTATTGAGTGCTGATGTTGGGCTGACTAAGTAGCCTATCATCAGATTGCGGAGCCTTTTTTTTTTTTTTTTTTTTTTTTTTTTTTAAGCTTGTTGACAAAGTAAATGCAAGTTTTTGAGGAACACAAAATTTACATAGCAGCCTGAAAACAAAAAGGAAAAGTTCTTAATGTTTTTAATTAAAAAAAATAAAATCAAAAAGAAGAGAGATAAACTGTCGTTTGTAAAAGTTATTAGGTTAAGAGCATTCAACTTTTAATGTATAAGTGCTCCATGTGTATTCAATGTAGAAAGCATTAGTTCCTGTGTTCAGTATTTGCACATTATAGATCTTACTATTCTTAATGTTTAATATGTAATAAATCATGCATGAAATTTTTTTCTAAATATGAATTTAACCTGCTATCAGCCAAACCCTTCTTTCCTAATTTTTTTTTTTTTTTTTTTTTTTTGTAATAAGAAAAAGTTATTAGGTTAAAAGAGCATTCAAATTTTAATGTATAAGTGCTCTATCTGTACTCAGTGTAGAAAGCATTAGTTCCTGTGTTCAGTATTTGTACATTATTTTCCATGAATACCTAGTATTTTGAATTTCTTTTAGGCTCATGAAAAACTTTTGAATGCAAAGAACATAGTGAATAAAGCAGAACGAGAAAAATTGCTGAAAGAAGCCCTAAAGGTATTTCATGGTTTGGTTTTCTTGTATTTCATTTCTTTTTATTTATTTATTTATTTATTTATTCATTTATTTATTTGGCTCAGTTATGTTCCCAGTCAGAATAAGTAGTGCTGTTCATGAAATTGTACATATTTAGCCTTTCCGTATTGTGAATGAGAGAAACAGAATGAATATTTAACTAGAAAACAGATACTCCACTCAGTGTTTTTCAAATTTTGTTGTATATTTGTTAGTGCTGTTTTATAAGAATGAAAATAAATTTTGTTTGCATTTTGGATTCACTATGTTGAACATTTTGAATAGTAGAATGAGTGCTGCTTGTTTCATCAGTTTCCTTTGTTTTTTCTCCCTGTTCATTCATGTTCATGACTGAAGTGGTTTGGTTTGAATAACATGGATATGGGTACTTTAAATGAATTAGGCATAATGAACAACTGTTCACATTGTAAACAGAGAGCAGAATAAAAACTACCAAAATTTTTTCTTTTAATCCTAGTGAGCACAAAACATGTGTTCATAAAATTATTTGAAGTGCCCTTTATTTTTTATACATTTATTAGTTTTAACTGTGTTCTGAAAAAAAAAAAAAACACTTTAGAGCTTTTGCTGCAATTTTGGTATGGCATTTCTAGTATTCACTGTAAACTGTTCTGATATCGTGGCATGAATTTTATTCGAAGGGGGGGGGTCCTGTTAAACAACTCTTCAGAACACAGTGTGTATATTATCCTGTTACAGAGTTAACACAGTCCTTATAAATTCTTAAAAGTCTGTAAAAAGTGCATTTTGGAGTAGAGGAAGGGGTTAGAAGGGTTTTTTAGGGGAAGGGGGTGAGGTTTGGAGGGTTTGTTTTTTTTTTTTGCTGAAAATGGCAAAAGGTACTTACTTTTCCTGATTAGCAGCACAAAATTCAGAAGTTACAATGTAGCAGATAGAACTTCTGCGGCTTGTTTGGCTGTGTTGATGATGATATCATGTGACATCTGCCTAAAGCCTATAGGAGAGGCAGGGGCAGTGTAAGATAAGTAATTTGCTGAAGGAAAGTGAAACACATCTAGTAGATTCCTCCCAACAAGCCCATCACCATCTCTTTGTACCAATATTTCACTTTCATATTCCTCTTGTGTATATATAAATATCAATTATTAAGTTGTACCATGAGGAAATTAAATGCAAAGTTGACATCTTGAACAAACACACAATTTTGACTTTGGTTTTGCTATTAAACATGAGATGAGTATGTGCAAAATTCAAATCTTTAACTCAGAGCTGTAACTACAGTTTTACAATTTACATACATTTTATTGCATATGCGATTATTTTCTCAGATAGGAAAACTGATTTGACCAACAGAACTGTCTTTTAAATTGCATAAATTCTAATTTACTACATCCTCAAACTTTAATTTATATGGAACTACAGAGTTATCATCGTAAATGTGGAAAAATTTGTGTATATGATAATGCAATTGAAACATGAATATACATTTTATTGAAGCAAAATCTTATACAACAGTTAGTGCACAAACACATTTTCAGGGTTCGTACGGTCCTTAAAAGTCCTTAAGAACTCCTTAATTTCCATTTGCCTTTTTAAGGGCCCTTAAAAAGTCCTTAAGAACTCCTTAATTTCCATTTACCTTTTTTAAGGGCCCTAAGAACTCCTTAATTTCTGTTCTGTTTTTAAGGGCTCTTAAAAAGTCCTTGAAAACACCGTAATTATATTATATTCGTTCGTTAAAAAGGTCGTAATTTTTTTTTTTTAACCAAAGAAATGCACGCTTTACGCAAAAGTTTACCCTTGTTCTGTATTGCTTTTGGCAGCTTGCCAACCAGCTACCTTCAAATCCCTTTCGTTTAGATTAGATTTATTGCTGGCTTGTTTTCTTTGCGCGGGGTCAGTGCAGTTCAGATCGTTATTTTCTGTTATTTATTAGAGAATGTGGTACTAAGTAAAGAGCTTAGAGCTTCTGTCTTTTCAGCTAGACAGAAAAATGTTCAATATTTAGATGCCGGAAAAAAAAAAAATGTGCCAAGCAACATCTGGGAGGAAACGTAAGTTGATTGAGGAGGAATTGCAAATGCTTAGTACGAAAAAACTGAAAGTGGAAAAAAATATTGCTGAATTAGAGAAACAACGTGCAGATGACCTTGCCGCCCAAGGGGAATTGATGAGAGATATGAACGATGGCCTCTGATCATTCGTCCGAAAGGGGTCCGGGTTCGAATCCCGGTTAGGCATGGATGTTGTGTTTGTCTTACGGCACTGGCTCTCTCCCTTCCCTGGAGCCAGTGACCCTAAATTAGGGACGGGCGACTGCTTATAACCCATTGAGTTGCTCACGGTGGTCGTTAAACCTCCAATCAAAAAAAAAAAAAAAAGAGAGAGAGAGATATGAACTGCTTCCTTCAACCAAATAGTTTTCGATAATTAATAAAGGAAAAAAATGAAAAATTGGCAGAAATTACCATGTCAGTAGTTGCAAAAAAGGAGCTGAAAAATTTATTTCATTGTGGGCTTACGTCCTTTGTTTGACCTCAAAAAAGTGAATATGTACATAATATAATTTCCTTGCAGTCATTGTTAAATTGCATTACTAAGTTTAAGAGCAAGAACAGATGTATAACAGAAGTAAAAATTCTGAAGGAAATTTGATAGGTGTCTTGTTGTTACTGCAGTTTGTTTTAGCTTTTACACCTATACACTATTGCAGGGCTGCCAGACCTGCGCCAATCAGTCCGCGCCAAAACGTTGTTTTTGCGCCATTCTGCTAAAAAATCTCCATTTCGGCGAAATCTGCGCCAAATGTTAAAATTTACCAGTCATCGATATTTTAGCGTTATCTTACGACATTCGAAATCGATTCAGCGGTTAATTCGTACGTGAGATTCTTCCGCGGATTCCCCTCTGGTTTTTTTTGGGGGGGGGGGTTGTCATTTTCAAGATCGATGCAAAAGTGAAGAAATTTTCGGGATATTAGTTGGGGGGGTCGTATTCCGTCTGGGGACGTTGTTTTGTCTTTTTAAACGTTCGGAAACAGAAGTTAAACGAAGTGCAGATTTTTCCAGTAATCATATTTTTTTTCTCTCGCGATGTTGCTTCTGTTCAGTATTGTTAAATATAATTACATTGCATAATTTCAGCTTGAAATTGTAGGCAATGATTTCCGAAAACGGAAGTTAGGCCGCCCGAAAATTTCCCCGTAATTTTCGGCGACGAGATTCTCACGCTGATTCGAGGAATTCCGTCTTTTTTTGTTATCATTTGGACCATGTACGAAATCGATGCATAACTGAACTGAAATTTTGGGAGGATAGGTGGGGGGGGGGGTCGTTTTCTCCGTCGGAGGACGGAATTTCATCCTTCGAAAACGGAAAGTAGACGGAGGTAAGATTTGTCTGGTAATCGTAATTTTTTTTTCTCGCGATGTTTCCTCTACCCAGTATTGTTAGATATCATTGTATTCCATATTTATTTTTATTTCAGCTTGAAAATGTTGGATAAATTTCCGAAAACTGAAGTCAGGCGGAGAGAAGATTTCTTCCGTAGTTGTACCCCCGACCCCACCCTTCCATGCAATGTTTCCAGTCCTATGTAGTTGTTAAATGTCATCACCCTCATAAATGTGTGTGCATTTTAGCTTGATAAGGGTGGGGGAAATTTCCAAAAACAGAAGTGACGAAGTTTGGAAATTTGTAAGAATTGATGCATGGTGTTAAAAAAAAAGTATTCATTCTCTGAAAATTACACCATTTATCTAAAATAGTGAAAGCTCTGATATCAGAATTCATGGTTCTCCGGCTGAAAGTTCTTTAAGCATGATGGATAAAATTGTCATCTGAGGGAATAAAAAAAAACGAAAAAAGAAAGAAAAGTAGCAAAGAAAAATGGTAAAAGGAAAACTATGAGCAGAAATAAAAAAATAAACAGTGGATGTTGTGCAGTGGCAGAGTCAACAAGAGACAAATATGGCCGTGGAACTTGCTGAGAAGAAAGTAGGGTTTGCTCTCAAGAGGAAACCAGAGCTAATGTTTAGCAAGTACAAGAACAAAACCAGGAAAAAAAAAACTGTTTGAAGCTCTCTTTCAAAACCATCCTATTTTGTTTGGAATTCGCTAATTTTATAAATACAGTTGTTGGAATTCGCTAATTTTATGAATTCGCTAATTTTGTGAATACAGTGGTGTGATCTAGTTAAATATTTTTATAAATAAATTACAGTAAACGATTCAGTTTTGTTCATGCTTTGTAATATTCACACTTTCTCACCGTGCAGTCTGATTTTTCACCAAATTAAAAAGTACAGCTTTGTTTTTTTTCTTCGTAAGTCTCATGTATGTTAATTAAAATTGCTCACGAGCGCTATGGATAAATGAAAGGATTGTTTATATCGCATAACTTGTAATCAATTATCAGGAATACTGATCTTTTGGTTCTTACGTAAAGTCTGAATTTTGCCCCCAATGTTCAGGGATCAGAATTTTTAGGAGGTTTTCTTTTTCTCATTTTGATCTATCTTGGGGAACATCTTCACCCTCGCACTTTTCTTTTTCCAGATGGAAGGTGCGTTGAGCCGCATACTAACTCGCAATAGTCTGCTTAATGTCCATGTCCACACATGCAGGATCCCATGTATGCAAGAACAGTGGCTCTTTCTGACAGGAGCAACAAAAAAGTCATACACTGATTCTACTACTGAAGAAGAGGGAGGGGGATCTCGTGCCAAAACGTCACTGTACAAGCGTTAAGCGATAGTAGCAGCTGTTGTCTAACCAACTTTACTAAATCTCACTCTCATCTTATAGTTTTGGTTCCAATTGTAATTGTTCACAGCAATAACGAAAGTTTGACATTGATAATTACTTGATAAAAAACATTGTATGAAGAGTATCATGGTGCAACTGCTTAAAGATGATACATATAGTTTTCACTGTTATCTTATAGTTTTGGTTCCAATTTGATTATTAAATGTTACATTAGTTTTCCTTTTATATCGAAGGTATGCTTTCCTTCAGAAAACCTTAGGAGTTTGTGATGAACATGCAAACCACGTATGCGTGGCTTGCCAGTTGGTTGGTTTCAGAAATAATGTATTTTAATCTAAATGCCATGAATCTCGAAAAATATGCTGCTAAAAACCAACCAAACAACAAACAGTAATTACATATTATTTATTCTTCCTAAGTGTATATTGGCAAGCATTCAGTATCAATAGCAACAGTTCTTGGATGCGGCAGCATCCTATTTGTGTTACAGCGAAACAAATGCATTCAGAAGAAAATCCCTGATATTAATGTGTTACGCTTAAAATATTGAAAGTCATGTAGTTTTTAATAAATCGTGGGTAGTATAATTGTTTTCCTATTTATCTCACTGTAGGAATGACAGAAATGCTAATTAACAGTCGTTAAGAGAAGCAGTAAAATGTCAACAAACCTGAAATATAACATTTTTTCATAGTTCATAAAATAATGGTAATTCAGTATATAAACATAACTTAAAGCACAGCATGGACTTAAAACAATTAAAAATACTATCATTAGCTGCTCCAAAATGCAAATTTTCACGCTCCAAAACCCAACTTTTTTGCTCCAAATTGCATATTTCCCTGCTCCAAGAATTGCTCCAAGAATTGCTCCAAGAATTGCTCCAAAACATGGTAGGGGCACTAACACCCCTGCTATTGCCAAATGTTGAAAATCAACCTGCATTAAGTATATGAAAGAAGTTACTACAAGTGCTACAGCTGTAAAATTAAAAAAAAAAAAAAAAGGAACAGTTACACAAGCAAAAATGTGTTATTCATGCAAATCTACGAAAACCAAATTTTTCTCCAGATTTCGGGAATTCGGAAGCTGTGTAGTAAATAAAAAAATCAATAAATCAATACTTAAAAGAAAGTGATGCTTCACTGTTCAGTTTTTATTTTTGAGTTCTGCCAGTGTAGTTTTGAAATTTATGCAAACATTTTTATTGAACTTAGGGCTTTCAATTCCGATGATATGATTTAAGTTACGATGAACTTGTGTGTTTCAATTTGATTTAGATAGTGTGTTTACTTGCTTCATTAACCTAAAACAGGTCTAACAAGCTGTGCTGCATTTTTATATAAGTGTTATTTTTCAAGCTGCAGCACTTGTAGTGATGCCACCCACAGAATTAATGCATTTAGTTTCTTAGCCTGTATTCATACATATTTGTAAATGTAATTCTAATGGAAGGAATTAAGTTATTGAATGGAAAGGTAAAGATACCAAAAATTTTAAAGACTGACAATCACAGCCATATGAAATTCTAAGCTGTATTTGTAATACTGTTTTTGTTAAAATGAATTTGCAAATTAACAAAAAAATATAAATTCGGATAAAATTTGAAGGAAAACCAAATGCAAATTTTAAAAGTTTCCGAAACCACAAAGATGGGCCTATAATCACAATTAATGGGTGAAAATTTGTTGAAAATTGAAATTCCAAAGTAAATAAATTTTATGCTTCACACCACAATACGAAGAAGCAGAGTGTTAGTTCTGTAGATGCAAAAATATGCTTCAGGACAAATAATGGATCCAGTATTACCAGTAAATAATGTATATAAGGAACTTTTAAAGTTAGTTGGTTTTTCTGTTGGAGTATTTAGGTTTATTTTAGTAGAACTAATTTTAATTCATATATTTGTGCAATGGAATATTCATTAGTTTCAACAAAATAGATTTATTGTGTTTAAGTGACTTATGTTGTAATAGTTAACTCACATTTTGTATATTTGCATGCAGTGATTATGAAGTCCCTTAAAAATATTTAAAGGTCCTTAATAATAGCCTGAAGGTCCTTAAGAACTCTTTAATTTCCATTTTCAAAAAAGATTATGAACCCTGTAAAGGAAATACCATTACTTAATTATTTATAAATCTATTTACTTATTCCCGTAAGTTTTTCCTATTATGATAAACTGGGGTGCTAGAGCTGTGACATTGTTTTCAATTGCTTTGACCATACAAGGTAACACAACCCTTGTGTCATAAAGGTTAACAGGTACTCAAACTGCTGTGGGAACATTTCCTTAATCAATTTCAAGCAAAATTATTTTGTTGGGAATAATCAAACACCTGTCAAAAATGTCATGCAAAAATGTGACAAAATTGGGCTGCTGTATCTCAGAACTGTCTGTAGTGTTTTAAATGAAATCCTGAATACTTAATGAGGCTTAATGGAATGCTCTTATATAGAAAATCTGTAGCTTGTTCATCCACCTACCTGTTCCACGCTTATTAAAGACTGAATTTCTGTGGTTGACGATTCTATAATTCAGCAAATTTGGAAACTTTTAGCTTACTATTTTGTACACTTATTAGTGGTAGTATCGATTAGCTGAATTCTTCAGTCAAATAATTTGTTGCTGAAAAAGTTTTTAATTATTGTTTTTGTTACAGTATTCTGCTGAGCTCTACTAATGTGTGCCATTGATGTCTATAAGATAGTATTTCAAAAATACTTTATCTGCATACAAATTTATGTAGTTGTCAGCTTTTTACTAGTTTCCCAGTCCCTGCTAGGACATTATTTCACTTTTGTTACTGCTTGAGTCATTTTCAACCCTTTGTGTCCACTTCTAATCTTGTATCCACTAATATTTAATGGTATTAACAATTTCTCTTGGGTTATAGCTATCCATCAATTAAGAAATACTACTTGAATCAAGTATTAAAACATAATTGTGGACTTCTTCATGAAGCCCAACTTTAATTTTTCAGGTATAGCGAGCCTGCTGTTTGGCTGTTCATTGTGACTTGTGTTCTGTGGGCTCCTCCCAAAAGGAGGGTATTTTATGGAGTTTTGATAAATAGATCAACACATCTTGTACATTACTGTGGAGTGGGAGTTGTTCTTTCCCCAAAAACAAAAGGTAAGCACCGATCAACAAATCTTCTGAAATTGACCACTCCCGTGCTAAGCAAAAGTAGGGGAATGACTGAAAAATGGAGCATCCATGTAGTGCTCTGTGGAAGTATCACGACACTTACTAATTTAACGATAACTTGATTTTTTAATGCTTATTAAGACAAAAAGTTATTGTTATGAAACAATGCAATGAAATTTAGCTGGGTATGGAACTAGAAATATTTTGGCTGTGGGCAAGACTACATGCCCATTCAAGGTATATAACAACAATTGCTTCAAATTTTTTACTGCTTTCTCTCACCTCACCTCTGATTCACCCACTCACCTTTTAAGATTTTTTGTTTTTCGTTTTTTACTATAATAATTATTTTTTTTCCACCAGAAAAGGTTTTCACATTGAAACAAAGCATCTGAAATAAAAGTATAAGTACACATATATTGAAAAAACTTTTTACCATTGTTATTTGTGTGATTTTTTTCTTTTGGGTTATTCTATCAGTAATGTTTCATGTACTCCTTCTTTTCTGTTCCTCTTCATCCAACAAGCTTTCTTTTCTGTGATGGTAATTAAAAATCCCTGTTCATTGTTAAAAAACAATTATTCAAAATATTTACTTTAAATTTGTGAAATTTTTGATCTATTCACTACATTACTTTATTCAATGGCAAAAAACAAACGAACATTATAATCTTGATTTGTTTTTTGTTTTTTCAGCAAAGAAGCACAAATGCCGAATTGGGATCTGTTTACATTACCTGCATATCAATCTGTTTTCCGATATTCGGAGGTTAACTCCTCAAAGCAAGATAATCTACCAGATTAAAGTTTAAAACTGATCCGTATGTCTTGCACAGCACCTTTAATACTTCATACTGGTTATCTTTTGCTCATTCATTCCTGAATCTAGAACTCCCATGATTTCCTTGGCTTTCCTCTACCTTTCTTTCCTGCTGTTTGGGCTGAATAAATTCTCTTAGGAAGCATCTCACCCTTCTTTCAACATGGCCAAACCACTTAAGACTATTTGTTTCCACCTTACTACCAGCATGTTGCCTCACATGATCAGAACCACACCCCACCCTTCCCTTCCTTCAGCCCGTAACTAATGACAGGGCTGCCAGTGGCGACTATTGATACTATTGTTGATGACGAGCGACTATGGCTACTATTTTTTACAAAAAACGGCCAAAAGCAACTATTTTCAATAAAACCTTGAACTATTTTAATTGTAAGGCTACTATTTTTTAAAAACGTAATTTGTGTTGCATATATCGATGTGCTTGTATAACGTCAGTTTTTATATCGATACACGTGAATATCAACTTTGATATTGATATGTACTTGTTGAATCAATGTCTTGTTCAGTTCATTGCTTTCTGCTCTATTGCAAGTATCATGGAAGAAAGTCAATGGCAAGTATAGACTAGACCTACGTGTGATTAGAGGAACAACTTACACAAATCAAGATATTCCGCCGAAAAAGTTTCCCCTTTTTTCTGTTTGGAATATGGCAGAGATTGATTATTCGAATGAGATTCTTGATATGTACCTCATATCAGATAACTATAATTATGTCTACAGAACAAAACAAGTGATCATCATAACACTAAATGACCACAACTCTGGCTTTTGAAAGAAGAAATACACATTTTTTTCAACACAGTGTATGAAGCCCACTTGAGAAAGCTTATATTTTTTCACCAGCCACAAAAGCAGAAGAAAGCTTTCCGTACTGGCTTGATACAGATGAGAACATCTGACCTCTAGAACAATGACAAAGAAGGAAGTGTTTTCTAATTCTAAAGTTTGTATCAGGTTAGTTTATGTAAGTAGTTTATGATATATAATTGAATAGAGTATTTTTTGGGTGTAATTTCCATAACCTTTATAGTTCTGAGTGTTGAATAGCATTATATTGAAACTTAGATGCCCCTTTTGTGGTGAGTGGGTGTGCGTGTGTATATATATATATATCATCATCATCATCATCATTGTCAACCATTATCAATCCACTGCTGGACGAAGGTCTCCCCAAGTTTCCTCCACAACGGTCTGTCTTGTGCCAGTCTCCTCCATGTCACCCCTGCATACTTTCGAATTTCATCCACCCATCTCCCATGTGGTCTTCTTCTGGGTCTTTTCCTGTCCCTTGGAATCCAATCTAAAATTTCGGCTGTCCATCGATGATCTGTCCTTCTGGCAGTATGTCCAGCCCATTGCCATTTCAGGGATTTAACTCTGATCATGATGTCTTCCACTCTTGTCATTTTTCGGATCCACGAGTTCCTCTTCTTATCTCTCCTGGTTACACCAAGTATGCACCTCTCCATGCTTCTTTGAGTTGTCTGCAGCCTTTGTATGTCTCTTTTAGTTAAGGTCCACGTCTCTGCACCATATGTAAGCACTGGAAGGATGCATTGATCAAACACTTTTCTTTTAAGACATAATGGCATATTGCTCTTGAAAATTATGCTGTTTCTTCCAAAAGCTCTCCAGGCAGGTTTTGTACGCCGATTAATTTCTTCACCAATGTGACCCTCACTTCATATCTGCTGTCCAAGATAAACGTACGTGTCTGTTATCTCCAGCTTTTCTCCATCAATCGATAAATCTTCATTTCTTGTAAAAGCATTGAACATCACTTTTGTCTTCTGAAAGTTCATTTTTAATCCCACTTCTTTACTCTTGTCAGCAAGTTCCTGGATCATACTCTGCAGCTCTGATGGGGTAGTTGCAAAAATGACTACATCATCAGCAAAACGAAGGTGGGTTAGGTAATCTCCATTAATCTTTATCCCCTTGTTTTCCCAGCTCAGCGACTGAAAAACACCCTCCAGTGTGGCATTAAAGAGCTTCGGAGATATGGTGTCACCTTGTCTCACTCCCTTTCCAATTTTTACGTGTGTTGTATTTTCAAACAGCCGAATCTTTGCACTTGCATTTTCATAGATGTTATTAATAATATTAATGTATGCATCTTCAATACCGCAGGTTTTCAGAGCCATTGTAACTGCTGATGGTTTCACCGAATCAAAGGCTGTTTCATAATCGATAAAAGCCATGCACAATGGAAGTTCATATTCCCTCGCTCTTTCAATTAGTTCTCTCAGCACGTGGATATGATCTATTGTGCTGTAGCCACTCCTGAATCCAGCTTGTTCTCTCGGTTGAGCCATGTCCAGTGTTACCTTCAAGCGGTGTGAAAGAACTTTAGTGAAGATTTTATAAACTACTGATAGGAGGCTGATAGGTCTGTAGTTTCCGAGATCCTCAATGTCACCTTTCTTATGTAGCAGGATCATTGTAGCGGTGTTCCAATCCTCAGGAATCTTTCCTTCATTAAGGCATCGAGTGAAAATTTGGGCGAGTACTGTTTCGATTTCTCCACTTGCTTCTTGTATGATGTCTACAGTAATTCCATCTTCTCCTGGAGCTTTTCCCCGCTTCATGTTCTTGATTGCATGTGCAACTTCTGCTGGAAGGACTGGAGGAACTCTGGTACTGGTATCTTTCATGATGTCTGGAGTGCATGTATCATCCCTTTCATATAATTTGGAGTAGAAATCTTTCACTCTTGTCAAAATTTCGCCTCTATTTCTTGTTACAGAACCATCTTCTTTTCTCAGTGCCATAATCTGTTTTCTTCCCTTACTGAGATGTCCCTTTGCTATCTTTAGGCTTTGGTTGTTTTCAATTGCTTTCCTCACTAGTTCACAGTTGAATTTTCTTACGTCTTCAGTGATACTTTTTCTTACTGTCTTGCATAGCTCTATATATTCCACTTTGGAAGTCACATCTTCTTTAGTTGTCCTCATCTCTCTTCTTTTTTGCATCAACATTTTCGTTTTTCCTGATAATTTGTTTACATGCAACTTGTTCTTAGACCCAGCTAATTTTGTTGCTGTTTCCATAAGAGCTTTGGTTACTTTTCTGTTTACTTCAGAGATGTCCACTTCTTCTGATGTTAGGCCTTCTAAAGCAGAGAACCTGTTCTTCAGTTCCAACTTGAAGGTATTATGGTGTTTTTTAAGGTTGGTTATGTCAATAGATTTTGTTTGTCTTATGAGCTTGCCACGTTCAAGTTTAGTGTTGAGGCGCATCTTACATCTCACCAATCTATGGTCACTACCTGTGTTGAACTTGTTTAGCACACTGCAGTCTTCTATGACGAATTTTTTGTTACACATAATAAAATCAATTTCACTTGTCGTCCCGTTTGGATGTCTCCATGTCCATTTCCTGTGTGGCTTTTTCTTGAAGAAGGAGTTCAAAATGAAAAACCCTTCTGCCTCTGCAAACTCAACGAGAGTATTTCCACGCTGGTTTCTGTTGCCGTGACCGAATTTACCTACTGAAGTTTCATTCTGTTGCCGTTGCCCTATTTTTGCATTGAAATCTCCCATAATTATTTTCAAGTGCTGCTTACCTTTATTATTTAGATGACAAATTTCCTCATAAAATTCTTCGATTTCTTCTTCAGGATGACTTGTGGTGGGTGCATAAGTTTGAATAATCTGAGCCTGGTATCTTTTCGAGAGTTGGATAACAAGTCGTGCAGCTCTGTCAGAGGAACTTTCAACTTCTACAACTTTATCCTTCAGTTTCTTGTTTATTATAAATCCAACACCACTAGTTCTGCCAGTATCTGTCCCACGATAGTAGAAGAGATGTCCACTTTTCAGTTCGATGAGATCTTCTCCTTTTCTCCTTACCTCACTTAGCCC
Source organism: Macrothele yani (assembly GCA_039090855.1). Taxonomy (NCBI): domain Eukaryota; kingdom Metazoa; phylum Arthropoda; class Arachnida; order Araneae; family Macrothelidae; genus Macrothele; species Macrothele yani. Next base: position 40,457,638 of record CM077006.1, read on the forward strand.
CACGATGTCCCAGTTGATCCTTTGTAGTTCCTCTTCCAATTCAAGAAGCCTTGAATCAGAAGATAGGGAGCGTCCATTGTACGTAGCCAAGGTCAGCATCAGATGGCAGCCTAGTCCGGTCCTCCGGGGATTCTTAGCACCCTCTGCCTTCATGTCGCACTGGCCGCTGCCTTGGCCAGGTACATTCCAGCTGCCGGAGACTGAGGGCCAAGATTTAAGTTGTGGAATCATTTTGGAGGGTTTGGCCATAACTCACCACGCTGGCCAAGCGGGTTGGTGAGTGTGGGATAGAATTTCCTCTAATCCCGATGGCATAGTTATACCGCTATTGGCGGTCGTCAGAGCCCCTTTAGTGGGAACAGGATGCACCACGAGAAGGCGGGGTTGACATTTGTCAAGGAGAGGCTGTGATGTTACGCATCACCTGACCTTACATCCCATATATATATATATATATTCTTCACCAAAATGTGAATATGTGCTAATTTTGTTGCAGTTGTTTGAAAAAAATAAAAAAAACTTAACACAAAAATCTTTTTTTAGTGTGGAGCACTTACATTCTGAAACTCATACACTTTTTTTTTTTTTTTTTTGAAACTATTTTAGTCATTAACATAAATTATTAAGGCTACTATTTTTACCATTAATGGCTACTAAAGCAACTATTTTTACCATTAGTGGCTACTAAAGTAACTATTTTCTTGGGTGTGTGTGATAGGCTGGCAGCCGTGTAATGAATCTCTTCTGTATACAAGCAAGTAACTGGGTTTCACTGCCATACACCAAAGTAGGAACAATTGCGGGTCTTTTTTGAGAACCCATCATTCCTGAGTATGAAGTCCTTCTAAAGCAGCTATGACTTTCAAAGATGAATTCACCATCTAATCTGAGCTTTCTATCAAACAAGCTTCCAAAATTTACAGTCACAAAGTCATTCACCTGCTCATTACAATGGTCAAATGTTGCATTGGCTTTTACAAACTAGTATAAAACCACTAAACATTTAACCAAAAAGCCCTTTAATTGTGGTACTTTGTTTTCTTCAAACAAAGGCTGTTGAAAGAAAAATAACTAATAAGATATGCATGCAAATTGACATGTAGTGTCACTCCCCCTTTTTGTGTGTGTGTGTGTGTTTTTTTTTTTTTTTTTTTTTTAGATGAATATAGCAAGGACCCTGGGAATGTGGGGATCTACAGATATGGATGGCCACGATCATTTGGAAATTGTTTGCTCCCTGAGAAAAGTTACCCATTATTTTTCTTGGTCATCTAACAAGTAGTGCCCATGTCACTATTATCAACACTATCATTTTGCAAGTTTCAGTTAAGCATAAAACTGCATAATTATTTATAGGTGTATATCAGCATTGGTTATTTCTTTTTAAAACATTGGATTGCAGTTTTTTGCACTCAGAATACCAGTGATCTATGGATTCAAGTACATTTTGGGAGGGTAAGAGGGGATTTTGCAAGATTTTGTTATTTCCAAGGGTAGGAAATTCCCAATTTTTCTTTTCTATATTGTGAAAACCCTTAATTTTTTACTATTTTGTCTTGAAAATCCTTCAATTTTTGAAAGAATATTAATTCAGTTTGACCTTATGATTTTTTTAATTGAAAGCTGCAATTGGCTACTGAAGTATGAAAAAATAAGATCAGATAAAATAATTATTAATATTGTGGTATGAAAATTTCTGCATTCCAGTTAATGGTTATATGTGACTTATATGTTTTATGTCCTGATATTAAAAACAAAAATCTTGTCTTGAGAGTTTTTATTTGTCACTCTTAGCCCTGTATTTCCCAATTAAATCAGTTTCGGAAGCTGTGTGCTCACCAAAGTGAAATTACGTCTTGTTCACTATACATTAATTCACGTCACACGTGTTAGTGGCAGTTTAAACATGACTGGCCATTGTACAATGTTGTTGAACTCAACAAAATGTCATTCTGTCCTGCCAGAATGACATTGTGGGAATGCCACTATGTTTCATTCATATGTATTGATTTGTTTATTTATTTTTATTCATTTGCATATAATATTCAATTAGATGCAAAAATACTGCATGCTAAATTTAGGTACACATGATGATTGAATAGTATCTGGCTGTTGGTAAGAAAGTTTTTGCTGCCTTCATAGATTTAGAGAAAGCTTACGTCCAAGTAAATAGGACACTTTTGTGGAAGGTATTGAATAAATATGGTGTTACTGGGAATCCTCAACAGTGTAAAAGCCATGTATGCTGTCAGTAGAGCTTGTGTACGTGTGAATGGTGTTTTATCAAAGTGGTTCTCTATTGGTGCAGGAGTCAGACAAGGTTGTGTAATGTCACCGTGGCTGTTTAATATATTTATGGATGTGTGCATACATGATGCCAAATTAGATAATACTAATTTATGTCTTGGTGATATCTGTATATTATCTAAACTACAGATATAAATTCTACATCTGGAGAAAAAAAGTATCTGTTTCATGTATATTCGTGTTCAAAAATAATTCCGATATTTTTCTTTCATTAATGAACTTAAATTTTAGAAATTTCTTCAGCTGAGCTTGTTTTAAAGCTAAGATTTTCTGAAAAAATTTTCAATTTATCTCAAATGATGTATGCTCCTTTGTGCGTGTGTTAGCAAGGGAGTGGAGGGAGGGTTAGGGTGCTTATGGTCTTTTTCATCACAGATTTTGTGATTAGCTCTGTATTCACTGGAACTAGAAAACAAATGAAATGCTTATTTTTTTTGTCCTCTTGCATTTTTTTCAAGTTTTCAATGTAGATCCTTTTCACAAAAATGTTTTACAGATATATATATATATTTCATTTGAAGTAACTTTCCTAAAAAAAAGCCAAAATGCTAATATTTGGGTAATCCATTATAGATTTGTTGCCACTCAATACGACACACCAACAATTATTGTTATCAATCAGTATTTGTAGTGTCATGAGAATCATTTATATGCCTTATGCAAGAGAAGTTATGATTTTTTTCTTTGCAGCTTTGCAAGATGATAAGTCCTCATCTGAACCTTGGATCTATATGTAGCATCTTTCAAGGAGTTCGCTATTATCATGGCATTGTGGACTTGTGTTTGTGTGCAGCTCAGCGTGGTGATCCTCAAGGTCTAGCACTACATTATTATAAAAATGGAGAACCAAAAGATGATTCACAAGGACTCCAGGCTTACATGAACAGGTAACACAAATTTCTTACTCTGGACAGTTTCTATAACCATTAATGTTCCTTCTCTCCATCATAGCAGCTGGTTAATGAGGATAAAGCCAAATACCGACATTTTTGTGGAAGGGGGGGGGCTGGGAAGGGTTTAATGTTATTAATTGGCACATCATATTGCTAAATATAGAGGGTGTTCATAAAGTCTTTCTCACATTACAAAAATGAATATAAAAAATGTATTACAGGTACAAGAAAGGGATTGCACAAACAAGTAAAGTTTTTTTTTCAGTGTCTGTACACCTCTCCACATGGGCGCCATTTTTGGCCCGGAGGACATCTGAGCGATATTTGATTTCATGCCATGTATTGTTTAACATCTCAGCAGAGACAAAACCAATGACGTCCGTTATTCTGCTCTTCAACATCTCGACATCCAGCACACTGCTAGGGTTAACTTGGCCTTCCACATAACCCCACAGGAAAAAAATGTAGTGGGATTATGTCTGGCAATCGAGGTGGCCATGTCATTGGACCATCGTGGCCAATCCATCTGTCCGGAAATGTAGCATTCAGGAACTCATGAACCATTATTGACCAATGTGGTGGGGTGCCATCTTGTTGGAAAATAACGAAAGGTTGGAATGTGTGCAACTGAGGTGCTGCAAAAAGTTCCAGCCTGTTCGGGTACATATTACATGTTACCGTGAGCTCTGTAAGAAAGAAGGGTCCGATGATTCTGTCATGCATCAGGCTGCACCATACGTTCACTTTCAGGTTAATCTTCTGTTGTTTGATGACATAATGAGATTTTCTGATCCCCAGATTTGCACACTGTGCCTGTTTACTATACCAGAGACATGGAATGTGGCTTCATCTGAGAAACAGACACTGTGCAGATAATCACTAACATGAGCTGTGCGCTGTAACATCTCCATCGCAAATGCAGCACAGAGAGGTCGGTCATCAGGCTGAAGAGCTTGAACTATTGTACTTCATAAGCATACAGATGAAGACATTTGTGTAAAATTTTGTGAACCGTGGCACAGGGAATCCCAATTTCCATTGAAGCACGACAAATGGATTTCCTAGGACTTCGCAGAAATGTCTCCTGAACAGCTGCAGCTGTCTCTTGTGTAACCGGTTGTCGGCCTGCTCAGGAGAGATTGCCAACACTACCTGTTGCTTTAAACTTTTCATATAAAGCTTTTATGCTTTTTTGGTCCGGTGGGATTGTCGGTACTTTTTTCTGAAATGACGCTAGACAGTAACCGCCGATTTGGTCTCGTGGAACCTCAACACACATGCCGCTTTTTCTGACACGGAAGCCATTCTCAATTAAATGCTCCTTATTTAGCATTAGCACTCACCTAAAGAACAGAAAAAAAAAAAAAAGATTTATGAGTGCTGCTATATTATGTTGCCAATCATTTTATTTTAACTTACATAGATGTTTTAATATTATTTTTTGTAATGTGGGAAAGGCTTTTTATGGACACCATTTCAAACTGCAAAAATTACTTGATTAAATATGGTATATACTTGCATATAAGTCGACTTCCCTATTTCACCTAAAAATTGGGGGAAACTTAGGCCTGTGTACATAAACCAACCTTAAATTTCAAGATTTTGGAAAACATGTTTATATATATTAAAACAAATTATGCAAATTTCTGAAATTATCTTATGTAAAAAGCTTCAAAGTACGATTCAGTATTGAAGTTTCCAAATAACTTCTGTAACATCCATTGCATTACTAATGCAGCATTTTTTAAAGATTTTATAACATTTCTGGTAAAATTGCATCGCATAGTTCTTTCTTCGTAGTCTTTGATCTTTGTGATCTTAGTCTTTGATCTTCCATACCACTGACAGAACTCACAGGAGCAAAGCCTGGAGATACCCACACTTGCTGTGAAAATTTGGGAGAGGTGATGTCTGACTTGCTGTGTGTGTAGTAAAAATTAAAATTTATTAGCCTTAATCTGTACATAGTCACCCCATTTTTGTCCATTATAAATGTGGTAATCCTCCTAGGCCTGCTTTCCACAAGATGCTAGTAGGTCTGTATCGGAATTTTCCTCCATTTCTCTTGCAAAGCCTCTGCCAGAGCTGCTATACAGGAAAGTCTTGCCGGCTAAGATGAGATTCAGCATTCCAGCTTATCCCACAGATGTTCTATTGGAACTATATCATGATTTTGGGCCAGTCAGTTCAGCTCTGGAAATCCTGCTCTTTAAACCAGGGCTGGACAGATGTTGTAATGTGGCAAGGCACTTGACCATGCTGACAAGGACGGGGATCTGTGCCAAAGTGCTACTACAAGACACCCAAAAACTGTTCAGAATGTCTTCGTAGCTGGTGGTCATTAGGTTGGAGGGCACCACAACCAAAGAACCAAGTCCTTTCCAGCAGGAACAACACGACACCATCATTAATGTCCCCTCCAAACCTGATGGTAGGGGCAATGCAGTCTGCCTGACATTATTTTCCAGGCAAATGCCACATGCCCAAATGCCCATTTAGATGATAGAGCAAGTAGCATGATTCATCACTCTTATGTTGTCCATAAATGGTGAGTAAAACACCACTGCAGTAGTCATCTGGCATTTGCTGGAGTGATGAAGGGCTTCTATGAGCATGAAGTTCCAGTAGGCTGTCCTAGCAAATGGCTGTTCCAGTGCAACAACATTTATCAGGTCTATGGCAGAGGACACGCGTGCCTTCTCTCATTCCACAGTAAGCTTGACATGGTACAATCACCCAGTTCTTGCAGCCTCCCAGATGAGCGGCAACACTGCACACTGATAGTTTCCTCAGATGGCATCCAACTGCCCTGCCCCTTTCAAAGTCTGTCAGTTCAGCTCCACATAACAGAATTGCTTCCAATGCAGTCTGGTAGGTGTGTTGATGCTCCACTTTATATACAGCACTCAACACATCCTGTACATGTGCTTCTGGTTCTGCAAATGTACATATTGTTGCATATGTGTAGGTGTCTGAATGCTTTTGTCTTCATAGTATATGTTCATACGTGCGAATGATTTTTTTGGTATGGAAATGTCATGATTCACTTGTCATTCATGCATCAAAACCCCTCAGAAATTTTGAAAATTAGATGTTCTGCAATGGAAATCCTACAGACTTCTTCTGCTTTCATTTTGAGTATATTGACCATTATACCATCTAAAGAGTTTCACGCATGTCCTGTGGTGGTGAGCGAGCACAGCACAAACAAAAAAGGGAAATGTGGGCTTGATTTCTGTTCCAGGACAATGCAATTTAAGTTTTCTGAAGAGTTTGATGCACTGGTGACTGGTAAAATCATGTCCTTGTGTGGGAACGGGTGAAAAAGAAAAGGAAAACTAGCTTGTTTACCAGCTATTTGATATGGCTGACTTATTTGTTAATCATTTCATGATATTTAAGCAGTTATATGGTAAGAAATTTGCAAGAAATGCACAAAATTTATGTACTCCATGTAAAACAGTTGGTTGCCAGTTCTTGCTCTAAAATTAACTCATTGAAAGATTGTGGTTCAAAGTGCTTATTAATTAGTTTTGTAGCACACCTCATTTCCTTTGTCTTTCACTTCTAATATTGGTTTACAATTCTAGGTGTGTTTCTTTTTCTTCTGGTATTTGTATAAGTAACTTGCAGCGTTAGAATTCCCATGTAAACATGAGACCCATATAAGTCAAATACACAGAAAGTGAGGTCTGTTATATGTGCAGCTGTATATTTGGCCAAACAATCAGCTAAAGCGTATGATTCAATGTGACTATCTTGTGGAATTTATTCCTGAAGCTAGGAAATGAGAGCCTAGTTGGCATAACTACAGCATTTGGTTATTAAACACACCAGACAAAAAGTTACAGAAAGCTGATTGAAGCATATGCATAAGTACAAAGTTGATGAACGTAGTGTGTTGCGTGCATAAATATGGAGAGTGAAGCTGCCAGAGTATGATTATAGATGTCTGAGGTGGGTGTTTAATGCATCTGTAACATTCCATATTTCTTTTTACAGATACAACTATGGGTTGTGAAGGCGACATTACTGAGTGGCAAAAGGGAGCTACTGTTTTTGGCTGAGAACATGGTCATTCCTTGCAAGAGGTGGTGAAGTTTGTTGGAATGTCTAAGTCAACAGTCAGTAGTGTCCATTTCCAGTGGAAGAAGTATGGAAGTTATCACTGTAGGCAGAGCTACTGTGGGTAGAAGCTCTATGGTGACAAATCAAAATCGTCGTTGTTTGGGACGATTAGCAACTGCTGCACGTTTTCAGACTCATCAAGAACTGCTTCAACAGTGCAATTTTTAGCCCTGTACACCAGTCTCGGAATGAACGCAATGGAGAGAACTGCAGGACTTGGGAATTTTCAGTCTTGTTGCCTGGATACATCTAAAGTTAAAAACTGTCCAAAAGAAAAATTGCCTTACTTGGGCAAAACAGCATCGTCACTGGACCATTGAACAGTGACGACTTATAATATTGTCCAACGAATCCAGATTCTGCTTGTATTCCAACGATGGTCGCTCCAAGGTTATCCACAAAGTTGTGCAAAAAAAGAGATGGAAGTGTCAGAAACAACACTCTGCAACTTTGGTGGAATTAAGGGATTTTTTGAGCATGAAATGGAATAAACTTGATACACATGTAATACCGAGTCATATTGATAGCATGCCAAACAAATTAAAGCTGTAATTAAAGCAGGTGTTGATATAACTCCATATTAAAGAATGAAGTGTACATTCCGTAATTTTTTTGTCCGATGTATTTATTACAGGGTTCGTACGGTCCTTAAAAGTCCTTAAGAACTCCTTAATTTCTGTTCTGTTTTTAAGGGCTCTTAAAAAGTCCTTGAAAACACCGTAATTATATTATATTCGGTCGTTAAAAAGGTCGTAATTTTTTTTTAAAACCAAAGAAATGTGCGCACGTTACGCAGGCCAGCTGGTTTCATTAGCGTACTGATGATGGTTTTACGTCAATAGATCCACTATATCGCATGTCGCAAAAGTTTACCCATGTTCTGTATTGTTTTTGGCAGTTTGCCAACCAGTACCTTCAAATCCCTTTGGTTTAGATTAGATTTATTGCTGGCTTCTTGTTTTATTTGTGCGGGGGTCAGTGCAGTTCAGATCGTTATCTTCTGTTATTTATTAGAGAATGTGATACTAAGTAAAGAGCTTAGAGCTTCTGTCTTTTCAGCTAGACAGAAATATGTTCAATTTTTAGATGCCGGAAAAAAAAAATGTGCCAAGTAACATCTGGGAGGAAACGTAAATTGATTGAGGAGGAATTGCAATTGCTTAGTACGAAAAAACAAAGTAGAAAAAAATATTGCCAAATTAGAGAAATGTGCAGATGACCTTGCCGCCCAAGGGGAATTGATGAGAGATATGAACTGCTTCCTTCAATCAAATAGTTTTCGAAAATTAATAAAGGAAAAAAATGAAGAATTGGCAGAAATTACCATGTCAGTAGTTGCAAAAAGGAGCTGAAAAATTGATTTCATTGTAGGCCTACGTCCTTTGTTTGACCTCAGAAAAGTGAATATGTTCATAATATAATTTCCTTGCAGTCATTGTTAAATTGCATTACTGTTTATTAAGTTTAAGAGCAAAAAACAGATGTATAATAGAAGTAAAAATTCTGAAGGAAATTCCATAGGTGTCTTGTTGTTACTGCAGTTTGTTTTAGCTTTTGCACCTATACACTATTGCAGGGCTGCCAAACCTGCGCCAATAGCGCCAGCTCGCGCCAAAACGTTGTTCTTGCGCCATTTTGCTAAAAAAAAATTGCCATTTCGACTAAATCTGCAGCAATTTCGCGCCAAAAGTTAAAATTTACCGGTCATCGATATTTTAGCGTTATCTTACAACATTTGAAATCGATTCAGCGGTTAATTCGTACGTGAGATTCTTCCGCAGATTCGCTGAGTCCCATCCGGTTTTTTTTTTTTTTTTTTTTTGTTATTTTAAAGATCGATGCAAAAGTGACAAAAGAGAAGAAATTTTCGGGATATTAGTTGGGGGGGGGTCGTATTCCGTCTGGGGACGTTGTTTTGTCTTTTTAAACGTTCGGAAACGGAAGTTAAATGAAGTGCAGATTTTTCCTGTAATCATATTTTTTTCTCTCGCGATGTTGCTTCTGTTCAGTATTGTTAAATATAATTTCATTGCATATTTCAGTAGGCAACGATTTCCGAAAACGGAAGTTAGGCCGCCCGAAAATTTCCCCGTAATCTTCGGCGACGAGATTCTTGCGCTGATTCGAGGAATTCCGTCTTTTTTTTGTTATCATTTGGACCATGTACGAAATTGATGCATAACTGAACTGAAATTTTGGGAGGATTGGTGGAGGGGGGAGGACGTTTTCTCCGTCGGAGGACGGAATTTCATCCTTCGAAAACGGAAAGTAGACGGAGGTAAGATTTCTCTGGTCATTGTATTTTTTTTTTTTTTTTTTTTTTTTCCTCGCGATGTTTCCTCTACCCAGTATTGTTAGATATCATTTTATTCCATAAATATTTGTATTTCAGCATGAAAATGTTGGATAAATTTCAGAAAACTGAAGTCATATGGAGCAAAGATTTCTTCCGTAAGTGTATCCCCTCCCCCTTCCCCGCGATGTTTCCACTCCTATGTAGTTGTTAAATGTCATCACCCTCATAAATGTGTGTACATTTTATCTTGATAAGGGCAGGAGGAAGTTTCCAAAAACAGAAGTGACTAAGTTTGGAAATTTGTAAGAATTGATGCATGGTGTTAAAAAAAAAGGTATTCATTCTCTGAAAATTACACCATTTATCTAAAATAGTGAAAGCTCTGATATCAGAATTCATGATGGATAAAATTGTCATTTGAGGGAATAAATAAAACAATGAAAAAAGAAAGAAAAGTAACAAAGAAAAATGGTAAAGGGAAAACTATGAGCAGGAAAAAAAAAAATAAACAGTGGATGCTGTGCAGTGGCAGAGTCAACAAAAGACAAATATGGCCGTGGAACTTGCTGAGAAGAAAGTAGGGTTTGCTCACAAGAGGAAACTAGAGCTAATGTTCTACCAAGTACAAGAACAAAACCAGGAAAAAAACTGTTTGAAGCTCTCTTTCAAAACCACCCTATTTTTTTTTTTTTTTTTTTTTTTTTGAATTCACTAATTTTATAATTGTGAATACAGTGGTGTGATCTAGTTAAATATTTTCATAAATAAATTACAGTAAACGATTCAGTTTTGTTCATGCTTTGTAATATTCACACTTTCTCACCGTGCAGTCTGATTTTTCACCAAATTAAAAAGTACAGCTTTGTTTTTTTTCTTCGTCAGTCTCATGTATGTTAATTAAAATCGCTCACGAGCACTATGGATAAATGAAAGGATTGTTTATATTGCATAACTTGTAATCAATTATCAGGAATACTGATCTTTTGGTTCTTACTTAAAGTCTGAATTTTGCCCCGTACGTTCAGGTATCAGAATTTTTAGGAGGTTTTCTTTTTCTCATTTTGATCTATCTTGGGGAACATTTTCACCCTCACACTTTTCTTTTTCCAGATGGAAGGTGCGTTGAGCCGCATACTAACTCGCAATAGTCTGCTTAATGTCCATGTCCATACATGCAGGATCCCATGTATGCAAGAACAGTGGCTCTTTCAGACAGGAGCAACAAAAAAGTCATACACTGATTCTACTACTGAAGAAGAGGGAGGGGGATCTCGTGCCAAAACGTCACTGTACAAGCGTTAAGCGATAGTAGCAGCTGTTGTCTAACCAACTTTACTAAATCTCACTCTCATCTTATAGTTTTGGTTCCAATTGTAATTGTTCACAGCAATAACGAAAGTTTGACATTGATAATTACTTGATAAAAAACATTGTATGAAGAGTATCATGGTGCAACTGCTGAAAGATGATGCATATAGTTTTCACTGATATCTTATAGTTTTGGTTCCAATTTGATTATTAAATGTTACATTAGTTTTCCTTTTATATCGAAGGTATGCTTTCCTTCAGAAAACCTTAGGAGTTTGTGATGAACATGCAAACCACGTATGCGTGGCTTGCCAGTTGGTTGGTTTCAGAAATAATGTATTTTAATCTAAATGCCATGAATCTCGAAAAATATGCTGCTAAAAACCAACCAAACAACAAACAGTAATTACATATTATTTATTCTTCCTAAGTGTATATTGGAAATCATTCAGTATCAATAGCAACAGTTATTGGACGCTGCAGCATCTTATTTGTGTTACAGCAAAACAAATGCATTCAGAAGAAAATCTCTGCTTTTAATGTGTTACGCTTAAAATATTGCAGGTCATGTAGTTTTCAATAAATCGTGGGTAGTATAATTGTTTTCCTATTTATCTCACTGTAGGAACGACAGAAATGCTAATTAACAGTCGTAAGAGAAGCAGTAAAATGTTAACAAACCTGAAATATAACATTTGTTCATAGTTCATAAAATAATGGTAATTCAGTATATAAACATAACTTAAAGCACAGCATGGACTTAAAACAACTAAAAATACTATCATTAGCTGCTCCAAAACCTGAGTTCTGCTCCAAAATGCAAATTTTCTCGCTCCAAAACCCAACTTTTCTGCTCCAAATTGCATATAATTCCCTGCTCCAAGAATTGCTCCAAAACATGGTAGGGGCACTAAAACCCCTGCTATTGCCAAATGTTGAAAATGAACCTGCATTAAGTGTATGAAAGAAGTTACTACAAGTGCTACAGCTGTAGAATTAAAAAATAAAATAAAAATAAAAATGCAACAGTTACACAAGCAAAAATGTATTATTCATCCAAATCTACGAAAACCATATTTTTCTCCAGATTTGGGAATTCGGAAACTGTGTAGTAAATAAAAAAATAAATAAATAAATACTTAAAAGAAAGTGATGCTTCACTGTTCAGTTTTGATTCTTTGAATTCTGCCAGTGTAGTTTTGAAATTTATGCAAAAAATTTTATTGAACTTAAGGCTTTCTATTCCGATGATATGATTTAAGTTACGATGAACTTGTGTGTTTCGATTTGATTTAGATAGTGTGTTTACTTGCTTCATTAACCTAAAACAGGTCTAACAAGCTGTGCTGCATTTTTATATAAGTGTTATTTTTCAAGCTGCAGCACTTGTAGTGATGCCACCCACAGAATTAATGCATTTAGTTTCTTAGCCTGTGTCCGTACATATTTGTAAAAGTAATTATATTGGAAGGAATTAAGTTATTGAATGGAAAGGTAAATACATACATACATACATATCACTAAGCTGTTCTCTGAGATTCAGAGGTTAGCTCCAAAAAGAAATACAAACTTCCAGATATTTTTACTTATTGTTGTCGTATCAAACTTCGCCATTTACAGCGATCTTGACATACAACTCGTGCTTCTCTGATATCCATTACACGCCTTACACAAGATCTTTTATACTTCATACTCATAATCTTTTTCTCATGCAGACACTCCTGAATCTCATCCACCCATGTCTTCCTCGGCCTTCCTCTGCCTTAACTTCCTGCCACTTGGGTTGAAAATATTTTCTTAGTAAGCATTTCATCACTCATTCTTTCAACATGGCCAAACCACCGAAGCATATTGGACTCCACCTTGCTAACAACATTTTGCTTTACATCACACAACTGCAATACATCTTCATTCCTCACACAATCAGATCGTGTCTTGCCACAAACCCCACGTAAGTAACGCATTTCTCCAGCACACCAACGACTCCTATGTTTCTTCTGCAGTACCCAGGTTTCACTGCCATACATCAGAGTAGGAACAATTACTGTTTCATACACAGCCATGCGGGACTCTCTAGAGAACCCATCATTCCTGTGAAAACTTCCCAGAGCAGCTATGACTTTCAAAGAAGAATTCACTTGCCTACTGATTTCACCATCCAACTTGTTCTCTCTGTCAAACATGCTTCCTAAATACACAAACTCACTCACCTGGTCAATCACAGTGCCATTTATACTTACCTTACATTCAGTGCTACCCATTCCTCTCTCAAACACCATAACTTTGGTTTTTCCCTTATTTATACTAAGTTTGAATTTCATGCAAACTTCGTGCATCCGAGTCAACATACTCTGCAACTTACTTTTGCTCTCTGCCAACAGGACAGTGTCATCAGCATACAGCAATCTGCACACACAGATATCACCAAGACATAAACCACTATTATCTATTTTGGCCTCATGCATGCATGCGTCCATAAATATATTAAACAGCCATGGTGACATTACACAACCTTGTCTAACTCCTGCACCAATGGCAAACCATTTTGATAAAACACCATTCACTCGTACACAAGCTCTACTACCAGCATACATGGCTTTTACATTATTAAGTAGATTCCCAGTAACACCATATTTATTCAATACCTTCCACAAAAGTGTCCTATTCACTCGGTTGTAAGCTTTCTCTAAATCTATGAAGGCAGTAAAAACTTTCTTCCCAACAGCCAGATACTTTTCAATCATCATGCGTAATGCAAAAATCTGGTTAGTGCAGCCTTTACCAGGCATAAAACCACTCTGAACATCCCACACTTTCAATGATGTAAGACCCCGTACTTTTTCAATAACAACCTTACCAAACACTTTCCCTGGCACACTCAGTAGGCTAATACCATGATAGTTCTTGCATTCAGTCTGATCACCTTTTCCCTTATACAAAGGAACAATAATAGCATCCTTCCAATCCCGAGGGACCATTCCTAACTCCCAGCACAACTGGAAAATTTCAGTTAACTAGTCAATTATAGAGTCACCACCATACTTCAACATCTCTGCAGTTATGCCATCAACTCCTGGAGCCTTACCATTCTGAAGAGATTTTAGAGCTTTACACACTTCTTCTCTTGAGATCCCTCCTGTGCTTTCATCCCTCATTGTGACATCATCTGCATCTGTCTCAGAATCATTTTTGCTTTCCTGATCTAATAACTCACAGAAGTATTCACCCCATCTGTCACTTAACTCATTGGGCTCCCATATCATTTCCCCAATCTCTTTCTTCACACAACTTACAACTTTGTTTCCCCTATTTTTCCTGAGTCTCATGTACTTCCAGAAGGACTTTCTATCTTTCCAAAAAGCCAGTTCATGCCTTTCCACTTTCTCCTTCCTATCTTTTTCCCTTACTGTGGCGAACCAGCTTAGCAGCTTCACGCTTCTTACAGCGATATTCATTCACAGAGACTCTACTTTGCAACATCCCCAAATAGGCTTCCTTCTTTTTCTTTACTGCCTCATCAATCTCACTATTCCACCAAGCATCACCTCTATTGTTACCCACTATTGTGGTGCCACAGACCTCTTTAGCAGCAGTGACCACACAGTTCTTAAAACATTCCCACTTCTTTTCTACAACCCTCTCCCAAGATTTCAGATCCTTCAGTCGTTTTCTGAGTAAGTCAGAGTACCGCTGATGATCTTCAAGGAGCCTATCAACCTTTATTCTTTCTATCCTGGGACTCTTCCTATTCCATTTCCTCCAACCAACATTAAGTTTCACTCGTGACACTACCAAGTAATGATCAGAACCAACATCCACACCTCTCATCACATGGGTGTCAACAAGTAAGTGTTTCAAACGCTGATCGTAAACAACAAAATCTATCACACTCTTTTGACCAAGAGTACGATTTTCCCAAGTATATGTGTGTATATACTTGTGGTTGAAAAATGTATTAGATACACACAAACCATTCTCAATGCAGAGTTCAATTAATCTTTCACCATTATCATTCACACAAGGATCATTAAACTTACCCAGAACATTGTCAGACATTGCATTCTGCACACCTACTCTAGCATTGAAATCCCCTGCTATTATAACTTTTTCTTTAGCACCAAACTGGCTCAAAACAGCTTTTAGCTCATTCCAGAAATCTTCTTTCTTATCAGAAGGTTCCGAGTCACAAGGAGCATACACCACAAAAATTACAATTCTCTGAAGTTTCACTTTTAAACGAATCCAGAGAATTCTCTCACTTCTGCAACTATAGTGAATCAAGTTGTTCTTCATCTTTTCACTTAAAATCAGACCTACACCAGCCTGTCCTCTCATATTATCAAATACTCCAGACCACACACTCACCGTGCCATTCACTTCTTCTACCCCAATTTCCTTCTTTTTGGTTTCACTTACACACAGCACATCCAGTCTATACTTATTCATCTCCTCAATCACCTCACTCATCTTGCCATTTATACCTCTAGTATTCCATACCCCAATCTTACATTCACTCAGCCAAGATCTCTTTCTCATACGCCGTTTAGAAAGTCCAGGTCGATTCTGTGGTGGACCGTCCTTCTCAAGTGTGGTAGGTCCACCATATCCCACACTTGAGTCATTCTTAATATTTATCTTTGTCTTTTTAATCAGGTAAGTGCATCAGTGTGGGGGATTAGCCCACAGCTGAGGGTTCCAGTTGGTCATTCAACCTAAGGATTCTGGAACAAAACCCAGTGAGTTGGGGTCTTTTCGCCAATGTCGCACAGAACTAGCTTGCACCTCTCCAAGATTCACAGAGGCCTAGTTGCTGTTGTGTGTGCCATTGTTACCACGGAGCGCCCCGAGGAGGCAAACCCATCGCTCACTACGACCGCCCGCATGGAAAGGTAAAGATACCAAAAATTTTAAAGACTGACAATCACAGCCATATGAAATTCTAAGCTGTATTTGTAATACTGTTTTTGTTAAAATGAATTTGTAAATTAATAAAAAATTATAAATTCGGATAAACTTTGAAGGAAAAACAAATGCAAATTTAAAAAGTTTCCGAATCCACAAAGATGGGCCTATAATCACAATTAATGGGTGAAAATTTGTTGAAAATTGAAATTCCAAAGTAAATAAATTTTATGCTTCACACCACAATATGAAGAAGCAGAGTGTTAGTTCTGTAGATGCAAAGATCAGGGTGCGCACGCGTGCTTGAAAACCTGGAAAGTCCTGGAAAATCATGATTACGTTTTCAAGGCCTGGAATATCCTGGAAAAACGGTGTTTTTTTAATGCTGTCTTGAAAAGCCTTGAAATTTGAAATTAGTACTTAAAAAAATGCCCTTTTAGGAAATCGTGTTACTGTTACCCCTTCATTTTTTTTTAAAGTTCCTTTTCTCTGTTCTCAAAAAAACCACAGGCAGCGGTTTCCGACGTGCACCAAATCCTAATTTGGCTGGGGGAAAAAAAAGAAAAAAAAAGGCACTACTTCCAGTGCAATAAAATTGGATGATTACTAGTAGGTCGAAGGAGAGCTTGATGTCCGTCCGACAACTGAGAACGGAAGGGGAAAGAAGAAGCATTTAGCATTTGCAGGGGGTCGCGTATGCACCAAGTCAGCTGGCATCCACCAGTGAGGAGTATGCCTGAACAACACATTCATCTTCTTCTTGTTTATGTGCATGATACCCTCCCCTCCCCTCAAGAGACTTCCGCTACTTATGATAAAAAATAAGAAAACTATCTTTGCGAATTTTTCACGAAAGTAGCTGAAATTTTTACATTCACTGTAATTGGATTACAGAAGCTCACTTCCAAAATTCCAATTGAATCGGTTTAAAACTTTAAAAGTTAGCATTGGTAATTTTTATTATGTGTGCCTCTTTGGACAGAGTGAGCCTCCAGCAAAAGGGTGTTACCATAGCAACGGTTGATTGACAGCTGGGAGCGCCGATCTGAAGCCTTGGGTTGGGAAGAAAGCAAACACCTGTTTATCACTTCCACAGCTCAAAAGGACTAGGAGAATATTTTCAGAAATCCATTTTTCCGAATTTTGAAAATAACACAGTAAAATTTTTACAGTAGTTAAGATACATCACAATAAAGTTCTAGTGCAAATTTCGCCAAATTCCGTTAGGAACTTTAGCAGATGCAAAAAAAAAAAAAAAAAAAAATCCGTTGCATAATCGGATTGAAAAAAAAGAAACAGTAATTATAAATTACGGGAAAAGCAAGTGAATTATTTTTTAGATGCCATGGTTTATTTAAACAGAGTGATCCTTAAATTTTTTTTTCTGTGATGATATGGACTATTTGAATTACAAACATACGTTTTTATTCAGACGTCTGAGTTACTGTTTTAATAAAAAAATCGTCTATAATTAAAAAAGTTTTCAATGGATTTAAGCAATATTCAGCAGATAAACAAACGTATTTCAGTAAATTGCAACATCATGACGTAAATTTGGTAATTTAATTTTGTCGAAAATTGGGGAACATTTTTTTTTTTTACAATTTCTATTATAGTTAAAGTGAAGGAGGAAATGTGCAACTTGACAGTTCAGTGAGCTGCAGGTGGTGATTTATGGCGATGTGCCAAATGAAAAGAAGCCATTCCATCAGGTCATTCCAAAGGTTGTGTGTGTGGACGCGTCCTCCTGCTGTTTGATCTTAATCGGAATGTTTTTGTGCAGGGGGGGGTTGAGAGAAATATCCGTTTCAGCTTTACAGCTTTCACGGCTCTTTTTTCTTGGTAATAAATAAAAATCATAGTTGCTGCATTCACCATTGATCCGTGTTTGCATTTCTTGAATATAAACAGCAGACAATCTGAAACAGTGTTGGGCGGGTCTTGATGTTCTTCATTTTGCATATGCTGAGTTCAGTTCTGTGGGAATAAGGAATGACTTATACTGTGAATATATACAAAACTACATATTTTTGAGCTGAAAAAATAGGTCTACTTGTACACAGTAGCTAACGTGTGAACTCAGATGAAGACAATCAGACATACGGACGTCTGATTCCATAAAAAAAAAATCAACATAGTTTTTATTTACACTACAGGTAAAAAAGCAAAAACATGTTTTTAAACGTTATAAAGGAAAACGGATTTTTGAAACGCAGGACTTGATGATCTTAATTTCTGAAAGTTTCTTTTTTCCACATCCTTTTTTTTTTCAATTACAATACTGTCATCATCATCATTGTCAACCATTATCAATCCACTGCTGGACGAAGGTCTCCCCAAGTTTCCTCCACAACGGTCTGTCTTGTGCCAGTCTCCTCCATGTCACCCCTGCATACTTTCGAATTTCATCCACCCATCTCCCATGTGGTCTTCTTCTGGGTCTTTTCCTGTCCCTGGGAATCCAGGATACTATGAGTTATATCACTTAGTGATATGGCAGATTTTCGGTTGCTGATATCCGCGATCGTAAGCGGTAGTTGCATTGCGATTGTTGATGATGACAAGATAAATACTGGAGTGATGTAAAATGTTGCATAAACTAAAAAAAAAAAAAAAGCCCCCGAACTTTTATTTGGTCATCATAGCTGATCAACCATTTCATTCCATGAACATCAGCACAGTTCAGTCATTTGAACATTGGGGGTATCTGAAGGAATTCAGCCGTGCTTAAGCTCCCTAGCGCAACGAAAACATGCTAATTTTGGACAGTTCTATTCCCTTCCTCTCTACCATCCCTAATAATTGAGAGTGCATACTGTATTTTCAAATATTCTATTTATGAGCTAGTTTTCGCGCTGTTCGTTATGCTTTTATTTTCGAAATTCCTAACACTTTTGAACTATATTTGCAGAAACGTTTATGCTTTGGGTTTGTCTGTAGGATAATTCGCATGAAAGCGGTTGAATTTCGGCGAAATTTTAGTATGCTGTTGGGTACAACCTGGAAACCTACCCTCTTGAAAAAGGTCAAAATTAAATTTAAAGGCCAAGACATAAGAGCAGCATTTGTTCTCCAACCTTAGGAATGTTAACTCACATAAAATCTGTTTGATTGCGACAAAGTTTTGGTATGTTATCAGGGATTAGAAACCTACCCTTGTAGAAAATGATCCAACTTGAATTCAAAGGTCAGGGCATAAGAACAGAATTTATTCTTTATGGTCTTGTGCTTGATAAACTTGATCCATTTGCATAAAGCACATTCATCCATTTGCATCTTTCATCATTTTTATTACTTAAAACTGAAATTACTTTACAGTATCATGTTCAAATTATTTTTTAAAGCATAATAATCATCCTGGAATTTTTTTGTATATGGCCTGGAAAGTCCTTGAATTTTTTTGTATATGTCCTGGAAAAGGCCTGGAAAGTCCTTGAATTTTTTTCCCCCAAAAGTGTACGAACCCTGAAAGATATGCTTCAGGACAAACAATGGATCCAGTATTACCAGTAAATAATATATATAAGGAACTTTTAAGTTAGTTGGTTTTTCTGTTGCAGTATTTAGGTTTATTTTAGTAGAACTAATTTTAATTCATATATTTGTGCAATGAAATATTCATTAGTTTCAACAAAATCGATTTATTGTGTTTAAATGACTTATGTTGTAATAGTTAACTCACATTTTGTATATTGCGTATATTTGCATGCAGCGATTATGAAGTCCTTAAAAATTATTTAAAGGTCCTTAAAAATAGCCTGAAGGTCCTTAAGAACTCTTTAATTTCCATTTTCAAAAAAGAGTATGAACCCTGTATTATACAGGGTAATTCAAAATGATTGTCCCAATTACAAATGACAATACCTGTTTTATAAACATAGGTAGAGAGATCACATTGTTGCACAATAAGGAAGGAAGTTTAGAATTTTGTTTCCATGCCTTACAAATGTTCTATGGGACTCCCCTGGGTCATGCAGATAACATCTAAATGGTAATCCATTTCATGCCATATATTATGAAGCATGTCCGTAGTCACTGATGCCAGAAGAGCAAGCTGAATGCGCATCTTTAGTTCTTGCAGTTTTCTCGGCAAAAGTGGCACATACGTACATATGGTCTTTGAGTGGAGATGGTCTTTTGTGTGGAGATAGTATTTCATTTTTCAAAACTTTTGAAAACTGAAGTTAAAGGAGTGAACATTTCCCCCGTAACCTTGATTTCTTTTTCTCGCGAGATTTCTTCTGCGCAGTATTATTGTTAAATATAGTTTTATTCCATAAATATTTGCATTTCAGCTTAAAACTGGAAGAAAAATTCTGAAATTGGAACTTGGCACGAAAATTTCTCTGATCTTCAGGCATGAGATTCTTCAGTGTATTTGAATAATTCCGCCTTTTCCATCGTCATTTTGGTGTACTCGAGATCAATGCAGAACTGAACAGAAATTTGGGAGAGATTGGTGGAGGTCGTGAAGGTGGTGGGGGGGGGGGGTTCCGTCGGTGGGCGAAATTCCGACTTTCAAAGCTTTCGGAAACAGAAGTTAGACGGAGTAAAGGTTTCTCCCGTAATCGTAATCCTCTTTCCGTGGCGATGTTTCTTCTACCCAGTAGTATTGTTAAATATAATTTTATTCCATAAATACTTGTTTTGCAGCTTCAAAATGGAGGAAAACTTTCCTAAAATGGAGGTTGGACAGCGTAGATTTCGCTGGTAATCGTAAATTTTTTCCTGCGATGTTACATTTATCTTGTGTTGCTGTTAAATTGGAAAAAAAAAAGAAAATTATATATTTTGAATACAGTGATGTGCTCGAGCTTAATATTTACATAATAAATTTCAGTGCACAATTTGATCTTGCGCACACCGCGTTATACTCACGCTGTTTCACAGTACGTTCTTATTTTTCACCCGTGCAGTTTAAAAAGTTCAGCTCTTTTTCCCCTTCGGCAGTCTCATGTATGTCAGAGTCGGGCGCAATCATCCAAGAACATGGGGAGTAAGCGCGCCCCTGTATTACCTCCAGACACTGAAGACGGACTGGAGCTCATGGACTCTGATATGTTTTAGTCGTCTCAGTCTTTATTAGTCTTCCTTTTTCTTTTTCTCATAATGGCTTCAATCATTCAGTGGAATTGCCGAGGTCTGCGGCGACGACGACGACTTGATGATTTGAAAGGCTTACTGTCTTCGCATACACCTGTGTGCATATGTTTTCAGGAGACAAAGCTTCGCACAACCGACATTCTTTCACTACGCAGATATTCTATTTTTCACAAAGGTCATGAGGACGGAGTTATCGCCTGTGGAGGAGTGGCCGTTGTTGTTCCTCATGGTGTTCCTGTCACTGCGGTCGATCTTCGGACGACTCTGTAAGCAGTGGCAGTGAGAATTTCTGTGAACATCCTGTTCACAGTGTGTTCCATCTACGTACCACCAGATGAAGCTGTGGGTCTTTCAGATTTGGAAGATTTAGTTGACCAGTTGCCGCCTCCTTTCTTCCTTCTGGGAGATTTCAATGTGCACAATCCGTTGTAAGGTGATAACACTCAAGACTCACGGGGTCGCGTTGTCGAGTCCCTACTCTCCAACACGTCCATCTCTCTCTCCACAACACGGAGACAAAGACATATTTTCATGAACCTTCTCGCTTGTACTCAGCCATTGATCTGTCTCTGAGTTCACCATCTTTATATCCTGACTGGTCCTGGAGCGTGTCTGGTGATCCCCTTGGCAGCGATCACTTTCCTGTCTTTCTTCGTCTAGCGTGTGGCAGATACCGCCATCCTACCCGTCCTGCTAGATGGAATATCGATTGAGCCAAGTAGGACACATTCATGACTTCAGCAACCATTACTCCTGCTATGGTGTCCTCAGCGGTAACGGATTGCATTGTGCAAGCGGAGGAACTCTCCATCCCAAAGACGTCGACTAAACTTCCATGTTGCCCGAGAACTTAGTGGAAATCCGATTGCAAGGCAGCACGTCAGGCTCAACATCAGGCTTGAGGTAGGTTTCGTCGGTGTCCCACTGACGCAAACCTACTTGCTTTTAAGAAAACAAAGTCCTATGCGCGATTGGTACGTCGTCGTAGTCAACGAAACTCGTGGATACAATATGTATCCGGGATTAACACCACTACCAGCCCTAAGATCGTTTGGGACAGGATTCGTAAGATTCGGGGAAAGTACCCATCTGGGGAACTCTCCATTCTCGAGAGTGGTGGACGAACAGTTGCTGACGCTCATGGTATTGCTGACTGTCTTGGCACCGCATTTTCATCAGTGTCCAGCAGCAGCAATTGCCCTTCTTCGTTCCGGCAGTATCAAACGGGGCTTGAGAGGACTAAAATATCCTTCGGATCGCTTTCCTCAGAGGATTATAACAGCCCGCTGACTGCTGTGAAACTGAAGATTGCTTTGAATCGGTTCGGCCGGACATCTGTCGGACCGGATAACATCCACTACGACATGCTAAAGCACCTTTCTCCATCCTCTTTTGAATGTTTACCAATCCTATTTAACAGGATTTGGCATGAGCACGACTTTCCCGGATTCTTGGCACACTGCTATTGTCATACCTGTTCTCAAACCCGGTAAAGATCCCACCAACCCGTTGAACTACCGGCCAATTGCTATGACGAGCTGCCTTTGCAAAGTGCTCAAGCCCATCATCAATCTTCATTTGATGTTTTATTTGGAAACTCATCACATTTTATCACCTCATCAAAGTGGTTTCCGTCACTTTCGTTCCACCACTGATAATCGCCTTCGCCTTGAAACATCCTCAGAGAAGCATTTGTCCGGCGTCAGCACATGGTCTTCGTGTTCTTCAACATGGAAAACAGCTTATGATTGGACGTGGAGATATGGCGTTCTCCGCGATCTGCACAACTGCGGATTGCGGGGGGAAACTACCAACTTTCATTGCCAGCTTTCTCCAGAACCGAATGTTTCGTGTGCATGTCGGGTCGACCCTATCTGCGCTGTGTCCACAGGAGCAGGGTGTTCCTCAAGGCTCCATTTTATCAGTCAGTCTTTACATTCTTCGTGTTAATCACATTTTCACATTACTTCCGACAGTTCGTGGAACCATGAACGTGGATGATCTACAGATTTCCTGCGCTTCTGTAAACATGCGCACCATTGAAAGACAGCTGCAGTTGGCTATTAACAAGATCTCTAACTGGGTTTCTAATAATGGCTTTGGCTTCTCGTCCCAGAAGACTGTTTGCGTGCATTTTTGCCGCAAGCGAAGTCTTCACCTAGACCCCAATCTCCGTCAGGGAGTACTACCATTCCTGTGGTGTCAGAAGTCAGGTTTCTTGGAGTAACCTTTGACGGCGCACTCACCTTCCGTCCTCACATTCAATCTTTAAAGGTGAAGTGCACAAAGTTATTGAGTATCCTGAAGGTCGTCCTCTCTCGAACTTCTTGGGGGCTGACAGGTGCTCGATGCTCCACATTTACCACTCCCTTCTGCGGTCAAAGTTAGACTTTTGCTGCATAACATACGGATCTGCACGGCCTTCGGTTTTGAAGCTTCTGAATCCTTTCCATCACCAGGCTTTGCGCCTGTGTACCGGTGCATTCCGTACTTCTCCTGTGCATAGCCTGCATGCCGAGTCTCATGAACCACCGTTATGCCTCCGCCGTAAGCAGCTGTCTCTTCAGTTCTACACCAAGTTGAAATCTCTTCCTGATCATCCACTGCATGATTCCGTCTTCAACCCGCAATGTGTTTGCTTGTTTACAAACTGCCCTTCTTGCGTTCCCACTTTCGGGAGTCAAATGTCAAACATAGTGCGAGATGCTGGTCTAAACTTGTCTAAGATTGATGTGACCTGTTTTTTCAATGAACCCCCTTGACAGCCGGTCCAAGCAATGGCTGACCTCTCTCCTTGTGTGTGGCCTAAGTCATCAACTCCTGCTCTGGTGTATCAGAAGCTGTTTGCCGAACAACAGTCTATCTATCTGGATTTAGTGCCTGTGTTCACCGATGGCTCGAAGTCCGGGGATGTTGTTGGGTCCGCTTTTGTGTGTGTCGATGACACTCGTGCTGAGAGGCTTCCGCCGAAATCAACAGTCTTTTCGGCAGAGATGTGAGCGGTGTACCTAGCTTTGCGCAACATTTAGTCAAGATCCCATCGCCGCACTATGATTTGCATCGATTCCCAATCAGTCATCCAAGCCTTATCCTCTCTGGAGGATACGGAATAACCGGTCAGCAGTGATGTTCGGAACTTTGGCAGATGCTGGAGTTTTGGTCCGATTATGTTGGGTTCCTGGCCATGTTGGGATCCGGGGTAACAAGCTGGCAGATCTCTCTGCCAGGTCTGTTTTCCATGACACCCACACGGTTGCCACTACTTTTCCGATATTTTCTATCTTTGATCTGCAAATTTATCATGGACGAGTGGCAGTCCCTGTGGTCTCAACAGGGCAGCAATAAGCTTCATTCCATCAAACCAGAGATCGGACTATGAAAGTCTAGCTTGAGGAAAAACCGTCATGAGGAAGTTGTTCTTGCGCATCTCCGCATTGGGCACTGTCGTTTCACTCACCGCTTCTTGCTGTGTGGCAACACTGTCCCAGTGTGTGAGGTGTGCAACTGTCGTCTCACAGTCCTTCATGTTTTGTGCACCTGTGTTCGATTTTGTGATCATCGGTTTCGTTATTTTCATTCTCATTTGTTGGACGAAGGAGCAGCTACGCTGCAGACCATCCTGGGTGAAGAATTAGACATGTTCGCAGTGTTTTCGTTTTTAAAAGAGATTGACTTTTTTAACTCATCTAGTTTTTAACATGTTCACTCTCATCTTTCACTTTTACCGAATCAACCAGTTTTTAACCTTTTGTACATTTTTTAATTAATTTATTTTGTTTTGTTTTGAGTGTCTTTTGTTTGGCGTTCTTTGGCCAACCATGGCCCTTGCGCCATAAAAATTAAAACAACCAACCAACCATATATTGTAATGAGGCCTTGAAAGTTTTTTTTTCCCCGACCCTTTATGTTTCATTGATACTTATTAACAACAACATTTTATTTTTTCACTTCACAATAGTGTAAATTTTGGTTTTCAGTCTTTAAACAATTTTGCATTTAAGGTATTATTTTTTGTTGTTGTTAATTTTTTTTTTTTTTTTAATTTTCATGAAATGAATGTATGAAACACCTTTCTTTATGTTTTTCCAGAATGAAATGCTATAAAGCTGTTATTGATACGATAAGTCATCTCATGTCCCTAAGCACATCCCATCCTCAATCTCCAAGTGTTCCTAGAACTCCAGGTCCTCCACCACCAAGAGATCCTAACCTGCTGTCTCCAGAGGAGGCTAAAAGTTATGTATGTATTTAAATGCAGCAATATACTGATAGTTAAAATTGATTATATGTTGTGCTTTTAAGTTTATGAATGCAAATTTTAAAACATAGACTGTGGTGCATTATGTGTGTGCAAAGCAACATGTTTATTTATATTAAAATCTTTGTCTTGAGAAAGTATAATCACCCTTCTATGTTTTCACATCCATTTTAGCATTTGCCATTTTGTAATGCTGCTAGGAAAAAATTGAAATTCAGAATGATCTTTGTGATAGAACCCGTTTAAAAGAATATTGACAGATTTTGGTAGATGTGATGAAGAAAAAAATATCTCATTCATGCTGAAAATAAAGTTTGATGTGGGGTGATCCAGACCCTCCTGCTGTTCATACTGCAACAAACTTAATTTTCCATGTGACTAGTACAAAAATTCTGTGGTGATTAATGAATGTTGGTTGGTCTGTTGGCATTTTGTATGCATTGCCTCTTTAGGGGAAAAAATATGTATGTACTATGCAAATGTACTACTTGACGAGCATTAAGATTCAAATTAAGTGTAGAAAAGATATTGAAATTACAGTGTCTGCTGAAGTTCCGTGATTTAATAAATTGAACTAGAAATAAATAACAATTACAGGTCCAATATCTTCCTTTGCTTAGACATTCAAAATTTATTTCTAAAAAGGTAAATAAAGTAATGATGCAAGAAAAGCAAGCATAAAGTGTGCTTCATTTTATACAAATTAAAAAAAAAAAACTGTGCAAATTATTTAAGCAGACTGAGCACACTTCAAAGATATATCAAGAGATTCATCTGTCTCATTCTCATATTAAAGCCTGGTTTGCTTTACAGATTTACTTTACAGATTTGGACGGTTTCTTCTTTTACACATGTTTGTTAATGAATTTGAATCAAATAGTCATTTATGAATTTTCTTGAATGTACATGTCAAATTTAAATGTACACGTGAGACTTTATTTGTTTAAAATTTGTCATAAAATCCCAGCCTAAAATACTGTTGTTGTTGTTGTTGTGTGTGTGTGTGTGTGTGTGCATGCTTAATGACTCAGTGAGTGATTGTCATAGCAGTGGCTAAAGTGAAATAAAAGGAATTTCTGACCAGTATTCTGGTTGTTGTTGTTTTCTCATTAATGCATACGTAGCAAATGCATTATATGAGTAAAGAACCTCATAGTTCTCAGAATTTTCTAAAATTAATAAGAGTGCCAAATTTTTATTTGAATGAAAGAAAGGAAGTGCATTCTCCCAGATATTGTGTGCAGATAATGTTATAGCTCATGAGGAAGTCATTAGCACAAAATATAGTGAAATAGACAAGTGATGACTCCACAGGCATCAGTAGGGTGATGGGCAAAGCTACAGATGAAATTGTGCAAATTATCATATGCAGTCATGATAATCTGTGCATTGCAACCTGTAGATAGATGAATTACATCATTTGTGGAAATGATAAGGTAAATAGACAAAGTCATTGCTCTTTCCACTTTTTCTTTAATTAACACACCGCAACCAAAAAATTGTTATCCGGACACAGCTGGGATCGTACCCCAGATCTTTCGATAACTAGCCGAGTGCGTTCTCCTTACACTACGTGTGTTTATCTGTCAGCATCTGACTTCACAAATCCGTAGAGATGGGCTCAGCAACTGAAGTCAGATGCTGTCAGATAAACACACATAGCGCCGTGAATTGTTGGCCACTGTAGCATAAGGCGAACACACTTGGCTAGTTATCGAAAGATCTGCGGTACGATCCTAGTAGTGTCCAGATAACACATTTTTGATTGCTGTGTGTTAATTAAAGAAAATGTGGAAAGAGCGACGACTTTGTCTATTCACATTGTCTCCACGTATTTGGAAGATTTTCACTATCACTCTCACCCTTTGGATTTATTAACTATAATTTAATAGCTTGGGCCATTAAGCCCCACCAGATGGAGATGTCTCAGTTGCTGAGCCCATCTCTACGAATTTGTGAAGTCAGATGCTGACAGATAAACACACACATAGCGCCATGGATTGTTGGCCACCGTAGCGTAAAGCAAACACACTTGGTTAGTTGTTGAGAGATCTGGGGTACGATCATACATGAGATTCTTCCGCGAATTCGCGGAATTCCGCTTTTTTCGGCATCATTTTGGTCATTCTCGAGGTCATTGCAAAAATGAAGAGAAATTTTTCAGGATTTTTAGGGGGGGGGGGTCGTCGTTCTATAGAAAAATAAAAAAAAAGCGGAATTCCGCGATTCCGCTTTTTTGTGGAGTAAAAGAACTAAGCGCTTTCTAGCTGAAAGCGTTGTTTTTGGAGCAGACGCGGATGGCAAGAAGAAATGTTGGAGGGTGGAGTCAGGAGCTCAATTCGTTTAATGCTGTCAACAATTAATGGGTTGTCAGTCACTTGAGCATCGCAGCGCAAAGGGTGGAAGCTCCGCCTACTTCGTGCGTTAGGGAAACTACCGCAGCCCTTTCCGTGTCTTGCGGGAAATCGCCACTCTGCATTCTATCAGGGCCAAACTATCCGCTTGATTCAATCCGTGACGTCATCGCCAGAAACTCTCTCTTGTAATTTGCAAATGTACCCGAATGCGTTCCCGCTTTTCTGAGATCGTTCGAGTATCGAAGCTCTCGTGAATCCTCTTCCTACGGAGGATGCCAAAAAATACGGAAGCTCCGTAATTATTACGGATTTCCCCGGGATTACGGGTGACTAACAAAAAAATTATGGATATTCAGATTTTCGCTGTTATTAAGAAAGTTTTACTGATTTTGTAAATAATCGACGTAAAAGCCTCTGAACAAAGTTCGTAACACAGCCCTTTGTCTTTTTTTTTTTTTTTTTTTTCTCAAGTGGTGGAATTTGTTTTGCTTGTTTCAAAGTGTGAACAAAAAAAAAAAAATGCCCGTCGTGCTTCTTTCGCCGTGTCCCGGGATTACGTCGACCTGAAGCGTCTAAATAAAGTTCGTGACGCAGCTTTCTTTTCTTAAATTCGTTCTACCGCCCCCCCCCCCCCCCCCCCGAAGAAGAATTTGTTTTGCTTGTTTGAAAGCTAAGTGGAAAGGAAGAATGGCGCCACGCCGCGGGATTATGTAGGCCTGGCGGTCTTCTTTTGCCGTGATCCGGAATTACGTTAGTTCGGATGTGCTTTTGCCGTGATCCGGAACTACGTTAGTTCGGATGTGCTTCTTTTGCCGTGATCCGGAATTACGTTGGTTCGGACGTGCTTTCGCTGTTGCCCGGAATTGCTTCTGCCCGATGCCTCTGAACCATGTTCGTGACGAACCTTTTTTTTTTTTTTTCTAAGGAGGAGGAATGTGTTCTGCTTGTTTGAAAACTTAGTGGAAAGAAAGCACGGCGCCCGACTAGGATAACGTCGGCCCGAAGCCGCTGAACAAAGTTCGTGACGCAACTCCGTTTCTTTCCTTTTTTTTTTTTTCTAAGGAAGAATGTGTTTTGCATGTTTGAAAGCTCAGTGGTGGTGGTGGTGGGGGGGGGGGGGAGGCACGGCTTCGGGCCAGTATTACGTCGGGCCGAAGCCTCTAAAAAAGTTCGTGACGCAGCTTTCCGTTTTTTTGTTTTTTTTTTTTTTTTCATTCTTTCTTTCTAAGAAGGAATTTGTTTTGCTTGTTTGAAAGCTAAGTGGAAAGAATGTGTCATGAGAGGCTCAAAAACAGGGTTAAAAACAAGAATTGGGTAGAGAAAATCTCCCCACTTGCTTGACGTTGATGGAGATTCTCATTTCACCATATTCACAATGCAAGCAAAAAATTTTGCAAGCCATTTTATAAGGTTACATTGAGAAATACTTTATTGACTTCTTCAATGACTAAAAACTAAGCTGTGGATATATGTTTCTAATTCTTGCAAATTTCTAATTGCTTGACTAAATTCACAAACTTTCCTAGACAAATACTTTTCACCTCAGGATTTAGCTAGTAAAGATTCACATGTAAGTTTTAAATCTGATTTTTTTAGATATTTCATTTTATTTTGTTCTTAAATCCCTACTTTTCTATTGTGAATATAATAATGTGCTTCACTTTAATATTTACTTACATAATTTACAGAAAATAATTCCATATGGCTAGCGTACTCTTAAATATTGTATATATGCTGTATTTGAATTTGCTCACAGCGCGTTCGCGTGTCCCAATTTTCCACCCAGTTAAAAAGTTCAGCTTTTTTTGTCATCGGCCGGTCTCACGTATGGGTACGATCCCAGTGGTGTTCAGATAAAAAAAAATTTGGTTGCTGTGTGTTAATTAAGGAAAACGTGGAAAGAGCGATGATTTTGTGTATTCACATTGTCTCCTATTTGGAAGATTTTCATGATAAGATAAATTTTATATCATGTTTCATTGGTTATTTTATTCCTTCTGTGAGGGAAGCTGTCTTTTTCTGTTTATGTCCAGCATGTAATGGTGAAATATGTTGACTTTTTTTTTTTTTTTTTTTGCTTCATTTCTTGTTTTATGTTGTCACTTGGAATCAGTTTTTATCCACCAGAATGTGCATGTAGGTACGTAAAAGTATGCATGTATGTGGGGGTTGATACACAGGCACAAACACACACACTATGTTGTGCTGTTTTCAGCAGTGGAAAGTTTGTATCATCTTATTACCTTATTGCTGCATTATTTCAGGCCGTAAGTTCTTAACAGCATTTTATTACATTATTTAGGCAGCTTAGTACATTTAGTATATGAGAATGACCCAATAATTGTGATTGCTTTCGTGTAAATGGATCTGTTCAAAAATAATATTTTAGACTAGGTTCTAGGAAAACACTCCTTGAAAAATTGTGGGAAATTTCTGTGAATAATGAAACCTGATGTGAGTTAGTGAAAAGTCATTGCAAAAAAAACCTGTTGCCTTCTGTATATTTAAAATTTTGTAATGGTTCTCCTTTTCACTTCATGGTTTTCCATATGTTAGTATTTTATTGTGTTGTGACTTTTTTTTTTTTTTTTTTTGCAGTCTGAGCAAATGTTTGAAATGGCTCTGAAAACAGATGATGAATTGTTTCATGTTGCTCTTTATGACTGGCTTATAGAGAATAATCAGACAGATACTTTGCTTTCGGTAAGTGTTTTTTTTTATCATTAGCTAACAAAAAGTAGGCACTGATATCACATACTGTTCAGTAAATTATGTATAAATGCTGTTGTGAAGTTTTTCTTCAAAAAAAAGGAAAAACACTCATTGATTTCCAAAAAAATTCTAGGTGCTTTCAATTTAATTTCATGTACTATTCTAAAGCACCTTTGCTTGTTTTGGAAGAAAGAAAAAAAAAAAAAAAAACACAGCAGCAACAATACAATAAGGCAGTCTAAGTAAAATTCTTGTGTCACATTGTATGTAGATGTATGCATTTTCTCAGCCTGGGTTGGGCTTTTAATACTAGTGTTTATTTGTTCACTTAATTCCTATCAATTCAGTGATGTTTTGGCATAGTTTGAAAAGGTAAGCAAAACTGGTCAGTACTCTACTCAGGTCTGAGGTCAATATTTTAAACCACCCAGCAGTTTGCAGAAGATTTCATTTTTCATGGTCTGTCATTCAAGAACAATTTCCTTGCATCAGAGTACTCAGCGATTTAAACACCACAAACCCCCCAGTGACACCCCACCAACACATACTCTCACACCCAAAACTTTTCTCAACCACCCTATAAAAATCTCAACCTTGAAGTATCTTCTTCCATAATGCAATATTTTTTTTAAAGTCTATGAATATAGCAGCATAATGTTTGTTTTTCAGTTTTCCTTGTTTAAAGCATATGTACATATTTTTTTCATTTTAGTCTGCTACAAATTTTGCAGATAAACTTTTGAATATCATTTCATCATTCACAAGATTTGTGAAAATATCAAAACTTACTGTTCCATTAAACTATGTTAATACTTAATTTTTTTTTTTTTTTTCCCCTTTTTAGGAAAGCATTTAGAGATGGTGTTGTCACATAACGGTAAAAATGATCAACAACACATGATAAATTGCATTAAATTCCTTTTCAATCTGTTTTTACGTTAAGTTTTCGCATAATTCGATTGCTGAAACAACAGTACAATACATCCAATAAAACAATACTGGTGGCAATTATTTATTTAGGTTATTTTCTCGATTGACTTTCGAAATAGGGAAAAACATGTCTGTGATAAACTGCTCTTCAGATTTTTGGTAGATTGCAAAAAAAAAAAAAAAAAAAAAAAAAAAAGCAAGGTCTGAACTTTCTAAACATCCCTATTATTTTAAATATCTGACACATTCATGCATTCCTAATTATGAGATATATCATGGTAGCTGTGTACAGACACATTGGCAGAACCTCCTAATATACAGGATGTTTCTCACTAGGTAATGCCCCCCCCCCCAAGAACCAATTTTCTTGATAAGGGGATGACTCATTGTGACGTCACCCCACCAGATGATCGGGCACACTAATTCTGTTTGGAGGCAGTCTGCATGTTTTATTGTGTCATTGAGTGTCGTTCAAGATGGCTGTGTGTACTGTTGCAGAACAGGTGTTTATTGTGAAAAGTTATTGGATAACAAAGTCTATAAAGGTAACACAGCATGAATTCCTGGAGAAGTTTTTGGGAAGAAAAGCACCAGACTAACATTACATCACCACGTTAGGAAAGAAATTTGAAACCGCAGGCAGTGTTGTGAACCAAAACAGTAGCAGACATCCTCCTTTAGTGGAAGAAAAAAATCAAAGAGGTGAAGCACAGACTGCTGGCATCGCCAAAGAAGTCCCTACAATGTTTGTCGCTAGAAACCGTGAATTCTGTTTCCACCTGCCAAAGAGCAGTGAAGAAAGCATTGCTGCTTCGTCCATACCATGTGACAGCTGTGCAAGAGTGGCAAGAACTGAATCTTGAAAAGAGTGTGTCTTACTGCCACTGGTTCCTGACATTTTTACTCGTAATTCCGAACATTTTGGATTTCACATGGTTCACTGATGAAGCATGGTTTCATTTGGACAGATATATCAATTCTCAAAACCCCCTACATCTGGGCTACTGATAATCCACATGGTTTACACAAAACCCCATTACATCCTGTAAAAGTCGGTGTTTGGTGTCAGGGCTAGAGAATAAGGAAGGTAGTGACAAGAATTGGCAGTGAAACACATAACACACTAAACATTAGAATTTTTGAAATCATCATATCACACATGAGTTGCATTGAAAATTATAAGAGGGGCATTAATTAAAAACACCTTTTCTCCTGCAGTCAATCTTGAAAGGCAATTGCTCAAATGTTGCAATGTTCTGACAAGAAATCATCCTTATTCTGTTGTATCGACCAAAGACTTCATCCAGAAACTCCCTTTTCCATCAGTCCTCAAGATTTCCTGTTCACCTTTGACGTGGATTCATTATTTTCTTCAGTTCCTTTCTTTGATGCTCATGGTCAAAAAACTAATGGAGCACCAAGAACTTCCTGAAGAGCTCATCAAAGATCTTTATGACTGTTTTGATTCATTGGAAAAGTATTCCCGTTTTATATACAATGGTATCTACTACCAACAAAAACAAGGCGTATCTATGGGCTCTCCTCTTTTCCCCTTACTTGCTGAAATGTATTTGCAGAATATTGAAAAATTAGCTGTTGCCCATCCCTCTTAAAACCCACCATTTGGTTATGGTATGTGGACGACATCTTCACATACCTGCGAACATAATGTAGAGCCTTGTCAGTAGTAATTAGCATTATCGCGCGGAATACATACTCTTTTTTAAGAAACGATCCATCTCTTTGTGAAAAAGAAATGCACACACCAACAATACATTACAACAAACAAGGACAGCAATGAAGCAAACTTAACATGTGGGAAACACAATGTTGATTCCCCTGGTGATGGCATGATAGGTAACATTGTGAGATATAATTTCAAAACTACCACCCGTAAAAATCAGCCAGATGCATTCAGAATTTCACACTCGACAGATGGGGGAAATCCAAGCAAGTGAACATGCGTTACGCAAACCTCCACTTACCATATGATCATACTGCATCTGACATTGTAGTTTATGACAAGATGAGACCAAAGAAGGAAAAAAAAGCTGAATATTTTAACTGGGTGAAAAATCATAGTCAACTTTGAGAATATTAGAATGCAGACTACTTTCAGTTTGTCTTTTGTTGACTCTGTAGGTGCACAGCATCCATTGCTTAATTTTTCTTTCTGTTATCATTCTCTCCCTATTTCTCCATTGTCGCTTTCTTTCTTGCCTTTTTATTTTATGCCTTACAATAATAATTTCATCCATCACGCTGAAAAAACTTTCAGCCTGAGGACCATGAGTGCATGATATCAAATTTCTTACTATTTTAGATAAATAGTGTAACTTTGAGAATATTAATACTTATGAACACCATGCATCAATTTTTACAAATATTCCAACTTCTTCACTTCCGTTTTAAGGAATTTCCCCTCCCTTGTCAAGCTTGAATGCAAAAAGTTCTAGGAGAGGGGGGTATTTAACAACGCAGGAGAGAGGGGAAACCGCGCGGCAGGAGAGGGGGATTACGGAAGAACTCTCAGCTCTGTCGGACTTGTGGTTTTGAAAATTTTTCCCCTATTTTCAAGCTGAATTATAAATTTTTATGCAGTAAAATAATATTTAACAATACTGGACAAATGAAACATCGCAAAAACAAAAGAAATTATGATTGCAAAAAAAATCTGAACTCGGTCGACCTTCCGGTTCCGAAAGAAGTTTCGTAAAAATGAATTCCGTGCCCCCAACGAACACCCCGCTCCCCCGTCGCCACCAACTTCTCAAAAGTTTCTGTTCACTTGTGCATCGATCTCGTAAATGACCAAAAAAAAAAAACGAGAAATGCGGATTTCATCGAATTTGCGAGAGACAACGAGGAAATTTTCGCGTCGTCTAACTTCCATTTTTGCCTACAGTTTCAAATTCAAAATGAAATACAAACATTTATGCAATAAAATTATATTTAACAAGACTACTGGACATAAAGACAATATCGGGAGAAAAAAATTACGATTACGGCAAAAAAAAATTTATTCCGTTTAACTACCGTTTTCGGAAGTTTTGAAACACGAAATACCGTCAGCAGACGGAAAACTGTCCGTGTCCCCAAATTCTCTTCAGTTTTACACAGATTTAAAATGACATTTAACAAAAATATTGGACACAAACGCAACATCGGAAAAAAATATTACAATTACGGCAAAATCTTTTACTCTGTTTAACTACCAATTTCAAAACTTTTGAAACACGAAACACCGTCTGCGGACGGTATTTCGTGTTGGCAAAAAAAAAAAAAAAAAAAAAAATTGTAGAATTGACAGTTAGTTTGATAGTCAAACAACAAACAACTGAATCCGTAGAAACTACGGACATTCCGTAGTAGTTGGCAGGTATGTTTTCATTATTTGGCCACACCAGAAATACTCTCTGTTTGAACTCATGTCCTCCATAACTTCAAAATTTCCGCATGTAAAATTATCTTCTCAAGAACAGGTCGGCAACAATATTAGTTTTCTGGATGTTAACATTAACACAGACTTCTCACTTGGTCTCTCTGTTTGCACGAAACCTTCTGCCACCCATAATATCATCCCTTACCATTCTTGCACCTTTGAAAAATACAAATTGGCTGCTCTAAAGTCGTACGTTCACTGAGCCAACCTTATTTGCAACAACCATTCTGCTCTTCAAAAAGAATATCAGAACATCATCAACATTGGCAAATTGCATGGCTTTCCACCCTTCTTATTACATAGACTAATTAAGAGATTTGAATCACAGAATAGATCTACTAGTTTACTGCCTGAACCTTCCACCACCCATCAGTTTGTTGGCACTTTGCCCTTTCGCCTGTCCTTCACTCATAAAGTTTGCTCTATTTTCAGGTCTTTTGGCTACAGGATTGCAGTCAAACCACCTCCACATCTTCTCAACCTCATCTTTAAAGACAGAAATCCCAATAAACCCCTAGAGTTACAAGGTGTCTACTCTATCCCTATCAACACTTCCACAGGTGTTACCCACTATATTGGTAGTACTTACTGCAGCATAAACAGCGATTGATGGAACATATCGCTGATGTTAATAAAGGCAGCCCCTCCACCTCCCTTTCAATTTTAACCATCGATACGTCCGCAATTTCTGATTGGCAAAATGTTAAGCGGATCACCCCGTTCAGCAATCGGCAAGCCCTCAGGTACCGCAAAAGCATTGAAATCTACCTTATCCCTAACACCTGCAATACTGATGTACAGGGTTCCCACGGTGCTTCTAAATCCTTAAAAAGTGCTTATATTTTTTTGGGGTGCTTAAAAGTCCTTATATTTTCCCAAAAAGGGCAAAAAGTACTTAAAAGTGCTTATTTTTTATTTTGTTCAGAGTGCTTAAAGGTGCTTATTTTTTATTTTGTTCTGACTTTTTTTTTTTTTTTTTCAATTTTTCCACATTTGCCCATAAACTCGATCAGGCGTTTTCGTGGAGCATGTGAGTTCATATGAAATGCTATACCTAATTAATATTTGGAGCCTAGACACTGAGAAAAAAAAAAGTTGGTGTCTTTATACACTGAGTGGTCACTTTATTATGACCACCCCCCAGTACTTCGTTGAGCCACCTTTCGCCTTTAATACTGCATCGATTCTTCGTGGCATGGACTCCACGAGATGTTGATAGGTGGTTTGTGGAATATGAGGCCATGCTTTTGATGAATAGCACTTTCCAGGAGTGTGAGATTGCAGGGTTGTGGATCCAGCTGTCTGATGGCTCGTTCAACTTCATCCCACAAATTCTCAATGGATTTAAGATCTGGAGATTGTGGGGGCCACCTAAGCAAAGTAAACTCACCGGCATGTTCCTGAAACCAATCCTGTACAATACGAGCACTATGGCAGGACGCATTATCTTGTTGAAAGTAGCCATCGCCATTGGGATAAACTATCCTTATGACAGGATGCACTTGGTCCGCAATGATGTTTAGATATGATGTGCCAGTCAGACGTTTATCAACACGAATTAAAGGGCCCAAAGCATGCCAGGAAAACATTCCCCAAACCATAACGTTGCCTCCACCAGCTTGAAGGGTTGTAGCAATGCATTTGGGGTCCATGCTTTTGTGCTGTTTCCGCCAAATTCTCACTCGGCCATCGGCATGTTGCAAGTGATAACGTGATTCATCGGACCACATAATTTGTTTCCAATTATCGACTGTCCAATCCTTGTGCAAACTGGAGACGTTTTCTCTTGTTAACTGCAGACAGCAAAGGTGTTCGAACAGGGGTCATTCCATGCCAAATCAACCAAAAAAATTTCAATATTCAACCTGACCATCTCAGATTTCAATGAAACCTTCAGGGATCATTCTCCCTGATGTTATAAATGAGAATGTATTTTTAAAACTTTTTTATCTCATTGGGTTTTCGTGTAACTAATTTTTAAAATTTGGGAAATCGTCGTTTTTTGGCTTGCCTAAACTTTTTTAATCTTGAATTTCTGAAGCTCTATAAGGCCTAGAGAGTTGTTTGACCCCTCATTTTAAAGATAATTTCATAAGTTTTAATTTGATATGCAACTTGACCATGCTTGGTGAAAAAAATATATTAAGGTAATGTTTTTTAAAAATTTTGAAAAAATATGATTTTTGTAATATTATACGCTTTAAATCCTGAAAATTTTAGATTGGGATCTCAATGGGATCGGGATCTATGTCAAAAAACTTAAAGTTATTGTACAAGTAATAATGGATTATAATTCTCGTTTTAGTGTGTTTACATGATAACAGACACTGAGTTTTAAAATCTACATAATACATCATACTAATACATAGTCAAACATAAAACAAGGGAAGGACAGTCCCAACAGGCTAAAAGTTTTACCTGGTAAAATTAATAAAACATTTTTTAGTTAGCACTCAGAGTTGTAGTTACACCAAAATAGCGATTTCTTAGTTCTTTTTTAATTTAACAAATAAGTTCTTGTTTGCCTTTTTGGTTTCTGAGTCTGTAAGTCGATAAACTCTTCCTGTAGCTGTTGTAGGATCAACTTTTGTTAAAGCCTCACTTTTATGCACAGCTAGTATGTCAGTAAATTGTGGGTATTTGAAAGATGGAGAAGGGCCATACGGTTCCAAAAAACTTATTTTTACTTCATCTCCTTCTATTCCTAACACACAACCTAACCACCACTTGTCTGAGTATTGGCATGTAACAAAGCCAACAATGTCATTAATGTCCAAATCATCATCAGTGTCATCAGCTGAAACTATTTCTACACTTGATTCCTCTGAAAATGAGTAGCTTTTCACTAAAACTCTAGTCTCATTCACAGGACTGTAACTGTGAAATTGTTGAGTACCCTTTATTGTTGTTTGCTGTTTCAAACCTACTCTTCAAGGTCCTTTCCTCTGCCTCGTATTCGTCTGTAGTGGAATACAAAAAACTGATGCTGACAATATTGTCTTTAGCACAATGATAAAGTTAGCGAGGGGTCATAATTTGATCATTGTAGACCATTCGTAGACTGGCCAATGCTGCTAATTGTTTAACAGT
Source organism: Macrothele yani (assembly GCA_039090855.1). NCBI lineage: Eukaryota > Metazoa > Arthropoda > Arachnida > Araneae > Macrothelidae > Macrothele > Macrothele yani. Next base: position 40,495,364 of record CM077006.1, read on the forward strand.
TCCTCTGACACCATCACATGCATTTTTTCCATGTGACGATGCAAAGAAGTTCCATTCTGCCTTGATGCCAAAATCTTTCTCATGATGGCAGAGATTGAGAAAGTTTGATTTGTTTTTGTACTGTGTTGATGCTCCATCTGAAAAGTAATTCAGCTTTTCGGGTTTATGGGGCAGATTCTGTTTAAGAAAGTCAATCATGAGGCGTTGAAACAAATGAACAGCAACTGTATCATGCACCATACAATCAGAAAGAATAACTAAACTCAGGTGCACCAACTTTTGGTTTCCTCGTCAACGTAGTACACTAAAGAGCAATTGAATTAGAGACAGCTGGCGTTATGCAAATGTGGTGCTGTGGGCGGCCCTGTAAATGGAAACAACATGACGTATGCAGCAATCCGACAATATAAGGAGTGATGCGACGGGAATCAGTAAGAGTCAGATGCAGTCTGGGTAAGACGAAGGATCTAAGCGCATTTGATCGTGGGCAAATTGTCGAGGACCAACGAATGGGTCACTACATCTCGTAAGTCGTGCAGGCACTGGGATTTTCACGAGCCACTGTGTCACGGGTGCACCGTGAGTACATCAAATCCGGTAAAACCATCCCTGCAAGGGCCAACTGCTGTGGACAACAGCGTGTGGATGAGCAGGGTCATCGTCGGCTAGCTCGCATTGTAACAGCGATAGACGGGTTACAGTGCAAGAAATCACTCGGCAATTTAACGCTTTTGCACAAAAACGTGTAAGCAGCCACACCATCCAGAACCATCTTTTCGCTATGGGGTACAGAAGCCATCGTCCCACGAGGGTACCGCTGCTGATCGCACATCACAGGGTGCAAAGATTAGCACGGGCGTGGAAACATCACCACTGGACCTTAGACATGTGGAAAAATGTTGCCTGGACTGATAAGTCGAGATTCACGTTGGTACATGCGAATGGCAAGATATGAGTATGGCGCAAAGTAAGGTTGGGCGCAAACCACAATGAAGCGATGGATCCTTCTTGCCAGCAGGGAGCTCTTCAAGCTGGTGGGGGTTGCATTCTCATCTGGGAACTGTTTACGTGGACTGAAATGGGATCTCTGGTACATGTGACATCGTCCCTCACAGATCAACATTACCGGGATATCCTGGACGACAATGCACCGTGCCATCGCTCCCGAATTGTATCCGAATGGTTGGATGAACACTCCACCGACGTGACCTCGCTTCCTTGGCCAGCTAGGTCACCTGACCTCATTCCCATCGAGGACATCTTGGATGCCATCGAAAGAAATTTTCGAGGCTCTGACTCCCCTCTATCAAATCTTCGTGAACTGTGGGAGCTTGTTCAGGGGTCATGGATCCTTATGGCTTCCTAACGCTTCCGGTGTCTTGTCGAGTCCATGCCGAGACGAATCGCCGCCGTCATCAGGGCGAAAGGTGGTGCTACTTGTTACTAGACAGGTATCTCTAATTCAATTGCTCTTCAGTGTATATAACAAATGGATGTATTGTTGCTTGAGCATTGTTCGAATGAAAGCCTTGTGCAAAATCTTGAAGCACAAATGCATAATTTTCAGCAAAATCACAAAGTACAATGCATTGGTTTTGAGGTAGATTTTCTTTCAAGTGTCGCAAATAAGAAGACTGTTTAGTAGCAATGAAAGAGTGTCTTAAAAGTTTTGGCACACTCTGAAACAAGTAATCCAAAAACTCTTCTGTCGTTTTTATAATAGTTTCCAGGACACACTTGTTATCAATCTGCATCCGTTGTTTGAAACTCACATTTTCAATACTATTAAGCTCAAAAGCTTCTTCAAACCGATGCGAAGTAACATTTAGATGTTGGCGTTTTGCAAATTATGTTGCTTGTTACATCTTTGTATGTTTTAATCGGTAGTTCGCCATTTGTCAATTCAGGTATTTTACATTCAGCCATCATTAATTTGGCATTCTGATGTGCAAATGCACACAGAATGTGTCCCACTGGACCCAGGAAGAACACAATGCTTGGGACAAAGCTCACAAAATTTAGAAATTCCAATTCTCTGATCAGGGTAACGCTCCTTAAATAGTACATGTGATTCTTTTAATGTACTTAGAACTAACCTCATCATTTTGATAGAATTCTTTGACTAGGGCTACCGTTGCAGGGTTTAGTAAATCATTATCTGTAATAGACCCCAATGTAAATTGGTTACCTTATAGCAGGGTTCCCACTCAATCTGGAAAACAGAGAGAAACTGGAATTCTCAGGGAATTTGAAAATGGTTCAAAAAATCAGGGAAACTAAAGGAAAATTACCCTTCTTTGTAAAAGTCAGGGAAAACTTGGGGAAAATTACCTTTTTTTTTTTTTTTTGTAAAAATCAATGGATACTTTATTTTGCCAAAAAAACTTATTTTTTCAAGATTTCAAACTTTTGCTTGCAATTACTGCCTGACTAGAATTTGGTAGATCTTACTTTCAGTTATATTAAGTATTTCCTTTATTCTCTAAAAAAAGATGCAAAATTGAATTTTTAAAAATTGCCAGTTATTAAGCTTTTGTTCAATTTCTGCAGGCAGTTGTTACAACATGGAACAATTAGGCACAATGGCTCCTGCTTGAAGAAACACTTCACAAGAGAACCAACCAAATGATGGATCAAAGTCCTTTGTCTGTTGGTTCTCTTGAAACATGTTTCTTTGAACAGAGCCATTCCATCATTAAGCTTAGCTGCATTGTGTTATAGAAAAACTGAAACTATTCAACTGACAGATTTTTTCTTACATGTGAGCTGTTTCTATGGGAATGTATTTACAAATTCTGTGTGGATAGTATTCACAAAAGTTCACGGAACTTGGTACAGAAAATAATGTGCACAGTTAGTTGTTATTAATGAAAAGCAGGTAATTTTATAAGGACAAATTACGTAAAGAATTTACAGGTGTGTGCTTTGGTGAGAAAAGTAAATGGAATGGAATGGAATGAAATGTAACAATTCTTTGCAACATGCCACTCTAGAAAACTTTAAAAACCACCTGGAGATCCTGGAAAAGTCAGGGAATTTTTTTATAACTTTTAAGTGGGAACCCTGTATAGCGGATTTTTTTTTATTTTTATTTTTTTTTTTTACCTTACAAAAGTTAAAGGTAGCAATGTAGCCCTAACTGGTATTTAAAACAATACCATTGGTACCATAACTCCTGATCCCATTGTGATCCCACTCTAAAAGTTTCAGGATTTAAAGCTTATAATACTACAAAAAAAACTTTTTTTTCCAAAATAAAAAAAAACGCTATCTTAATTTTTTTTTTAATTAATTTTTTTTTTCACCAAGCATAGTCAAGTTGCATGTCAAATTAAAACTTATGAAATTCTCTTTAAAATGAGGAGTCAAACAACTATCTAGGCCTTATAGAACTTGAGAAATTCAAAATTTAAAAAGTTTATGCAAGCCAAAAAATGACGATTTTTCAAAATTTTAAAAATTAATGAAAACCCAGTGAGAAAAAGAAATTTGAAATATATTCTCATTTATATGACTAGGGAGAATGATCCCTGAAGGTTTCATTGAAATCTGAAATGGTCAGGTTGAGTGACCGGTTGATTTGGCATGGAATCACCCACAGGCCTTCGGCTGCCATATCCCATCCGATGCAGTGTACGGGGAACAATGTGTGCAGAGGTAATTTGAGGGGATCCTTGATTAAGATGGTCTGTAATTTGCTGCACTGTTGCCCTTCTTTTGTCTGTTACCAGTCTGGACACTCTCCGTTCCGCCCGAGCAGTCACTAGTCGATGACGACCACATGTTGCACACAGAGACCCAGTTTTTTGGCCGACAGTCCAGTTTTTGAACACTTTAACAACAGCTGCTCTGGAACATTTCACGAATGCGGCGGTTTCGGTGATTCTCACTCCATGGCTCCGAGCTCCTACAATCATCCCACGTTGAAAGTCCGTCAAATTGCATTTTTTACCCATCTCGTCACCCAAAAATCACGGCAACAGCGTGCAGCCATAGCTCATTTGCTTAAAACTGTCAGGTGGTCATAATAAAGTGGCCACTCAGTGTATACATATAGAAGAAAATATATTTACATACATTTTCTTCTATATGTATATAAAGCTAGTGCGCGTGTAATTGCTGAGGTCCTTAAAAAATTTCAGTAGGTGCTTAAAAGTCCTTAAAAAGTGCTTATTTTTTATGGGAGAAAAAGAGTGGGAACCCTGATGTACCTTTTAACATCCCTATCATTTGGAAAGTGATTTTGAAATCTGGCAACAACTGACGCTTTTACCACGTGTCTCATGCTGATGAAGGTAGAAGTCGCTACCAGAATGTCCCGCTTATAATTTTCAATGTAATTTATGCGTGATATGACGATTTCAAGAATTCGAATAAGGATGGTCTGGCTCATCCTTTTGTCTTGCGGTCTCAGTTTCGTGCTGAGAGGCAATTGGAAGGAGCTGTGACATCACTGCGAAGCAATTGGAAGGAGCTGTGACATCACTGCGAAGCAATTGGAAGGCGCTGTGACATCACTGCGAGGACACTCAGTGACCCCTGTGCCAACCCAGGGCCAGAGTATGGTGGCCTTCATAACATTCCAGTTGTTCTGTGCAGTCTATTTCTGTTGCTCTCCATTTACTCTAGTGGTTTATGTAGTTGTTTATTAACGTCTGTTTTTTACTGATGTAAGTTTATTTTTAACTAAAATTCAGCGTGTGTTTTTATTTATTTTTTATTCAAAGTAATACGCAATATGCATTCATCCTGTGCTGCCGCTAATTGTACAAATACGCATAAGAAAACAAAAGAATGTGTTGTTATTTATCATGTTTTCCCTTCAAATGTTAATGTGATAAAATAATGGATTGTTAAGTGTAAGCGTGCTGACAAGTTTAAAGTTGGAAGTGCAAGAATATGTAGTGATCATTTCCAAAATTCAGACTACAAAGATGACAGGCAAAATCGCCTGCTTGGGCTTCCCGGAAAAATAATAATTCTGAAACCCACAGCTGTTCCCAGTTTGAATTTACCAAATGAAAAATCAACACTAGATACAAGCCAAGAACATAGAAGAATTAAGAGAGATGTCAATATAAGGGCATTGAATCGAGCTCCGGAGCCAAGTCCTGAAAAGTTACACATCGATGAAGTTGCTTGCAATTCTGACAATGGATATTCAGAAGAAAAGTGTGCATCAGTTCAGTGCATGTCTTGCTCGGAGGTTAGAAGTCAGAACAGAATTCTCACCAAGAAGCTTGACATACTGGAATGGGAAATACGTAGCTTGAAAAGCAAACACAAAAATACTGTTCGAGTTTTGCGCCACAAAAATATTAGCATACGAAATAAGAGAGCAGAAATTGTGTTAATACGAAAAGCCCTGTCAAAAGCTAATATGAAAAATAAAATACTTGAAAAGATGGAAATGAACCTCAGGAAAATTTCTACACAAATGGACAGAAGAAGACATATCTAGAGAAATAGTAACTAGAGCTATTTCAAAAAAGCTTATGAATTTTGGAAGTGTAAAATTGGCATTCCTTTGCCAAGTGCCAGCACGTTTAAGCGATGGTGTTCTAAATTTAGTTGTCATCCCGGAATTCTGCATAATGTTTTGCTCCTTATGTGAAAAAATAATGAAACCCTTTCCGAAAATGGCAAAGTTTGCATCTTAGGCTTTGATGAAGTACACGTTGATAGTAAAGTGTGTTACGATACAGGAATGGACCAGATTTTAGGTCTGTACTCAAAGGTGCTAGTTTTTTTGGCTAGAGGAATGTTGTCTTTCTGGAAACAACCCGTGTATTTTGACTTTCAACGTACAATGAATAAAAAGCTTCTGTTTGAAATAATTGTAAACCTTGAAAAAAAAACAAGAATTATAGTAAAAGCGATTGTTTCAGATTTAGGTGGTTATATGACCTTGTGGAACGAACTATTAATTTCTCCCGAAAAATCATTTTTTAACCATGCGCTGGACAATCGTTCTAAGGTTTGGGTTTTTGCAGACCTTCCTCAGTATTTAAAAATTTTACGCAATCATTTTATTGACCATTGACTTATCTTGCAGGACGGATCTGTGCTCCAAACTGGCATCATCAAAGAAGTTTTCGAGAAGGATTCTGGGGAGATAAAATTGTGTCCTAAATTGCTGCTGTGCTATATAGCAATCACTTTTATGCTCAGTTAGATATTCAATACCACTGCAAAGAGTATTGAATATCTAACTGAGCATAAAAGTGCTGCAGTTTTCTTCAATTTAGTGGATTCATTTTTTGACATTATGAATAGCAGTTACCCATACATACCCTGACAAAAGCAAACTTCTAAAAGCAGGTTTTGGTATCAACCCCTTTTTTATACAACAAAAGGAAGTTCTGAACAAAATGAAGTCAGAAATACTGAATCTCAGAGTAATGAGGGGGGACATATGCTGCCTTTCCAAAAAGGCATTCTTGTATCAATTTCTTCTCTTCTCGGTCTCTACGAGAATTTAACGCTTCGTGGAGTCCGCTACATTTTAACTACTCTTTTGACTCAAGATGTCCTTGAGAGTTTGTTCAGTCAAATAAGAGGTATAGGTGCTTTTTATGACCATCTCTCACCTACGGAATTTATTAGCCTTTTAAAACACATATTGTTGGCAAATAAATTGCCTAATTTGTCCAAATAAGTTAATACAAAGTTTCAAGAAAGTAAAACGCTCCAAACATTTTTGACAGCAGAGCTACTAAAAGAAGCTTTCACTACAGCTGATAATCAAGAAATTCTTGAAGTATCTGGAGAAATAAATGCAGATGACTTAGAAGCTTTAGAAAAAATTTGCAATGAGCCATGGCCGCAAGATTGGGACGACGGCATGCTTAAAACAGTTCAAGATGATGCTTAAAACAGTTCAAGATAGCAATGTAATGCTGAGAAACAAGCTCTGAGTTACGTCGCAGGTATTATATTGCCTATCATTTGTGCAATAAATACCCATCCCTCAGAACAATTTCTAGAAATGCTGAAGATTTTCCATCTGCTCAATGGATTAAAACTTTTATCACTCTGGGGACTAACGGTGTCTTCTCCAAAGTGGATGAGAATGATAGAACAATTTAAAATAATTTTTAAGTAAATTCACGGGACAGAGATTTCCCGAGAGAAGGGCATAATTCGAAAATTGAAAACTGTAATAGAAGAGAGATTTCCAGACACCTGCAAAGAAGCTGTGGAAATTCATTGCCGCATATGAACATTTATTAGAATTCAGCATATTAATCAAAAAAGATTTAGTGTCGGAAAAGAAATAAAATCGAAAGAAAACCAAATGTATAAATTCTTCCGTTAAAAAACGTAGCACGACGATGTCAATATCTAAACCTGGTGAATATCTTCCTCCTTTTTAGCTATACAGGTATGTTAATAAATTTTTCTCTTTCTGTTATTTACGCCTTCCGATAAAATAAACAAAACGTTACTTGATACGATATTTATACGTAATATTCAGAGTTGTGTAAAAAAATATAATGCGTGCAAAGGTGTTCGACTTATTTTACTAATCCCTCAGCTATGACTGCTGCCCTCAGAGGCAGCATCCCAAATCATCAGTGTACTCCCAGTGATGTCATGTCCTCCCCAGCAAAGCGACTTGCTTTTGACTGCCTGGTGGACCAACCCTTCCTTATTCTCTAGCCCTGGTTTGGTGTGCTGTCTCACAAACCAGAATAATTGGACCCATTTTCTTCAGGAGCGTAGTAAACTTGGCATCATAAGTGAGCATTTTCAGACAATTTGTGGACCAATTAACCGACATCGATTTGACAACAGGGTACTTTCAACAGCATGGAGCAACATGCTACACGTTCCGTGTAAGCATGAGTGAAATTTCCTTTTTTCCGGTGAGCGAGTGATATCCAAAGGACTGTGGCCACCTTGTTCACCCCATTTTGACTCCTCCTGATTTTTTCTTATGGGGATATTTGAAGTGCTGTGCCTACAGCAATAAGCCTTGCATGTTAGAAGACTTAAAATGCAACATCAGTGCAGCAATCCAAGCTGTTGATGAAGACATGTGCAGAAGACCTTCAGTAATGTGCAGCGTCATGTTCGAGTGTGTTTGAATGTTGTTGGAGGACATTTCCAGCATTATTGTGAATGGTGCTACATTCCTATGAACTAAGGTATGTTGTAAATCACATGTCATGTTTCTAAGTAGAGTGTGTTACAAAATATGACTGATTCTTTTGGGGAACTACCTAGTGAAACTACCCTGTGTAACTTGCAGGATTTTTTTTTTTTTTTTTTTTTTTTAGACAGAATTTTGTACTTGAATAAGTTGGGAAATTTTTCTGCATGCTTATTCTGGATAGAAGTGCTATAACCATTGTTGTTCATTACTGTATTTTGCTTAAATTTATGTGAGCTTTTTTTTTTTTTTTTTTTTAAATGCTTGCTTTTTTTTTCTGCATATGTATACATAGTCTTTCTTGTTTTGTTTTCAGATTAAATCACCATTTTTGGAGAATTACTTAAAACGTTGTACTACATTGCAACTTGATAATTTGCCATCCCTTGATTTATTATGGAAATATTATGAGAAAAATCAGAATTTTTCTGCTGCTTCCAGAATACTGTCAAAGCTTGCTGATAGACAAGGGTATGAGTTTTAGTGGACCTTGAACATGGGCAAAATTGGCTATACATGTATATTTGGGGAAAAAAACTTGATTGCATGTGTATATATATATAATTATAATAAAAAAAACTGTTGATTTCATGTGTATGTATATATATATATATATATATATATATATATATATATATATATATATATATATATATATATATATATATATATATATATATATATATATATATATATATATATATATATATAGAACCATGTTCATGAACTTGCTGTGCGATGTATTTATGTGCTGTATATTATTTGCTTTCTGGCCATACTAATGATAAGGTCTTGTAAAAAGAAATATTATGTAGTGGAGTTCAGCCCCAGTTGCTTGATCTAGGCTGATGTTTCTGGACCCAAACAATGAGTATGAAAATCTGTACTGAAAGATTTGTGTTTCAACTTCTAGGTAACTTAACTGGTGCATAAGCAATGAAAAGTGATTCCATGTAACACATATTTTTCCTGCAGCATTTGCTTTCTACTGTTGTTCATACTTAGATACATACATATCACTAGGCTATTTTCTGAGATTTATAGATTAGCTCTTCAAAGAAAGCTCATCTGCCAGATTAAAGTTTAAAACTAATGGAAACTATATTTTACTTACTGTTGAGATGTGTCAAATGTCTCCATTTATACTGATCTCAGCACACAACTCAGGCTTCACTGACATCTATCACTTAAGACTTTTTGTGCTTCATACTCATTATCTTTTTCTCATGCAGGCATTCCTGAATCTGGTTGAATTCCTTGGCTTTCCACTACCTTTCTTTCCTGCCACTTGAGCTGAATAAATTCTCTTAGTAAACATCTCACCACTCATGTTTTCAACATGGCCAAATCACCTAAGAATATTAGTCTCACCTTACTAACATTTTACCTCACATTACACCACAACTGCGCCACATCTTTGTTTCTCTCATGATTAGAGAGCTTGTCGTGCCACAAACCCCCCATAAATAAAGCATCTCTCCAGCATACAAATTGTTCCTATGTGTCTTCTGCTGTACATCAGAGTAAGAGCACATTCATACACAGCCATCCAGAACTTATCATTCTTGTAAAATCCTCCTAAAGAAGCTATGACTTTCAGAACTGACTTCACTCACCTATCAACTTCAACATCTGATCTGTTTGTCAAACATGCTTTTTAATTATGCAAATTCATTCGTCTGGTCTATTTCTGTACCATGTAGACTGATCTTACATTCAATGCTAACAGTTCTTCACTCAAAAACCATAACTTAGGTTTCTTTTATTTGTACTCAGTTTGAATTTCATACAAACTTCCAACATCTGGGACAACATAATCTGCAACTCATTTTTTCTTTCCACCAATAGGACTATGTCATCAAAGCATAGAGCAATCTGCTCACACAGATATTTCCAAGACATAAGTTTATACTTAAACAAACATAAAAATTTCAAGTTTAGTATATAGACAGAGAGAGAAAGGAGTATAGTATGTAAAAGTTGCAGCACTAGAAGCTTTTACAGTTGATTACCCAAGTAGCACGTGACGTTTAAAAGACGTCGCATTTCGGTTGCAAAAGTTGATATTTGGTCTTCCGTACAAAGACTACGTTTGATAAACGTTTGTTAAATGTTACATCCGTTACCGTTGCGATTTTGTCACATTCATTACGTTTGCTAAACGTTGCATTTTCGTCATGTTAGCAAGGTCACAGCTAATCTTTGGCGTGACATTACATTCAGGCAAAAAGAACAAAATTATACTGTTGATAAAACAGTAAGCTTGTGTATAATTGATAAAGATTATTGAATTCCTCCTTTTTTTTTTTGCTTATACGACTAGAAGATTTTATTCCATTGGTTTTTAAGCAGCTTCTGGTCTGCGGCTGCGTCGTTCTCTAACCTGCTGTTACGTCACTTGTACTACGGATGGTGAGTTATGGCAAGGCTGAGCTCGGTTGTCCAGAGCTGCATGCCTAATCGATGGATTTTATCGTTCTTAAAAGGTAAGTTCTTTTCCTGTTTCAATTCATAGGCTTCGATTTCGAACACAATTCATGTATTCGCTTCGTAACTCGTGGAGATTCCCGTAACACGTGAAGACATTCATGTATTCGTTTCGTAACACGTGGAGGTAGGCTTAACACGTGAACACATTCATGTATTTTCTTAACAGGTATATATATCATCGACTGCATTTTAAACTAGGAGTAGTAAAGAATTTGTTAGATTTTCGGATCTAAACACAGCTGATTCGTTTTTAATTTTGTATTTTCGTGAAAGAGTAACAAAAATATATTTCAAGGAAACGAAATTTTAGACCTTTTCATTTTTATGAGCTACTGAATATTTGGTTAGATTTTTAAATAACAAATGCAGCTAGTTGTAAAATAAATTCTAATTCTTCAAATGTTTAGAGAGTATTGAATTTATACTTAATTACTCAAATGTGCTTCCGTGTAGCAAACATTGTTACAAACGCAGCTTATTGGTATGTTAGTTATAAAGGATACTCTATATTACTGTTATCATATATTAGATCAGCATTTCTTAGGGCTCATTCAGCCAGTTTTTTTGCAAGAAATATATTGTGTGTAGAGTAACAAACGGAATAAGCTGTTGGAGAGATACTTATTAAATCCAGAAAGCTTCAAGGTTGAAATAAATTCAAAACCCACCCTGTACAGAGTCCTGTGGCCAAGAAGTATATTGTCAGTCACAATTCAAAGTCTACGTAAGGCACGCAAAAATTTAACTTTTTTTTTTTTTTTTTTTTTTTTTGAAAATGCACGTTTTATACCAGATGTGAATTAAGCTTACTGAAATCATAATGTATCTGTATCCAAATGGAATATATACAAATATCCAATGCAACATTTTGTTAGACTGTGGGAGTACACACTTACATTCAAATGTGCCCATCTCCCCTTCCACATATCAGAGTTGTGCCTATCAAATAATGAAGCAGAGGAATGCTATTGAACCTGTCACAGGCAAGGTAGCCAGTTGCTTTGCTTTTCCAGTTACAGTTTACTAAATTTTTGTTCAAATTTCAGGAATGCAGGGGTGGGAGAAGTTGGAAGCAGAGTTGTATAAAAATAAAATGTATCTGTGAACACAACCATTGAAACAAAACTTGCTGCAAACCCGCATATCACGATGACAATATAAGATAATTTAAAGAAACAAAAAAATAATTATTAGGACATTACAAATTCCGATGACGGCAAAATACAATTGAATATGTGTGTGAAATTGACCTTTATGGCAAAATATTTTATTATGAACCTCATAAAAACAAGAGAATTAAAAGAAACATTTTATACCCAAAAAACAGTTCCATTAATGAACCTTTAAAAATTATAAATAGTATTTTCAACAGCTTAGTTCAAAAATTACTGTGCTGCCCCCAGTGACCAGAAGAATCTCGTTTTTGTGCTTAAGATTTCGCTTTGAATTATGGCTGACTACGAAGTGAGTGTGCCGCCCCGGTGGCGCATTGGTCTAAGCGCTGGCCTCTGATCATTCGTCCGAACGGGGTCCGGGTTCGAATCTCGGTGAGGCATGGATGTTGTGTTTGTCTTACAGCACTGGCTCCCTCCCTTCCCTGGAACCAGTGACCCTAAATTAGGGACGGGCGACTGCTTATAGCCCATTGAGTTGCTCACGGTGGTCGTTAAACCTCCAATAAAAAAAAAAAAAATACTGTCTACTTACAAATTACTTAAGGAAAAGATTTTAATTTAATAACTAGTTGCTGCAAGAGGAACCTGGCAATAAAATTTAAATTCCTTCTGTGTAAAGGAAACTTTTGATACAGTTCCTATATACTGAGAAACAGGCCTTGATAAAATCTAGAGGCCACAAACGTCCAAATGTGCCCATATTGGCAAAATCTGCTAATAATTTGAAAACTATCGGCGTGCGCACATACTTTTACATTCTACTACTTTGTTTGGAAGTATAGTTTTATGAGGATTTTTTTTCTAATTTGAATTAATTTTCTCTCAACAATATTATTTTTGAACACATATCATTGCTCCTTTGTTTCTGTAATGCTTCAAAACCATCTTGATAGCTGTTTACTTTTGGTGCTACTGGTTTTGAATTTAATGTTCACTTTGAATTTTGTAGCTGTTTGTTCCCAAATGGCAAGAGTAATAGACCAATTTTTGTATTTGCTAGTTGAGTCTGTATCTTCAGATTTCTCTGAATGAATAATCTTTTCTAAGCAATTAAATTAGAGAGCCACAAACCAATATTTCTATTCACTGTCGGATTAATACTTTTCCGACTAGGCCAGTGCTTCCTAATTAGCCTTTCTCTGAATTATGGATCTCTTCTATTATCAGATCGTTAAGGGCAACAGATTAAAGGCTGGATCACGTAGCTACGCTGTGTTGAAAAGCCGTACAAACTGTCACAGTTTGATTGTACACATTTTTTTCAGCAATGTATGTATGTATATATATATACTGGTCACAAAAAGTTAGGGATATTGCATGAAGTGAAGCCACGTAACATAAACGCCAGAGTGTGTTTGCAAAAACAATTCAATGGGCAATTTCTGCTCACAACAAGTAGTACTACAATATAGACAAAAGTGTATATTCAGAGAATGTCCAAACCTCTGGATTTCAGTATCCAGTAACACTACCTATGTGTTGAAGAACGTCTTGACACCTACGAAGCATACTTGCAGTGACATTATTGATTAGTGTTTGGTGCAGTTAGTCCCATATTAGTCAACACATTACAGAGGTCTGCCAGTATACTGGGGTATGGAATGCGGTTATCTAAACGTTGCTGTATAGATTCCCAAATTTTCTTAGTAGTATTAAGGTCAGACCTGAGTTAGCTGTAAGGATTCGATCTTGTGGTTTTCCAGCCAGGGCCGGTCCAAGGGGTAGGTAGGCCAGGTGGTAAATGTGTAGATTAGCGTCCTAAATTATTTCGTTGCAAAAATTTTAGTACCTGGAAAAAGTGCGATGTACAGATTTTAGTGTATGGAAATTAATGTCAAATGGTGCAAAAATTGCATATTTTGAATGTGTTTTAAAGATATATTTTTTTCGTAATATTGACCTGTGAGTCTGACGCTGTGAAGAGAAGCTGCGGTAGGCCTAATGTATTGCTCCGGCAAAGAATGTGAAGCTTTGGTCCTTTAAAAGGAAGGTTTCTTGCTGTACCAAAATGATGGGCGGAAGAGTACAAGAGAAAGAGGTTATGTTGTTGGCAGGAGAGCAATAAATGTAGTGATACGCTACAGAAAATAGGTCCACAGCATCGACCCTTTATTTTGTTGTATCCTGTATGTTGTTGGCAGGAAAAACTGGGAAAAAAACTCTTCGATTTGCAAAAGGTATGTATGAGTAAGATAGAAACTGACCTGCGAACAAGCTATTAACACAGGAGAACCAAAAATGCAGTGACACAGCAAATCAGCTATGAATGGAAGCTGTTCAAACCAGAACCGAAAGTTATAGTTCCCCAGTTTCCTATACAACATAGAAAAGCATGTTAGTACTTTCTAACATGCTTTTCTACGTTCTTTCGCATACCACGAGTATGCGAAAGAACGAAAAATTTCTCAACATCGCTTTAAAAACAATGACAAAACATGAACGAACTATATTGTGTAGCATATGAGTATAACACGGCTCGCTCTCGTGGTAACAAAATACGCGCTTGGACTTGTAGTCGTCCGCGCGTGAATTAAACGCTGCAGCGAATCTTTCCTTTTAATGAAGCTAAGCTTCACATCGTCGCCGTAGCGATGCACAGAGTCACACAATATAGACGTACACGCGTACGCCATACGTGGATAGTTTGCAAATTATTAGCAGATTTTGCAGATAGTTTTTGCTTGTAGATTAAAAAAATAAAAATGTTATTACAGCAATTAAAACACTTAAGGTTTTACTAAGATTAATATATTTAATTCTATCTTAACATGAGAATGTTCAACTATTTTTCACATCTTCCGATAGAGTTATTTTGTTTTTGCAGAAGTTTCTGGCCTCTTGATTTTATCAAGGCCTGTTCTCAATATATAGGAACTGTAACAAAAGTTTCATTTACACAAAGATTTTTTTATTTTATTGCCAGGTTACTCTTGCAGTTGCCAGTTATTAAAATAAAATATTTTCCTTATATATTTTATAAGTACTATTTTTGAATTAAGTTGTTAAAGATGCTATATATAATTTTTGAAGGTTCATTAACAGAACTGCTTTTCTTGATATAAAAATTAGTCTCTTGTTTTTATGAGGTTCATAGTCCAAAAATTTTTAAGTTTTGGCCTTAAGGTCCATTTTACACACATTTTTGCGGATTCAGTCGTAATGTCCTTTTGCCCTCTCTGGAATCTGTAATGTTCTAATAATTATTTACTGTTATATTAATTTTTCTTTAAATTATCTCGTTCCATTGTTATCGTGATTTGCGGGTTTGCAGCAAGTTTTCTGTTTCAATGGTTGTGTATGCAGTCACATTTTATTTGAATGCACCTCTGGCGATGCATTAGGCCTACTGCAGCGTCTTTTCACAGCATCACTCACAGTTCAATATTATGATAGAAAATCTTTAAAACACATTTAAAATATGAAATTTCTGCACCATTTGCCATTAATTTCCGTACTCTAAAATCTTTAAGTCACACTTTTCGAGGTAGTGACATTTTTCCGACGAAATAATTTAGGACGCTAATATACATATTTACCGGCCCGGTAGGCAGCCAAAAAATGGAAGGGATGCCCATAAATTTTCTTACATAGTAAAATTATCCGCTAACTTTTTTTCTTTTTCTTTTATGAGCTAGTCTGTATTTGCCACAAAAATGAAAGCTGAATACTCCTTTGTTGTTTCTCTGACACATGCAGAGTTCCTATATATATATATACCACCAACAACAAGAAGCATTTTCAATTCTTGTGCGGTTTTTTTCTGAGAATTCTTCTCTGCTGCTTTTTTACGCATTTGGGTTTTCAGGGGGAAAAAATGAACCTTTTTTTTGTTCGTTCCTGATGTTTGTTGACATTTTTATATACACTGAGTGGCCACTTTATTATGACTACCTGACAGTTTTAAGCAAATGAGCTATGGCTGCACGCTGCTGCCGCCAGAGGGTGAGGCTAGTATAAAAAGGGAAAGCTTAGTGCTTGCGACAGTAGAAGTGATTTTTGGGTGACGAGATGGGTAAAAAATGCAATTTGATGGACTTTCAACGTGGGACGATTGTAAGAGCTCGGAGCCGTGGAGCGAGTATCACTGAAACCGCCGCATTCATGAAATGTTCCAGAGCCACTGTTGTTAAAGTGTTTAAAGACTGGACTGTCAGCCAAAAAACTGAGTCTCTACGTGCAACGTGTGGTCGTCATCGACTAGTGACTGCTCGGGCAGACCGGAGTGTCCAGACTGGTAATAGGCAACAGTGCAGCAATTACAGACCATCTTAATCAAGGATCCCTCAAATGATCTGTGCACGCACTGTTCGCCATACACGGCACGGATGGGATATGGCAGAAGGAAGCCTGTTCGAACACCTTTGCTGTCTGCAGTTAACAAGAGAAAATGTCTCCACTTCGCACAGGAGCATAAGGATTGGACAGTCGATAATTGGAAAAAAATTATTTGTTCCGATGAATCACGTTTTCAGTTGCACCATGCCTATGGCCGAATGAAAATTTGGCGGAAACAGCACGAAAGCATGGACCCCAAATGCATTGCTACAACCCTTCAAGCTGGTGGAGGCAACGTTATGGTTTGGGGAATGTTTTTCTGGCATGATTTGGGTCCTTTAATTCATGTTGATCAACGTCTGACTGGCACATCATATCTAAACATCGTTGCAGACCAAGTACATCCTGTCATGTGGATGGTTTATCCCAATGGCGATGGCTACTTTCAACGAGATAATGTGTCTTGCCATAGTGCTCGTATTGTACAGGATTGGTTTCAGGAAAATGCCGGTTAGTTTACTTTGCTTAGCTGGCCCCCCACAATCTCCAGATCTCAACCCCATTGAGAATTTGTGGGATGAAGTTGAACAAGCCATCAAACAGCTGGATACACAACCCTGCAATTTCACATTCCTGGAAAGTGCTATTCATCAAGCATGGTCTTAGATTCCAAAAACCACCTATCAACATCTCGTGGAGTCCATGCCACGAAGAATCTACATCGACATAGTATTGAAGGCAAAAGATGGCCCAACGAAGTACTGAGGGGGTGGTAATAATAAAGTGGCAACTCAGTGTATAACAATAAGGCTTGAGTGACAAGCCTTATTGTTATGTACATCTTGGAAATAAATCCCAAATTCCCACAGCCTAGGGTAAAGCGGGAAAAAAACACTTTTTACTATGAAAACTGCAACACAAAGCTCCTACAGATTGCGAACCATATATATATCAATGGTTTTCTATCCACTCATTGATAGCACATTGTTTGCCATTCAGGAAAGATTTACTCAGTTGCAAAACTTTTCAACGCTTCGGGTTTCCTTTATAATTTGAAGAAATTGCCTGACAGGCGATTCTTTAAAAGAAAAGTGTATTCAGTTAGAAAAATTCCTTAAGGATGCTGACAGTGAAGAAAAAGATATCGATGGGGAGCAACTGTTTGAAGAGCTGAGGCATTTGCAAGCACTTGTGAGCAAATACAGCTCAGCTACTACAATAGAAGCTCTAAAACTTCATATTCCAGTATGATATGGTTCATTGTTATCCCAACAGTAGGATTTGCTTTCGAATATTGCAATTCCTGTCTGTAGAAAGCGGGAAAAGAAGTTTTAATAAATTAAAGCTGATAAAGACTTATTTTGAGATCTACAACGATGCAGGAACAGCTATCAGCTTTATCCATCATTGCTACTGAAAACGATATTGCACCAAAAATTCTGAAGCAAAGAGGTTTTTGCAAAGTAAAGCCAGACATGAAAGTTTCATGTAAATAACACAAACAACTATGTATGATTAGTCATTTTGTGAGTAAAATTATCATTATTATATTGGACTATTTATTTGTAGCATAGCATATAATAGTGAGTTAGTGACATATCTACTGAGCATGCGAAGTTGAGATTAGAGCTATTTGCTGTGTTTGGGTCCATACTGCAAAAAAAAAAGGGGGGGGAATCAAAGGAGTCTTTCTGGCTGTCGGAAAAAAAAAACAGAAAAAAGTTGAATGCCATGATGACAGCACTTTCAATAGGTTTCTTCAGTGGTTTAGCTTTTTTTCTCTTCCTTTTTTTTTTTTTTAATAATTTTCATTCCAGTTAATTGTAACTGCAGCTTGTGCTCATTTTGGCTTTTCACTTTACTAGTAAATTGTTTTTCAGTGTTTACTTCCCTTTTTGTTTCTTCTTGCTTGATTCTTAATATATATAAAGATAAATTAAAATTTGGGGGTATATCATAATAAAATTTTATAAACATAATTTACCAGCACTAATGAGGGCAAACTTTTGAATGTGATTTACATTAAGAAATAATAGGGCATTCAAAACAGTTGAATTATATAAAGAAATTGCATAAATGATTTTTTTCTTTTTAAATTTTACTCAGGTTTGGTTATTCATGGCTCTAGTTAGGAAAGTTAGGGATGTTATGCAAAACACAGATGAGTGTAAATTAAGTACAACCTCCTGTAGCTTTAAAACTTGAGCTTATATCCCTCAGATCAGTATTTCCCCTCCTACCAGTAGATCTCTCTGTAGAGTACAACTGGATCACCCTGTGAAAGTAAACCAAGTTGGTGACTTCACCAAGTTGGTAAATATAATATTAGTGGAATTAAAGGATTAAACCATGTGTGAAATTATAGAATAAATAAGCAACATTTATTTACAATTAAATAATTTATTTTAAGATCTATAGTTTTGTTGAGCCTTTAGCTCGGCTTCATCAGGACAAAGGGAGCATAAACATTCATATGTGACATCATCAGGTAGTTGATGATCATGGATTTTGGTGAATTGTCTCCATGCAATTGAAAGAAATCGAGTAGGTGTCATGTTGTTGACAAGTCATAAAGAAAAGTCATGGAAACAAATTGGTGTTTTCTACCCGTGTATATCCTGCAGTACATCTATGCGTTACAGAGGATTCCTTGCAGAAAAAGCTAGATTTTTGCCGCCGCAGTGGTCTAAGCACTGGCTTATATGACTGTTCGGTTCTTTCAAGTCTGTTGGGTTCGAATCCCGGTGAGGCATGGATGTTGTGTTTGTCTTACGGCACTGGGTCTCTTCCTTCTCTGGAACCAGTGACCCTAAATTAGGGACAGGCGACTGCTTATAGCCCATTGAGTTGCTCACCATGGTCAGTAAACACAAAAACAAAAAAATAAAAAAAAGTTATGATTTTTTTTTTAAAGAAATTGTGGCACACACAGGATATAGATTGATATAGATTGTCCTTTTGTTGTAGACAAAGCTGTCCAGAAATTTAGGAACTTTCAAATGTTTAAATTTCAAAGTTATTTTGAAATCTATAAACAAGGCAAATTTTTGTGGATCGAAAGACTACGTTGAAGACATAACTGGGGAATTTATCACATCGCTTGTGAATGTGGACTTTCATGTATAGGACAGATCCGTAGAGCTTTTAAGTTTTCATGTGAAGGAACACATGACTTACGTATGGAACTGAAGAAGTCGTCTATAGCCCAACATTGTCATGAAAATAACCAGATTTTTTTTTAAATGCTACCCTTATTGATAAACCTGATTTGACTATCAAGCTTAATATATTAGAAGCTTTCCACATCTAGTGCAACTGCTCATGGCTTGTCAACGACATGACATCTACTAGATTTCTTTCAAACACGTGGAAACAACTTGCCAAAAGCAGTGACTGTCAGAATGCTGATGATGTCACGATGATTTGAACGTTTGCACTCCATTTGTCCTAATGAAGCCAAGCCAAATGCTCAGTGAAACTACAGTAGATTTAAAATCTTAAAATAAAATATTTAATTGTGAATAAACATTGCTGATTTAAAATATTCTATCTCTACAGCCCAAGTATTGAAGTCATAAAATATATTTGGGAATTACTTGAAGCAAAAACATAACGTACAAGAGCATTAACCAGAAAAGAAATGTGTTTTTTTGGAAAAAAAATAAAATAACCGTTTGCAGTGGGTGTTTTTTTTGGGTTTTTTTAAGTAACCCCCCCCCCCCACACACACACCTGTTTATTGGGGGTAAAAATCCTGCTTGATCTGCAGCATTTCCATTCGGTAGAAATTTTGTGTGTAGCTAGCTTGCAAAACTCCTAAAGCAGCAACTGCATCAATCTGCCGTACACCTGCATGTAACATGTCAACAGCCCTATTTCTGATGTCAATACTTAAACGTCGTCTGGACATCTTTTCAAGTTAATCCTACTCTGAAGGAAATGCATTCAGCAAACTTGTAGTCCAAGCAGTGAGGCGACCTGTTTTCTACTTCTCGGAAGCTACTTTTATCGGAGCTTGCACACACACACACACACACACACACACACACACACACACCAACCACATGATGTGTCATCATGATGCTAATTTATGCTGATAACCTATCTCCTGTAGTCACTAAATATGCATATCACCATGTTTCTCTTTTGAAACCATAATATCCCAAACTTTTTGTGAGTACTGTATCATCATCATCATCATCATCATTGTCAACCATTATCAATCCACTGCTGGACGAAGGTCTCCCCAAGTTTCCTCCACAACGGTCTGTCTTGTGCCAGTCTCCTCCATGTCACCCCTGCATACTTTCGAATTTCATCCACCCATCTCCCATGTGGTCTTCTTCTGGGTCTTTTCCTGTCCCTTGGAATCCAATCTAAAATTTCGGCTGTCCATCGATGATCTGTCCTTCTGGCAGTATGTCCAGCCCATTGCCATTTCAGGGATTTAACTCTGATCATGATGTCTTCCACTCTTGTCATTTTTCGGATCCACGAGTTCCTCTTCCTATCTCTCCTGGTTACACCAAGCATGCACGTCTCCATGCTCCTTTGAGTTGTCTGCAGCCTTTGTATGTCTCTTTTAGTTAAGGTCCACGTCTCTGCACCATACGTAAGCACTGGAAGGATGCATTGATCAAACACTTTTCTTTTAAGACATAATGGCATATTGCTCTTGAAAATTATGCTGTTTCTTCCAAAAGCTCTCCAGGCAAGTTTTGTACGCCGATTAATTTCTTCATCAATGTGACCCTCACTTGATATCTGCTGTCCAAGATAAACGTACGTGTCCGTTATCTCCAGCTTTTCTCCATCAATCGATAAATCTTCATTTCTTGTAAAAGCATTGAACATCACTTTTGTCTTCTGAAAGTTCATTTTTAATCCCACTTCTTTACTCTTGTCAGCAAGTTCCTGGATCATACTCTGCAGCTCTGATGGGCTAGTTGCAAAAATGACTACGTCATCAGCAAAACGAAGGTGGGTTAGATAATCTCCATTAATCTTTATCCCCTTGTTTTCCCAGCTCAGCGACTGAAAAACACCCTCCAATGTGGCATTAAAGAGCTTCGGAGATATGGTGTCACCTTGTCTCACTCCCTTTCCAATTTTTACGTGTGTTGTATTTTCAAACAGCCTAATCTTTGCACTTGCATTTTCATAGATGTTATTAATAATATTAATGTATGCATCTTCAATACCGCAGGTTTTCAGAGCCATTGTAACTGCTGATGGTTTCACCGAATCAAAGGCTTTTTCATAATCGATAAAAGCCATGCACAATGGAAGTTCATATTCCCTCGCTCTTTCAATTAGTTCTCTCAGCACGTGGATATGATCTATTGTGCTGTAGCCACTCCTGAATCCAGCTTGTTCTCTCGGTTGAGCCATGTCCAGTGTTACCTTCAAGCGGTGTGAAAGAACTTTAGTGAAGACTTTATAAACTACTGATAGGAGGCTGATAGGTCTGTAGTTTCCGAGATCCTCAATGTCACCTTTCTTATGTAGCAGGATCATTGTAGCGGTGTTCCAATCCTCAGGAATCTTTCCTTCATTAAGGCATCGAGTGAAAATTTGGGCGAGTACTGTTTCGATTTCTCCACTTGCTTCTTGTATGATGTCTACAGTAATTCCATCTTCTCCTGGAGCTTTTCCTCGCTTCATGTTCTTGATTGCATGTGCAACTTCTGCTGGAAGGACTGGAGGAACTCTGGTACTGGTATCTTTCATGATGTCTGGAGTGCATATATCATCCCTTTCATATAATTTGGAGTAGAAATCTTTCACTCTTGTCAAAATTTCTGCCTCTATTTCTTGTTACAGAACCATCTTCTTTTCTCAGTGCCATAATCTGTTTTCTTCCCTTACTGAGATGTCCCTTTGCTATCTTTAGGCTTTGGTTGTTTTCAATTGCTTTCCTCACTAGTTCACAGTTGAATTTCCTTACGTCTTCAGTGATACTTTTTCTTACTGTCTTGCATAGCTCTATATATTCCACTTTGGAAGTCACATCTTCTTTAGTTGTCCTCATCTCTCTTCTTTTTTGCATCAACATTTTGGTTTTTCCTGATAATTTGTTCACATGCAACTTGTTCTTAGACCCAGCTAATTTTGTTGCTGTTTCCATAATAGCTTTGGTTACTTTTCTGTTAACTTCAGAGATGTCCACTTCTTCCGATGTTAGGCCTTCTAAAGCAGAGAACCTGTTCTTCAGTTCCAACTTGAAGGTATTATGGTGTTTTTTAAGGTTGGTTATGTCAATAGATTTTGTTTGTCTTATGAGCTTGCCACGTTCGAGTTTAGTGTTGAGGTGCATCTTACATCTCACCAATCTATGGTCACTACCTGTGTTGAACTTGTTTAGCACACTGCAGTCTTCTATGACGAATTTTTTGTTACACATAATAAAATCAATTTCACTTGTCGTCCCATTTGGATGTCTCCATGTCCATTTCCTGTGTGGCTTTTTCTTGAAGAAGGAGTTCAAGATGAAAAACCCTTCTGCCTCTGCAAACTCAACGAGAGTATTTCCACGCTGGTTTCTGTTGCCATGACCGAATTTACCTACTGAAGTTTCATTCTGTTGCCGTTGCCCTATTTTTGCATTGAAATCTCCCATAATTATTTTCAAGTGCTGCTTACCTTTATTATTTAGATGACAAATTTCCTCATAAAATTCTTCAATTTCTTCTTCAGGATGACTTGTGGTGGGTGCATAAGTTTGAATAATCTGAGCCTGGTATCTTTTCGAGAGTTGGATAACAAGTCGTGCAGCTCTGTCAGAGGAACTTTCAACTTCTACAACTTTATCCTTCAGTTTCTTGTTTATTATAAATCCAACACCACTAGTTCTGCCAGTATCTGTCCCACGATAGTAGAAGAGATGTCCACTTTTCAGTTCGATGAGATCTTCTCCTTTTCTCCTTACCTCACTTAGCCCCACGATGTCCCACTTGATCCTTTGTAGTTCCTCTTCCAATTCAAGAAGCCTTGAATCAGAAGATAAGGAGCGTCCATTGTAAGTAGCCAAGGTCAGCATCAGATGGCAGCCTAGTCCGGTCCTCCGGGGATTCTTAGCACCCTCTGCCTTCATGTCGCACTGGCCGCTGCCTTGGCCAGGTACATTCCAGCTGCCGGAGACTGAGGGCCAAGATTTAAGTTGTGGAATCATTTTGGAGGGGTTTGGCCATAACTCACCACGCTGGCCAAGCGGGTTGGTGAGTGTGGGATAGAATTTCCTCTAATCCCGATGGTATAGTTATACCGCTATGGGCGGTCGTCAGAGCCCCTTTAGTGGGAACAGGATGCACCACGAGAAGGCGGGGTTGACATTTGTCAAGGAGAGGCTGTGATGTTACGCATCACCTGACCTTACATCCCTGAGTACTGTATATATATATATATATTTTCTTATGATTCAGAATACATGAATTGTGTTTGAAGCCTATGAAAATAATGAAATGAATGCATGAATTGTTCATTTGTTTCATAACTTTTTGTGACCACCTATGAATTGAAACAGAAAAAGAACTTATACATTTTAGGAACTTGAAGTTAATGTTATGTACAGAAATAGAGAGAAGAGCACAGCACAATGTCAGAGTACAACAACAAATGGCATTAATGAACAACCAATAGAAGAAAATATTTTTTTCTGGTTGGCCAAACAATGCAAAGAGTTACTCGTGAAATGAGTATATATGAGTAGCAACAGAATTTAACCCAAGACAGAACAAACTAGATTGGGTGGCTGTTTTCATATCTTATTTGCATACAAATTTTTGAAAAAGGTGTTTCAACATGCATAATCAATTGATTCTTACAATTATTTATATGCTACATACTGTTTGTTACACAATAGGACCCTCAAGCGGAAACTAAAAATTGCAATTTCTAAGCACAAGATATAAACTAGGGACATTACACTAAACAAACTTCCTGAAATACTAAGACAATTATAACCAAAAATTAAGTCTAAATTTGCAAACTAGTTAAAAAAAAGATTAAGAACCAAATACACATGGGTTGAAAAAATACAAAGCAACTAACATACCAAAATAAAAGGCTCCTCTGTAAAAATACAGAAAAAATGATAAAGAAACTTAAACTGAGATATAAATACACAGATCTGCAGCAGAAACACAGATAGCCTTTAGCTACACTTAAAAGAAAAATTAAAAACAAAGCTGTGAAAGTACTACTTGATTTATCTCCCAGCATTATTTCACCTCACATTTCTAATAATCTATCAGCTAAATTTCAGATGTGTCCGAAAAACTCTTAAATGAACAACACAACTGACTCAGTTTTATGTTGCAATAACTTAGATGTTAGTGGTATTAAAATGTCTACTTTATGTTCAGTTAAATATGAGCAACTGAATTTTCAAGAAAATTGCAACAGCCACAACGAAGCCAGTGAAATGGACTTGAGTCAAAACATAGTTTGTGAAGTCATATACCTTGTGAACAATAAATATACAGGGTGTCCGAGAATTATTGGACACAGTACAAAATTATGTAAAACAAAACATTAAACAGATAGAAAGAAACTGACTGTACTAACTTACAATGTAACTACACATGTTAATAAATTTCGATGTAAGATCCCTTGGTTGCTCGTAGTACGTCCAAGCGATACTCGATTTCATGCCATGTATTGCCAAGCATCTGAAAAGATATGGAATTAATAGCAGCTGTGATATGCTGCTTCAGTTCCTGCAAATCAGTACAAGGCGTCTGATAGGCACGATCCTTCACATAACCCCACATGAAATAATCCAATGGAGTTAGATCTGGGGAGCGAGAAGCTACGGAATGGGACCACCACGCCCAATCCATCTGTTGGGGAAATGCTCATTTAGGCACTTACGTACACACATTGACCAATGCGAAGGCATGCAGTCTTGTTGGAAAACGACGTCATATTTTTTGATCTGGGGTATAGGGAAATTTTCTAACATATCCAAGTAAATGTCACCATTTATGGTTTTTTCACAGAAGAAAGGGCCAATCACTTCTCTTTTTTATAGGGCGCACCACACATTAACTTTTGGAGAATCACGTTCCAGTTCAATAGCAGCATGAGGCGGTTCACTGCCCCATATCCAAACAAAACATAGTTTACGAAGTGAAACAATACCTCATACATGAAATGTGGATTAATCACTAAAAATTACAGTACTTAGAAAGTTTTTATCGTTTCCCACTTGATTCAGCATATCCACAGCAAAATCGTATTGCAGAGTGTGATTATTTGCATGCATCTTTTGCACTATTTGAATTTTATAAGCATGAAACTAATTTCTTGTGCAAGATATCATGAACTGTCTATTTTGGAATGCACAGTTCTCTGCTTGCTTTATGAACGGATTTCCTGGGGCTTCGTCGGAAACTTTCATAGCTTGGTCAACCATCTCACCTCTGACGCTAGGCCTACCGGTTCCTCCACGATGTTCCACATTGCCAGTTTCTTTAAACTGTTTCATTCACCGCTTAGTTGAATTTGTTGACGGAGGATTACAACCATACTCTAAACGGTACCGTCTTTTAACTTTAATGACAGACTTTAATTCCGCAAACCATAACACACACATCGCCTTCTGCTGTATGGATGACATGACTACTGATTGCGCATTTCTCATAAATTCCTCATCAGGCCACACCTAGCGCTATCTATCGGATTCTGGGAGTAACAATTCTGCAATACAAAAATATAGGAACCGTGTTAGTAATATGTGACATAGAAAAACAGACAATGCTCATAGTTTTTTTTGTACATAATTTTGTAATGTGTTTAATAATTCTTGGACACTCTGTATAATGGTGAGAGATTGTGTTGCACTAGTAACTGTGATAGAAATGCTTTCTTTTTTATAACATTACTTTCCTGACAAAGTCATCCCTTATAAAGCTTCAAAAACAATAAGTGATAGTAAAATAACTATTAGGAACAAGAAAAGTTTTGTGAAGGGGCCTTCATATGATGAAAATGATATTTTATGATATGATGAAAATGATTTTTTAGGTTAGCTAAGAACTTCATTTATTTACCCCCAAATTTTTGTAGACTAGGTAACAAGACTTACAACAGATTATCATGGCAGCTTTAAGATAAGCATTACCGTACGTCCCTCTTACGGAGCACAAACGTCGTTTAAACGGTTTTGCTACGTTATGGAAACGTTTGTTTTCAATGTAATATGCAAAGTAAAAGATTTGAAGAGTGATTCCGTATCAACTCAACACAATTTGAAGGCATTTTTTATCTCGCCATCTCAGATTTTAATGGAATTTGGTACATAGGTGGCCTCTGTATAGATTAAGAAAAATATCAAATTTCATCGTCATATAGCCACCGGTTTTGAAAATACAGCTATATAAAATGTCCCAAAACACCCCAAAATCAGAAGATTGATATGTTTTTAAATTATGATTGCAGCTCCCCTAATTAAGATAGAGATGGGAAAGGTATCTTTTTGTAGTATTTTTTATGCTCTTTTATTTGATGTACAACAAACACCATAGGGGTTAAGATTTAAAAAAAATTAAAATTAAAATTTTGAATTTTTCAAAATGCGACACCAGAAAATTTGAAATTTTTTAAAAACAATCTGTGTTTGGTATTTGATTACGTGAGTTGTAACTTGGGATGATAATGGGTTTACTTAAAAAGCTATATTCAAATTTAGCCTAACACAAGAGTTTAATGAAAAAAAAAATGAAAAAACATGTAAACTGAAAATAAATTTGGGTTAAATCTCAAAAAAGTTTCATTAATAACAATAGATATAGTATTTTTGTTATTTAAAACTATTTATTTAAACAATGTTTTATTTTTAATTGATTTGTTTAAAATCTGAGACTACATGGGTTTAAAAATTTTATTAATTTAATTATTCAGAATTTGTAATAATTCACAATTCAATACAAAAAAAAATAAAAAGACTTTAAAAAGTAATTTCAATTACTGCTCAAGAAACACATCAAAATAATAATAACATATGGCATTGAATTGTTTACATTTATGCAAATTATATTCCTAATCTTAAACTTAGATCGTCATTTAAAGCAGAATCTTCTAAAATTAAAAAAAAAGTTGCATCATTGTTTTGAAGTGAAATCACACGTGTAGATCCTTGATATAGTCTTTAAAAGCTTCAATAGTTTGGTGTATTTCTGTTTCAGAGAGATTGTAGAGTCTTCCTGTCGGAGTCAAAGGATTTACTTTACACAAGAGGTAACTTACAGGAAGCTAGAATACATCTTGTGGGCTAGTGTAGGAAAAGGATGTAGATGGACCAGCTGGATGTAAAAATGAGACCTTAACTTCATTCTCACTCTCTTCTTTTGGTAGAACATACGCTACCCACCAGTTGTTTTCATAGATTATGGTTATGTAACCACTCATTTCTGTTATTTGCAGTCTGTCTTGTAATGCTGATACTTTTTCAGTAGCTGACTCGTTTGATTCTGAGAACATCTTCACTTTTATTTTTGAATTACTCAATGGGATAGGAATAAAAGCATGAAGTTTCTGGGTACCTTGTATTGTTAGAGACTTGCTTAGGCGATTTTCCAAAAATTGGTCTGTTTCTATGTATTCTTCTTGACTTACATATGTAAAGTTTGCCACAAAAATGTTCTGAATTGCCCATTCGTACAACTGAAATGGTGTTTGTATTTGATTCTCGTAAGGGCGTTGTAAGCTGGCTTGGGCAGCTAACCTTTTCACCGTTCCACTAACGCCATCACATGGCCCCTTCCCGTGTGCTGTTGCTGAAAAATGCCATTCAGCATCAATGTTGAAGTCATCTTGATGGAAACATAAAAGTTTGTGAAAATATTTCCGATTTTTGCACTGGGCTGCAGACCCGTCAGAGAAATAGTACATTTTTTTGAGGCTGTTGTCACCAAACTTTCTTTTCAAGAAGTTAATAAGGTTTTTTTTTTGGAAGCAGTACAGTGTAATTGTGTTGTGCTCTAAACATTCAGAAATTACTACAAAACTTGCATGTTCAGTCTTTTCTGTTTTGTAATAGATGACAAATGGGTGGACTGTGGCTTGCCCACTGGTCCAGTGATAGCTCAGGGCTTCATCTTGAAGAAGAAAACTATAATTTTTAGCAAAATCACAAATGATGAGAAATTCTGAGTCCTTGAGGTTTTCCTTAGTACTACTATTCATAAAAGAGCTTTGCTGCTTAGCAATGAAGTCATGTCTGACCAAAGCAGACAGTTTTTCGCAAAACAAATCAATAAAATTTGAAGTTGATTTTTGTAATGTCTCCAAGTTGCATCTATCAACTGTAATCCATTGGCGAAAAGTTAGTTTTTCAACCAAGTTCTCAAAACCGTGTTCCCAGAACAGGTGGGACACTTCCCCAAATGACAATCTATGGAAGTAGGGTTGCATAATACTCTTGCAAGACAATGTTTGTAGGAAGATAATTGTCCATTCGTTAGTGAACCAATTCTTGCATTTTCCATCATCAGTTTTACATTTTGGTGTGTGGTGCAAACACATACCGTATGAGTACCACTAGACCCTACCAGGACACGGTTTTTTGGTCTGAGCTCTGCAAATTTGGAAAAACTGACTTTCGTGCTTGCAAATTGTCAAATTATATAAAATCAGCCTGTTTGACAAACTTTATCTCCGTTTTCAGTCCTAACAGAAACACAATCTTTCATTCCAGGTAAAACCCGACTAATTTCATCACTTTGGTAAAACGATCATACTACAACTACTTCAGAAGAGAGAGACTTACCTGGTTTTCTATTAAGGCTTTCCAAAATTCCTTTCTCCTTCAGAATTTTTTTTTATTGTCTTACCATATAATTAGGAGCATTGAATTCTTACATGATTTTCCTAACACTCTACGACTCTGGTAAGCAAGTCAAAATCATCAACTGTTTATCTCTAGTGCAGTTAGAAAAATTACTTTTAAGATTGTCCATAAGAGAGTCGTGAAGTATTTCATCCTCATCAGATGATTCTTGAATATTTGTAAAAAGCTTCCGTTTCATAGCAGAACTGATTTTTTGAATTTTGGTTGAAGCATAACATTTAGATTTTAGCTTTTTCTTATTGACAGCTGATTCACCCAATTCATGGAGCGAAGTATTCAGTGCTTCAATTACTTCTGACATAGATGCAAAATTTTTGTCCATTTTCTCATCAGCACAGGTTTCATTTGCTTCTTGACTAATTATTAAAGTTTTCAGCTGCTTTCTGCAAGAATCACAAATTTTAGTCTCCTTTGATAAGTCATCAAAATTTTCCAACATCCAGTCTGTCACATTTCTATATGGATTGAAACATTGTATTAATGCATATCTTGTACTTTCCATTTTGATTATTTGTGCATGAAATGTAAAATTAAAATAGTAAAATAATTGCCTCCCATTACCTGTTCTTTTTATTTTTCCTAAAAAAATCCTGCACAGCTTCAATTTATAAAAGTCTAGTTTCAAAACTGAAAAGGATGTACTTTATTCAATTTAAAGTTTTCAACCACATATCACTTTCACTGCAAGAAACACATGATCACCATCAAAACCTAAAGCAGACTGAGAAACACATCTGATCACCATCAAAACCTAAAGCAGACAGGTCTGCAAGGTAGGAATGCAAGTTGCTGCTTGTTGGGTCTTGTTACCAATGATCTAAACAACAGAATCAGTTTTTTAAGTCGGAACATGCAGAGCTTTGTCCAAAACAAAATGTAGCCTACAGTATAACTGCACAGTCTTTAATTTTTTATATTGTATTGGGAATTATTACAAATTCTGAATAATGAAATTAATAAAATTTTTAAGCCCATGTGACTCAGATTTTAAACAAATTAATTAAAAATAAAACATTGTTTAAATAAATGGTTTTAAATAACAAAAATACTATACTATTGTTATTAATGAAACTTTTTAAAGATTTAGCCCAAATTTATTTTCAGATTACATGTTTTTTTTTTTGTTTTTTTTTTCATTAAACTCTTGTGTTAGGCTAAATTTGAATATAGCTTTTTAAGTAAACCCATTATCATCCCAAGTTACAACTCATGTAATCAAATGCCAAACATATAAAGATTGTTTTAAAAAAAATTCGAATTTTTTGGAGCGTCACATTTTGAAAAATTCAAAATTTTAATTTTAATTTTAAAATTTGAATTTTTTAAATATTAAACCCTATGGTGTTGTACATCAAATAAAATAGCATAAACAGTACTACAAAAAGATACCTTTCCCATCTCTCTATCTTAATTAGGGGAGCTGCAATCACAATTTAAAAACCCATCAATCTTCCGATTTGGGGGTGTTTTTAATACTTTTTATAGCTGTATTTTCAAAACCGGTGGATATATGACGATGAAATTTGGTATTTTTCTTAATCTATATAGAGGCCACCTATGTACCAAATTTCATTAAAATCTGAGATGGTCAAGTCGTTGTGTTGAGTCGATACGGAATGACCCAAGAACGAAATAGAAACGTTGTTCTAACGTTTTGCAACGGCACACGTAAAGCCAAAAAAAAAAAAAAAGTCTTGAAACTGGAATATAACCTTCGATAAAAGGTTGTGGTAACATTTTTTGCGACGTTTGACGTAATACACAAAGGACAGCAACGTTTAATAGAGGAAATTTAGACGTTGATTAACCGTTGCTGTTACATTTACTAAACGTAATACAGAAAGGAAAAATACGTTGTAAAATCGAAAATAAAACGTCGCTAAACGGCTGTTAAAACCGTTTCTCAACGTAATAAAGAGGGAATATGACGTTTAAATAACGTCATTTAAACGTTGCTAAACATTCTTAAAAATGTTTCTCAACGTCGTCATGGAAGGAATATGACGTTTAAATAACGTCATTCAAACGTTGCTAAACGGTTGTTAAAACCGTTTCTAAACGTAATAAGGGAAGGAATATGACTGTTAAATAACGTCATTCAAACGTTGCTAAACGGTTGTTAAAACCGTTTCTAAACGTAATAAGGGAAGGAATATGACGGTTAAATAACGTCATTCAAACGTTGCTAAACGGTTGTTAAAACCGTTTCTAAACGTCATAATGAAAGGAATATGACGTTTAAATAACGTCATCTAAACGTCTTAAAAACAGTGCTACAGCGTTATAACAACGGTTGAAAAACCATTGAATCAACGAGACGTATTAGCGTTTTATAAACGTAATATTGTGACGTTTTTTCAACGTCTCGCCGAACTGGTTTTAAAACGTTTTACAAACGTTTTTGTGCTACTTGGGTAGCAGCTGTTTGCAAAGTTTTCATGGTGGCTGGCAGCCCTGGTGCTGGTAGTTAGTAATTCGTATTCAGTGCATCAGGTGTTATCAGTAGAAGTTATTCACAAAATGCAGTTGTTGTATTTTTTCAAATGGCGGTGTCATTAGAATCTTGGGTTTACGAAGAAGTTCATTGCTAGCTTATCTGGCAAATTTTTAATCGGTATTATCTCACAGATCTGTACCAGCCTGATGTTCAGGCATGTATTTCTCACAGAAAACTGTAAAAATAGAAAAAAAAAAAATGTTTTTAGAAAATTTTATATCCATCCCGTACTGTCCTATGCAAGATATTCTGTTTCTACCACATCATTGGTTGCTCAATTACTGATGGCTGATTGCATACAAAAAAGCAATTTGTTTCATTTTGCTGTCTTCTTAAGTTTTAAATTAAACCCTTGAGGGGAATTGTTTGATCCCATGGGCCTCATCAGTTAGTTCTGACTGTGTATGTTGTTAACATATTCACTATACATAATAACTTGTACCTTCTAATACCTTCCAATATGTTATTTATTAGGCAGCTGCATGCATGCTTTTTGGATAAACCCTGGTAGCATATCTTTTATTGATTCATTGGTCCCACAGACTGCACTACAATACTTGCACATTGCAAAATGTTGCATTCAAAGTTTTTGGCATCACTGGTATATGAAAATAAATGTGGCTTTCTTCTAAATTTTAGTGGTCTTGGTTTTGCAGAAATCATCTGACTTTTCAGATCCCTTGTTACATTACACTGTGAACTGTATTTAGATTATTCTTTGCTGCACTATCATCGTTCTGATTGCTGATAAGCAGAATAGGAAGGATAAAAGGGATATAATGTTAGCTACAGAAAAACATGCTTTCTATCTCCAATGGCAAAGAAGGACAAAACTGCAGATACCTGTTCTTCCTAATAACATGCCATCATGCCTGAGTATTGGGAAAAAAAAACAAAAAAACTTGTGCTTGTTAACTCTGATTGCAAAAATGAACCTGGTGTTAGTTGAACACCTGCAGTTTTCTAGAAGTTGTAGCTGGAGGGTCTTAATACTTAGTTTTTATGAAGAATATTTTACCAAAGCATATATGCACAGTTTTAGAAATGTGTGTATTTTATAATTTTTTTAAGAATTTAAAATGTGTGTCATTAAAAATTAAAAATTCTGTGTTCCATTAAATTTTTCATCATGTTTGGTTATTGAAACCAAAAACAATTATTAATATTGTTCTTTATGCAATAAGTCTTCATCTGTGGTGCAGACAATGGTCCTCTGGACTGCACAACACTCTTTATGACCAATAATGAACTACTCTACATCACAGGGTTTGAAAGGCATATTTCAGTTCATTCTCTTTGTGATAAAAATAATATACAAAAAAGTTTGGATGAGTAGGCTTGGTTTTTGATCTTTCCCCTCAAAATGTGGCATTACAGAAATAGAGGTATAAATAGTATACAAATATAAAAATGATAAAAAAATTATTATAAATAATGGATTTTTTCATCATTTCCAAATACCAAATTCATTGATACATAGTTCTGTACATACATTGTGACTCTCGGAATTCTCAATTTTGTTCATTTTTTGATGATTTGGCTCTCAATTTAAAAAAGGTTCCAAACTCCTGGTGTAGGGGTACCTTTTTTGTCTGCAGCCTGCAACCACAATTTTATACCTTTTTTTTTTCAATCTTTTATTTTTCATTTTTTGACACACGTGTCTATGCCATCTCAATAAGTTCTGTTTCACTTTTTGTTACATTGAAGCAGCACCTGTCTCTGTTCTAATGTTTGCATTACTGATTCTGTTTGGCCATTGAATCCACCACTGTTTTGCAGATCATGCCACTTTGATGTGGATGTGTGTAGTTTGTAACCTTCTCCAGAGACCTTTGCTTTGCAGCCAACTCGTGCTGGTCTAAATATTGCATTTCAGTCAACTAGTTGAGTTTTTTAACATTTTTCTTGATGAAAGTACTGTGTGAATAAGAGACTTCCCTTGTTCTGCCAATTCTGTTATCCCATTCCTTATAAAGCTTTCCAGTTCCATCAATAATCACACCCAAACATCACTTAAATTTAGATGAGCTGTGTTGAACCAGTTATGCCTATCACCTAGTGTCCAACTCCCCTGCTTCCTGTGGTGTGGGACAGAAGCTCTCTCTTAAGAGACTAAAGAAGAGAGCTATACCTAACCAGCTGGGCATCAGTTGTGGGGCATATTAAGCAGTTTCTTTTTATGGGTAAAAATTGTTTCTCCAACTGGCATTCATAGACAATTTATTAGAGTTTTCAGGGGAGTGACTGTTCAGCATACATGAAAATACTGTAAAGAATTCAAAGATGAACAGTAAAAGCTTCGTGTAGAGCAATGCAATCGAGGGCTGTCCACACTGACAGCCAAAATGTCTGTAAGATGACTGAAATAATTGGTTAGGAGGGAAATGATTAGGTGGTTCAAGAGTAACTGCATTTCCATCTGTTTGTGAAACTTCTGAAACCAATGCATGCTCATGCTTTCCAGAATGTGGACCAAAAGGCTCTATCTGAACGATTGCATCATTCAAGACCTGCATTTCATGATGATGGAACCCTGAATGAATCAACTGGAATATGATGTGTTGTCATCAAAACACACAGCCAGCAAGCATACTTATTTTGTTATTTGTACCTGTTTGATAATAAACTGCAAACATCGATGAAAATGAAACTTTAAGTATAAAGATGTTTTATACATTAAACAGTAAGGTAGTGGTGTAAATTTTGGGCACTAAAATAATTTACAATATATATGTACTTTGTTGCACATAGTTGAGAGTGTCCATTTACAGAAGAAATGAGGAGAGAGAGAGAGAACTCAGATAGTAAAGTAAATATGTGATCTGAGCAGTATATTCTCCAAATAGCACTGAAATTTAATGTATACCTCAATTAGCACTGCAAGAGTATTATAATTGTAGCATTAACAGAATTATGATCATTCTTTATCATGATTAATTTTGCATGCAATATATGCTGATAAAATTATGCACACACAGTTTTCCCTGTGTGAATATGCACCAATAGTTCCAAGCCATTTTTTTCAGTTAAGTGGTTTTACCCAAAGCACATTCAGGTTAGTATCTGCTACTACATTACTCTGTCCCAATTTCTGAAAAATGTGAAATAATATATATAAATAATATACCAGATTTTTCGGCTTGTAAGTTGATGTGGAGTATAAGTCAAATGAGTTAAATTTCTAAATTTCATTATCTTCATTTACAGATAAATCGATCCTGAGTACAAGTCGAGGTAAAACAAATGCAGTTAAATTTTCCAAAATTCTATAACTAACAGCGTGCATAGGGAATTTGAGGACAAATGTGATTATTTACTAAAACAACTATATCCAACCAAAAACCAAATATATTTGCATGGAAATTGATACACATATTTGAACATACCTGTTTAAAGGGTTATTCTATGTTACCACCTTCAGCATCAATGACTGCTTCAATGCAGGACTGGAAGTGTTGACATGCGTGAACCAAGTGGTCCTTATTCATTTCAGATATTATCCGGACAAAGGCAGCCTTTAGTGAATCTTTGGTATTGTGGGAATGTTGATTAATCTCCCTTTCAATAATGCCCCATACGCTTTTCAAATTCGCTCTTCTTTGTTTGAGAGCTCTTCAACCATTAATGACACTAGTAAAACAGTAAAGTTGTATTCAGAATTGTATTATTCATTCCGTACCATTTTGTTCTCCATGTTATATTGTGTTTGGGAAAAAGACGTGATATTCCGAATGCAGCACTTTTATTATATTGGAAGAATTCTATTTGTAATATTCCAAAACAGCTAAAAATTTGGAGTTAGGCCTCCCCAGTTTCTCAAATGTGTGTTGAGCCTTGCACATTATACAAAATACTTCAAATGATTGCAGATATTCGTATAAAATGAGTAAAATGAATTGTTTAAAAGTTTAGGTTTAATAAACGATAATCACAATATTTTAGAGTATTGCAGATATTAAATTTCAAGTAATCATCTATAATAATGAAACAATTTTGGAAGTATAGAAATAAACAAATCCTCTGCAAACCACCTTGTACAGATAACATCCTTTCCCTTTCACCCTGGATACATTTTGCTCAGCACTTCACTGGCATTTTAGCAGTTTTTCAAGGACTAATACATATTATTTGCAAGCGGGTATGTTAGGTTTCTTGATTGTCATGTCATGTCATATGTTGTCATACTACAAATTTTGAATCATATTTTAGCTATTTGAACATATCTCATAACCTTTGGCTTAATATCAGATATATTGAACTACAATTTTCAATATATTTGATATTTAGGCTACTATCACCTTATTCAAAAAGAATAAATCACTGCTTCTTCACACAAGACGTCTCTCTGTCTTAACATTTTTTGGCACTTAGTGGTTGTATTTTTATTCACCCTCCACGAGAGCTTTCATAAAGATTAAGAATTTTCGTTTGCTTAAAAAAATTAGTCTATGTGATTGGCCATTACCTGTTCAGCAGCGACTAGGGATACAACTGAATGTGTTGTACATGCATATGAAATGTGTTGTGCTCTATCTGATTCAATGCATCAAATTTATTTAGTACTTTAGGGGGGGGAGAAAGCTATTAATCTTCTTTCTTACAATATTTGGGAATTAGTTTGTTTGTGTGCAATGAATAAAATCATAGCTATTCATCAACAGTGATGAATAATCATAGTTATTCATCAACAAGTCGCTGCAAAAAAAGTGACAAGTCGCTGCAAAAAAATATCACCAGATCGCTCAAAACATTGCAAACTCAATTTGGAAGTGTCCATTCATTTTCGTTTCTCATCGGCGTTCAAACATTTGAGCACCCACTTCGCTGACATCTTCTGCATATCCAAGTGCTCATGAATTATGAACCCAACACATTCCCTTGATATCTCCATTGTCTCTGCTATTGTTTTAACCGAGAATCGCCAATCTGACAAAATCAAGTCATGAACATGATCAACAATTTCAGGTGTTGTCACTGTTAAAGTCCTCTCAGATCTTGCTGCATCTTTGGTCTCAAAGTCTCCACGCTGAAAGTTGGTGCACCATTTTTTAATATGAAGGGCATTTGGCGCTTAATGTTTGCATCATCACTCGTAGATTTCCTTTGCAGTTTTCTTCTGCAGGAACAAAATTTCATGGCGGCCTGGAGTTCCACATTCGAAAATTCAACACTTTGCATTGACATGATTCAGTTCAGGACGTCAAGCATCTGCAAAAGAGAGAGAGAGAGCTATTAGTCTGAAAATTGGCTCTCTACAAAACAAAAGAACACTCTTTTGAGCTGCATTGACAAAATAATGCTACAATTACAGGAAGTGGGTTAGGCCAAAAACTTTGGAGCATCTCCTTATATTGAGGAAGAGTTACTTTACCAACATGTGTAATTTGAACGACCTCTGTCAGTTAATAAAAAAGTTATGCCCTCTTTTGCATTACTTTCAGTACAACCCTCATACTAGAGGCTTCTTTTGTGTGTACTCAATAGGCTTTAGGTTTGTTTCCTACTACCATCTTACTTTAACTTTATCTGATTAGCATTGTGTTGTGTCTCTCAGAATATTGGTTTTATGATCTGATCCTCCATTGCATCTAAGAGGGTTAGTTTCAGACAAAAATTAACCATTTCCACTTTCTGCACTTATCATCATCGTAAAGTGCTAAATATATGGGATCAGAGCAATGAGTGCAGTACTGTATTTTTAACCCCTCTTTCTCTCTCTCTCTCTCTCTCTCTTTCTCTCACACACACGCACACACAGCAATGAGTACAGTACTATTTTAACCCTCTCTCCTCTCTCACACACAGAGCAACAATGAATATAGTACTCTGTTTTTAACCTCGCTCACACACACTCAGTGGTATTTGATGATAGTTGTAGAGTAATGCATACCATGCATAGAGTTTCTTCTAATTTACCTGATTTTTTAATGTCAGATGCTGAAAGTAATTTCTCCTTCATGCTCACTAACAAGGTGAAATGTGTAGAAAACAATATTTGTTTCATTAGCCAATTACTAGAATCATAATACTGTTTTGTTTTTGTTTTTACAAGAATACTTTCTGAGTACCTTTCATGCATTTTTATTTTGTTTAATGTAATCAGATTTGTAAATTTAATTTTTCATATGTTATGACAAAAGGTTTCGTGCGAGTTTTATTCTCTGTTCTACAGAATGTTTCCGTGCAGTTCAAGTACATAATACATTGTATGTGTATTTCATACTTGCCAACTTTTACGGATTTCTGCTTAATTTTACTGATTTACAGATAGAGGTCTTTTTTTACGAATTTTTTTAATATTTCGATTGCTCAATCGAAATATTTCTAATTCCTTGCAACCATCCACTTAGATTTTCTACCGGACCTTACGAGCGCTGTGTCATGCGATGATGTCATCTTTGACTCGCAGGCTTCATGACATCGTATGGTAGCTCTCTCTCCACGGGAGTGCTTAAGTGACGTGCCGACCAGAGTTCACCAAAATGCGTAATTATGCATCGAAATTTTACCAATTCGTAAAAATTTGCATCGGGACGGTATTTCGTCTTTCAGAAATGGAAGTAAACGAAATAAAGATTTTTTCCATAATCGTAATTTCTTTTTTCTGTGATGTTGCCTCTGTCCAGTAGTGTTGTTATATATCAATTTATTCCATAAATATTTGCATTTCAGTTTGAAAAAGGAGGAAAAAATTTCGAAAATGGAAATTCGGCGGTGGAAAAATTTTGCTGTAATCTTTTTAGGCATGAGAGTGCGATGGCTTCGAGGAATTTCTCCTTTTCCGCCATAATTTGGGTTATCCTCAAGATCGATGCATAACTGAACAGAAATGTTTGGGCAATTAGTAGTGGTGGAGGATTTTTCCGCCTGAAACTTTCGAAAGCGGAAGTTTAGTCTTTCAAAACTATCAAAAACAGAAGTTAGACACACTGAAGATTTCTCCTATAATCGTAATTTTATTTTTCACGGGATGTTTCCTCTGCCTAGTATTGTTGTTAAATATCATTTTATTTCATAAATATTTGTATTTCAACATGAAAATGGAGGGGAAATGTCCTAAAATGGAAATCGGATGTAATTTCCCTCGTAACTGTAATTTTTTTCCCACCAATGATCAGAAAATGTATCCTGTATTCTTAAATACCCCTCCCCCAGTTTTGAATTTCAGTTTGAAAAACGGGGGGTCCGAAAACGAAAGTGACGAAGCTGAATTTTTTTTTAAATTGATACATGGTGTTCAAAAGTATTTATATTTTCAAAGTTTATTCATCTTTCATCTAAAATAGTGAAAGCTGTCATGCATTCATGATGGATAAAATTGTCGTCCAAATCCAAGGGCATTAAAAAAAAATGACAAAGAAATGGGAAGGAAAACAAAGATATCAGCAAAATGAAAATTTACCGTATATACTCGCGTATAAGTCGACCCCCCCTTTCAGAGGAAAAAATCGTAAGAAATCGGAAACTCGCGTATAAGTTGATCCCGGAATGAGAAAAAAAAATTTTAATGAATTTATTCAAAAACATTTGAAAACGAAAAAAATTATATATATAATACTAAATTTAATTTGCATACCCAAAAACTTCATCAGAACCCTTCAAAATCTGATTCCGAGTCAGAATCGCCAAACAGTTCAAAAAAGTCTTTCTCCGTCATCGGCGCGTCATCATAAACATCAGTATTCCCATCTATGCCTGTGTCATCAGAATCACTGTCATCATCACTCATAAAAATCTCATCATCCCTGTGCCATCAAGTTTGTTACTAATGCAACATTTCTTGAATGATTTCACGACCATTTCCGCAGGTATCACATCCCAAGCATCCGTGACCCATCGCGCAATCAAAACGATATCCGGCTTCTTTAGTTTTCCACCCTTGGTTTCAGTCAGCAAATCGGAACTTATCCAATCAGCCCAATACCTCCGCACATTGTCCTTGAAGGGCTTATTAAGGCGGTCATCTAGTGGTTGAAGAACGGATGTCAACCCACCTGGGATGACAGCAAGAGTTGTTTTGAATTTTCTGCAGTTTTTTTCACTTCTGCACAACGGTGTGCAACAAACATATCCCACACCAAAAGAGAAGGTTTCCTCAAAAGTGCACCTGGCCTTTTGTTCCACACATTCTTTAACCAGTCAATTGTTCCGGATTCGTTCATCCATCCTTTTTCATGGGCACGAACGAGCACACCAGACGGAAAGACAACGCTTTTCGGCAGAGTTTTGCATTTGAAAATAATTACCGGAGGTAGCTTACTGCCGTCGGCCAAACAGGAAAGAACAACCGTGAAACTGGATTTTTCGTGGCCAGTCGTTTTGATCAAGATATTTTTTCGCCCTTTTGGTTCACCGTCTTATTTCCAGGAAGGTCGAAACACATGGCGGTTTCATCCATGTTCCCTATTTGGGAAAGTTCAAAAGCAGTCTCTTTTCTCTTTTGAATTACCGTAATTTTCGGACTTTGCGCCGCAGGTGAGAATTTTTGCAATCTTGGAAGCAGGGATCGCATTCCTCCTAAAATTCCTAATATTTTGTGACACTCCTTAAATTCCTAAAATTATACCTAAAATTTGCTATTCATCCTAAAATTTTCGTAAGCTTATTTATTAAAAACACAACCGTTATTAACGCCAATAAATTTACCATTACGCAGGGTGCGCACGCGTGCTTGAAAACCTGGAAAGTCCTGGAAAATCATGATTACGTTTTCAAGGCCTGGAATATCCTGGAAAAACGGTGTTTTTTTAATGCCGTCTTGAAAAGCCTTGAAATTTGAAATTAGTGCTTAAAAAATGCCCTTTTAGGAAATCGTGTTACTGTTACCCCTTCATATTTTAAAGTTCCTTTTCTCTGTTCTCAAAGAAACCACCGGCAGCGGTTTCCAATGTGCACCAAATCCTAATTTGGCTGGGGGGAAAAAAAGAAAAAAAAAAAGGCACTACTTCCAGTGCAATAAAATTGGATGATTACTAGTAGGTCGAAGGGGAGCTTGATGTCCGTCCGACAATTGAGAACAGAAGGGGAAAGAAGAGGCATTTAGCATTTGCAGGGGGTCGCGTATGTACCAAGTCAGCTGGCATCCACCAGTGAGGAGTATGCCTGAACAACACATTCATCTTCTTCTTGTTTATGTGCATGCCACCCTCCCTCCCCTCAAGAGACTTCCACTACTTATGATAAAAAATAAGAAAACTATCTTTGCGAATTTTTCACGAAAGTGGCTGAAATTTTTACATTCACTGTAATTGGATTACAGAAGCTCACTTCCAAAATTCCAGTTGAATCGGTTTAAAACTTTAAAAGTTAGCATTGGTAATTTTTATTATGGACAAGTATGTGTGCCTCTTTGGACAGAGTGAGCCTCCAGCAGAAAGGGTGTTACCATAGCAACGGTTGATTGACAGCTGGGAGCGCTGATCTGAAGCCCTTGGTTGGGAAGAAAGCAAACACCTGTTTATCACTTCCACAGCACAAAAGGACTAGGAGAATATTTTCAGAAATCCATTTTTCTGAATTTTGAAAATAACACAGTAAAATTTTTACAGTAGTTAAGATACATCACAATAAAGTTCTAGTGCAAATTTCGCCAAATTCCGTTAGGAACTTTAGCAGATGCAAAAAAAAAAAAAAAAGAAAAAAAAAAAAAACCAACTTTGCATAATCGGATTGAAAAAAAAGAAACAGTAATTATAAATTACGGGAAAGGCAAGTGAATTATTTTTTTTAGATGCCATGGTTTATTTAAACAGAGTGATCCTTAAATTTTTTTTCTGTGATGATATGGACTCTATTTGAATTACAAACACGTTTTTATTCAGACGTCTGAGTTACTGTTTTAATGAAAAAATCATCTATAATTAAAAAGTTTTCAATGGATTTAAGCAATATTCAGCAGATAAACAAACGTATTTTAGTAAATTGCAACATCATGACGTAAATTTGGTAATTTAATTTTGTCGAAAATTGGGGAGCATTTTTTTTTTTTTACAGTTTCTATTATAGTTAAAGTGAAGGAGGAAGGGTGCAACTTGACAGTTCAGTGAGCTGCAGGTGGTGATTTATGGCGATGTGCCAAATGAAAAGAAGCCATTCCATCAGGTAATTTCAAAGGTTGTGTTGTGTGGACGCGTCCTCCTGCTGTTTGATCTTAATTGGAATGTTTTTGTGCATGGGGGGGGGGGGGTCGAGAGAAATATCCGTTTCAGCTTTACAGCTTTCACGGCTCTTTTTTTTTTTTTTTTTTCTTGGTAATAAATAAAAATCATAGTTGCTGCATTCACCATTGATCCATGTTTGCATTTCTTGAATATAAACAGCAGACAATCAGAAACATAGTGTTGGGCGGGTCTTGATGATCTTCATTTTGCATATGCTGAATTCAGTTCTGTGGGAATAAGGAATGACTTATACTGTGAATATATACAAAACTACATATTTTTGAGCTGAAAAAATAGGTCTACTTGTACACAGTAGCTAAAGTGTGAACTCAGATGAAGACAATCAGACATACGGACGTCTGATTCCATAAAAAAAAATCAACATAGTTTTTTTATTTACACTACAGGTAAAAAGCAAAAACATGTTTTTAAACGTTATAAAGGAAAACAGATTTTTGAAACGCATGACTTGATGATCTTAATTTCTGAAAGTTTCTTTTTTCCACATCCTTTTTTTTCAATTACAATACACTGTAACAGGATACTGTGTGTTATATCACTTAGAGATATGGCAGATTTTCGGTTGCTGATATCCGCGATCGTAAGCGGTAGTTGCATTGCGATTGTTGATGATGACAAGATAAATACTGGAGTGATGTAAAATGTTGCATAAACTAAAAATAAAAAATAAAGCCCCCTACCCCCACCCCGAACTTTTATGCGGTCATCATAGCTGATCAACCATTTCATTCCATGAACATCAGCACATTTCAATCATTTGAACATTGGGGGTATCTGAAGGAATTCAGCCGTGCTTAAGCGCCCTAGCGCAACGAAAACATGCTAATTTTGGACAGTTCTATTCCCTTCCCCTCTACCATCCCTAATAATTGAGAGTGCATACATTGAGAGTGTTTCAAATATTCTATTTATGAGCTAGTTTTCGCGCTGTTTGTTATGCTTTATTTTCGAAGAAAGAGAGGGAAAATAAGGAAAAGCAGCTAGAGAAAAAAAGAAAAGCTGAGTTTGATGACAAAATAAAAGAAAATGATGCAGAAATAAATAGGCTTAAAAAAGATAAAGAAGCCTCCCTAGCAGTAATTCAAGAGGGAACAGAAAGAATGAGAAAAGCTGTAGAAAAACAAAGTACTGTTGAAATAGCAGTTGCCTCTAACTTGATCATACAAGGTTCAGCTGAAATAAAGAAAACTGAAAGTAAATTAGTTGTGGTGGAAGCAGAAAAAGATAGGCTAATCAGGAAAAGGTTAAAACAATAATATGAAAAAAGTAATTCAGTGAACAATTGTACATAGTTCTTGGTTTTCAATTACCTTTTTAGGATATTATAGTTTAATGTGAAACCTGAAAACTTTACTGTGAAAATCGTGAATTGCTTCTGGTTCAACAGCATATTAATGTTTAAAGTGAAACTTGAATGTGGTAAATATACTTGAATATGATAATAACACGTGAAAAGATGAGAACTGAACATTAAAAGTAAATCATACTTAAACTTTAGACATTAGACGTCATGCAAAAAATTTGGGTGTGAACTTCGACCATATATACTAATGGACTGCGCATTGGCAATAGCTGCATCAAAGCCGCCATGGCTCAAACATTGGGCACGTCATCATCAGACTCCAAATTTCGTGTACAAATGCTGTTATGATTACTAATTTACGCTGCAGAACTTCAGTGTTTTCGGTGTATTATGTGAATGCACCTCATATATAATGAAAACTCTTCAGGTAAGTTTACTTATGAGCTATATACATGCATGATCGTGTTGTTTACATTTTGTGATTTATAATGTGATGAACATTTGCGAAGAATTTGGAACATGCATTCCATTTTTTTTTTTTCTTAAGTTACTATATTTTTATATCAATAGCTGCAAGTTTCTGGTTAAGTAATTGAACTTTATTGACTTAGGTATTTAATTCGTTTCTTACCCATGAAAAATCATAGAACTTTCTTTACTATATCGGTCAGAGCAACCATAAGCACAGCAGGTGTAACCCATCTTTTTGACTGTTGTCATGTGATTTTATGTTGGAGCCAGAAATTTTGATGTCATGCGCAGTCTATCAGTATATATGGTTGAAGGGTGTGAAGCAAACTCTTTACAATGTATACAAAGTTGTTTTACTAGATGTATACAAATATACATTTAGTTTTTATTGAAATACACTCCTAAAATTTTCCTAAAATTTTTCTAAAAATTCCTAAAATTCCTAAAATTCTTACCTAAAATTTTCCAGAAGTAGGCTATGATCCCTGTGGAAGCAAAAGTTGCCGTAAGGGCCGCACCTGTGAAGTCGTGGTGCTGCTCAGAAAGCTAAATTATCTTCCTTATTTTCATGAATTAACTCACGCCCAACTTGATTATATGTATACTTCAAAGGCTAATTCTGCAACTCAGTGTCGATCTGCTTTACACACTTATTTTTTCATACTGGCAAACATTTTTATTTATACATTTTTTATTAATCATGCTAATGATGTTATTTGTTTGCCTTTATTAAATGCTCAGAACCATTTATATAATCAATATAAATCACAGTTAATCTTAAGACTCCCGTTAGAATATCGCATTGCTCGTAAAACCGCACAATTGTCTGAATTCCATTCAATGTGGATGTCTGCTACAGGATGGTTCTCTGTTCACCGCAATAAAATCCAGCTTAGAAGTAATTAACTTATAAATTATTGCTTGTTATGCTTTCGATTAATGTTTTCTTTAATAATATGTTCCTTCTATGTTATGCTTTTTTTCTCATGTAGAGACGTTTCCTTTTACCAGCTGCTTCGCACGTGTTCACCGCTGATCTGCCGCTAACACTTCGAAACGGCGGTGCGCTTTCTCTCTTTCAAGTGGTTTGACCTACTTTCATTTACTGCGCACTGAGCCGTTACCGCTGGGCGCGCTATCCACAGAAGCCTCGAAGCGTCTGTGTGCTTATGTCCCCATTCCATCCCCCATGCAAAGGGCGTTTGAGTCAGACATTCCTGTTCTCCCCCACTTTCCCTCCTAAACCAACATCAGGACAGCAGAGTTATTGTCTAACGTATGAGTAGAAAGGGGGGGGCATGATCACAGTCGAGTTCGTGAACAAAAAAAGACGTGGTTTGAAAAAATTTACTAAGCATCTGCATGAAATAAAAAAAATAAAAAAAAAGGAAGGAAAAAAGTCTTATCGAAAACAAATTCGGCATAAGGGCCGCTCACCCTAAAAATTTCACTTTTAGTATCGTAAGAGCCGCGGCTCTTTGCCCAAAAATTACGGTACATACTTCTG
This sequence comes from Macrothele yani, assembly GCA_039090855.1. Taxonomy (NCBI): domain Eukaryota; kingdom Metazoa; phylum Arthropoda; class Arachnida; order Araneae; family Macrothelidae; genus Macrothele; species Macrothele yani. The sequence goes on from CM077006.1 coordinate 40,540,271, forward strand.
AAATTCCATTATCTTTGCTTCAAGTTCACGAGGTAACTTTTGTGCAATTTTGGTGCGCTGGCGTAGAGACAACCCATAGCGGTTCATGAACCTTGTGCGCCAACCTGGTGAGGCACGAAAAGTGTTATTTGCGGCTGCAAACTTTTCATCTTTTGCGAGCTTCATTGCTCGCAAACGTATACCAGTTTGCGTTACAATGTAACCATTTTGTCTGCAGCCCACAATCCAATCATTCAAGACCCTTTCCAGCTCTGGGAAAGATGTCGTTCCACTGCGCAGCGCCTTTTGCGATTTTGGGATTTTCACCAAATCCGGTTTTTACGCCAATCTCGAATCAGTTTTTCGTTAATGCCAAATTGACATGAAGCAACACAGTTGTTAGTATTTTCTGCAAAAGAAACCACTTTCAACTTGAATCCTGCGTCATAGGACATCCGTTTCTTTACACAATCCGTGTCACCCATAATAGGAGAAGCGAGACACGTGCGATTAAGAACAAGAAACACCTAACACTGGCTGTTGCATGGCTCCGTTACCAAAGAAAAACGCTTCGCGTGATATTCTTTGCCGTTACGTTGAAGATCAGTGCAATCAACTGGTAGTCGGAAGGGCGGAGCTTTCTATGCGCGGCTGTGACTGCGCTGTGGATACGCAAAGCCAGGAGAGAGGAGACTTCTCAAAGCGCGGAGAAATTCTTAGGTTTGCGATTTCGTAATTCTACCACATAGGCGTTTTTTCTTTCTTTCTTTCTTTCTTTTTTTTTTTTCGGAGGGTTGCGATTTCGTAATTAATTCCGCATCGGCATTTTTTTTTTTTTTTTTTCTGGGATGGATTGCCTTTTGCCTCACGGGAAGAACTTTTGGACTTACGATTTTTTAGACCCCGCGTATAAGTCGACCCCATTACTTTGAAGCTCTCATTTTGTCCCAAATTTCTCGACTTATACGCGAGTATATACGGTAAGCACTGAATGCTGTGCAGCTGCAGAAAAACAAATGTGGCTGTGGAACTTGCTGAGAAGTTTATTAGATATTTTTGGATGCCTATAAGAACCTCAAAAGTGCAATGTTTTCACTTCTTGAGCACATTGCTGTTCCATGTGGTCATTACAAAACATGATACATTTAATGCTATCGTTTTAAAATATAAATGTTACAGTATTTATTTCTAAAACAAGAAACAAAACAGATCCAAATTCTAAATAAACTGAGCAGTAGTGAAATATTTTTATATGAAAAAATCGGGATTGATTTTTCATAATTGCCTAGCATTTTCTTAAGTATTTTATTTCATCTGTTAATTTTTCTAAAATACACCTGACTTTTGAAAATTACTCTGTTTTTTTTTTTTTTTTTTTTTTTTTTTCCAAAGGAGTTAAAAATACTCCCTTAAAAAAAAAAAAAATTCGGCAAACTCTGGTGCCGACGCTAGATTTATGCGTAGAGCCTGCGATGGTGGCCGTTGCATTTTGTATTTCCACGGCCTGACTTTATCGAGTGAGTTTTAACACTGATTGAGCAGCCATGGTATTTCAATCCCTGTAGACACTAGTTCATCGTAGCAGTTGATTGGTCTTCTCTTGGGAGCGAAATCACAGCCAATGAAAGAGAAGGTTAAAATCTGCATGCACAGTGTTGTGCAATGTTGTTGTAGTAGCAAAAGAATACTTTCTTATGTGTGTTGCTTTTAGTGTGTGGTGTTGTTTCTTTGTTGTAGAATTGAATTACCGGGAGAAGTGAGTTGTTAGTTTAGCTTTTATGCAAATCTATAAAGATGAATACTAAGATTATACCATCTCAAAGTTATTTTCAAACTTTTAAGGAAGCATACACTGCAAAGTTCCAGTGTATCAGGAAACCTAATAAAGGTGTAAAATTTGCATTTTGCAATATTTGCCAAAACGATTTTAACATTGCCCACAGAGGCAGAAACATGATATTTTTCGTCATGTAAATGGTCCCAAACACAAAGGTAATGTGAAGCATACTGATATTAACTCCAAACTGACTATGTTTTTTAAAACATCGGATAATAGTCAAGGAAATGTAACTCGTGCTAAATTGTTTACGTCTTTTTTGATAGAACACAACATGCCATTCAGTGCTGCCAGCCAGGCTGGTCCACTTTTCGGCAGATGTTTCCAAAAGATGAAATTTCCAAATGTTATGGCTGTGGGAAGACCAAAACAGCAGCAAGTGTCCACGAAATGGCTTTAGATCGAGCTTCTGTGTTGTGAAACTTTTACAAGAGGGCCATTTTCTGAAACATGTGATGGAAGTCATGAAAGTGATTACAATATTATATAATCCTGATATACAAGATGAACATTTGAAGGTATGCAACATACAGTTTTGAATGCAATGTGTAGGTACTCTTAAAGTGAGTATTTCCTTTTTACAGAAAATGTTTAGTTTGGTATTAAAACACCGCAGGTTTGCAAGGCTATCATTTAACAAAATTAAATTTTTACTTTATGGTTTTTTAAATTATTATTTTAAACGCAGATAATACTAGTTTAGTTATTGTGGCATATGCAGAGATTTTTACTGCATATTTATTAATATAATTATGTTTTGTTTTATGGTAAATGGCATTCATGCAAAAGTTTTACTGATGCACATTTTCCAAAGTTGGCAAGTATGGTATCTGTATTAACATGTTTCATTTCAGTTCTGATATCACCTTGACTCAGAGGTTAGAATATCTCTCAAGAGCTATTATGTGTGTCAAGAGTTCGGAAATCAGAGTTTGTGCACCTGGCGAAGGAGAGTTTCTCCAGGAACTTGAAGAAAAATGGAGGTAAGCGATACTTCTTTTTTATTTTCATTCTGGCTCTTTTAATGTTTTCTAGGTGTTTCTGGGGGATTTGGGACAAGAAAGTTCCTAGAAATTGAAGCCAAGCAGATGTAACTTCTAAACAACATCCCAGATGTGCACTAGTTGCAGCAGTCTCTGTTTCATTGTAGCATCGACAACTGTTTCTCATCCATGTATGGATATGGGTCAACAAATCTGTTTTTCATATCATAGAAATCAATGAGAAGTAAATCCCTTGAAGAATTATTCTTTATGGTTATGTGAAAGGCATATATACAAACACAAGATTTGTTAACCCATATCCATACATACATGAGAAATGGTTATCACTGCTACAATGAAGCAGACAGTACTTTGACTAGCTCACATCTGGAGTACTGCTTGGATTTCATTGTTCTAATGGTAGTCTGCTAGAATGTAAATTAGAAGATGCTTGTTCTTGATTCCCATTCCAAGACAATGTGATTTTCAAGTTTTCTGAAGGATGGTTGCATGGGAAATGATAATCATACAGCATCTGTATGCTGACAATGATGCAAAGGTTTGACTCTTTGAGGACACAGCACATATAAAAACTTGAAAGGTAGTGAGGCAAGGTGACACCACATCTCGTAGACTCTTCAATGGTACATTGCGGAATTTCTTTCAGTCATTGAACTAGGAAAACAACAGGATAATAATAAATGGGGATGGTTTAACTTGCCTCCATTTTGCTGACAGCATAGCCACTTTTGCAACTACCCCCTCAGAGCTGCAGAGCATAATCTAGAAACTTGCTGACAAGAGTAAAGGAGTAGGCATAAAAATTAATTTACAGAAAACAAAATGTTTGATGTCTATTGCTTTTAGAAGAACTGAAGATTTAGAGGCTGATGGGGCAAATTTAAAAGTAACTAATACCTACATCTATCTCAGACAACAGATATGAAGTGAGAACGACATCAAAGAAGAAATTAATAAGCATATAAAACTTGCACATTTGGAAGAAAAGTGCAATTTTCAAGAGCAATTTGTCATTATTTCTTACAAGAAAAGTGTTTAATAAATGTATCCTCCCAGCTTTTACTTGTGAATCAAACATGGACCTTAACTAAAAACTACAAACAACATGCATAGGCTATGGACAACTTCAAGTAGCATGGAAAGGTGCATACGTAATGTAACCAAGAAAAAAAGGGGAGGGGGCTTGTGGGTATGAGAATTACAAGAGTAGATGACATTATGATCCAAGTAAAGATCTTGAAGTGGTGATGGGCTGGACATATTGCTAGAACTGACCTCTGTTTGACACCTGAAATACTAGACTAGATACCAATGGATAGGAAAAGACCCAGAAGAAAACCATGCATGATTCATACACTCCTTGGAAACCTTGAAAAGTCCTTGAAAAAATGAAGTTCATTTTCAAGTCTTTGAAAGTACTTGAAAAAGTTTAAGATTCCATAAATAGGACTTGAATATATATATATATATTTTAGTACTGATACCAAAGAGCATGTATAAAATATTTTTTTGTTCTAAAGTTGTACAGGAGATTTCTGTGTAGCTCCGATAAAAACACCAATCTGATCAAATAGCACAGAACATGCATTCAACTCAAGGGAGAGTGTGGGCAGGCTAGTACCTTGGCTATGATATCACTAGAGAGCAAAACGTCAGCCATGTGAGTAAAATAAGTGGAAGAACGTATTTGTGAATTGTGATGATCTTCTGTTGACTAGGGTTAAGGTCGCATTCTTGCTGGAGGATGAATACGAAAATAATATGCCCTTTCAAAATATTCCACAAGATAAAATTTATTTCAAGAAACGCCAAAACTGAGGGCAATTCAAAGTTAATAAAATAAACCAACAGGGATAACAGGCAGGTCATCGAAGGTGTGCCCGTTCCTGCTAAGTTTAATGGTCTGAATTTGCTAAAATGCCTACCTACTGACCGACCGACAGCACACACTTATGATAATTTAATTTTAAAAATTCTTTGAAAAGTGTTTGAATTTAATTTGCTTGAAAGAGTATGAACTTTGCCATGTGGGAGATGTGTGGATGAAATTCAAAAGCCTGTTGGTGTGGCACAGAAGAGAATGGCTCAAGGCAGAGTTGTGGAAGAGACTTGGGGAGTCCTTCAACCAGCAGTGGATTGAGAATGGTTGATGATTTCAGATATATTGTAAGTCATGAAAATTTATCAAAGCCCAGCTACCAGAGAGCATTCTTCAGCTAAAATGTTAGTCTGGGAATGTAGGGAATCAAACCTACGAAACAGACTGGCTGCGCTGTGAGGTTTGCACTAGGCTGTGTGTCAGCAGCGGGTGCTGCTTTTCTGACAATTTGGTCTATTGTGAGCATGTCGTATCCCACTCTAGATGCTAGGTTCCTAAGGCCTCGAATCTCCTCCTCGCAAGAGGCCCTGTTCGATGAGAGCACGAAGGCTCTCTTCACCCTGTACCTAAAGAGCGCATACTTGCGTGTGGCTGGGTCTGCAGAGTCAGTCAGTCTGGGGTTGTCCACGTGGGTGGGCTTGTAGTGTACCTCAGTGCTAAGTGCTACAGAGTGTAACCTTCTTCTAAAAAAGGTAACGCACCACCGGATTCATATTGATCCGTGAACTTAAAGTCCGGGTGCGCAGCATTAATTCTGGCAAGAAAATCCCTTAGACTGACTCGCCCGCGCTGCCAAATAAAGAAAATGGCGTCAGCATATCTCAACCAGATTTTAGGTACTTGGGCCGATGAAAGCAAGAGGTCATTTTCCAGAGGCCGGAGGACTGCTGAAGAAAGAATTGTTGACATGGAGGATCCCATAGGTACCCCATTGATTTGTTTGTAAATTCTGGACTGAAAACTGAAAAAATTGAGTTTGTGACCGCGTCCAGTAGTTTTGAAATAGCTTCCAACTCCTAATAAACGGAGTTGTGATTTTTATCGTCTTTCTCATCAATCTGGTGTACAGTAACCCGTTTTTCATCGTTAGTTTCCATATAAGGTTGTGACTATTTTCATTTGTCATTTTGCCATCTTTTGCTGTTACAGTGTGATCATGTTGAAGTTCCTTAAATATGCTGCATCTTAATATGTGAGTGTATTCACCACCTTGTATTCTGTTACACTGTTTAAAATTTTTTTGTTCATTCATGTTTTCAGTCTGCGCATAATTGTTTTGTTATTGTTTTAGGTTGCCCGTATTCAACTGAAAATCCTTGAAGCATTGCAAGAGAAGCAGTATCCTTGTGGCCAAGACTCCATTACAAAGCTTAATTCGTATCTTCTTGACATAACACAGGTAAGCATATGTTCTCATATGCTGGTAAATTAACGAGACTGATTTTACTTGGGGCAGAAGTGTAATGCAGTAAACATGCTTGCATACTTTCAAAGTATTCTCCTTCTATCTGAATGCACCAGTCCCACCTTTCTATCCACTTCCAGAAGAAGGTGTGTTTGAAGCCCTTCCACAGGATATCCATCACAGCATTGTTCAGTTCAGTATTTGATGCAAACCGATACCCACGAAGTTGTTTTTTCACTCGGGGGAATAGGTGGAATTCACACAGTGCCAGGCATGGTGAACAGAATGCGGAAGGTGTGCCATCATTTCGATGCTTAAATCTTGGATAACCTGCTAAGTAAGCAAAGCATGATGTGCAGGGGCATTATCTTGATGCAAAATCTAACCAGTTTGTGCATATTCTGGGTGTTTTGGGGAAATTTTTTTCTTTAGAGAACCTTTGAGAGTTTTAAAATAATAGGCATTGGCAACAGTTTTACCTTGTGGAACAACATGGTCATACACATTTCTGTTTTTATCAAAGAAAACCAGGTGCATAACTCTCACTGCACTTGCTTGGACCTTTGCTTTCTTGGATCAGAGACTCTGTTAGTGTTTCCATTGAATGCTCTGTTGTTTTGTATGTGGATCAAAATGGTGAAAAAATGTTTCGTCACGTGTGGGGACTCGATCCAAAAAGTGGGGCTCATATCGTTGCCCCGCACTTCCATTGGGTACAAGTGATAACACGATTTGCCTTATGTTCATCCATTGCAGCGCTTTTTTGGTACTTCAACCAGTTTCTCACAATGTCATGAATGGAAACAACAAACACCTGCATTACATAAGCATAGGATGGAGGTTGATAAATGTGCTTTTCGGGTGCTCCTATGCCATTATTGGAAAAACGTTATTGATGATCAAGAAAGCAATATAGTGGAGGCAGAGAATCTTGTAATAAACAGAAAGAGATGGGGAAAAATTCTATTGCATTCAAGAATTGTTGCAATAGAATTTTGCATACTAGAATTATTTTAATACTGGTCTGTGTTAAATTAATTCCTGAACACCACTCCGGCATAAGAAAATAATGATAGCATATGCAACTGATAATTGGTGTTTTGCCATTTTTCTCAGGAGATTAGCCTAATCTACCCTGCTCTTTGCTTTGAAGTCAAGTTAGCAGCAAAATAACCCACCAGAGTAACTGTGCATGATATGTTGAGCAAAAGCAGTATTTGGAAGGAGTTTCCATACCTAAGAAACTGTCCTTTTTTTTTTTTCTTTTTTTTTTTCTCTCTCTCAAAATCTCTCATATCTGCTCCATGCAAAATTGGAAGGTAGGTTTATATTAAAACTGTGTGAAATAATGGTTGAAAAGTGCAATGATGCTTTTAATTCCTCAAAATCATGTATGAATGCAGACACATGGTGAAAAGGTGGTTCTCTGAGATAGCCCAGGTGCTCCATCATGGAACACGGCTCTTACTGCTTCACAGTGATATTTCATGTAATTGATAAAACTATCCGGCAACACTGCAGATTGTAATTTCCATTGTTCCTGTAAAGCATGTCAAAACTCTGACAAATCTGGAGTGGGAGAATTCAGGGAAGCAACACATCTGCTGAAAACATCATGTGAATTTTTTGTTGGGTTCAATTTATGTAAGCGACTGGCTGAATCAAAATCTTTATTTTTTTCTTGAAAAATTTTGTTTTGTGGGTCAGTAACCTCCACTATTTTTATTGAGATCATGAAGTTCCAAGTTTCAGACTCTTTAAAAAGAGGTGACAGAACTTGTGAGAATTACATATGTTTGATTACTGAAAGATATCCATCTTGAAACCAGCTGCTACCATTATCATAGATACTTTGGTGTGTAGATTTTTTCATGCATTCCTGGCTCTCTCCACTTTGGCTGACTCTGTGATTCAGTGGGGTGGGGAGTAAATCCTGATTAAACTTCGAAGAACAAGGAAAGACAACCATTGTTTCTGTATTCAGTTGAATGACATGTGCACTAGCTTAGGTGGCAGGGCGTGATTTCGGCTGTTAGTTAGTAGCAAATTGCTAGCAAGCAAATGCATTTTGCTACTTATAGAAAGTGGTTCTAGCAAAAGTTGCTAGTGGAAAATTTTGAATGTTTTAGTGGGAAATGTAAAGCACCAACTGCATTGCGCATGTGGAAGAAGCCGTGGAAAAAAATTTGGCAGCTACAGCGTGCTGGGAAAAAAAATCAATGGCTGTGTGTTCCTTCCCCAAAATGTATTGAATGACTAGCTATAACTCACTCCTGAGTGAAATCTAGGAGGCATTGCCAAGATTGAAATTTTTTCACTCTAGAATCCCATCCCCCTACCCCATGCTAACCGTGACAAATTAGGCACTATGCTCACATTTGTCTCCTTTATCTAAAAGGTGGCAAATGTCTTACTTCCTTTCTCTGGAAGTAAACCATCGCAACTCAAAAAGCATTAACTCTCCCCCGCTTCTGACCCTGTGTACCCGACCTTGCAGAATCGCATCTGTTGTTCACTGTTTCAATAGGAATAAAAATGTTGTAATCTTTTCAGCATTACAATATGACAGTTACAGGAGTGAAATCAAAATTTGTCATGGTTGACTAATGGAGAGGCATGTTAAAAGTTTCTTTTGTATAATGTTAATAAACTTTCGTTACTAGATAATGCAATTTGCTAGTAAAAAAATAAGGCCATTAGCAAATGTTGCTATTGCTACAAAAAAGTTAAATCGTGGCTTGCTAGGTGTTCCCTCCTACAATGTCAGATCATGCACTTACACACTGCTACTAATCTAGCATACTTGCTCCCAGCTCACATCATGGTTTTCAGCATACTGTGGTAATGGATATTGTGATTCCAACTACTGCTCCAAAATCAGATGCAGTTGATGTGGTTTGAACATTCGGCTTCTCTGCCAAATAACAGTAAAATACCGGTGGCCTTATCTAGGAGTTGTTTCCTGTGATTGTCTGGATGAAGTGTGTACTTGTTGGGAAATCTAAGCGTTTTAGTGTTTTACATTGACTCATTTGGCCACATCTGCTTGCCAAACTGACCTTATAATGTATTGCTACAGTTCTTCTGCAAAATGATGTCTGGTAGACAAAATACCTCAAAAAATCTGTTATTAACCCATTCCTGCTCACACTACCACCATAGAACCATTTCAAAGTGCCCTCTTTTAACTCACATTTATTCCTGCCAGTGCCATTCAGTTTTATGCCTCACTTCTGCATCATACTGTACATGACTTCCTTTCATCTCTGTTATTCGACTTTCATCATAACACATGTCTTTCCTTAATTTATGGAAACCAGTATAAGTTTAATTTGGATATTCTTGTGGCTTAGCTGTTAGGCTGTAATATCTTATCCAGTTGTAAATGTACCTTTATCCAAGTTCAAGAGTAACAATTCATATCTTGTTGAAAGGTGCATAGTAGAGTGCTCAGAGAGCTAATACAAAGGCATTCCAATTAAATAGTGTGAGTGCCATATCCACAGTTTCTGACATTATATATTTTACGTGCAACTTGATTTTAAAAAAAACTTCAAATATAAATAAAAACTCATGATTTTTAAAGACTTAATTTTTTTAAGTGTTGCTTTTCGAAATTATTGGTTTGTGCTGTGAACTTCGCAAATTGCTGAAATGTTCTGGATAGTGTCATGTGAATGACTATTTAGGCTGAACTATGTGTGTGTTACTTTAACTAACTGGTTCTTTTTTCTTGTATTGCAGTTATATGAAGATTTTGCTGATACTTTTGATCTTCCAGAATGCAAACTAGCTATTGTACATTGTGCAGGACACTACGATCCACCCTTAATTGAAACATGGTGGCAGAATACGATAGATAAAGGTTAGTGATATATTGCTGTGTTACTTTTTGTGCCTTTCTTCTTGTTCTACATTATATTTGTTAGTAATTTATAAAAGTTTAGTATCTATATCAGTTGTTCAGAAGATACTCAGTGTGAATTGAATTGTCACACTAATGAGATAAGGTGAAGAGAGTGGAACATAAAATCTTAATTCTCTCAAACACTAAGAAATTTTGAAATGAAATTGCAATCTTTTAATTGAAGAACCTAGAAAATTTTGATGTGATATCTTAATCCTTTAATAGATAAGCCTAGAAAATTTTGATATGAAATTGTAAACCTTTATTAGGTAAGCCTAGAAAATTTGTTTATGTCTATGCACTATATTTGTTTTTGATTGTTCCTTGAAGATTTGTACATGCATGCTTTAGATACTGATCCTATTACCTTTTTTTCCACTCTTATACCATGCATTTTTGCTATTCATGGTGTAATTCAAGAACATAACCTTGTTTAAGTGTTGTAGTACTTATGAAGATTAGATAGAAGTGTGTGTGTGTCAGAAACAAGTTTTTGTTGCATTTCAAAAATTCAGATTTCTCATTATTCATTCTTTGATTAAGTACAAACAACCACTGAGGATTATGTACAGTTATCATTTTATTTGGTTTTTCAGAATTAACAACTACAATCGGTCTCCTACCAGAAGCAAGAGTGAAATTGTTAAGAGAAAAAATTATCTCCATGAGTAAGACATACATGCACTCAGAAAAATATTTTCCACTTGGTGAGTGAGTAGTTATATTATTGCTTTCAGCTCATAATTTAAATTTTCGTATTGTGAAATGGAAATATCATGTGTTTTAGAATTTTCATGGTGTCACGGTTACTTGGGATATTTGTATCTTGTGTCGTGAATCATTGTTTTAAGTTAATGGACTAATTTAAGTTGATTTGCTGATTCATTCCCTGGCTGTTTTAAATGCTGTTCTGACAGAATATATATATATATATATATATATATATATATATATACACACACACAGGGTGCCCATAAAGTCTTTCCGACATTACAAAAATTAATATAAAAAAATCTGTGTGGGTTAAAATAAAATGCTTGGCAACATAATATACCAGCACTTGTAAAAAAAAAAAAAATTTTCTTCTGTTCTTTAGGTGAACGCTGCTGCTGAATAAGAGGTGCATTTCAACGATAATGGCTTCCCTGCAAGAAAAAGCAGCGTGCATGTTGTGGTTCCATAAGACCAAATTGGCAGTTACTGCCCAGCGTCATTTCAGAAAAGAGTACAGATAATCACCACCAGACCAAAAAAGCATAAAAGCTTGGTTTGAAAAGTTTAAAGCAATGGGTAATGTTAGCGATCTTTCCCAAGCACGCTGATACCAGTTACACAAGAGATAGCTGCAGCTGTTCAGGAGACATTTCTGCAAAGTCCCAGGAAATCCATTCGTTGTGCTTCACTGGAAACTTGAATTCCCCATGCCTTGGTCCACGAAATTTTACACAAATATCTTCATCTGTAGGCTTATAAGGTACAGATCGTTTAAGCTTTTCAGCCTGATGACCGGTCTCGCAGTGCTGCATTTGTAACAGAGATGTCACAGCACATAGCTCATGATAGTGATTATCCGCACCATGTCTGTTTCTCAGATGAAGCCACATTCCATGTCTCTGGTACAGTAAATAGGCACAATGTGGGAATCTGGGGATCAGAAAATCCTTATTATGTCATCAAACAACAAAGGGCTAGCCTGAAAGTGAACGTATGGTGCTGCCAACAAACTAATGTTACAACAAACTAACGCTCACAAAGGTTATTTTTATTTTATTTTTATTTTTTTTGTAGAAAAAAAAATTAGTTCACATTTTCGTCGATAGAGGGCGCGTCACGCATTGAAAACACATGCAATATGCAAATCTGAGTCCTATAATATGCAGGGTCTATGACTGGCACCTCATATCTCACGATTCCCGTAAATGGCGCAGACATATCTTTCGCATTGGGATGTTGACGTTGGTGAAGAAAGCACTACTGGTGAAGCTCTTTTACCTCAGCCACGAATCGCCAGGTGAAGCTCTACGACGGTTTCGGACACAGAAAGAAATGAAGAAAGGTAAAGGCCCAATCACTACTGCCAGACTGCTCTCCCTCGCAGTGGTGCACCACTTTTATCAGAGACCCGTACCTCTGCTGTGACTTCGCAAATGGGCACGCCAAGGGAACAGTCCACGAGTGGGGTAAGTAGCGCACGAGAAGTGACACGAGTAACTGGCATTCCAAAGACATTGGTATTCCGTATCCTTCATGGAGTGTTAAACTTGTACCCCTACAAGTTGCAATCACTTCTCCAGCTCTTACCAAGTGACACAGCTAAGTGGGAGGAATTTGCAAGGAGGGCTTTTGCAAAAAAACGCAGAAAATCCACAATGGCTGCTCAACATCTTCTGGACAGAAGAGGCTCATTTTTCATTGCACGGGACAGTCCATGCCCATAACTGTCCAGGCTGGAAGACGTGCTCAGTGACTGCAGCACGCTACTTGAAAATGCTACAGGAGAAAGTGATACCGTGCTTAGTGGAACGTAATCTCCTTCACACAGTAACATTCATTCAAGACGGGGCACCTCCTCATATTACATCTCCAGTGAAGCGGTTCCTGATAAGCACTTTTAGTGAGGAACGATTAATCAGCCGTTGCTGTACAAATGAACGGCCCCCTCACTCACCGGACTTGACACCGGTTGAGTTTTGGCTGTGGGGTCACGTTCAGTCCCTGGTGTACCGCAGTAGCCCGTCGTCTTTAGCGGAGTCAAAGGGCGCCATTTGCCACACAATCTCCTGTATCCATCGGGATATGCTCCATGCTGCAGTTAACTCTTTAACTGGCTGGAATTAATTAACTCTGGGCTAGCAAAATGAGCTGAAATCAGCGTGAACGAATACATTCGCTGTCTGAGAAGTGGACCGAACGTGACTGGAATGAGTAAACCTGCGCACCAGAGTGCATTCCTTTAGCGTTTTTATGACCATTTTAGCATGTAAAAATGACCACTTTAGCAAATTAGTCATTTATGGGGATGATTGGCACTGATCCTTCCTGATGAATTACCTACTAAAAGGCCACAACAATGGTGATGAACCTAAGAAAGGAAAGAGAAGATACTTGAGTCACTTGTTTCCACCCAGTGGCATGATGTCCGTGTCAAAAGGATTATTCCTTCCCCAGCATGCCTTTAATCATAAAGCAGAGAATAGAATATAAGGGAGCGCTTATCAATAGTGACAGGTTTAGAATCGGTACTGCTCAGACGAGAAGCAGAAAGTAATTGTTGTGCTTTAGCTTTTATAAAACCCGGCGCTATGTGAACGTTTCTATTTAGGGAGTGCAGAAGAGTTTGGTCACCATTTGGTTCAAGCACATTGGCCGCTTAAAGGGTTAACGGTTTTCTAACTCTTTTGCAAAGAGTATCTTCATCTGCTGGTGGACACACGAACATTTACTGCTGTGATATGCTTGTAAACATTTGCCTGCATGCAAATAAATCTAGGTTTCCATGGAATTCTGTGTTTTCAATGCGTGAAGCGCCCTCTATTGATGAAAATGTAAACTAAACTTTTTTTCTCTACCAAAAAAAAAAAAAAAGGAAAAATCCCCCTTCGTGATCATTAGTTTGTTGCAAACTGCATTCCAATATTCCCATCTCCTTCAACTTTTATGAATTTTTGAACTGTTTACGAAGTTATGGGACACCTGGTAGTTAAGCAATCAAGCATATAAGCATTTAATCCCGAAACTTCAGATATAGAATTAAATAAAACATTAGAAAATGTAAAATTAACCATTGATGAATCAGGAAGCAATATGGTACTGCCCCAGTGGTTGAGTGATCTGAAGTGCTGGTTTGTGACTATTCATCAGAGGTGGGTCCTAGTTTATGTCCCTGGTGAAGCATAAGCAGTGTGTTTGTTTGATGGCCCTGGCTGTGTCCTTTTCCTGGAACCAGTGGCCCTAAATTAGGAATGGTCAAGTGTTTATACCCCTTAGAGTTACTTGTGGTGGTTGTTAAACCCCTGAAACAGAAAAAGGAAAGAAGAAATGTGGTATAGACAGAAAGATATATGCAGAGTTCTTTGCAAACAAGAACATTTTTTCATCAGTGGTATCTGTTTAATGCATGCCTAAATGCACTTGACTCTTTACCATATCAACTACATAAGCATGAGAACATGATGATAGTGTTGGTAGTTTTGAGGTTATACTCATTGAATAAAGTAGCATTATTCAAATGACTGTTACTTGGAATAATTATTCTGAACACAGTGCATTGCAAATTCGGTAGTAAACTTATGCCAGTTCATTGGCGTAAAGAACATGTCCAGAAACAAAATAAAAACAATTGTTTATCACTTAAATATTACTGCATTTTTTTTATGCTGAATGTGGTTAACCTTTTACAATTTCTAAATATCAGGTAACAGTTCATTCACTTTTTTAAAAGCAGTTGTCATATTTTCCATAATTAATGCCATATGTTACCTTTGTACTGATTCATTCATACAAGGGTTGTGCCGAAAGTAATGCAAAAGTTGGCATAACTTTTTAATTAACTGACAGAGGTAGTTCAAATTACACACATTGGTGGAGTAACTCTTTCTCTATGCAAAGGTACTACTCAACATAGCCTCCATCACAAGCGATGCATTTGCACCTTCATTGAACCCAGCTCTCGAATCCACTTAGAAGAAATTCAGGTGTGGACTGTTGTACCCACTTCTTCACAGCCGCTTTCACTTTGTCTGTGTCATCAAAATATTTATCCCTGGAGACTGTCCTTCATTGGACCAAACAGGTGGTAGTGTACTGTGGATGGGGAACACCGACCAGCCTAATTTGCTGATCGCCTGATTTGTTGCCAAAGATGTGTGTAGTCTCGCATTGTCATGGTAAATGTAGATCTTTTTCAGAATCTTGTTTGGTCTGTTCCTCTTTGTGACTTCTCTAAGCTTCTTTAGTGTCTCAGTCTACTGCTCACGGGTCACAGTATGGACACATTACAGAAAATCAAGCAAAATAATACCCCTGTCATCCCAGAAAACAGTCACCATGACTTACTGTGCTGATCGCTGGCTCTTGAACTTCTTAGGTCTTAGTGAAAAGGTATGACGCCATTCCATGGATTGATTCTTCATTTCCAGATCGTAAAGAAACGCTCAAGTTTCATCCCTCGTCACCAGATCGTAAAAAAACGTGTCTTCATTCGCTTCAAATGCTTCCAGTAGATCAGAACATACTTTCACCCTTCTCTCCTTCAAATAGGGTGTGAGCAGTCAAGGTACCCACTTTGCACACACTTTCTGATACCCCAAGTCTTCCACCATCTTCTGTATGGCATTGTGACCACAGTCCAGTTGTGCAGCAAACTCAAACGGATTGTGACTTGTCTTTGTACAAATCAATTCATCCACTTACTGACGATTCGTGTCAGTGGTCGCAGATGATGGTCTCCCACTGCGTGGTTTGTCTTCAATGCAGGTTTCCCTTTCTTTAAAATTCTTCATCCATCTGTGCACATTGCTCTTGTCAACGGTGTCATCTCCGTAAACACTCTGTAGCCTTCTCTTCTGTGGATGTCGGACAGCCTGCACCCTTCCTTCGTCAAGAACTCAATGACTGCACATTGCTTCTGCTTGGAATCCATTATTTACCTGCAGTGAAGAAGAAGATTTACTATAGAGGCAGAATTACTCTATCAACATGTGCAATTTGAACGACCTCTGTCCGTTAATAAAAAAGTTATGCCCACATTTGCATTACTTTCGGTACAGTCCTCGTAAATTGGCAACCAGGGATCACAGTCCTTGAAAAGAATGCAAGACAGATCCTTGAAAAATCCTTTGAATTTTATGGGAAAGCTATTTCAGTCCTGCAAAAGTATGTAGTTGTGTATAACTAGTGATTTGCTTGGCTTTGTTTTATTTCAGTTTCATACAAACACAGTTATGCTGTAATGCTCTCTGGCAAAAAATTTGAGCATCATGAAAAGCACGTAGATAATCTTGGTGTGACTACAGCTACCGTGAAGCAAAGCAAATTTTTCCCATTACTACAAAGGGTGAGTCAAAAGTGTTGCAATATTTGCGCAAATGCATGTGCTGCGGTGGGTTAAACTAGTTCAAGTTGTGCACTGCAGTTAGTCGAAAGGGGTATGAAGTGGTACTTGTTGGTGTAAACAGCATTGCATGTCATCGTTCTGTCTGTGGTTGGGACGCCTAAAAGATGAACAGCCACAGCCTGCTAATTAGGGAACTTTTGCTTTACAAGTTTGAACTTGGCCATAATGCTGCTCAAGCAACATGAAACATTTGTCATGCGAAAGGAGAAGGTTCCATGGACCACAGTCAAATGGTTCAAGAAATTTCGTTCAGGTGACAGAAACCTCGATGATCAGCCAAGGTCAGGTAGGCTGCGAACCGTGGATTCGGAGGCCATAGAGGCAAATCCGACGAACTTTCGACTCACCTTCTGTTAAGGGGAGTTATCAAGATATGCAAATGTACACTTACTCTGCCTGCCAGTAAAACTATGACAGGAAAGTGAGATGTGTATATTATCTTAATCTCTTAGTAACAGCTACCCCATGAAAAAGAATTTTTCCAATCCAGCTTACTAAAGTGCAGATATTATGCCAAATAAAAGTGCTAATTTTTACCACTTTGTGAGAAAATTCTACCTTCGGAAAAACTGGAAATGCATAGAAAATCTTAGTTGTGATTACATTTATACAGTGCAAGGAGAATTTTCTTTTATCTAGCTTTTGGTAGTGGAGATGTTGTACAAAATGCAATATGTATTTGCATTGCATGGCAGAAAACTTACATACCTGGAAAAGTGAAAAATTCGTGAGAAATCTTAGTCATGGGTATTGCCATTTGATCAAAGGAAAATTTTCTAATCCAGCTTCAACTGACATGCATTTACATCACTTACTCACTGATAAGACTGTAATGGAGGAAATTGGAAAATACACGGATAATCGTTCTCATGTGTAGAAAAAGCTGGACATATCTGCCAGCATTCTAAACCTTACACTCTCATTGCGCAGATGTGAATTCTCTTAAGTGAAGAAAGACTTATGGCCTTTGTTACTAAACCAGTTGGCCAATTGATCTGAGATATCTGTAGGCCAGACCACTCGACTCACATGGTGAAGATCCAGGACACCTTAGCATCGACTTGGGTGCTAACACCATACTGGGAGCTGAATGGCAGTGATACCAAACAGTATTTTAATGGTCCCTCTCAGAAAGCATGTGAAACCACATCATAATTATGAATGATGACATTTACTGATCACTATGTATTTACTTCCTGTTGGATGAAGTTAATTCTAAAATAACAAAGAATTATAAAGAAGTAACTTACATATCACTAAGCTGTTCTCTGAGATTGGGAGATGGACCACAGATGGCCTAGTGGTCTACGTTCATTACTGCCACTGAGAAATCTCAGGTTCGATCCCAGGCAGGTATGAACGCTCGAACCACTAAATATCCGTCATGCGTCGGATGGTCACATTAAGCCGTCGGACCCTGGGTACTGGTCCCCCGGTAATAAATAAGGGCAATCTTCCTTCCCCTTTCTACCGCACTTTCGTGTCGCTTTCCTATCAGGCACTCTAGCCAAATCTCCTAGCTTTCTATTTCTAACAGTTGTTTAAGACCTGGGGTCAGGTACTCCCTTCCTAAAATCCTCTACATATGACCAAATCTCAGATCGGGAAGGTTAAGTATCCAAAGAAAGTTCATCTACTACATTAAAGGTTAAAACATGGTGCTAAATTTTACTTACCCTTGATGTATTAAACATCTCTATTTACAATGGACTTTGCGTACAATTCAAACTTCATTGACATCTTTCATATATCTTACACAAGATCTTTTGCCCTTCATACTCATTATCTTTTTCTCTTGCGTGCATCCTGAATCTGATCCTCCGATGATCTCCTTGGCTTTCCTCTACCTTTCTTTCCTGCCACGTGGACTAAATATATATATTTTTAGTGAGCATTTCGCCACTGGTTCTTTCAACATGGCGAAAATACTTTGGAATATAAAAAATGCATTGAATATAGTGTGAAATAATAGAGTATATTGGTGCCAAGACCGCCAATAACAGTATAACTATACCATCAGGCATTAGAGGAAATGCTATCCCACACTCACCAACCCGCTTGGCCAGCGTGGTGAGTTATGGCCAAACCCCTCCAAAATGACTCCACAACTTAAATCTTGGCCCTCAGTCTCCGGCAGCTGGAATGTACCTGGCCAAGGCAGCGGCCAGTGCGACATGAAGGCAGAGGGTGCTAAGAATCCCCGGAGGACCGGACTAGGCTGCCATCTGATGCTGACCTTGGCTACGTATAACGGACGCTCCCTATCCTCTGATTCAAGGCTTCTTGAATTGGAAGAGGAACTACAAAAGAATCAAGTGGGACATTGTCGGGCTAAGTGAGGTAAGGAGAAAAGGAGAAGACCTCATTGAACTGAAAAGTGGACATCTCTTCTACTATCGTGGGACAGATACTGGCAGAACTAGTGGTGTTGGATTTATAATAAACAAGAAACTGAAGGATAAAGTTGTAGAAGTTGAAAGTTCCTCTGACAGAGCTGCACGACTCGTTATCCAACTCTCGAGAAGATACCAGGCTCAGATTATTCAAACTTATGCACCCACCACAAGTCATGCTGAAGAAGAAATTGAAGAATTTTATGAGGAAATTCGTGATCTAAATAATAAAGGTAAGCAGCACTTGAAGATAATTATGGGAGATTTCAATGCAAAAATAGGGCAACGGCAACAGAATGAAACTTCAGTAGGTAAATTCGGTCACGGCAACAGAAACCAGCGTGGAAATACTCTCGTAGAGTTATGCAGAGGCAGAAGGGTTTTTCATCTTGAACTCCTTTTTCAAGAAAAAGCCACACAGGAAATGGACATGGAGACATCCAAATGGGACGACAAGTGAAATTGATTTTATTATGTGTAACAAAAAATTCGTCATAGAAGACTGCAGTGTGCTAAACAAGTTCAACACAGGCAGTGACCATAGATTGGTGAGATGTAAGATGCACCTCAACACTAAACTCGAACGTAGCAAGCTCATAAGACCAACAAAATGTATTGACATAACCAACCTTAAAAAACACCATAATACCTTCAAATTGGAACTGAAGAACAGATTCTCTGCTTTAGAAGGCCTAACATCGGAAGAAGTGGATATTTCTGAAGTTAACAGAAAAGTAACCAAAGCTCTTATGGAAACAGCAACAAAATTAGCTGGGTCTAAGAACAAATTGCATGTGAACAAATTATCAGGAAAAACCAAAATGTTGATGCAAAAAAGAAGAGAGATGAGGACAACTAAAGAAGATGTGACTTCCAAAGTGGAATATATAGAGCTATGCAAGACAGTACGAAAAAGTATCACTGAAGACGTAAGGAAATTCAACTGTGAACTAGTAAGGAAAGCAATTGAAAACAACCAAAGCCTAAAGATAGCAAAGGGACATCTCAGTAAGGGAAAAAAACAGATTATGGCACTGAGAAAAGAAGATGGTTCTCTAACAAGAAATAGAGGCGAAATTTTGACAAGAGTGAAAGATTTCTACTCCAAATTATATGAAAGGGATGATACATGTACTCCAGGCATCATGAAAGGTACCAGAGTTCTTCCAGTCCTTCCAGCAGAAGTTGCACATGCAATCAAGAACATGAAGCAGGGAAAAGCTCCAGGAGAAGATGGAATTACTGTAGACATCATACAAGAAGCAAGTGGAGAAATCGAAACAGTACTCGCCCAAATTTTCACTCGATGCCTTAATGAAGGGAAGATTCCTGAGGATTGGAACAATGCTACAATGATCCTGCTACATAAAAAAGGTGACATTGAGGATCTCAGGAACTACAGACCTATCAGCCTCCTATCAGTGGTTTATAAAATCTTCACTAAAGTTCTTTCACACCGCTTGAAGGTGACACTGGACATGGCTCAACCGAGAGAACAAGCTGGATTCAGGAGTGGCTACAGCACAATAGATCATATCCACGTACTGAGAGAACTAATTGAAAGAGCAAGGGAATATGATCTTCCATTGTGCATGGCTTTTATCGATTATGAAAAAGCCTTCGATTCGGTGAAACCATCAGCAGTTACCATGGCTCTGAAATCCTGCGGTATTGAAGATGCATACATTAATATTATTAATAACATCTATGAAAATGCAAGTGCAAAGATACGGCTGTTTGAAAATACAACACACATAAAAATTAGAAAGGGAGTGAGACAAGGTGACACCATATCTTCGAAGCTCTTTAATGCTACATTTGGAGGGTGTCTTTCAGTCGCTGATCTGGGAAAGCAAGGGGATAAAGATTAATGGAGATTATCTATGGAGATTATCAGGAACTTGCTGACAAGAGTAAAGAAGTGGGATTAAAAATGAACTTTCAGAAGACAAAAGTGATGTTCAATGCTTTTACAAGAAATGAAGATTTATTGATTGATGGAGAAAAGCTGGAGATAACAGACACGTACGTTTATCTTGGACAGCAGATATCAAGTGGGGGTCACATTGATGAAGAAATTAATCGGCGTACAAAACTTGCCTGGAGAGCTTTTGGAAGAAACAGCATAATTTTCAAGAGCAATATGCCATTATGTCGTAAAAGGAAAGTGTTTGATCAATGCATCCTTCCAGTGCTTACGTATGGTGCAGAGACGTGGACCTTAACTAAAAGAGACATACAAAGGCTGCAGACAACTCAAAACAGCATGGAGAGGAACTCGTGGATCCGAAAAATGACAAGAGTGGAAGACATCATGATCAGAGTTAAATCCCTGAAATGGCAATGGACTGGACATACTGCCAGAAGGACAGACCATCGATGGACAGCGGAAATTTTAGATTGGATTCCAAGGGACAGGAAAAGACCCAAAAGAAGACCACATGGGAGATGGGTGGATGAAATTCGAAAGTATGCGGGAGTGACATGGAGGAGACTGGCACAAGACAGACCTTTGTGGAGGAAACTTGGGGAGACCTTCGTCCAGCAGTGGATTGATAATGGTTGACAATGATGATGATCATGATGATGATGATTGGTGCCAAAGTACTTTGAATATTACCTTACTAACAGCATTTTGCTTCACATTACACATCTGCAACATATCTTCATTCCTCACATGATAAGAACGTGTTTTGCCACAAATCCCCCTTAAGTAACATATCTCTCCAGCACACAAACAACTTCTATGCCTCTTCTGCAATACTCAGGTTTCACTGCTGTACGTCAGAGTAGGAATAATAAACCTTCCATACACGGCCATTCTGGATTTTTTGAAAAACCAGTTTTAAACTTTTAGAGAGAGAGAGAGGGGGGGGGGGTTACTTTTTATAGGGAATGACATGGTTGAAAATTATTCCCCTGGTGGCGCAGTGGTCTAAGCGATGGCTTCTGATCGTTCTTCCGAGATGGGTCCAGGTTCGAATCCCGGTGAGGCATGGATGTTGTGTTTGTCTTACGGCACTGGCTCTCCCGCTTCCTTGGAACCAGTGGCCCTAAATTAGGGACGGACAACTGCTTATAGCCCATTGAGTTGCTCACAGTGGTCGTTAAACCTCCAATCAAAAAGAAAGAAAAAAAGAAATTGTGTGTTACTCTTTAAATCTATGCTTTCTCTCTTTCTCCCTCCCTCACGTAGACGACCAGAATAACTATCTCACAGCTGAGATGACTTTTACCAATGTTTCTTATTTAAATAAAAGAAAATTTAAGAAGAATCCTGGAAAAAGGGATGTAATAACTTAAATGTGAAATGTAAATCTGGTGCTGTTTTTGTTTTTTTTCTTTAAAAAATTACGAGTTTTTGTTTGTATTTGAAGTATTTTAATGAAGTTTCATTTTTCAATCTTAGTTAAGAGTTTACATATTTCTATTTGTAGAGAGTATAGTGAAGTTCCTGGAGCTGAAATCATGTTGCTTGAACTTTAAAGTTAGCTGGGTTTTCGAGACATTCCTTTCCGTTGGAATATCAATCATCGATCTTCTGGAAGTTTACCACAGATTGTATCGCTCCAAGGACTCCTGCTGGCTTCATGCAAAGAAACCTCTGCATCTGCTGGCTGTGTTAACCCATTTGATCGGATGTTTTGTGGAGGAGCCTTCATTGGTGTCTGCTCAAGAGAGGTATTTTATTGTGTTTTGCTAACCTGTTTACAGTGAAGGATATTATTGTGACAGAAGGCACTTTCACTCTATGAAATTTAATTTTTCAGAGATACTGTTTAGACCCAAAATAAATGAGCTATAAGCTGGTGATGTACATTTGTGTTATATATATATATATCTTAAAATGAACAATTCTGCTCTTCATTATGTGCACTCTAATGCATGTTTCTTCAAGTTTTAAGTGTGATTTAAGTTCTTGGAGCTGGAATCATGTTGCTTGAACTTCAAAAGTTAAGTGGGTTTCCAAGACATTCCATTCTGTTGAAATATCAATTATGGACATTTACATTCTGTTGAAATATCTACTTCTGGACATTTACCACAGATTGTATTGCTGCAGGGACTTCTTCTGTGACTTAAGAATGAATTTTGTTAAAAAAAAAAAAAAAAAGACGTGATGAGTATTGGTGCATGTATATCATTAAGCTGATGAATAACAGGGTGCACATAGATGCTTGGAAACCTTGAAAGTGCTTGAAAATCATGGTTATGTTTTCAAGACCTGGAATTTCCTGGGGAAATGGTGGGGGTTTATATATATATATAACAGTCTTGAAAAGCCTTGAAATTTAAAAATTAGTGCTTAAAAATCATTAAATGTCTTTTACCAAAAGGGTGTTTTTAATTACATTTTTTTTTTTTTCCTTGGTTCACAGTTATCAGAATTTCCTTGTGGGATTTGGTTTTGGTTTAATGAAAATTGGTCAACAGGATGTAACATTTTTGTTTGTTTACAACATGTGTGCTTGCTATGTGAGCAAATTAAATAGAGGCTATTTGTGTGTGTGTGTGTGTGTGTGTGTGTGTGTGTGTGTGTGTGTGTGTGTGTGTGTGTGTGTGTGCGCGTGCGTGCGTGCGTGCGTGCGTGCGTTTATTTTTTATTTAATTTTTTTCTTCTTCTAATTTTGATTGTTATCAATAGATTAATTATTTGGAGAGATGTTTGTGCAAAATTTTTATTTATTTCAACTTCTTTCTTGTAAAATGCCATTGACAAAGTACTAGTGAATTCAAAACAAAGCATTTTGGATTAGGAAAAACCTTGGACAAGTGCATTGGAAGCCTTAATAAATGTTAATTGCATCATATTTTTAGTTATTATTTATTTTTTATTATTATTATTATTATTATTTGATTCAGCAGATAATTTGATGGTTTCAGTTTGTTTGTTTTTTTGTTTTGTTTTTTAAAAGCATTTCTGGGCCTTTGTAGCTTACTCTAATCAGAGTTAGCTATTAGATTTTGAAAACTAAGGGTATTTAATTTTAAGAGAACTGTATCAAAGAATACTAATATTAAAACATAGCTGTGGCAATTCAAGTTACCAAGATGAAGATATAGTAAATTTCTTGTAAAAGAATGTAACTTGAAAATTTAATTAGATCACTCTTGCAAGTTTATGGTGGTGGGGGTAGAAAAAGAAGTACATTATGCTCTCTGTTTTCTGAATATATATGCACGGATTGTCCAGTTTATGACACATCATATGTCTTCTCTTCACTGTAAAATCACCTGTAATAGTAAATACAGGTGTACATGGTTAGCTTCTATCATTGGCAGACTGATTATGAGTGTAATAAGAACATTTACATGGTATGTGCTGCTTATAAAATAGTAACAGAATGGACTACCTGGCCACTGTAACAGGGTAGACTAACAGGATGCACTACCTGGCCAGTTTATTGTGAGCATCCTACTAACATTTTCTTTTAAATCCCAAGAGCAGCAGTTACAGTTTCGCTATGGTATTGCATGCTTTCCACATGCCCTATCTGATCAAATGTATCTGTACACTTTCCTATCTACAAATTTCCTGTAGTTTGAAAGGAATTAATATCAAGTTGGTCCCACCCTATGCTGATGCCACAGCATCCACTTTGCTGAGAAAGCTTTCCAAAAGATTTTGTTACCCAGCTGTGGGAATTGCCTTCCACTCTGCCATAAGGTGATTAGCCAGGTCGGGGCAGTTCTGCCTGGTTCACAGTCGGTGTTCCAATTTGATCCAAAGGTGCTCCGTGGGGTTGAGATCAGGGCTTGGGGCAGGTCAGTCAAGTTCTTCCACTCCCATCTCCTCTAACCATTCCTGTACAGACCTCACTTTATGGATGGGGCATTGCTCTATTGGTAAAAAGAGGGGTCTTTGCCAAACTGTTATCATAATGTTGGGAGCACTGAATTGTTGAGAATGCCATTATAGGCTGCAGTATTTTTATGATTCCCAAGCACTGCATATGCACACTCACTCACACATACTTTATTTTACTGTATGTCTTTAATGGTAGAATAAAGAATTATGCAGCCCATAGGTACCTACCATAGAAAAAATTTTACACCTCATCTACATGGATTTGGCTGCTCCTGCTTTAGTGGAAACAGTGCATGCTTGTTGTAAAGACTGAACTTGGGTATTTCAAAATGTATTAATCATGGGGTTGAGATTTGAGCTAGGTGCAGGGCAGGCCAGTCAAGTTCCTCCACACCCATCTCATCAAACTATTCCTGTGCAGACCTCACTTTTCAGACAGAGGGCATTGCTCTGTTCATAAAGGGAAGGCTCTCCTCCAAACTGCTGCCATTAAATTTCACAGAATTTTTGAGAGTGTCATCATAGGCTTGTGCAACTCCCATCCATAAGAAAATATGCATCACAGGGATTTGGCCATTCCTGCATTAGTGGACACCGTGTGTGCTTGTGGTAAAGATTGAACTCAATTATCTCAAAATATTTTGATTATGATTACTTCATTTGATAGTTTTGAGTTGCAAATGTGTAATTGTAATGACAAAAGTTGTGATGCAATTTATGTTTTATGCACAAACATTTTACAATCATGCCTTTTTTCTTTTTCTTTTTTTTTTTTTTTTTTTTACCTCCTTTGCTTCTTTAGGAGAGCATTTGCCACTCGCTGCTTGGATGATATTGCCGGATATCTTGTCGACTTGCAGTCCATGAGTGCAGTTGATCCTGTTGTGGTTGAAACAATGAAGAGCTTCAAAACTACCCAACACAAATTGGAAAGGATACACTGAACTATTTAGTTATAACACTGTTTGACTGTTGTGCCATTTTACAGAAGTGGTTTCTTTGAGTTGTAAAGCACTGATTCATCATGAAGTTCATAAATTTATATATAACGTGTACAATTTTTTAACTGGCCTTATTTTGTACAGTAGTTTACTAAAAAAAATGTATTGAAATACTGAGGAAATGAATTTAATCTTTGGAGTGCTCAGATGATGGTTATTAAAATATTTCACTACAGAAACCTGGAATTAGATTCTTGTATTTAATATCTGTGTTATGCTATTTAATATTTCTGTAAATGTCCGGTGTTATTCAAAATCTGGCTGCAATCTGTATCAAGTAGGATCATTGGTTTTATGTTCATTTTGTGAAATAATGCATGCAATATATATACTACTAAAATTTAAATATTTTTAAAGTGTACTTATGTATTTTAATTTTTCTAACATCCTTAAAAATTGCATTTCAGGTAATATTCAATTGAAAAATGCTGAAAGAATAGGTAGAGAGTTTTTTCAATCCATTTTACCATGTGCATGTGCAGTGGAGGGGGAGAAAGAGTTCCGCCTTTTTGTAAGTCATCTGGGGAGTTCCTGAGATCGATGCAGAAATGCAATAATTCCAATAAAACGATTTAGAAATGTTATACAATATTATGGCTCTTATATATGTATATATGGCACTTAGGGTATATAGGTGCAAATTAGCACTCACCCGTTGGCTATTAACTGGCAACTTTGGTGATTAAATTTATTTTAGTGGTTGCCAGTTTGGCCATTTGTTATATAGGAAGCTAGGAGATTTGGGCTAGAGTGCCCGACAGGAAAGTGACACAGAAGTGAGGTAGAAAGGGGGAGGAAGACGCCCTTATTTATTACTTGGGGGCCAGTACCCGGGGTCCAATGGCTTAACGTGCTCATCCGACGCACTGCGGTTGTTAGTGGTTCAAGTGTTCATACCTGCCTGGGATCAAACCTGAGGTCCTCCCCGTGGCAGTCCATATGTTTTCAGATTGCCTACAGCACACTTTATGTACCCTCCAAGCCAGCTTGCTACACGTGCCTTCTTTCATTGGCTACGCGCTGTTGACATCAAAAGTAAGAGATGGTCACAATAATGTGATTCGACTATGTATATAAATAACAAGAGGTTGCATTAAACATTTACTGAAAATTAAGATCGGCATTGAAAAAGAATAAATCAAATATGCAGATCTATGGTGGAACTTCCTTCGGTGGATCACGCATTCAAGAATTTGGGCATAGTCCTGTTGCACTACTTCTATATGCACGGTGTAAAATATTTGAGGGAAGGAATGTTATGCAAATGTGATTTCTGTACGGCGTCCTAAGGCCGAACTACAGCGTTCGTGCCAACGCATTCCTTTTCAACTGGACTTTAAAACGGACCTTAAGTGATTCACATAATAAACAAAGACATTTAAGATACACAGAATAGAAGTTCTTGTGTAAATGAGTGGCAGCAGCTGGCGACATTTTGATCACAGAGCTTGTACGGCAGAACGGCATGTTTTCTATATAAACAGCGTTAATTAAGCTCCTTTGCCTGCCAGAAAGAAGGAATTTTACGTTGTTATAATACTGCGTATAAATTTTTTTTTCAATGGGGGATAAATTGGACGTTGCACCTTTTAACTTAATGATTAAAGAAAGCATCACTATCGAAATTTTGGAGGGGATATGAAATAACTGAAATGGAAGCGTTGTTTGTCCTACGTGTAAAATGTATTTCAGCTTCAGCTGCTTGCAAACTGCGTGATCTAGTTGCATGAAATTCATATTTCACACTCTAAGTCCGGGCTGGAAAATTACCGGGCACTTAAAAATTTGGTCCTGGTGCCCAACTTTTTTACTTCAAATTTTGTATTTTGCAGTCATTACTTTGAGTTCATAGATGCAAAATGTAACTTCAACAAATTGTAATTTAATAAAAACAAAGTCTGAAATTTTCTGCTTTGATCGCATTTATAAATTCTGTCAGCTTTTATCATGAACCGTGTGTTTCAAGCAGAAAAACGCAATGAAATCCTCTGAGTCACGTGACTAACCTGTCAGATCACGCAAGCATTGATGATCACACTATTTGATTTAAGCTGCCCGCCCTGGAGCAGAAACAGCGAAACGTAGCGACGCCCGTCGTAAATTCTCAGAAAGGGTTGCAGACTGTTTTTCTCTTTCTTTACATTAATTGTTTTTAAGATTTTAAATTTGAAAACAAAGGAAGGGAAGTTTTCACGCATTTTTAGCGCTGGCTCCTGTTTAAGATGTAAAGCTGTAATCGATAGATCATGCAGACAACTATAATCGATAGATGCCCCCCTCATTTTATTTTAGCTTTCATTCTTCCATATTTTTCAAACAGATAGCTTCAACTTGATGAGATATAATTGCTTTTCTTGAGCTTTGAATCTTGGAAGTGATATTTTTATGCACTTTTAATGCACCTCACACGTTTGATGTGCATGGTGGTTAAAAGGGCATAAAAACATTTTGGAAGCTAATGGTTGCAATTCCTCCTTTTTTTTTTTTTTTTTTTTGGCGTGGAGGCCTAAATTTTAGTTTAATTCAAAAAAAATTAAGGCGATTTTTTGATTTTTTTTTAACGAGAGCCATACCGAATTTTTTTTACGCCGTTTTCCTCGGCCGTCCACTTTCCTCAAGTTGACGTCGCAACTTTTTTCCAGATAGCTGCACTTCACTTTTCAGTTAAATTAATAAGTTGTCCTTTTTTTTTTTTTTTTGTTCCTTTTTATATTTTTTTAAACCTTATATTTTTACACATTTTTATCGTCTGTCCTCCGTTTTTCTTGGTCGCATTACAAGGTATTCCGCAAGTTGATCACAGTCTTTGTGTTTTTTGGCTTCAGATAGCTTCATTTAAGTTAGATTGTTGCTGTTTTTTTTTTTGTTTTGTTTTGTTTTTACAAAATCCATATTTGTTAAGCGTTTACAACATTCCTTTCCGTTTGTGCGGTCATGCAGCATTTCGGAAGTTGGCGGTTGCATTTTATTTTATTTATCCTTTTTTCTTCCAGATAGCTTTATCTCAGATTTTCAGATTTTTTTTTTCTGAAACCACACCTTTGCGTATTTTTACGCTCCTGCTTCGTTTCCAAAGCTGTATTACGCAGTACTCCGGAAGCTGACGGTCACAATTATTTTTAGCTATTATTTTCTTCCAAACAGTTTCATCTCAGATTGATGAGGTTAAAAGTTTTTTTGTTTTGTTTTTTCACATTCTTTTTTATGTTTGGATTTTTAATTAAAACTGTTGGATCCTGAGATTTAAAGAGCAAATT
The DNA here is from genome assembly GCA_039090855.1 of Macrothele yani. Lineage (NCBI taxonomy): Eukaryota > Metazoa > Arthropoda > Arachnida > Araneae > Macrothelidae > Macrothele > Macrothele yani. Next base: position 40,568,857 of record CM077006.1, read on the forward strand.
TGAATTTCATTTAGCAGTAAGTAGTTTGGGTAGTAGGCAGTGCTTAATACACCTATATTATTACTCTTTGTTGTGACATCATCACCATGCATTACGTTTGTGCATGATACTTTGAAATTTGCTTTCGTTTCACCTGGCTCCTTGATCTGGAGCTTATTTTTCCAGCCCTGCTCTAAGTAATGTCAAAAATCATTGTAATATGGCCATTTGTTTGTTCTTAAGAAAAAACTAAACAAAAATGGTTTTGTTACAAAGAGAACTTTAACTGTTTTATATGCATTTTAGGGTGCTGAAACCAAATATGAAGTCACAATTGCACCACTGGGCTCCAATTTCTTGTAATGGAACTCTATTGGGGTGAATGTTGTGTTACTTAAAGGAATTTCCCTATGTTTTCCAACGGAGACATCTGTCTGCAGTCAGGGTAGCTGTCTCTGAGAGTAGACAAACTGGCGTCATTACTTCCTGTTGTGCAATTCCTTTTGGGAAGGGGGAACAAAGCTGAATTTTTGTCATTCGAATGCATTTAATCGTTATTGAAGGACGTGCATTTTCTCCTGGTTTTAAAAAGCAGTATGGATTATGCAAAGTGTATGTTAAATAATACTGTGTACTTGTGTAAACCATCTAAACAGTTTCTGCTGCATTTGTGGACAATTTACTTTAAAGTCTCAAAGGCGACATTTCACACCATTGATTAGAAAATCGTATGCACTTTATTTGCAGTGCAAAATGGGTGATGAAGATAAATCTTGGGCACCTCACATTTGTTGTAATTCATGTGTAACTTTATTGACTAGCTGGTTTAAGGGATCACATCAAATGCCATTTGCGGTACCAATGGTTTGGAGAGAACCGAAAAACCACTCAATAGACTGTTACTTTGCATCACTAAGATATCTGAAATTACAGCTAAGACCAAAGACACGATTCAGTATCCCAGTATTCCTTCGACCATAAAACCTGTTTCTCGTTGTCCAGATCTTTCTGTTCCGGTACCTCCACAGTCATGAAGTTTAGATGATAGTGATACTGACGAAATAAATCCTCACAGTGAAGAAGATAGTGAAGTACAATAAGGCCCTGATTTCTAGGAAAATCCTGTGCCTCACCTTATAAGTCAGGAAGAATTAAATGATCTGGTTCATGACCTTCATTTAGCAAATGCCAAAATATTGACTTCAAGATTGAAGGGATGGAATCTTTTACAACCAAGTACTAAAGTATGTACTTTTGGTCGACAACAGCAAGAGTTTGAACACTTATTTTCGAAGAGTGGTGATCTTGTGTATTGCAATGATATGGACTTATTGTTTGAAGCCTTAGGACAGCACCACAACCCTGAAGAATGGAGTCTTTTTATAGATTCCTCAAAAATAAGCTCACGGTGGTCGTTAAACCTCACAAAAAAAAAAAGCTTAAATGCTGTCCTTCTTCATAACAGAAACGTGTATCCGTCAGTACCTTTTGCTTCAAAGTATAGTATACAAAAAACACTCGAATATTTGTGGCAATCTAAAGTGATAGCTTTACTCCTTGGTCTACAACTTGGATACACAAAATACTGCTGCTTCCTCTGTGAATGGAACAGTAGGGACAGGAATTCTCATTACATTATTAAAAGACCTGGCCTGAAAGAGAGTCCTTAATTCCAGGTAATAAGAATGTTGTTGCTGAGCCTTTAGTAAGTCCTCAGAATGTGTACTTACCACCGCTTAACATCAAACTGGGTTTGATAAAAAATTTGTAAAGGCACTGATTAAAGATGGAGAAGCCTTTTGTTTTCTAAAAACAAGTTCCCCAAAATATCTGAAGCCAAATTGAACAAGGCATTTTTATTGGCCCACAAATAGGGGAATTTATGCGTGATATTGCATTTAAAGGCACTTTGAATGAGACTGAAGCTGCTGCATGGAAGTACTTTGAAGATGTGGTACTGAACTTTTTAGGTACCCTGAAGGCAGAAAATTATAAAAAGAACTTGTTACCGAGCTTTTAGAAAACTGTAATGCCATGGGATGCAATATGTCCCTTAAAATACATTTCCTTTACTCACATCTGGTCTTCTCCGCACATAACTGAGGAGCTGTAAACGATGAGCACGGAGAACGTTTTCAACAAGAAATATGTGCTATAGAAAACTGCTATAAAGGAAAATGGAGCCCTAAAATGCTAGCTGATTACTGTTGGACTCTAAAAAGGATGTAGCACAACCAAAGTGCAGAAGAAAGTCTAAAGTAATAACTTTTTAGGGTAAGTGTAATTAATTGCTTGTAATGAAATATACATGCCAAAATGGAGGCTTATTGTACACTGAAACAACAGGTTACTCCAGAACTATGCCCGATAGCACAATTTAGCAAACAGATTTGTAATCAGCATTACAAATACTGTATGATTTGGCATAAGCATTCTTTGTAACAAACAAAAAGATTATTTTTGTTGTTCAGTGGAAGTTGCCAAGAACAAAACTTTTAATTAGAGTTTTTTCTTGCAGTATTATGAGTTCGCAATAGCTACTCAGCAGGAGAAAAAAATAAATAAAATTAAATATGATAGAAAGAAATGCTCTCTTCACATAATTTAGAGTTTAAACAATTTCAAATCTCTGGGATAAAAAGTATCCGAAAAGAGAATTGTTTAAATTGAAAAATTTGTAGATCAGTAAAGAGTTTTGTTTAATTGAAAATTTATTTAGCTCATTAAATCTGGTTATATTATTTTCTGAAATACTTTACAATATATACATGCTATTATAAAAACAAAAAATAATAAATATTACTGGTTATATATATAAAAAAACATGAATGTAACTGATATAAACAAAGGAACGCCTTTAGTAAACAACTAGATGTGACAGATTCTTGCCGTACAACGCTCAACTTCAAATGTCACATGGTTAACTTACGGTTTTCCAGTCTATGTATCTTAAAGGTCTTTGATGATAAATAGCTATTCAAACATTTTTTTCGTTTTTAATGGCCCGAATTCTGTTGATACTAAATTCAAGTCTTCCAAGAAATTTTCATTAGCTGATGGAATGTTCTCTCTAACCAAGTGGTGTGAAGAGTTAATCTCTAACCATTTATCCAAGATGGGGACTGGGTGAGGCATGGCTGGTGTGCTTGTCTTAAATCACTGGCTCTCTCCCTTTCCCGCAGCCAGTGGCCCTAAATTAGGGACGGGCGACTGCTTACAGCCCATTGAGTTGCTCACAGTGATAGTTAAACCTCCAATCAAAAATACTAAAAAAACGATGCCCTGTCATCTCTCAGTCTCATATCTCTGTTACTCACCTGACCTTTAATAACTGGGCTGAGGTGCTGACTTCTAATCATTCGTCCAAATGTGGCATGGATCGTGTGCTTGTATTACGACTCCAACTCTCTCTCTCTTCATTGTTACCAGTAGCTCTAAATTAGAAGCAAGAGTCTGCTTATAGCCCTTGTAGTTACTCATGATGGACATCATACGTACATACATACATATCACTAAGCTGTTCTCTGAGAGTCAGAGATTAGCTCTACAAAGAAATATAAACTACCAGATAAATTTTCAACTGATTATTTACTTACTGTTGCCGTAACAAACTTCTCCGTTTACAGCGATCTTGACACACAGCGTACGTAAGATCTTCTATACTTCATACTCAATTATTTTATCATGCAGACACCCCTGAATCTTATTCTCCCATAACTTCCTATGGGTTTCCTTTCCTGCCAATTAGGCTGAAAAAAATTCTTAGTAAGCATCTCATCACTTGTTCTTTCAACATGGCCAAAGCATATTAGTCTCCACCTGGCTAACAACATTTTGCTTCACATTACACAACTGCAACACATCTTCATTCCTCACACGATCAGAACGTGTCTTGTCTCATGCTGGACGTTAAACCAAAATGACAAAACAAAATAGGTGTGGCTGGAGGGTCGTCTTTATCAATCATTTTAGCAATGGGATCAGCGACCAATTTTTCCGCTTAGTAGACTGCTTTAGTATATGGTCAAAATTGGCAGGACCGGCTGCCCCAATTCTGAACTATTTGTTCATGCTATCGATTGGAAGCTCAAAATACATGTGTATTATTAATACAAAGGTTATGTGCGAATTTCCTGAAATAGTGTGCAAAAAAAATTGCAGGCAAAGTCCTTTTGCGTAAAAAGATATTGCTCTTTGTTTAACGACCCCCATTACCACCTAAGGCCATGGCTGTCTCTAATTTAGGGCCATAAGTTAAAAGGGGTGATTCAGGCCTGTAGCTAGACGGAGAAGTTTGGAGGGTGGCTGATGATGAGGTTGGGCAAAAGCTGTAAAAGAGATTGTGCACTGGACTGTAGTGCGAATTACTAGGACAGGCAAAAGAAATGCTCTGGCTGGACTTCTGTCTAATAACCTGAGTTCAACCTGGATGAGACTTCTTGCTGTGTGTGTGTGTGTGTGTGTGCGTGTGTGCGTGCGCGCGCGCGCTTACATTTCTGGTTCTGTTTTTTTGTTTTTGTTTTATTATTTATTGGATGAGTAACGACCACCGTTAGCAACTCAATGGGCTATAAGCTGTCGCCGGTCCCTAATTTAGGGCCACTGGTTCCAGGGAAAGGACAAAGCCAGTGCCGTAAGACAAACACAACATGCATGCCTCACTGGGATTCGAACCAGAACCCTTCCGGACGAATGATCAGAAGTCATCGCTTAGACCACTATGCCACAGGGGGAGGGGGCCTGGTATTTTACTAGACCAGTGGCCCTACATTAGGGGTGGATGTCTATTTTTATTTTATTTTTGATCAAGGGTTGAGCAACTCAATGTGTTATAAGATGTGTCTCGTTCCTGATTTCGGCCACTGGTTCCTGTGAAGGGAGATACCCAGTGCCATAAGACACAACATCCATTCCTCATTGGGATTCGAATCCAGAACCATCTCGGACAAATGGTAAGAAGCCAGAACTTGCACCACTGCGGTGCATCAATTTTCAGCCTTACTTTCTGGAGATGCCCTGGTCTGTTAACCATGAAGCCGGAAAGGTGAGAATTTTGATTGTTAACATGATATTCGTGCAGTTTCAAATGTGTGTATTTTTTAATTGCATGGTTTTGGGTTGCAGAAAGTGTGTTAATATCAAACCGGAATGAATTATGCGTAATACATGCGTGAAGTTTTCAATATTAACGTTTTGTTTTGAATTCGCACTAACATTCATGTAATTCAATTTAAAATTAAAATTAAAATTAGAAACATTTGTCGATGAAAGAATGCGATTCGGCCAACAGAAAATGCATTGCAATAAATAGCCTTAAAAACCACCAATCCCCCTTCCCCCTCATTAATGGCCGTCGCTCACTGTTATAGGCTTCACGGTAAGTAGTACTGCTTCATTGGCAAGGGCATTCAATAGTCTAAGCTTTAGCTTCTGACCATCCATCCGTGATGGGTTCGAATCCCGTGAGGCTTGGGTGTTGTGTTTGTATTACGACACTGGCTCTCTCATCGCTGGCCCTGAATTACAGACGGGCGACTGCTAAATAGCCCATCGAGTTGCTCACAGTGGTCATTAAACACTCAAACCAAAATAATGCAACACAAGTTTGTTTTTGTTTTTCTTGTTTTGTTTTGCCACCCTGAGAATCATACTGCTTCTAGTGGGCTATTAATTGTAGATCCTTGGCTATTTCATGCTGAATCCGCAAAAATATGGGCCACTACCGTTCATCCACTAATACGAACCAAATCTGACTACATGAGCCGGTTTAATAAAGTAATGAAACCTGCTGCATCCTGACTGCTCTACTCAGATCTGCATCAGTTTTTTACGCCGTTTGTATCACAGCATTGTGAAAGCGCTAAGAAATCCGTAGTAAATAGTTTACTGAGAAGTCAAATCATCCGTCACGAATTTCGTATATCTTACAGAGACACTTTGCTGAGTTGTAAATGTCCCTTTAGTTTTTAGCATTATTATTTAAAATAAAATGCACTCTGCTAAAAGCAAATGTAGGATAAGAGCTAGAAAATTGGGATAAAGTATTAGCTGTTAGGAGGCTGAAGACACCAGACACGCACACAAACAAGCAAAAGCATTGGTGCCAGGGACACCCCAAGCGGGAGTTCAAGGAATGTGCAGCACTTGGGCGCCAGCTTCCAAGGGGCGGCAGGAAGCCCCAATCAAATTTTACGGTTAATAAATTAATATCACAGAGACATGGAAGAAGTTGAGAAACCCTTTTACTGTGAAAAATCGTAATGTTACTTGGCACGTTTATTTTTTAGTAAAAGTGTTTCGTTATTCACTCAGTCGACGGAACATTATAAATAAGGGTCATAGGCAGTGGCGGCTCGTGGGTTCAAAAATAGGGTGTTGCACATATATCGTTTTCCTTAGAAACACTACTCGAGAGCACTGGTTTTTTTTTTTGGTTTTTTTTTTGGTGATGGTGTGCTTGGAGGGGGAGGATGCTGCGCAGGAGGAGTTTAACATTATTAAAAGCAACATAATGTAGCAACAAGATGCTTTCTACATAATTACCATATTCCAAAATTTCAAATTACGTAATAACAATTAATGGATAAGAACATGAAATCAGTTCTTACCATAAGTTATTTGAAGAGAAAGTCCATCCTTCTTTCTGCGTACTGAATTTGTCAATAACTCTGGTTGAAGTCGGGAATATCTATGATAAGATCCTTTTCAATAGAAAGCATGGCCAAGGCTGACAACCTTTCCTGTGTCATTGAGTTCCTCAAAAATGTTTTTATTCGTTTTAAAGTGGAAAGACACCATTCTGCTTCAGCTGATGTCATAGGAATTGTTAGGATAAGTTTCAGTAACGTGTAACATTCACTAAATGTTTTTCCTGAATTGTTCTTCATGAGGAACTCGCAGAAGCTAACACCCCCTGAAAGTGAACTGAACTCTTCTGCACAGTAGATGGACAAAAGTTCATGGCGGAGTTTCATTTTTAGTATAAATGGATACACAGCACACACTGTTTTCAATGTCTCCGCTGGGAATTTAGTGGCATAATGAGGGAACATTTGTGGTAAAAATAACAAAGCTGCAATTAGATGCCCTGTGGAAGTAAATCTTTCCTTAGCCTGAGAAATAATGACATCACAGATTTCTTTTTCTTCTCTCATCCACTCGAAGTGGTCAGTTTTCCGTTTTTTAAAATAAGCAGATGTACCTTGTGTTGTCGCACTCTCATCAACATCAGTTTATTCCCTAATTGTCACTGCATTTGTCTCAAACACAGTAATATCTTTCTTTGCTGTAGAGGGATCAAGGTCACTTTTCTGAAGTTGACCGAACAAAATTTCTACAGGAGGCATGATTTTAGCGAAAAATGAAAGCCAGAAGCTGTTACTTGTAGGAACCTTTAAATGACCATTAGCCTGGCAAATAGTACTTTCACTTTTAATGTCATTAGACTTAAGAATGATCTTCAGGGATTCAATAATATCTCTTTTTTATCAAAAACCGTATTGACACTGCGTGAGAGAAAATTCCATCTTGTAGGGGAAGCTCAGGGTAAACGTTTTTTCACAACCTGATCAAGTACTGCAGTTCGTTGTGGACTATTTGAAAAAAACGTACAGATGCCTTGCAAACTAAAGGGAAAAAATCGTATATTTCTATTTAGAGAAGCAGCTTTCATCATAACTAAATTTATTTGATGAGCATAGCAATGTATGTATTCAGCAGCTGGATAAGATTCCTTCACAACTGCTTGCACGCCGTGGGAAGAACAGGCCATAACAAATGCTCCTTCGTACGTTTGCGCAATTAATTTTTTGTGATTTTCATTAATTTTATGTTTCTTTAGCTCTTCTAGTAAACAAGAAGCCAAGGTTTGTGCGTCATGTTGTGAAGAAGAAATAAAATCCCAAAACCTTTCAACTGGTTTTCCTTTTACCACATAACGGTAAACAATGGACATTTGAAATGTCACTTGTTTCATCTGCAATGGTGGCTAAAAACTGTGCTTCTTTAATTTCTTTTGTTATTTCATCATGACACACTTCTAACATTATTTGCAAAATTTCATTTTGAATTGTTTTCGATGTTCCTTTAAAGACAGTTGCCTTTTCTAAATGAGTTTTTAATGCAGCATCTTGTTCCGAACAAAAATTAACCAAACCTTTAAATATTCCAGGGTTCGATGATGTTTCAGTTTCATCATGACCTCTCAATGCTAACTCGAAAACGCCGCAAAACCTAACACTATTTAAATGGACGATGTCATCGCTCTATCCACGTTATTTTATAAACAACGCATAGCAACTGAAAAATTGTGTTGCGACACCGCTGGGATCGAACCCCAGAACTCTCGATAACTAGTCGAGTCCATTTACATTATCTCCATGTATTTAATATAAATTAACACAATTTATTAAAATATTTAAAACATATCTGTTATGCCTAACCTTTTTATTGTCCTCTAAAACTTTTCGTCTATATGCTGTGTCTAACGTTCAGCTATATTGACAGCACCAAAAAGTGACAATTTTAAAACCTTTTTAATGTGCTTCTCTGAAGCCTCGTGTTGTTTAATGCGAGTGGTCAAATGATTAATATCTGTCATGCCTGATTTTGTCCATGAATCCTCGACTCCAAACAATAAACATAGGAAACAAATAGGGCAATTTTTGCTCTCATCTACTTTGAACATGGACGTATTGTCGGCGCAATACAGATGGGTCATTCTGTCGTCCAAGTAGTAAGAACCCGAGGGCAACTGGATCAAGGGTGTATGTACCCCGAGCAGGAGTCTAAAAATGCAGTCGCCCAGGGCGACCAAGAAATTTGTCCGGGCCACAACGGAAAACATGTACTGTAAGTTTCGTCGTATAATCCGCTGATAAACGCCGATTTAAAAAAATAAAACGTTTTTGCGGCCGTTTGATTTAAAAGAAAACAAAAAAGCGCAGAGTAATTGTGCAGGAGAGGGCTTGAAATTGGGAAAGCAACTAACTTGGAAAAATTATCCTCAGTTCAGGAGTTTGTGCGGAGAGGGGAGGAGCGTCGTAATGAAAGACCGCGAAATTTGTTGGGAGAGACGGCGGGAGTTATTTTGTCTGTATTGTTGGGAAAGACAAAACGCTGACTGTGTTTGTGCCCTCTCTTCGTCAATCGGCCAATAAAAATGTACGCACAGCGCTCGCTGCACGAACCTACACATGCATGCATCATTTCAAGGTTTCATGTTCTGGATCTCGTGTGCGCTGTGCCTTGTACTTTAGTTCTTCCTTCGCCGTTTTGACCAAAGTCTTTGCTGCTGATATTTTCCTTCATTGCTATTTATGATGTCTTCGAAAAGGAAACGTTTCAGTTACACTGCCGAATTTAAAGTGGGGGCACAGCCGAGGATATGATCGCGTCACTACGCGACAGTTTTCAAAATTGGTCAGAAAACTAGCGCGCAGTGACACGCGAAAAGCCACGGTCTAAAACATAAACAAACCCGTCTGTAAACTCCGCGGGAGAAATTGCGGAAGTCTAGCTATATATATATATTTTTTTATTATTATTATTATTATACCTGTGTGTAAACAGACTCCCATACTTTGAAAGCAGGATTTCTTCTAAAAACTTTCGACTTACACGCGGGTATACGTATACGGTATTTTTATGAATTGTTCTGTATCAGCGTTTCATCATTGTAATGCATTTGGAGCTGCTGCATCGGCGTGATTAAATTTTGTGCTCTATGGATGCCACGCCACTAAGCTTCTTTTGTGTCTAAAGATAAAAGTATATTAAAAATAGTTTCCTTTAAAAATGAATTTCTTTATTTAATAAGATCGTTTTTTGTTTTTGTTTTATTTATTCGGACTCCGGGGTCTTTATGTGGCCGGCTTTTCTGTCGAAAATTAAGCTTCTGGATCAACATTTATGATGTGCGGATTATACGGCGATTTTTTTTTATTTATTTATTTTTTACTGAATGTCACAATCTGCGAATTATACGAAGGTAAAAGAAAAAATGTGCGAATGCCAGGTTCTGAGGATAAACGACGAAAATTACGATAATTCAAGAATTTGCGAGCCCCCAGACAAAAAAAAATGTGTACCGTTTTTGTTTGTTTTTTTGCCAGGGAAAGATAAGCTGAGAGTAGAACATTCTTTTTGACAGTAGTGTACATGACTTTGATATTATATATACACCCCCGCGGGCCAGTTTCTGGCCACCAGATTTCAGAATATTTTTTTACCCCTGACACTACCATCGACGGATGTACCAATGCCCAGAGAGCAAGCCACACGCCATTGATAGCCGGGATTGACGTCCAGCTCTTACAGACCGATGGCTTCGTAACGGCGTCACAAATCACATCCACGTTAAATGTCGGAGGTCCAAGCAGTGTCAGAGAGCACTAATCACATTACGTTAAATGTGGAGGTCCAAGCAGTGTTGTACCGCTGTTGACTGCTCGTCATCGGAAATCATGCCTCGTTTGGTGCCGGGAGCATCAAAACTGGATCTCTGCAGAGTGGCGCCACGTCGTTTGGTCTGGTGAATCCCTTTCTCGGCTGCTCCGAGTTGACGGGAGGGTGGCGATGTGGCGTCAATAGCAGAAGGTCGTGGCCCCAACGTGCTAAATCTGTCGGTAGTAGCTCTCTGATGGTTTAAGAAGCCTCATGCGACAAATTAGCTCCCTGGGGCCGCGAGTAGCCTAGTGGGCAACGCTTCGTGACTGCCACGGAAAGGACCTCAGGTACGAACGCTCGATCCACTAAATATCCGCCGTGCGTCGGATGGGCACGTTAAGCCGTCGGACCCAGGGTACTGGCCCCCGGTAATAAATAAGGGCGTTTTCCTCACCCTTTCTACTTCGCTTCCGTGTCACTTTGCTAACGGGCACTCTAGCCCAAATCTCCTAGTTTCCTATTTCTAAGGGTTTAAGACCTGGGGTCAGACACTCCCTTCCTAAAATCCTCTACATATGATCATCAAATTAGCTCTCTCGGTGTGTCTGGAGAGTTCCTCAACACTTGCTGGCTGATCACCTACACGCTTTCATAGCCTTTGCACATCCTGCGGTCATTCGTCCGTAAGGGGTCCGGGTTCGAATCCCAGGCGGGCATGGATGTTGTGTTTGTCTTGCGGCGCTGGCTCTCTCCCTTCCCTGGAACTAGCGACCCTAAATTAGGGACGGGCGACTGCTTATAGCCCATTGAGTTGCTCACGGTGGTCGTTAAACCTCCAATCCAAAAAAAAAAAACATCCTGCGGCCAATGGTCTGTTTCAGAAAGACAATTCTCCGCAACCACCCAGGCATGGCTCGAGCGACACTAATCTAAGTTTGGAACCATCCATCGGCCCCTAACGTCCGCGGACTTAAAACGCGTGTAAGCTCTCTGCGTGCCGTGGAGCGGAGCATGAGATCCATGGATCATTGACTGATGGAGCTGTGGACAATAATGCAAAAGGCATGGCTGGCATTACCTCCAGAAACTTACCGGGATCTTGAATAGTCTATGTCTCGGCGTGTACATGCTGTTATTTGCTCTAGAGGAAGACCAACAAGCTATTAGGTATACACTGAAGTGCCAAAATAACTGGGATACCTCTTAATACCACGTAGGTGCTCCTCGTGCCTAGACAACGGTATCAGCGCAACGGGGCATGGATTCCCCGAGCTCTCTGTAGTACTGTGGAGATGCTTCCTGAAGAGTGTCCCAGAATTCCGTAATATTCGGTGGTGAATGATTCTTACTATTGACAACATGTTGAACCGCATTTTAAATGTGATCGATGGCGTTTAAATTTGGTAAAGGAGTGAGCCAAGTCAGATGCCAAACCTCGTGGAATGTTTCTCAGTTCTTCCAGCCATCATCGGACGTCGCTGGATGTGTGCAGTGGCGCATCTTCGTGTTGAAAGAGCTTTCAGAGTGGTTGCAAGACATGAACGAGTGCAAAGGATCCCAAGGATGGTTACGTAGAAACCAGCGGTCTCCAGACTTATGAGGGCCCTAATACGCTTCAGCGGAAAACACTCCATAATATAACAGCCATCGCCGGCCTGCACTGTCTCATGCAGGCATGCTGGATCTATTTCCCTGTGGGGTTGACGCCACACCCGCAGTCGGGCATCTGTTCAAAACAGTCGGTACGGCGATTCCTCAGACCAGGCTACATTCTTCCAATCGACTTGCGTCCAATGGCGGTTTTGTCAATCCCAGGCGAGACGCACATCTTTGTGTTGTCAGAGCAGTAATGGCACCCGGTTGTGCCGTCGGAAATTCTTAGAACATGAGGAATACTCTGCTGTCCTAACGCTGATGCTACCACTGACCCCAAGATTGAATAGCGCTGTGATTTGTAATAATATTTTACGCCAGGCAGATATTACGATGCATGCCAGACGCCGCTGTCCACGATCGTACAGGGATTTTTTTATAGCTACACCGTTTTTAAGGAAGCCTGGCTGTCAGAGGAAAACCTTAATATCTTCAGTGTTTTTGCTGATATTGTTGACCGCTGCCCAGAGACGGCCCCAAAAAATTTTCAAAGGGGGAGGGGATGCTCTAGGGTGGGCGCTCCAAAATTCTGGGGGTAGGGAATTATGCTTTATATATATACACATATATACAGTATATCATTGTCAACCATTATCAGTCCACTGCTGCACGAAGGCTCCCCAAGTTTCCTCCACAACGGTCTGTCTTGTGCCAGTCTCCTCCATGTTACTCCCACATACTTTCGAATTTCATCCACCCATCTCCCATGTGGTCTTCTTCTGGGTCTTTTCCTGTCCCTTGGAATCCAATCTAAAATTTCGGCTGTCCATCGATGGTCTGTCCTTCTGGCAGTATGTCCAGCCCATTGCCATTTCAGGTATTTAACTCTGATCATGATGTTTTCCACTCTTGTCATTTTTCGGATCCACAAGTTCCTCTTCTTATCTCTCCTGGTTACACCAAGCATGCACCTCTCCATGTTTTTCTTTGAGTTGTCTGCAGCCTTTGTATGTCTCTTTTAGTTAAGGTCCTCGTCTCTGCACCATACGTAAGCACTGGAAGGATGCATTGATCTTACACTTTTCTTTTAAGACATAATGGCATATTGCTCTTGAAAATTATGCTTTTTCTTCCAAAAACTATCCAGGCAAGTTTTGCACGCCGATTAATTTATTCATTATTAAAGTCAAGAATTAAAAAAAAAACCCGTCGTTTGCCTAAACAAAGCTTTTCCTTGGCTTCCGCTGCATATGCAGCACTTTGAAGTGTGCCAACTGATGAATCTGCCCTTCTTGATATCATTTTCTTATAAGAGGTACACGACTCCAAGTAAGTTTTGTGGGTCAAGCTGTTTTTGGTGTTTTTTAAAACCCGAATCCTTTTCAAGTGCTTTTTTCCTATTGTTGTAACCTCGCTGAGCGAAGGTGACCTCATGTTTTTCGTCGTCCGATGAAAGCATTTTACACGGAAAACAAAAAGCGGAATCTCTCTTTATACCATATGCAAGCCATGGAAACATGTTATACTAATATGTATGGAAGCTTCTTTGTTCTTTTCCGTATTTTTTTGTGGGAACTGTTTTAATATAGGCTGTTTGGGTTGATCCGAAACTGAAGTTGCTATATCAAGCTCTCCGAGTTCAACATTTTTTGTCTTGCGACCATGTGGTCCTTCCAATGTTTTATTTTCATAAACATTGCGTTCATAAAAAATTTCCAATGAATCACTACAAGCACTTAAAGAATCCGCGTTGATTCCTAATGATTCACTACACGCTGTTGATGAAGTTGAAGCCGTGTGACAACCATTATCCGCTTTGTAGGCACTATAGCATAATTTCCTTTCTTCTTCTGATTTACACTTGTTCGAAAAAGTCATGGATTGATTGTTTTGCGGACATGTTATTTCAAACTTTGGTTTGCGAAGAAATACCTCACTTTCATGTATCACGCACAATACGTGCAAAAAAATAAATCAAGCAGGAAATTTTGGATTTTCCACCAGAACGAAAAAGAAAACGAGTGTAACTACTAATTAGCCAGGAGAAATTTCGCTGAAAATTTGTTTGAGTTGGGGCCCATCATGAAACATGGGTAGTGTATTCTTGAGGTGACGATGTCTCCGTTCTTGAATTCAGCGACACTGATTTCTAGGGAAATATATAGAATTTTTGTCGGGGTATCAACAACAAATGAAAGCTTTTGAAATCTACCAGAACAAAATCAAAGTTAATAAGCGGGTTCGAATCCCGGTGAGGCATGGATGTTGTGTATGTCTTACGGCACTGGCTCTCTCCCTTCCCTGGAACCAGTGACCCTAAATTAGGGACGGGCGACTACTTATAGCCCATTGAGTTGCTCACGGTGGTCGTTAAACCTCCAATCAAAAAAAAAAAAAGTTAATAAGAAATAGAAAAAAATTTAAAGAATTCTTTTAAAAAGTAGTTTGATGAATTTTTATTAAATCAAGGCACTTTTTTTCTTGTGTAAGTCGCATTTTAAACAAAAACTTTAATAAATGAAACATTTCCGAGCGGGGAGGGGGGGGGGTCCTTCTAAATATGCTCCTGCTGGTTTCTCCGTGGAACCAGTGTCTCCAAACTCAGAGACTACTACTGCTTATAGCCCTATGATTTGCTTACAGCGGTTGCTAACTCTGAAAAGAAAAATAAAGCACATAACAGTAATTAAAAGGATTAGAAAAATTAAATACTAAGATCGGCGTAGGAGGAAGATGGAAATATACGTAGCCGCCCCGGTGGCGCAGTGGTCTAAGCGATGGCCTCTGATCATTCGTCCGAACGGGGTCCGGGTTCGAATCCCGGTGAGGCATGGATGTTGTGTTTGTCTTACGGCACTGGTTCTCTCCCTTCCCTGGAACCAGTGACCCTAAATTAGGGACGGGCGACTGCTTATAGCCCATTGAGTTGCTCACGGTGGTCGTTAAACCTTCAATAAAAAAAAAAATATATATATACGTAAGGAGTGGTAAACATCAAGTTTAGATCAAACTAAAGAATTGTGGTTTATAGCTTCAAACGAGACTAAAAATGTTGGTTTCGGCGCAGTTGTCTAAGCGTCGGCTTATGAACATTCGTTCGAGGTAGGTCCGAGTTCAAATCTTGGTAAAACACGGATATTGTGTTTGTCTAACGGCACCGGTTCTCTCTCTTCTCCGAAACCCGTGGCCCTTAATTAGGGATGGGCGACTGCTTATACTAGCCTGTTGAATTGCTCACGGTGGTCGTTAGATCTCCAATCAAAAGAAATGCTGGTGAAAGGATAACAGCATGGATGAAATGCTGAAATATTATTTTCTTTTTAGTTGGAAGTTTAACGACCACGGTGAGCAACTCAATGGGCTATAATTACTAGCCCTTCCCGAATTTAGGGCCACTGGTTACAGGGAAGGAAGAGAGCCAGCTCTGTAAGACAAACAACATCAATGCCTCACGGGTTTCGAACTCGGACCAATTTCGGAGGAATGGTCATAAGACATCGCTCAGAACACTG
This sequence comes from Macrothele yani, assembly GCA_039090855.1. NCBI lineage: Eukaryota > Metazoa > Arthropoda > Arachnida > Araneae > Macrothelidae > Macrothele > Macrothele yani. The sequence goes on from CM077006.1 coordinate 40,584,327, forward strand.
CGCCACCGAGGTGGCTGAAATATTCATGAACTAAATAAGTAAAACTACTACAATGTATATAAGAAAAGGAAGAAGGATAAGGGCGCAGTTGTCTAAGTGATGGCTTCTCACCATTCGTACGAATTCAAATTCCAGTGACGCTTAGATGTTGTGTTTGTCTTACGGCGCTAGCTCTCTCCCTTCCCTGGAACCAGTAGCTTTAAATTTGGGACGGCGACTGCTTACAGCCCACTGTGGTCTTTTTACCTCCAATCAAAAAAAAAAAGATTAAGTAAAGTGTAAATGCTTGATGAACCATTGAGCTCCTAGCAGCCAGCCAACAGTAAATACATAAGAGAATGTGAAGGTGCTTTGAATTTTGATATGAGCGAAAAAAACTTTCACTGTGAATTTAGGTTAGACACTTTTCATCGTGGGGAAGGCAAGCCCACTACAACATCCTCACTATACTGTGGCATTAATAATGCGACAACAGACTGTCAGCAATAAATTCGAAAAAGGTGAGCATCACAGCATTGTCAGAAATAATATACACTAAAACATCGAAGCAGTATCCAGAAAAAACGCAATCTGTGTCAAAAGCTTTCAGAGTGCGGTGCCATTGGTAGAGTGATCTGAACTGCCGATCCTGAGGAACTGTTCGTGGTGGATCTGTTTTGGGTCCTGAGTACGGCTTGAACAAGATCTTGGTGAAATCTTCGAAGCCACACTCGGGACCTCCAAGGTCTTTGGGCTTGGATCATTTATCCAAGCACTTTCTCCTGCAAGGTCTTTGTGTTTCGATGATATGTTAATAGGAAGACTCTGGCTCTGTTTTTTCATGAAAGAAGTGGTCCTAAATTAGGGATGGGCGATTGCTTATATTCGTAGGGCTAATAGTTTATCATTGTTGTCGTTAAACACGAAAATTGAAATTATAGCGTAATGTGCATGTGAAAATACAAGTTTATCCGCAACGAGGATCGAATCCGTGTCACCTCACTCCGGAGTAAGTCTTTCTCCCAACTGAGCAGCGTGGACGGAATGTCTCGTGCAGATTTTTTTGTCGTCTTAACACATGTCTTCGCCTCTGTAGTACATCACATCATCTCCCTCTTAATTTTTTGTCTTTGAAGGGAAGTAGGAAATTTTTCATTAATTTTAAACGATGTGTGGAACAAACACCACACAGTTTTCGAAGAACCCAACGGCTACTGGATCCATTTTCCACAATCGAACGCCAATGTGAAAAAACAAGTTTGTCCGCGACGGCATCGAATTCGTGTCACCTGACTTCGGAGTAAGTAGCTCTCCCAACTGAGCTACGCGGATAGAATTTCTCGCTGCAGTTTTGTTTGTCGTCTTGACACATGTTTTCACCTCTGTAGTACGTTACATGCATTTGCTACAGATATCTTTCTTTCTTTCTTTATTGGAGTTTTAACGACCACCGTGAGCAACTCAATGGGCTATAAGCAGTCGCCCGTCCCTAATTTAGGGTCACTGGTTCCAGGGAAGGAAGAGAACCAGTGCCGTAAGACAAACACAACATCCATGCCTCACCGGGATTCGAACCCGGACCCCGTTCGGACGAATGATCAGAGGCCAGCGCCTTAGACCACTGCGCCACCGGGGCGGCCTACAGATATCTTCTGATATTTTTAATATATATGACTTTATTTTGAACTTAGTTCAGAGTTAAATTTTCGGAATCCGAGAATGAAGTAACATTTTTTTTAGTATCGAAGTTTATCGATCATTCTGAACAACCAATTAGCAACTCAAACGACTACAATGCAGTTGTCTATCATTGGTTTTTGGGTCACTGGTTCTAAGGTGGGGAGAGAACAAGGAGGTGCCGCCCCGGTGGCACAGTAGTCTAAGCGATGGTCTCTGATCATTCGTCCGAACGGGGTCCGGGTTCGAAACCCGGTGAGACATGGATGTTGTGTTTGTCTTACGGCACTGGCTCTCTCCCTTCCCTGGAACCAGTGACCCTAAATCAGGGACGGGCGACTGCTTATAGCCCTTTGAGTTGCTCACGGCGGTCGTTAAACCTTCAATAAAAAAAAAGAACAAGATGGTTAGAATAATACTTCTGGAAGCGATGGCCACTGATCATTCGTCCGAACGGGGTCCGTGTTCGAATCCCGGTGAGGCATGGATGTTGTGTTTGTCTTACGGCATTGGCTCTCTCCCTTCCCTGTAACCAGTGACCCTAAATTAGAGACGGGCGACTGCTTATAGCCCATTGAGTTGCTCACGGTGGTCGTTAAACCTCCAATAAAAAAAGTACTTCTGGAGATGCCATGAGTCTCTTAACCGTGAAGTCGCCATTTGTGGGAATTTGACGTTGTTCACATAACACCTATGCAATTTCAACGGGTGTATTTTAGATTTTCGTGAATTTTGGTTGAAGAAACAGTGTTAATATCAAACCGGAATGAATTATGCTTCATAGACGAGTAAAATTTTTAACTTTAATGATATATATTTTTTGGATTCGCATTAATGTTCGCTTATCTCAATTTAAAATAATAATGGGAAGGCGCTTCAAAATAATTAAAATTTTTATAAATTTAGCATTTTCTCCCACATAGGAAGCAAGTTATGATGCAAAATTCAAAACATTTGCGACGGCTTCTTCTTTTTTTTTTTTTTTTTTTTGTGATTGGAGGTTCAACGACTACCGTGAGCAAGTCAATGGGCTATAAGCAGTCGCCCGTCCCTAATTTAGGGTCACTGGCTCCTGGGAAGGGAGAGAGCCAGTGCTGTAAGACAAACACAACATCCATGCCTCGCCGGGATTCGAACCCGGTCCTCTTTCGGACGAATGATCAGAGGCCATCGCCTTAGACCACTGCGACACAGGGGCGGCTGCGACGGTTTCACGCAAAGTTGTAATGCTCCATTAACAACGGCATCTCCAGATATCTTATTGTAACCATCTTCGGTAGAGAAGGCCGACATCTTAAGACAAGTATACAATGACACTAACACTAACCCTTACGACCTAGGTCCTTTGCCTCATTTGGGATTCGAACTGGAACCCATCTCGGAAGAATGGTCAGAAACGAGCACATAGAGTCACAGACCTAGATGATGTAATAAGGCTAATGGGTGTCGTTCCTCCCAAACTGAGAAATACGGACGCCATAGTGCTCTGGTTCTCAACAGACGGCGCGCAAAGTGTGTCAGTCCCAAATCCAATAATATTGGTTTTGGTCAATCCTGTACGCGGTAAAAAACTTTACCCAAAAGAAAAATAGAAAATCCACAGGCGAAAAAAAATAATTTTTTTTGTCAATATTTGCAATATAGAATAGTATAAATGTTTTTGTTGACTACATTCCGTACTCCAAATTTTAAACGAGGCATGGATGTTGTGTTTGTCTTAAGACACTGACGGTTTCCCTTCCCTGGAGCCAGTTGCTCTAAATTAAGCTGACCAGACGTCCCCAATTATTGTGGACAGCCCTCGAATTCAGTTTACTCCCCCAAAAACATCCGGAACCTTTGGGGACGCAAAGTGTCCTCAAATTTTAATGTTTGCCAAATGTCCTCGAATTTACACTTCCTCATTAACCCTTTAGATTTCCAATGAAAATTGTTCTTAAAAGTAGTTTTCGTTGTATTAAGTTTCCAACATTCTTCTTGTGAAAACAACTTTTTGACTTTTTTTCTTCTTTCCGGGTTTAACGACCAGTAAGGACTATAAGCAGTCACCTGTCTCTAATTTGGAGACATTCGTTGAGCAAGTGCTGTAAAACAAACACATCCCATGCCTCATTCGGGACTCGAACCCCATGCCTCATTCGGGACTCGAACCCCATGCCTCATTCGGGACTTGACCATTCGTACAAGTGGGTACCACTTGTACGAATGGTCAGTAGCCAGCACTAGGTCAATGCACCACTTGTGCTGTCAAATTTCGACTGTACTTGTTCTGAGTTTCTCCAAAAACTTTGACAAAGTGAAAAATTCGCCATGCAATTACTATGGTGTGCAGCCTAATTTTAATTCAGCGCATGTACCTCAGGTAAAGCATTTCAGTTTTGCTAATATGTTCTCGCCATCATAGTTCTGCTTTGTCAATACAAATTACCAACATTCTACAAGATATATCCTTTTAAGACACAGATTTTAATGTGTGATGTTACACTTATTGAAGCAATGCAGTTTTGTGACAAAAAGATTTGCATATTTATTTTAAGTACGTATGTGTCTTCAAATGAACTACTGATTTGGGGACGCCACGCCCTTTTGTCCTCAAATTGGTGTCCCGATATCTGGTCACCTTACTCTAAATACATATATTTTTTGATTGGAGGTTTAACGACCACCTTGAGCAACTCAGTGGTCTATAAGCAGTCTCCCGTCCCTAATTTAGGGCCACTTGTTCCAGGGAAAGGAGAGGGCCTGTGCCGTAATAGAAACACAACATCTATGCCTCACTGAGATTCGAATCCGGACCCCTTTTGGACAAATGATCAGAAGTCATCGCTTAGACCACTGCGCCACCTGGGCGGCCCCTAAATTAGGGACGGACGACTGCTGATTTCCTGTTGAGTTGCTCACTGTGGGCGTTAAACCTTCAATAAGAAAAAGATTTCAAGCATATTGCAAAAAGACTTTATTTTCATTAAATTCTTAATGATTAAATTAAAAAAAAATTGTTTGTGAATTGTAATTTAACATTAATACAAATAACGAATTTCTGAAATTTGTTCTATTTTTCTTCATTTCCCAACTATGTAAGGTTCATTCTGTAATTTTTACATCACATTTAATAAATCTTAAAACAACGATCAAGTTCATATGAATATCACATTTACAAAATGAAGTATTCATATTCTCTGGCCCGGTTACAGGAAAAGAAAAATATGGCCACTGGTGAAATGTAATTAAGAATAACTGTTATAGAAGCAAGTGTAACATTATCATCTCGTTGAACATTATTGACTCGTAGTCGAATGGCACTGGTGACCGAATGAAACATAGGTGGTGCGTTTTTTTTACGGCGCTAGTTCTATACTTTTCCGTTAAGCAGTGGCCTCAACTTATTGATGAGCAGCTCCTGACGTAAGATAGTGGGATTATATTAGTAATTCGATTCATTGGAGTAAAAATAGAAGTAAACGTTTCAATGCTTTTACATATCGTCCATTCGCACATCAACCAGATGGCTTTTAATGGAAGTTTGTTTGTTTGTTTTGTTTGTTTGTTTGTTTGGAGGTTTAACGACCACCGTGAGCAACTCAATGGGCTATAAGCAGTCGCCCGTCCCTAATTTAGGGTCACTGGTTCCAGGGAAGGGAGAGAGCCAGTGCCGTAAGACAAACACAACATCCATGCCTCACCGGGATTCGAACCCGGACCCCTTACGGACAAATGATCAGAGGCCAGCGCCTTAGACCACTGCGCCACCGGGGCGGCCTTTTAATGGAAGGTAGGTAGAAAATGAGAATTGCAGTTCTCTGTCAAACTTCTTTGAAAAGGTAGGCAAAAACTGTATTTTCTGTCAACTTTTTCAATTAAAGGTGAAATGGATAGTGCGTTTATGTTACGGCAGTGGCCCTACCAAAGCTGTCTCGATTACTAGTAATCCAGAAGACTTTAACGCTACCACTTCCCTAGGAAAACCAGTGACCTGAAATTTCGGATGGCTGACTGCTTATTGTGTTACCCTCTGTATTCTTCTCCCCCCTTCAGCCCCTGCCCCGCTCTCCGAATATAAAATCATGCAGATAATATATATGACATCAAATACTAACAAAATTGATTGGATGAAAATAAATGTCTATCAAGTTCGGAAGTGGATTTTTGCACAATGTAATTGTACAAATTTAAATACGATATATATATTCTCATAGTACAGTATACTTTTGAAATGGACTGGTTATTATAAATAATGCAGTAAAGTTGTCGTGGTCTAGAGTTATTTGAAACATTTTCGCTTAAGTAATTCATTATTTATATATTTAATTATTAGTTTCACATTTGCCAAAGTAATAACATTTCATCGAGATGAAGTCTCTGGAAAGAGATCGAATGCTTCAATTTCGTTTTTCTCTAATTCTTTTTCTGTATTTTAAAGAGGACTGGCATCGTTTTAAGCCTAAGTCGTTGGCCTCCCGTTTTATAATATTGCCCGTAACCGTGTAACTGTAGGCGGCGGTTTTTTTGAACTACTTATTAACGATAGTATATTTTAATAAAATTTGTGAAATTTTAATATTAAATTTATAAAATGTGCTGAAAAAAGATTCTTCTTCTTCAGCTTTCGGAGAAGTATTAGATTTATCTTCATGAGTAATATGAGAATTCACTTATCGTTGTTGGAACGGGATTGTTGATATGGCAGAACAGATTTAGTATGTGGATTTTATTTTTATGAATTGAAATATTTATTTTGCTGCACTGCACACCGAAATGTTTTTAATTTCTGGATTTTCGTGATGGATATGAGATGAGTATCCTTATCTGATTTAGATAAGACAGATGATTTACTGAAGTTAATAACGAAAAACGTGTTTTCACCTTTAATAACAAAAACCAGGTTTTCATGTTTCTGTTGTTAGGTTATATCATGCCGGCCGGTATAGTGGCCACAGGTACCTGATATTTGTTGAATAACGTGATATTTAGGAGCTATTTTAATTTGTACTGAGGTTATTTCAGTTTGCTACAGAAATTCTTTTGTGTGGCTTCCTTATAATGAGCTTCAAAACTTTTGTTGCTTTTTTTTTCTCTATGAAAAGTCACCAGAAAGCTAGTAGTTAGTGAGAAATAAAGCTTCATTTGTATTATAATGGCATGTCTGTTGTAGACAAAGGCAGTAAATTATAAGGGCTTTTATACACCATATTATTGTTTCAACACTTAGTAAGAGAAACAATTTGCATAAAAGTTTTATTGCATTTTAGTAATATGAACAATTCTTTCTATTACTGAGTCAGGCATGTTATAAGCAAGGTTGATTGCCTTATTATTACAATCTTATGCAGTGTTAGAATTAGAAATAAATCTACTAGCCCAGCGGACCACTAGAATTCGCGAACCACTGGTCCACCAAAATGCCCACTGATCTGCAAAAAAAAATTTGTACATTTACAGTATATGTAGAAAATAATGCATCATTTCAATGGAATTATCTCCAATATTTTTTAAACTTCAGTTCGCAGCATAAAAAAAAAAACATACAGCAAGGTAAAAGAAATAGAAATTAATTTCTTAACTTGTAACAAATTAGAAAAAAAAAAAAAAAAAAATGCTGGCCATCTGGGCCAGTAAAATCAATAGTTCAGTGGTCCGACGGAAGTTTTATTGGCCAGTGGGCCACTGGGTAATTCGAATGCTGTTGTGCATATTATGATTGTTATTTTGACAGCTAAAAAATGGATCACTAACTTTTTCAGCAGTGAAATAAGTAGTAGTCATACGAAATGCAACTTTCTTTTTGAAGACTGCACTTCCGAATCAGAATGCTTTCAAGTAGTTTACAGTTTCGAGTGCATCGTTCCGCTTTGTTTAAATTGAGCCTGATTACACCAATGTAAAAGAGAATAGTATATGATACGGAATTTGTTTTATTATTTTCATCGAAATATTATTGTTATAGAAATAATTATAGGCATTTTTTATTTTATTATGGAAAATATTAATACATTTATTTAATATCAGATTTATGCATCATAATTCTATAAAGTATCATAATGCAACACACTTTTTCTTGTGGTGTAATAGTAAATGAGTGGTAGGCAATGCATGTAACTAACAAACAAGTTAAGTTGATGGTAGTTGAGAACACGCTAAGCTGCCCTGGTGGCGCAGTGGTCTAAGGCGTTGGCCTCTGATCATTCGTCCGTAAGGGGTCCGGGTTCGAATCCCGGTCAGGCATGGATGTTGTGTTTGTCTTACGGCACTGGTTCTCTCCCTTCCCTGGAACCAGTGACCCTAAATTAGGGACGGGCGACTGCTTATAGCCCATTGAGTTGCTCACGGTGGTCGTTAAACCTCCAATCAAAAAAAAAAAAAAAAAACACGCTAAGTTACGTATAATAGCGTAACTTAGCGTATCCTCAACTGCCATCAACTTAACTCGTGGTGTAATAGCGCAAAATTATTGTGTCTAAAATTCATTTTTCCACTCGGTAGAACAAAGTACTTCAATGAACTGATCTAAATTTTGTTTGTTACAAAATCATCGAAGCAAATATTCCATTAGGCCAATAGTTCTTCTGATTTGGAAGTATGGCTCTCAGATTTTTCCGGATGAAAACAAAACAAAAAGAAATGTAGTACTATTGTTACTAGACATTTGCCTTATAAAATATATTTACAAATAAATATAGTCATTAAGGTGTTTATTATAATGAAATTGTTAAAAAATTGCATAAAATTTATCTTGAACTACTTTCTTTCATGTTTTGTGTGATCAGGTTCTATGTAAACAAAGTGGAACGATACACTCAAAATCGGGAACTACTTGAAAGCGTTCTGACTCGGAAGTCCAGCCCTTTTTGAATAACTAAATTCAGATTTCTTTGTTTTTATGGCAAAAGACCTTTCCACTGTTAGTAATTCATTACTCCAAATGGACAAAGTGTGTGAAATTATGTTCCAGAGGTGCTCTATATGTCAATGCTAATATGTACTTATGTTTTGGCATAATACCTGTAATTACCATTGTGGCATGTGCCTCCATCATGAATTGCATTGTCAGAGATTTTTCAATAATTGTGAAACTGGCCACGAGAAAAATTATACCTTGATTTTTCAGTGTGTTAAAAATGGGCCATTCCCTGGAATTGTAAATTAACATATAAATAGGTCAGTACTTGGTACTACAAAAGTAATAGCTGTAATCAGAACTGCAGCCCAGCATGTTCATTTCTTTTATGCTGAGGTTTGCATGCTTCCTGAAGAATTTAAAAAGGTCTTGAAAATTTTAGTGTTGTGTTTGCAAAACTACAAGAACGCTTGCAAAAAACTATCAACCAGAGCTGGAGAAATAGATTCCAGATCTTGGAGCCAGGTGAAACAAATTCAAATTTTAAAGAATAACACAAACGTAATGTGTGTTGATAATGCTAGAATGCAAAGTAGCCTAATATGTATTTGCTGCCATTTTTTTCTCCCCAAACCACTTACTGCTAAGTAAAATTTCAATTTGGTCCATAATTTTCTTTTCCCGCTCTTCCAATCTCTACTCTCAAAAACTTATTTTAAATAATAAAATATAATTTTTTAAAGTTAAAATTTCCTCATATAAACTCAAAGTTACCGTATTTCCTTTCGTATAATCCTCAGATCATGCAATTCAGAAATTTTTTTCTCTGTTTGTATAATCTGCCACAGCGTATAAACAATCCAGAGGCTGTGAAATCTGGAAACAGATAAAAACATTTTTTCCAAATAACCACTGCAGCATGTAATGTAGTCTGTAGGTCAGGAAATTGAGAGAAAAAAAAAATGTAATTTTTTTTTCTTTGTATAATCCGCACCACCTATCTGTGACTGTTAAATTCAAAACATATATATCGGCATAAAGTCAGCACCTGTTGTGTTGATCTTGGACCATAATTTCCAGCAGAAAATTCACAGGATGACCCAGAAGTCTGAAGAAGTAAGAAAGAAACAATCCTATTAAAAAAAGTAACTGCCATTTTCTTTTGTGCTAATTTCAAGTGAGTAACAAAAAAATCATTGTTTTCTAGCATTATTGTTGTTAGTAACTGCGGCCGTTCTGTAGTATTTGACATTTTTGAAAATGTTTCTGGGAACAAAAGTCTAAACTAATGGGATTAATGCAGCAAAATTTAACATATCCGATTTGCAAAGTGATTACACTACTGAAGAGGCAACAATTACATACTGTGGAATAGCTCAGTGGGCTTCCCATGTAGCCTTCTGCAAACACAAGTAGTACCACCTTCGTTGCATCATATTTCTCAAAATGTTCGTAAGTAAAAAACACAACATATTTCGAAGATGACAATCCGATTTTTGGCGTAAATGTGACAAGGATGGCAAGTCAGATGCCGATATATATGTTTTGAATTTAACAATCACAGATAGGTGGTGCGGATTATACAAAGAAAAAAAAATTGTATTTTTTTTTCTTTCAACATATTTCTGTTTCTTTGATGGTTCTTTGCCTGCATTACATTTTCCCCGTTGTTAATGCATGTTCAATACTTTTCCAATACCACCAGCTATTACATCACTTGGATTTTTAAAATTTTTAAAGTGCAGCATAACTTTTTTTTCAAGAGGTTTATTATCCGCAGAACCTAAACTTAAGTTTTAACAAATAATCCATGAATTAAACGACAGAAATTTCAGTATTTGCTGTGAATTACAAAATTTGAAGTAAGATCAGATGACTTGTCACCCAGTAATGCTCCAGCCCTGCTTTAAAATCCATAAAAATTAATAACAGTAAATGGTTGAATTCCATTTTATTGGCGTAGGGTACAAACTACAGCGTAAAAAGCAATCTTTCGCCACTCACACGAGGCTTCTTCAAGCAAAGAAAGGTGGCTAAATGATCACTTTAAGTTCTTAATAACTAATTAATTATGCACTTAAAGCACTGCTGAAATACTTTGTACATATTGCAACTAACTGTTTAAGTCATATAACTTTCACAAAGTTTTCTTTAGTTAATTATTGTCTCCAGCATAAGCTTCCAGTATAAGTGTATCCCCAGTATTGAAGAGATAGGAATGAGTAAACTTCCTGGGAGAGTTGCTATTTCATCCTTTGTCATATCCTTTGCTAATTTCAAGATGTTTGGGTAGATTTAATGGGAAGATGGCAAATGAAACTTCAAAAAGAATTCTGTAACATAAGCATAGGAAGGATTATCCAAGGGAATAGAATCCACAGAATTTCAGGTCTTCTTCTTCTTGTGAAAAGGGGGAGGCATTGATTGGTCAGTTTTCATATTGCCTTTATGAAAGACTGTAACAGCATGTATAAAAGCTTGTATGAAAGTTTTGTGAGTTCTTCATTGAAGAGAGAGTTGGCTGCGCAAATGATATGAGCTCTGTGGATGTGGGACTTCAATGCTAGTTTGTAGAGATGCAGGTGCAAGATTTGTAGGGAATGATGTTAGCTTACAGTAAACTTTTCTAATCGGAGAGTAATCGTGGAGTTAGCGTTTTCTGCCCAACAAGATACATCCAGGAAATGGCTGACCTTTGTGATTTGCATTTACTTAGATCAGTGAGCTTAATGGGGTGAAATTGCAATGGAGTTGATCAAGATCCATGGTATTTCAGGCTGGAATGTAGCTTCCTCAGCTAATGAAAAATCTGTAAATCCATATCTTATAAGCATAGGAAGGTTGAAGTGTAGAGGAATTATGAAACTTCACAGAGTGTTGCATGTAGATTTCAGCATCAGAGGAAAAGAGGTAGAGCTATGGGAGACAGATTGTTGCCTATACACAATTTTAATGGTTCTTTCAAAACAACTATGTTGATGAATAGTGTGGAAACAATCATAAAGATCTGATAAAGAGGACAAGCGGGGGTTCAAAATGAAGAATCACTCTCTTCATGAGGAGCATGTAGGGGCTGGGGTATGCGGGAACGAGAAGATCAAGAGTATCTTGTCAAAGGGGAAAAAGGAATTAGGAAGGTTGTTGAAGTGGCCACATTGACAGAGAGACAAGTATGAGGATATAAGGACTTGCCATTTGAGGACTTCAATTTCCTTCAAGTTTACTTGTAGAGAAAAAGGCACACTAAAGGTCTGATGGGCCATTCAGCTCACTTGGGAAGAGCCTGGGAAATTAAAGTTAGTGGAGGGGGTGATATATCACCAAGGAAAGGATTTGAAGAGTATCTTAAGCACCTGTCAACTGAAAGCTATGAGGAGTTATGGATTCGTCTATCTGTAACCTCTGCAGCCACTGGCAGATACATCAGAAAGCCCCTACAATTTTGTGATTTCTTTACCATTGATTTTCAGGTTTAAATTCTCTCTCAAACGAACTTGGCATTTCGTTATAGCTGAAAATTATTTCTAATTATTATGTCACTCTCACAGCTTGAGTTCTCTTTAATCTTCTTCTCTCTGTTTAATAGTAACAGATGAAGAGCATGGGTCGGGCCAGGAAGGTTAATGGATGCAAGCGAAATTGTTAACTAGTGCTAGATCATACAACTCTGCGGAGGACATGACATATATATATATTTTAAAACAATTTTAGGTGGGAATGTTACTTGCATCTATGGCCTTGCAGAAACCCATTTCCAACTAGGTCTTTGTGGAAGTGAGAAAATTGCAGAGTTTTCGTTTTGCTGGTCCTTGATAAAGCCAAGGCTCAGTATTCTCGACACCTTCTACATTCAGTTGTTTCCGCATGTTTCCACGCAACATAGTTTGTTTTTATTTTCAACTGGTTAATGTTACAACAAATCTGGTCTCCCCATGGGAAATTTTTCTGAGCTGCTGAGCCTGAAGTCTTCCAAAATTCACCAACCTTCCCCTAGCATTTTCGTAGCTGGCACGAGCTGAGTGCTGATCCTACAGACGGCACGATACAGTCTGAACTGAATCAAATTACCAGAAGATTTCAAAATTTCGTCAAACTCGCCATATCGAACGTCTGGTGACTATCTGCAGAAGCGTATGTCAAAGTGATCTTCTCCTTTCGTTAAAGGTCTATCGAAAACTCATAAACCCAATATCATGCGGCCGTTGCTCATCATTGGCGGCACGATGAGTCACCATACCCAAGAAAACACGGAATATATCCAACTCTCTCTCTTCAAATACTCCAAAGACTCTGCAATGTGCTGTGCACTGCTGCTCCCTATGAAATGTAGACAGTCGATACGTCGCAAGAAAAGACTGAAATTCTGTGGTTCTATATTCTGTTAACTACTGTACCATGTAAGTGCAGATTCTTTTAGAGTTTGAACACTATAAGTTACGGATTCTTTGACAGAGGATTCATGCAATCTACAAAGAATGGAACAAAGTCTGCCCATTCCTATCTCTTCTTGACAATGGAATAGCAGCTCATGGAGCAACAGGCAGAAGCATTGAAATAATGACGGCAATTTTAGAAATTTGACGTGGAATCAAGTTGCCCTCCGTGCTTGGAGGCAGAGCTTTCGTAAGTGCTTGTTTGTGGCAATCGTTTGCAACTCGAATCTCTATGGCTGAAACACCAGCTCAATGTTGTCTCTCCTACATTCAGGAGATCTGGAGATCAAAAATTTGAAAAAACAAATAGGAAAATTCAAATGTAGAATCTGGCAACAATCTTAGTCCTCCGTGGGCGTGATGAAGACCCTAAGATAAGGTTCGAGAGGCTCCCTGCGAGCTTTGTAAAAGTTTTAGTTAACGTAACCATTTAGGCGTGATCAAAAGCCACCTTCTTTGTTAATATTGTTACGTGTTTTGCCCATAATCGTCAGGCTTCTTCAAGCAAGGCTAAATATGTAAACACTAAATTGGAAATATATAAACAGTTCCAGAAGTTTTCAAAATTAAAACAAAAGTAAAATAACAGTGCCTAAACAATGACATTGTCATACACATGTGATACTTGAAGCATGATTTAGCGTATCGTGATGCCCAGGGTCGAGTGCCAGACATAAGGTAACTTTATGGAGGTATCTACATTGCAGACATCGGGGTTAGACAGGATTTCTACTGTCTCTCTATAGGCTGTGGCCTTAACTGTCGTGTATGGGGCCACTTTTTGGATATCAGGCCACCTAGGCCTGGTGGCATAGTTTTTGACCTTTCTTGCTAGTGCTGTTGTGAGTTTTCATACATTACATCACATTTGTGCTCCTGGAGTCATACGTTGAGTGAGCGTTTTGTCATGCCAATGTACTCCTTAGTTGAGCCGTCAGGATACTCAAGAGGGATTGCATATACTCCAGGTTCCTGAAGATTAGTGCTACTTCGTTTTTCAAGTGTGAGGTATGAGGCAATCATTTTTTTTTTTTTTTTTTCATATGTAGAGGATTTTAGGAAGGGAGTGTCTGACCCCAGGTCTTAAACAACCCTTAGAAATAGGAAGCTAGGAGATTTGGACTAGAGTGCCCGATAGGAAAGTGACACGGAAGCGAAGTAGAAAGGGGAGGAAGACGCCCTTATTTGTTACCGGGGGCCAGTACCTGGGGTCCCACGGCTTAACGTGCCCATCCGACGCAAGGCGGATATTTAGTGGATCGAGCGTTCGTATCTGCCTGGGATCAAACCTGAGGCCCTTTCCGTGGCAGTCACGAACGTTGTCCACTAGGCCACCCGCGGCCCAGAATCATTTTTGGAGCTTTGATGCCTATGTCAAGCCTGAGTTTTCGGAGGAAGTTTTAAAAAAAATATGAGAAGCCTGGGATTTATGGGCACGTTTCAATATACCGGAGAAGTAGTTCACTTCTCTGCATATTAGAGTTGGTGACGGTTGATTCTGCCCTGTTGATGATGCTATCCACTTGGTGGCTGTCAAACCCAGCTGTAGACTCTAACGTTCACAAATCGTTGATCTCCTTCAATCGGGCTGGGGTGTTCGTGGAGAGGGCGATCACACGCCTGGCTCTGTGTCTTATTAGGGGCAGCTTTCGGGTATTTGGGCAAAATGAATCTGGGGTGATTACGTTTGGCACACACGTGGGTTTGTAATAGACCTGCATGGCGAGGTGTCCAGAGTCTGTTATATTGACAAGCACTCCAGGAAAGGCAACGATGATTCATTCTCCATTTCCATTAGTGAACTTTACGTTTGGAATTGATGACGAAGAAACAATAGTTGAGCCATTGCTTTACCATTTTTTTCTCTGTCATAAATTCTGAACAATGGAAAATGAATCATCGTTGCCTTTCCTGGATGTGCTTGTCAATAAAACAGACTCTGGACAACTCGCTGCTCAGGTGTATTACAAACCCACGTATGTGCCGAACATAATCACCCCAGGTTTCATTTTGCCCAAATACCCGAAAGCTGCTCCTAATAAGACACAGAGACAGGCGTGAGATCGCCCTCTCCTCGAACACCCCACCCCGATCATTGAAGGAGATCAATGATTTCTGAACGTTAGCATCTACAGCTGGGTTTGACAGCCTCCAAGTGGATAGCATCATCAACAGGGCAGAATCAATCTTCACCAACTCTAATACGCAGAGAAGCAAACCACTTCTCTGGTATATTGGAACGTGCCCATACATCCCAGGTTTTTCATATTAAAAAAAAAAACTCCCTCTGAAAACTCGGGCTTGACATAGGCATCAAAGCTCCAAAAACGATTGCCTCATACCTCACACTTGAAACACAAAGTAGCACTAATCTTTAGGATGCTGGAGTATACGCAAACCCTCTTGAGTATCTTGACAGCTCAACTAAGGAGTACATTGGCATGACAAAACGCTCACTCAAAGTGCGACTCTAGGAGCATGACATAATGTACAGAAAACTCACAACGGCACTAGCAACAGAGGTCAAAAACCATGCCGCCAGGCGCCACACCTAGGTTGGCAGGATATCCGAAAAGTGGCCCCATACACGACGGTTAAGGCCACAGCCTATAGAGAGACAGTAGAAATCCTGCCTAACCTCGACATCTGCAATGTAGACACCTCCATAGAGTTACTTTATGTCTGGCACTTGATCCTGGGCATCACGAAACGCTAAATCATGCATCAAGTATCACATGCGCGTGACAATGTCATTGTTTAAGCAGTTTTGTTTTACTCTCGTTTAAATTTTGAAAACTTCTGGAACTGTTTATATATTTCCAATTTAGTGTTTATATTTAGCCTTGCCCGAAGGAGCCACCCGTGAGTGGCAAAAGCTTGTTTTTTATGCTGTAGTTTGTACCCTGCGCCAATAAAACAGAATTCAACCATTTACTGTTATTGATTTAGGCGTATTCTACCTGATTATAATTAATTTGATTCCATAAAAATTGCTTATTTTTTTAATGACCATAAGAACAACTTATAGGGTTATAAGCAGGACTCGATTTTGACTAGTAGTTATTAGCAAATTGCTAGCAAGCAAATGCATTTTGCTAGTGATAAAAAGTGGTTCTAGCAAAAGTTGCCAGTGGAAATTTTTTTAATGTTTTAGTTCGAAATGTAAAGCGCCAACTGCATTGGGCATGTGGAATAAAACTCTGCGCTGCGGAAAAAATTTGGCGGCACGCTGAAAAAAATCAACGGCTGCGTGTTCCTTCCCCAAAAGTTGTTGAATGACTAACTGTAACTCACTCCTGGGTGAAAGCAGGGAGGCATTGCCAAGTCTGAAATTTTTTTCACTCTAGAACAATCACCCCCCCCTCCCCCCGTGGTAAACTATATAACAAATTAAGCACTATGCTGACATTTGCTTCCCTCATTAAAAAAGTGGCAAATGTTTTACTTCCTTTTTCAGGAAGTAAAACATTTCAACTCTTCTTTTTTTTTTTTTTTTTTTTTTTTTTTTTTTAATAGAAACATTAATTCTCCTCAGTTTCTGACCCTGTCTACCCGATTTGCCCGAATCGCATCTGCTGTTCACTGTTTCAGTAGGAATAAAAAATGTGAAAATGTTATTTTCTCAAAAATTTAAGAAAATTATGCGCATTTTTTAAAGACACTATGATTTGCTAAGAAAAGGAGATTCCCCAAATTTCTCCAAAAACCACTGATAACTTTTAAAGTTACACAATTTTTTTTTATTAAGAAACCTATGTCCTTCTACCATAATAAAAAAAATTCAGACTTATTTTTAAAAGTTATCAATGCATTTTGGCAAAATTTGGGACAGTATCTTCTTTTCTTAGCGAATCATGATGTCTGCAAAAAAAAAAAAAAAAAAATTGCATAAGTTGCTGAACTTTTCGGGAAAATAAGTATTAGCGTTTTAATTCCCAATAGAGAAAGTCCACAAGCTTCCATTATTAGGAGTTAGCGATCAGCCAGAATGCGGCAGCGCAATGTGTGGGCGCATTGCGCTGCGCCTTTGATGCATTAAAAAAAAAAAAAAAGAAGGATGAGGAAAACATGATTGACTAATGGAGGGGGACATTTTAAAGTTTCTTTTATGTAATGTTAATAAACTTTCACTAGTAGATAATGCACTTTGCTAGTAAAAAATAAGTCCACTAGCAAATGTTGCTACTGCTAAAAAAAAACAAAAAACAAAACAAAATCAAGGCCTTGTTATAAGCAGTCACCCATCCTTAATGTAGGGGCCCTGGTTCCATGGAAGGAACAAATCCAGCACAGACAGGCAAGCATACCACCATGCCTCAGACCCAGAGCAGCAGAATGTAGATGTATGCACGTACACTGTACGCGGATAGTTTCCAAATTATCAGCAGATTTTGCAGATAGTTTTTGCTTGTAGATTAAAAAAAATAAAAATGTTATTTACAGCAATTATAACATTTTCTCAAGGCTTTACTCGGATTAATATACTTAATTCAATTTTAACTTTAAGAACTTTCAATTATATTTCACATGTGAGTTCTTTTGTTTTTACAGACGCTTGTGGCCTCTAGATTTTGTCAATGCTGGTTCTCAATGTACATTTAAGAACTGTATAAAAAGTTTTGTTTACACAGAAATAATTAAAATTTTGTCAGGTTCCTCTTGCCGTTGCCATTTATTAAATTAAAATATTTTCCTTATATGTGTTTTGTAAGTCTACTATTTTTTAATTAAGTTGTTGAAATGCTATTTATAATTTTGAGGGTTTCATTAATAGAACTGTTTTTCTAAATATAAAAACTTTCTTTAGTCTTCTTTATATGAGGTTCATAGTCCAGTATTTTAATATTTTGCCATAAAGGTCTGTTTCACACGTTACTGCACATTCAGTTATAATGTACTTGTTTTGTCCTCATTGGAATCTAAGGTTCCAATAATTATTAGTTGTTTTATTAATTTTTCTGTAAATTATTCTATTGTTATCGTGGTTCATGCATCGTGGATTTGCAGCAAGTTTTCTGTTTCAATGGTTGTGTACGCAGATACATTTTATTTTTATATAAATCTGCTCAGACCACTCTGCTACCATGGTTGCCTTGATTTTGTACATTATATTCATGGAAAAAATAAAATGGATTGAAAAAATTACCAATGATGAAGTGTTGGAAAGAGTTGAAGAAGAAAGGAATATTCTTAAGACCATAAGAAAAAGAAAATGTAACTGGATAGGACATGTGTTAAGAGTCCTTTCCTTCAATTTTCCCTTCTATCAGCTTATTGAAAAGAATGATACAAGGGGAAATTGAAGGAAAGCGACCAAGAAGGAAGGAGACGACTAATGATGCTTGATGATATCATGGGCACAGGAAGCTATCAAGTATTGAAAGAGGAAACAAAAGACAGAGAAAACTGGAAGAAAAGACTTTGTTGAGTTACCGTTGTACCTGTCAAGAGACAACACTAATGATGATGATTTATGGGTAATTCTGTAGCTTATGCATATCCCCCCCCCTTACTTTTTTGATGCTTCTTTTTTAATTTATTTCAGAAAATACCAATAATACTTTAACCCTTTTTTTTTTTTTTAATTCTAGTTCCACTTGAAAAATTTGTAGTTAATCTTCCTTTCCTCTGAGTTCGTTTGGTTTTTTACAGACGTTTCTGGCCTCTGGATTTTAATCAAGGCCTGTTCTCAATGTATAGAAGGATTATCAAAAGTTTTGTTTACTTCTGAAGAATTTAAGTTTTGTTGCCAGGTTCCTCATACTGTTGCCAGTTACTAAACTGAAATGTTTTCATTGTTTATTTTGTGATTCTATTATTGTGATTAAGTTGTTTGAAACACCACTTATTTGTTTTGAACGCTGATTGATGGCTCTATTTTTTTGGATGTAATAACTTTCTTGGAACTAGAATTAAATAAATATATCTGGGTAAAGCTTTTTTGAGTAAGTGGTTTAATACTTAATAGGTAATTCCATGTTGCTGCAAATCAACAAGTGTTGCTCCTCTGCACAGAAAGGGCAATTAGATGCCATCCTGCATTGATAGGCTTTTGAGGTTGACTGTAAACTGCAGCAAGCATTAAATTATCTGTGAAGATCAAGGTATCTGATCCTGAAAGTATTGCTAATGTTGATGTGCATTCCAGTATCATGATAAATCTTCTGACACATCTACAACTCATTAAAACATTAAAAATACATTTAAAACCTTTTAAATAAGGAAACTTTCAACTGATAACTGGTCTATTTTGAACCTAATTTTTTTTTTTTTTTTTTTTTTTTTTGCATAACTTATGCATGTCTTTAAAGTTTGGGTGTGCTTTTGAATCTTGACTACAAGTATTGGGTTGTTAGAAAAGTCATGACGTATTTTGGCACCTGATGGTGGTTTGGCGGTTTTGGAAGTACTAGAGGCATGCGCAGCTGTGCGCTATGGCATTTGACAAGTGCCAGTTCTAGCTGCAGTCTAAAAGGAATAGTGAGCGATTTGGTTGATTTGCGAAGATTTGACATCAAGTTGAAGATGGAAGACCAAACTGTGCATTTTCGCCATATATTACTGTTTTACTTACGTAAAGGGAAGAACGCGCGTCTAGCTTGTGAAAAGTTGCGTAAAATGTATGGTGATAATGCTCTACAAGAACGTCAGTGCCAGCAGTGGTTTGCAAAATTCTGTGCTGGTGATTTTGACGACGACCGAATCAAGGCATTGATCAAGTCAAACTCACGTTACACGACACGAGAGATTGCAGACACATTGCACATCCATCATTCAAACGTTCACGACCACCTGAAGAAGCTGGGATACGTAAGCAAGCTCGATATGTGGGTTCCTCATGAAATCAAAGCTCAATTGACAACGCGTGTAAACATTTGCGATATTCTCATTAAATGTGAGGAAAAGGATCCTTTTTTGAAGCGAATGATAACTGGTGACGAAAAGTGGATTGTGTACAACAATGTGCTGCACAAACGGTCTTGGTCCCGACGTGCTGCTTTGCCTCAAACGACATCCAAAGCAGACATTCATCAGCGGAAGGTTCTGGTCTCAGTGTGGCAGGATTTTAAAGGTGTCGTGTTTTTCGAGCTCCTTCCACTGAACCAAACAATCAATTCAAATGTGTATTGTCGGCAATTGGACAGTTGAACAAATCCATCATCCAGAAACGTCCAGAGCTAGTTCATCATAAAGGTGTTGTGTTCCATCACGACAACGCAAGACCACACACAAGTTTGATCACCCTCCAAAAATTATTGGAGCTTGGGTGGGATGTGTTGCCCCACCCAGCATACTCGCCTGACCTTGCGCCATCAGACTTCCACTTGTTTCACTCTCTTCAACAGTCCTTGCATGGTATAACGTTCAATTCAGATGAGGCTGTTAATCAGCACCTTGTGCAGTTTTTCGCAACAAAAGACAGGTCCTTCTATGAACGAGGCATTCTGCAGTTCACTGAAAGATGGCAAAAGGTTATCGAACAAAACGGGCAGTATATCATTGATTGATCTTTGTTCTTTCTATCAATAAATGACCTTTGCAAAACATGGCTAAAATACGTCACGACTTTTCCGACAACCCAATAGTTCGCAACTTCATGCGTCACTCTACCTTGTTGGTATAAGTGGTACACAGCCCTTGCGGATGTCAGTAGCCAAATGGCGACCAGATATTTTGTAGTGGGCAGTAATTTTTTTAATATAGTAGCCAATGATTGCCAGTAGATTATTTTCTCCAAGTGAGCAACTATTTTGCGCCCCCCCCCACTTTGAGAATGAATATAGAGTTCAGTTTTCTTGCCCGTGTTCCTGCAGCTGCTTCAGAAATGAATGGAAGTGAAGGTAAGCTTTGAGAGAAATTTAGTCTTCTGATGGATCAGCCTGGAGCGACCAAAGGGTGGTTAAGATTACTAAAGCAACCTTTGCCATGGCATATTTGATTTTTGCCATGGTATACCTTGCACAAAGTATAATGCCATCTACAGGTAAAAGAATTATCTTTGAATCTCTGTTTAGCCACATATATGCGAACTGAAAAGTGGACATCTCTTCTACTATCGTGGGACAGATACTGGTAGAACTAGTGGTGTTGGATTTATAATAAACAAGAAACTGAAGGATAAAGTTGTAGAAGTTGAAAGTTCCTCTGACAGAGCTGCACGACTCGTTATCCAACTCTCGAGAAGATACAAGGCTCAGATAATTCAAACTTATGCACCCACCACAAGTCATCCTGAAGAAGAAATTGAAGAATTTTATGAGGAAATTCGTGATCTAAATAATAAAGGTAAGCAGCACTTGAAGATAATTATGGGAGATTTCAATGCAAAAGTAGGGCAACGGCAACAGAATGAAACTTCAGTAGGTAAATTCGGTCATGGCAACAGAAACCAGCGTGGAAATACTCTCGTAGAGTTTGCAGAGGCAGAAGGGTTTTACATCTTGAACTCCTTTTTCAAGAAAAAGCCACACAGGAAATGGACATGGAGACATCCAAATGGGACGACAAGTGAAATTGATTTTATTATGTGTAACAAAAAATTCGTCATAGAAGACTGCAGTGTCCTAAACAAGTTCAACACAGGCAGTGACCATAGATTGGTGAGATGTAAGATGCACCTCAACACTAGACTCAAACGTAGCAAGCTCATAAGACAAAAAAAATGTATTGACATAACCAACCTTAAAAAACACCATAATACCTTCAAATTGGAACTGAAGAACAGATTCTCTGCTTTAGAAGGCCTAACATCGGAAGAAGTGGATATTTCTGAAGTTAACAGAAAAGTAACCAAAGCTCTTATGGAAACAGCAACAAAATTAGCTGGGTCTATGAACAAATTATCAGGAAAAACCAAAATGTTGATGCAAAAAAGAAGAGTGATGAGGACAACTAAACAAGATGTGACTTCCAAAGTGGAATATATAGAGCTATGCAAGACAGTACGAAAAAATATCACTGAAGACGTAAAGAAATTCAACTGTGAACTAGTAATCAAGGCAATTGAAAACAACCAAAGCCTAAAGATAGCAAAGGGACATCTCAGTAAGGGAAAAAAACAGATTATGGCACTGAGAAAAGAAGATGGTTCTGTAACAAGAAATAGAGGCGAAATTTTGACAAGAGTGAAAGATTTGTACTCCAAATTATATGAAAGGGATGATACATGTACTCCAGACATCATGAAAGGTACCAGTACCAGAGTTCTTCCAGTCCTTCCAGCAGAAGTTGCACATGCAATCAAGAACATGAAGCGGGGAAAAGCTCCAGGAGAAGATGGAATTACTGTAGACATCATACAAGAAGCAAGTGGAGAAATCGAAACAGTACTCGCCCAAATTTTCACTCGATGCCTTAATGAAGGGAAAATTCCTGAGGATTAGAACAACGCTACAATGATCTTGCTACATAAAAAAGGTGACATTGAGGATCTCAGGAAATACAGACCTATCAGCCTCCTATCAGTGGTTTATAAAATCTTCACTAAAGTTCTTTCACACCGCTTGAAGGTAACACTGGACATGGCTCAACCGAGAGAACAAGCTGGATTCAGGAGTGGCTACAGCACAATAGATCATATCCATGTACTGAGAGAACTAATTGAAAGAGCGAGGGAATATGAACTTCCGTTGTGCATGGCTTTTACCGATTATGAAAAAGCCTTTGATTCGGTGAAACCATCAGCAGTTGCAATGGCTCTGAAATCCTGCGGTATTGAAGATGCATATATTAATATTATTAGTAACATCTATGAAAATGCAAGTGCAAAGATTCGGCTGTTTGAAAATACAACACACATAAAAATTGGAAAAGGAGTGAGACAAGGTGACACCATATCTCCGAAGCTCTTTAATGCTACATTGGAAAATGTCTTTCAATCACTGAACTGGGAAAACAAAGGGATAAAGATTAATGGAGATTATCTAACCCACTTTCGTTTTGCTGATGACATAGTCATTTTTGCAACTACCCCATCAGAGCTACAGAGTATGATCCAAGAACTTGCTGACAAGAGTAAAGAAGTGGGATTAAAAATGAACTTTCAGAAGACAAAAGTGATGTTCAATGCTTTTACAAGAAATGAAGATTTATCAATTGATGGAGAAAAGCTGGAGATAACAGACACATACGTTTATCTTGGACAGCAGATATCAAGTGAGGGTCACATTGGTGAAGAAATTAATCGGCGTACAAAACTTGCCTGGAGAGCTTTTGGAAGAAACAGCATAATTTTCAAGAGCAATATGTCATTATGTCTTAAAAGAAAAGTGTTTGATCAATGCATCCTTCCAGTGCTTACGTATGGTGCAGAGACGTGGACCTTAGCTAAAAGAGACATACAAAGGCTGCAGACAACCCAAAGCATCATGGAGAGGTGCATGCTTGGTGTAACCAGGAGAGATAAGAAGAGGAACACGTGGATCCGAAAAATGACAAGAGTGGAAGACATCATGATCAGAGTTAAATCCCTGAAATGGCAATGGGCTGGACATACTGCCAGAAGAACAGACCATCGATGGACAGCCGAAATTTTAGATTGGATTCCAAGGGACAGGAAAAGACCCAGAAGAAGACCACATGGAAGATGGGTGGATGAAATTCGAAAGTATGCGGGAGTGACATGGAGGAGACTGGCACAAGACAGACCGTTGTGGAGGAAACTTGGGGAGACCTTTGTCTAGCAGTGGATTGATAATGGTTGACAATGATGATGATGATGATGATGATGATGAACAAAAAGAAACATTGTTATGGCAATGTTTTTAAAATGATGCAGCTGCTACATCTAATGCCATGTAGTTCTGCTCCTTGTGAGAGTGGCTTTTCAGCAATGGACTTCGAAAATGAATAATCGGGCATGTCTGAATAGTGACACTTTAAATTACTTAAGATTATTAGATGCAATGGCCCTTCAATTGAAGATTTTGATCCTCAAAATGCTATTCAATTGTGGTGGGCAGATTCCTCTGATGGGAAGATCAGACACAGTACATATCAGTGGCAAACTGTATCAACATTATTAGTGAAACTTTATGTATATAAATCCTAGCTTTTGTCCCTTTGTTCTAAATAGTATTAAAGAAATTAGACATCTAACTTCAATGGCCTCTCGAAAATAAATTGTGTATGTGCAAATTAAGATAGTAAGAGTAATGATTTTACAGCGCTGAAAATAAAGCAGTGTTAGGATTACAAATAAATCTTCTACTGGCCCAGGGGGACCACTAGAATTTGCAAACCACTGGTCCACCAAAATGTCCACTGGCCCGTAAAAAAAAAAAAAAAAAAAAAAAAAAATTAAGACATTTACAATATGTGTAAAAAATAATATGTCAGTTTAATGGAATTATCTTCAATATTTGTTTTTAAAACATCTAATTTAAAAGTGCAACTGACAGGACAAAACTTTCCAGAATAAGATCCCGATGGATTGGTGATATAACAGAGTTTGTGCATTCCTGATCTGTTTTTAAGTAAGAAGTAATAAGGAGACTCCAAGGGTACAAAAAAATTCTTATATGTTAGTAGCCTTTTTTATATGCTTTATTGTTTAGGATTTAGCTTCCTTTCCTTATTTTTAGTCTTATTGCTCATCCCTGCTGCTTTCCCATGAAGTTAGTTTTAGTCCCCCATTTAAAACTGTTTCATGTGAATTGCTTTTTTACAAAAATTACTGTCACACATCCAATTGACCTTCTGTGTTAGTGTTTTTTCTTGGGCCAGTAACAAAAGCTGGCTTGTGTCTGGTGTCAGTATCTGCTACATTCACTAGGGTAGGTGAAGGCAATAAAAAACGGCTGTAGCCATTATAAGACGAAGATGGGGAAACTGCCTTTCTGTATTAGCTGTTTTTTCCACTCTTTACAAATCATGAGGGATAAAAAAAAAAAAAGCTGTTGTCCAATAGCATTTCATTAAACTATCACTAGTTCGCAGCCTGAAAAAAAAACTGTACTGTGAGGTAAAAGAAATAGACATTTATTTTTTAACTTGTGACAACCTAAAAAAAACAAAAAACTTACTAGCCATCTTGGCCAGTAAAATCAATAATTCAGTGGTCTGACAGAAGATTTACTGGCCAATGGCTAGCGGACCACTGGGTAATTCGAATGCTGAATAAAGCATCAAAAAATCAATCACTTTGGAACAAAAGCATGTGCAATATGTGCAGTCAGTCTGTTTTTATGAAGTTAAATGGAGGAGGGGTGAGAAAAAAAAACATTCACTCATTAAATTTCATAGAAACGTAAGTAGAGAAGTTACTGAATTATTGTTATTTATTTTTTTTAACTTCGCATTGCCGGTAGATTTTGTCATTTGCTAGTAAAAATTTTATTCCACTAGCCACACTGGCTAGTAGAAATTTCAGCAGTTTCGCAAGGGCTGGTGGTACACAGAGTTGTATAAAAATAAAATGTATCTGCGTACACAACCATTAAAACAGAAAACTTGCTGCAAACCCACGAATCACATGATAACAATAGAATAAGATAATATAAAGAAAAATTAATAAAAAAATAAATAAATATTAGAATATTACAGATTCCAGAGAGGACAAAATAAGTACATTGCAACTGAATATGCAGCAATG
This sequence comes from Macrothele yani, assembly GCA_039090855.1. Taxonomy (NCBI): domain Eukaryota; kingdom Metazoa; phylum Arthropoda; class Arachnida; order Araneae; family Macrothelidae; genus Macrothele; species Macrothele yani. The sequence goes on from CM077006.1 coordinate 40,609,843, forward strand.
TGTGCGAAATAGGCCTTTAGGGCAAAATATTAAAATGTTAGACTACGAACCTCATAAAAACAAGAGAGTAATTAAAGAAAATTTTTATATCTAGAAAAAGTTCCGTTAATGAACCTTCAAAATTTATAAATATCATTTTCAACATTTTAATTCAAAAATAGTAGACTTACAAAATACATAAGGAAAAAAACTTTAATTTAATTACTGGCAACTGTAAGAGGAACCTGACAATAAAATTTAAATTCTTTCTGTGTAAACAAAACTTTTGATACAGTTCCTACATTTTGAGAACAGGCCTTGATAAAATCAAAAGGACAGAAATGGTTGTTAAAACAAAATAACTCAGATGTGGAAAAACAGTTGAACATTCTCACGTTAAAATAGAATTTTCTTTCTAATGAAAGACCCCATTAACTTCATAAAAACAAATGTAGAGCAGTTACTGCATAGGATTATTAGATTGATTGCAAATATTCCATATTGCTTTTGTTCCAAAATGATTAATTTTTTGACAATTTATTTTCCGTGCTGTAACATCATATTACTCTTACTATCTTAATTTACATTTACATAATTTATTTTTGAGAGGCCATTGAAGTTAGATATCTAATTTCTTTAATAATATTTAAAAAAAGGGACAAAAGCTAGGGCATATTATACATAAAGTGGCACTGATAATGTTTATATAGTTTACCGCCGATATGTTCTGTGTCTGATCTTCCCATTAGAGGTATCTGCCCACCACAACTGAATAGCATTTTGAGGATCAAAATCTTCAATTGAAGGGCAATTCCATCTGATCATTATTATGTCATTTAAAGTGTCACTATTCAGATATACCCGATTACTCATTTTTATAAGGTTCATAGCTGAAAAGCCACACTCATAAGGAGCAGTACTACATGGCATTAGAAGTAGCAGCTGCATCATCTTAAAATCATTGTCATAACAGTTTTTTTTTTTTTTTTTTGTTCAGCATACATGAAGCTAAACAGAGATTCAAAGACAGTTATTTTGCCTGTAGATGACATTATACTTTGTGCAAGGTATACCATGGCAAAGATCAAATTTACCATTGCAAAGATACATTATATCATGACAAAGGTTGCTTTAGTAACCTTGACCCTTTGGTTACTCCAGGCTGATCTGTCAGCAGACTAAGTTTCTCTCGAAGCCCACCTTCACCTCCATTCATTTTCGAAGCAGCTGCAGGAACATGGGCGAGAAAACTGAACTCGATATTCATTCACAAGTGTGTGTGTGTGTGGGGGGGGGGGGGGGTGCACAAAACAGTTGTGCAAACTTGGGAAAAAAATCTGGTGGCCATCGTTGGCTACTATATTAAAAAAATTACTGGCTGCTACAAAATATCTGGTCGCCATTTGGCCACGGGCTACTGGCATTCACAAGGGCTGATTACAATGCCTACCATGTATTTATGAAGAATTATTTCTTTGAGGAAATTTGTTTTCCAATTGTATATTATATATATTGTTTCAGGAGATGGTCTCAGTTCTTTTGACATTATATTAAACCAACATTATATTTAACAGAAACCAATGATGATGTTTCTGTAACTTTATGTCTGATGCCCGACTTTAATGAAAGCCGACCATAAGGGATTCATAAAGAATTTGTAAGGATTTATTAATTTTTTCCTGAATCACATTTAAACGCAACTTTTACTCACTTTCATACTATTTACTTAATCTAAAGATTTATCTAAAAATGCAGAATTTATTTAAGCTACTATTTTGCAGAATAGATAGGTAAGGAGCACTATAAACGAGTTCCTGGGTTAAAAAACAACAACAAAGAACACCAAGTTAAATTATTTCTCACAGATATACATACTATTCAGACTAAATTTCATGTGGATCCGAGAGACAAAATTTCACAATAAGTACTTATAAGTTGCTGCCCAGGAAAACCACCCAAAGCAAGCCTAATACAATTTATTTAGAATCACCCCACCAGGGAGCACTGTGAAGAGACCCATACTGAAGTGATTCTTTAAAAATGAGAAAAAAGGAAAATATAAAACAACAAAAAAAAAAAAATTAACCATGTAAGAAAGTGAAAGTACGAAAACAATATTTTATTAAACTATAGACAAAATTTTTGTAAAAACAACAACAAAAAACTGTGATCTTGCATGATCTGAGGGCACATTTATTCCAGACATTCAGAGTCCTTGGTTTTCATGTGTAACCACAGTATGAAATGTAGAGTTACTTCGTACAATATTCTTGATCACTGAATATGATAAGAAAATAAAATGTTAAATTTTCAAAATGCTGAATTTTCTACGTCACTTGAAAATATATCTGTAGCAAATTTAAGTGTTAAATTAAGTTTCTGTACTTTAATTCAAAAATTGATAATATGTTGGAAATTGAAAAACCCTTTTGAAGTTACTGAATGCTGGAACTTAACATTTTTTCTCTGTAACTGAAAGTGTTTGTTATCCATCACAAAAGTGTATATTCTTCTCACTGATTATTTACATTATTTCCTTATAGCTGTTGCGGAACAATGGATGCTGAAGAGCAAATTATTATAACCAAGGCTGTTACAAGATTCCGTAAGTACTGACCTAGTGTTAGCCGATGCTTGTGTTAAGTGAGGATATTTGTTCTGTGTTACTTGATTGTCAAGTACATGTTTTTTTTTTTTTTTTTTTTTTTTAAATTTCCCCTGTACAATTTGTGTGTTTTTGTCAGCAAATTTCTTAGCTGCTAGCGGGCATAAGCAGCTATTTCTGTTTGTGAGTGTTTTACCGACTGTAGGAATCTGTTGAATTCTTTTTGTAACTGGTTCCATTCATTATAAAGAACAGTACTCACATTGCATATTTTAAATGATGCACAGTTTTTCCACTGGGGAGCATAAATGCATTATCTTTTTCTAACAGAAAGCATCATTTTTGTTATTGAATTATCAGCTTACTTAAAATGAATGTTTTTCTATTCCTTACAGTTCTATCTGACTACATCAGTCAACAAAGCAAGAATTTTATCTTTCTGTTTTTCTTCTTCTTTTTATCTTTTTTTTTTTATTAGTTTTGAAGGATTAATGTTCCAAAGTGAGTGCCCTCTCTCAGTGTTAGAATTAGAAATAAATCTTCTACAGGCCCAGCGGACCAGTCAGATTTGCAAATCACTGGTCCGTAAAAGAAAAACCTTGCACACTCACAGTATGTGCAAAAAATAAAGTGTCATTTCATTGGAGTTGTATATCACAAATTAAGAGCAACAGAATGTGTACTTGCATGCTTGCAAACAAATAATACTAATTAATAAAAAAAACAACAACCAGAGCACAGTAAGCAGTCGTAGAAATTTGAAAAAGAAAAAAAAAAAGTCTGGTCAGCAGGGCCATTGTATACCAAAATGTGGTGGTGCACTCATTTTTACTGGTCCAGAAATGGCACATGTACTAATAATATTTTTGGTAGGCACATCATATTAGTATCAAGGACGGCACACTGAAGCATAATGTGTAGTTAATTTCAAATTAAAGTTTATACTTGATTTCCACTCACAAACGTAAAAGTGACCTGGGTCACTGTTTTTTTAAACTGACACTACTGAGTCTGCCACTACAACAATACACTTCTCTTCAAATAGTTCCTTGCACGTTTTACTCCCATAGGGAATGCTAATGTTGAATGCAAAGTGGTGTTTTACAAAAATAACCTTCACACATCTGTTTGACATCTCCTGCAAGTATCTCTCCGTGGGCAGAAAAAATAAAAGAAGCTGGCTAGCATCTGGTTTCAGGGGGAGAAGATACAAAATCCCTTATTTGTCCTTGTGGCTTTCCTGTCACGTTTTTGTATCTTCACAGTTTAGCCTTTGCTCTGCAGTGGGAACAATATGCACCAGAATAAAAACTAGTTTTTATTCTGGAATATTTTTGAATGGCCACTCGGCCAGTAACATAAATAGTTCGCTGGCCCGATGGAATTTTTACTGGGTAATTCGAGCGCTGCTCTCTTAGTCTGCTGTAGAAACAACTTTGTAGGACATGAATTTGGCAAAGAGTGTGTGCAGTAAATTTTAATTTTGTTTTAACTCTTCCCTCCCTTTTTTTTTGAAGTGAAGTGAAATTAAAATTTAAAACTGGTACTTAATCTGTCCATAGCGGATTTTGCACCATTTCCATGACCCATAAAAATTTTTTCATAGCAGAGTGCACAATGAAGTACCAATTTCTGACATTTATTTTCATTTTTAATATATGGAAAGACATGTTTTCATTTGTTTTGCGCAAAATTATGCTTAACACCCCTACTGTGTGCACACTGCAGAGAATTCAACTTTACAGGAAGAAAAGACAGTGATGGAAAGTTGAAGTTCCAATTTTGAACTATGATGATTTTTTTATTTTATTTTTTATTTTTTTTGTAAATGAAAGGGAAAATGTGTGCTTTTTTTTATCTGTTAATAAACAAAGCTGCACATAAAACTACTAGTGTTGTGCAAATGTGCCAAAAAAAAAAAAGTGAACTTTCTTTTTCTGTTTTTTTTTTCTTATTGAAAGGCATTGCAATTAAATGTTAGGTAAGAAATAGCCAATAGCTCCAGGAAAACCCAAGCTGTGCTGGGCCTTATGCACAGTAGGAAATGTTCAAAAGCGAATTACCTTCAGTAATCAATCAACACATTTTTGAATTTAAAAGCAAAAAAAAAAAAAAAAACTTCATGCTTTCCCTTCCTTCTTTATTATGCCTTTCAAAAAAGACAGTGAAATGCATTGGTTCTTTTTATTCTATGAAGTTATATGAGCATATAACTTGATAGAATGAAAGAAAAGAACCAATTTTCATTTTATCACGTTTTCAAGAAGATAGTTTTTAGAATAGCCACTATTGTGTGTGTGTGTGTGCTGTCACTCTTTGGCCAACTGGTAACAAATCTAGCTTCTTGTGTCAAGGGGTTTTGGTTTATTAAGGTTTCTGGAAAACACAGGATGTGTTCATTCCCAAATTCAGTTCTTGTACCTGAAATCAATAATTTTGAATTGTAGATAATTTTTTTTTTACTTTTAAACACTGATACTTATGGCAACTGTACAAATACTAATAATAACAAATCTGATGATATTAACAGTAAATAATGTATTTCAATACAATGGCCTGTCACATGGCAATTTGTAGATTTTACTGCATGTGCAAACGCATTACTTTTCTTATATCATCTTATCCATCAAAACTTCTCTTATGACATCAGTCAAACCTCAACAATGTGAATTACTCTAACAGCAAACCGTTTCTTAATTCCCCAACCATTTGCATGCACATTAAATGTTTTTTATTCTTTTAACATGCATGTGCTTATGATGAAATACTGCAAATTTCACAAAATATGAGTTTTTTACTAAGAAATAAAAGGGTATTACTTATTACATATAGTTAAATTTTGGGGTAGTACCCATACCCTTCCTCCGGACTACAGTAGGTGTTGCCATTTGTGAGACAAATTTCAACCTTTCAAATCATTCTATGTTGGACTTCTCTTTATTCCCAGTCCTGCTGATTTTCTTTTGAAAAAGTGCTTTGAGAACTAAATTGGAGAGCATAAAGCTGCAATTAAAAATATCATATTTGAACAGGCATATGCAAAATACCGTACATAAAGTGATTTAGGACTGTAGAAGTTCTGGCACACCAACATCACTTTTCAAAAGAAAATTAGCAGAAGGACTGGAAATAGAGAAAATACATGCAACAATGAATGAAGTACAACATTGAATGAAGAAGAGAGTATAAAAGGGAACGAGGTTTTATACTAAGGAATAAAAGAATATTACTTATTTGTCAAATCTTTGGGTAATACCCATACTCTAGCTCAGGGCTACGGTAGGTATTGTCATTCATGAGACAAATTCCAACCTTTCAATTCATTCAATGTTGTGCCTCTTCTTCATTCCGTGTTGTGCCTCTTTTTTCCATTTCCAGTCCTGCTAATTTTCTTTTAAAAAAGAAGTGAATGGAACCATGAGTGTGTGGTCTGATGTGTTGTATAATGTGAGAGAACAGGCTGGTGTAGGTGTGATTTTAAGTGACAGGATGAAGAACAACTTGTTTCACTATAACTGCATAAGTGAGATAATTCTTTGGATTCATTTGAAAGTGAAACTTCAGAGAACAGTAATTGCTGTAGTGTATGCTCCTTGTGATTCGGAACCTTATGATACGAAAGAAGTTTTTGGAATGAGCTTAAAGCTTTCATGATCCGGTTTGGTGCTAAAGTGAAAGTTATAACAGCAGGGGATTTCAGTGCTAGAGTTGGTGTGCAGAATGCGATTTCTGATAACATTCTGGGTATGTTTAATGATCCTTGTGTGAATGATAATGGCGAAAGATTGGTTGAACTCTGCATTGAGAACGGTTTGTGTGCATCTAATGCATTTTTCAACCACAAGTATATTCACACATATACTTGGGAAAATTGCACTCTGGGACAAAAGAGTAAGAGATTTTGTTGTCTACAATGAGCATCTGAAACACTTAGTTGTTGACACTCATGTGATGAGAGGTGCAGATGTTGGATCTGATCATTACTTTGTTAGTGCCACGAGTGAATCTGAATGTTCGTTGGAGAAAAAGGAATAAGAGGAGTCCCTAGTTGGGAAGAATACAGGTTGAAAGGTCTCCCTGAAGATCATCAACATTACTCTAATTTATCCAGAGAATGACTGAAGGAGAAGAAGTCATGTGAGAGGGATGTAGAAAAGAAGTGGACATGTTTTAAGATCTGTATTGTTACTGCTGCTGAAGAGGTCTTTGGCATCACAATAGTGGGTAACATTAGTAGTGATGCTTGCTGGAATGGTGAAGTTAAAGAAGCTGTAAAGAGAAAGAAGGAAGCATATTTGGGGATGCTGCAAGGTAGAGTGTTTAAAAATGAATATCGCTCTAACAAGCGTGAAACAACTAAGCTGGTTTGCAAAGTAAGGCAAAAGATAGGAAGGAAAAGGTGGAAAGGCATAAATTGGCTTTTTGGAAAGATAGAAAAATTTTCTGGAAGTACATGAGACATAGGGAAAATAGGGGAAATAAAGTTTCAAATTGAGTGAAGAATAATAGGATCAAAAAAATGATATGGGAGCCCAATGAATTAAGTGAAAGATGGGGTGAATATTTCTGTGAGTTATTAGATCAGGAAAGCAAAGGCGATTCTGAGGCAGAAGCGGATGATGTCACAGGAGGGATCTCAAGAGAAGAGGTGTGTAATGCTCTAAAATATCTTTAGAATGGTAAAGCTCTGGGAGTAGATGGTGTTACTGGTGAGATGTTAAAATATGGTGGTGACTGTAATTGACTGGTTAACTGAAATTTGTCAGTGTGCTGAGAGTTAGAAATGGTCCCTCAGGATTAGAGGGATGCTGATATTCAGGGCATAGCGGCAGAGCCTATATGGCAGGTCCGGCTATAGCCGTACCAGAAATAGAGCCTGGTATGGCTAGCCGTACCAGGCATTTTCTCTTTCAGTATGAAAATATCAGATTTTTTTTTTTTTCAACTAACTTTTTTGAAGTTGCTTAAATAAAAAGTTGATGACAAGGTGGTCAGATGGAGAAGGAAGAAGTCGGTAATCTTGCCGATTTATCGTATTTTTAGAAGTGAACATATGTGGGCCCATAAAGCAATATATAGCTAAATGCCTTAACGCAAATGCTCGCCAGCAAGTTTTATTAGGCTGTGGGCTGTCTTTTCCCTTTCCCCATAGGGTGTAGGACTACGGTTAAACTCGAGGAGAAGATTATTTCAACAAGCAGTAGAGGAAGCAGTTCACACCACACTACCCCTCATTCACGGTCCCAACTGCTTGCGTGACAGCGAGTGTATGGGGAATCAGTGTGAGAGTTATTACCTGGCATAAAGAAACACCAGGAGTGCACTGTAATGCGGATTAACAAACACTCAAGATAGAATGAGAAGTGGTCAAGTGAGGGGTGGGGGACATCAGACGCAGAGTGCAATGTCAATTCCCCAATTGCCATCTTTGATGACCGTGGTTGAAGACAGAAGGCAACTGTTTTTTACTTGAAGCAAAGATCACACAATTCATTCTTTCTGAGAGCTGTTTTGTGTTTGTCAGAGGACTTTTGGCAAACGCGACGCCCATTTATTTGCCATTTACCCTTTCGCTTTTATGCTGCAAAGCGAAGAAGGGTCCGTGGGTGTGGACCAGTGGTAAGACGGCCCGAGCCCAAGCCTGAAGTCGAGCCCGGGTCCGAAGTGGACTCGGGCTGCAAAACACTTACTGGAGTTTGGGCTCGGGCTCTGAGAGAGGGAGATAATATTCTTCCATTTTCTTTTAATGTGATTAATTGTATGATTTAGCTCACAAGACCTTTTTACACTTTCTAGTCGTTAAAGAGAATTCTTCGGCAACTAGATCTAGATGGGGAGTGAGAACTCAGCAGGGCTATTCATTCTGGGCTTGGGCAACAAATACCATAGGCCATGAATAACTGGATTTCTGCAAAGGAAATTTTTTTCAGGTACGATAGATACAGTATAGTAGATAACATGATGATGCAATTTTGCCCCATAACACCACACTGCAGCTCCCTGTTAATTATGTTGAGCAACGTACGGCGTAGATTGCTGTGCTGCCCGAGTTTTCCTGATGCCCAGCCACTCGAAGCATTTGAGGAAGAAGTAAATGATCAAAGAAACTATAGAAATAGATAGACGTCCGTTCTCTATCCCGCAGTTGAGAAATACATCGGTTAATTGCACTGGGAGGAAAAAATGGAAGTCTGGAAGAGGAAATTTTTATAATGCCTGAACAGGTTAATCATATTTTTCGGGCTTGCGCTCTGTCTCTGGGGTCGATGGTCTATGGGGCTCCACAGTTATGAAAGAAAGAATTTATGTATAGCTTAAATTTCCATATGCATGCAAAAATGAAATTTCGAGACTACAGAACTATATGTTTTCAGATACTTTACCATCCTGGAAATGAACCAACCTCCAAATAAAAAAAAAAAAAAAAAAAAAAAAAAAGAGGGAGGAAGCAAGTTTCTTTAGCCTGCTATTTCAAAAAAAAAATCCTGACGCCAGTTCTTCAGAAACAGAGAGTTCATCTTCAACCACAAGTATTGGTGATATCAAAGAAATCACTTCAGCAGCAGAAAATGCCCTCATGGAATCAACAAACAGCAGTATTGGTGGTAATGTTACATGACCACCTACAGTTTACAAGACAGCAGCGTTAAAGATCCGGATGTCTTATCTAAGGAGGGTAAAAGTGCCTATAATACTGTTACACTTACTCCAAGTCAACCTAGAGATTACAGTTTCCCAGTGGTTAAAAAAAACCTGGATCGCAAACTAGGAAATTTCAGGAATCATGGTTCGACACATGGAAATGGTTGGAATGAGACAGTGACAAGAAAGCAGCTCTTTGTCTTACATTCAGATTATCCCTGAAGCTTAAAATGAATGTTCATGCTCGAAATGGTGAAAACGCATTCACGACAAGTGGCTACACTAACTGGAAAAGATGCTACCCGAATGCTCGAAAAGCATGAACGTTCTTGCTTTCACCGGGAGGCATCACTCAAAATTTCAGCTTATTTGAAAAATATTCCTGTTTCCCAACAATTAAGTGCACTTGGGGTGGAACAACAAACATTTCAGCAATTGCTGGAAATAATTTTTAAAGTACTTTTACTCCTAGGCAAGCAAGGCATTGCCTTTCGTGGTCATAACGAAGATGACAGAAAATTTTAAAAGTTTTTTGAAATTATTTCTGAAGATTGTGAAGAACTTTCAAAATGGCTTAATTGTAGGAATGACTTCACTTCCCATGAGGTTCAGAATGTAAATTCACAAATTTTGTCTTTAGATGTTGTGCGTAACATCAGACAGAGTAAAACAGTCTACATATTTTTTGCTTATAGCGGATGAGACATCTGACATTGGAACACGGGAACAATTATCTGTTTGCTTACGTTATGTAACAGATGATTTTATTGTTCATGAGGACTTCATCGGATTGTATAAAGTTGAAACAACCACCTCGTCTTTCCTCAAAAGTGTGATAAAAGACGTGTTTTTTCAATGCGGCCTAACTTTAAAAAACTGTTGCGGAAAAGGCTATGACGGAACAGCTAATATGGCTGGAAGATTGCAGGGTGTAGCCAAAATAATTTTAATAGATAAACCGAGGACCACTTTTATTCATTGTGCAGCTCATTCTTTAAATTTGGCGCTTCAAGACCCTTGCCGAGCTATTCCCGAAATTCGAGACGTTTTGGATATCGCATCTGATTATCAAATGTAATTCACGCGTCACCGAAGCGTAATGCACAATTCCAAAATTTGCAGGTGCAAATCAAATCCGAAGCTTCGAGAACCGCTAAACCACTTTGCCCAACCCGGTTGACAGTCCGTGCAGCTGCCATTTCTTCTATATTGGAAAATTATGAAGTTCTCTTAAACTTTTTACCCGAAATTGCCCGTGAAAACCACGGTCACCCTACAAGTTCAGCTGCAAGTGGTCTTTGTGGAAAATTAGAAAAATTTGAAACATTATTCTTTCTCAAATTAAGATTAATTATCTTTGAAAAAACTGAGAATTTCAGTAAGGCTCAACTTCAGTCAATCCATGACGGCTCACGAAGCAAAAAAAAAAGATCTTTAATGATGCAAAGTAGTTTGGAAGAGCTATACATTGTGATAGCACATTTCAGAAATTGTGGACTGAAACTCTCGAATGAGCTTAACTTAAATGAGCCTTCTGTTCCTTGATTTCGAAGACCACCAAGGCGTATAGACGACGGAGCCACAGCGTATGAATTCCCGGATCCCAAAGCCTTATTAAAGCATGTATAATTTAATTTTTTGGATAATATAACAGACGCCATTAGTTACAGGTTTGATCAACCAGGTTATAAAATTTATAAGAAAATGGAAGCAGTTCTTCTTGCAGCATTAAAAGGGGATTTATTGCAAGATGACATACATCACGTGTGCACTTATTTCGGAAACGATTAAGAACATGCGCTGACAGATCAGTTAAAAATACTTAAATATTTGTGTGACTCTGACTCTAAAAGCATTGAAGATATAGTGGCAGAATTAAACAAAGTAGTTCATTTAAAAAATCTTTGTTCTCAGAAGTTTCTACATTTGTAAAACTTCTGTTAGTTATGCCCGCAACAACTGCCAGAGCAGAAAGTTTTTTCCACTCTTAGACGTTTGAAAACGTGTCTCTGAAGTACAATGACTAGCAATCGGCTGAATTATGTGTGTATTTTGCATGTGCATAAAGACTTGTGTAAAGACATTGATATTCAAAAGTGCATGGAAATATTTGTAAATAGCAATGAAAATAGAAAAAAAAAACTGTTTTGGAACATTTTACCATAAATAACATAGGCATAGAAATCTTTTTTATTAGTAATAACAATGTGCGTTGCGTACATATACTCAGTACTTCTAATTTCCTGAAATAAATGCAGTCATATATTCTAGGTAATCAATGCTTTTAATTTTGTTTTGCAACATGAAAACGAATGAAGAGTTGCCTTGTTCCTTTAAAATATTTGAAAATGATATTCTAATATTTTTTTATATACACATTTCACATTTACTTCAAACTTTATTTTCTTCCTCTGTTATTTAATGTCTTATTTCTGAAAGGTAAGTATGTGTTAACACTGTAGAAATTAGGTTGGGAAAGCTGAAATTTCACATGGATGCCAATGAGCGAAACCCGGGGGGGGGGGCATGGCTTCTGGGGTACGAGGATTGCTGCAAATAGCCGTACCAGTTTTCAAGAGCTTCCGCCGCCACTGATTCAGGGTGAAAATAACTGAAATATTTTGGGGAGCAATTTTGCTCCTCAATTTTAGCATTGTGGAACAATTGAGTAATTATGTGGAGCACTTTTGAGACTTATTTTTGTTTTAATTTAAGTGACTAATAATTTATTATGAAATAAAACTATTACTAGCACCTTTCAATATCTATCAAAAATACTCTAATCAGTAATGAAAAGTAAAATTTAAAAATATTTGAGTAGATATGTGGAAAGTACAAATTTTCTTTCTATGGATATATAGTGAAATGTTACCTAGCCCACACATTGCAGCAACTACTTGCTGTCACTAGACAGTGAGAGTACTCCTGAACTTGTGGTAGCTTCAGGTTCTGCGTCTGTTCTCTTTCTTTTTCCGTAAGACTTCACACTTGTGCGTCGAGGCTTCTTTTTAAAAAAATACCTCCACTGCTTGTTCAGGGTAGAACTCGCATAGTTCTGGTCCTTCCAGCATTATCCGCAATAGATGGTTCAAAGCATCACAAATCATCCAATTACGATTCTTTTAATCGCAGAAAAGGCTCTCTCGGCCGTAGCATTGGATACGGGCAATAATCTCTTGATATTTATCATGTGGTTTAGATTTGAGAATTCATTCGCATACTTTTCTTTCAAACATTTCCATAACTTGCTTTGACAGGTGATGCAGATTTCTTAACCAAAAGTTTTGAAATAATCCCAGTCCTCTTGAATTTTATCATTGTCAATGTTGTTGGAAGTCAACAAGTCACTGAAATGTTCAGTTAATACAGTAATTTGATCATCACCAAAATTTGCAAGAGTAGATTTGTCTGTTGGCCAAAGCTTAGGTTCTAACAGCTTGGCAGCATTAAAAAACTTGATTTTCGTGCAAGTCACCAAGCCGGGTGAGCACACACTGATGAATATGATTTAAAAGACATTCAGAATTTTCACAGAATATCTACTGTCAAATTACAGCTCAGTGCAATGCCATGAAATTCTACAGATTTCACTGAATCACAGTCACTGGAATCACAAGCTGATACATTTGCTAAGTTTTGTAAAATTTGGGCAGGTCGGCCAAAAACTTTCTTTTCTTCATAATTTCAATAGAATCATAGAATTTTTCTAATGCATTCAAAATAAAAGGTACATCCACATCATCCAACTGGAGAGACAGAGATAATTTTGACAAAGAATATAAAATGTTGCAAAGCAACAGCAGCCAAGTCACACATTTGATGGACTTAATTTTTCTCAAAATGCCTGTAATTCTGGCTTGTTCTCCTTTGCTAAAAAATAAGAAGTACTGTGATGCAATACTTCTTATTTTTTCCCCTACTGTCATTGTTCCCTTGCACAAGGGAGAAGGTGATCAGACTGAATGCAAGAACTATTGTGGTATTAGCTTGTTGAGTTTGCCAGGGAAAGTGTTTGGAAAAGTAATTATTGCTAATGTATGAGTTCTTACATCAGAGAAAGTTTGAGATGTTCAGAATGGTTTAACACCTGGTAAGGGCTGCACTAACCAAATTTTTGCATTACGCATGATGATAAAAAAATATCTGTCTGTTGGTAAGAAAGTGTTTGCTGCCTTCATGAATTTAGAAAAAGCTTATGACAGAGTAAATAGGGTACTTTTGTAGAAGGTACTGAATAAATATGGTATTACTGGGAATGTATTTAATAATGTGAAAGCCATGTATGCTGGCAGTACAGCCTGTGCATGAGTGAATGGTGTTATATCAAAATGGTTTTCTATTGGTACAGGACTCAGGCAAGGTTGTGCAATGTCCCCATGACTGTGTGATATATTTATTAATGCGTGCATGCGCGATGCTAAAATGGACAATACTAGTTTATGTCTTGGTAATATATGTGTGTGTGTGTGTGTGTGTACAGATTGCTCTATGCTGATGACCCAGTCCTGTGGGCAGAGAGCAAAGGTGAGCTGCAGAGTATATTGTCCCGGATGTATGATGTTTGTACGAAATTCAAACAGAATAAATACGGGAAACCCAAAGTTTTGGGTTTTGATCGAGGAACTGTTAATACTGAATGCAAGCCAAGTCTAAATGGCACAATAATACCATTTAGACTTATCTTGAACGAGTTTGTGTATTTAAGAAACATGTTTGACAAAGAGAACAAATTAGATGGTAAAATTTGTAGGCGAGTGAATTTCTCAGTGAAAGTCATAGCTGCCTTGGGAGGATTTTCTTTTCTTTCGAACAACATTATGTTATTGCTCAAAAATTACTGTTATACACGTTGTAATTGATAATGTTATTTGGTACTGGATGCATTTCATATAACTATTGCATAATAGAATAATATAGTATAATTATCTAAGTAATAAACTCATAAGATAATGCTTTAGGTTGTCATTTTTATTCATACTTTTGGTTTATGTATTCAGAATTTTTCTTTTCTCGCTTTCTCAAAAAATATATCTAACTACCTGTCTTATCCGATCCGGTGCATAAACGGCATCCTTTGTTGATTTAGACAAGCTATGTTAGGAAAATATTGATTTATCTTTCACTTCTTTTTGATCCAAAGTTCAAATAGATCATTGAGCGTTCATGTCGAAACATTTGGTTTCTTTAATCATAATTCTTTTTCTTCTTATTTTCAATAATGTCTGATTGTCCAGTTGTTATTCGATCCGGCGCATAAACGTTACTCCTTGATGACTCCGATGTTCCATATTCCAAAAAAGTTTTACCAAAATCGATGATTAGCATTTATAAAAGGGAGTCCACCTCGCAAAATCATGTAATAGAAATTTGAAGCTTTGTAATAGAAATTTGAAGCTAAGGAGTCGTAACAGTCCTATTAAATTATTTAAAATTGTTAAAAATAGTTAAAAAAACACATTTTACATCCAGCTACTGTATGTTACCAGACTAGTTTCAACAGCATATTTCCGCTGTCATCTTCAGTGGTCGTATATGCCGACTTTGCGGCCTGGTGTACTATTTGAAATGTCGGTTATCTTTCCGAATTCCTCTTAAAATGTTTTTGTTGACACACATGATCTTTTGTCATTGCACGTTTCTTGTACGCACTTTTTCGCATTATCTCTCATTTGCGCCTTTTTAAGTGGCCATCTCAGAATTGTTTAGATTTTCGTATAACTTTTGTTCCTTTTATGTTGTATGTTCTTATTTTTGTTTTTTCTCATATTCCTTTTTAGTTATTTATAATTATTTTGTTCTATTAAATATTTCCATGGGTAAGCCACTTCATACAGTGCAGATGTGTTACAGTTTTTATTTTTAGTTTTTTCGATGACCATGGATTCTGATAATAAGATTTGTTTATGGTTTTTATGTGATGTTAATATTTTAGAGTTTTCCCAGTCTGGAATAAATTGTGGTTACAATATTGAATTAATGCTGTTTTTTCTTCTTTTTTGATCCAATTATTATGGTGTTCTTGCCACCTTGCTGAAAAACGTCTTTTAGTGCTACCTATATAGCACTTATAATGAAGTTATGAAAAAACAAAAATAAGAATACAACATAAAAGAGCAAAAGTTATATACAAAAATCTAAACAATTCTGAGATGGACACTTAAAAAGGCACAAATGAGAGATAACGCGAAAAGCACGTTCAAGAAACATGCAATGACAAAAGATCACGTGTGCCAACAAAAACATTTAAAGAGGAATTCGGGAAGATAACCGACATTGCAAATAGTACACCAGGCCGCAATGTCGGCATATACAACTACTGAAGATGACAGCGGAAATATGCTGTTGAAACTAGTCTGGTAACGTATGGTAGCTGGATGTAAAATGTGTTTTTTCAACTATTTTTAATAATTTTAAATAATTTAATAGGACTGTTACAATTCCTTAGCTTCAAATTTCTATTACATGATTTTGCAAGGTGGACTCCCTTTTATAAACGCTAATTAGCGATTTTGGTAAAACATTTTCGGAATATGGAACATCCGAATCATCAAGGAGTGACATTTATGCGCCGGATGGAATGACAAGGACAATCGGACATTATTGAAAATAAGACGAAAAAGAATTATGATTAAAGAAACCAAATGTTTCGACGTGAACGCTCAACGATCTATTTGAACTTTGAATTAAAAAGAAGTGAAAGATAAATCAATATTTTCCAAACATAGCTTGTCTAAATCAACAAAGGATGCCATTTACACACCGTATCGGATAAGACAGGTAGTTAGATATATTTTTTGACAAAGCAAGAAAAGAAAAATTCTGAATACATAAACCAAAAGTATGAATAAAAATGACAACCTAAAGCATTATCTTATGAGTTAATTATTTAGATAACTATTCTATTATGCAATAGTTATATGAAATGCATCCAGTACCAAATAACATTATCAATTACAATGTGTATAACAGTAATTTTTGAGCATTAACATAATGTTGTTTGAAAGAAAAGAAAATACGATATCACGTAATGAATATGGTTGATGATATTACAGCAACCATTATATGATTGCCTTAGGAGGATTTCACAGGAATGAGGGATTCTCGAAAGTCCTTAATGGCTCTGTGTGAAAGTGTAATTGTTCCTACTCTGATGTATGGCAGTGAAACCTGGGTACTGCAGAATTGACATAGGAGTCGTTTGTGTGCAGGAGAGGTGCGGTGCTTACGAGGAGTTTGTGGCAAGACAAACTCTGATCATGTGAGGAACGAAGATGTGTTGCACATGTGTAATGTGAGGCAAAATGTTGTTGGTAAGGTGGAGACTAATATTCTTAGGTGGTTTGGCCATGTTGAAAGAATGAGTGATGGGATGCTTATTAAGAAAAAAATTTCAGCCGAAGTGGCTGGAAAGAAAAGTAGAGGAAAGCCAAGGATATCATGGGAGGACCAGATTCAGGAGTGTCTGCATGAGAAGAAGATTAAGAGTATGAAGTACAGAAGGTCTTATGTACGTCATGTGATGGATGTAAGTGAAGCTCGAGCTGCGTGCCAAGATCGCTGTAAATGGAGACATTTGATAACAATAAATAAATAATCAGTTAAACATGTATCTGGTGGGTTATCTTTCTTTGTGGAGCTAACCTAACCTCTGAATCTAAGTGAATAGTTTAATGATAATGATTAGTATAAAATAAAAACTCATATTTTCATTAAATTTGTAGTTTATTTAATGTCTAGGAAATAGCTATGTCACCAATTAATAAAAAAAATGAGACACTGGTTTACATGAACTGACATTTCATCAGCATAAGAAATACATTCTCTTAGCAAGAACCAGAAACTTTGTTTTTTATTTGTTAATGCTACTGTTTAGTCCCATTAATTTTACAGCTGACTGGAGCACCTGGCTTATATTAGGTGCACAAATAAGTTTTAAAGCGTTTTAAGACAATGCGACATGTAATTTGAGAGAAAACAACAATACCTTAATGAATCAAAATATGCGCCGTCATTTTCTATCACCTTCCGCCATTGGTCGGGCAGCTGATGGATTCCAGCCAGGAAGAATACTTCGTCATGTGATGCGATGAAGTCGTCAACACATTTTTGCACTTCATCACATGTCCGAAACCGTACAGCAGAAAACCATGTTGCATTGATTGGAAAAAATGATAGTCTGAAGGAGCTATGTCGGGACTATGCGCCAGGTGCTCCAAAACTTCCCAGCCATGCATCAATAATGTTTCCTTGACCGATTTCGCTACATGCGGCCTAGCATTGTCGTGCAGTAATTTCATGGGATGCAATCCTTTGCCTGTGAATGGTTGTTTCTGATAGATTTCCTGGTTCAATCGCTGTAATTGTTGCTTGTAGCGATCAGCAGTAACAGTTTGACCCTGTTCCAATAGTTCATAATAGAGCACACCCTTCATCTCCCTCCAGATGCACAGCAGAACTTTCTTGGAATGAATATTGGCTTTCAGTGTCAAAATCATTGCTTCACTGGGGTCTACCCAGTGGTTTTTGCACTTGGGGTTGTTGTACCATATCCACTTTTCATCACCCGTAACGATTTTCCACAGAAAAGACTCTCTGTGTTGTTTACTCAACAGATTCAAACATTTCATGACACCCTCATCCTTGTTCCTCTGGCTCAGGTCATGTGGCACCCATTATCCTCCCTTCTGAATCTTTTCTGTTGCGCATAAATGATTGGAAATGGTTTGTTGAGTTACCCCCAGTTGTTCAGCTAGTTCTTTTTGTGTTTGAGGCGAATCTGCATTCATCAATGCAGTGTGTTTGACTGTTGGGCAAACTTCTGTGTCACATTTTATATGCTGGGCCAGTTACAGTCTCATGACAACAACGTGGGGGAGTGTTGGATTTGTAAATTAGTGGTATACGTCACCTAAAAACACTTTAAAACTTATTTGTACACCTAATATTTTGTTCCCACTGTGCAAATGATGGAAACGAGCTTGCTGGAATGAGTACTTTAGTTGGGAGTGGGAATGAGGGTTTGGGGGATTCTCTTACTTTGGCAAGAAATAAATTTCAGGAAGGGTAAGGCTTTAGGCAGAGGGTGAATCTCCTGTCTTACAATCCCTGCCATTTACCTAGGTTTAATTCCCTCTCCATTAAAGAAAGAGAAGTCTTAGACACACTCTTATTCTTGCTTGTGTTCTGCAGGTGTTTTATTTATTATTATTATTTTTTTTTCATGTGATGTACATGCTCTTTGAGTTAACATCAGTGGTAAAGTTCAGTAATTTTGAGCTTAGAGAGAAAAAAACCCCAACAAATTTTAAACAAAATAGATGGCAGTATTTTAAATAAAGCTGTAGTTGTGCAAAATTCAACAATGCAAAAGTAGTGTCAGCAATTCTAAAAAAATCATAAGAAAATTGTAGCTACTTGTGGTTACAGCCACTTCAGACCTGCTGAGAAACATATGCAAATCGTATAAAAAGAAGTTGAAGTTGCATTAATGAGATGGATTAGAGTGGGATCATTATATACATAGTGTTATAGCCCTTTATCCTGCAATAAGGCAATCCAATGCTATGGCACTATGTTTAAATTTGTCTTCGTTGTGCAAAGTTTTGGAGAAAGGTAATGGAATTAATGTTTTAAAAGCCAAAAGGTACATACTTTCTTCTTTAATTGTACTTATTTTATATACTTCAGAGTGTGTTATTTAGTTGCTCAATTTAGTATGAATGAATTTTGGGGTCCCTGCGATGTTTGTGTTAACAAGGTTTAACTGTATGATATAATACTGACATACAAGGGAAGTGCTTGAGTATTGAGTTATCAATCTGAATTAGAATTTTTTCTTATTAACAAGCTTTGTTCTTGATGTGGTGTTGAGGGGGAGAGGTGGCTGAAGAATTAGCACAATAGCTTTGAAGTTCAGAAGCAATAATTTTTTCATGCTGATTTTTTCCCACAATTCACCGGTTTAGTTTAATATACTGATGCATCCATTTTGGGACTCAAAATGAAACAGCAAATTTGTAAAATGTTTAAACTTGTATTTATAGGATATATTTCATGGAATCAAATATTTTGATATAAAAATGTAGTTAATATGCAAAAATTAGATTTTCTTTTCATTCTGCTTGCTTTATAGACATAGATTAAGGTAGTGATGTATGAATTCATTTTTAATAAAATTCTGCTCATGCATTTCTAGATCTTTAACTGCAACAATTGTCTGTACTTTCAACATGAAAACGCAAGAGTGTTACTGTGGTAATTCAAAGTAAGTATTTGTAAAATCAAAAGCCACTACATGTGAAATTAGTTACTTATACAATAATGCAGTGTTCATTTTTGTTCTGTCGTGGATCAGGTCTGTGTTGTTATGCATAAAGTTAATAATTATTATAATGTATTTCTTTATTGTACTTTTAATTTGCTTGCATGTTGTATAGAGTAATTTTATGTACAGTGTTCCCATGGCACCTGGAATTTGATTCCCTTTTTTTCTAGATGTGGAAAGTCCTTGATTTTTCATATTTTTATGAAAAGTCCTAGAATTGTCCTGGATTTTTTTCTTGCAGTGAAAAAAATTGGTTGGAGTTCAAAGTGTTTGGACTGATTGCATCACTTTGTTCTCGCTCCCTGCTGGTATCTGCTTGCATTTACATCACTTCCTTCCATGGAGTGTGGAGACGTGATGTCATCTCTTTCATCTTTTGTAATGCTGCAGTGCAAGTTGTTCGAGTGCCATATTTTCAGCGACCTTGGTTTGTGGTATATCTTTTGTGTGAATTTGGAGTCACAATAGCATGTGGTAAACTTCCCACAAGACTAAGATGGCCCTTCCTTCTAGCACGTGCTTTACTCATTGATGGAAATTCAGCAGTTGCTCTGGCTTTTTCAAAGTTTTCACCAACCTAAATTTGCCAAATTCAATTTTTTTTTTGCCAAAAGTAATCTGAAGTATTGCCAATATTTTCACCAAAACTCTTTATCTATTGCCAAAACATGTTTTTTTTTTA
This sequence comes from Macrothele yani, assembly GCA_039090855.1. NCBI lineage: Eukaryota > Metazoa > Arthropoda > Arachnida > Araneae > Macrothelidae > Macrothele > Macrothele yani. Next base: position 40,630,075 of record CM077006.1, read on the forward strand.
TTAGCAAATTGTGGAGAATGACATCAGCAGCGCGACCACTGGAAATTGATATTTGGCCTCTTTACTGCCAATGTGCTTGGTAATAGATGACTATGGAATAGGAAATCTTCAATGCCATCGTAAAATTGTTTTACATTATTATTATACTATATTCCAGATTGCTTCAGAGAGATTTTTATAACAGGGAAAATTTTCCAATTTAATTGTAACAGAACACTCTGCAACAGCAGAACCCATAGGACTTCATAAGAATTCTAAATGCATAGTAAATTTCACCCCAATGTGCAAAATATGAACAAAACACTTGATTCTAGCCAAAATTTAAGCTAACTGAGTAATCCTGGTTGAAAGGGTATATGCACAGGGTGATCCAAAAGATCAATTAAAAAACTGTCTATGTACGTTAATTATTTATTCACAAGAAACACTCAAGTGCTTTTGAGACTCTCAAATTGGTCTCATCTTCAGGTGTAAAAAGTTAAAATATTAAAAACTACACTTCATATAGTCACAGGTTTTAAAAACATGTTGCATGACATGGTTATAAATCGTAGGTGACACGTATGATCCAGCAGGGGTATCAGCCAGATTCTACAGGCGTGGTTATCGAGCTGAGAACAAGTTAAGTTGTAGTTACACGTTTTCCTGGTCTTGACAAAGACAACAACAGAAGGCCACGTTGGGTCACCTCTATAACTTTTTACACCTGAAGATTAGACCAATTTGAGAGTTTCAAAAGCGCTTGTGTGTTTCTTGTGAATAAATAATTAACATGCCTAGATGTTTTTTTAACTAACCTTTGAAAAATTTAAGCTCCTTGAATTTTTTTATAAATTCCTGGGAAAGTACTAGAATTTATTTTCTGTAAATGTGTACAAGCCCTCTATGTATAGTCCAACATATGTTTGAAACCCTCAGTTTCTTAAAACCTTAAAAATATAAGCTTTTTTTATATAAATCTGCTATCTAAAGTTTTTAATAAAGCTGATATGTTATGTTTGCAGTTCCATTCGTGTGGATAGTTTGAGTAAAATATTTACAAGGTTGCTTACCTCTTTTCACATTTCACCACACGTTACATTCTTTCTGCCCGTCATGCTTGGTTTAGACTTCCGGTGCGGTGTTCCATTTTTGGTTTTCAGGTTCTTTCAAATGCCTTACCAACACTCAAGTCCATGAAGTGCGTTGTTGTCCAGGTTGGAAAATTGTATCCTCCCCCTTCCCACCCTTCCCACAATCTTGTAAAACCTAACTTTTGTTGCTAAAAACCAATTGTTGAACACAAAATCTTTTGATATTATAGACAACTACGAAACGCCTATTTACAAACATACAAATTCCGAACGAAAAAATTTAAAAACCTATATACAAATATTTACACACAATTCATTCCTTGGACTCCTCAACACCTCACAAACAACCAACCATACCCTAAGCCACTCCCAAACAGATTGCCTCGAGTACTTTCAACCCTCTACTGGGTTATCTTCAGGAGGTGTTTTCTCTTCTGCCACTGCAGCAAGAGTGAGCGATATGCCCAGCTTCTTCGCCCCGCCCCATTGTCGTCCACGAAACTCTTCCACAGTGGCTCCATCTGTCATTGACTTTAGTGAATTCTTCATTTTCTCTTTCCCTTTCTGTGTTTTTGGTTTTTTTGGTCAATTTTTATTAATTGGAAGGAATTAATAAAAATTGACCAAAAAACCAAAAACACAGAAAGGGAAAGAGAAAATGAAGAGTTCACTAAAGTCAATGACAGATGGTTTGTGTTTTTGGTTTTTTTGGTCAATTTTTATTAATTGGAAGGAATTAATAAAAATTGACCAAAAAAACCAAAAACACAGAAAGGAAAGAGAAAATGAAGAGTTCACTAAAGTCAATGACAGATGGAGCCACTGCGGGAGAGTTTCGTGGATGACAATGGGGCGGGGTGAAGAAGCTGTGCGTATCGCTCACTCTTGCTGCAGTGGCAGAAGAGAAAACACCTCCTGAAGATAACCCAGTAGAAGGTTGAAAGTACTCGAGGCAATCTGTTTGGGAGTGGCTTAGGGTATGGTTGTTTGTTTGTGAGGTGTTTAGGAGTCCAACGAATGAATTGTGTGTAAATATTTGTATAGGTTTTTAAATTTTTTCGTTCGGAAATTTGTATGTTTGTAAATAGGCGTTTCGTAGTTGTTTATAATATCAAAAGATTTTGTGTTCAACAATTGTTTTTTAGCAACGAAAGTTAGGTTTTACAAGATTGTGGGAAGGGGGAGGATACAATTTTGCAACCTGGACAACAACGCACTTCATGGACTTGAGTGTTGGTAAAGCATTTGAAAGAAACTGAATACCAAAAATGGAATACCGCACCGGAAGCCTAAACCAAGCATGGCGGGCAGAAAGAATGTAACGTGTGGTGAAATGTGAAAAGAGGTAAGCAACCTTGTAAATATTATATTAGTATGCAAGTAAATTTAAGAACAGCTTTGGCCTCTGCTATAGATGTTTTTAACCAGAATTTATAGTTTGAGTAAATATTTTGTTTTCTTTCAGTTTTGAATTCACTTATTGTGTTTCATTTATATGTATCACCTGTTCTTGCTTATTTCCACATTTCATAAAAAATGCAGTGTGGGTCAATGAGCAAGAATTGCATTTGTTATCACCGGGCTGTAAATTAATAAGCCAAGCAGCAAAATCAATTCCATTTTCTGCAACATCAATAAATAACCTAAACCATTTACAAGGTAAATAAATGTGACCATCCTTCCAACAAGCATATATATATATATATATAACATCAGCACAGTGTTAAATTATCTATAAAATTTACACCATACTGCAATGAAGCAATTTTTGCAGAGGGGGCCAATCTAAGATTTTGATAACTGTAAGATTATTTGTTTAGACAAATAAAAAATTGGCTTTATGCTGATAAGGAGTGCAGAGAGTTAAAAATAATTGACTGCACTTTGAGTTGTATTATAATACCTCAGAGTTTCTGAAGTTTGGAAAACTAAGGTTAGACATATATGTGGAATAAAAAAAAATATATATATATATTTCTATAAAGTGAACGATCTTTATTTTCATTTACCATTTGTTGCATTCAGGTAACAGATGAAACTTCTAAACTCGCTTCCCTCAAAGGATGCTTTACCGGGGAAAACACATGGGCGTGCGCACACACACCCACACCCACACACACACCCACACACACACACACAGAGAGAGAGAGAGAGAGAGAGAGATCCCGCAATGGTTCCATTCCTGTCAAAGAATTAAAAATTGGTGATAGACCAATGTATGCTAAGTGTTTACCCTAGTACAACACTTTGTCAACCAGTAGATCAATTTGTATTCCAGTCAATAAAAGTAAGATCTGAAGAACCTACTGACACAGTGATAAACTTATTTTAAAAGAAAACATTTTTCATTAACAGACACATGGAGTAATTTTCCTGAAAAGGCCATTATTTCTTTTTGGCAAAAACTGTGGTCTTGGTCATCAGCTTCAAGAGAAGGTAAGGAGATTGACGTAGAAAATTTTGATTAACACCAACTGGAAAGAGAAGTTGTATCAAGAGAACTTTCTTCTGACAGTGCAAATATTTTGCTTTCTATTCATGGCAAGATTCCCGCCGAAATTTTTAAACTCCCGCCAAAGTTGCTAGGAGGCAGTCTCCCGCCTTATGAAATTTTTAGAAACAATATGTATAAATATAAAATTATAAGTGCGTTTTTAGAGTACTCACAAAATTCGAGCGTTAAAAACTTATCTTTTTTAAAATTACGTGCTTTAGAAATGGACCCTTCAGAGTTGCAGAAATTGCAATCAAATACATTGTTCATGTCAGGAATATAATCAATTTATGGACACATGAATCGGCTTCTGTATGTAGCTGCACGAGAAGTTCATTTTGCATATCGCAGACTGTTACGAATTAGGCATGAGATTCTTCCTCGGATTCGCCACTTTCTCCCTCATCATTTCCGTTATACTTGAGATCAATACAAAACTGAAGATAATGTGTTATTTTTGGAGGATTAGTGTGTGTGTGTGTGGGGGGGGGGGGGGTCCTTTTCTGTCTGGGATCAGTATTCTGTTTTTAAGAACTTCAAAAAATGAAAGTTAAACGAAGTGAAAATTTTTCCTGCAGTCATAATTTCTTTTCCTCGCAAAGTTGTCTGTCCAGTATTGTTACTAAATATCAATTTGTTGCATAAATGTTTGGATTTCGGCATGAAAAAAAAAAAAAATAAGACGACGATTTCCAATAACAAGTTCAACAGAACAAAAATTTCCTTGTAAACTTTAGGCATGTGTATGTTCTACGGATTCAAGAAACTCTGTTTTTGCATCATTTGCATTATTCTCAAGAACAATGCAAAATTAAAGAGAATTTGGGGGGAGGAGGCATTTTCCGGCTGGACACCAAATTTCATCTTTCAAAACTTTCGAAAATGGATGTTTGACAAACTGCAGATTTCATCCATAATCGTAAAAAAAAAATTCTTGCAATATTCCTTCTGCTCAGTATTATTGTAAAACATAATTTTGCTTGATAATTGATGATTACCTGCTAAAAGAGTTAAAATTTACGCTGATGCGGATAAACGTTGACTTAAAAAAAAAAAAAAATGGGGTCCCTCTATTTTTTTTTAAAATCCGAAGGTTAATTGTGCAGGAGAGGGTGTGTAATTGGAAAACGAACTCTCTCGGAAAAAAATTTTCTTAGTTCAGGAGTTTGTATGGAGCGAAGAGGAGGGGAAAGGGGTGTGATAATGAAAGATCAGGGAAGTTGTAGGGAGGAATGGTGCGAGTCATTTTGTGTTGGTGAGAAAGATAAAACCCTGACTGCTTGTGCCCTTCTCTTTGTCACCCAGCCAATTTCATTTCATTCAATTTATTCGTTATGGGGTTACCTTTGATTATGTTACATTTCAAAATTAATTTTATAACATAAAGACTTCCTTATACGGAAGATATACATGAAGTATCTATAAAGTATTAAGAAAAACAACATGATATATCATGTGAATACTTATGTACAGGGTAACCACAGAACAGGAAATTGAGTAAAAGGCTTTCAAAGTCCCATGTTCTTGTGTGCGCTGCACCTTTTGTTTAGTTTGTATCTTGCTGTTTTGACCAATGTCTTTGTTGTTATTTACGATGTCTTCGAAAAAGAAACATTTCAGTTACACTGCCAAATTTAAACTTTAAGTATGAAGGGGGGGGATATGATCATGTCACTAGGCGATAGTTTTCAAAAGGTCAGAAAACTAGCGCGTAGTGATACACGAAAAGCCATGGTCTAGAATGTAAACAAACCCATCTGTAAACTCAGCGAGGAGTTGCTCACGGTGGTCGTTAAACTCCCGACAATAATAATAATATAAATAATAAACCTCTGCAGGAGAATTCACGAAAGTCCAGCTTTCTTTTTTACTGAACTGTGTGTAAGCCAACTCCCCTATTTTGAAAGCAGGATTTTTTTCTAAAAACTTTCGACTTAACTCGAGTATATACAGTATGTCTATGAATTGTTCTGTATCAGCATTTCGTCATTGGCAACGTGTAATACAATTACAGCTGCATTACACATTGCATCACTCAGTTACCTTTAAAGATGAATTTCTTTATTTAATAAGATCGTTTTTTTTTTTCATCTTTGGATTCTGAGGTCTTTATAAAGTGACCGATTTTTCTGTCAGAAATTCCTCTTCCGGATTAACATTTGTGATGTGTGGATTATACAATTTTTTTTTTCTCTGAATGTCACAGTCTGCGAAAATTAGTATATGCCGATGCAGATTATACAAAGGTAAAAATAAACTTGTGCGAATTCCAGGGGGCGCGGAAAAATGACGAAAATTACGGTGATTCAAAAATTTGTGAACCCCAGAAAAAAAAAACAATTGAGTGAGCACCATTTTCCTTGTTTTTTTTTTATTCCCGAGGAAGAGATAAGCTAGGCTGAGGGTAAAGCATTATTTTTTGGACAGAAGTGTATATGACTTTGATATCATACCTAACCCCCCCCCCGCGCCCCCCCCACACCAAAGTCTGGCCACTAAAAAAAAAAAATGTAGCTGTCCACCAGATTTTAGAATATTTTTCTACCCCTGGTAATCATATATTTATCAAGGTCATTCATTTCTGGAGTCTTGCTTGCGCCCTCCTTCCTCCCCGGTCAGTTTATTCCTGCAATCCTGCAGCAGTGCATCACTTATGAGTCAACACAGCGCAGAGAAAACCCGCCAGTGGCCATTAGTCTGTCTGTCGTTCATAGCATGTGGATGGCGCCGTGGGGTGTAGTCGTGTAAACAGTCAGCTCATACTGCTTGTTTTGTGTGTTGTGTGAGTCATTGCTGTGAGTTTTTTCTATTTATAATTCAAGTTGCTTAATCAATCAGTGAGGGGTATACTGCTAGTTAAAATGCAATTTGAAAGACATGTCATGCTCTGAATTTAATAAAATATTTGCTAAAGAAACCCGATCTACAGAAGGAAATCTCTTCCAGTGAAAAATATAAGTAAAAATGTCCAGCAGACTACAATCTTTCTTTCCTTTTATAAAGTTTTACATGTATTTCTCTCAAACGATAAAATTTAAATACAGAGTATGTGCATTCATATTTATTGTGTCCTTTTTCTTAAAATGTCCTTTTTTAATGAAATTGTCCTCCCATTCGCAAAAGCTATCTGGTTACCCTGCTTCCAGGTATTTTGAACATGCAAAACGTTAGTTAGTTTTAAATTTTGTGCCTGCACTGTATGGTTATAAGGATTATTTAAGCTAATATTGTTGTTTTCCCTTCATGTCACTCGATAAGTCATATCCAGAGTAGCAGAATGTAGATGTACACGTGTACGCTGTACGCGGATAGTTTCCAAATTATTAGCAGATTTTGCAAATAGTTTTTGTTTGTAGATTAAAAAATAAATAAAATTTTATTTACAGCAATTGAAACACTTACTCAAGGCTTGCTTCACTCCGATTAATATATTCCATTTTAATCTGAAGAACTTTCACTTATTTTTCACATCTTCTGAGTTCTTTTGTTTTTGCAGACTTTTCTGGCATTCAGATTTTATCAAAGCCTGTTATCAACATATATGAACTGTATCAAAAGTTTCGTTTACACATATTTAAATTTTATTCTAGGTTCTTCTTGCAGTTACCAGTTGTTCAATTAAAGTCATTTCTTTATGTATTTTGTAAGTCTACTATTTTTGAATTAAGTTGTTGAAAATGCTATTTATAATTTTTTAAGGTTCATTAATGGAACTGTTTTTTCTAGATATAAAAACTTTCTTTATTAGTCTCTTGTTTTTATGAGATTCATAGTTCAGAATTTTAATATTTAATTTTGCCCTAGTCTATTTTGCACACATTGCTGCTCATTCAGTTGTAATGTACTTGTTTTATCCTCACTAAAATATGTAATGTTCTAATAATTATTTATTGTTTTATTAATTTTTTCTTTAAATTATCTTATTCTACTGTTATCGTGTGTGTGATTCTCGTTTTTTTTTTTTTTTTTTTTTTTTGTGTGTGTTATTATTATTTTTTTGTTGGAGGTTTAACGACCACCGTGAGCAACTCAATGGGCTGTAAGCAGTCGCCCGTCCCTTAATTTAGGGCCACTGGTTCCAGGGAAGGGAGAGAGCCAGTGACGTAAGTCAAATACAACATCCATGCCTAACTGGGATTCGAACCCGAACCCCTTTCAGACGAATAGTCATAAGCCAGCGCTTAGACCACTGCGCCACCGTGGCGGCATTCGGGGTTTTGCAGCAAGTTTTCTGTTTCAGTGGTTGTGTACGCAGAAAATGTTTATTTTTGTACAACTCTGGTAATAACTTTTCTTTATTTTTGTTGAAAAACTTCATGTATGTTCTGTAGAAGTGCAATGAATTATATGTTAGAATTCTGATGTTAATCCTTAATGTTTTCATTTGACCCCTGCAAATGTTTTGTTATAAACAGGTTTGAAATGTTTAGGCCTCCCATTTTGTTTCCTTTGAATTTACATATCAGTTTTTGCACAATATGATATTTATGTTCATGTATTTAATTCTTCATGTAATTTTTCACAGGCTTGATTCTAATGCACTGCAATGTTACAAATGTAAAGCATCATTTCATGAAGGTAAGTCAATACTTTGAACTTTTTAAAAATTATATGATTTGCATATTTCATGGACAAAAGTAGCTATGTAAGTTTTCCCGAGATAAAATTGCTTGTACTGTGATGTGAGGGATTTCTGTAAAGTACACACAAAAGTTACCTAAAACAACAAACGATGTGGATGTACTTGCAAATGGTAGTTGAAAAATAACCAGTCACAAGCAACGGGTTATTGAGTACGTGAGTCAAGCTTTACACATTTTTGGATTAGTTAGCATGTTTGGACTGACTAAGATACAAAATTTAAAAAGTCACTGTGCAAATGCTGCTACACATACTGCAATTCAAAGCTGAAGGCTTGATCATTTTTGTTGTTATTGTAGGCAGTGATGAGCAAAAATTTCTGTGGTGAGATACTGTATAATGTATGATGCTGTGTTCAGTGGGATTTCTATGGAACTTGTTGACCATGTTACTGTTGAATCAGTTTACTTATTCAGGTGATAATGTTTTCTGTGAATACAATGCAAATTCCAATCCTGATTTGTGAAAAACATCCTCATTCTAAAAGACAAGAACACTATTACATCAATGAAGTGACTGTAATTTTCTGCTGAAACAGAGATGCCAAACACTCCAGAAATTCCAGACTGTCTGGTATTTTGATGAAAATGTGGAAGTAGGAAATACAGATTTTGCCAATGCTTTTTAATTTTTTTTAATTTAATAAGCACGTTTGTGTTTTCCTATGTCATGAGTGTAGGTTTTGTCTGGAGATGAAATTCTGTCTTTCAAAACTTCTCAAAAACAGAAGTTAGATGGATTTCTCCCGTAATCATTTTTTGTTTTCTTGTGATGTTTTCCTCTGTCCAGTATTGTTGTTAAATGTCATTTTATTGCATACTTGTTTGCATTCCTGCTTGAAAATGAAGGCAATAATTTACGAAAATGGAAGTTAGACGGAGCAGAAATTTCCTAGTAATCTTAAATTTCTTTAATTGCAGTGTTAACTCTGGCCTGCATTGTTAACTCTGGCCTGCATTGTTGTTAAATATAATTTTATTCCATAAATATTTGTATTTAAGCTTGAAAATGGAAAAAAATATTCCCAAACTAAATTTGGACGGAGCAAAGACATTCCCCGTTGTCATATTTTTTTCCCCATGTAATATTCCCACTGTCCAGTATTGTTGTCAAATATAATTTTATTGCATAAATGTTTGTGTGTTTCAGCACAAAAATGGAGGCAGACAACAAAAGCGTGTGGAGCAAATGTTTATTCCGTAATGATAATTTTTGTAATCCCCCCACAGCTTTCCCCTATCCTATGTTGGCGCTAAATGTTGTCTAAATGCATGTCTGTATTTCTGCACGAAAATGGGAGGAAAATTTCCGAAAACAGAAGTTGGACAGAGCAAAGATTTCTTCTGTAGTTGTAACTTTTCTTTCTTTTGCAATGTTCCCTGTATCCTCATATCTTCAACTGGACAAAATATTGACTTTTTTCATGAGGTATGTTTAAATATTGAAAGTCATAATTACTATTAGAAAGTTAAATTTATTGGCTTTACTCAGATTTTTATTTGAGTTTTCTTCAATCGAACACTATATCATACACTCTTCCTCACTGTGTCCACTGAGCTTTTATTTTCTGGCAGATGTTTCTGATTTTACATTTACTAATTTCAAATGATGCATGCACCAGGAAAAAAAATAAGTGGTATTGCATCGCAGTTTGCGATGCAAACTCATATTTGAATTGCAAAACCACGATTTCAAGTTTAAAAAAAAATTCATCTTCCATTAAAATGTTCAATCTTTTGTAAAGCTGCTCGTTGTTTCTCGAAAATATGATTTTACTTACGCGTGAAAAAAAAATTCATGCATTCATAACTTTACGAATACTTTATGTTTGCTTTCAGCTGGAAAAAGCTTCCCAGGTAGCTCTAGCTGTGCAGTGATAAGGGGGTCATCGTTCGACCGCAGAGCGTCTGTGATTGCCATGAGTCATTTAAGGACAGATGCTGTTATCTCTGTTTTTGTTTCGGTTTGGCCGCCACTTAATTTTAGGGGGATGTGAGTTTTGTTGTTTTACTCTTTGTTATTTGAAATCATGGCTACCAAGTGAAAATATCAGCCATGAAAAGGTGGATGGGGGAATTAAATCCAGAAGGTAGTTGGTTGCTCTATGATGTTGACGCCGATAAAACCTCCATCCATTCCGCCTATTGGGAACTTTGTTGGAAGAATGTTGACAGCATAAAATTTCTTTGAAATTTCAATTCTTCTTTTATTGGTGAAGTTTCTGGATTCATTATTAAAAAGGACAATGTGATAAAGCACACCAGATCAGAAATTCACCATGTCAGTGTCCCCAAGGCAGAACATAAAGGAAAATCGCTCACTGATTTTTATCAAAGAACATCCATTGGTAAGTCAATGATTGTTGCTTCCAATGCATCTAAAGCTCAAATTGGAAAATTAACTGATATAGCATATATGATTGCCAAAGAAGAAATTCCATTTTCAAAATTTCGTAAATTATTGAGTTAGAGAAGTAAGTGTTGATGTAGGGCAAACGTACCATTCGTCCGTGATGTGTGCTCAGTTCATGGAGTGCATTGCTAATGTTTTCGAAACTGATTTGTGCAATGACTTAAGAAAGACGTACTATTTTACCTTATTTATTGATAGCAGTACAGTGTTAGTGTATCTGAAAATGAAATTATTTGTATCATGTATGTCAATGAAGTAGGAGATACCAAATTCCCATTCCTGGCATTAAAAGAACTGAAAAATGCTGATGCTAATGGTATAAAAAATGCAACTGTAGAGTCCATTGCAGAATTTGGAATAGTAAATTTTGAAAATAAATTAATTGGATTTTTAGCTGACAGAGCAAATGATCACATGGGACCGAAAAAGGGTGTTGCAGTTCTTTTGAAAAAAAAAAAACTGCCCTTATTTAGTGTCCGTGCATTGTTTAAGTCATAGCTTAGAGTTTAAGTCAAAGCTCTAAAAGATTTTATGCTATCAACATATTTTCAAAAGGTAAATAAGTTGATGGAAGACATTCGTAACTTTTATGAAAAAAGTGCCAAAGTACTTAGAGACTTTCGTGAGCTCTCAACAATACTTGATGAAGATGTATCAGATACACCAGTTTTGTGAGTCCATGGCACCCGATGGGTTTCACATATGCACAGAGCCACTAACACACTAGTTAAAAATTATTTTGTTATTGTACAACAACTAGAAAATATGGATGCAGATCCGTCAAGCAAAGGAGAAAAAGCCAGGATTACAGGCATTTTGAAAAAACTTGTCCATCAAATTTGTGACTAAGCTGCTGTTGCTTTGCAACATTTTATATTCTTTGTCAAAATTATCTTTGTCTCTCCAGTTGGATGATGTGGATGTACCTTGTGTTTTGAACGCATTGGAAAAATTCTATGATTCTTTCAAAATTTTGAAGAAAAGAAAGTTTTTGGCTGACTTGCCCAAAATTTTACAAGACTTAGCAAACATATCAGCTTGTGATTCCAGTGACTGTGCTTCAGTGAAATCTGTAGAATTTTGTGGCATTGAACTGAGCTGTAATTTGACAGCAGATGTATTCTATGGAAATTGTAAATATCTTTTAAATCCTATTCATCAGTGTGTGCATATCTGGCTTGATGACTTGCACAAAAAAACCCCAAAAAAACAGGTTTTTAATGCTGCCAATCTGTTAGAACCTAAGCTTTGGCCAAAAGACAAATCTGCTCTTGCAAATTTTGGTGATGATCAAATTACTGTACATTAACTGAGCATTTCAGTGAGTTGTTGACTGCCAACAACATTGACAACAATAAAATTCAAGAGGACTGGGATTATTTCAAAACCTTTTGGTTAAGAAATCTTCAACATCTGTCAAAGCAACAGTTATGGAAATGTTTGAAAGAAAAGTATGTGAATGAATTCCCAAATCTAAACCACATGATAAAAGCCACGAGATTATTGCCCGTATCCAATGCTAAGGTCAAAAGAGCCTTTTCTGCGATGAAAAGAATCAAGACAGATTTCCATAATCGAATGAATTTTGATGCTTTGAACCATCTATTGCGGATAATGTTAGAAGGACCAGAACTATGCGAGTTTCACCCTGAACAAGCAGTGGAAGTATTTTTTGAAAAGAAGCCCCAAAAAGAAAGAGAACAGATGCAGAACCTGAAGCTACCACAAGTTCAAGAGTACTTTCACTGTCAAGTGACAGTAAGTAGCTGCTGCAATGTGTGGCTAGGTAACATTTCACCATATATCCATAGAAAGAAAATTTTTACTTTTTACATATCTACTAAGATATTTTTAAATTTTACTTTTCATTACTGATATTGAAACGTGCTAGTAATAGTTTTATTTGATAATAAATTATTGGTCACTTAAATAAATAAATAAAAAAGTCTCAAAAGTGCTCCACATAATTACTCAATTGCTTCGCAATGCTAAATTTAAGGAGCAAAATTACTTCCCCAAAAAAATTTCAGTTATTTTTCAACCTGATATACCCTGATATAAAGCATTTCTTTAGTTTTCTTAATTTGTAATTGTTATTTTTTTAAGTATTTGAAACTTTACTTTTGTACATAAAATGTGGATGACGATAGTACTCCCGAATTGGTTCTCAAAACTCTTGAAATTTGCCATAATACTCCTGATGTGGAGGCTTGATGTCTCTGCCAAAAGAGCTTCAGCGTCATAATCTTTTTCTCATGCAGACACTCCTGAATCTGATCCACCCATGTCTTCCTTGGCCTTCCTCTGCCTTTCCTTCCTGCCACTTGGGCTGAAAATATTTTCTTAGTAAGCATTTCATCACTCATTCTTTCAACATGGCCAAACCATTGAAGCATATTGGTCTCCACCTTGCTAACAACATTTTGCTTTACATCACACAACTGCAATACATCTTCATTCCTCACACAATCAGATCGTGTCTTGCCACAAACCCCATGTAAGTAACGCATTTCTCCAGCACACAAACGACTCCTATGTTTCTTCTGCAGTACCCAGGTTTCACTGCCATACATCAGAGTAGGAACAATTACTGTTTCATACACAGCCATGCGGGACTCTCTAGAAAACTCATCATTCCTGTGAAAACCTCCTAGAGCAGCTATGACTTTCAAAGAAGAATTCACTCGCCTACTGATTTCACCATCCAACTTGTTCTCTCTGTCAAACATGCTTCCTAAATACACAAACTCACTCACCTGGTCAATCACAGTGCCATTTATACTTACATTACATTCAGTGCTACTCATTCCTCTCTCAAACACCATAACTTTGGGTTTTCCCTTATTTATACTCAGTTTGAATTTCATGCAAACTTCGTGCATCCGAGTCAACATACTCTGCAACTCACTTTTGCTATCTGCCAACAGGACAGTGTTATCAGCATACAGCAATCTGCACACACGGATATCACCAAGACATAAACCACTATTATCTATTTTGGCCTCACGCATGCATGCGTCCATAAATATATTAAACAGCCATGGTGACATTACACAACCTTGTCTAACTCCTGCACCAATGGAAAACCATTTTGATAAAACACCATTCACTCGTACACAAGCTCTACTACATGGCATACATGGCTTTTTTACCAGCATACATGGCTTTTACACTATTAAGTAGATTCCCAGTAATACCATATTCATTCAATACCTTCCACAAAAGTGTCCTATTCACTCGGTCGTAAGCTTTCTCTAAATCTGAAGGCAGTAAAAACTTTCTTCCCAACAGCCAGATACTTTTCAATCATCATGCGTAATGCAAAAATCTGGTTAGTGCAGCCTTTACCAGGCATAAAACCACTCTGAACATCCCACACTTTCTCTTATGTAAGGCCCCGTACTTTTTCAATAACAACCTTACTAAACACTTTCCCTGGCACACTCAGTAGGCTAATACCACGATAGTTCTTGCATTCAGTCTGATCACCTTTTCCCTTATACAAGGGAACAATGATAGCATCCTTCCAATCCCGAGGGACCATTCCTAACTCCCAGCACAACTGGCAAATTTCAGTTAACCAGTCAATTATAGAGTCACCCCCATACTTCAACATCTCTGCAGTTATGCCATCAACTCCTGGAGCCTTACCATTCTGAAGAGATTTTAGAGCTTTACACACTTCTTCTCTTGAGATCCCTCCTGTGCTTTCATCCCTCATTGTGACATCATCTGCATCTGTCTCAGAATCAGTTTTGCTCTCCTGATCTAATAACTCACAGAAGTATTCGCCCCATCTGTCACTTAACTCATTGGGCTCCCATATCATTTCCCCAATCTCATTCTTCACACAACTTACAACTTTGTTTCCCCTATTTTTCCTGAGTCTCATGTACTTCCAGAAGGACTTTCTATCTTTCCAAAAAGCCAGTTCATGCCTTTCCACTTTCTCTTTCTTATCTTTTGCCTTACTGTGGCGAACCAGCTTAGCAGCTTCACGCTTCTTACAGCGATATTCATCCACAGAGACTCTACCTTGCAACATCCCCAAATAGGCTCCCTTCTTTTTCTTTACTGCCTCATCAATCTCACTATTCCACCAAGCATCACATCTATTGTTACCCACTATTGTGGTGCCACAGACCTCTTTAGCAGCAGTAACAACACAGTTCTTAAAACATTCCCACTTCTTTTCTACATCCCTCTCACAAGATTTCAGATCCTTCAGTCGTTCTCTGAGTAAGTCAGAATACCACTGATGATCTTCAAGGAGCCTATCAACCTTTATTCTTTCTATCCTGGGTCTCTTCCTATTCCTTTTCCTCCAACCAACATTAAGTTTCACTCGTGGCACTACCAAGTAATGATCAGAACCAACATCCGCACCTCTCATCACACGGGTGTCAACAACTAAGTGTTTCAAACGCTGATCGTAAATAACAAAATCTATCACACTCTTTTGACCAAGAGTACGATTTTCCCAAGTATATGTGTGTATATACTTGTGGTTGAAAAATGTATTAGATACACACAAATCATTCTCAATGCAGAGTTCAATTAATCTTTCACCATTATCATTCACACAAAGATCATTAAACTTACCCAGAACATTGTCAGAAATAGCATTCTGCACACCTACTCTAGCATTGAAATCCCCTGCTATTATAACTTTTTCTTTAGCACCAAACTGGCTCAAAACAGCTTTTAGCTCATTCCAGAAATCTTCTTTCTTATCAGAAGGTTCCGAGTCACAAGGAGCATACACTACAACAATTACAATTCTCTGAAGTTTCATTTTCAAACGAATCCAGAGAATTCTCTCACTTATGCAACTATAGTGAATCAAGTTGTTCTTCATCTTTTCACTTAAAATCACACCTACACCAGCCTGTCCTCTCATATTATCCAATACTCCAGACCACACACTCACCATGCCATTCACTTCTTCTACCCCAATTTCCTTCTTTTTGGTTTCACTTACACACAGCACATCCAGTCTATACTTATTCATCTCCTCAATCACCTCACTCATCTTGCCATTTATACCTCTAGTATTCCATACACCAATCTTACATTCACTCAGCCGAGATGGCTTTCTCATATGCCGTTTAGAAAGTCCAGGTCGATTCCGTGGTGGACCGTCCTTCTCAAGTGTGGTAGGTCCACCATATCCCACACTTGAGTCATTCTTAATATTTCTCTGTGTGATATGTGTGATATGTTATATGTTCCCCATTCAGTTTCAGAAATATTTATTAATTAGCTTTTTGCATCTGTGTGATATGTTATATCAAATATGCACTTTACATTTTTGGTTCAAACAGAGTATAAATAAGGGAAAAACTAAAGTTATGGTTTTTGAGTGAGGAACTGTTAGCACTGAATGCAGGATAAGTCTGAATGGTATAGTTATTGACCAGGTGAACGAGTTTGCATATTTGGAAAGCATGTTTGACAGATAGAACAAATTAGATGGGGAAATCAGTAGGCGAGTGAATTCTTTATTGAAAGTCATAGCTGCTTTAGAAGGATTTCATAGGAATGATGGGTTCTCAAGAAAGACCTGAATGGCTGTGTATGAAAGTGTAATTGTTCCTACTGTAGTGTACAGCAGTGAAACCTGGTTACTACAGAAGAGACGTAGGAGTCGACTGTGTGCTGGAGAGATGCATTACTTACATGGGGTTTGTGGGAAGATGTGTTCTGGTAATGTGAGGAATGAAGATGTGTTGCAGTTATGTAATGTAAGGCAAAATGTTAGTAAGGTGGTTTGGCCATGTTGAAAGAATAAATGATGAGATGCTTACTAAGAAATTTTTTTTAGCCCAAGTGGCAGGGAAGAAAGGTAGAGGAAGCTCAAGAAAATCATGGGAAGACCAGATTCAGGAGTGTCTGCATTAGAAAATGATTAAGAGTATGAAATACAGAAGGTCTTGTGTGCATCGTGTGATGAATGTCAGTGAAGCTCCAGCTGTGTGTCAGGATCGCTGTAAATGGAGATGTTTGATATGGCGACAGGGAGTACTTTCTTTGAGGAGCTAACCTCTGAATATCAGAGAACAACTTAGTGATATGTATGTACGTATGTATGCCGTGCTGTAGTCGTAAAATCAGCAGAGGGTATACTGTGTGCAAATCCTAAAAAATCAGAGGTTATAATACTACATGGGGGGGGGGGAGGGCAGGATACCTTCGTAGGAGTACCGTGCCTTTTTAACAATTATGACTATGATATGAATAAAGTATCTTCTCTCTCCTGTCTATTATGACATGTTGAAGAGCATGCACAAGATTATTTTAATTTTTATTGAAATATGTCCCATAAAGCCTGAGCCGCCCCATTGGCACAGTGGTCTATGCGATGGCCTCTGATCATTCGTCCGAAAGGGGTCCGGGTTCGAATCCGATGAGGCATAGATGTTGTGTTTGTCTTACGGCACTGGCTCTCTCCCTTCCTTAGAACCAGTGACTTTAAATTAGAGTCGGGCGACCCATTCAGTTGCTCACGGTGATAGTTTAACCTTCCAATCCAAAAAAAAAAAAAAAAAAAAAAGCCTGATTTACAGCACTGTTCTTCTCTAGAAGAAACTCTTGATCTACTATCAGTTGCTGAACGATGATTCATCAACCAAGATGTTACATATTTTTATGGATTTAATCGTTCAATGAGCAGTCCATTTGAATTTATGAACATCAGGTTAGATATATTGGAGATTAACAAAGATGCTCTGAGATAAGTTTTAATATTGTTCATTAAACTGAATCCTCGTTCGCATTCAGCTGTCGAACAAGGCAGAGTTGAAATCGTTCTTAAAAGGGGTTTTAAGTTTTCTGGTACAACTTGGACGTTTTCAGTATATTCTCTCAGTCTCTGAATAGCTTGCATTTAATCAACATTAAAACGTCTACAGATTTGTCTTGTTTCTAGTTCTCCATAGCGCACGTCATCTGTTTTAATATTTTTTCGCTCTAATGAAGAAATATCTTTAAGAAGTTGTACATTTTCACTGTTTGAATCTGAACGCAGTCTTGATTTAATCCTGTCAACCATGCTGTGAATAAACTGGTTTGGTTAATAGGAACAATTTTGTTGTTAGGAATCAATGGGGATATTTTAAAATAATAATTCCTTGTTCGCTGCTAATGCTAAATGAGTTTTTCCCCCAGGATTTTCTCTGAAGCTCTCTATAATTCTTATGGTTCCTTTTATTAGATGTTCAGCTCTTGGCAGCAATGTTGTTCGAGATTGAAGTTCTGTTGATAATATGGACATTGAAAATATACGCTATTCTGTCAAAAAAACAACAACAGAGGGTATACGGCGTATACTGCCGTATACCCTCCACTACAGCCCTGTATGTATGTACTTTACATTTTGGATCCTGATGTCTATGCCTAGATATCCAGTCTTTTCAATTCTAAGTGCTTACCTTTTTGTTCCTTTCCTCCTATTTTTCTGCTGCAAAATCTATATATGCCCTTGCTAGCGCACATAATCTTGCACAGTCTACCACTTCTACCCTGTAGATACTTTATAAAATAGTTACAAAGTTGTAAGCTTCAGAAAAGCAAGTAGTATCAATCTTTTTACTTCCTGTTATTGAAACACATTCTGTCAAATACTGGAACTATGCAAAACCTGGAACATTCTTGTTTCAATGAACGAGCATTCTGTTACAGCATCTCATGTTATATGGAATTTCGCGTTTCAAAATTGCTAACAAATAAATATTGAAGCATTAAATCCTGATGCAAAATATTTCCATCCATGTCAAAAAGGATGTCATAATGCTGCTGATGCCACTGCAAGTTCTTCCTGTTTGCTTATATGTAGCCATTTTAACACTCAGTTTCATTTAACATTTGTTGTTTCTATCAGTTAGCAGCAGTGAAGCACTGGATCTTTTCTGTTATCTGAACAGTGTTAGAAAACTGCAAATAGTTTTTGGACACCAAATGTTTGTTCATTTGGTGATGAATTTATTGGTAACCTGAATGATAGCAGACATCTGACATTGTTCAGTGCTCCAACAGATTCAGACTCCAAGTACTTTAGATTCTCCAGAGTCATTATGGGAATCATCTGTTTGCTACAGAATACAGGAAATTTTGAATATACGAGAGGATGCTGAAAAGTTCTCGGCCTAACTCTCTTCCTGTAATTCTAGCATTATTTTGTCACTGCAACTCTAAAGAGTATTATTTTGTATTGTAAAGTGCCAGTTTTGAAACTAATAGCTTTTTTTTTTTTTTTTTTTTTTTTTTCAGATGTTTGACGTCCTGAACTGAATCATGTCAATGCAAGGTGTTGTATTTTCGAATGTGGAACTTCGGGCTGTCATGAAATTTCTGTTCGTGAAGAAGAAAACTGCAAAGGAAATTTATGAGCGTATGACAAACATTAAGTGACAAGTGCCCTTCATATTCCACTATGAAAAAATGGTGTGCCAACTTTCAGTGTGGAGACTTTGAGACAGAAGATGCAGCAAGTTCTGTGAGGCCTTCAACAGTGAAAACACCCGATATTGTTGATCGTGTTCATGACTTGATTTTATTAGATCAGAAAATCTCGGCTAAAACAATAGCTGAGACACTAGAGATATCGAGGGAATATGTTGGGTTCATAATTCATGAGCACTTGGATATACAGATGATGCCAGCAAAGTGGGTGCCCAAAAATTTTAACACTGATGAGAAACGAAAACAAGTGGACATTTCTAAATTGGTTTTACAGTATTTTGAGCAATTTGGTGATAATTTTTTGCAGCAACTTGTCACTGTTGATGAAAAGTGGTTACATCACTATGATGAAGAGATGAAACAACAGTCCCTGCAGTGGCAGCACTCGGGTTCTCCACAGCCAAAGAAATTCAAGACTCAAAGGTCTGCAGAAATGGTCATGGCAACGGTTTTTTGGGGGATTCAGAAGGCGTTTCACTGACTAACTATCTCCCGAAGGGCCAAATAATAAATGCTGAATATTATTCCAACTTGCTGTGCCGATTAAAGGAGGCTTTAAAAGAAAAAAGGTGAGGAAAACTACTACGGAATGGTTTTCTCTTTTTTGCAGGACAATGCGTTGGCTCACAAGGCTGGCAAGACAATGATGTTTTGAGGGATCTGAGGTTTAAGTGCGTAGACCATCCGACCTACTCACCAGATCGTTCCCCATCGGACTATTTTCTGTTCCCAAATCTTGGAAAAAGTTTGTAAGGGAGGTATTTTTCGAATGATTCGGAGATGATATCAGCAGCAGAGCAATATTTGAGTCCCGCACGGGGATAACTGGTTTTCCAGTTATTTGGGGAGCGGCGCCCCCACGGCCCGAGCTGACCTTGTGACTGGTCAACATCTGATGTCACGCCACTGCTTGTTTTTTTTCGGTGCTGTTGGAGTTTTCAGGGACGGCTGTTCATCCAGCTGTTGGGGAGTCGCGGCCCCACGATCCCGAGCTGGTCTTGTGTCTCGCTTTTTCGTTTTTATTTATTTTCTGCACTGGCCAGTTGCCCGTGTTGGATACTCTACCTAATCGATACCACGCTATGTACTAACACCCCGGTCTTGTGGTTTTGTTACCCTCCACTACTAACTGTTTATATTAACCGCTCAGTTCGTAGGTTGCTGAGATTCCGTTTCGGTTCCACTCCAGGGTTTTGTCTTCCTTGGATTACTTTTTCCCTTTTAGCTGGTTTGGGTACTAGACCTACCTGCATGTTTGCCGCGTGCGGAGACCCGTGAGGCGGAAATGGGATGTCTGGCGGCTGAGGTCGCAGGAGACCGGAGAAGTGCCTCCTGTGTACCAATACTCCTCTTCGACCCCGGCTTCGCTGTAAACGGGAGGCTAGAGACTAACCCACCTCTAGTCAGAAGTCTTGTACCAAGTTGTGTACAGGGTTTTAGCGACTTTATTGTCGTATAGCACGGCAGGGTAAGCCCGGGGGCTGTGGGATCATGCCAAAGGCGTTGGCATGACGGTACCCGGAGGCCGAAGTGTCCGCCGAGTGCGTGTGATCACAGCCAACGGACTATATCTGCAACGTATAAGCTCCAGAACTGTGTCCAGCGTCATTTTCTTGGCTTGCAGACCTCTAGTTCTCCCTTGTAGGGCTCGGTGGTGGGTGGAGTAGTCTGCAGACGAATCCTCCTCCTTTTTTCCATGGGTAAAAACAAAAACAAAAACTCCAAATTCAAGTCACCTGAGAAAATGATAGTTGACAACGACTCTCCTTCGTCTTCTCAACCTACCAAGTCTCATAACCTTAAACGATCTTTAGACCATGACCTGGACCAAGAATGTGGAACCTCTTCTTCGGCAGCCGTACCAGTTGCTCCGAAGCGTCGTCTCCCCTCGATTGCTGTGAATACGCATGCTACACACTTAGTTGTAGAATCCATCGATCCGAATGAGAGACTGTCCACCAGATCTCCCTTTTTCATTTCTAAAGCTTTGGGACCCTGCGGTTGGCTCCTTGAAGTCTGTGAGGAAGCTTCGCTCTGGAGACCTGCTTGTCCAAACTTGCAGTGTTTCTCAGAGTAACACTCTTCTGCACCTCACTAGTCTTCAAGGCATTCCTGTCAAAATGACACCTCACCCGTTTCTTAACACCTCTCGGGGTGTTATTTCGGAGTTTGATCTCTTGGCGTGCAGTGAGGACGAATTGGTGAGTGAACTTGCAGATCAGGGTGTTATTGCTGCGCGTCGTATGATGTTCCGGCGCGATGGTACTTTGATTAAGTCTAAAAATGTCATCTTGACTTTTAACTCCCCGAAAGTTCCGACCAAAATCAAGGCTGGCTACTTGGTCTGTGGAGTTCGCCCGTACATTCCTAGTCCTCTGCGCTGTTTCAGGTGCCAGAGGTACGGGCATTCACAACGTTCATGTCACAGTTCCGCTCGTTGCGCAAATTGTGGCTCCAGTGAACATGATGGGGAAGGTTGCACTTCTGCTGCCTGCTGTGTTAACTGTGGTGAGGCCCATGCAGCTTACTCCCGCAATTGTATGAAATGGAAGGACGAGATGGCGATCCAGCGCCTCAAGACCCTGGAAGGCCTCTCGTACCCTGATGCCAAGGCCAAGTTGGGTATTCCCAACAACCGACAGCGTACTTTTGCCGCAGTAGTTCAGTCTCTGCCACAACCCGTGCAGCCCTGTGTCCCGCGCCCCGTAGCTCTCGCCGCACTTGCCAAGAGATCTACAGCTGAACAAGCGACACAGGTGGATTTCACCGAGCTCCAGCTTATTCGACCAGCTGACTCTGCGCCTTCTCTTTTGAAGACGACCGACTCTTCCAGTTCCCAGCAGAAAGCCTGCACGTGTGGAAGACCCGGCCCTAAATCCGCAAAGGTGTGCAGTGTCCATCCAACTGTCGCGGTGCAACTGACCAACATTGCAACTGTCTCAGACTCAGCGAGGTCCCCACCCTCAACCAACATTATAGAGGAACATAGGGGGGAGGAGAGTGACAGTTCGTCCCCACCCTCAACCAACATTATAGAGGAACATAGGGGAGAGTAGAGTGACAGTTCGTCCCCCTCCTGTGACTCATCCTATGTGTAGTTGTGTTCGTTTTCGTGATGTGTTTTATCATTCTCATTCCTCAGTTTTACTTAATCGGCTAGTTTCTAACCATTGTACCATGTTTTTAATACTGTTTGTTTCATTGTCTTTTTTGGCCCTTCCATCATTCTCATGGTTCGGTTTTACTTGGTCAGCCAGATTTGGGGATTTATGCCACGTTTTTTGAATACTGTTTGTTTGTCTTGTGTCTGGCGCTCTTTGGCCAAACATGGCCCTTGCGCCATAAAAATCAACCAACCAACCAACCAACCAACCAATATTTGAGTGATCAGACATTACAATTGTTTTTTTGGAATAGTTAAAGAAACTCCAGAAACGCTGTGCCAAGTGCGTTGAACTTCGAGGTGAATATGTGGAATAGTCTGTAAGTTTCATGGCTCTAGCCCATTTCCTTCTTGGTGAGGCTGAGAACTTATCAGCATTTCCTTGTAGTATGGAAATCAAAAATCTCAGTAAAATAATGTTATTCAACATCTGTGTAAAGTTTGTTTTCGTGTTTCCAAAATTCTAACATTTATTAATCGTTTTGGGGTTTTTTTTTTGAGTTTTTTCAATATTGTGACATCTCTCCGATATTTTTTGGATGTCTAATCATGTGATAGAGTTCACATGGCACCCTGGTGTCCTGGAAAAATCCTGAAATTTTATTTCCCTTTTTTCAGACTTTGGAAAGTCCTCAATTTTGCACATTTTTGTCAGTGGTCCTGGAATAGTACTGAAGTTCTTTCTTGAAATGAAAATTTTTAAGAAAAGGGGTAAATAAAAATTAAGATAGGGTGATTGGCGATAAAGATTAGCCAGCTAATCCCACAGGATGCCCATTTGTAGGCCAGAAAATTTTGGTACTGCTGAAATAAATGCTTTAGAAGCAATGAAAATGTTCCATTGTTTATCATTTGCGCATTTAAAATTTTTCTGACCAAGTCCCGTTTTTTTATTGTTCTTTTTGCAGAAACTATAGTGTCTGCAAAGATTATAGCACACATTTTATGTTAACATAATGGGTCATACTTCCAATGATCTATTTCATTGACAAAGCAAAATTTCATCTTTTAGAGTACATCAAAAGACATGGGCAAATTCAGGTTCATAAGTCACTGTTGAACGTGTAAGGAATGGTCCAAAGGCAAATATTTTTGGTACTATGACCTGTGACAAAGTGCATGGATCATCCTTTTTTTGTAAAAGAAATGGTAAATAAAATTTTCTACTGTAAGATGATGGTAGCATGATTGACAACCAGCAGCTCAAAGACAAATGCAGTGTAATTATATAAGAGGACACAGCACCCCTCTGCATATCCACAATTTCATGACATTTTTGAATGCAAAATTGCGTGAGCACCAAATTATTCATCGGAAACACCACTGCCTGGCCTTCATGGTCCCCAGATCCCACTCCCTATAATGTTTTTCTATGGAGCTTTAAGAATGGTGTTTTCATTCCACCATTGGCAGAAGCATTGGAGAAGTAGGACTGAATTCATCAGCTAATGCACAAACTGACTGTCATTTGTTACAGGGTCTTAGGTAAGTGATTAACTATTGTTTGAATGTGTACACAGCAAGATGTGAAGCATATATTGAATTTTCATAAGGTGTAATATAAAACTTATTTTGTCTTTGAAATGACAAAAGTGCCAGTTTTATGTAAGTATTTGTATGGATATCTGTGTTATAAGGAAAGTAGAAAAAAATGACCTGTACCTTTTGCACAGAAAAGAAACTAACCCTGATGCAGTCATATGTCTATACTGCCATGAAAAGTGATCATGTGGCGTTTTTTCATAACTTTGGTATTCTGTGGACTTGAACTTTGCATTTGTGTGTCATAGAAAGCCATAGTGTCAATGGCAGGGTACAAAACTAAAAAAAATTGCCAAGTGGTAAATGGCCCATGCAGCTAAATATTTAGGAGCCATTCACAATTTTTTAGGAGCCAAAAATATTTTTTTTTTTAATATACACAATTGAAGAGTAACTAAAATTCTGGACGGTGATTTTGCCCAGCATAAACTTCTCAGCAAGTATCACAGCCACATTTCTCTTTTGTTGACTCTGCAGCTAAGCAGCATCCAGTGCTTAAATTTTCATTTTGTTGATATCTTTGTTACCCTTCCCATTTCTTTATTTTCACTTTTTTTTTTCTTTCATTCCTTTGGATGACACTTTTATCCATCATGCTGAAAAACTTTCAGTCTGTGAGGACCATGAAAGCATGATAGCTTTCACTATTTTTGATAAGATAAAGTGTAACTTTGAGGATATTAATACTTTTGAACAACATGCATCAATTCTTACAAGCTTTTCAGCTTCGTCACTTTCGTTTTTGGACCCCCCCCCTATCAAGATGAAATGCAAACCTTTTTGGGGGGAATATTTAAGAACACAGCACACATGTTCGAAACATCGTTGAGAAAAAAATTACAGTTAAGGGAGAAATCTTTGCTACGTCTGATTTCTGTTTTCGAACATTTACCCCTCCATTTTCAAGGTGAAATACAAATATTTATGAAATAAAATGATATTTAACAAAAATTCTAGGCAGAGGAAACGCCACATTAAAAATAAAATTACGATTACGAGAAAAATCTTCAATGCGTCTGACTTCCGTTTTTTAAAAGTTTTGAAAGACAAAATTTCCGTTTTAGAAAGTTTCAGGTGGAAAGCATCTTTCACCAGTACCAATTGCCCCAAAATTTCTGTTCAGTTATGCATCGATCTTGAGAAAAACGCAAATTAAGACGGAAAAGGAGAAATTCTAGAAGCTGTGGCACTCTCATGCCTGAAGGATTACAGGGGAATTTTTGCGCCGCCGAATTTATGTTTTTCGAATTTTTCCCTCCAGTTTCAAACTGAAATTCAAATATTTATGGAATAAAATGATATATAACAACAATACTGGGCAGAGGCAACATCGCAGGAAAACGAAATTACGATTACGGAAAAAATCTTTATTTCGTGTACTTCCGTTTTGAAAGACGAAATACTATCCTGATGCGTATCTTTACACGTTGGTAAAACTCTTCGGAGTGTATTTTATGTGTTTCTCTATGCATATTTTTACGTTTTGAGAAAAATTCCCGATGCATATTTTTATGCGTTGGTAAAATTTCGATGTGTACTAGACGCGTAATTACGCATTTTGAGCAATTCCATGTCAGATCAATAACCTTCTTGACCTCACCATTTCTGATTTTGATGAAATTTGGTATGAAGCACACATATGACTAGGTAAGTAATTCTGCCAAGTTTCAGATTTTTATTTTGAAAATTGTCCAAGATACACACATAATAAAAATCGAAATTTTTGTAAAAAATGACAAACTCGCACATTTATAAATTACTGTAAATTTTTTCCTAATTGTAGTAGAGTGACAATTCAATCACAGTTGCAAAGCTAAAGGATTGAGCTTTCTATAGATACCATACAGGACCTTCTTACAACAGATTAAAGTTTCAAGGTCATCCACTGTGACCTTTGACCTTGAATATCCCAAAACATGCCATCTTAAAAAATTATGAAAAAAATATATTTTATTGCTACAACATTCTTCTACCCATGTGCCAGATATTAGGCTGGCACCGCTATGGCAAGGCAGTGTAGGATTAATAGGAGTGTCATGATGCACCCTTCTGTATGTAAGGCACAGAGACATACCATGCAATAAATATTTCTTATGTTGAGGATTTGTGTTTATTATACATGAAATGTGTATATATTATAACAGATCAACAGATTTATCAGAAATATGCTATGTGACAGCAATTTTACTTGATAGATACAATTTTCAGCAGTAAATAATGTCAACAAATCTTTGAGATCAGAGATTGAAACTCCACCCATTTTAGCCAATAGGCAGGGCTTCTTCTTAGCCAATGACGAAGGTTCTTATTAGAGCCAATGACAGGGTTTCTTATTAAAGCCAATGGCAAGGCTTCTTATTACAGCCAATGAGAAATCTTACTGGTACACCATTTTACATTTGCTGTTATTTCAATTCTGAGCTTGTGAGTGTGTGGTTATCAATTTATCTCTAACATTGTTAACGGTTTAATTGTTATTTTATTTCATCTTTATTGTTATCTTTATTTAATCAATTTCTTTTTGTCAAACTATATTTATTTTTCTTTTTTTTTGCAGGTGCAGTTTCATTAACCAAAATGGACTTTAAAAGTCAAATTTTTTGTTGCAATCCTCTGGGTAAAAGTGGACACACAAGGTTTAGAAAGAATCTGAGAAAAGTACAGCCTTGGATGGTTCAGAAATGTCCAAATATAACATTAGAACAGAAAATATGTAGTTCATGCAGAAAATCTATCTCTGAAATGCCAGGTCCTTCATGTATAATTGAAACAGATGCAGAGGCAGAACAACCTCGGTTAAGTGAAGATAATTCAGAAGGAGTGGTGAAGAGTGAGATATGGACTGACAGAGACAACTTTGGATAGTCTGAATGATACGTTACTTTCTCTAGGCGAATCTCCTGTGAAAAAAAAAGATTAGGTGTTGGACAGTACAGTAAGAAGAAATATCAGAAAATTGGTGAAGTGATAAAAGACTACATAGGTGTTCCAGAATGTGATAATCCTGTGACAGTGTCTGATGAATCGGTCATGATTTCACAGTTGAAAGAAAAATTTCAAGAAACAGACTCTAGCAGTGTTAAAGTCCAAATACTAACAATATTATCTAGAACCTGGAGTATTCATAAAATTCAGGAAGAATTTGGTGTAACATATTACATGGCACGAAAGTCTAAAAATCTTGTGGAAGAGCAGGGTATTTTAGCAACTCCAAATCCTAGGCCTGGGAAAACTCTCAGTGACAGCACAGTTGAAAACGTTATTGCATACTATAATAGTGATGAAGTGAGCCGTTGTTTACCAGGAAAAAAAGATTTTGTTACAATGATGGAATCAGGATCAAAAGTACAAAAACAGAAATGTCTTATTCTAGGAAATTTGAAAGAGATATTTCAAGGATTTAAAAACAAGAATCCTAATGTCAAAGTAGGGTTTTCAAAGTTCTGTGGTTTACGCCCAAAGAATTGTGTGCTGGCTGGTGCAAGTGGAACACACTGTGTCTGTGTGTGTTGTGCTCATGAAAATGCAAAACTTATGCTAGCAGGGTGCAAATTGCAAGACTTAACTTGTAATGATGAATTTCCAGTTAGGACATACAAAGATTGCCTTGCAAGAATAACTTGTAACCCTCCTCTTCCAGAATGCTTCTTCTTCAAGTGTGATTCTTGTCCTGGTATAGCACACTTACTAGAGCAAATAAGTAGCTTATTCACCATGAATGGGATTGATGAAATTGTATATAAATTGTGGACTACAACTGATCGCACAACACTTATGACAGTCTGTAACACTGTAGAAGAATTCCTTGAGACCTTTGAATCAAAAGTGAAATTGCTATTGCCACATTACTTTATAGCTATTCAGCAGTTATACTTTCTGTCAAATCTGAAAGAAAACCTTGATGATAATCAGTGTGTTGTGTTGTGCAATTTTGCTGAGAATTATTCCTTCATACTGCAGGATGCAGTCCAAGGATACCACTGGAACAATTCCCAAGCTACTATTCACCCTTTCGTCATGTACTACAAAAGTTCACACACACTTCAGTTGGATCATGTTTCTTTTGTTGTCATCTCAGAATGTCTTAAGCATGCCACTATCAGTGTTCACCTTTTCCAGAGCCAATTGATGCAGTTTATATCATCACATTTTGACAAGAAAGTAGAACACATCTATTACTTCTCAGACAGTGCAGCCTCACAGTATAAGAACAGGAAGAATTTTGTCAATCTGTGCCATCATGATGTAGATTTTGGTATCACAGCTGAGTGGCATTTCTTTGCCACCTCACATGGAAAGGGGCCATGTGATGGCGTGGCAGGCACCATTAAGAGATTAGCTGCACGTGCCAGGCCTTCAGTGTTCATACAATGACCAAATTATGACACCGCGACAACTGTATGATTGGGCTTCTAGAAACATTCCTTCGTGCCATTTTAAATACAGCACGGACAAGGACTATGAGAACCACAAGGAGTTCCTCGAGATACGTCATGCTAGTGCTCGACCAATTCCTGGTACTCAAAAACTTCACTGTGTAATACCAGTAAGCTGCACAGCTATTAAAACCAAGATGTATTCAAACTCAACTGAATACAAGGTTGAGTCAGTATTGCTAAATCCAATAGAACTGGATCTGGAGGATATTCGTGGCTATGTTATTGTTGAGTATGATAACCATTGGTGGGTTGGTTGTGTTTTGGATGTGAACATTCATACAGAACAAGTTAAGATAAGTTTTCTGCACCCACATGGACCTTCAGTGTCTTTCACATACCCACAGAAGCCAGATATATTAGAAGTGGATGAAAACAGCGGTCATTACGAAGGTTGACCTACGAACAGCAACAGGTCGGACATATTTTATGGAGAGAAGTGAAATAGAGATGGTCACTAGCAAGATGCCATCACATTCTTTTGGTTTGCAACCTTATTAACCAAGCGGTTCACTTGTATGTGTACACCACTAATATAACCTGTAGCACATTGTGAAATTAATACATACATGCATCTGGAAAACAGTTATTGTACATTTGTCCGAACCTAACCTGGAGGACATATACTCCTATTAATCCTACACTGCCTTGCCATAGCGGTGCCAGCCTAATATCTGGCACATGGGTAGAAGAATGTTGTAGCAATAAAATATTTTTTTTTCGTAATTTTTTAAGATGGTATGTTTTGAGATGTTCAAGGTCAAAGGTCACAGTGGATGACCTTGAAACTTTAATCTGTTGTAAGAAGGTCATGTATGGTATCTATAGAAAGCTCAATGCTTTAGCTTTGCATCTGTGTTTCAATTGTCACGTCACTGTACTACAATTAGGAAAACAGTTACAGCCATTTATAAGTGTGCGAGTTTGTCATTTTTTACGAAAATTTCGATTTTTATTATGTGTGTATCTTGGACAATTTTCAAAATAAAAATCTGAAAATTGGCAGAATTACTTACCTTGTCATATGTGTGCTTCATACCAAATTTCATCAAAATCAGAAATGGTGAGGTCAAAAACTTATTTTTTTTTATTGATTTGACGTGGAAATGTCCCTTTTGCATTTTGGTGAACTCTGGTTAATACAACATGCTCAAAAATGATGCGCCATAAGCCAAGAAGTTATATTGACACTAGATTTACAATGAATCAATTCAAAGGACAACCGATGTGTAAAGCAATGAACAAATAATCATACAATTCTTCAGCCGTGGCTCCCCTCTGCTTCAGGTTGAGAGGGGCAGGTGCTGGCAAAGGTCCAGTGATCACTGTGGGAGGATCCTGCTCATTGTTCAAGGTCACTTCTTTAACTTGCTTGTGTGATGACAGTGCGGGCGAGAAGGGGATTCAGCAATGCGAGCGTGCGCGATTGATACCCAGTTTTACGTGTTAAGTGCATCTTGCAGATTAATTAAGAAACTGAGCAGGGAAAAGGGAACAATTCTTGCAAACCACTAAGAATCGCGAACAAAAATAGTCATTCAGATTAAAAAGAATCATAATAAAATGCAGTATAAAACACATGTAGTCACAATTTGGCCCCTTATGTCAAATCGCTGGTCACCAAATGCAAAAATGCAGATGCATTTCGCTCATGGCCCCCGTTAATTTCAAACCCTGGTCAATGGTAGACTCAACTGATTCATTTTCAGAAGTCACATGTTAAAGAACAGGTGGCCGCCACGGTGGCGCAGTGGTCTAAGCGATGGCCTCTGATCATTCGTCCGTAAGGGGTCCGGGTTCGAATCCCGGTGAGGCATGGATGTTGTGTTTGTCTTAGGGCGCTGGCTCTCTCCCTTCCCTGGAACCAGTGACCCAAAATTAGGGACGGGCGACTGCATTATAGCCCATTGAGTTGCTCACGGTGGTCGTTAATCCTCCAATCAAAAAAAAAAAAAAAAAGAACAGGTGACCTTCACTCATTCACTAAGTTGTTCTCTGAGATTCAGAGGTTAGCTACAAAAAGAAATGCAAACTACCAGATATTTTTACTTACTGTTGTCGTATCAAACTTCTCCATTTACAGCGATCTTGACATACAGCTCGGGCTTCACTGATATCCATTACACGCCTTACACAAGATTTTTCATACTTCATATTCATAACCTTTTTCTCATGCAGACACTCCTGAATCTGATTCACCCATGTCTTCCTTGGCCTTCCTCTGCCTTTCCTTCCTGCCACTTGGGCTAAAAATATTTTCTTAGTAAGCATCTCATCACTCATTCTTTCAACGTGGCCAAACCATCGAAGCATATTGGTCTCCACCTTGCTAACAACATTTTGCTTCACATCACACAACTGTAACACATCTTCATAACAGGTGACTAACTGTAAACAAATTCACAACAGGTGACCAACTGTAAACAAATTCTGGTTTCATAAAAAAAATTTATTGGTACGGAACTACAGGATTTAATAATTACATTCTTTGTCTAAAACTATTATTCATCCGTTTGTTTTTCTTCTATTATGGTAAAGGAGAAATTTGCTCATTGTTAAAAACTTACTGTTTTCTTTAAAGAGCAGGTCACGGTCATTAAAAAACTTAATTGTTGTAATATTCCAGAGAGAGAGAGAGATCACATTTTTTTTTTTTTTTTTTGTTGTGCTAAGCAACAATTTGTCAACAATGCTGCAACACTGCAGCAGACTTATCTATGGCTCACTGTGATAGCAGTCACATAATTCTGTGATTCTATCCATGTTGTGTGAAATTCAAGCCCTCTTTCTCTCTCTCCCAGCGGCGAGACTCAGACTCCACATTCCTCTGCTGTGGTGCCGAATGCTTTCCCAATTAAACCATGTCAGCAAAGGCTTATCTTATCACTGCTACTTGCCATCTTGACATGTTCGCACTGTGTGAAAAGTGTGTCTCATGCTCCCATCCCCACACCCCGAGAAAGGCTGAGATGGAATCATAGATTTCTGGGTCAGTCAGGAAACCATGCTTGGAGGAGCTCACTGTAGAAGAAGGTATTCCAGATGATGTGTGGAAGAAGCATCACCCATTCTTTGCATAACCCGACACCCAGGGGATTCATTTTTATTGGGTTGATGCATAAGTTCATGCCTCTTTTCACCACACTATAGGAATGTATTAAATCAGAAGGGAAAATGCAATCAATCATATATGTATCCCCCCCCCACCCACCCACCCACACACGCATTGTTTACGATGGTGTTCCATTGTCTGGATAGGTTTGCAATGCCATTCTTGAAAAAAAAACGTGCAGGTTTTGCTGCAAAGAAATCACCAAGAAAATGTTGGTGATCAGCATCTTTGTTGAACTTTCTGCCACGGAGTGCATTCAACAGAGATCGGAATAGGTGATAGTCTGAAGGGGCGATATCTGGGGAATAGGCCGGATGTGAAAGGATCTCCCATTTTATGTCCTGAATGGCCATTATAAATATTTAACGGGAATTATCAAGGATAAATTTATTAAGGTACATTACCTCTCAAATTTTTGATTTATACACTAGATCATCTTCAGGAGTTCTTGCATCTTACTTCTTCCACAGGTCTGGCAACCAAGCCTGGTGGATTTTCCATCCAGCATGGTCGTTGATGTTGCCACCTTGTGTCTTGTAAATTTCCAGGGATTCCTCTAATTTCCGGATTATTGCGTGGGATTGATGTTTGATCACTTTTAAGGAGACCCAGTCCATTTTGTGGCCAGTTTGTTGTATGTGCCTGTCTAATCCTGTTTTATTTGAAATGTGAAAATCATCTAAATACAGTTGAATAAATAAATCCATCGCTCTTTCGACTTTAAGCAACGCACAACAACCGAAAAAGACGTCTCAGTAGCTGAGCCCATCTTACGGATTTTTGATGTCAGATGCTGACTGAAAAAGAAAAACATGCATAGCGCCGCGAATTGTCGGCCGCTGTGGTGTAAGGCTAACGCGCTCGGCTAGATATCGAGAGATTCGGGATTCAATTCCCCGATGGCAGCCGAATAACAATTTTCGGTTGCTGTGCGTTGCTTAATGTGAAAAGAGCGATGGATTTATTTATTTATTCAACTGACCCCACATATGTATTTAGATGATTTTCACCTTGGATCTCGCCCTTTGGATTATTGCTATAATTATATATAGCCAGTGCCGTTAATGCCCACCAGAGGGAGACGTCTCAGTAGCTGAGCCCATCTTGCGGATTTATGATGTCAGATGCTGACTGAAAAAGAAAAACACACATAACTACGTAAATTGTTGGCTGCTGTGGTGTAAGGTTGAGGCGCTCGGCTAGATATCGAGATATTCGGAGTTCGATTCCCCGACGGCGGCCGAATAACAATTTTTCGGTTGCTGTGCATTGCTTAACATGGAAAGAGCGATGGATTTATTTATTTATTTATTTAAAATGTTCCTTATTGCTGCTTTGTGTTCTTTAATTCTGGTGGTTAGCCTTCTTCCTGTTTCTCCTATATGTGGTAATCCGTATGAACACTCGATTTTATAAATGACGGGTCATGTCAACTCATCACACTGTTTCAGACTGACCTCCTTATATTTTTATGAAATTTGGGGTGCTTAATGGTCCTATGGTGTAGTGCAAAAATGCCAATTTTTAAGAGCCGATGTTCATTATGTGAAATGTTAGAGCTATGTAAAGTTGTTTTATTTTCGGTTCAAAACGGGCTTGGAGATTTTTTTTATATTGCTTTAGCAGGCCTCCCAATTGAGATATGGAGCTGGAAGTGGTCTCATTTTAAAGCTCCTTTAATGGGCTTTTATATGATATACAACACAATAGGGTTTATAAATAAAAACAAAATTCAAAATCCAATTGAAAAATTTCAAAATCGATTTTCTCAAAAACGGATTTTTTTAAAAATTTGAAAAAAATCTAAAAATTAGTTTATACTTATCTGTAACTACCAACAAAATATTTTTTTTGGGATCATAAGATATGAGAGGTAACACATACGTGTGATCAAGATAAATGTGACCCAGATTTGCTGTTTTGTACTTCACCCCCCACCCCCACCCATATACTGTAGCTTTTGGGATTTTTTGTTTGTTATATTATCTCTAGGTAGTGATCCTATGTATCTCCAATGGTGTGGGGCCATAAAAATGAAGAAAACAAATACACAGTGCAATATAATTATAAAATCAATTGGCACATATGCAGTTATATCATTAAAAAGATTAACTCACATGATTGTTTTAGTTCAATCCATTTTTACACAAGTGGTCATATTTTCAGTATTTTCTTGAGCTAGTGAACTGATGGAAGGCTTCAATAGCTTGTTGGAGTTCTTGAGCACAGAGAGTGTATGTACGGCCAGTTGGTGTTACAGGGTTCACTTTACCCAGGACATATGTCGACAGAATCCACAGAACATCTGGATTTTTAGGATAAGCAAATGATAGAGATGGACCTGTTGGGTGAAGAAATGTTAACTTTACTTCATCCTTCTCTTCCTGTCTTGCTAAAACATAGGCCAACCACCAATTGCCACTGTAGAGTGCAATGACATAGCCACATATTTCACTGAAAAGCAGTCTTCCTGTACATATTGTTACAGTATGTTCAACTGATGTTTGAGCAAAAGAGAAAGGTTTGACTGAGATTTTTGTTTTACTTAAAGGTATGAAAGTATGTAGTTTTTGACTTCCTTTTACAGTTTGTGCAATGCTGAAACGATCTGTCAAAAATTGCTCTGTTGCAATGTACTCTTCCTGTGTAACAAATGTGAAGTCAATTTTTGAAATGCTTTCTTTCGCCCATTCATAAGAGTTGTCTCGGCATCATTATTTGGTCCTGGTATGGTCTTTGGAGACTTGCTCTTGCTGCCAACCTTTTCACTGTCCCCCCAACACCATCACATGCCCCTTTGCCATGAGCTGTAGTAGAAAAATGCCACTCTGCTGCAATGTTGAAATATTTTTTATGGTGACATAAATTTAAAAAGTTCTTCTTGTTTTTATATTGAGCAGCACAGCCGTCAGAAAAATAATAGATTCTTTTGGGCAGTTTCTCAAATCTGCTCTTCAAAAAGTCTAAGAGTTTCTGTTGAAATAAATACACAGCTGCAGTATTGCGTTTGAGACAGTCTGAAATCACAACAAAGCTGATATGCTGAATTTTTTCTGCTGTTTTAAAATACACAACAAATGGATGCACTGTAGCTTGGTTGCTGGTCCAATGATAGGACTGTGCTTCGTCTTGCACAGCAAAATAATAGTTTTCTGAAAAATCGCACACAACAGCAATTTCTGAATCGGACAAATTTTCTTTGACATGATTCATAAATGAACTTTGTTGTTTAGCTATGAAGTCATGGCGAAGTAAAATGAAAATTTTCTCACAAAATAGGTTGACAAATTCAGAGACTGTTTTTTTGCAATGTCTCTAAGGTGCATCTGTCTACAGATATCCACTGGTGAAAAGTTAGTCTCGATCAGATTTTCTTGGAAGGCATTTTCTAGCAAACTTTGGATTACTTGAACTCCAGGGCAGGATGCACAATTACCCAAGTGGCAGTCAATTGATGCTGGGTTGCATACTATCTTTACAAGGGCATCTTTGTAGTTTTTCATTTCACCATTAGTAATTGATGATAACTTGGCATTTTCAGTCATAAGTTTTTATGTTCTGATGTATGTGGTACACACACAAACTGCATGTGTACTACTCTGACCAGCTAGAACACAATTCTTTGGGTGCAGCCCTGCAAATTTTGAAAAACCCACATGTACATTTGGAAACTTTTCTTTAAAAAATATGTACACCTCCTTTAAATTATTAAGCATTAGGCATTTGGAGACATGAATTTTTTGCCCAGTGCTGTTCTTCATGGAAACAGTCCTTCATGCCAGGCATAGGTCTGCTGACCTCGTCACTTTCATAAAATGTTTTTATAGTTTCAGCTGTTTTTGCAAGTAGTCTCACCATATAACTTGGTGCATTAAATTCCCGTACAATCTTCTTAATACTCCATGATTCAGGCAAAATAGTCAGCATCATGAGCTTTTCCTTTCTGTTCGTTGAAGTTTGGAATTTTGTTTTCAGGTAACTTAATATAGTTTCATCTTGGGACTCAACTTCACTGTCAGAAGACTCTGCATTGACAATAAGTTTGTGCTTTACAGCAGTATTGATTCTTTTAACTTTTTCAGTAGAATATTGTTTATATTCTGCCTTTTTCTGGTCAATCGGGGACTCTCCTATGTCTTGGAGGGATGTATTAAATGTTTTTAAAGCTTCTGAAGGAAATAATACAGCAGGATCACTATCACAATAGGTACTGCAATCATAACCTACATCCTGGCTAGTTCTTGGAAAACTTGTAATTTCATCTTTTGTAACCTCAGCTTTCATCTTGCTCAGTTCTTTCCCACAGCTGTCACAAACTTTAGCTATCATTTGTGTTTCAGGAAAAAGGGTACACATCCATGTTGTCACTGGTCTTAATCCCTTCCTTATATTGGAGTGGTTTTATTTTTTAAATGGATTAAAACAATTTAAGGCCCATTTCTTATCCATTTTAGAGAGGTTTTGTTGAAAACTTACTAACAAAAAAAAAAACTGTCTCACACTATCACTTCACATTCAAAATCATTTACGCTACATCCACATTTATCAACAATTAATAAAGGCAAGTTGTCTTCACAAACTCTGCTGGGAGACTGAGCCAAATGCAGTAATGTGGAGAGGAGGGGATTGGATCTGTTGCATGATCCAACATGTTCATGCATGTTTCAGCTAGCATTTTTCAAGCTATGAGTTTTAATTACATCACCTAAATTTGAACAAACTGTCAGAACAGAACAGAAAGGGAAAAGTAATACACACAGAAAGCAACATTCATAAATATTGTTCAAAATTTATGCTGTGGAAATTTGTTTTTTTGTTAGGTACTTGGCAAATTAGGATCCCATTATTTTCTCTTGATCATGCATATGTGTTACCTCTCATATCTTATGATCTCATCATGATCCCAAAAAATATTTTGTGGATAGTTATAGGTAAGTACAAACTAATTTTAAGATTTTTTTCAAAATTAAAAAAAAATCTGTTTTTGAGAAAATCGATTTTGAAATTTTCAGTTGGATTTTGAATTTTTTTTTTTTTTATAAACCCTATTGTGTTGTATATCATATAAAAGAACAGTAAAGGGGCTTTGAAATGAGACCACTTACAACTCCATATCTCAATTGGTGGTTGATTTACAGACAGTTAAAGTATCACTGGTAGGCCATTTTTTAATAAAATTTTGAAAATTTAGGCTTGAATATCTTTTTCCCTTCTGAGCTTAAAAATAAAAAAAAATGCATTATTTTCATAACTACATAGGATCATTAAGTATGCCAAGTTTTATCAAAATCTAAGTTGGTGAGGTTGAAAAATATTATAAATTGTGATGATTTGACACGGAATGACCCTGACTCCTTCCTGGAGTAAAGTATTTTCTTCTTAGATGAATCCCTAAAATTCACTTTAGAAGAGCAAAACAAAAATAGGCTAAATTACCTAGACATAACTTTGAAGTGAGAAGGAAAATATATTACCACAGAATTATACAAGAAGCCTACAAATACAGGAAAATTTTAAAATTATAATATAAATCAGATCACCCTAATTATACTGTATAAAGAAAAATGTAGCTTTAAAATTTAAAGAAAAAGTTGAAAATCTGAATTCATCTTCAGAAGCTAAGGAAAAACATAAAAATAAGTTAAAATCAATCTTATTAAAAAATGATTACCCTTCAAAAGAAATCCGTGAACTACTGGAAGAAAATCCTACTAGGAACAAAACTGGCACTGAAGACAAAAATAAAGAGAAAATTGAATATTTATTCACAAGAAAATTCACTTACCTCAAGGGACTGTTTGAAAAACTAAAGAAAATCAGCACTAAATATAAAATTACGTTAGCTCCAGGTTTACATAACAAAATTAAAAAATACTTACCATCCCTAAAACAAAAATAAGAAAATACTTTACCCCAGGAAGGAGTCATTTATAAAATCGAGTGTTCATGTGGATTACCATATATAGGAGAAACAGGATGAAGGTTAACCACCAGAATTAAAGAACACAAAGCACCAATAAGGAACATTTCAAATAAAACAGGATTAGACAGGCACATACAACAAACTGGCCACAAAATGGACTGAGACTCCTTAAAAGTGATCAAACATCAATTCCATGCAATAATCCGGAAATTAGAGGAATCCCTGGAAATTTACAAGGCACAAGGTGGCAACATCAATGACCATGCTGGATGGAAAATCCACCAGGCTTGGTTGCCAGACCTGTGGATGAAGTAAGACGTAAGAACTCCTGAAGATGATCCAGTGTATAGATCGAAAATTTGAGAGGTAATGTACCTTAATAAATTTATCCTCAATAATTCCCATTAAATATTTATAATACTGAAAGTAATAAGAGGAAGCCATGAAGTAATTAATTATTAGAATTAAAGAAGATTATGGCCATTTTGGTCATGTTTGCACTGTGAGGGCGTGCGTTATCACATTGTAGAAGGACACCATGGCGCCGATGTGGCCGTTTATGCTGAATTGCTCTCTCCACATGGCGGAGTTGCTCACAATAGAGTGCTGCGTTGATGGTCCAATTCCTCAGTAGCATTTTCCGATGAATAATGCCTTCTATGTCCCACCAGACACACAACATGACCTTCGCAGGATGAAGGCCATGTTTTGGACGTGTAGGTGTCTTGTTTAGGCTTAACCAATTTCTCCGATGCCTGAAATTCATGTACAGGCACCACTTTTCACCTCCAGTAACAACACGTGACAGAAAGGGTTTGTGTTGCTGAGAACATTCGCGATAGCGGGCAAGCAAGGAACCACATTTGGCAACACACTGATTCTTGTTGTCCTCGGTAAGAGTGTGAGGCACCTAAGACCCCAATTCATGGACCTTTCCCATACACTGCAGGTGTCGCACCACTGTGGACTGATCACAGTCCATCTCAGTGGCCAATTCGCATGTAATTTGATACGGATCCAAGTGGATGAGATGGTTCAAACGATCCTCATCAAAGTGAGATGGACGACCTGAGTGTGGAGAGTTGTTGAGGTTAAAATTGCCACCTCAGAACTGCTCAAACCATTTGCTGGCTGTCCTCGGAGTAATCGCATCCCTCCCCATACACAGCACAAATTTGTTGAGTAGCCTCGGTGGTTGTGGATCCCTTGTTAAATTCGTAGAGGAGCAGATGTCGGAAATGTTCATTCCTCTCTACTTGACACTCCATACTTCCGGGCCTGAAAACCAAAAAAAAAAAAAAAAAACGTTAGCCGCAATCACACAACGCAATATGATTTAGATACACAATATTACTGGCTACATTTTGATATACAACTGGCCATCTGCATCATCACTACTGACCTGGGAAACACTCGTGAAATAAAACGGCATGAACTTATGCATCAACCCAATATGTTCATTCAGGCACCAATGTGAATTTCAAACCCTCTGTTGGTGGCAGGACTTGTACATCCTTCTGCTCCAGAAGCAAATGCTTTACCAACTAAGCTATGCCAGCAAGTGCATTCCTTGGTTTGAGATTTGATTAATGACAGTGATTTGTTGAAATATGGCACTTGTTAAATTTTTGCAATAGTACAGTAGTAGCAAAATTTTGGCAGTGGCATGGGAAATAATGGCCCTTTAAGGGGAGAGAAAAAAAACCCTGTACTTTTGGTGAAGCTTTCAGTAAATGTTTGTGAATGGGCACTATCGTTCAGTTTTCTGTGTAATATAAACTTCAAGGACTGTTTTCTGAATGAATTTCTTTGTACTAAGGTTGTTCATCTACATATATATCTTACATGGAATGTTTTTGCTTCATTTCTCCACAAAATTAGGGTGGCAATGACTTGAAGTTAAAAATTTATGTCATTACGACTATTGATGTATTAAGTGGCATCAGCAAAAGAAATTGTATGTGCCGAATTGCCTATTGCATCATTTCCAGTTACATGATCATACCCTAAATTTACACTACATTTTTGGTGTTCTTTATGAAGCTTCTTTTAGGATACGATTATAACTGCTATATGCTAATTATTTGAGGTATGGTAAAATCCAACTTGCATTTGTCTCTGCTTGGTTATTGTGAATGAGGAATTCAAGGGCTGAGGAATTGGATTTCATGTTTATTTGCGGTCATATTTATTTGTTGATGACAATCTAACATTCTAAGGTATATTTCATTCTTTATCTCTCACATAAAACATTAAATTAAAATAACTGTATATTAGTGTCATGCACAGCTGTAATTACATATAATCTTTTCATTGTTAAACATTTATCCTGTAAATATTATTTTTTTTTTTTCCGATTTTAAACTAAATGCATGCCTTCTACTGTCTATAGGTTGTATCAGGTGTCTGGAATGGCCACTCTTACTTGGTGATGGATTTTTCATCTTTGTTTGTTCTCGCTGTAATGCTGGTAAAGAATACTTAGCTAGGATAGAGTTAAAATGGTGAGTATTACTGAGAAAAACTTAGTTTCCTAAATAAATGTGATAGAAATCCTATTCACTTAAATTTGCAAAATTCAGAAATTTCTGTAAGCAAAATCAAAAGATTAGTAATAATGTAATCATTTGAAGGTAGAATTAAAATGAATATAAAAAATTTTAATCATTGAAAGTAACAATTAAAATAAATATGAAAATTTCCTTTATTTTGGGTTAGATGAAGAGAATTTTATTTTTTCCAACTACAGTCAACCTTAAGTATCACCACCATTTGTTAAATTACATTGTAGCATTATATCAGATTTGCCAATTATTTTTAAGTAATAACCCAAATTTTGTTAATTATGGTTCATAGAAAATTATAGTTAGTATTAAACTAAAAACATGTTAACTAGAAATAAAATGCAGTTATATTGGATTGGAAAGAAAGTAATGTCAACAAATGCAAGGCAACAGAAAAGTGCTAATTACTGTACATACAAGTACAAATCAGTACAATTTCAGACCAGATTTTTTCTTGCAGGAGAAAATTATTAAAAGAAACATTTCTAAAGATCTG
The DNA here is from genome assembly GCA_039090855.1 of Macrothele yani. Classification (NCBI taxonomy): domain Eukaryota; kingdom Metazoa; phylum Arthropoda; class Arachnida; order Araneae; family Macrothelidae; genus Macrothele; species Macrothele yani. The sequence goes on from CM077006.1 coordinate 40,670,391, forward strand.
CATTGTTTCATTTATGGTCTGTCAGACAGGTTTAAAATACCTGTACAAAGTTTATTTAAGTGGACCTGTCTAGTTACTAAACACGTGTTTGGCCTAGTGGATAGACTCTATAGGAGGGCCCAGTTCTTGAAGAAATGGAAAGGAATCAAGAAGGAATTACACATTTTGAAGAATATGTTCATTATTACACCAATAGACAAATGCTCAAACAATTTTGCTTTTGTATGCAAAAAAAAAATGTATTATAAATTACTTTCTGAAGAATTAAGGAATGAAGAGGTGTATGAAACTGACATATGTTCAAAGGTTAATATAATTCAGAAAATAATTCTATTCTTTTTGAAGGTTCCTGGGGTTAAGAAGTATAAAATCAATTTTCCTTATATATTTATACCAACATTTCACAAAACCTCCATAGGATCTAGGTTCATTACCTGTTGTTCCAACAGCAACAATAAAAAGTTGGTAAAATTTTTCAAAATTTACTTCAAATTATTTATGACCAACTTCAAGATTGCATTTGGATTATTCCAAATAATTAAAAGAGTATTCAGTTCATTAATAGTAATCCACAGTTTAGAGGTGACATATGTACATATGGTTTCTGTAACCTCTTCACTTCGATAGATCTAGAAGATTTGGATAACGTACTTCAAAGTTACTTCATGAAGTTTGGTCACCTTTTGAAAATTGAAGATTTTTGGAGTACTCTTTGTACTTTTTGCATACACCATAACTACATCTACGATCAACAGAAATTGAAGATACAGAAAAAGGTATCCCAATGGGTACCTCATACTCCAGTCTGTTGACAAACCTGTACTTACACTTTTATGAAGAAAAGTTCATTACTGAAGTGATATACAGTTTCAGATATGTTTATGATCTGATTTGTTTTAATACAGAAAAAAGTCTGTTAGATCTCCAGTACATTTACCCACCAGTCCACATTTTAAAGAGAAATACAGGTGGTACTAGTGTTGCCTTTTTGGATCTAGAAATCACCTTTGGTAAAAATGGCATTTTTACAGGAGTTTATGATAAAAGAATGAGTTTTGACTTTGGGCCTAAATTATTAAGTTCCTGGGCTTCAAGAGTTCCAAGGTTTTCCCATCGTAATATAATTATTTCACAGTTCTTAAAAATTGTACATATCTGTAATAATAGAAAATCAGCTGCTAAGCACTTAAAATTTTTGTTTTGCACCTTGTTGAAAACTCGATATCCTTTTCAGTTCTGTAAAACCCATTTTATTAATTTGTTATCTTCTGACTTTAAAATCCAATTTTGTAACATTACACCCTCTGGAGCTTTTGAATAACCTTTTTTTTTTTTAGGACCACAGTGAAACTTATTTCCTCCGAATCATCCCAGAGACCACTAACATCTTACACTTCTTACATATAAAGTTTTTCAGAACACACCAACAGTTTGAATTTTTCTGGAAACTTTACAAACGCACCCTAACTATTTCTAAACTGTAATTCATTTGGTGTGCTTACATTTTGACTAGGAGTTTGTTAGAAAGTTTTAGTAAGTTTAATATTTCATGTATTACAGTATCTTTTTGTTTTGATTCTCTTATTCCAAGTCCAGGTTGGGAAAGCAGTGTGTAGCAAAATTGCAGGTGTAATTCCTATTGGAATTACTTTTGGACTATTTAATAATATAAAAGCACACTCACGAAACCTGGACTGTACACTCAGGTCTCCCAGGTGCTTTTCCCTGATGATTGGTCTGGGATTCCTGGGTGTGATTTAGTGTATTTATGTTTTAATTTTAATATATTTGTTTCAGTTTCTAAGGTACCATTGGTTAAGGTGAAGAGTTCTTTCACTTCTATGTCTAATTAATTTAAAGCATTTTACATTTTCATTTCAATCACTCTTCAGTGTTTTATAGGTTTATTTCATTGCTTTGCTTCTTGTGGGGGTTTTGTTATTTAAGGTTTATTATTTTATTATTTACTAGGTGAAAGCACTTCAATAATGACGGGGGAAATAAAATTTATGATACAGAAATTAGTGACATTTATTTATTGTGATTTTGAGTTTCACGTCAATAGATGGCGACGTTGGCTCACAGCTTTCTGAAAATTTCCCAAGCAGTCAATTATGGAATTTGACACGACGGGCTATCTGTTTGTTTTGTGTTTTGTATAAAACCTTTAGTCTCTATTTTGTCAACACTTCCTGGTACACAAAATTTTTTGTTTACACTGACTATGAACCCTGTATCAATTTCCTCTGTTCTTTTCCGTGAACTATTTTTCTCTTGACGTCGTCAGATCGTCGTACTCTTAACGTTGCCACATACAGATGACTAAACACCTGTTCAGGTAGTGAACCAAAATTTCTGCTGTTAAGTTTTCGTATCTCTAAAGAGCAAGGAGGTTAGAATAAGATATCTGGAGATGCCCTTGTTAACGGAGCAGTACCACTTTGCGTGAAGCTTATAACCGCGAGAGACAGTCGTCAAAGTGTGGGAAAGCTGATGGTTTTCAAGGCTATTGCAATGCATTTTGTGTTGGCCGAATCGCCTTCTTTCGTCGCAAATTTTTTCAATTTCGCATCGTAACTTGCTGCCAATGTGTGAGAAAATGTTGAATTTATAAAATCCTTAGTTATTTTGAGGCTATTTCCCATTTTTATTTTAAACCAAAATACACGAATATTAGTGCAAATTCTAAACAAAACATAACTTTAAAATTGAAAACTTCACTCATATAAAAAGTATAATTCCTTCCAGTTTTATATTAACACGGTTTCTGCAACCCCAAACCACGCCTATTTCAAAATACACACAGTTGAAATTACGTAGGTGTAATGTAAACAATGTCAAATTCTCATAGTTTGTGGTTCACGGTTAAGAGACTCAGGGCATCTCCAGAAGTATTATTCTAACCTCCTTGCTAAAGAGTTGACCGTGTGACATAACGAATCTCTAACGTCATATGAGAATGATTTGGATTAGATGACGTCACACCAGCAGCTGTGTTCTTTGTTGCTAAGACAACAAAACAAAGTGATTATCATCACCTACACGAAAAGCTAAGCGTGACGTCACAAACATTTGTTTCTCGGTTGTTGCTATGACGACTTAAAAAGTGGCACTGACAAGGACTCTAGCAAATTATATATTCGGATATTTTCTTCCCCTACTGTTTGCAGCTTTGCACAGCATTGAGGTTGATGATATATATTTTTGTGACATATTCTCTATTTTTATCATAGTATATAAGTAGTTTAGTATATATATATATAGTAGTTTGGTTGTTTTCAATTGCTTTCCTCACTAGTTCGCAGTTGAATTTTCTTACGTCTTCAGTGATACTTTTTCTTACTGTCTTGCATAGCTCTATATATTCCACTTTGGAAGTCACATCTTCTTTAGTTGTCCTCATCTCTCTTCTTTTTTGCATCAACATTTTGGTTTTTCCTGATAATTTGATTACATGCAACTTGTTCTTAGACCCAGCTAATTTTGTTGCTGTTTCCATAAGAGCTTTGGTTACTGTTCTGTTAACTTCAGAGATGTCCACTTCTTCCGATGTTAGGCCTTCTAAAGCAGAGAACCTGTTCTTCAGTTCCAACTTGAAGGTATTATGGTGTTTTTTAAGGTTGGTTATGTCAATAGATTTTGTTTGTCTTATGAGCTTGCCACGTTCAAGTTTGGTGTTGAGGTGCATCTTACATCTCACCAATCTATGGTCACTACCTGTGTTGAACTTGTTTAGCACACTGCAGTCTTCTATGACGAATTTTTTGTTACACATAATAAAATCAATTTCACTTGTCGTCCCATTTGGATGTCTCCATGTCCATTTCTGTGTGGCTTTTTCTTGAACTCCTTCTTCAAGAAAAAGCCACACAGGAAATGGACATGGAGACATCCAAATGGGACGACAAGTGAAATTGATTTTATTATGTGTAACAAAAAATTCGTCATAGAAGACTGCAGTGTGCTAAACAAGTTCAACACAGGTAGTGACCATAGATTGGTGAGATGTAAGATGCACCTCAACACCAAACTTGAACGTGGCAAGCTCATAAGACAAACAAAATCTATTGACATAACCAACCTTAAAAACACCATAATACCTTCAAGTTGGAACTGAAGAACAGGTTCTCTGCTTTAGAAGGCCTAACATCGGAAGAAGTGGACATCTCTGAAGTTAACAGAACAGTAACCAAAGCTCTTATGGAAACAGCAACAAAATTAGCTGGGTCTAAGAACAAGTTGCATGTAATCAAATTATCAGGAAAAACCAAAATGTTGATGCAAAAAGAAGAGATATGAGGACAACTAAAGAAGATGTGACTTCCAAAGTGGAATATATAGAGCTATGCAAGACAGTAAGAAAAAGTATCACTGAAGACGTAAGAAAATTCAACTGCGAACTAGTGAGGAAAGCAATTGAAAACAACCAAAGCCTAAAGATAGCAAAGGGACATCTCAGTAAGGGAAGAAAACAGATTATGGCACTGAGAAAAGAAGATGGTTCTGTAACAAGAAATAGAGGCGAAATTTTGACAAGAGTGAAAGATTTCTACTCCAAATTATATGAAAGGGATGATACATGCACTCCAGACATCATGAAGGATGCCAGTGCCAGAGTTCCTCCAGTCCTTCCAGCAGAAGTTGCACATGCAATCAAGAACATGAAGCGGGGAAAAGCTCCAGGAGAAGATGGAATTACTGTAGACATCATACAAGAAGCAAATGGAGAAATTGAAACAGTACTCGCCCAAATTTTCACTCGATGCCTTAATGAAGGAAAGATTCCTGAGGATTGGAACACCGCTACAATGATCCTGCTACATAAGAAAGGTGACATTGAGGATCTCGGAAACTACAGGCCTATCAGCCTCCTATCAGTAGTTTATAAAATCTTCACTAAAGTTCTTTCACACCGCTTGAAGGTAACACTGGACCTGGCTCAACCGAGAGAACAAGCTGGATTCAGGAGTGGCTACAGCACAATAGATCATATCCACGTACTAAGAGAACTAATTGAAAAAGCGAGGAATATGAACTTCCATTGTGCATGGCTTTTATCGATTATGAAAAAGCCTTTGATTCGGTGAAACCATCAGCAGTTACAATGGCTCTGAAAACCTGCGGTATTGAAGATGCATACATTAATATTATTAATAACATCTATGAAAATGCAAGTGCAAAGATTCGGCTGTTTGAAAATACAACACACATAAAAATTGGAAAGGGAGTGAGACAAGGTTACACCATATCTCCGAAGCTCTTTAATGCCACATTGGAGGGTGTTTTTCAGTCGCTGAGCTGGGAAAACAAAGGGATAAAGATTAATGGAGATTATCTAACCCACCTTCGTTTTGCTGATGACGTAGTCATTTTTGCAACTACCCCATCAGAGCTGCAGAGTATGATCCAGGAACTTGCTGACAAGAGTAAAGAAGTGGGATTAAAAATGAACTTTCAGAAGACAAAAGTGATGTTCAATGCTTTTACAAGAAATGAAGATTTATTGATTGATGGAGAAAAGCTGGAGATAACAGACACGTACGTTTATCTTGGACAGCAGATATCAAGTGAGGGTCACATTGATGAAGAAATTAATCGGCGTACAAAACTTGCCTGGAGAGCTTTTGGAAGAAACAGCATAATTTTCAAGAGCAATATGCCATTATGTCTTAAAAGAAAAGTGTTTGATCAATGCATCCTTCCAGTGCTTACGTATGGTGCAGAGACGTGGACCTTAACTAAAAGAGATATACAAAGACTGCAGACAACTCAAAGAAGCATGGAGAGGTGTATGCTTGGTGTAACCAGGAGAGATAAGAAGAGGAACACGTGGATCCGAAAAATGACAAGAGTGGAAGACATCATGATCAGAGTTAAATCCCTGAAATGGCAATGGGCTGGACATACTGCCAGAAGAACAGATCATCGATGGACAGCCGAAATTTTAGATTGGATTCCAAGGGACAGGAAAAGACCCAGAAGAAGACCACATGGGAGATGGGTGGATGAAATTCGAAAGTATGCAGGGGTGACATGGAGGAGACTGGCACAAGACAGACCGTTGTGGAGGAAACTTGGGGAGACCTTCGTCCAGCAGAGGATTGATAATGGTTGACAATGATGATGATGATGATGATATTAGTTTAGTGTTTTGATAATTACACTTCTAATATCATTTTCCTTTGCTATATCAGTTTTACTTGATATACCATGTGAACTCGTGTACAAAGCCAGTTCGTGTATAAGCAGCCCCCTCCCCCCTCCCTGTCCAACAGCTAAAAACTAGTACTTGCATTTTTCCAAGAGTTTGAAAAACACAATATTGAAATGATATTGTTCAAATTTGTAAAATTATGTTTTTAAAAAACCTTTGAAGTTCAACTCACTATCAAAGTTTCTGAGTAACACCTGTAAGTCCATTTCCATTAAAGCTGCATAACTAATATAAACAGGTATTAATGAACGGTAATGTTGCATTGCAAACAGGCATTCATGATAATGTTGCAATATAAACACTAACAGGTATTCATGATAACATCATCAAAGTCATCATGACTGTTTTCTCCTTCATCTGAATCATAAACCAAATCATCTGTACCACCCATGGCACTACTTATGCAGCATTTTTTAAAAATGATTTTTCCATGACACCACCAACCAACACGACAGTCACAAGAGGAGACGCTCACGCTTGCTGTGAAAACACAGGAAACTGATGATTCATTGTACCTTTCCCCAACGGTGAAGTGATTTGTTTGGGCTCTGACTGACTCATTGTGTCTTATACATATCAAAGATAAGGTGACATGTTCAAAGACTCACAGCAGCAGTAATGAGGGGATTACTTACTTTTTGGGGAACAAGAAATTCCATGGTTTCACACTGAAACAGGATTAAGTCCTATAGGAATAGTTTTTTTTTCTATTATATTAGTGAAAACTATTCCCATAGGACTGGAGCAAATGATTCATTTCTTGAAATTGTATGCTGGTATAAAAATGTTCCATTATTTATTTATACTTTAACTGACTCGCATATAAGCTGACTCTTTAACTTTAAAAAATGATTTTTTTCCAAAAACTTCCAGTTTATATGCTAATACATAATGTAACTAAGTTATATGCCGTATGAAGAGCCCTCCAGCATTGGGCTGGCTACCCAGTCTAGTGTATTTCCAGTAGAGAATCCTAATGGAGGCTACAGTTGCAGTCGGCGACAAGGGATCTTGGAGATGTGTAAGCTGGCTACCCAATCTAGTGTACTTCCAGTTGGGAATCTTAGTTCCCCCCAGCTGTAAACTGGCTACCCAATCTAGTGTATTTTCAGTTGGGAATCTTAATGGAGACCATGGTTCTGTTCATGGTAAGGGATCTGGACAATCTGTAGTGCCATATGAAGAGTTTCTCAGCATTAGGCTGGCCACCCGATCTGGTGTTATCCCCAGCTAAGAATCATAATGGAGACCATAGCTCCATCCGGTGGCAAGTTCATGACAATCTGTGCTGCTATATGAAGAAGAAAAACTTATTATTATTATTCTCTGCCATATGAAGTATTACACTTCTTTCAAACTTCACTGCTTTTTGTAGTTAAGTTTACTGCATTATGCATGAGTTTTATTTTCTGATTTTACAGGATTGAATTGGTTCACCTGGTCTTGTATAACTTGTCAAAAACAATGAAGCAGAAATATTTTGATATCGATCATTCAATTATGCCCTTCATTTCTCAGAATTGGACAAGGATACAACCAGCAGGAGAGGTATGTATTCATATATAGATATTTTTTATTTGTATAATTCACACATTCTTTAAATTTGTTGTTAATATTCCACACAGTTGCCAAATGCTATGTTTGCATTTAACAGGCTGTTTCATTATTAAATGAAAGCAATCAATACTGCTATTTATCATGAGAATAATTGCCGATTATTTTACATTAGGTACTTATTGATTGTAGTTAACATGATTTGTATCTTAAATAGTATTACTATACTAATGATCCAAAATTTCTTGGTGTAGAATATAAATCAATTTCCAAGCTTTTGCATATCAACCAGATGGCTTTTTCAAGGAAGATAGTTTGCTGTCTACCTTCCTTGAAAAAGCCATCTGGTTGATGTGTGAAAGCTTGGAAACTTTGATTTCTATTCTACACCAAGAAATTTCAGATCATTAGTATAGTTATACTATTTAAGTACAGTTGGTGTATAGTTCCTTGTTATTTACTTAATGATTTGTATCTTTTTTTTTTTTTTTTTTCAATGAAATGCAATACTTCTTTATTTGGTTTTCAAATAGCCAATTAAAAGAAAAAAAAACTACAGGTAGGCTCAGTTCTGATTGAGCCATCAGTTGGGAATGTAGGACTACAACTTGCAGATCGGACAGTTAAAATGAGCTAGCTGAATATGGTTTCAAAGTGTTTATTTAATTTTTTATAGCCAACACAGGTCTATCATGAGAAAAGTAGCATACATAATTTTTACAAATAATGCTGGGATACATTGTGAACACAAGCAGATTGATACACGAATCACCCAATGTGGTGCCCTGTGTTCTTGGGCTTCTTACATTCCTCAGCACTTGCTCTTGTGTCTCGTTTTGATCTTCTCCACTTTTGCTTGCATTCATTCTGCGAATTCTGCGGCATTGTTGAAAATGTTAATCCGTTCACACGCAAACAATTTTTAAAATTGTTACTTTAAACCACTGCAATATGTTCTTTATATATTTGAATAGATCTCTTCAAGAGCTTTAAAATGATGCCACACACAGTCGTTTTACCTTCACAGTTGTCCAGATAAACCACAATATTGTCAAAAGTGTTCACCGGTTCACAAAAAAACAATTTTTTTTTAAATTTCAGTTCAAACCACTGCAAACTGTTCAGCGTTTATTTGAATATATCTCACGGAGAGTTTAAAAATGATACCATACACAGTTGTGTTGCATCCACGGTTGCTGAGATAGACTGAGTCAAATGCAGCAGCACACCCAGAAATATTGCATCATCTTTCCCATGTACAGGGAGCGTCGCGTGCAGTACGCGAATTGAATTCCAGGCTGTTTATGAATATGCTAACATGATTAGTGTGCGGCACATATTTTCAATGTTATAATGATTTTAATTAGGACCTATTTTTGTCACAGGTGGTTGGCTGTAAATCGCCCCATACTATCTGCAGAGTTAGATGTAGTCCTACGTCAAAAAGATGAAAAGACTGACTTGGCTAAATGTATATGTTTTTACATAGCAATGAGCTTTTGTACAGTAATAAATTAACCGAAGTCCGTTTCTAGTTTTTACTACAAAAGAATACCCTGCCGCCCCGGTGGCGCAGTGGTCTAAGCGATGGCCTCTGATCATTCGTCCGAACGGGGTCCGGGTTCGAATCCTGGTGAGGCATGGATGTTGTGTGTGTCTTACGGCACTGGTTCTCTCCCTTCCCTGGAACCGGTGACCCTAAATTAGGGACGGGCGACTGCTTATAGCCCACTGAGTTGCTCACGGTGGTCGTTAAACCTCCAATCAAAAAAAAAAAAAAAAAAAAAAAAAAAAAGAATACCCTAGTGGTCCTCTACTGAAAACTGTAGGATTTACTTTCAGTTCATATTAGCATTTGATTTTAATTTAACAGCATATGTGTATTATTTCATGTCATAAGAGGAGAAACGAATCCCCTTCCAATATATATTTTAGAGTGAAGGCAGTTTTGTGAATTGTAATTTGTAGCTCATTACTAGACTGAATTATATGCACTAAAAAAAACCCAGCAAGATATGTACACAAAATACCCAAAATATGCAGGGTTCGTATGCCTCCTGGAATTTAAGGAGAACTCCTTAAATGGGCTTTTTCTCCTTATTTGTCCCCAGACTCCTGGCCAAGTCCTTAAATTTAATTTGGACTCCTGAAAGTTATTGTAATTTGGATTTTTTTTTATGTCTTCCATTACTCATTTAGCAGTCGCCCAATAAACTTTTCCCTTTTTTTTTTCTTTTTTTTTCAAGTTCACGATTTCCTTTTGTCTACAGGAAGCTAGTTTATGTTCACTTTTCTCAACTGACATGCACTCAGTCCTCTTCTAATGGGGTGAGCAACAGGACTGATTCAATAAACATTGTCATGTGCTTTGGAGAAGACACTCTAAGTGCTATGGATTCTCTGTAGTCAGTATAAAATTCGGTAATCTCAGTAACATGAGCAAACTTTACACATCTGTGTAAAGTTTATTTTCATGTTTTTAAGTTCCTAACATTTGTCAAGCATTTTTGGGGATTGTTTATTGGATGTTTTTAATATTGTGATGTTTCTCGGACGTCTTCACGCTGTCTGCTGGCCAAAAATATGTGGAACCACCAGAAATTACTTCCATCGTGTGTGTTTTAAATTAAATTTATGTTGCTGATTACATTCTTCTTCTTCTTCTTCTTCTTTTTTTTTTTTTTTTTTTTTTACATTTTTCTGATCATGCTGCTTGTTTTTAAGTTCTTTGGCAATAATGAAAAGCAGCGACCATATTTTTTTCTAAACAGTTTGTTCTTCAAAAACAATTAGTAGAGCAAGCATTTTTTGCCCCTCCTCTTCCCCATTTTACAGCAAAACTAAATTTCAAAACCAGTACTTAATCTGCCCACAATGAAATCTGACCTGTTTGTGTGACCTGTAAAATTGTTTTCATGGCAGAGTGAACAATGCAGTGATTGATTTTTGATGTTTAATATCAGGTGAAACTTGTGTTTTCCCATTCCTTAGTTGCTTCTTACCAAGGGGTAGTGCATGAATTTTTTTCTTTTGTTTAAAGCAAAATTATTATTCAAAACTGCTACTCTGTGCCCACTTTGAAGAGAAAACAACTTTACGGGGAACAAAAGGCAGTGACGGTGAGTTGCAAGTTCGGATTTTGAACTTTAATCTTTTTGTAAACAAAAGTAGGAAATGCTTGCTCTTTTTGTCTGTTAACACAGTGAGAAGTGTGTAAGCAATGGGAAACCCTGCATTTCCAAGGAAATAAAACTTCAAAAAGTTCCGATTTTGTCAACTTTTGGAAAATAGGTTTTTGTCTCCTGGAAAACTCTTTAAGTGGACTTCTGAAAATCTGTACGTACCATAAATGATTTACTTTTCGGAAAAAGTACTTGCTAATGGTGTCATGTGAACTTTCTCGAAATAGTTATACACAAGGAAGTTAAACACTAGCCTTCTTCTCTTAGCAAAGGAGTCTGTAACAAGCTGCATTTCTGTTAATGTTGATATGATGAAGAGACTATCGTGCTGATTGATATATAAATAAAGAAGATAGCTGTCTAAGCACGAACACTTTAGCTCAAACCAATTACAACACTCAAATGAAGCTAAGACGTATCACCGGTATCAAAAGTATACACAGTTAAAACCATGACGACACAAATAACTCATTCCATTGAGGTTTAAAAAGGTTTAATGTTAAAAACTTGCGAGATCTTTCGAACCTACGACTTATAGGTTCATCATCAGGCACCAAAACTCGCAAGGTGCACATGAAACTTAGTGGTTATATACACGTGTGGTTATGGGCAATGACCGCGCATGCGTACAAGTCGGAACAGTATGAGGTCATAGAATACATACATTTAAAATAACCTGTAGGGTAAAACACATAATGGTTGTCATAAATATAAGAAATATAAAATGAAGGTCAAAGTTCCCTCGCCTGAGTTTTATATATGTACAATAAAATCAATGGTTGTCTAATCTTGTTTCTTGGTTTTTCAGTAGGTATCGCCAAGGTGCTGGTATATTGGATGGAGCTTCATCATTACAACATTGTTCATTCAAATGATAAATATACAAGCTCTCGAGAAACAACAGGCCATTTTTAGTTTTGGTCGTCGACAACAGTTTTACATTGTCCCAGTCAGGATAGTGCTCTCCTTTTAGTACCTCTCGCGCTAAAGAAGTTGTTAAGGCATGTGTACGAACACTGTATTTGTGTTCTGTAATTCGTGTCTTTAATGATCTACAAGTGGATCCCACGTAAGAAGTAGACTGTGAGGTAGTTGAGAAAGAGTTCAGTGGTATCGAATAAACGCCGTATTTATCTAAGATTGATGTCGGATCTCGGTCTGATTTGGTCAAATTGAACAAACTTTCCGAAGAAACACCAAAGGAACAATCGTATTTTTTGCATGAATTTTGTAAGATCGGTACAATGGTTGGATGGAAGGGGATGGATGCCACGTATTTTATGGTTACTTCATCACGTATTGGTTGTAACGTTGTGGAGATCCGTCGTTGATACCTGCGTAACAATTTTGTAAATAGATATCCGGGATAACCGGAAACCTTTGTTAGATTGAAAATCCTGTGTAATTCTAGTTTTAAAGATCTTTTGGTGGATGAATGACTATAAGCCCTACAGATTAAAGATGAAATAGAACTATGTTTATAGGGAAGTGGTGTGTACGAATTATATGGAATGAGGGTAGGTGAACAAGTGGGTTTTAGGTAGACGGAGGTTTGAATGTCATTAGATGGGGTGCGTCGTAATAAAATATCTAAGAACGGAAGGGTGTTGGAGGATTCTAACTCTTGGGTGAAGGAAATAGTGGGAAAGACGGCTGATAAAGAGGCAGCAAAAGTGTCTAATTCACTAAGTGAGTATTGCCAAAAAACTAAAACATCGTCGACATATCGTATATAGAGTAATGGTTGGAATGTACCATTATGAAAAACTGTATGTTCGACGTGTTGCAGTACTATTTCTGCCAGGACGGGGGAAAGAGGTGACCCCATTGGGGTACCGAAATCCTGGCGGTAGGTGATGTTATTAAATTTAAAATAAGTCCGGTTCTTGATAAGGTTCAGGGCTGAAACTATAGCAGTGGATTCAGTAGAAGAGAGGTTTAAGGATGGAAGTAGTGGGGTAATCAGGTCAATGGCTACATCCACAGGGACATTGGGAAACAGGAAACTACATCGAGACTGGCCATTTTAAATGGAATACCCGACGTAGCGGAATGGATCCGTTCCAGGGCGGACTTAGAACTCTTAATTGAGAAAGGTGAAGATGTGGTTAAGGGGGAAAGGACTGAGGCAAGTGATTTTTCCAGATTTCGGGTGGGGTTAGTATAGCCTGATACTAAAGGACGGATGGGGTGTTCCGGTTTATGAAGTTTAATTTTGCCAAACAAATCTGGTGTACGAGGACCAAAAGGAGGTTGCATATTTTTTGAAATGGCTGGGGGTAGTGTATTACTATTTTTAAGTTTTGCAAGAGCAGTAATAGTAGCTGGGATAGGGTTACGAGATAATACTGTATGTGGGATCTGATTTATAACTGCGGTCATCTTGTTAATATAGGTAGAGTTATCAAGTATAACTATTTGGTCCGATTTATCTGCAGAAACAATTGCTAATGATGTGTCTCCGGAAAGAGATAACAAAGTAGTACGTTCATATTTTAATATATGTTGAATTTCAGTTGGTGGTTGAGTGGATTCCTTTTCAATAGTACGAGAGATTTTATATCTAAGTGGGTCCTGAGCATGAATCGGCAATGACTTTATGACCTGTTCAAGTTGGGTAATGTAATTGAAGGTCTTTGGTTTGAGCACCGGAAACGAGAACTTAAATCCTCGGTTTAGTGCCCTACATTCGTCCTCTGTTAATTGTCTTGCACTCAAATTCACAAAAGCATTCGTTGAGGTCATTAGATTAGATTTTGTCAAGGAGTTTTTTCTAGTTGTAGACTCGTGTACCAAGACCCTCAATTTCCGTATTTGTCTCTGTTGGTACATTTCCACCTCGTGAGTAATCTTGGCATAGTTTACTATCATTAATTTGTCAAAAATAATTAAAGAGGTGTTGTGAGCAAGGAAACCATACGCGTTGTATGTTTTTCGGTTAAGGGAATCAATCAGGCCGTATTTTATTCTTATCTCTGTAGTTAAGCGCCTAGATTCAGTTCCTTGTAATAACTTAGCATCTGATAGTGAACGTGGAGCGGTTCTCAGGCGTAGGAAATTGGGATGACGCCCAAGGAACGGCAGTTTTGTAGAAAAGACAGGTGTGTATATTCCACAGCCAACTTTCGAGATGTTTTATAAAATATTTTTATGGCACGCTCCAATCTAACAAAGGTTTCCGGTTATCCCGGATATCTATTTACAAAATTGTTACGCAGGTATCAACGACGGATCTCCACAACGTTACAACCAATACGTGATGAAGTAACCATAAAATACGTGGCATCCATCCCCTTCCATCCAACCATTGTACCGATCTTACAAAATTCATGCAAAAAATACGATTGTTCCTTTGGTGTTTCTTCGGAAAGTTTGTTCAATTTGACCAAATCAGACCGAGATCCGACATCAATCTTAGATAAATACGGCGTTTATTCGATACCACTGAACTCTTTCTCAACTACCTCACAGTCTACTTCTTACGTGGGATCCACTTGTAGATCATTAAAGACACGAATTACAGAACACAAATACAGTGTTCGTACACATGCCTTAACAACTTCTTTAGCGCGAGAGGTACTAAAAGGAGAGCACTATCCTGACTGGGACAATGTAAAACTGTTGTCGACGACCAAAACTAAAAATGGCCTGTTGTTTCTCGAGAGCTTGTATATTTATCATTTGAATGAACAATGTTGTAATGATGAAGCTCCATCCAATATACCAGCACCTTGGCGATACCTACTGAAAAACCAAGAAACAAGATTAGACAACCATTGATTTTATTGTACATATATAAAACTCAGGCGAGGGAACTTTGACCTTCATTTTATATTTCTTATATTTATGACAACCATTATGTGTTTTTTACCCTACAGGTTATTTTAAATGTATGTATTCTATGACCTCATACTGTTCCGACTTGTACGCATGTGCGGTCATTGCCCATAACCACACGTGTATATAACCACTAAGTTTCATGTGCACCTTGCGAGTTTTGGTGCCTGATGATGAACCTATAAGTCGTAGGTTCGAAAGATCTCGCAAGTTTTTAACATTAAACCTTTTAAACCTCAATGGAATGAGTTATTTGTGTCGTCATGGTTTTAACTGTGTATACTTTTGATACCGGTGATACGTCTTAGCTTCATTTGAGTGTTGTAATTGGTTTGAGCTAAAGTGTTCGTGCTTAGACAGCTATCTTCTTTATTTATATATCTGTTAATGTTTTTGATTATATTCTTTCATGATTAAGTACTGTTCAAGGTGCGTGAAGACTTCGTTCATTTTTTCTCTGTTAAGACTCTTGTATGTTAATCAGACCTTAACTGGACATAGGCTTTGGACGAGAAACGATCTAGTCATCCACATCTTCAATGCTGACACCAAAGTCCAGTTCATTCATACGCTGAATAACTTTCTTTGAAGTTATGTACACATATTATCTGGTATTTTAAGTATTCTTTAGGCATACAATGACTGATTGCCTTCAAAGATTTGTTTCACATATTCTCATTTTTCCTATCATGCAATAGTTCTAAATGTTTATTCACCATTTGATGTATGGAATTAGAAAGAGTGCACTACACATGTAACAAATAAATGTAGGTTGTAGGAAAAACAAGCTAGTTTCATTTAGAAATTTGGAAACACAGCTAAGCCTTGTGACTTAGCTTAGGTCTTACCATCTGTAAACATTTGGAGCAAGACTGGTTACCATATTTGGGTTTCCAAGTTCTTAATTACAGTTGCTGCCAAAATAGTAAGAGGGATTTCCAAATGATGGGGGTAAAATAAAGAAAACTGGTATGATGCAATATATATTATAGCATCTGTTACAATATTAATCAAATTTATATGGTACATTAATTAGGTATAATTGGTATATATCAATGATCTATCCATATAACATTATGTGCTGTTCAGGAGGGAAAGCAAAGTATTGAATGAAATTGATAAAATATCAATATATCACATACCTTGAAGATGCTCGTGGCCATAAGGCAGTCGACAATGCAGTGAGACAAACATGGGGTTGTAATTGTTAGTTGTTGGTGTGCAGTAAAAATTATGCTTAAATCATGGTTCATGGTCAAATGCCTAAGATGTTAACATTTTCATTTAATGTACGCTAGAGTTCACATAGAAGATGGCTAAAGCCAATTAAAACATCGACCAAGAGAAACATCAGTACAAGATAAAACAGAATGAAAGGAAAGCTATATGAATGAGAACAAGTTGTGAATAACCGTAAGTTGTCATTTAAAAAACAAAGAAACCTTGGGTTGCCATGACACTTATCACTGAATATAAAATAGCAATAGATGAAAAGGTAAAATTTTATTGAATAGTTTAAAAAGAAGAAGAAAAAACTTTAAAAACCAACGAAATGATACAAAATTCAAACCGCACAATATGCAAATGGCTGTCATACTATGACATATTTGATGCTCATGCAATTCAGCACATGTATCATAAGCATAAAGAGTTCACACACTTCTTTATGCTTATGATATGTGAAGAACATAATGTTATACGGTAAATATTCTGTTCTTATACCAATTATATACCTAAAGACTATTGGTATTGCATTTTGAAGAGGTAGTTATTTCAGTGCTGTTATATTTACCTCTTCAAACTGCAGTACCAATAGTCTTTATTCAATCCCCATCATTTGGAAATCCCTCCAGTGATTTGGCAGCAACTGTAATGAAGAACTTGAAAACCAAAATCTGGCTACTAGTTGCTCCAAATGTTTACAGGTGATCAAGACCTAAGCTAGGTTGAAACGCTTCTGTGTTTCTAAAATTCTGTAACGTCACTAGCATGTTTTTGTTGCAATTTACGTGATGTGTGGAAACCCAGATTTAATTTGCAGAAGTTAACTTAGGATTAGGTCGGCATAATGCACAAAAAGTACAAGTTATATGAAAACAGAGAACTTTCTTGTATGGAAGCATTCAACATGTTATTTTATAGTTAGTGTTAGAATGTGTTTTTCATTTTTACTATGCCTGCTGTTTCATTTTGGGATCATTACAGTAGATCCATACCTTTTACAATATTTTTTTTAGGAAATGTTTTTTATTGATAAGATTCTTTCTTTCTTTTTTTTTTCTTTCTCCTATATATTTAAATAAGTTTTGGTTTAGAAGGAAAGCAAGTCTGATCCTGTCAGCATTTGAAAAATGAGCTTCACTGAGACATCCTATTTTCTAAAAATGCACTACCCTCTCAGTAGTTATGGAACAAATTTAACAAAGATATTCCCTAAACCTTAAGGCTAATTATAGACTCACAAGAAATTCCAAGGTGTTGTACTGTTTCATGAATAATCCATCTTCTTTCAATTTTCTCTAAATTATGCACTTGGGCTATCCAAGCTTTAGTTTCATTGTTTACCTTTTCATTACTTTTGTGGACTTTCAGAAAACTTCTGTTTTTTTATTGATTCTCAGCTTCTAGCAGTTTTTTTTTTTATTGATTCTCAGCTTCTAGCAGTCTGTTTTTTTTATTGATTCTCAGCTTCTAGAAAAGTAAAATAGCATGCATCTGGAATGCTATTTTACTTTTCACACACAGAATAATTACAATGGATCTATTACCCATTATGATGAATTCTGCCCCCCCTTTAATAACAGTAGCACAGTGGTAAAACCACCAACACTTTCATTTTGATCTTCAAATTCACTTGTTTGTGTTCGTCAGTTTATGTTGCCAACTTTACAATTTTCTCTCACAATTTAATGTATATGTGCAAGTGATATATACAAGGAGTGTTCAAATGAAAAGGTACGAAACGACACAGTGGGTATAAATGAAGACTTTATTCAAAGTATACACCCTAGGCCGTAGAACAACGATCCCATTTATTAACGAGCCGAAGGATTCTTTGTTCCCAGAATTCCTGTGGCCGTGACGAGACCCAGTCCTGCACAGCGTCCTTGAGTTCCTCGTCCGAGTGGAAGCGCTTCCCTTTCAGATGTTTTTTCAGGGGACCAAACACATGGAAATCGCAGGGTGACATGTCCGGGCTGTAGGGCGGATGGTCAAGCTGCTCCCACTGGAACTTGGCCAGTTCCGCGTGTGTGACCCTGGAGATGTGTGGACGCGCGTTATCATGGAGCAGAACCACACCCTCCGCAATGAATAGCGGCCGGTTCAACACCTTCCGCTGTCAGAAATCGGATAACGCCTCGCTGCTCCTCAATTGTCGAATTTTGCAATGTGAACACCATCCTGTCCTCACACGCACTGCCGCGTCAGTTGGACGGCGCTCTTTATAAGAGCCTCTGCTCTCTCCTGCGCATGCAGGCGCCCGCGCATGCTCCAATCCACGCCGGCAAATATGTTAACGGTTACGTTCTTATGACGTTTCGTACCTTTTCATTTGAACACCCCTAGTATATATACCATCATCAACCATTATCAATCCACTGCTAGATGAAGGTCTCCCCAAGTTCCTTCCACAACGTTATATCTTGTGCCAGTCTTCTCCATATGACTCCCGCATGCTTTCAAATTTCATCCACCCATCACCCATGTGGTCTTCTTCTGGGTCGTTTCCTGTCCTATATATATACATACTTAAGAGCAGAGCCGAAAACATAAGAAAAACTTAAGAATTTAAAACGAAAGTTGCAAAATAACCTGAAGATCAAAACGCGCGACGCAGCAGTTATGAAAATTCAGAATTCACATTCTATTAAGAAGAAACTAAAGCAAAAAATTTTTTGACTCATACCAAGTACAACATAGAAAAGATTATGTATTGACCGGTGTGAGTAAAAAGAAAAAAATAGAAAAACTGAATGTAGAAAGTGTCGAGAATACTGAGCTTTGGCTTTATCAAGGACCAGCAAAAACTCTGCATTTTCTCACTTCCACAAAGACCTATTTGGAAATGGGTTTCTGCAAAGTCATAATTGCAAGTAATAAGCCCACCAAAAAAATTTAAAAAAATATATATGTCATAACCTCCATAAAGTTGTATGACCTAACTTTAATTAACAATTTAGCTTGCATCCATAACTTTCCTGGGCCGACCCATGCTCTTCATCTGTTACTAATAAACAGAAAGAAGATGATTATAGAAAACTCAAGTCGTAAGAGTGACATAATGAATCAGAAATAATGTTCAGCAATAACAAATTCTCTCTTAGGCCACTAGGTAACTTGGCAATTTGTTATTGCTGAACATTATTTCTGATTCATTATGGCACTCTTACGACTTGAGTTTTCTATAATCATCTTCTTTCTGTTTATTAGTAACAGATGAAGAGCATGGGTCGGGCCAGGAAAGTTATGGATGCAAGCTAAATTGTTAACTAAAGCTAAGTCATACAACTCTATGGAGGTTATGACATATATATATATATTTTAAAATTTTTTTGGTCGGCTTATTACTTGCATCTATGACTTTGCAGAAACCCATTTCCAAATAGGTCTTTGTGGAAGTGAGAAAATGCAGAGTTTTTGCTGGTCCTTGATAAAGCCAAGGCTCAGTATTCTCGACACTTTCTACATTCAGTTTTTCTATTTTTTTCTTTTTACTCACACCGGTCAATACATAATCTTTTCTATGTTGTACTTGGTATGAGTCAAAAATTTTTTTTGCTTCAGTCTCTTCTTAATAGAATATATATATGTATATATATATTTATTTGTAATAGCTTGTAAAGTATATCTTTTTTGCTTGCTGTTGCATGTTCTACCTATATTGATTTTGCTGCAGTATTGTCTGTGAAAATGCACTTAATTACATACATAATTTCAGTTAACAATTGCAAAACCAGAAGAAAGGTATGACAAAGTATTACTTGCACTGTCGCGCACAAAGAAGAGGTAAGTACAGATTGCCCTAAATTTCTCTAACAAAATCAATTTTATAATTGATGTTAGAACTTTTTTTTTTTAGGAATCAGCAAAAATAATAATTAAAAAAAAAACTCTGTTGATCACTTCACAGGAATTTCAATATAATGTCTGATTATGTGAGACTTTCACTGGGATTTCTGTTTCAAATCTGTGTATTTTACTCATTAATGTTTCTGGTAAAAGTACTCACAGTATCAATAATCAACATTACACTTAATTGTCTTGGTGAATTGCTACTCTTTTATACAGTGTCTGTACTGCTCCTGGAATTTATGGATATATTCCTTAAATGAACTTTTTTTCCAAAAGGGCCCTGGAAAACTCCTTAAATTTAAACCTGACTCCTGGAAAAAAATGTTTTGACTCCTTAAATTATTATTATTTTGATGTTGGAACTTCAAATTATAAGCTTCGTGATTTTTTAACGCGTCTTTTGTATAAAAAAAGATCATGCTTATGTTATCGGTTTGTCCGTCTGTCTATCTGTCTGTCTGTCTGTGGAGACACCATATCTCCACAACTATTAAGTCTGACTTGAAAAATTATTTTTGCATTGAAAAGCTTGAAATATGCAAATGATGATGCTTAATTTCGTTTTTTTTTTTTTTTTTTTTATACGATGTGCAATTTTACCATTAGAGGGCGTAAATGCAGATGACATCAAATTCAAAACACATTTTATTCCATATATTTGCTTCTAAACATCCGAATCCGATTGAAAAAATTATTTTACCTTTTGATTCCATTTATGTCTAAGAGTGTCACTTTTTCAAGTTGCGCCTAGATTTTCCGCGAGGGGGTGTAAAAGTAAATGACGTTTTCCCCAATATCTCCACTTCTAAATATCCGATTTGAGAAATTTTTTCTTCAGCGGATAAAGCTCCTGATGGGAAATCTTTTGCATATAATTTCTATTTTTCGTTAAAGAATAGTTTAGCCACCAGGAGACATAAGTATTAATTTCTGCTTCTGATGTATTTGCCACAAAATCTGAATGTCTAAAATCTCGATTGAAAAAATTCGTTCGTGGACCAATGACCCTCACGTTGATAAACCTTTCTAGAATATTTTTTTGAAATAATGCATGGTTTCTCCACCAGGGGATGTAGATGTATATCTTATTTTTGTCAATATCTCTTCTATGAGTCTGATTTGAAAAAAATCGCTCTTTGTTGGACAGTGTTTCCAGTGCGAAATGGTTTTCATATAATTTCAAAATTTTCAAGTAACTCATAGACTTTCCGCTAGGGCGTAAAGGTAAATTGTTTTCCCGTCAATATTCCTGCTTCTAAAACTTGGACTTGTAAAATACTTCCTGTATTACATACAGCTCCTGATGGGAAACGTTTTTCATATAATTTCTAATGTTTGGTAAAGAATGGTTTGACCACACAGGGGGCATAAAGTGTTCATTTTTGCTTCTGATGTATTTGCAGCAAAATCTGATGAGCTTCTGAAAACTCGACTGAAAAAAATTCTTTCCCGGACCGATACTGGTCACATCGAAAAACCTTTTGAAAATACTTTCTTCTTAAAATAATGCATGTTTTCCCTGCTAGGGGCATAGATGCACATATCTTATATTTGTCAGTATCTCTGCTTCTAAGAGTTCAATTTGAAAAATTCTTTCTTTGCTGGAGAGCGGTTCTGCTGCGAAATGTTTCACATACATAGATGCCAACCTCTAAAAGTAGTTTTCAGTAACCAACATATTCATTTTTCAGTAATTTTCAGTAACAAAATTTTTTTTTCAGTAATTTTCAGTAATCCAGTCTACAGCGGCAAATTTGGGTATTTAACACTGCAACAAATTTTAATCTGTCAGAACTATTAACAAAATAATAATAATAATAATAATAATAATAATAATAATAATAATACAATAAAAATAATTTGCTAGTGGAAAAATTTAAAATACTGCCTGCCAGGAAAATATAATAAATTACCTCCAGACATGAAGAAAAATTATTCCTTGGAATGTTGCCAAATTATTATGATAAACTGGCTGTAGTTGCCATTTTGGCCTTCCTTAGTTCATTTTGCAAAAACTTCTTCTGATAGCATAGTTCACTGTGTGCAATGCTGTTTATTTTTTCTACTAATAAAGAAGACAGCACATGACTGCTTAAATTAGGTCTGAATCATTCATGGTTTTTTTTCACAATACTGAAAATTCTTTCTGTACTTACATTGCTATGAGGGACTATTAAAATCATTTTCATAATTTTGCTTAATGATTCATACTTTAACTGGCAACTTTCATTTTTCATTAAAGAAATTCTGTGCCACACTTCATCCATTCTCCCAGAAGTAACAGCACAGTTAAAATTTTCAAACTGGTATTGAGCAAATTCAGATTCCACCTTGTCAGATTCTTCTGGTTTCAAAACTGGAAACAGGGAACTCATATATTGGACTGATGCAAAAGAAACACTTTGCCTTAATGCTACATCTGCAATTTCAGCATGACTCAGAAATTCACCATTAAGTGGAAATTTTCTTAAAATGTAATTTCAGCCTGCCTTGTAAAATTCCCTTACCTCAGAATAAAAAGTAGCCACTGTGTCTTCACTCAGATCTGCAGTTGTGCCTATATAAGATCTCGCTTTTGACCCAATTACGAAATCACAGTTTTCTTTTTGATTTCTCCTTCTTTCAAAATTTCCATCTGCAAGAGATGTTGCTGTCACATCAAATGCCGATGGCTTGATAAATTGTACAAGCAATTCAGATGACAGACTATGAAGTTTTCTTTTTAATACATGCACAAGTGGAGCTTCCTGCTGCAAGAACACGTTAACAGATGTAAACAAAGGAAGAGTAGCAGATAAAAAAAGACAATAAAGATAGATGAAGGATTTCCAATCATACTTGCAAGGTTCTTATACTGTGAATTAGCTTCTTCATTGTCACTAAAATAATGTTCTAGAGCCTCTCACTGTTCTAAAATTCTGTCAATGGATTCCAAAAGTGATAACCAGCGAGTATTGACATGCTTTAGAATTTTGTGTGGTTTAGTACCACAAACAGCTTGACTCAGTTTTAGATTGTGTTTCCTCTTTGAACTTTTCTCCAAAAAAAAAAAAAAAAAAAAAAACTGTATTAGAAACTGCTCAACATTAAATCCTTTCAGTTGAGTAGCAGATTTCTGTGCAGCTAAATTTACTAAATGGCATGAACATCGCTGCACTATGATTGCAGGCTGAACCTTGTTTATGTGAGAAACAACACCTTTTACTTGACCTATCATAGTGTTACCATTGTCACAGAAAAATTACACACAGTTGCTCCATGAGATATTTTTTTTAACAAACTCATTGTTCAAAACGTTGAATATTCCTTCACCTGTATTATTACTTGATTCAACCAATGATAACAAAACAGTTGAATTTTTCCCTATTTTTTCGTCAAAATATGTTATTGTAATGGGATACAGTTTATTTGCTTGAGCATCATTACTTCCGTCCGTAGACAGAGAAAAAGGATTTTTTTAAACTTCAGATACGATGTTACTTGTAGAAACACTGGCCATGTGCTGAATTAGTGCAGTAGCCTTGGTTCTTCCACACGAATATTTTTTGTGATCGCTGAATCGGGAAACATGGCTTGAAATAACGGTTTTTCAAGCCTTCAGTTTTCGGAAATTTATCCAACATTTTCAAGCTGAATTGACTTCAGTTTTTGGAAACTTATCCAACATTTTCAAGCTGAAATACAAATATTTACGGAATAAAATGATATCTAACAATACTGGGTAGAGGAAACATCGCGAGAAAAAAAAATACAATTACCAGAGAAATCTTATCTCAGTCTACTTTCCGTTTTCGAAGTAAAAACGACCGATTACCAATTACGATTACCAGAGAAATCTTATCTCAGTCTACTTTCCGTTTTCGAAGGAGAAAACGACCCCCCCCCCCGCTACCGCAGCAGCCACCAATCCTCCCAAATGATAACAAAAAAAGACTGAATTCCTCGAATCAGCGTGAAAATCTCGTCGCCGAAGATTACGGGGAAATTTTCGGGCGGCCTAACTTCCATTTTCGGAAATCGTTGCCTACAATTTCAAGCTGAAATTATGCAATGAAATTATATTTAACAGTACTGAACAGAAGCAACATCACGCGAGAAAAAAAAATACGATTACGGGAAAAATCTGCACTTCGTTTAACTTCCGTTTTCGAACGTTTAAAAAGACAAAACAACGTCCCCAGACGGAATACGACCCCCCCAACTAATATCCCGAAAATTTCTTCACTTTTGCATTAATCTCGGGGAAAAAAAACCCAAACAAAAACGGAGGGGACGCCGCGAATCCGCGGAAGATACTCACGTACGAATTCACTGCTGAATCGATTTCGAATGTCATAAGATAACGCTAAAATATCGATGACCGGTAAATTTGAACTTTTGGTGCAAAATTGGCGCAGATTTCGTCGAAATGGCGATTTTTTAGCAGAATGGCGCGAGAACAACGTTTTGGCGCGGCTGGCGCAATTGGCGCAGGTCCTGACAGCCCTGAATGTAGCATTTAATTTATTTCCCCCAGAAAAACTTGAAGAACCAACAAAAATTTTTAAGTTGATGAAAATTTGCTTCCTATCTCAGAAAATTAAATCAAATGGCGATTTTCCGTAATTTCAGCGGTGTTTCCGTACTTCTGTAACAGCAACCAAAAATCCGTACTAGTTGGCATCTATGCACATATAATTTCAAATTTTTCTTAATGTACAAGTGTGCAACCAGAGTGCGCAAGTTCACGATTCCATTTATAGCAATATCTACAGGATTAAACACCCAATTGAAAAACTTCTTTTTCGGTCAGATACTACAGTTTTTCATACTGGTTCCATTGACTTTGAATAGCTTTGATAAATGTACCGTGATTTTTTTTCGTATAATCCGCAGATTTATCTGCTAAAAAAGTTAAAAATACAGGTTCTGCGGATTATATGCCAATGCGGATAATACGCCAATTTAAAAAAAAAAAAAAAAGTTTACGACCCTTTGATTTTAAAAAAAAACCTGCAGAATAATTGTGCAGGGGAGGGGGTATAATTGGAAAAGGAACTCCCTCGGAAAGAATTTTTCTTAGTTCAGGAGTTTGTACGGAGGGGGAGGAATGTTGTAACGAAAGATCGGGAAAGTTGTGGTGAAGAACGACAGGTGTCATTTTGTTATTGTTGAGGACAGCTCTGACTGTCGTACAGTCTCTGTTTTAGGCAAAAAGCCAAAGTAGTATGCACAGCGCTTGCTGCACAAACCTATGTGTTTCTCCTTTCGGATCTCATGTACGCAGCCCTGTGTTTAGTTCGTCTTTCGCCGTTTTGACCATCGTTGCTGCTATTTTCCTTCATTGCTATTCATGATGTCTTTGAAAAGGAAACGTTTCAGTTACACTGCCAAATTTAAACTTAAAGTGGTGGACAGAATTGAGGATTATGATCGTGTCACTGTGCGATAGTTTTGAGGTCAGAACACAATCGTGCAGTATAACATGCAGAAAGCTTCTGTGCCGTGGTCTAAAATGTAAACAAATCCGTCGGTAAATTCTGCGGGAGAATTCACGTTTTTTTTTATTGGCCCACATATAAACCGATCCCCCAACTCTGAAAGCAGGAATTCCTCCCAAAACTTTGAAATTATACGCGAGTACATACGGTATTTCTATGACTTGTTCTGTATCAGCCTTTCGTCATTGGCAAGGCGTAATGTAATACTCTGGAGCGGCATGGGCGTGATCTATGGATGCCACACCCTTTATCTGTCAGGAGATAAAAAATATAAAACAGTAACCTTTAAAAAATGAATTTGTTCATTTAATAAAATCATTCCCCCCCCCCTCTTCTTCAGACTTGTGGGTCATTATGTGACCAGCTTTTCTGTCGTAAATTCCACTTCCAGTTCAACATCTATGATGTGCGGATTATACGGCGATTTTTTTTTTTTTCCTGAATGTCACAGTCTGCGGCTTATATACCGGTGTGGATTATACGAAGGAAAAAAATTTTTATGTGAATTTCACAGTCTGCGGATAATACGACGAAAATTACAGTAATTCACATCAGAACGGATGCTAAAGACGGGCTCATTACACCCAAAAATTTAATGTCATCTTTCTTGTTTTTTCTTTTCTTTCATTGTGTGTAATTGTTTTATCTGCATTGCACTGAATTGTTATTCATCATGATATCCTGATTCTCATGTTGTCGAATGTCATGTTATATTTCAAGGATAAAAATAGATACCATACTTATAAAAAATTGCTTGTAGTTTCACTGGTAGTAATTTTAGTTAACTTTTGGGTATAAAATAATTTATTCAAAGTTATTTCCAGATTCCAGTATGTCATTGGAATTTGAAAGAAAAAAGCAAAATACTTAAATCACCTATGGCAATAGTAACTTCAGTTAGCTAGGTATAAAAAACAAAAGAGAAAAAACAACAACATTTAACAAAGTTTGTTTTTTTCTCATTCCTGTATGTCATAATTGACTCCTGGAAAATACTATTTATACTCCTTAAAACTGGAAAACTCCTTAAATGGACTTTCAAAAATGAGTATGGACCCTGTTTATAGTAAAATTTTACCAAGCACAAAATAAGCAGAAAACGGACTGGCATGTCTAATGCATTATCAGCACTGAGTCGGGCATAGCTCGGACTGCATGATATTTACTATGGCTTGGGAAGGCTGAGGCTCTGAATTCCTTTTTTTAATGGTGATTTTTTATTATTTAGCATACGAGACTTTTATTAGTATTACACTTTCCAGTAGTTAAAGATAATTTTTCCACAACTAGGTCTGGACAGGGAGTTGGGACTGGTGAGGGCTGTTTATTCTGGCCTTCAGGAGCAAGCCATAGGCCAGGCCTTAATGGGTTTCTGCAAAGTAAAGGCTTCTTCAAGAACTGTAAATATTAGATATCATGCCACCAAAATTTCACCCCCTTCTTTCATGTGACAGCTCCATGCTAATTGCTAATTTTATTAAGCAAGGTAAGCAGATTGTAGAGCAGCCCAATTTTTCCGGCCTCCCAAAATACTTCAGAGGGAAACAAGTGGCAAAGCAACAGATGTCTCTTCCCCCACTACCCAGTCGAGAAAAACATCGGTTAATTGAAGAGGACGGAAGTTTGAACAAGATTCTTTTATTATTATTTTTTATTTTTTATTAATGCCTGAACAAGTCAGTTTTGGGGTTCATCTGGGCCAGAGCCCTATTTTGTGATATAGAATTCAGGGTTGGGCTCTTAAAATTAGCATGAATTCAGCACTGATGTCAATATCCAAACTTGATGTGAAACAGGCACAAAATGAATGTTCTGTTCCTTGCTTTAGCATGCAGAATAGTCCCTCGCCAACTGCACACATTTCCATATGTGAATTTTTTTCTTTATAACCCCCCTACTAATGTGACCTTAATGCCTTGAGTACATGCAAATTAATGGCCATGTTTAAATATCTTCCTTAACTCTTAAACACTGGATTCACAATCTATCTAAGTGACTGGCTAACAGATTTAACTTTGCTAAGTTAAAATTCATTGCGCTTTTCAGCATGAAATGTTGTGTACTTCCTGAACTACGCATAATACAACAATGAAAAAAAAAAGCATTTTGTATTTTCTTGGGAGAATAACAGGAGTAAAGCAAAAGAAAATAATAAAATATGCAGACATAATGTAAGTTTATAATTTGAGTGAAATTTAGTTAGCAAGCTTTTGTTAGTATTTTTAAGTCTATTTTTTAAATGCTGAAACTGTTAAAAATCTGATATCGAAGAAATAAGAAGCTCACCAATGACATATTTCATGTCGCATATTGCTACTTCAGAAAGATTTCATGCATGTGGTTTTTAGTTTTTAAGCCTCAAACTCACAGAGTGGAAATAATATGCTCACATATATCCCAAGGTTTACCAAGAAACAATTAAAATTCAGTAAAATCACCCACCAAAACTTGTAATTTCCTCAACCATACAAAGAATGTGCAAGTTAGTAGCAAACATAAACATACTTAGGCATCAAAAGCATTCAAACCTCTTACGACAAACATTCCAAAAGATAAACACACTACATCAAATTCTTACAAAACAAAAATTACATACACGCACAATTTGCAACTCAAACTCTGTTAAGACTATAAAGGGAAGTTAAAAACCCTTAAAAATAGTATATCGATCCGATATTGGGAGAGGGCTAAAGCTTCGAATGTATTTTTACCTGTCAACATAAAATCTTCAGGAAGTCTGGTATTCCCAACAGCTTGGCTGCCCACAGCAGAGTGATGGAAAGACCTATCGTGGTTGGATTTACAAGGCATTTAAGACAATCTCAAACCTAGCATCATCTGATGGAAACATGATATTTAAAATGTTATTCTTCCTCATTTTTTTTCTAGTTTTATTAATTCTTTCCAATGGGTTGAAAGTAAATTTGGATAGTTAAAATTACAGATTCTATCTTTATTTTTTTTCAATTAATATGGTTTCTGCCAGTCTTAAATGTTTTTCATTTTTATAGCTTTTTAAAATTTTAATTTGATAAAATTTCAGAAATATCTAATTTTCAATGCAGTATTGTATTAGTGCAGTCTTAGCTTCTTTTCTTTGCCAATTTTTCATATGTTGATTCAATCTGTGCTTTAATTTTTTTTTTTTTTTTTTTTGGCTTCCTGTGTGAAAAAGAAATGTTTTCTGTTCAATCTATGCTTTAATTTTTTTGTGTGTGTGTGTTTCGTATGTAAGAAAAGTTTTTTTAGATAGGAAGCACAATAAATTAAAGCATAGATTGAATCAACATGTAAAAAATTGGCAAAGAAAAATGTTAAAACTGCATTAATATTGCACATTTCTTGTTATTGCACATTTCTTGTTATTGCACATTTCTTGTTATTTTCAGTTGAAAATCTGTTTTGATCACTACACACATATTTAATTGTGTATGCAGACACTGCATGTAACATCAAACTGCACAGATCCTTATTTTAATACAGAAAATTATGTAACAATTATCTGTATAGTATTTTTACTAAGATAATTTTTGTACAGAAATGTATGATCTGGGATTTTCGACAGATGCTTCTCTTGCAAAGGAAGTCTAGCATAGACTGGTGCACATCGTGAGTGCCTCTTGCTAGGACAAAAGTCACTGAAAAGTATCTGTTTGTGAGAATGGGAATCACCAAACTTTGGGGACAATGGTGGGAAAATACCCATTAAGAATGACCCACCTTGATCTTGTGTGAGTAAATGTTTTATGAAGCCTTGAGCCAAGCAGATGCATAAATCTCAGCTGGATAGAACTGGAGCATTCCTTGATGCTTTTCTATGCATTACATCATTGCAAACATGGAAAAAAAGAAGAAACAGGAGAGTGTATTGTTGACCATGGAGAAGACTCATTCAGCTTGTTCACAAAGGAGCTTAGGCAGTGTGCTGCCTGAAAGAGTAGATCCCAGCTGTGTTGTTCTCTGTGCTGAATCAAGAGAAGGGGTGAGTTGCTTTCACCTAAAACAAAATTTTCTCAGGTGTCCAGGTGGGAGTGGTTTTTGTGTATGTGCCCTTCCAGTTAGATATATAATACAAAGATCTTATGGCTTGCAGAAAGGATAAACATTTTCAGAAACATTATGCTTATATCTTCCCCCATCTCCACACCACAGTTTCCAACTTACACTGGCACTAGCACTTCACTAAAGCTCTTTTCAGCTTTATAAACTGACAAAAAAAAAAAAAAAAAATAAAAATAGTAATAATAAATAAAAATTAAAAGGGAACAAAAGGAAACACCAAAGTTCCCTGTCCTCCTCTCAGCATAGCTTACATCCCCATTTCTGAACACCACTGGTTCCTGAGCTCGTGTGAACACCTGTCCATGTTTGTAAGGCAAGGGAACCATGTGCCTGAAGGCCGAAGTCACTAAACTAAATCATTTTCTTTTATTTTTCTCCTCTTTCCTCTGCTATTATGTAAATTTTTTCTTCACACGCTTCAAATGATGACCTGAATATAATGAAGTAATATCAAATTTAATTGAATAAAAATTACGATAAAGAAAAATTATATATTCAGTGCCACTGTATTACAACATGTTTTTCATTTGTTGTCATTAATCAAAGGTTTTGACTGCATTGTATAGCTGTATGTATGTTGTTATTGTATACACTTAGGAACACACACTTTATTTTATAAATTCAGATTAACAATTTAGTTACATTTGCCTTTCAGTGGTTATCCAAGTTTATCAGTAGGGAAATTCATTTTCTATCTATCCCAAATCGTTAGAAACAGAACCAAAGAGGAGTTAACGCCTCAGGAAAGATTTTTAATGGATATCTTTCATGGCATTCTTTAAAAGTCTGAAAAATAAAAGTAATCTAAAAGAAAAAAAATGAAACAAGACGTGTACAGATAAACAATATGGCTCAACATTGCAACATACAATTTTTTCAGTTTTCATCATTCCTCATTTAATGCTCCTCCTACCCAGGGAATTATCAGTGGAAGCAATATCCTCCCTGCGGTCTTCAGGGGTCGTACTGCTGATCGCATTCTTCACAGTTTGGGAAAAAATAAATAAAAAATGTTTTGGCGAAAATATGGGTGATTACCTTTTTGTACTATTATAACACTTTGGCGCAAAAAAAAAAAAAAAATGAATTTGACGAAAACTTTAAAAAAGCCAAAGCAACTGTTGGTGGTCTGGATCATATTTCTGCAAGAATGTTGAGTTAAAAATTAAAACTTCTGTTTTGAATATGTCCCTCAGCCATGTAAAGGTATTAAGTTATTTAGTTATTTCATGGTTTTGTTTCTTTTCATCCGCTGAAGCAACTAATTCAAATTAAAGATGGAGAACTCTCTTTGGTCGAAGTTGTCCATAATGGTACTGTGGTGGACAGGAGATGCAGGCTAACACAACAATTTTTTTTTCTTGTCTTGTCTTTTTAACACATTTGAAAGAGATATATCTGCACTTAAATCAAAACTATCAGTAAAGCGTTATTATTTTCAGTCCGTTGAATTGAGCAACATTTACTCACCTCTAAACCAACTGCATATGCAGGGTACGTACGGTCCTTAAAAACTCCTTATTTTTTATTTACATTTCTAAGGCCCTTAAAAGTCTTTAAAAAGTCCTTATTTTTTTAAACAAGTGCTTATTCCCCCCAACCCCCACCCCGTCTTGTTTTTGTGGTGCAGTAATGGGCATCGCAACCCTGCCCCCATTTTTGTTTGTGTGTATGTAAATATGCTAACCTGTTCACCAGGGAGCTGTCTTTTAGCTCATTGAAGGGAGATAATTCCCTGGAATGTTCTTAGAAATGATCCACACCCCATCCCCACACCCCACTTTTCACATTGCAGCCTGTATGACTTACCTTGTCTGGCCTTACCAGTGGGATTAACATCTGTGTTGTGTGTCTTTTCAAGGGCCAGAGAGTCAAAGCAAAGGTGTGTGGGGGTGGGGGTTCTGTATGACTTCATAATGTATGGTGTCAGTTGTCTCATGTGGTCTGATCTGTCTAGTGCCTACTGCTCTACTCAATTCACTTTGCTTCATTGTCGCTGTCTCTCATGCTTGTCCTTATTTTTGGCGTGTGTTTAATTTTGTTCTTTGTCGGTAAAGTAGTTTATATTTGGGGCGAAATGCCTGGTAAATGGTCACTAGTGCTGTTTAATCCCCTACATATGTATATATACATACATACTGACAGGGTTCAACAAATCCCGGGCGCCAGGTCGCCCAGGTGCCTAAAATTCGGGCCGTGGTGCCTAATTTTCTCCTTACTTGAGGTTTCGTAATTTGTATTATCTATTAAAAAGTTATAAATTTAGGTACTGTGGACACCGATAAAGAAAAGAAAAAAAAGAAAAAAAAAACAAAAAACATGGCGCAGTGTTTTAAAAAGTCTGCGAGGTAATTGTCAGGAGAGGTAGTGTCATTGGAAAAGTACTGAAAATGAGGAAGCAGAAAAATGTAACGTAACAACAAAATAGAAGATCACAAAGAGATTGTAAGAATATATATATATATATATATATATATATATATGTATATCATCATCATCGTCATCATTGCCAACCATTATCAATCCACTGCTGGACGAAGGTCTCCCCAAGTTTCCTCCACAACGGTCTGTCTTGTGCCAGTCTCCTCCATGTCACTCCCGCATACTTTCGAATTTCATCCACCCATCTCGCATGTGGTCTTCTTCTGGGTCTTTTCCTGTCCCTTGGAATCCAATCTAAAATTTCGGCTGTCCATCGATGGTCTGTTCTTCTGGCAGTATGTCCAGCCCATTGCCATTTCGGGGATTTAAATCTGATCATGATGTCTTCCACTCTTGTCATATTTCGCATCCACGAGTTCCTCTTCTTATCTCTCCTGGTTACACCAAGCATGCACCTCTCCATGCTGCTTTGAGTTGTCTGCAGCCTTTGTATGTCTCTTTTAGTTAAGGTCCATGTCTCTGCACCATACGTAAGCACTGGAAGGATGCATTGATCAAACACTTTTCTTTTAAGACATAATGGCATATTGCTCTTGAAAATTATGCTGTTTCTTCCAAAAGCTCTCCAGGTAAGTTTTGTACGCCGATTAATTTCTTCATCAATGTGACCCTCACTTGATATCTGCTGTCCAAGATAAACGTACGTGCCTGTTTGTGTTATCGCCAGCTTTTCTCCATCAATCGATAAATCTTCATTTCTTGTAAAAGCCTTGAACATCACTTTTGTCTTCTGAAAGTTCATTTTTAATCCCACTTCTTTACTCTTGTCAGCAAGTTCCTGGATCATACTCTGCAGCTCTGATGGGCTAGTTGCAAAAATGACTACATCATCAGCAAAACGAAGGTGGGTTAGATAATCTCCATTAATCTTTATCCCCTTGTTTTCCTAGCTCAGTGACTGAAAGACATTTTCCAATGTGGCATTAAAGAGCTTCGGAGATATGGTGTCACCTTGTCTCACTCCCTTTCCAATTTTTACGTGTGTTGTATTTTCAAACAGCCTAATCTTTGCACTTGCATTTTCATAGATGTTATTAATAATATTAATGTATGCATCTTCAATACCGCAGGATTTCAAAGCCGTTGTAACTGCTGATGGTTTCACCGAATCAAAGGCTTTTTCATAATCGATAAAAGCCATGCACAATGGAAATTCCTATTCCCTCGCTCTTTCAGTTAGTTCTCTCAGTATGTGGATATGATCTATTGTGCTGTAGCCACTCCTGAATCCAGCTTGTTCTCTCGGTTGAGCCATGTCCAGTGTTACCTTCAAGCAGAGTTCGCCAAAATGCGTAATTACGCGTCTAGGACGCATCGAAAAGTGTGTTTACGCATTGAAATTTTGCCAACGGGTAAAAATATGCATCAAATTTTTGCCAACGCGTAAAAATACGAATCGAGAATTTTAAGCTGAAATTTTTTTATTTTCAACTTTTTATTCGAAGTTTGTATTTTAAATGTATGATCAGCGATATCCTTTGTTACCTCAGGCCAGATCTCACGTTGAAGAAGATCCATACTTGGCCGTGGTTTGCTTGGCGACTGGAGCTATGGCGGCGTGACCCACCAGCCAGTCAGGGCGTGACGTCAGGGAGACATCGTTCATTACCTTGACGTCATCGGCTCGTCGGGAGCGCAATCACATCGCAAAATTCCTGTCATTGCTGCTACAGCTCGTGCTCGATCAGATGAGTGAAGTACGCTTTCGCAATCGCAATTCCGCAGCGCCTTGTGGTCGTGATTTGTACTTCGTCATGATGGTGGTACGTGGTCGTGATTTGTAGAGATTGAAACAGCTTTATCAGACACTGTAGTATCAAATGATGTGTCGAAACAGCGTACTTCAACGTCTTTTTTTCCCGGCTAAACTCAGTGCAATAGCATACCTGCCAGGTTTTACGTTTTTCCCGTAAAGTTTACGGTTTTACGGGCAAAATGTTAATTTTACGGATTTGATGGTTTCCCAAAATTCATTTTCCTTTTTTTGATGATTTTGCACCCGCTATTAAAACTTTTTTATTTAACTTAATCCATTCAAAGCAAAGCGCCGATGTAAATTACAAACAACTTTTTAGTTATTATAAATAAGCTTATTCGTAATGTGTTTGTGGGAACATTTGCAGCAGTTTTCCCACGTGTTAGGTTTTGCGTTGTTTCAAATACTAAAACTAAAACCGCGCGTAGACTGATAAGTATAACAACCAGCTGGGCTTGTTTAACCTTGGGCTTGGTTCTCTCTCGCTGTCCCCATGCATTCTTCGTCCCCCCGGGTCGCAACTTCTAAGGAGGCCAAAGTGGGTGTGACTTGCATTGCAGCACACACTTGGGTGAGCAGGTGTCTTTACTACCCTAGTTCGAAATGCGATCTCAGAACGTAGTTATCGTAGAAAAAAATTCAAACAGATTTTAAATCTGTGTAATTTTTAAGCCCAGATCGATACCCAACATGACGAAATTAAACAAAAACTGTCAGTTTTGTGAAATTAAAAATGCATTGGGTCATGGTTTCGTAACTTCTTCTCTGGTAATAAATTTGACCTAACGGAAGAATGCTACTAGGAAGTTAAAAGAAAAAAAGTAAGTCCAATGTTCGTTGGAGCCAGTGCTTCTCCAGCAATGATTTATTTTATTAACTATATGTCAACAAAATAGTTTCCATATCATCTACTGTTTCGCACGTTACTAGAAATTCGAGCACGGGAAAAACGTCCATATAATAAAAAATTTATTTCAACTTGTCACTAATATTCGTTTTTTTCTTTTTGATGTTCCTTATAATAGTTTAGAATTTTATTATGAAGATTACAAATTTAAATGGAAAAATGTTTTTATATGTGCAGTCAAATGCATCATAAGTTGTCAAAGTCCTCCAATACGTAGAGACAATATGTAATAAATGATTAATATTATTCCAGTTTTTTAATTCATGATTCACGAAATTAATACAATAGAAAAGAACTTTTGAACCTTTTGATTATGATGCGTTGAATCAGTAATAAGCCATCTTGTTATCGAAAAGGCACGATTTTTATTTCCTGTGGTATCAGCTTCCAAGTTGAACTTCGATCTAATAATTTCTTATTATAGATGATGGTTGCATGTTTCATTTTCAGTGGCTCGATATCCCAAACTAGTTTCAATTCCTTCTTTTTGGAATCATCTTCAGTGGGTATTATGATCTACTTCTCATACACGTTGTGTTTCGGCCACTTACATCGATTCTACTGGCAGCGTCCGACTTTTCACGGCAGTTGTACTCTTGCGCATGCTATTTTTGGTATTAATGCACATTCTTAGTCGTGTTTTGATATAATTGGATGATATGAATTCCGATTCTAAATTAATTGGTGTTGCCATTCGTTTGTTGAAAATAATTAATAAGTTGAAAATAATAAATATCAACAAACGAATGGCAACACCAATTAATTTAGAATCGGAATTCATATCATCCAATTCTATCATTATGATATATAAAGAGATAAAAATTTATTTTTATGGAGGTTTGCATCTCAAGGGAAGGATGTTCCACCCTTTGACCTCCAAATCCAATAGGATCGTATCCCACGCCGTCACGGAACAAACTAAAATGTTTTCAAAAATGAACCATTTTCATGCTAGGATTATCTTATGGAGAGACGGACGATGAGACAGTCAAATGAAATAAATGAGTGACACTAATTGGTAAATTATGCTCAACTAAAAACAAAGTGAAAAAAACACTTTGCACGAATCGCATCCAGTTCATTATAACTTTTAACAAAGGAAGTTAATTTCGTATTTTTTTCTTGTTTTCACGCAGTCAACATTAAATTTATGCTTGACGCTATATGATTAGTAATATCCTTCCTTTCACCATGCGAAACGCTGAAATTACATCAACACGCAGAACAAACTCTGCAGAATATGCATTTTTATATTGCTGCTCATAGCAAATCACTAACACTAAATTTATTGACACTTGAAAAAAATGCAAGTAAAACTGCTATAGTAAAACAGTAATAGTTTAAAGAGATGCAATTTGCAGAAGAAAAAATTGTACCGCAACATATTAATTTGGTTGAATCAAGGCAAAATATTTTTACGCATGTTATCGAGAGACGAACAAAGCATTGGTTGGAAAACGTACAAACTTACTAATGGACGAGCAAAATAAATCATATTAATTCAACATTTGTCGAAAACATTACGTGGTTTCAGAAATTATTAACTATATGTCAACAAAATAGTTTCCATATCATCTACTGTTTCGCACGTTACTAGAAATTCGAGCACGGGAAAAACGTCCATATAATAAAAAAATTTTATTTCAACTTTTCACTAATATTCCTTTTTTTGTCACTAATATTCTTTTTTTTTTATGTATAGATTCTATTTTAATCGAAATAAACGTGCCAATAAATTCAAACATCTGTAGTCATATCAATTAAAAGTTGATACTTTTTTCAAAGGTAACATATAATTTTTAATCGATATGTTCAGTACATTTAATCAATATGCGCGACAAGTAATTTCATTGAATATATTGATTAAAATTTTCATCGAACATATCGATTAATTTTTTTTACGGATTTCGGTTTCTGAAGTTGGCAGGTATGCAATAGTGTAGAAAAGAAACAAAACGCAGAGGAAGGAAACAATGAAATCTGCAAAAGCTAGCGGTGGAAATACGAAAGCAGCCAACGAACTTGGACACTTCATTAGAAAATGAAGAATGCGTTGTGTTACTTCAACGTCAAAGTTGGAAATTCATTCTTGTTCTTTACCAAAATGGTACAAAGAATTTCCAGGGATTACTTTTCATGCGCTTGTAGTGTTTACGTTATTTATGTATTATATATATATATTTTTTTTAAACTAAAAAAAGAAGCAAAACATCCAAATACATTCAGTAGGAGTGAAATATTTTTTAATATGAAATTTTTTTTTTTATATATAATTTCCCGGTATTTTCACAACTTTTTTTTTTTTTATTTCACTCGTTAATTTTTCTAAAATACTCCTCACTTTTAAAAATTACTCCCTGAATTTTTCCAAAGGAGTAAATACTCCTTCAAATTATTTGTTCGGCGAACTCTGCCTTCAAGCGGTGTGAAAGAACTTTAGTGAAGATTTTATAAACTACTGATAGGAGGCTGATAGGTCTGTAGTTCCTGAGATCCTCAATGGCACCTTTTTTATGTAGCAGGATCATTGTAGCATTGTTCCAATCATCAGGAATCTTCCCTTCATTAAGGCATCGAGTGAAAATTTGGGCGAGTACTGTTTCGATTTCTCCACTTGCTTCTTGTATGATGTCTACAGTTATTCCATCCTCTCCTGTAGCTTTTCCCTGTTTCATGTTCTTGATTGCATGTGCAACTTCTGCTGGGAGGACTGGAAGAACTCTGGTACTGGTACCTTTCATGATGTCTGGAGTACATGTATCATCCCTTTCATATAATTTATATATATATATATATATATATATATATATATACTCTATTAAGAAGAGACTGAAGCAAAAAAAATGTTTTGACTCATGTCAAGTACAACATAGAAAAAGTTTTTTCTTAATATTTTTCTAATATTTTTTCTTAATATTTTTCTTATGTTTTCGGCTTTGCTCTTTAGTATATATACATATATATATATTTTTTTTTTTTTTTTTTTTTTTTACTTAGAAGCATTTTGACAGAAAATATGACTCAAAGAAGGCGTTACTATTTGCACGTGCGGAAGCCTACGTGGTGTGAGAATCCCGCAGAGCTATTCTGTAGCATGTAACCATTCTGCAAATCGCATTGCCTAGTTTTGGTGCGCTAATTGTATTAGTTAAGCAATTTTTTTTTTCGGTATTCAGTTGAAACATATTCAGAAATAAGACAATGCTATGCACTGTCTGCAATTTCAACGAATTTTTCAGTGTAACTAATGAACTGCAGTAATGCTGCAACAGCTAGCGATTTTAGTTCTTTATTAATTTTAAAGTAACACAAAAGTACTTTAAAATGACAGTTACTTTTTCAAGAAGACAATAATTTCTTTCTTACATCTTTGGATTTCTGAGTCCGTCCTGTGAGTCACAGTTTTCTGTCCAAAATTACGATTCACGATTATACGACTGTCATACATGCCAATTACTATGGAATGTCCATAATTTCTGTGGATTTAGTTGTCTGACTACAGACTCACTCTTGAAACTACGGATTTTACGAATTTTCAATATGTTTAAAAAAAAAATTATTTTGCTATTTTATGATATACACGAGGTTGGTTCTTGAGCGGATTCGCGGAATTATCCACGTTTTTTTTTTTTTTTTTCATCATTTAGATCATTTTCAAGATTGATTCATAACTGAAGGGAAGGGGGGGGGGTCATTTTCCGTTTGGGAACGGTATTTCGTGTTTCAAAGCTTTCGAAAACAGTAGTTAAATGGAGTGAAAAGAATTTGTCCTGATCGTAATTTTTTCTCTCCCGATGTTGCGTTTGTGTTTAATATTGATAAATATTATATTATGGCATATGTGCTCGTATTTCAGCTTAAAACTGTAGGCAAGAATTTGTGGAAACGGAAGTTAGACGCCGCGAAAATTTCCTCCTAATCTTCAAACATGAGATTCTTCTGCAAATTCGAGAAATTTCGCCTTTTTCGTTAGTCTGGTCACTCCAGAGATTGATGCACAAGTAAACAAAATTTGGAGCGCGGGAAAGGGGGAGGGGGTAGATGTTCGTCAGAGGATGGGATTCCATCTTCACGAATCTTTTGAAAACGGAAAGTCGACGGAGTTCAGATTTTTTCCGTAATCGTAATTTCTTTCTTCTTGCGATGTTGCCTCTGTTCGGTATTTTTAAGTATCATTTTACTGCATAAATTTTTGTGTTTTAACTTAAAAGTAAGAGAAAAATTTCCAAAACCGGAAGTTGGGCAGATTTCCCATAGTCACTATCCCCCCCCCCTCCCTCTGCGATCTTCCCACTCCAGTGCTGTTAAATATCCCCCACCTCATTACTTTTTACATTTAATCTTGAGAAGGAAATTCCTAAAAATGGAAGTGATGAATTTGGAAAAATTGATGCATGGTGTTCAAAAGTATTAATATTCCCAAAGTTACACCATTTATCTAAAATAGTTGAAGCTTTGAAATCATGCACTCATGGTGCTCAGGCTGATGGTTGTTATCAGAGGACATAAAAAACAAGAGAAGAAAGAAAAAAACGACAATGAAGAAATAGGGAGAGAATATCAGCAGAAAGAAAAATCAAGCAACGGCACTGTGCAGTTGCAGAGTCAACAAAATGCAAAAACTGACAGTAGTCCCCATTCTTGCTGTCTGTTTTGATTTTTCACCAGTTAAAATGTTCAGCTTTCCCCCCCCCTTCTTTGGTCTCATCTTGTCTTAAACTGCAATTTTAGAGACAGTTATGATCATTTGGTAAGTAGAGCTTCGTGCATTGCGAATTCACTTGCTTGGATTTCCTGTCTGTCAAGCATTGTGGAATTCTGAATGCATCTTACTGATTTTTTCTAGTGGAAGTTTCAAACTTAAATCTCGCAACCATGCCCTCGCCGGGGAATCTACTTTGTGTTTTGCACATGTTAAGTTTGTTTCATTAGAGTCCTTGTTTGTTGTAACGTTTTGTTGGGGTGCATACTTGTTTTTTACAAAGAGAATACTAGTTAACTAGTTATTAGTAACAAGACTGTTGCCAATGTTGGCAGGATTGTACTGTCTTTTTTTTTTTTTTTTTTTTTTTTTTTTGTGGAAATATCATGGTCTGAGACATGCTGCCACAGATTACGCAAAAGAAAAAAATTATTTTTCTCATAATTTCACGTTTTACGGATCATATGCCGTGGAGGAGACTGGCACAAGACAGACCGTTGTGGAGGAAACTTGGGGAGACCTTCGTCCAGCAGTGGATTGATAATGGTTGACAATGATGATGATGATGATGATGATGCCGCAGCAGGATTTTTTTTTCACAACCTTCGGATTTAAACACCCTTGTGGATCTTGCAAATGAAATTTTTTTCTGAATTATATGGTCTACAGATTATGCGAAGGAGAAAAAAAATAGTACTTTGAATTAATATGTACAAAATATGACATCTGCAAATAGTATTTTAATAAAATCAAAATCTGAAATTTTAATTTTTTTGAGATCATCTACTGAAAGAAACGAAAAAAAAAAAAAAATTACGAAGCAAATTGGAACTTTATTTTGCAATAAATGGTTTGGGTAAAAAGAAAAGAAAAAATGACAACACATATGGTTTACCACCTTTCATTGAAGCGTCATAACCAAACAAGGTTTTTGTTCATGCTTTATTAACTTCATTTCACCTGGCACCTAAATTTTGGAGCTCGCTCCTAGATCTAGAACATATTTGTCGAACCCTGTACATACACACATACCTGGGGATATTCCAGTGATGCAAAATATCAATTGCAGTGTAGGTCCTTAGAAAGTCCTTCTTTTTTTCCACAGAAAAAGGTATGATCCCTGATATGGCAAACATATGCATAACACATATTGCCCTCAATGGTCCTCCAGGCTGGAAGAACTGCAGAATTTTTTTTTCAAACTTTTGCTAATTGAAATCAATTACAAACCTTAAAAAATTCAATTTTACAACTAAAAAAAAACTAAAAAATCCTGGTTACACGGTTCACCAAGGTAGGCCCAGTTGAAAAAAACCACCTGTCTATTTTTGCTTTTACTATAAAATATCTAAATTTAATCACACCCAATATAATATTTTATTTTACAATTAGCTGCTGAATGACAGAGATGGAAACCATTGCTGTAACAGTTTGCTCAGCACACTTAGGCCAGGAGAGGGGGAGGAGCTTTTTTTTCATAAACAACTATTAGTAATTAATTCTTCCATTTGTATGATATAACTGCTAGCCTGTTTTTGGCTAGCTCTCGTTAAATATGAAAAATCTACTCTCCGCGCTCTTCACTAATTGTGTTACTGAAAGAACGTCGGAGGTTTTTTATTTGCAAATTTTTATAGCACTAAACTAATAATTGCTAAATTTCCAGCTTTTACCACTTTTGTAAATATTCTGTGTTGATGTTACTGTTCTTACGAACATGACGTTTAAGAGTGGGCCCAGACTTAAAAGCAACCGTTGTTGTTTGTATCGTCGGTAAGATTTAGATTTTCCTTTTCCATGCACCATTTTATTTATTCTTTATCGTGAACCTTACACTAGGTTTTTAAATTTTCCTCTCTTCTGCTATACATTTTGTCACTTTAATTTTTAATCACTTCTGTTCATGCACCCCTCCCCCTTTCGCAGTGGATTTGTTGTGATTTAATGAATCTATGGCAAATAAAAAATGTTGAAAAAACATTTGAGGGAATTCGCTGAAGCAAAAATAGAAATGAATGAGAGTTTTTTGTTTTGTAAAAAGAAAAACAAAAATAATGATAGTGGACTTCCCAGTGATTCAGCAGACTTTTAGGGAATGTTTAAAACATTTTTGAATCCTTTTTTTATAACAAAAAATACACAGATCGTGGACTATGTCCTTTTGTTGGGTGCAGACCAACTGGTGATTTTTTTTTTTTAACTATTGCACTCAAATACACAGTCGTCACATTATTGTGACCACCTCTTAGTTTTGACGTCAACGGCACGTAGCCAATAAAAGAAGGCACGTGTTGTGAGCTGGTTTGGACGGTATATAAAGTGTGCTGTAGGCAATCTGAAAACATATCACTCGTTGCAGTCATGGATAAAAGGAGCGATTTATCTGATTTGCAAAAGGGGATAATAATCAGCTTTCGGGCAGAATGTTTATCAGACTAAGTGGGATGATTATCGGCAAGGGTGGCAGTATTTCTGAAACAGCACAGTTTGTGAACTGTTCGTGTGCTGCTGTGGTTAAAGTGTATCGTGATTGGAGAAATGGCATCATTGCGAATAAGTGATGTGGAAACTGCGGAGCACCATACGCCATTGATGTGAGAGGTGAACGTTGGCTTCGAAGGTGCGT
Organism: Macrothele yani; assembly: GCA_039090855.1. Lineage (NCBI taxonomy): Eukaryota > Metazoa > Arthropoda > Arachnida > Araneae > Macrothelidae > Macrothele > Macrothele yani. The sequence goes on from CM077006.1 coordinate 40,712,226, forward strand.
GAGGGCAGATTGACACGCTACAGTGAAGCAACTCACTGGCCAAATGAATCAGGGGGCTACTGGAAGTGTGTGTCTAAAATGACAGTTTAGTGAACCCTGCTGCGTATGAGACTCTGATGGAGACGGATGGTCACTGACACCTATGCTAACGAAGGTGCATTGGCAAAAAAGGCTTACATTTGCACTGCAGTATCAGAATCGGACCTCCGCTGATTGGCAAAGGATTGCCTTCTCTGATGAGTCATGTTTTCTGCTTCATCGAATGGATGGACGTTGGTGTATAAGGCGAGAAACATCGGAGAACAAACACTCTTCAACCATTGCTGGCAGAACACAAGCTGGTGGGGGCAGCGTTATGGTCTGGGGAATGTTTTCGTGTCATTCTCTGGGCCCCACTCATACCTGTAGAAGGCACTATGGTCCGAATTCGTTATGAATCTATCCTTGCTGACCATGAACTTCCATATGTGCTGATTGTCTTCCCTGGGGCGGATGGGATCTCCAGCACGACAATGCGACGTGTCACACAGCTAGAAATATCTGAGAGTGGTTGGAAGAGCACGATGAAGAAGACTTCAAAGTACTTTTCTGGCCCCCTAATTCCCCAAACTTAAATCCAATTGAGCATCTGTGAGACCATGTTGTTCGCTGTATGGATCCTCCACCACGCACCCTCCAGCAGCTGTCAGATGCACTGCAGTCAGCATGGCTCCACATACCTGTGAACACCTTCCAGCACCTTATTGAGTCACTCCCACCTGTCTAGCTACTGTCCGCACTGCACACGGCAGTTACTCTGGATATTAGCTGGTGGTCACAATAATGTGACTGGACTGTGTATGTACATAAGGTAATTTTTGTACACACCACACCGTAAATATTTTTTATATATCACTTAGTTTAAAAAAATATGGACTAATAAAATATGATAAATTGGAATTTCCAATACTGTTTCAAATAAATTCCAGCTATGCAAATTAGAAAACCCATAAAAAATTAGGAAAAAAAAACCCCTCCAAAAAACCCAAGTGGGCTGTATTTTTTCAAACTCTGCCTAGTTATTTACATTATTTTCTAACTTATTTACGCTATCCAAACAAATACAACCATGTCACACTTAAGGGACCTACCTTTTAATACCAAACGTCAAAAACCATTCAATTATCACTTATTTACAACTGTACATGTTAGGGTTCAAAATTCTTAAACTTAAAGGTACAGGCAACATTAAATTTAATTACAATTTAAAAATTTCAAACACTAAAAACACTTCCACAGCCCTGACTTTTGGTGTAACCTTATCTGTTGATTAGGCCTTTTGTTCTTGCCCAGAACGTCATCAGAACCTGTCATTTACTCTTGTATGAGGTCTTGCACTACCTGTACCAATGCAGAGTGGAAAGGTGGAGTTGATCTCACATTCAGTTTGTAAGCACAGTCAATGAAAAACCCAACTGCGCAGGACCAAATGCATCATCTTTTTTTTTTTTAATGCACTCGTGTGCTGCCTTCTTTTGACCAAAATAAACAACAAAACACTAGATACTGCTGTTTGAAACTTTTTTTTTTTAAAATATTTTCCTGTTCCTGTATAATTAAAACTTTCCAAAGTTGTGCCTATATAGTAGAATCGTGATTACCACATGTTTTTGTTTTATATTTTTCTATGAATACAAATTCTTAATTCTTTTTCATTCCTATGTAGTGACAATTATTTAACATTATGCAACTTTTGATATTCTTTCTTTTCAATCCAATATTGGATTAATGCTATTTTGTCATGTGTATGTGTTATGTTAAGTTTGTCACATGCAGTCAGTTTGGAGGTAAGTAAATGTTGCTCAACTCAAACTAAAATTAAAACCTTTCGGTACATGTTTAGAATTTTGAAGGGCTTCTTTTAGGTTTTTTTAATAAGACTTTGGACCTTGTCTGTTCTAATGTCTAGCACCGAACCTGCTCGTTCATGTGCACGATGTGTGAAAAAACATAAATGGCTTTTCATAAAATTTGTGGAAGTTTTTTTGTTTTGTTTTTTACATTGGTAATGTATGTTGCAAAGAGATGATAGACATTTTAAAAGCATCAGAAAAAAATTGCTTCATTTTTGATGTAAATATAGAATTGACACATTTCTGAACGATGTAAAAGAAGAAAATGGAGGTTGTATTATTATTATTTTGAGTTATTTCTGCACTAAAATTCTGTATTATTCTTACTTGGGTCAATGATATACTCTAAGGACATTCAGGTGACATTTCAATATGTACAGAAAATCTGTCGTGTTTTCACTGATGGTTTTTAAACTGGTTTAAGATTTATTTTCTTTCTTAATACAGGCAGTTCCTGAATTACGAACAAATTCCGTTCCTACATCTGTCTTTAAGTTGAATTTGTATGTAAGTTGAAACAGTTAGGTACAGTTCCTTTCTAACATCATTTAGTCAAATGTTTATCTTAGTGTGCAGTATATAATGTAACTTTCTATGCACATGCAGATTTTAAATCACTGAAAAGGCTTTGAGCCTTTTCTTGCACTAAAGCAAGGCTAATAGGCATCTTGCACTAAAGCAAGGCTAATAGGCATATTATGTTGATTTTGATCCTCTAACCAATTATCAATAGCCTTTCCATTTCAATAATTAAAGCACTGCGTTGCATAGTAATAATTGTAGATTTCACCGAGACAGAGTCTTTTTACCTGCTGCATTATTTTCGCTTTATCCGTTAAAATTGTCCCGATCATTGACCAACTGTAGCCTGACGCTTTCCCAATGTTCGTTGGTGTTTCACCTTTTTCCGATTGCTTTATTTTTTCCACTTTAGTTTTGATCGTGATCATTTTCTTTTTCTTTGATGCAACATCATAATTTAAATCACATTTATGCTTTGGTGCTATGGTTATGAAGGTAAAAAAAAAAAGAATTAAAGCCAGCAAATACAGTAGCACACATGAGACACCTTGAACAGCAATGTGGTTCAACTGAAAAGAATGAAGTCTTTGTCGTACCTCGGGCTTATGCACCCACGTTCCAACGAACCATTGTGGGCACACAGTGGTTTGATATGAATTGCAAAATAGTGCTAGTTTGTTATTATGAACCATTGTATGTAACAAATAAAGGTAACTTGATCACGCTAGTTACGTTAAATGAAAACGTTTACAAAAAGTGCGTAAGTTGGAAGCTTTCGACCTTATCTTAGGTCTTCGTCACGCCAATGGAAGACTAAGATTGTTGCCAGATTCTACATTTGAATTTTTCCTATTTTTGTTGCCAACACTTAGAACTGATCTCCAGATCATCGGAATGTAGAGAGGAGATTCGGAATTGCAAGTCATTGAGTTGAAAATAATTTCCAGGCTTTCACGGTAACGGAGGGCAAAACGATTGTCAAAAGAAGCAATTCGTTTTGCTTCGTTCCAGTGGGGAACTGCAGAAGTGTCTTCCATTGTCAAAATAGACAAGGCAGTATTAGGATTGGCTTTCGAAACATCTTTTTTTATGTTCTAAAATTAACTATGGTTAATGCTTAGAACATAAAAAAGATGTTTCGAAAGCCAATCCTAATACTGCCTTGTCTATTTTGACAATGGAAGACACTTCTGCAGTTCCCCACTGGAACGAAGCAAAACGAATTGCTTCTTTTGACAATCGTTTTGCCCTCCGTTACCGTGAAAGCCTGGAAATTATTTTCAATTCAATGACTTGCAATTCTGAATCTCCTCTCTACATTCCGATGATCTGGAGATCAATTCTAAGTTTTGGCAACAAAAATAGGAAAAATTCAAATGTAGAATCTGGCAACAATCTTAGTCCTCCACTGGCGTGATGAAGACCTAAGATAAGGTCGAAAGCTTCCAACTTACGAACTTTTGTAAAAGTTTTCATTTAACGTAACTAGCGTGATCAAGTTACCTTTATTTGTTAATATTGTTACGTGTTTTGCCCATCATCGTCATTGTATGTAACTTGAATTTTTAATATAATAGGTTTTGCGGGGTTGGTTCATAACTACAGGTTGTATGTAAGTCGGACATTTGTAACCTGGGGACTGCCTGTATATGCAAGTATCTAAAGTTCTTTCATAGAGATGTGTTTTGGGGTGATCTGGATTGCCAAACAGTTCAAAGTTTCTATCTTAGTGCAAAATTTTGATATGAAATGTTCATATACACATATATATTGTAATAACTGATTATGGTAATGATAAACTTTTAGAATCTTCTAGTTTTTTTCTTTTCAAGGTAATTTTATAACTACTGTGGTTACTTGGCGAGAACAATAAAGTAATTCTTATCATTTTAATCTTTGTTGTCTGCCAACAGGTTCAAATGTGGGAGAGAAGTAAGAAAGCGGAAATCCTTGTGGGCGTTAAGGATAGAAGAACCTCCTACAGCTCCTCATCTAATTAATCTGATTAACTCTAATGACCACATTAACTCCCGCATAAATTTCCATGTGAAAGGCAGAATGATTGAAGTCATAGAAACAAAGAAAAGGTAAGAATTTTATTTTAAGGCTATTTTAATGTTTCATGGTGTGCCAAAAGGAATCATTATTTTATTTATTTACAGAGCTGACACTGCCAACCATTATGAACTTCTCATAATTCTTCTGGATTTTCATTTGACTTTCCAATAGCATGGGCAATAACTGGAAAATCACTTAGTGTCGATCTACTGTGCAACACATATTCCACATAGCAAAGGCTTTTTACAACAGAAAGCTTTTCTTGAATGGAATACTAATGTTCGAGGTGTGATCAAAAAGCATTCAAACTGGTTGCATAAGTTTGGAATTTTGTGAAACAGTAGGAAGTGGTTTTGCAGAGGTTGACCTTGGAAACTACTACACATGTGCAGTGAATCATGTCTCTCCTGTCCTGCTCATCTGTTTTTTTTTTTTTTTTTTTTTTACAAAAGTGCTTTGTTCTTACATGTGTGAAGCTGTTCGTCGCATTTGTCATGTCAGAAAAAATTGATTAACAAATTTGCATTAGATTTTGTCAAAAACTTGGCGAAACTTGCAAAGACGCATACATAAAGTTACAGACAGTCTATGGGGAGGATAGTATGAGCAATGCACAAGTTTAAGAGTGGTATAAACATTTTAAAGATGGTCATGAAAGCGTTGACAGTGGTGAGCAGTTGGAGAGCCCCACAACCAGCAAAAGTGAAAACAATGTCAAACTTGTGCTCACAGCTGTGCAAGAAAATCATTCAATCACTATTCATGAGTTACTTGAATACTTCAAATCGTTTTCTAACAAACGATTTGGGTATGAGATGCATCTCAGCCAAATTTGTGCCAAAACTGCTCTCAGAAGAGCAAAAACGGGCCCATGTTTCAGTTGCTAGTGACCAGCTTAAGTGCATTGAAAATGACAAACACTTTTGAAAAATCTACCATAACTGGCCTGATAAATCATAGGTTTATGGGTATTTTCTTGAAACTAAGGCCCAGACCTAGTTTCAGGTCATACCAACTTTCGAAACTCTCCCAGACTCAAAAAGCGTGACAGAGTCGCAGCAATGTCAAGATGATATGATATGATATCATATCATATCATATCACTAAGTTGTTCTCTGAGATTCAGAGGTTAGCTCTACAAAGAAATACAAACTACCAGATAATTTTTACTTACTGTTGCTGTATCAACTTCTCCATTTACAGCAATCTTGACATACAACTCGGGCTTCACTGACATACATTACATGCAGTACACGAGATCTTCTATACTTCATACTCAGAATCTTTTTTCATACAGACACTCCTGAATCTGATCCTCCTATGACTTACTTGGCCTTCTTCTGCCTTTCCTTCCTGCCACTTGGGCTAAAACAAATTTCTTAGTAAGCATCTCATTACTCATTCTTTCAACATGTCCAAACCATCAAAGCATATGAGTCTCCACCTTGTTAACAACATTTTGCTTCACATTACACAACTGCAGCACATCTTCATTCCTCATACTATCAGAACATGTCTTGCCGAAAAATCCCCCATAAGTAATGCATTTCTCCAGCACACAAACGACTCCTGTGTTTCTTCTGTAGTACCCAGGTTTCACTACCATACATCAGAGTAGGAACAATTACACTTTCATACACAGCCATTCGGGACTCTCTTAAGAACCCATCATTCCTGTGAAAACCTCCCAAAGCAGCTATGATTTTCAATGAAGAATTCACTCGCCTACTAATTTCACCATCCAATTTGTTCTCTCTGTCAAACATGCTTCCTAAATACACAAACTGATTCACCTGGTCAATCACTGTGCCATTTAGACTTATATTACATTCAGTGCTAACAGTTCCTTGCTCAAAAATCATAATTTTGGTTTTTCCCTTATTTGTACTCAGTTTGAATTTCATGCAAACTTCATACATCCACGACAACATACTCTGCAACTCACTTTTGCTCTCTGCAATACTGATTTCTATAAGTCTTTATAACTTTGAAAAATTCCATGACATCACTTCCATCTTCTGTTGGTTCTCGATGATGATTACCGATGGACAACTTAAAAAGTTGGCAGCTCTGCTACCTTGCCCAAAATAATGCTTACAGTGATAACCATTCCACACAGCAATGTTCATACAAAGAGAATCTATGCATATGCCTTTTCATGTATTTGAAAAAAAAATATTTCTGGGGATTCACTTCCCATTTGTTTCTATCATACAGAATTTTCGCTAAGCGTGAGCACAACGACCTTTAAGTGCACTCATTGAAAAACAGAGTAATTTCTTCTGGAGAGGTGAAATTTAGGAAAACAATTTTCAGAGGAAGACAAACTGCAAAACAGATAGATACCAACCAGTACAGATTTTACATACTATTAAAAAATTTTTGGTTGGAATTATGAAAGTAGAGGCATAATTGTGAAATTATTGAAATTCATCATGGTTTTTCTGTTTCGGAAACAAGCGTAAAATTTTTCTGTGAAAGCTCAGAATTCCTAATTTTTCGACACCGTTTGAGTTATTCTCAAAATCGACGCAACACTGAATAGAATTAGGGGGCAGTAATTTTCTATCTGGGAACACAACTTTGTCTTTCAGAACTTTCGAAAACGGTAGATAGAATGAAGATTTCTCCTATAATCGTAATTTATTTTACGAGCTTTGTCTTGGTCCAGTATTGTTTAATATATATGTATGTTGGTTGCTCTCTCTCTCTCTCTCTCTCTCTCTCTCTCTCTCTCTCTCTCTCTGCATGTTTGTTTGTATTTCAGCTTGAAAATATGGACAACAATTTCCAAAACCAGATGTTAGATGGAGCAAAAATTTCCCTATAATTTATAAATTCTGTTTCCCACAATATATTCCTTCTGCCCTCTATTGTTGTGTTAAATATGATTTTATGCCATACATATTTGTGTTTCAGCTTGAAAATAAAGGGAAAATTTCTTGAAAGTTGGATGTAGTGCTAGATTTCTCCCATAATCGTTCCCTTTGTTTTTTTCTTTGAGCGATGTTTCCTCTATCCTATATTGTTGTTAAATATAATTTTCCCCGATAAATGTTTGCATTTCAGCTTGATAAGGGAGGGAAAGTTTTCTGAAAATGGAAGTTTGTAAGAATTGATGCACTGTATTCAAAAGTATTCATATTCTCAAAGTTAACCATTTATCTAAAACAATGAAAGATTTTTTATTATGCATTTATGGTCCTCAGGCTGAATGTTCTTTCAGCATAGTAGATAAAATTATAGCCATAAAGTCAGGAAGAATGAGCATTGAAACCTATTTGTCTATACAAAGTATGAACTACAAACTTAACACACAGGGTAAGTCTACAGTTCAGTTCTTCAGTAAAATGGTTATAAGAAGTGGTTGATTTCAACACTGTCAAAATCTGAGGGCATTAAGAGAGAGAAAGAGACAGTTTGTGTGTGTGTGTGTGTGTGTGTGTGTGTGTGTGTGTGTGTGTGTGTGTGTGTGTGTGTGTGTGTGTGTGTGTGTGTGTGTGTGTGAGAGAGAGAGAGAGATAGAGAGAGAGAGAGAGAGAGAGAGAGAGAGAGAGAGAGAGAGAGAGATAGTTAGTTAGTTAGTTAGTTAGTTAGTTAGTTAGTTAGTTAGTTAGTTAGTTAGTTAGTTAGTTAGTTAGTTAGTTAGTTAGTTAGTTAGTTAGTTAGTTAGTTAGTCAGTCAGTCAGTCAGTCAGTCAGTCTAAAATATTCCTGAAGGTGATCTGTTAATTAATCCTGTAGACAGCAACTTTAATTCTACCTCTAGCAATCATTCTTTTAATGAATTTGTTCTTTCCGTTTTTGTAGTAAAATTGTTGCCATGCTAGATACCCAAATTTGCAGCTGTGTGATGGATTACTGAAAATGACTGAAAATGATTTGCAGAGGTTGGCATCTCTACTTCTGGTTGAATACTCCTCATGAAATTACTGCAATAGTATGGTAGTTACTTGGGTGTTTACTAGATATTTCCATGTCTTTAAATCTTCTCATTTCTTTTATGTATAAGGAAACATTACCTTCAGTACAAATCATACATTTACATTGAGCTTTTCAACAGAAGGCTGTTACGTACATATATTGTTCAGATGCCTTTTTTTTTTTTTTATCATATAGTACATTTGTCTGATATGCAGATTTTCAGCATAGCACAGCAGATAAAAGCAAAGCAATGTGTTTTTATTATAGTGGGTAGGCTGAAATTTCAAGAGTGTGTTTGATTTCATGATCAGTAGTCCATTAAACTGCATCCCCACCCGAGGTACTTAGAAGGAAACCATCCTCCTTCTCTTGATAGCACTGTGATGACACAGCAACCAAAAGCAGTTCTGGACAAAAAGCGCATGGAGCTACAACTATTTGTAAACTCTGGGCATTTTCACTAAAATAAACAGTGCCAGTTTTGAGTAAATATATTTTACAGAAAAAAGTACAAACACCCATTTTTTTTTTTTTTTTTTTTTTTTAAGCAGAGGAAAAAAATTACTGGGCAAAAATAGGAATATGTCATGAATTACTTTTCAATGCTTACTGTAAGAAAAAAATTTCATATATCTTATTGAAAGAACATACTTCAAACATAAAGAATCAATCTAACATCACCACAGTAACAACAGATTAGAAATTTTCTTTGTTTAATGGCAAACCTCTAAGAGAGGCTATACACAAGACCTAGCTGAAATGGAAGAAGTTCATTTCTTCTAATAACACGCTTTGATGAAAGCATAAAAACATTTTGCTTAAAATGTTTTGCTGAATGTCTACCCCCCATCCCCTCCCCAAAGCACACTGCAATGGCTCTTTGGAATTGGGTAATTTACAGTTCATAACACTGAAATAATCATTAACTAATTTTCTGAAATTAATTTTTTTTTCACTTTAAAAATAATCTACAGCTTTGCTTAAGCTGTTAGATAGCATCTGAACAGCTAAATTAACTCTCCATCTCATGTTCTGTCTTACATTTGTGTGAATCCATTTTATTTTACAAAACACCTTTGATTCTGAGCTGTTACATTCTAGCAAAAGGTCAAATATCTGCTTAGTGATGACTGTTCACCACTGCAAATGTATTCCATGGTCTAACATGGTATTAGAGAAGTTTTCTTTGAGCTGTGATTGCTACAAAGCATGATAGAAAATCCAGGCATTTTCAGAAAAATAAATTAAAAAAACATGAACAGGAAGGGCAAAGTGAGTCTAAATTTGACAAAGAAAGGTAGTGAGTAATCAACACTATAGCACAAGCTAATGAAGGGCCTTGACTTTAATCCAGTGATCGTTTATATCTACTGTGACATCATACTCAGCATGTCAGAATATTAAAGGCGATTGGATCTACCTCATTCTTTTAAAATATGTTGCCCCCACCTCTCCTATTAAAAAAAGAGAGAGCAAATCTGAGAATAAAAGATAATCCAATAATTTCCATCCAATCTCCATTGTCAGAAATTCTTGCCTCTATTTTCAAGCTAAAACACAAAGATTCATGGAATAAAATTATATTTAACTACAATACTGGTCAAGTAAATGTGTGGTTGTACACATTTTTATTTTACTCATCTTTTTATTCATTAATGTGAAGCAAAATTCCATTAGGGCAGAGAGAAATATTTTCAGATGACTTTGCCATGTTGAAAGAATGAGTGATGAGGTGTTACAGTAACGCCTGAGAATAATAATAATAATAATAATGAGTATGAAGTACCAAAGGTCTTTGTGATGCTTGTGGTGGATGTAAGTGAAGCTCAAGTTGTGTGCCAAGATCACTGTAAATGGAGACATTTTATACATCAAAATTACATAAAATCTTTAATTTGACAGATGACCTTGCTTTGTAAAGTTATCCTTAGCTTAGTCATATGTTAAAAAATACATGTGATAAAAAGTGCTAGTGTACAGGGAAGAGCATTTTATCATGTTGCCTGGGTTTTGTGACATGCAAAGCAAAAGAATGAACCAGCAGATTTTACTTAATGACAAGAATATGATTCACATTGCTGTCACTTCTTAGAAATATGTTCTTGAATTATATTCACTTGCACAGCAGGGCTTGAAAATTAAATTACCCAACATGCCCAGGGCATATATTGTGGAAGAAATATTCTTCTCATAATACGTGAAAAATATGTCGTGATAATTAACACAGCAATCAGACATCTCTGAATTGAATGTGTTTACTTTTCTTCGCATAATATCAACCACATCAGAAAACTTGAAAATTTCATCGCCCTGGAGTGGGAATTGAACCTGCATCTCCTGATTACTGTTCAAATATGCTAACTGTTACACCACCCAGTCACAAGTATCTGAGTGTTAAGAGCATCGAAATATAGTTCCGATCGCATTCTTTATCGAAGCACACTGTGCTGCCATCTAACATTGTTAAGCATATCACCAGTCGTCCAAGTACAGTATATAGTGCAGAAGAAATATTCTTTTCATAATACGTGGAAAATATGTCATGATAATTAACACAGCAATCAGACATCTCTGAATTGACTGTATTTTACTATTCTTCACGTAATGTCGATCACCAGGGCTCGACAAATCCCGGGCGCCTAAAATTCGGGCCGTGGTGCCTAATTTTCTTCTTAGTTGAGATTTCGTAATATATTGCAGTAAATGCTGTAATTTCTGTTGTGTAATCCATTGATTATCTATTAAAAGGTTATAAATTTAGGTGCTGTGGACATCGGTAATAAAAGACCAAAAAAACAACAACAACAATGCATCGTTTTAAAAAGTCTGCGAGGTAATTGTCAGGAAAGGTGGTGTTATTGGGAAAGTACCGAAAATGCGGTAGCGGAAAAAAATATATATAACGTAACAGCGAGATAGAAGATTGCAAAGAGATTGTAAGAATATATGTTTTTTACTTAGAAGTATTTTGACAGAAAATATGACTCAAGGAAGGTGATACTATTTGCGCGTGCAGAAGCCTACGCGGTGTGAGAATCCGTGACTCTCAGAAATCGCGCAGAGCTATTCCGTAGTGTGTAGCCATTCTGCGAATCACATCGCCCAGTTTTGGTGCACTGATAGTATTAGTTAAGGTTTTTTTGGTATTCAGTTGAAACGTATTCAGAAATTAAGACAATGCTATGGACTGTCCGCAGTTTCAACGGATATTTTTGTCTAACTAATGAACTGCGATAATGCGGCAACAGCTAACGATTTTTGTTCTTTATTTACTTAAAAGTAACACAAAAGTACTTCAAAATGACAGTTACTTTTTCAATAAGACAATCATTTTTTCTTGCATCTTTGGATTTCTGAGTTGGTCCTGTGAATCGCAGTTTCCTGTCGGAAATTATGATTCACGATTAACATGATAGATGTGGATCACGTGGTGCCGATTATACGACTGCTATGCATGCCAGTTACCACGGAATGTTCGTATTTTTTACCGATTTAGTTGTCTAACTACGGATTCTACGAATTTTCATTTTGTTTAAAAATATATATTTTGCTATTATTTTATGATATACATAATATTCGGGATTTGCGGGATGCTCCGGTTTTTGTTCTTTTAGTCATCATTTAGATCGCTATCATGATTGATGATTTGAAGAGAATTTGGGGGTTGGGTCAATTTACGTCTGGGGATGGTATTTCGTGTTTCAAAGCTTTCAAAAACAGTAGTTAAATGGAGTAAAAAGAATTTGCCTTAACCGTAATTTTTTTCTACGGATGTTGCGTTTGTGTCTAGTTTTCTTGTTAAATATCATTTTATGGCATAAATGTTCGTATTTCAGCTTGAAACTGTAGGCAAGAATTTGTGGAAACGGAAGTTAGACGCCGCGAAAATTGCCTCCTAATCTTCAGGCTTGAGGTTCTTCCGTGAATTCGAGAAATTCTGCCATTTTCATTATGTTGGACACTCAGGAAATCGATGCACAAGTTAACAGAATTGTGTGTGTGTGTGGGGGGGGGATAGATGTTCGTCGGGGGACGGAATGCCATCTTTACGAAACTTTCGAAAACGGAAAGTCGACGGAGTTCAGATTTTTTCCGTAATAGTAATTTCTTTTTTATTGCAATGTTGCCTGTGTCCAGTATTTTTAAGTAATATTATACTGCATAAATTTTTGCATTTCACCTTGAAAATAGGATAAAAATTTCCAAAACCGGAAGTCGGACGGAATTCCTGTTATCGCTATTGCCCCCTCCCGTGATGTTCCCACTCTCCAGCGTTGTTAAATATCCCCCACCCCATAAGTTTTTGCATTTAATCTTGATAAGAGAAGAAAGAAATTCCTGAAAACAGAAGTGACGAAGTCGGAAAATTTTTAAAAATTGAGGCATGGTGTTCAAAAGTATTAATATTCCCAAAGTTATACCATTTATCTGAAATAGTTGAAGCTTTGATATCCTGCGCTCATGGTCCTCAGGCTGATGGTTGTTATCAGAGGGCCCAAAAATCAAGAAAAGGAAGAAAAGCGACAATGAAGAAGTAGGGAGAGAATGATAGCAGCAGAAAGAAAAATTAAGCAATGGATGCTGTGCAGTTGCAGAGTCAACAAAAGACAGACTAACAGTAGTCTGCATTCTTGCTGTCTGTTTTGATTTTTCACCAGTTAAAATGTTCAGCTTCCCCCCCCCCCCTCCTTTCTTTGGTCTTATCTTGTCTTAAACTGCAATTTTAAAGGCAGTATAATCATATGGTAAGTGGAGGTTCGTGCACTGCACTTTCACTTGCTTGGATTTCCTGTCTGTCAAGCATTGTGGAATTCTGAACACATCTTACTGATTTTTACTGGTGGAAGTTTCGAATTTAAATCTTACGATCATGCCCTCGCTGGGGAATCAGTTTTGTGTTTCTCACATACTAAGGTTTATTTCATTAGAGTCCTTGTTTGTTGTAACGTTTTGTTGGGGCACATAATTGTTTTTTACAAAGAGATGGATCATTTCGTAAAATAGAGTATGTATGCCACGCAATACTAGTTATTAGTAACAAGGTTATTGCCAATGTTGGCAGGTATAGACTGTCTTTTTTTTTTTTTTTTTTTTTTTAATATCATGGTATGAGACATGCCGCGGATTATGCGGAGGAAGAAATTGTTTTTCTCAGAATTTCCCGATCTACGAATCATATGCTGCTGCGGATTATGAGTGGGATTTTTTTTTTCACAGCCTTTGGATTGCATGCCCTTGTGGATCTCACGAAGGGAAAAAAAATATGGTACTTTGAATTAATATGTACAAAATATGACATCCACAAGTAGTATTTTAATAAAATCGAAATCTGAAATTTTAATTTTTTTGAGATCGTCTACTGAAAGAATAGAAAAAGAAAATTGTGAAGCAAATTAGAACTTTATTTTGCAATAAGTGGTTTGGGTAAAAAGAAAAAAAAATGACAACCAATATGGTTTACCACTTTTTGTTCCAGCGTCATAACCAAACATGTTTTTGCTCATGCGTTATTGACTTTGTTTCACCTGGCGCCTAAATTTTGGAGCTGGCTCCTAGATCTAGAACATATTTGTCGAGCCCTGTCGATCACATCAGAAAATTTGAAAATTTAAGTGCACTTGAATGTGGAACGGGAGATGCGAGTTCGATTCCTGCTCCAGGGCGATGAAACTTTTTAGTTTTCTGATGTGATCGATATTACGTGAAGAACAGTAATTACAGTCAATTCAGAGATGTCTGATTGCTGTGTTAATTAATTATCATGATGCCCAGGGCATGTAAAATTTCTGTCCGGGCATGTATTTCCCCCTCTACATGCCTGATCGCTCATGTAACAAATCTAGCTCTTTATAGGATAGAAAATTAAAAAAGAAAAGAAAAAAACAGTAACATTTTTTCATTTCCCAGATAATTTTCTTACTATTCAGAGGCTTCCTCCCTCTGCTTTATTTGATAAAATTTATGGGGGTGTTTTTGAGAGAATGACAGGGTCAAAACAGATGACTGAAAAGTAAATTGCTGATAATGTCATTGTGTGTTATCTCAAAAGAAAGCTTATGTAATCTTTCAAATGAGCCCAATATGAGCTCTGTTGACCAATTAGGTCTATGGTTAGTGTTATTTGTGATAGGTATTGCAAACACAAATGCATTTTTTTTTTTTTTTTTTTGTAAATTTCAAAGTTCTGTAACTTTAAAAGTATTACATCTAGGAAACTTTAAATTGCACACTGATTAGTTTCTCTATAAAGCCCAAAAGTTCACAAAATTTCATGAAAATCAAAAGGATTCAGGTAAAAAAAAATGTTGTATTTTTGTGCTGATTTGACATGGAATGACCCATAGGTGAGTTCGTATTTCACTGCTGAGTGCAATTTATGAAATGCAGTAAAATAAGGTGAGTTCGAATTTCATTTCTGGGGGATAATTTATGAAATGCAGTAATTAAATTACTTTGTTTCTTGTATTGTTGCTGAAATGTTTGGAAAATAGAAAATAGTGCCGTACATGAGTAATTGTGTGTGTGTGTGTGTGTGTGTGTGTGTGTGTGTGTGTGTGTGTGTGTGTGTGTGTGTGTGTGTGTGTGTTGGACAATATGCCTGACTCAACATATAGTAGAACCTCTTTTATGTGTTTCTCATTTATATGTAAAATATATGTAAAATGTCGCTGATCCAAAAACTCGAATTGCCCTTCATGTTTTACAACACGAGCATGCCGATTTCCATTTAATTGGTGTAAGAGTACAAACTAAAAAACTAGAATGCTAGCTTTCACCGCCGAAGACGGGCGGCTTCATCAGGCTAATGTTTACAAGGCTGAGTACAGAATCATACTGAGGAAATTTAAACTAAAACAAACAGAAAAACATGTAATAAGTACATTATGAGCACATGATGTTAATGTTAATTTTACTTGGTCCCTTGAAAAGCGTATAAATGTGGTTCCACTCTATTACAATTTTTAAAATTTTCCAGCCCTGTTACACAGAGCATTATATTCATTTGTTATCATTCATTTCAATATACCAGCTTGTAAGATAGTGTGAAGTGAATCAGAATTATTATTTTCTATATTTTCAGCTTTACTTCGGCAAAAAATAATGATGCCTTACAGTCACAGAAAGTAGTACCAAAGTTGAGGAATTGTGTGAAAAATGTAAGTATTTATTGTCTTTGTTATATTTGTTACTGACAGCTATTGATACTTTCCAATGGGGATGAAGCTATCCACATCTTGTCATTATTTTTTTGACTTCTGTTATCCTCCCCGTCCAAAATCCCACACCGCTTTTTTATGGAATATTGTGCAATGTAAGCACAGGTGGCAACATCACAGTCGGATCAGGAGACAGAATCAGGACCTATCTCACAACTGAAAAGAATTTTGGTACCATTGTAAAATGGGTGTTGATTTGAATATTAACATAGGATGCTATTTTCAGCTAAATTAAAAATATTAATGAATGATTTATTTCTGCTTTAAGGATTCTATATCTTGTTAATATTAAAAAACAAAACACAAAATCTGCTGACCTAGAAGAATTTAGCTATTTCGTAAAGTATATATCACAGATTATCTACTTTAAACTGGCTGTTAAAAATTACATAGATTATATGTAAAAAGACAAAATCATAATTTACATATTCTTTGGTGAACATATTGTGTGACAATCACATGATGAAATTCTGTTGCAAGAATTTAAAAGTGTGCAAAGGATTAATCTTTAATTTATTTTAATTGTGAAGAGCCCTTCAACATTCTATGTGGTCATTAACTTTTAGTCAGTAAACCACTTCCACATTGTTCAACTTTTTTGAAATTTTTCCCAGGTGGCCAACTTTTCAGCAAATTTTGAAACTGTTGTCTTGGAGCTGGAATGATTTTCATCCATGTACGTTAACCACTACAAATGTTCGGAACAGCAGGCTTCCTAGCAACTGAAATATAGGAATTTGAACAACCATTGTGCTAGCCAGAGCCCCTTCACATTGATCAGCATTTTAGTCTGGCAATGGGTAAAAGATAACATCTCAGAAAACATCACAGAAATGGTAATAATAATAAAGCTTAAATAATTTTTTCAATCAAAGAGAACTTTCTGTTTCCTTATATGTAAGCAGTACTCCAGGTAAATCCTTACCTTTGCATAAGAAGAAGCAGGAGTAAAGTGCTTTTACATGTAGAACTTTTGGTAACCTTATCATCAGAGTTTATTTTTATATTTTTAACTGCTCATTCAAGTGGTTGTTCAGTTTACAGTAGTATGCAAAAGAGGTTCTGTCACCTGCATGTTCAGGGTGTCTACTAGTGATGAAAATCATGAAAGTCAAGAGAAAGTCAAATATTTTGCTCTGGGGTCATGAATTTCTTTTTATTTTTAGTAATTGTTCATTTTCTGGTGGCAATCTAAGTAATTCTCCATGCACCAACCACATTAAACATAAATGTGGTTTTCATATAATGATTCAAATGCTAAAAAAGGGACACTTGTGCTCTCTCTCCCACAAAGAAAACTGTTAAAACAAGAAATGTTTTAGCATAGAAATATATTTACAAAATGTTGTTTACAAAACTTTTTGGTCAATTTAGCAATTTAAATTATACTGCGTATAGAATCACAACATTTTTCGAATATAAGTGTTGAAGAAAAGGTGTGTAATGAAATCATTTGGCACAACATCGAGTATTTCAATTTACTTCAGGTGCAGTCAAAGTATGATGAGTCAGATTTTGTTACTAGCAGAAGGGCGGAGAACTTTTTCCATAGAAGAGGGTGGGGTGGGGGTGGGGGGTGGTAGAGTGTTCCCCATCTTTATTATATGTGTGTGCATAGACCACTACCTTGAATGGGATGGACACACACACACACACATGCACAACTTTTAAAATTAGTCATGAAAACTGTTAATTGGTCATGAAATTGCATTTCCCAAAGTTGGTAAGACACCCTGATGTTGTATAGCTTTTACAAGAAAATTTAAGTTGTTCCAGAAAGTATTCCTCCTGGTTTCTGGCAATCAGGCCTTGATTTGTTTTTTTTTTTTTTTGTTTTTTTTTAGCAGTAGCAACATTTGCTAGTAGCCTTATTTTTTACTAGCAAATTGCATTATCTACTAGCGAAAGTTTATTAACATTATACAAAAGAAACTTTAACATGTCTTCCTCCATTAGTCAATCATGACAAATTTTGATTTCACCCCTGTAACTGTCATATTGTAATGCTGAAAAGATTACAAATATTTAGATATAACTCACCTTTTCATGACCTGACAGATTAATTTTAACAATTCAAATGCAAATATTTAAAAAACATTTTTTTTTTATTTAACTTTATTCACAAAATTCAAGAACACTGTTCAAAATCTTAAGCTATTTTCTATATGATTTATGATCTGGGTTTCTGGTATTTTGATCATACCACTTTAAAGCAGCAGGCCTGGGGTCAAACTTGTCTTCGGATGGGCCTTCAACCTCAATACTCATGACAGCATTCAACGTTTGTAAGTTTAAACTGCCCCTCCAATCACCCTGGTTTCTCTTCATGAAACTGAACCCAACCTCGCATGCAGAAGTAGATAAAGGAAATATACTGGATATTTCTACTAGTGCCAAAATGTTTTTATAATGTTTGTACTTTTCAAGAAACATTCATTTTCAGAAAGCAGTTGTTCCTTTTTGTATGTGTCTAAAATATTCTACACGTGCAATGCATTGGCACTTTACAATTCACACTAAAACATTCAAAATTTTTCCACTAGCAACTTTTGCTAGAACCACTTTTATCATTAGCAAAATGCATTTGATTGCTAGCAATTTGCTACTAACTACCGGTCAAACCCTGCTGGCAATTGTTGGGAATGATCACATAGAAAACAGGTGTACTGGAGGCCTGCATGGGCATAGCCCTACCCGACCCTCAGGCAGGACTGGTGTTTTTTGTTCATCAGTTAAGAATAAATAATTCTGGGGTCATGCCTGTGCTGGAAGGTTTAAAAAAGTTTCCACTTATTACTACATGTAACTATGTGTGTTTTTACTTAATTTTCAGATAGTGTGTGAAAAATTGGAACATATAAGTTGCTACACTAGCAAGAAATGGATTTTTGTAATAGCTTCTATTACTTTTGTGTAAGGTTCTTGTAGTTTATGTACAATAATGCAAGCAAAAATTGTTTTATTTTTGCAAAGTGAAATGAAATATTGTTGTGCAAGAGTGTAATGAAATAATACTGTGTAACAATGAAATGAGCTATTGCTGCATGAGCTTATGGCACAGCAATCGTAAGATCAAATTTTAACAATGGTTAAAAGCTTTGGAAACTAAATAATTAAAAATTTGCAAATTTGAATTGAAAAAAAAAAAAAAAAAAAAAAAAACGACTGAGGTGCAAACCCACATGTGTTGCTGCAGATTTCTGCCACATTTCAAGCTTCTACATTCAGTAGTTTCTTCTGTAGACAACAGACAGACAGACATAGTAATTTTATTATTATGAATTTTGTTAGTCTGTTCTTCTCTTGAATTGAGTTTTTGATAATGCAATTTATAAGTTTTATAGGCTCGTTAACAGAAGTTTTCCTGGATGTAAAAAACTTTAATTAACAAAATTTAAATAATTAACATGTATTTAAATTTTAAAACTTTAAATACAAAGACTTAGACACAGTTTCTAATCATTGAGAACATTCTTTGATAAAGATCTAGAGGACAGAAACATCTAAAAATACAGAACTCAGAAGATATGAAGACTATTTGTAAGCTCTTCAAGTTAAAATACAATTAAAATATTTTTAATGACATAAATATGTATTAAATTTAATAATGATAAGTAGTCATTAACAAATTTTCTCTTTACAAAGAAAAACTATCACTTGAAGCACTGTTTGTTAAATCTTATTTTAGCAGATTAGTGCACAGCATTTCTTTAAAAGAAAATTATAAAATAATATGAAAAACCTTTTACTTCTAAATGTTAAAAGTAAATAAACTACTGTTTGTGAAAATTGCACACCAAGAAAGAATTGCACTATTCAAATGAAATTTATAACAGAGATTCCTCATGTTACAGAAGATAATTGATTACGTTCGTAGAGCTATACAAGATTTTTTTGCTTCAAAACTCAGCATCGTTTGAAGCCACCTCAAGCAACAAAAACAGCCTTTACATAGCGTGGCATTGAATGGAAGAGGTTCTTGATACGTTGTCCTGGGGAATAGCCTACCAGGCTGCTTCAATGCAAGACCAGAGTTCATTTGTGGTGATCGACAGAGCCGCTTGACGGGCCAGATGTTTAGCTACCATGTCCCAGACATGTTCGATTAGGGATGTATCCGGCGATCGTTGTTCAGGCCAGGGAAAAAGCGGTATCTGCCATGCATGAACTAGGTCTTGAACATTCTGGGCCACATGTGGCTGAGCATTATGTTGCTGGAATATAGTGCCAAGATAGTTCTGAAGGAAGAGTATCACCTCTTCCTCTAAAACATCCCTGATGTATCGCTGGCTGTTGAGGGTTTTCTCACTTCCTATTAGGCAAAACTGTGAACTGAACCCAAGGGCACCCCAAACCATGACCCTGCAAGGTGCCATTCACCATGATGTCTTCAAACACATATGCGACCATCATGGTGCATCAAGTTGAAACGTGACTCATCAGAAAACGACCTGTTGCCAATCAGTGCGCCACTGCCTGCGTTTGAAACCCCATTGCATCCTGAACGGTCTGTGGTTGAGGGTTAAAGGAATGCACAGCAATCAGCTGCTAGTGACCAGTCCTCTGTTACACAGACACCAAACTGTGCTGGAGGACAAAGCCTAAGCCATGACAGTGCTATACTGCTGTGCTAACATCACGGATGTCGCTGTGTGATTGGTCACTGTTATTCCGTGCAGTTGTGCAATTTTGCAGTTCATTTCTCAGATTTCTGTGCATCCAACACATCTGTCCAATGTATCGGCATTTTGTCCAGTACATGTGGCAATTTTGTGGTAGGAAAATCTAGCTTCTCTCATCCCAACAATTCTTTCTCACTCAAAAGTCCTTCAGGTGTTCCAGACCTGTTTGTAATCCGGGTGTAGCCCGGAATTGTAGGTTTTTGTCACATTTCAAATCTGTAAATCCAGGTTTTTAAGTTTTAGAAGAATTTGAGGTGCTTTGGACATTTCATTTCTAAAATTGCTACGAAATGATAACTAAAAGTTCAAGTTCCATTTTCTGTGGGAATTACAGTGTTTGTTTAAAAATACTGCATGTCCGTGGGGATGGTGAATTAGACGATTTGTGACACCTTGAGTGTTTCTTTTGTTATCAAACAAGCTCTCAAGATAACAGCCTGCTGAAAGGAAGGCTTTTTTTTTTTTCATTACTTTGAAAGTTGCATCTACATCAAATAATTTGATTATATTAGATTCAGTTAATCCAATGAGCTGCTTTTAGAAATTGAATGGAATCCACTGTAGGCTTCAAGTAAAACTGATCCACATAGACTGCTCAATTAACATATAATGTGAAGTGCAAAATTTGATTTCAAAGATGCAATGCCTGAAGGATTTTGCACAGTGAAAGAAAATTGGGTACAAGGAAAGATGTGAAGTTTAACTGCACAAGCACTAGGGCCTATTTGTTGTGTACCTAGTTTATATATGTGTCATATATATAAATATTCATAATATGCATTATATGCATATTGGCACTGAGCTGAAAGTTTCAGGGTTTCTTGTGTCACCTCACAATCACCCCTGGGTGTTCATAATGCAATCTTCTTCATCAACGAGTCATAGCGAGACAAAAAAAACACCTTTTCAACTCAGTGTTGGCTCTTCACTGGTTGCAACATCACATTTGAGCCATCTCTTTATACCCAAGACCCAACAGTTCAGAGAGCGCTGCTCTGGAACCTCATGACTGACATTTTAATCATTTGCATGCCCCAATCTGTTGTACATATCCTGTAGGTTTCAATCTATACCAGCAGTCCTTTATGGTGTTGCAATTTTCATAAGCAGTAGGGCAATAATGATACTTATTTATTGAGTTGGAAAGAAAGCAATGTCTGCAAATGCAAGGTAACAGAAACGTGCTAATTTTCGTATATACAAGTACAAATCTGTCCAAAATGTAGTCATCATCATATGCCATTACCTGCTCCCATTATCTGGACAACTGTTGGATACTATCCCTGTAGAATTATGGTAGTTTGGACGTAAAGAAGTGAGTAAGTTCGTGTTCGATGTCGTCCCAGTTGGTGAACAGCTGTCCGTTTAGGATATGCAGCAACGACCAGAAAAGGTGGTAGTTGCTTGGGGCAATGTCCGGGGTATAAGCTGGGTGTGCCAGCAGCTCTCAGCTCAGGTCATTGATCTTGTGACAGGTCACCCATGCTGTGAGAAGTCTTGCTTCATCCTGCTGTAGGAGGATGCCCCTTGTGGTTCAATAGTGCTGATCATTTCGATGTGAGCGATGTATGAAGATCATTGAGCTGATGGCAGTATACATCAGCAGTGATAGTAGAGGTGTCCAGCAGCAGCTCAAAGAACACAACACCCCACATATCCCACCAAACAAACAGCAGGACCTTAGGTGGGTGTAAGCCAGCTCCAACCACTGTTGCCGGGTGCTGACATTGTCATGCAGCACCCATTTCTTGTCACCTGTGAAAGTAGGGAAATGCATGCACTCGTGCAATTTGTTTTCTGCTCAACTGTGAGCTTCTGGGGTACCCGAACTGCTCTCTTGTGCACCTTTCCAAGATGATGCAGGTGCGTGTTAATGCTCATGTAGGTACTCACCAGCTGTTCAGCCAACTTCCGCATAATCACACTTATGTTGGTCTCCATCAAGGTCTTCAGCATGTCCATATCCAGTGTTGCAGGTCTTCAAGCTTTGGGGCAGTCTGACAGGTCAAAATTTCTCACCAAGTACAGCACTGATGATGTGATATGGCATTGGGGTACACACTGGTAATATTCCTAACAGCCTTTGCGGGGGGGTGTTACAGTGACAAAACTCATACAGCATGCAATGGCGGACGTGCTCCTTGTCCATTTCCATGTTGGCTGGCGCTTACACTCTTCGCCTACTGAGGGCTAACTGCCACTGACTTAAGCTACCTGCCTGCTGATGCCATGCCGGTGTGCTGTGCAATATCGGTGACCAATGTGGGCCGGTGCATCGACTTCTGGTACTTCGTCATCAGACATTACTTTCTTTCCAACCCAATACCTCATTTACTTTTTAAACCAGTAGGTAATCCTGAAGTTTTTCTAATTATACTTTGTCCTGTTTTATTATAGGGAAAAGTTCCCAAGTGTCGAAGTGTTTCAATGCGGTCAGAAAATGGTTCCAAGAGGATCTTAGCTTCCAAGATAAAGAAAGAAAGTGAAATTTTACACGATGATGATATTGCCATATATGGTCTTCTAGAATCCTACATACCATATCCTGAGAATTTTAAAGGTTATAATCACCCATTTAAAAATTTGAAATTGACTTCGTCAAAATCAGCGGCAGCAAAACTGAAAAAGAACAAAATCTGTGATCAGCTGATCTCGGAAATACCCAGTCACAAAGAAAAGTGCCAAGTGCTTGTACCTGAACCAAAAAGAAGGAAGCTACCAAATGTTTCGGTGAGCTGTTACAGTGTCTTAGGAACCAGAAACAAAACTTTGAATTTGAATCGAGTTGAAAGCGATGGAAATGAGATCGAGAAAAGCAGCAATAATGAACTTGCATTTGTTGGTGCAAAGGCCTTTCTTAGTCAATGTCTACAGACATCTGAGTACCTCGTACACAAACAAGGGGTTTCTGTTACAGGAAAACGTACAACAACATCAGGGAAAGTTCAGTATCTTGTTGAATGGGACAGGTAACCAGGATGTACATAAAACTGTGATACAATTTATCTAAGAATTATAAAATGCCTTTTTGACAAAGTGAAAGTATGTCACATGGTCACCCATGTTAGAGCTTCCTTGTGGGAAACTGTTTCATAGAAAATACATTAATTTCCTGAACACATCCTCATTATTTTTATTAGTAATGTTGATTCATAACAGCAGAGGAACTATTTATATATGACTGCAGAAAAATCTGTCAAGTTTTTGAATAATCAGGCTTGCATGTGACAAAGAGACCTGCCTGAATTAGCCATTTTCTGTTTTAATTCTCTAGAGCTTTAACTTTACTAAGAGATGACTGGAGGTCAGATGCAGTTTCAAAATGAGGAACTCTATACACTCTTCTTCGAGTTTATTTTTTGACAGATATTTCTGCCTGTTCTGACTTTCAGGGTTTATTCTAGAACGCTGCTCACATTTACTCTTAGATACTTTATTGACAAAGAGTGGATGGGCGCAAAGGTGTTGCCAAATTCTAAGCAATTTTTTTTAATATTCTTGACTAGTTCCTACATGAAATTGCAATTATATATAACTTTATTTATAATATTATTGAATATCTTATTGATGGCAGTGCATGGGTGTGTTTGTAACTGCGTATGTTCATCACCTGCTCCTTTTACAAAGCAATTTTCTTTTTGACAAGTTTTCTACTGAGCAAAGATTCTATATTCAAAACTTGATTCCATCAGTCTTACACTTGCATGTATAAAACACAAGCTATTAACACTATGGGTATGTTCTAGTAAACCACAAGTAGTGAAATGAATAAAAAAAGAATTATTTCACTGTAAGAGATGCAGGGTTTCTACTCATCCTGGAATTTAAGGATAACTCCTTAAATGGGTTCTTATTTCCCCTTAGACCTCTGGAAAAGTCCTCAAACTTATAATTTGGCTATTGATCATACTTCAGACTTTTTTGATGTCTTCCATTCTTGCTTAGTGAGCAAAAGATTACACCCCCCCCCCTTTTTTTTTCAAAATTCCCATTGGTTCTTTATGCTGGAAGCAATTTTGAATTCACCCTTCCTGGCTGGCATGCACTCCTTTCTCTCCTGATGTAATGAGCGATAGGCACGACTGGATAAATTTCATCGTGCGCCTTGGCATTGCTTCAGAGAAGGCCTGAGGATCGTATTTTTTATGTTTTCTGATCATGTTCCTTGTTTTTAATGTATTTGGTAATAACTATTAACTCAGCATTCAGGGATCCCTGAAATGCCTGTATTTATTGTTCATCAATCACATAAGACAACTTAAAAATTACATTCCCTGGATCACGAATCAAATTCACATCTCCTGATTTTCGTTCGAGCATGTTATTCATTACACCACCATAGATGATGAAGTCCCAAGTGCCTGAGTATTAAGAATCTCAACCTTCTTAGACTTTCGCCAGTTGAAGCTAATTCTGTTTCCTTGTAGCATAGTTAAGTGAAATCTTCCACTGAATTTATACCTGAGATACAAGTGATTTTACTTAACTACACAATGAGGAAGCAGAATTAGCTTTCATTGGCAAAAATGTGAGAAGGTTCAGATTCTTAACACTCAGATACTTGGGACTTCATTGTCATGGTTGATGTAACAGATAGAATGCTGGAAAGGAAATCAGGAGATGAAGATTTAATTCCTGCTCCAGGGTGATGTAATTTTCAAGGTTTCTGATGTGACTGATATTACAGGCAATTCAGGAATGCCTGATTGCTTAGTTAATATTTCTGGTGTACTTCCACATACAGAGGGTGAGTTGAAAGTTTTGCAATAGTTGGATCACATTATGTCTTCATATGTACCTTTACGATGAAAGCTGACTAGTATTCAAAGTATAGGCCATCGTGTTGCACCATCTTTAGCCATCTGTCTGCCAGTTCCTAGATTCCACTGCAGTACCAGTTCTTGTCCTTTGAGGCAAAGAACTCCTTTACCGCAGCTGCCACCTCCTCCTGTGCCGCCCGCAAAGGAAGTCGGCCATGGACTGGGACAAGTAATAATCCGACGAGGCAAGGTCTGGACTATATGCTGGGTGTGGCATCAGTTCGATGTCCTCAAGTTCCTGGGGTTTTGCCTGGTTCGTTTGCGCAGTATAAGGCTGAGCGTTGTCCTGCTGCAGGAGAGTGTGTTTTCTGTTCACCAGTGCCGGGTACTTCTCCTCCAGCTGTTCAGAGTAGTGGTTGGAGTTGATAGTCCGACTGTCTGGAACAAATTCGTAATGGATTATCCCCTCAAAATTCCACTGGAAGCAGAGCATCACCTTGTGCTCAAAGCACCCATGTTTGACAACAGGTTCAGGAAGCTGGTCCAGGCTCAACCACTGCCGTTGTGTGTTAAGATTACGAAAATAGACCCACTTTTCATCACACCTAACAATTCTTTTGATGCAACGTACATTACTAGGAGTTTCGTGCACACTTTTACTCGGCGGTTTGCTTCAGCTGGCGTCAGTTGACAAATGCGCCAGCTCCTGTAGACCTTGTCAAGGTCCTGAAGGTGATCAACCACAGTGGTCTGTGATATGCCCAGCTCGCCTGATAATCTCCCAAGTGCTGGTTGTCGGATTTGACTCTATGGCCTGGCGCACGGCCTCCGAATCCATGGTTTGCGGCCTACCCGACGTTGGCTGATTGTCAGGGTTCCTGTCACCTGAGTGGAATTTCTTGAACCATCTAGTTGCGGTGCTGTGGTCCACGGAATTTTCCCCTTTCGTATGACAAATGTTTTGTGTTGCTTGAGAAACATTATGGCCGAGTTCAAACTTGTAAAGCAAAAGTTCACTAATTAGCCAAATGTGGCTGTTCATCTTTTAGGGGTCCCAACCACAGACTGAACGATGACATAGACCGAACAATGACCTAAAAGATGAACATGGCTGTTCATCTTTTAGGCGTCCCAACCACAGACTGAACGATGACATACAATGCTGTTTGCAGGAACTACTACCACTTCGTATCCCTTTTGACTGACTACAGTGTCCGACTTGAACTAGTTTAAACACGTGACATACCCACCACAGCACATGCATTTATGCAAATAATGCAAAACCTCTGACGCACCCTCTGTATTAATAGAAGAATATTTATTCCACAGAATTTATTATCTTTCATAATCGAGAAAAAGAATGAAGCCATATTTTTAAAGAATTTCTAATGTATTGCATGTTTTCCTGTTTTTAAGTCTCTTCATCAAAAACCAACCAGTAGAGCAAGCCTTTCTGTTCCCTTCACCTTTCTAAAGTGAAATTAAATTTCGAAATCAGTACTTAACCTGTTTGTAGTGGAATCTGGGCCATTTCTGTCACCTGTAAAAGTGTTTCTCACTACTTAGTCACTTCTTGTTACAATATATCAAGGGGCACAGCAAGCATTTTTTCTTTTGTTTAAAGTGAAATTAATGTTCAAAAACATCAATATGTGCTAATCATACAGAGAAAATGACCATGGGGAACAAAATATGGTGAAGAGTTCTATTTTTAAACTTTAATGTTTTTCTTTTTATTTTTTTTTATTTTTTATTTTTTTTTTTTTTTGAATAAAAAGAAAAATCCTTGCTCTTTTTGTCTACTGATATAGCAAGAAGTCACTAAGTAATAGAAACCATGCATTTACAGAAAAATTTAAACTTTAAAAAGTTTTGATGTCATCAACTCCTGGACAACAAGTTTCGGACTTTTAGAACTCCTTAAATAGACTTCCAAATATTGGTACAAACCATGCAGATGTAGGGAGAGATGTATTTTACTATGTTATTTCAGTGTCATCTACTAGAGATTGGCAGATGAGTTTAGCTGTAGTAAAAAGGGAGATAATTCCACTGCCATTGTGTCAATCACATTTGTAATGAATCCTGGATATTTTTTAAATATAAAATTCTGTTAACTAAGTAAGGTTAATGTTCATTTTCTCATACCTCAATAATGTGACTCAGTCTACCCTTAAGTATTTGTTTTCCCATTCAACTAGGCTGTCACCCACCTAAGTAAGGACTTGTACAACCAACAGACAACCTTCTGCATATTTCTCTAGTTACAATATGCATACATGATTTTTTTTTCTCTTAAAAATTTTTTATTCAATTTCATTTTCCACGTTAGTGCAAGGCCATCCTGAAAGTAAGTACTGTTTGAAGATAAAACAAAAAAATATTGATAACTAATTTTTAATGTGTAATGAATTCTACATATACCTTAATCTACTTTTCAGCACATTTCCAGTGCATGTTAAGCACAAGTTTCTGGATATCTCTCTCATATAGGTCTGCAGCCCAGGTTTTGAGCCACCATTTAAACGTCATCATTGTCATCAAACCACTGGCCGGCAAGAAATTGTTTCAAGTGCAAAAACAAATTATTAGTAACTAGGCACCAGGTCTGGGCTGTACTGAGGGTACACGAGCAACTCCCACCTAAATTTGAGACCATGTTCTCACATTCACGCCATGAGGCCTTGCATTGTCATAGATAAGAATAACTCCCTTGCTCAGCATGCCACGACGTTTGTTTTGAATTACACAGTGCAACTTTCTCAGTGTCTTGTAATAAACAGCTGTGTTTACTGTTGTGCCTTTAGGTGGGAATTCCACCAACAAAATTCCTTTCCTGTCCCAAAAGACTGCACAAGACCTTCCATGTTGACATCATCTTTTGAATTTTTTGGCCTTAGGGAAGCCCATGTATTTCCATTGCAGCAACTGTTGTTTCTATTCAGGTGTGATGTGAGAGACAAGTCTCGTCTCCCTTCCACATCTTAAAAAATTGTCTTCGTCCGCATACCGCCCCCAAAAAAATTCCAAAGCAGATCCCATGCACTTCATCTTGTGCTCTTCCCTCAACATCTTTGGCGCCTATCTTTCATGTGCTTTGTGATACTGAAGCTTTTTTGTAATGATTTCAAAACTTGAGGGAAATGTTCTGAAAGATCAGGAAGTGGTAAAGCATCTGTTCTTCCTAATGTTTTCATTCACTCTCTCCACCAAATCTTCCATGACCGGAGAAGGCCTACCACTATTCATAAAGAATGCTCTGTCGTCCTTCATTAAACATCCAAACCCACTTACGCACCATTCCTGCAATCATTGCATTTTGTATGTAAATTTTGCAAATTTGCCAAATCATCGCCTTCCTCCGCATACCGCCCCAAAAATTCC
This sequence comes from Macrothele yani, assembly GCA_039090855.1. Taxonomy (NCBI): domain Eukaryota; kingdom Metazoa; phylum Arthropoda; class Arachnida; order Araneae; family Macrothelidae; genus Macrothele; species Macrothele yani. Next base: position 40,740,664 of record CM077006.1, read on the forward strand.
AAAGCAGATCCCATGCGCTTTAATTTGTGCTCTTCCCTCAACATCTTTGGCACCCATCTTGCATGCACTTTGCGATACTGAAGCTCTTCCGTAATGATTTCAAAACTTGAAGGAAATGTTTGAAAGATCAGAAAGTGGTGAAACGTCAGTTTTCCCTTATTTTTTCATTCACTCTCTCCACCAAATCTTCTGTGACCAGAGAAGGCCTACCACTGCACAATTAGTCAAGAATATTGTGTCGTCCTTCATTAAACTTTCCAACAATCATTGCATTTTGTCCGTAAATTTTGCAAATTTGCCGATGAACCTCAGTTGGTCTGACATTTTTCAGATTCAGAAACCTTATCACAGAACAGACTTTGCAGTCGGCGAGCTATTCTAGTAACTTGAACATTATTAACGCATAGCATGAACCTTTAACAGAAGCACAAAATGGTATCAGGGCGTGGCTAATGGATGAGGAAACACAACTGCGCATGTGCAACTGGAGTGAAATGTGAATAGTACTCTTTCTCGATGGCCCTCGTATTCAAGTGGAAATTGACTACTACCTTTTAGACCTTGGGAAGCCAGAATATTTGTTGACCTATGTTTAAGCGAATACTGAAAAATTTGCTCCGGGGACATGGCTGATGCTACACAATTTTGTATACACTGCTTTGCATTTAACATCCGGTCACTTGCATGTCTACAAATAATCTTTATTTTCAGAAAATTTAATATTATGTGCTGTAGTCTTTAATCTTTATGACAAGCACAAGCTCTAACAAGGTTCCCACAGTCCTTATGAATCCTTAAAAAGAGCTTTTTGTTGTTGTTGTTGTTGTTGTTGGAGTCCTTAGAATCCCTTCCCTAAATAGCAAACAGTACTTATTAGTCCTAACTGGCTGTGTGAAACCCAGAAGTTATGATGTAGTGCATAGAACTTCCACTGCTGGTTGGCTATGTTGATGTCATGTGATGTCAACTGAAAGCCCATGGGAAAGGACAGGGAGGTAAGATAAGTAATTTCTGGGAAAAGTGAAGGACTATGGGCCAAATTAAACACATACCCAGCAGATTCCCACCAACAAGCCCATCACCATCTATTGGTACTGATATTTCTCCTTTGTATATGTAAATGTCAGTTATTCAGTCATACCTCAACAAAATTAAGTACAAAATTGAAATATTGAATTCCCAATTTTGACTTTGATTTTTCAATCTAAGCCATGAATGAGATGATTATGTGCAATATTCAAATCCTGAACTCAGCTTTAACCACAGTTTTACAACTTACATAACACTTTTCAACACCCATGTTTTCAAACCAATATGTAAACAATGCAATATGACATGGCACATGTGCTCATTGATAGAGGTATGGGCCTTCCTCAAAGTACTGCCATGACATTGGTTGTGCAAAATTTTCCAGCACACCTTGGTACACCTCAGCATTCGTGGTTTTGTCCAAAACGACTAATGAGCTTCATGCCAAGCCATGTAAAATAGCTCCACACCATCATGTTGCATCCACCACACGGAGGAATAACCATCAGACTGATAGTGTATTGTAACTAATCAGTTTGAAGCACAGCTTTCCATTAGTCTACATTCCAAAATTGACGTCTGGCTAGCTCCATACCATCACGTTGCATCCACCACACTGAGGAATGACCCTCCGACTGATAGTGTATCATAACTCATCAGTCCAAAGCACAGTTTCCTATTGGTCTACAATCCAAAATTGAAGTCTAGCTCCACACCATCATGTTGCACCCACCACACTCAGGAATGACCATCAGACTGATAGTGTGTCATAACTCATCAGTCCAAAGCACAGCTTTCCATTGGTCTACAGTCCGAAATTGACGTCTAGCTCCATACCATCATGTTGCACCCACCACACTCAGGAATGACCATCAGACTGATAGTGTGTCATAACTCATCAGTCCGAAGCACAGTCCATCACATTCAGGAATGACCATCAGGCTGATAGTGTGTCATAACTCATCATTCTAAAGCAGTTTTCCATTGGTCTAGAATCCAAAATTAAAGTCTAGCTCCACACCATTACATTGCATCCACTGCGCTCAGGAATGACCATCAGACTGATAGTGTATCATAACTCATCAGTCCGAAGCACAGCTTTCTCTTGGTCTACAGTCCAAAATTGACGTCTAGCTCCACACCATCACGTTGTATCCACCACATTCAGGAATGACCATCAGACTGATAGTGTATCATAAATCATCAGTCCGAAGCACAGCTTTCCCTTGGTCTACAGTCCAAAATTGACATCTAGCTCCACACCATCACGTTGTATCCACCACACTCAGGAACTACCATCGGACTGATAGTGTGTCATAACTCATCAGTCCGAAGCACAGCTACAGTCCGAAATTGACGTCTAGCTCCATACCATCACGTTGCATCCACCACATTCAGGAATGACAATCAGACTGATAGTGTATCATAACTCATCAGTCCGAAGCACAGGTTTCCCTTGGTCTGCAGTCGAAAATTGACGTCTAGCTCCACACCATCACGTTGCATCCACTACACTCACGAATTACCATCAGACTTTGTACCGTGACTCTTTAAGTCCAAAGCACAGTTTTCCATTGGTTTACAGTCCAAGATCTATGTTCCTTACACCACTCTAATCGGTGTGTGGCATTAGTCGCAGTGATTAGCGGCTTGTGAATGGGTGCTGGACCATGCTAACCCATGCCATGCAGTACCCTGCAGATACTACTGGTGCTAGCATCAGGCTTAATAGTCTCACATAAAGTTTGCGTGATCTGATATAGTGTTGAGTAGAGTTCTGAGAAGACAGTCCTTTGCAGAATTCTCCTGTCACATACTGTTAGCTTTGGAGGTTCACCAGGTTGTATCTTGGCAGATTCAACCACAGTCCAGTACTACTTTTATATCATATCACCAGCTGTCGCCTCAGGGATCTTCAATGTTGCTGAAATATCACATACGGAATGATTGCTTATGTGAAACCCTGTTGTCAATCCATGCTGGAAATCAGTTACTTCTGTCATTCAAATAAAGTTACATTCACAGTCCTGCAAGTGACTCATGATAACCCTACAGGCATATTTAAGTTGGAAGTTGGGTCTGCAGTGGGGTGTGTGTGTGTAAAACCTAATGCACTATAAAAGAGGGGTGTCTAGACATTAATGGTTGAGGAGTGTATATAAAAGGGAAATACTGCCACGCTAGTCCTGTCAATTTGGTTAACAGGTGGCCACATTAAATAATTTTTTCACAACTTTGCCATGCCTAAAGTCATCAGCAGGATCCAATGTTTTCACACCCATTCTATACATGGCTTATTAGGGTGCACATTAAATAGCATTAAAACTGAGGTGAACCACGGATATGATGAACATACCTGAGCTCAGCAGCTGGCACTTAAGTTTTACTGATATCTGTTAAATGTGCATGAAACTCTTCATGTGAATTTTCATTTGATCAATATAGTGGTAATTGCAGTTCAGTTATGGAATTTATAAAACAAAACATTAGTACACAATTATCCTGCTTCTGAACATGTTTCAACAATTCATACATAACTTATTCACACTTTCTGCAAAGAAAATGTCTGCATTATCAATGCTTATACAGTTACAAGATTAAATATGAACTGAAAAGCATAAATCTTGTAAAATCATTGTATAGCTGTTTGTTTACTTAGCAAAAAAGCTAGCACAAAGGCCACATCTGACAAAAAAATGCCAAAATGTGACACACACAAATTGACTTGGACTGTGACCAACTTGTAGATGGTAAACAACACACTTAAATAAAACTGACATTATTCTGCTATATATAGATGAAGATAAAAAGTGATCAAAAGTTGCATTACCTATGCCTGGAATGTGACACTTTTACAGAAATAAATCATTATTTTTATATATGAAAAGTGCTATCTTTTAAGCATTTTCTGCCAGCTCTTAAATATTTATTTTTGTGAATGTTCTAAAATTTCTTAAGAGTAATGCAATACTATAAATGTTTGAACACCACATTGTCATGTAGTAACTGGCAAGTGAGGGTGCAAAATTCATTTTTACTTTTAGAGAGAGAAACAACAGTTATCACTAAATACAATGAATTTTATAGAAATTGTTGAGTGTGCATGACTTATCACTATTTGTATAATCTACGCCAGGATTGTATAACCACTTCGCTGTGATTATCCATGACGTTCAAGTAAGGAGTTCAATCTTCTTGTACTCAGAAGTATTACTCTTGCTTACATATGTAGTGAATGAATGATAAAGTATAAATGTACAACAGTATCGATCATCATACCCACTGAATGAAGTAATTGTGCAGTGGCATCAGTATATGTCCATTCTTAAGAGAGATCCATAAACCTGAGAACATTGAATTTTCAGACTTAATGAAATCCTCCAAAATATTAGAGGTGACAATTCTTTATAATCTAATATTTTCACACCTGGAGTTCTCATTTGCCAATGAAAAGAACTGCTGTCGAGTGGTGTGTTACTTGCATGACTGTGTGAAATATAAATGACATTGTTCCTAGCTTTAATTTGACTGTGTATATTTGTGATCTTCCCCTGCCCTGATGCTCAACTATTCCCATTTCATTATTTACCTCCTTTTCAAATATCTGTCAGATTTATTTTGATATATATATACACAGTAAAATCACCATCTAACATTTTTAGGGCACCAAAAATGAAAATGTTACATTTGGAAAATAACTCAACACAAAAATTCAATTTTTGGGGTTTAAACTGGGATTTAAAATGCCATGTGGTGGCAACAGTTGGATTATTTTTTGTTCTACGTTATTCTGGAAACAAGTAAAAGCAGTGAGTTAAAGCAAAAAAATATACTGCTGATATCCACAGAAAATATGTACATAGTAATAGTACATTAAAAATACAAAATTTGTGTACATACATACAGAAGCACATCCTACAACTTTTCTAAGAAGAGCTCTATGAAATCTATCAATTCAACCAGATGTCATGAACTGTTGGAATCCTTACGTCAATGTAAGTTTTTTTACTGTTTCGTGTATGATCACATCATTAATAAGCAGATTACTAGCACAAGCTCCTCAAAACCACCCTCAGTACATCTTCTTCCAAGGCTTCCTATCGAACTGACTTTGAATTTTCCTTTTTCAATATTTATTAGCCACTTTTCCACAGCAAAGGTGATTGAATCTTGATTTCTCATAATGGTATTTAAAAGTAGAGATTGATAAGTTCAATCTTTTGGCAAGTTCAACACCATTTTTATTTTTGTCTACTTTTTCTATAGCCTTTGCTTTTCTGCTCAAAATTATAACCTTACGAAAGTTTATGGACATTTTCACTGCTATGATTGAGAGACTGGTGACTAACCAGGCCAAACAAAGCCTCACCTTACAAGCTCACTAAAACAAGCTGTTAATCACATGGCATTTTACCATCAGTTCTCTGGAGAATACCTACACTTTTATGTGTTACATGTGTGTGTGTGTGTGAGTGAGAGAGAAAGAGCATGGGAAATAAAATGTTGCTAAACAACCTATTTCATTGCCACTGCTTTACAAAATGATTTTCTATTTTCTCCCCCGATTGAGAGAGGAGGAAACAGGAAATGCAGAGCGATCTTGATGGCTTATGCCATTCTGGAACAAACTGCAAAGGAAAAAAACTCTGGGGCTTACAAATAGGAACCTTAGATGCAGGAAAACATTAACATCAAAATGTTAAGATGCAGGGTTTTTATATCATCTTTATTGAGAAAAGAAAATGGGGATTTCAAAATGTATCGTTAAATGTGGGAAAATGTTAGATTCTGATTTGACTGTGTTTATTATATATCATCATCATCATCATTGTCAACCATTATCAATCCACTGCTGGACGAAGGTCTCCCCAAGTTTCCTCCACAACGGTCTGTCTTGTGCCAGTCTCCTCCATGTCACTCCCGCATATTTACGAATTTCATCCACCCATCTCCCATGTGGTCTTTTTCTGGGTCTTTTCCTGTCCCTTGGAATCCAATCTAAAATTTCGGCTGTCCATCTATGGTCTGTCCTTCTGGCAGTATGTCCAGCCCATTGCCATTTCAGGGATTTAACTCTGATCATGATGTCTTCCACTCTCGTCATTTTTCGGATCCACGAGTTCCTCTTCTTATCTCTCCTGGTTATACCAAGCATGCACCTCTCCATGCTTCTTTGAGTTGTCTGCAGCCTTTGTATGTCTCTTTTAGTTAAGGTCCACGTCTCTGCACCATACGTAAGCACTGGAAGGATGCATTGATCAAACACTTCTCTTTTAAGACATAATGGCATATTGCTCTTGAAAATTATGCTGTTTCTTCCAAAAGCTCTCCAGGCAAGTTTTGTACGCCGATTAATTTCTTCATCAATGTGACCCTCACTTGATATCTGCTGTCCAAGATAAACATACGTATCTGTTATCTCCAGTTTTTCTCCATCAATCGATAAATCTTCATTTCTTGTAAAAGCATTGAACATCACTTTTGTCTTCTGAAAGTTCATTTTTAATCCCACTTCTTTACTCTTGTCAGCAAGTTCCTGGATCATACTCTGCAGCTCTGATGGGGTAGTTGCAAAAATGACTACGTCATCAGCAAAACGAAGGTGGGTTAGATAATCTCCATTAATCTTTATCCCTTTGTTTTCCCAGTTCAGTGATTGAAAGACATTTTCCAATGTGGCATTAAAGAGCTTCGGAGATATGGTGTCACCTTGTCTCACTCCCTTTCCAATTTTTATGTGTGTTGTATTTTCAAACAGCCGAATCTTTGCACTTGCATTTTCATAGATGTTATTAATAATATTAATGTATGCATCTTCAATACCGCAGGATTTCAGAGCCGTGGTAACTGCTGATGGTTTCACCGAATCAAAGGCTTTTTCATAATCGATAAAAGCCATGCACAATGGAAGTTCATATTCCCTCGCTCTTTCAATTAGTTCTCTCAGTACATGGATATGATCTATTGTGCTGTAGCCACTCCTGAATCCAGCTTGTTCTCTCGGTTGAGCCATGTCCAGTGTTACCTTCAAGCGGTGTGAAAGAACTTTAGTGAAGATTTTATAAACCACTGATAGGAGGCTGATAGGTCTGTAGTTCCTGAGATCCTCAATGTCACCTTTTTTATGTAGCAGGATCATTGTAGCATTGTTCCAATCCACAGGAATCTTCCCTTCATTAAGGCATCGAGTGAAAATTTGGGCGAGTACTGTTTCAATTTCTCCACTTGCTTCTTGTATGATGTCTATAGTAATTCCATCTTCTCCTGGAGCTTTCCCCCGCTTCATGTTCTTGATTGCATGAGCAACTTCTGCTGGGAGGACTGGAAGAACTCTGGTACCTTTCATGATGTCTGGAGTACATGTATCATCCCTTTCATATAATTTGGAGTAGAAATCTTTCACTCTTGTCAAAATTTCGCCTCTATTTCTTGTTATAGAACCATCTTCTTTTCTCAGAGCCATAATCTGTTTTCTTCCCTTACTGAGATGTCCCTTTGCTATCTTTAGGCTTTGGTTGTTTTCAATTGCTTTCCTCACTAGCTCACAGTTGAATTTCCTTACGTCTTCAGTGATACTTTTTCGTGCTGTCTTGCATAGCTCTATATATTCCACTTTGGAAGTCACATCTTCTTTAGTTGTCCTCATCTCTCTTCTTTTTTGCATCAACATTTTGGTTTTTCCTGATAATTTGTTTACATGCACCTTGTTCTTAGACCCAGCTAATTTTGTTGCTGTTTCCATAAGAGCTTTGGTTACTTTTCTGTTAACTTCCGAAATATCCACTCCTTCCGAAGTTAGGCCATCTAAAGCAGAGAATCTGTTCTTCAGTTCCAACTTGAAAGTATTATGGTGTTTTTAAGGTTGGTTATGTCAATACATTTTGTTTGTCTTATGAGCTTGCCACGTTCCAGTTTAGTGTTGAGGTGCATCTTACATCTCACCAATCTATGGTCACTACCTGTGTTGAACTTGTTTAGCACACTGCAGTCTTCGATGACGAATTTTTTGTTACACATAATAAAATCAATTTCACTTGTCGTCCCAATTGGATGTCTCCATGTCCATTTCCTGTGTGGCTTTTTCTTGAAAAAGGAATTCAAGATGAAAAATCCTTCTGCCTCTGCAAACTCAACGAGAGTATTTCCACGCTGGTTTCTGTTGCCGTGACCGAATTTACCTACTGAAGTTTCATTCTGTTGCCGTTGCCCTATTTTTGCATTGAAATCTCCCATAATTATCTTCAAGTGCTGCTTACCTTTATTATTTAGATGACGAATTTCCTCATAAAATTCTTCAATTTCTTCTTCAGGATGACTTGTGGTGGGTGCATAAGTTTGAATAATCTGAGCCTGGTATCTTCTCGATAGTTGGATAACGAGTCGTGCAGCTCTGTCAGAGGAACTTTCCAACTTCTACCACTTTATCCTTCAGTTTCTTGTTTATTATAAATCCAACACCACTAGTTCTGCCAGTATCTGTCCCTCGATAATAGAAGAGATGTCCACTTTTCAGTTCAATGAGATCTTCTCCTTTTCTCCTTACCTCACTTAGCCCGACGATGTCCCACTTGATCCTTTGTAGTTCCTCTTCCAATTCAAGAAGCCTTGAATCAGAAGATAGGGAGCGTCCGTTGTAGGTAGCCAAGGTCAGCATCAAATGGCAGCCTAGTCCGGTCCTCCGGGGATTCTTAGCACCCTCTGCCTTCATGTCGCACTGGCCGCTGCCTTGGCCAAGTACATTCCAGCTGCCGGAGACTGAGGGCCAAGATTTAAGTTGTAGAGTCATTTTGGAGGTGTTTGGCCATAACTCACCACGCTGGCCAAGCGGGTTGGTGAGTGTGGGATAGCATTTCCTCTGATCCCGATGGTATAGTTATACCGCTATTTGCGGTCGTCAGAGCCCCTTTAGTGGGAACAGGATGCACCACGAGAAGGCGGGGTTGACATTTGTCAAGGAGAGGCTGTGATGTTACGCATCACCTGACCTTACATTTATATGTCAAGGAGAGGCTGTGATGTTACGCATCACCTGACCTTACATTTATATATATATATATATATATATATATAAATTACATATCTGTTAAATTACTACAAAAATATTTTAAAGATGCAAGCATCTTTGCTTCTTGTTCTACCCAGTCTTTACCACAAGTTGCCTTAAAAAGTAGCTCGTAGGTTTTTACGAAAACCGTTTTGTATTTCTTGAATTTTATACTCATTATGAATTCCCTTCACTGCAAACGTCATAAAGCTCATTTTGCTTCTAATACATATGCTGAACCCTTCAAGAAATGGACAATATTTTACCCAAGTTTTATATATATATAAAAGATACTCATATTTTGAATGAACGCAAGTCAGTAAAAAAATTACTTGTACGTTTTCAACATGCTCAACTTGATGTATCCACCAAAAACTAATTTAAAATATATGTCACAAGAGGACATATGTAAATATATATATGTTTGTGTGTCTTGCCTATCTAAATAAGCATCATTATTGAGTATTGTAACAAAAAGATAGGTTTTGCTTGTAAATACTGTTTTATATATTCAAGAATAAAATTTCCAGTCATATGTACAAACAGAATGCTTTTTCATGAAAGAGAAAGTAAAACTGCCTTAATAACAGGACTGAAAAATACATTTCTTTTTCATTTGTGATTTTAAACAAAACTGCCTTGTAAATTTTTCATTTCGTGTAATTAAATTATGTTTTGTATTTTGATATCTGGAACTTTTATTTACATGCTGTTTTGCTTTGTCTTTACAACTCTATACACATATACTTAAAAATTTGATTTAATTGACTATGAGTACAGTGTTCAAAGTAGTGACTAACTGGGTATGTAACAGCTGTTTACGTGTGATACACAAACAATTTTTAATAAATTTCAGCATAAACAGCTCTGTAGCATTTTATATTTTTATTCCTTTCTTTACAGACTGAATTTATCCTACTTAAAAAGAAAACAGTAGATTTGAAAAAAATCTTATCTCTAACTAACACTCAGCTAAATGTGAGGGAAGCTGCATATGCGATAAATAAATTCTTCAAGCATGAAAGTAGATGGAAGACATTTTTTTTTTTTTTGTACACATATTGAGCCCTAAAGTGTAACACAGGATAAATTCAAATTGTGCCATAATTGCATTCTCTCGGCAATCAACTACATCTTGTTTACTCTGCAAAAAGCCTTTAAATATTGTAGTTTTTATTTTTTTCAACATTTAAAATTAGCTCAACATGTCTCACAAGAAAAATACATTATAACCTGCTTATAACAAGGAGCTTGAAAACGATGGAAATCCTTATTAAACACTGGCTCTTGGTAAATCCGTTTAGGGCTGAAAATTCCCACCATGTAAAAATATGAATATGAGACTATGCATGCATATCACTAAGCTGTTCTCTGAGGTTCAGAAGTTAGTTCCTGAAAGAAAGACAATCCACCACATACATAATTAACTGATTATTTGCTACTGTTGCCATATCAAATGTCTCCATTTACAGCGATCTTGACATCCATCACACGCTGTACAACAGATCTTCTGTACTTCATACGCATAATCTTTTTCTAATGCAGACATTCCTGAATCTGGTCCTCCCATGATTTCCTTGGCCTTCCTCTACCTTTCTTTCCTGCCACTTGGGCTGATAAAATTTTCTTAGTATCCCATAACTCATTCTTTCAACATGGCCAAACCACCTAAGAATATTAATTTCCACCTTACTGACAACATTTTGCCTCACATTACACAACTGCAACACTTCTTCATTCCTCACACGATCAGAGATTGTCTTGCCACAAACTCCCTGTAAGTAGCATATCTCTCCAGCACACAAATGACTCCTATGTCTCTTGTGCAGTACCCAGGTTTCACTGCCATACATCACATCAGAGTAGGAACAATTACACTTTCTTGCACAACCATTCGGAACTTTCTTGAGAACCCATCATCCCTGTGAAATCCTCCAAAAGCAGCCATGACTTTCAATGAAAAATTCACTTGTGTACTAATTTCACCATCTAATTTGTTTTTGTCAATCGACAAACTCATTCACCTGGTCAATCACTGTGCCATTTAGACTTATCTTACATTCGGTACTAACAGTTCCTTGCTCAAAAACCATAACTTTGATTTTTCTCTTATTTATACTGTTTGAATTTCATACAAATCTTGTACATCAAAAGGGACAACAGACTACAACTCACTGTGCCATCAGCGTACAGCAATCTGAATCAACGGATATTTCCAAGACATAAACCAGTGTTTGCATACGTACCAATCAGCCAAAACATTAAAACAACCTACCTAATATGATGTAGGTTCTCCTCTCGCTGTCAAAAGAAGCTCTCATCTGATGGGGCATAGCTTCAATGAGATGGTAGGTGTCTCTCAATATTTTGTACCACGACTGCAACAGATTCTGCAGTTCCCGTAAATTACATGGTAGGCGCGATGCTGCTCATACCCGTTTCTCCAATTAAAACCACAAATGCTTGATAGGATTAATGTCCAGCAAATCTTGGGACCATGGCAGTAAACGGAATTCATGTTCTTGGAGCCACTCCTGAATCAAAACTGTAAAGTGTCTCAGTTTACCTGAATTCTGTCCAATTTCGAAAATATTTTCCGGAAATCCGATTTTTCTACACCCCCCCCCCCCAGTTTTGTGATTTTCTTTTATTTACTATGCATGGTATCCCCCACCCCTCCCCGTTAATTACATCAGCCATCATTTTTCTCCAGCATCAATGCTGGTTGTAGGAGTCTGTAACAAATGGAGACATGTTTTTTTTTTTTTTTAATATTTAATCTACGGCACTTCAAGCACCAAGCTCATGAGCCCTGCAATGATAGCAGTGGCTTGGAAAGTTGAAGTACTGGTTCCATGGCTCTTGTGTGATGCCTCATGCAGGGATGGGAATTGTGCGCCAAAACAAAAAAATTTTGTGCCGTCATGCTACAAAAGGCAGATTTTGCGCCAGAACCGATGTGTCCGGTCATCATCGTCAGGACTTCGGCATTGTAAATTCTCCTTTCACACTGTTTCGTTTGAGGCTGAGTAAGACCATGTGGTCGGGGAAAAGATTAAGAGACTTCCAAGTAATACGAATTTTACGTAGTTACAATGGAAATCATCAGTCTGCTACGGACTATGGAAAACGTTGAGTATGCTCTGAAAATCAAAAATCTCAGTGAAATAGCTTTATTAAGCATCTGTGTAAAATTTATTTTTGTATTTTCAAAATTTTAACATTTGATAATCATTTTTGGGAATGTTTCTTGGGTGTTTTCAATATTGTAACATTTCTTAGAGTTTTCTTTTGTTTGTTTTTGTTTTATAAGCATCTGGTCATGTGACAGAGTTTGCTTTGCACAGCCCCTGGAATCCTGGTAAAATTCTCCTTTCACACTGTTTCGTTTGAGGCTCAGTAAGACCATGTGGTCGGGGAAAAGATTAAGAGACTTCCAAGTAATACGAATTTTACGTAGTTACAATGGAAATCATCAGTCTGCTACGGACTATGGAAAACGTTGAGTATGCTCTGAAAATAAAAAATCTCAGTGAAATAACTTTATTAAGCATCTGTGTAAAATTTATTTTTGTATTTTCAAAATTTTAACATTTGATAATCATTTTTGGGAATGTTTCTTGGGTGTTTTCAATATTGTAACATTTCTTAGAGTTTTCTTTTGTTTGTTTTATAAGCATCTGGTCATGTGACAGAGTTTGCTTTGCACAGCCCCTGGAATCCTGGTAAAATTCTGAAACTTAATTTCCCTTTTTTTCCAAGCCTTGGAAAGTCCTTGATTTTTCGCATTTTGGTGAAAGGTCGTGGAGTAGTGCTGCTTTCTTTCCAGCAATGAAAAATTTTAAGGAAAAGGTCAGAAAACAAGGATAGGGTCAGCAAGTCTGTCAAATGTTCGTAATCATACCAAAAATGACTGCTGTAGCAGTGATGAGAATGTCACGTTTTTTCTTTTCGCATATTAAATTTTTCCGACTCTCCTCTTTTTTTTTTTTCTCTGCCTGATTATATTTAAATTTTTTGATGTTTTCTGTGTGTGATCATGCTCTTTGTTTTTAATATCTTCAGTAATAATGAAAGAGGTGTGACTTCATATATTTTTAAAGAATTCTTTCTAATGAAATGCATGTTTTCCTATTTCTAATGCAGACTTAGTCAAAATTAATCAATAGAGAGCAATCGTTTTCACCCCTTTCCCTTTTATTAAATAAAATAAAATTTGTAGATCAGTATTTAACCTGCCTGTGGTGGAATCTGCACGGTTTCCGTGCCACGTAAAATTGCTTCATAGCAGAGTGAGCAACGCAGTATTGATTTTTCACATTTAATTTTTCATGAAATTTGTGTTTTTCTATTTCTTAGTTACTTCTAATTCATGCACGAGATTCTTCCGTGTATTTCACGGAATTCCGCTTTTTCTTTTTCTATCATCATTTGGGTCGTTCGAGATTGATGCAAAACTGAAAAGGGTTGGAGAGAGGGGGTTAACCTTATAAAATATAATTTTATTATTCATAAATTGTAAATACACACGTTGATGTCCCAGTTTTTGATTTTGAAAAGTTGGCAGCTCCGCTGAACATTCTTTGCAGTGTGGCATGAAGCATTGTGTTGTTTTAAGACACCATCTCCACCACGGAATACAGTCGAAGGGGTGTACTTGGTCAGCCACTCCACCACGGAATACAGTTGAAGGGGTGTACTTGGTCAGCCACTATGTACAAGTACATGACAGCTGTCAGAGTTCGCTGTACAGGGATAATGTGTTCTGCAAGAAAATATTTCCCAGACCATCACACTCCCTCTAGTTGCCTGGAGCCATCCCACAGTGCATCCAGGCGAGAAGGCTTCCTTAGGTAAACGTACATGAGCTCAACCATCGACATGGTAGAAACCAAAAAAGAGATTCTCTCACCACAAGACCCTTTTCCAGTCTTGGTCCAATGTCAATGATTGTGTGCCCACTGCAAGACAGTGAAAGAGATCAGATCATATGTAAAGGATTTTAGGAAGGCAGTGTCTGACCCCAGGTCTTAAACAACCCTTAGAAATAGGAAGCTAGGAGATTTGGGCTAGATTGCCCGATAAGAAAGTGACACGGAAGCGAGGTAGAAAGGGGGTGGAAGATGTCCTGATATATTACCAGGGGGCCAGTACCCAGGGCTCGACGGCTTAACGTGCCCATAAGACAGCGAATATTTAGTGGTTTCAGCGTTCGTACCTGCCTGGGATCAAACCTGAGGTCTTCTCCGTGGCAGTCATGAACGCTGACCACTAGGCCACCTGAGGCCCAAGGCTGTGAGCATAGGCACATGAATGGGTCTGCGGCTACAGAGACCCATATCCAGGAGCGTACAATGAACTGTGTGTTCGGACACACTGCGCCCTTCACCACAATTGAAATTACAGGTAATGTAAGTACAGTAGCCCTTCTGTTGCTGCAGACAGGACAAGACAGCTGTACTGACATCAGCGAGGCATGGCCTGCCCACCTTGGCGATGGCTCAATGTGTCACCTGTTTTGGATCATCTGTAATAGGTACTAACTACTGCATAGCGTGAGCAGCCTATCAGCATCGCTGTTTTGGAGATGCTCTTATCAAGACATCTTGCCATAACGATCTGGTTTTTGTCGAAATCAGATAAATCCTTTGATTTTCCCATGTTGAGACAAAATGAAATGCCGACTGAGAGCTCCAACCCAGGTGTTATATATGCATCATTTCCGACCTTGCCATGTGACACTGATTGGCTGCTTATTTGCATAACACAGAGGTGGTTTAAATGTATTGGCTAATCAGTGCATGAACCACCTAATGCGCTGTTCAACATGTATTGTTATGCGTAACACAGTGTTGCTTTGCATTGCGGGTCTAAACCGGATTTCTGTGCTCAATCAAACTTGGAATTCTGGCTATGTAAATTGTGCTAACATTGGCAACCAGTGTGTTATTTTGTTTAAAACATTTTTTTTTTCATTTTTAAAGCTTTGTAAATTGTGCTGACACCAGGAAATGGAATAGTAAATTGTTTAAAACAGTAAGTCACGACTTTATCTCTCACATTAATTAGCTGCATAAGAATTATGTAGGCCGCCCCGGTAGTGCAGTGGTCTATGTGATGGCTTCTGACCATTTGTTTAGGATGAGTCTGGGTCCGAATCACAGTGAGGAATCTGTGTTGTGTTTGTCTCACATCACTGGCTCTCTCTCCCTTCCCTGGAAACAGTGGCCTTAAATTATTGATGGGTGACTGATTATAGCCCACCGAGTTGCTCATGGTGGTCAATAAACATCCAATCATAAAGCGTATATCTATATCATCATCATCATCATTGTCAACCATTATCAATCCGCTGCTGGACGAAGGTCTCCCCAAGTTTCCTCCACAACGGTCTGTCTTGTGCCAGTCTCCTCCATGTCACCCCTGCATACTTTCGAATTTCATCCACCCATCTCCCATGTGGTCTTCTTCTGGGTCTTTTCCTGTCCCTTGGAATCCAATCTAAAATTTCGGCTGTCCATCGATGGTCTGTCCTTCTGGCAGTATGTCCAGCCCATTGCCATTTCAGGGAATTTAACTCTGATCATGACGTCTTCCACTCTTGTCATTTTTTGGATCCACGAGTTCCTCTTCTTATCTCTCCTGGTTTCACCAAGCATGCACCTCTCCATGCTGCTTTGAGCTGTCTGCAGCCTGTGTATGTCTCTTTTAGTTAAGGTCCACGTCTCTGCACCATACATAAGCACTGGAAGGATATATTGATCAAACACTTTTCTTTTAAGACATAATGGCATATTGCTCTTGAAAATTATGCTGTTTCTTCCAAAAGCTCTCCACGCAAGTTTTGTACGCCGATTAATTTCTTCATCAATGTGACCCTCACTTGATATCTGCTGTCCAAGATAAACGTACGTGTCTGTTATCTCCAGCTTTTCTCCATCAATCGATAAATCTTCATTTCGTGTAAAAGCATTGAACATCACTTTTGTCTTCTGAAAGTTCATTTTTAATCCCACTTCTTTACTCTTGTCAGCAAGTTCTTGGATCATACTCTGCAGCTCTGATGGGGTAGTTGCAAAAATGACTACGTCATCAGCAAAACGAAGGTGGGTTAGATAATCTCCAATTATCTTTATCCCATTGTTTTCCCAGTTCAGTGATTGAAAGACATTTTCCAATGTGGCATTAAAGAGCTTCGGAGATATGGTGTCACCTTGTCTCACTCCCTTTCCAATTTTTATGTGTGTTGTATTTTCAAACAGCCGAATCTTTGCACTTGCATTTTCATAGATGTTATTAATAATATTAATGTATGCATCTTCAATACCGCAGGATTTCAGAGCCATTGTAACTGCTGATGGTTTCACCGAATCAAAGGCTTTTTCATAATTGATAAAAGCTATGCACAATGGAAGTTCATATTCCCTCGCTCTTTCAATTAGTTCTCTCAGTACGTGGATATGATCTATTGTGCTGTAGCCACTCCTGAATCCAGCTTGTTCTCTCGGTTGAGCCATGTCCAGTGTTACCTTCAAACGGTGTGAAAGAACTTTAGTGAAGATTTTATAAACCACTGATAGGAGGCTGATAGGTCTGTAGTTCCTGAGATCCCCAATGTCACCTTTTTTATGTAGCAGGATCATTATAGCGTTGTTCCAATCCTCAGGAACCTTCCCTTCATTAAGGCATCGAGTGAAAGTTTGGGCGAGCACTGTTTCGATTTCTCCACTTGCTTCTTGTATGATGTCTACAGTAATTCCATATTCTCCTGGAGCTTTTCCCCGCTTCATGTTCTTGATTGCATGTGCAACTTCTGCTGGGAGGACTGGAAGAACTCTGGTACCTTTCATGATGCCTGGAGTACATGCATCATCCCTTTCATATAACTTGGAGTAGAAATATTTCACTCTTGTCAAAATTTCGCCTCTATTTCTTGTTACAGAACCATCTTCTTTTCTCAGTGCCATAATCTGTTTTCTTTCCTTACTGAGATGTCCCTTTGCTATCTTAGGCTTTGGTTGTTTTCAATTGCTTTCCTCACTAGTTCACAGTTGAATTTCCTTAGGTCTTCAGTGATACTTTTTCGTACTGTCTTGCATAGCTCTATGCATTCCACTTTGGAAGTCACATCTTCTTTAGTTGTCCTCATCTCTCTTCTTTTTGCATCAACATTCTGGTTTTTCCTGATAATTTGTTCACGTGCAACTTGTTCTTTGACCCAGCTAATTTTGTTGTTGTTTCCCTAAGAGCTTTAGTTACTTTTCTGTTAACTTCAGAAATATCCACTTCTCACCGATGTTAAGCTTTCTAAAGCAGAGAATCTGTTCTTCAATTCCAACTTGAAGGTATTATGGTGTTTTTTAAGGTTGGTTATGTCAATACATTTTGTCTTATGAGCTTGCCACGTTCGAGTTTAGTGTTGAGGTGCATCTTACATCTCACCAATCTATGGTCACTACCTGTGTTGAACTTGTTTAGCACACTGCAGTCTTCTATGACGAATTTTTTATTACACATAATAAAATCAGTTTCACTTGTCGTCCCATTTGGATGTCTCCATGTACATTTCCTGTGTGGCTTTTTCTTGAAAAAGGAGTTCAAGATGAAAAACCCTTCTGCCTCTGCAAACTCAACGAGAGTATTTCCACGCTGGTTTCTGTTGCCATGACCAAATTTACCTACTGAAGTTTCATTCTGTTGCCGTTGCCCTATTTTTGCATTGAAATCTCCCATAATTATCTTCAAGTGCTGCTTACCTTTATTATTTAGATGACAAATTTCCTCATAAAATTCTTCAATTTCTTCTTCAGGATGACTTGTGGTGGGTGCATAAGTTTGAATAATCTGAGCCTGGTATCTTCTCGAGAGTTGGATAACGAGTCGTGCAGCTCTGTCAGAGGAACTTTCAACTTCTACAACTTTATCCTTCAGTTTCTTGTTTATTATAAATCCAACCCCACTAGTTCTGCCTGTATAGATAAAGCTAAGTGGGGAAAATGCGAATGTGTCCATCCGTGAATTGTTCTACCATTTCTAAATGACCTACAGATCTGAAAATTGGCATGCTGATAGGTCTTATGGTCTGGATACCTAGGAAAACAAAACAAAAATATCAAAATGGCAGCTTTGAAATATTGTCTGCTCGAAATTTTATACTGCTTGTACACCATGAAAAGTCTGAAATCCAAAATATTCAAAAGGGTGGCTTAGCTTTACTGTTCAAAATTATGATAGGTCTTAAGGTCCAGATACCTACAAAAGTCCTAAAACAAATAAACAACAACAAAATGGCGGCTTTGGAATATTGTCTGCTTGAATTTTTATACTGCTTGTACACCTAGAGAAATCTGAAAACCAAAAAATTCAAAAGGTTGGCTTAGCTAAGTCTACAGATACTTACGCCAGAAACATTGAAATGCTGTAAAAATTCCACAAATTTTTGATTTAAAATTAAGGGGCACCAAAACCTACTACCGTTTTATGTCAAACCGTATACATTGATGTCACAACCCTGTTCCAAATCGTAAAACAGTTACTAAATTACTTTTCTTTGCCTTAATTACTATTTCCTTTCTTTAATTTTATGTTAAAAAAAATATATTATAGATTCACTGTTCCGAGAATGGGCATGACTGCTCATATCATTCATCATGATCATTGTCAACCATTATCCCATTATCAATCCACCGCTGGATGAAGGTCTTCCCAAGTTTATTCCACAACTGTCTTGAGCCTGTCTCCTCCATGTTACTCCAGTATGCTTTTGAATTTCATCCATCCATCTCCCATGTTGTCTTCTTCTGGGTCTTTTTCTGTCCTTTGGAATCCAGTCTAAAATTTCGGTTGTCCACTCTTCTGGCAACATGTCTAGCCCATTGCCATTTTAAAAATTTTACTCTGATCATGATGTCTTCCATTCTTGTCATTTTCCTCAATCACGATTTTCTCTTCTTATCCTTGCTGGTTACATACACCAAGTATGCATCGCTCCATGCTTCTTTCCCTATCAATTGAAAAAATCTTCATTTTTTGTAAAAGCATTGTATATCAGTTTTGCCTTCTGAAAGCTCATTTTGAATCCCACTTCTTTATTCTTGTCAGCAAGTTCCTGGATCATATCCTACACAGATCTGAAGGGGTAGTTGCAAAAATTATTACATCATCAGCAAAACGAAGGTGAGTGAAATGATCTCCATTAATCTTTAATCCCTTGTTTTCCCAGTTCATTTATTGAAAGACACTTTTTAATGTGGCATTGAACAGTTTGGGAGATACGGTGTCACCCAGTCTCACTCCCTTTCCAATTTTTATTGATGCTGTATCCTCAAATATCTGAACCCTTGCACTTGCATTTTCATAGATGTTATTAATAATGCCAATGTAAGCATCTTCAATACCGCAGGATTTCAAAGCCATTGTAACTGCTGATGGTTTCACGGAATCAAAGGCCTTTTCATAATCAATAAAAGCCATGCATAATGGGAGTTCATATTCCTTGTTCTTTCAATTAGTCCTCTCAGTACATTAATATGGTCTACGGTGCTGTAGCCACTCCTAAATCTAGCTTGTTCTCTCAGTTGAGCCATATCCAATGTTAAATTTAAGCAATGTGAAAGAACCTTAGTGAAGATTTTATAAATCACTGATAGGAGGATGATAGGCCTGTAGTTCCAGAGATCCTCAATGTTACCTTTTTTATGTAGCAGGATCATTGTAGCATTGTTCCAATCCTCAGGAACCTTCCCTTAATTGGGACATCTACTTGGGCTATTGTAGTTTCAATTTCTCCATTTGCTTCTTGTATAATGTCCATGGTAATTCCATCTCCTGGAGCTCTTCCCTGTTTCATGTTCTTAATTGCATGTCCAACTTCTGCCAGGAGGAACTTTAGTACTGGTACCTTTCTTAATGACTGGAATAGTTGTATTATCTCTTTCATATAGTTGTGTGCAGAAATCTTTCACTCTTGTCAATATTTCATCTCTATTTCTTGTTACAGAACCATCTTTTCTCAGTGCCATAATCTGTTTTCTTCATTTACTGAGATGTTCCTTTGCTTTTCTCACTAATTCACAATTGAATGTCCTTGTCTTCAGTGATAGTTTTCCAAATTGTCTTTTATAGCTCTATATATTTTACTTTGGAAGTGTCTTTATTTGCCCTCATCTCTCTTCTCTTTTGCATCAGCATTTTTGTTTTTCCCGATATTTTCTTCATATGCAACTTGTTCTTAGCACCACCTATTTTTGTTGCTGTTTTCATAAGAACCTTGGTTAGTTTCCTGTTAACTTCAGAGATGTCCACTTCTTCTTATGTTAGACCTCCTAGAGCAGAGAATCGGTTCCTCAGTTCCAAACTGCTAATATATGTATACATATATCAGGGCTGTTTGTATTCCGGGTCTAACCCGGATTTCCGGGTTTGGGCGATCTTTCATGCCCGGAATTCCGGATGTTTAGCTTTGAACACATTTTTAAGACTGTTAAATTTTGAGTTCTAATAAGCGACAAAGCAAAATAAATAAATAAATAAATAAAACGATTCATGGCAAAAGTTTTTACTAAAAAAAATTGCTTTTCACCAATGAATTAATGTGATAATAATAATGTCTTCCTCGCCGATGCAGCTGACTCGAGCTTGACACACGAAGCCGGCAGTTCGTGCTGTGGTTGTCCGTTGTTCTGTGGGAAGGGCATGCGCATAAATTTTCAGTCATTTCGGCGGCGCTTCTGCTCCTCGATGCAAAAAAACAGGTTTTTGCTCTGATGAGTGATGTGGGATTGGAACTTGGAGATGGCGGGGGAGGGAGCGAGTTAAAGCAAATAAAGTACGTCACTCACGTGTCTGCACCTACGCGCGGGAGCAGCCTGTCTCATTGAATTAGTAAGTCAGGGATGGAGAGGAAGTGTCTTTGTTTCCCTGATGAAACGTTTGTGGTTTTTTGTTTAGGCAAAAGTGATGGGGGGTTTTTGTGTGTGTGTGTGTGTGTGTGTGTGTGTGTGTGATGTATGAACGTTTTTAGGAATTTGAAAGTTTACACGGTTTAAGTTAAGTTCGTCATCAACGATGAAATTTTTAACCAAAACTGACTATCTCAAGACATTAGAGGCTTCAGTCAAAAATAAATTCCGGTGGGATTGGCTAGAAAAAAAAAAGATACCCAAAAGGACAAAGCTGGGATATGGTGTTGGAAAATTGATACAGCTGGGTCATGTTTCTGCCTATATAAATGGAGTACGTGCTACAGTTCTGCCTCCAAAACCTGTTGAAGCAATTATAATGGCTACTTGTAATAGTAAAGGTTCTTCTCCTCTTCGGTGCACAAACAAGACACTGCAAATGAAGGATGTTGGAAACATAAGCGTCTCCGCTAAAAAACAAATGAAGATAACACACTTTTTTAAGAAATAGTGTTATTTTATTAGTAAATATAACTTTAGATTAACACCACACCAGACTGATGTTTTTTTTTTATTAATAAGTGGAACTTAGATCAACATCCAATTTGCTAAATATACTGTTATTTTATTAGTAAATAGAACTTTAGGTCAATACCACCTGACTGAAACTCAATGATTAAGATTTCTGTTAAAAAAAGATCAATATCCTATGAAAACGAAGAGTTGCCCTTCTAGTAACATAAAAACTTGACTGCAGATTTTCTTTTATTTATTTGCCAAATGGGTAATTTTTCAATTGGAAAGAAAGGTAAAACTTTTTTAAAAGGTATGTTATGTGTGTAATTGGTTTATTTTGTACAAATGCAAAATTTTTATTAATGTTCTTAGTGTGGTATATGTTAAAGACAATATCATGTAGTTGTCGAAATCAAAGTTACTTAAATTTCACTGAAGGAATTTTTTTTTTTTAGCAACAAATTAATACTGCAAGCTCAACCCCAAAATAACTTACTGTTGTGAGCAAAAGGTATAGGTAGGTAGGTAGTAAGCAATTCCCAAAGTGAAACCATTTTATCTTTTGAAGTATCAGTAACAGCTTTGCTGATAAGTATAATAATTAGAGATACTAGTAGTAACGGAAATAGTTTTGTTGTGCGGGGTGGGATGGGGTTTTACCCTCACATGTTCATTTATATCTCGAGTTTATGCATTGGCACCGTTGTGAGACGCCGATGATTTCAGGGTTTCGTGCCTTGCCTTGCAAACACCTCTGATATATATACATACATCACTGTCAACCATTATCAATCCATTGCTGGACGAAGGTCTCCCCAAGTCTCTTCCATGTTACTCCCGCATCAGATGGCAGCCTAGTCTGGTCCTCCGGTGAATCTTAGCACCCTCTGCCTTCATGTCGCACTGGCTGCTGCCTTGGCCAGGTACATTCCAGCTGCCGAAGACTGAGGGCCAAGATTTAAGTTGTGGAGTCATTTTGGAGGGGGTTGGTGAGTGTGGGATAGCATTTCCTCTAATCCCGATGGTATAGTTATACCACTATTTGGCGGACGTCAGAGTATATATATAGTACTCCCACATACATACCTTTCACTAGTCTTGCCGCCCCATACAAGTTAGGTTGCAGCGCTGGGATTCTGAGCAATCCGCATGGCTTTTCTGTTGTTTTCTCTGCACAGGAGTTGGGGCTGTGTTTTGGGCTTTGCAATTGGGTTCAAGTTTAGAGAAACCTGTTTTAAGAAAATGTAAAGGTGGTCAATATGAGTGGATCTGAAAAATTTAAGCAACTAATGAAAGGCAAATCTTAAAATCGTTGATGATTTTCTGGAGTAAAATGTTTACCAATTGACATTCAATCAAATAAAAAAAAAAAAGGCCTGGATAACCAAAATTAAAAAAAAACTGGCTGAAAATGATGAAAACAAAAAAAGACAGTACAGAGGTGTAAAGTGATTCTCTTTGTTGATAACTCTACCATGCATGGAAGCATTCCTAAAATGAAATATGTAAAGGATCAGTTTTTATCAGCCTATAGAACATTAAAAGTGTACGCTTCTGGCCAAGGAATCATCTAGAACTTTATGACAGAAAATATGATTAAAAACTTTACAAAAGCTTGTGATAATAGTGGAAAAAATAAAACTCTTGCACCGATCTAGGTGAACATGAACCTGACAAAGAATGACGTGCAGATTCGCAAAATTTCTTAATTCGATAAAAAAGAACTATTTTGAGCATATGTATATACCAACACTGATGTAAAGGTCTGCAGAGATTTAAGGGATACAAACATCATAGCCCAGTTAAATCCTCAATCTGGGCTGTAGGTAGGGTGTTCAAAAACTTAAAACTGATTTTCTGCATGGTCTTTGAAGTGAAAGTATTGGTGTGGGGTTTAGCGTTGTCATGTTGCAGAATTATTGGCTTTTTTTTTTTTTACCATGCATGTGGTTATTTATTGCTTTAACTTTTTAAGGTATGAACATAGCTCTCAGAGTTGATAGTCATACCTTTGACCATGTACTGCTGATGAATAATGTCTCTGTAGTCCCAGAACATGATGAGCATGCACTTACCTGCAAACATTTCAGTTTTGAATCTTTTCATTCGAGAAGATGGGTGTCAGTATTCCAGCGACTGATTTTTCATTTCTGGGTCATAAGGGTGAACCCAACTCTCATCACCAGTCACAATTCTTTGGAGAAAATCTCTTCCATAGTTTCATGCAATATTTTGCATGTTTCAAGTCTTGATTTTTTCATTTCAGTCATCAGGTGAAATGTTACCTAACGAGCACACACTTTGTTCTATCTTACAGTGTTTTAACAATGGCATTGACACTACCTAAACTAATATTTAGCTTGCCTGCTATGGTTCTTTGGGACCATAGGAGGCAAGCTAAATATTAGTTTTCCCCGATGAGCTCATCGAGCTTTCGCCTGTTCAAATCACAAGTAGCGAGTACGGGCTTCCCAATCCGCAGCTGATTCTTTATGGCCAACATTCCTCCACTGTCCTTTGATTTTCTTACCCAACGATGAACAGTGATTATGTCCAAATTTCCAGAATCATAAACTGCCACTAATCTATCTAGCGTGAATTTCTTTGGGAGGTGCATTCACATGAGTTAAAATCTCTATAACTGATTGTTGTTCGATACCTGTTGACACAGTTGAAAAAGGATCATCCATTTCAAACACAATTAAATACAAATAAATAGATGTATGGACTGGAGTTCTACAGGGTTCCCACTCTTTTTCTTCCACAAAAAAATAAGGACTTTTTAAGCACTTCTTGCCAATTTTTTTAATGATCTTACCAATTTCAAAGACATATGCTCAAATAGTTTTATATGTGACTTAACTATGAAAATTGAAGTATGCCGATTGGGTTTGCAATATTTTTCTATACAATTTATGTTTAATAAAGTTGAACTTATGCACTATGAAAAAGAGTTATGTTGGTCAAATCAGTTTTCCTATGTGAGGGAATAATCACATATGCAATAAAGGATGTATAAATTATACAACTGTGGTTAAAGTTATGAGCTCAAAATTTGAATTTTGCACTTAATCACCTTATAGTTTAAATTTCAAAACTACAGTCAAATAAACATAGAAAACGAGCAAAAAAACACAGTCACATATAGTAAAAGACTTGTTTAGCGGTAGCTTTCGGTCGTCCTACGACCTTGATCACCCGCGACCGACTGGATGCCGGGCTAGTTGCCAGAACTACAATTTGAAGTTGGGGTGTTGGAAATGTTGCCAGATTTTAAAAGGGAGATCCAAATAAATGGAATGTGGTGAGGGGTCTCTGCATTGCAATTTTTGGTGAACAAAATTTAAATGCTTTCTTGGAAACGCAGAAATGCTTTGTTGATGAATGGGGCAACTTTTTCAGTTTCTTTCCAAATGGGAACTGCAGAGGTGTCTTCAAGGGTTAGTGCAGATAAAGCTGTCTTTGGAAGACCATTGGAAACATCTTTTTTGTGTTCACCAAGTCTTGTATTGATGCTTCGGTATGTGCTTCCAATATACACTGAGGGACATTTATTTGGATCTCCCTTCTAAAACCTGGCAACATTTCCAACACCCAACTTCAAATTGTGGTTTTGGCAACCAGTCGATCGCGGGTGATCAAGGTCGTAGGACGACCGAAAGCTACCGCTAATCAAACCATTTACTATACGTGACTGTGTGCTTTTGCTCATTTTCTACGTTTATGTGTTATTGTCGCGTGAAGCGTGAGTTTTAAACCACAGTCAAATCTATGAGTTGAAGATTTAAATTTTGCACTTTTCTCTTGGTATAACTGAATAATCGTTACATACATACATAACATATCACTAAGCTGTTCTCTGGGATTCAGAGGTTAGCTCCAAAAAGAAATACAAACTACCAGATAGTCTTTACTTACTGTTGCCATATCAAACTTCTCCATTTAAAGCGATCTTGATATACAACTTGGGCTTCACTGACATCCATCACACGATGTACACAAGATCCTCTATACTTCATATTCATGATCTTTTTCTCATGCAGACACTCCTGAATCTGATACTCCCATGACTTCCTTGGCCTTCCTCTGCTTATCCTTCCTGCCACTTGGGCTAAAAAAATTTCTTAGTAAGCATCTCGTCACTCATTCTTTCAACATGGCCAAACCATCGAAGCATATTAGTCTCCACCTTGATAACAACATTTTGCTTCACATTACACAACTGCTACGCATCTTCATTTCTCACCCAATCAGAATGTGTCTTACCACAAACCCTCCACAAGTAACGCATTTCTCCAGCACACAAACAACTTCTATGTTTCTTATGTAGTACCCAGGTTTTACTGCCATGCATCAGAGTAAGAACAATTACACTTTCATACACAACAATAATAATCATTACTTGCATATACAAAAAGGGGAAATACAAAAGCGAGTTGTCAGTTCGAAGAGATGGTGATGGGACTTTAACAGTATCCAGAACCTGATGGATATGTGGTATTGACAGAGCCTATGGGTCCTTCAGTTTTTTCAATGAATTATCTCATACTGTACTGTGCTTTTCCCCAGACTTTCAGTTAATATCAACATAGCTAATCAGAAGCAAAAGTTATATCACAATTTCTGGATTTCATGCAGCCAGTTATGAAAAATAAGTACTTTTTAAGGATTTATAAGGACTGTGGGAACCCTGTTCTATTATGCAGTAAAGTGAAGCTAATGGCACAAATAATTGTTTGCCATCTGACTGGTTTCTAGGCAATAAGTCCGCATGAGACACTTGCGCCGAGGCATTACTTATTGAACATGCCTTGTAGTCTGGTAACGATAGAGCTTTCAAACTTGGTTAGGTCAAAATTTTTGTTTGTTTTTGCATTTTGAAATTTCATTTTTACCATCTATGGCTAACATTGTTATGCACAGCAAATATATGTATGGGACATAATATTAGGTGGAATATACAGGGTGTCTATAAATGAAGTATACAACTTCAGTATGCTATTAAAAATATATATAATAGAAAAAATCTTGCTTCAAACTCAAGAGATGTGGCAAATGTTAAAGTTTTTTAAGCCACATGATAGATGGTGCCAGGTGTCTCCTGTAATAAAAAAATCTTGTCAAACGTGGAATGCAACAGACATGGCTTCCCCAGTGGAGAAAGCAGCATGTGTTTTGGTTTGCAGAATCATAATCTCTAATAACAGTTCAGAACAGAGTAAAAGAGACAGTTGCCAACACGAAGGAGCATCGAACAGTGGGCCCTATGTGGTTGTAGCACACAAGAGAGACAGTCCTAAGGTTAATGTCAGGGCTGGCCTAATGGAAGACAGAGTGATAGGGCCCTTTTTCTTTGCTGAACCAACCGTTACTGGCATAACATACCTAGACATGTTAGGCAATTCACAATTGCACTACTCCAGGATATTCAAGACATTTTCCAGCAAGATGGAGTGTCTCCGCACTGGTCTTTGGATGTATGCAGATCTTTAGACCACCATTTTCCAGGGCGTGGGAGTCCGACGGCATGGCCACCCCATTCTCCTGATATTATCCCATTCAATTTTTTTTTTTTTTTGGTGCTTTATTAAGTATATTGTGTATGAGAAAAAGGTTACATCCATCACTGAGCTCAAAGAATGCATTGCTGCAGCCTTTCTCCTTATTACACCTGAAATTCTGCAGTGTACATGGGTGGAACTGGACTATCGTTTAGACATCCTGCAAGCAGCAAACGGAGTACACGTGGAGACCTACTGACATTTTTTTTTTTAAACTTTCACAGTTACCATGTACAGTGACATTAAAAGTTAGTTATTTATTGTAGTTTTATTTTTTTAAAATTGCAT
This sequence comes from Macrothele yani, assembly GCA_039090855.1. Lineage (NCBI taxonomy): Eukaryota > Metazoa > Arthropoda > Arachnida > Araneae > Macrothelidae > Macrothele > Macrothele yani. Next base: position 40,768,002 of record CM077006.1, read on the forward strand.
TGTATACTTTATTTATGGACACCCTGTATGAGCGAAATATACAAATGAACTTTAATACCAAGTATTTAGGGTGTTCCTGACATATACACTGCCGGACAATTGCTAAGGACGGATGACAATAGCAACGATAGCAACCATAAAATGGAAGGCGGGAAAATGTGGAAATTAGCATAAGTGTGGGAAGCAGTAAGACGTGTTGGGCGTATGCAAATTTTTGATTGCCGAACTTGTTCGTGACGTCATAGCGCTGATAAGAGATATAAAGGATTTGACGCGTATTGACCGTTGTTGTTCAAACGCAAAGTTGAAAGGGAAAGAATCAATTGACGAACTTGCAATTTTCAGAATGTCTTCCCGACATCACCTAGATGATTTTACGCGTGGACGTATTATTAACAAGATTGAAGAAGGGCGAAAAATAACAGATGTTGCCAGGGAGTTCGACGTCAGCATAGATGCCAACTAGTACGGATTTTCCGTAATTTTACGGATTTTTGGTTGCGGAAGTACGGAAACACCGCTAAAATTACGGAAAATCGCCATTTGATTTAATTTTCTGAGATAGAAAGCAAATTTTCATCAACTTAAAAACTTTTGTTGGTTCTTCAAGTTTTCTGGGGGAAAAAAATTAAATGCTACATTCAGGGCTGCCAGACCTACGCCAATTGCGCCAGCCCGCGCCAAAACGTTGTTCTTGCGCCATTCTGCTAAAAATCGCCATTTCGACGAAATCTGCGCCAATTTTGCACCAAAAGTTAAAATTTACCTGTCATCCATATTTTAGCGTTATCTTACGACATTCAAAATCGATTCAGCGGTGAATTCGTACGAGAGATCCTTCCACGGATTCACTGAGTCCCCTCCTAATTTTTTTGTTTTTTCGAGATCGATGCAAAAGTGAAGAAATTTTCGGGATATTAATTGGGGAGGGAGGGGGGTCGTATTCCTTCTGGGGACGTTGTTTTGTCTAATTTTTAAACGTTCGGAAACGGAAGTTAAACGAAATGCAGATTTTTCCCGTAATCATATTTTTTTTCTCTCGCAATGTTGCTTCTGTTCAGTACTGTTAAATATAATTTCATTGCATTATTTCAGCTTCAAATTGTAGGCAACGATTTCCGAAAACGGAAGTTAGGTCGCCCGAAAATTTCCCCGTAATCTTCGGCGACGAGATTCTCACGCTGATTCGAGGAACTCAGTCTTTTTTTGTTATCATTTGCACCATGTACGAAATCGATGCATAACAGAACTTAAATTTTGGGAGGATTGTGGTGGTGGCGGCGGCGGCAGCGGGGAGGGGTCGTTTTCTCCGTCGGAGGACGGAATTTCATCCTTCGAAAACGGAAAGTAGACGGAGATAAGATTTCTCTGGTAATCGTAATTTTTTTTTCTCGCGATGTGTCCTCTACCCAGTATTGTTAGATATCGTTTTATTCCATAAATATTTGTATTTCAGCTTGAAAAATGTTGGATAAACTTCTGAAAAGTGATGTCAATTCAGCTTGAAAATGTTGGATAAATTTCCAAAAACTGAAGGCTTGAAAAACCGTTATTTCAAGCCATGTTTCCCGATTCAGCGATCGCAAAAAAAAAAAAATATTCGTGTGGAAGAACCAAGGCTACTGCACTAATTCAGCACATGGCCAGTGTTTCTACAAGTAACATTGTATCTGAAGTTAAAAAAAATCCTTTTTCTTTATCTACGGACGGAAGTAATGATGCTCAAGCAAATAAACTGTATCCCATTACAATAACATATTTTGACGAAAAAATAGGGGAAAATTCAACTGTTTTGTTATCATTGGTTGAAACAAGTAATAATACAGGTGAAGGATTATTCAACATTTTGAACAATGAGTTTGTTAAAAAAATATCTCAAGGAGCAACTGTATGTCATTTTCCTGTGACAATACTAACACTATCATAGGTCAAGTAAAAGGTGTTGTTTCTCACATAAAGAAGGTTTAAGCCTGCAATCATAGTGCAGTGATGTTCAAGCCATTTAGTAAATTTAGCTGCACAGAAATCTGCTACTCAACTGAAAGGATTTAATGTTGAGCAGTTTTGTATTTTTTTTTTTTTTTTTTTTTTTTTGGAGAAAAGTTCAAAGAGGAAACACAATCTAAAACTGAGTCAAGCTGTTTGTGGTACTAAACCACACAAAATTCTAAAGCATGTCAATACTCGCTGGTTATCACTTTTGGAATCCATTGACAGAATTTTAGAACAGTGAGAGGCTCTAGAACATTATTTTAGTGACAATGAAGAAGATAATTCACAGTATAAGAACCTTGCAAGTATGATTGGAAATCCTTCATCTAAACTTTGTCTTTTTTCATCTGCTACTCTTCCTTTGTTTACTTCTGTTAACGTGTTCTTGCAGCAGGAAGCTCTGCTTGTACATGTATTAAAAAGAAAATTTCATAGTCTGTTATCTGAATTGCTTGTACGATTTATCAAGCCATCGGCATTTGATGTGACAGCAACATCTCTTGCAGATGGAAATTTTGAAAGAAGGAGAAATCAAAAAGAGAACTGTGATCTCGTAATTGGGTCAAAAGCGAGATCTTATATAGGCACAACTGCAGATCTGAGTGAAGACACAGTGGCTACTTTTTATTCTGAGGTAAGGGAATTTTACAAGGCAGGCTGCAATTACATTTTAAGAAAATTTCCACTTAATGGTGAATTTCTGAGTCATGCTGAAATTGCAGATGTAGCATTAAGGCAAAGTGTTTCTTTTGCATCAGTCCAATATATGAGTTCCCTGTTTCCAGTTTTGAAACCAGAAGAATCTGACAAGGTGGAATCTGAATTTGTTCAATACCAGTTTGAAAATTTTAACTGTGCTGTTACTTCTGGGAGAATGGATGAAGTGTGGCACAGAATTTCTTTAATGAAAAATGAAAGTGGCCAGTTAAAGTATGAATCATTAAGCAAAATTATGAAAATGATTTTAATAGTCCCTCATAGCAATGCAAGTACAGAAAGAATTTTCAGTATTGTGAAAAAAAAACCCATGAATGATTCAGACCTAATTTAAGTAGTCATGTGCTGTCTTCTTTATTAGTAGAAAAAATACACAGCATTGCACACAGTGAACTATGCTATCGGAAGAAGTTTTTGCAAATTGAACTAAGGAAGGCCAAAATGGCAACTACAGCCAGTTTATCATAATAATTTGGCAACATTCCAAGGAATAATTTTTCTTCATGTCTGGAGGTAATTTATTATATTTTTCTGGTAGACAGTATTTTAAATTTTCCCACTAGCAAATTATTTTTTATTGTATTATTATTATTATTTTGTTAATAGTTCTGACAGATTAAAATTTGTTGCAGTGTTAAATACCCAAATTTGCCGCTGTAGACTGGATTACTGAAAATTACTAAAAAAAAAAAATGTTACTAAACATTACTGAAAAATGAACATGTTGGTTACTGAAAACTACTTTTAGAGGTTGGCATCTATGGACGTCAGCCACAGTGTTGTTTCACGGCTTTGGAAATCATTTCAAACAAATGGAGAGTGTAGCAAATGTCACGGGGAGGTCGTGTTCGCAGTAAGACACCTGCAGAAGATCGGTACATAGTGCTATCAACAAAAAGACACCGGTGCAGCACAGCTAGTGAGGTAGCAAATCAGTTTATGGCTGCTACTGGCAAGCGGATCTCACGAAAAACTGTCGCCAGACGTTTGCATGAAGGAGGACTATACGCCTGCCGTCCTGTTGTGTGCATCCCATTGTCCAGACGTCACCGTACCGCCCGTTTGCAATGGTGCCATCAACATCGCAATTGGACTGATAACGACTGGTCTGCTGTCCTCTTCTCAGATGAGAGTAGATACAGTCTATCGTCTGATTGTCGACGACAACTGATCTGGCGTGATAGTGGTACTGCATATTGTCCAGCAAACATACAGGAAAGGGACCGATATCCGACATGCAGTGTCATGGTATGGGCTGGCATCATGATCAATGGCCGTACGTCCCTCTATGTGCTTCCAACTGGGACTATGACTGGCCAACGATACATTAATAATGTTCTGCTACCTCATGTTCGCATGTTCCGTGGTGCTGTCGGTGATAGATTCATTTTCATGGACGACAACACAACATGTCATCGAACAGTCGCTGTTCAGGAGTGTCTTGAGAGCGAGGATATTTAACGCCTCGTATGGCCAGCACGTTCTCCAGATCTGAATCCCATTGAAAATGTGTGGGATGCTTTGGAGAGGAGTCTTGCTGGTCGCCAATGCCCTCCAATAAACAAGGAGACCCTCATCCGTACACTGACAGAGGAATGGGATAAATTATCCCAACAGCTGCTTGATAATGTTGTGCAAAGCATGACACGACGTGTGGAATCTTGCATCGCCCTCCATGGTGGCCATATCCCGTATTGACATCTTACGCCGGAACGCCTGCGGATGGTAATTGCATTTTTCACGTTTACGTATTCTGCACAAAATGGCCTGTTTGTCCCTTGAACACGTTCCAAAGCCTTCTGGATTTCAGAGCACAATAAATTGTCTTTCTTGTAATGTCCTGGCATTCCGACATTACTTTTTATTTCACTTGGCATCCAACCACACTTACTTTTTTATGCGCTATATAGCCATTTATGATCCGTCCTTAGCAATTGTCCAGCAGTGTAGTATAGTTTGCAAAAAAAAAAAAAAAAAAAAAAAACAGTTCCATACTTTTCAAAACAGAACCAACTGTTGTTAAAAACACTTAAAACATCAAATTTAATGATTATCCCCCTTTTTTTACCTCTGCTTAACACTGTTTATTATGTTGTACTTTAAACTTTCACCAAAACTTGAAGATACACAATTGTTTTCAGTAACGCAACATTTAATACACTTCTTCACACTCCTAAGGCTGTCGCTACATTTCCTTTACCTCGTGACACTTCAAATAGTTTGGTTTGCCTTACACTTGAAGCACACAGTTTTCATTCTGTATTTCAATTAAATGCTATATAAATGTTGTTGAATACATCCTGATTTTTCCTTTTTACACTATTTGGAACTAATGTTTATCCTAATATTTCTACTGAAACGATGAATTTTTTAAAGGTGTCTTTTGAGCTCAGCTGCACTTGTGATTGTCTGTTTTGTGCTGCCATTTACTGTTTTAATCTCATTTGAAATTCTATTTGGATAATGATAATTCCTTGTATAATCATCATAAGTTTTATCTTTGTACGAAAAAGTAGGCCATGGCCATTATGGGAAGTTTAAATTAGAGAAAAAGGTGAAAAAAATGCAATTGAATTCCTTAAATGTTCCTTATTCAACAGTGTCCGATACAAATAGTCCGTATCGTATTACACACATAAAAGACAAATCAATGAAGGAAGAAATATTCTTCACAATACGTGGCAAATCGGCAGAATATTCAAAGCAAACTGAATTTATTTGTACCACTTACTGGTCATCCATTTAACAATTCTCAGAAAACTAGAAAACATCGGGAGATGCGGGGTTCGATTCCCGCTCCAGGACGATGAAATTTTCAAGTTTTCTGAGAATTGTTACATGGATGACCAGTAAGTGGAACAAGCAAATTCAGTTTTCTCTGAATATTTTACATACAAAAGACTGCTAATTCTTACTTATAAAGAAAGCGGTTATTTATTTTTTTGGCAGTATTGCTTACATTTCAAACGTGATACTTGCAAAAATTTAGTACAGTATCGTGGAGTATGGTTTACCTGATTTAATCTTTTGTGTCTGAAGATTCTCCACCACTTTCACTGTTGCAGGTCTCTGATGTGCTGTCCTCACCACCACTCATACGAGATGTGTCTACGTGGTTGCTTTGCCACAGTGCATCATCTTCAGTCTTTGAAATTCCAGTCTTTTGCAAACTCTTTTTTTTGCCCCGTTTTAGGAGCTCAAAACAAATGACTTAAAAAGTTTGTTTCTTAAGGTGGTTCCACCTAAAAACTCTGCCTTATGTTTGCAATGGTAAAACTTCTTTACATATTTTCTTCGCAATTAATGTATTCCCAAAGGATGAAAATTTGGACATCGATAAAACTAACTTTAAGTTACAGCATGGGATACTTAATACTTGCTAAAACATAACCATAACTAAGCAATCCAAAATTTGTTTGTCTAATTATGTCATGAATGTACAAGTGGCACCATCTATTAACAGGTCTGAACATTACTCAAAGAAAAATGATTAATTTTTAATATAATTATGGTTATGTTTTAGCAAGTATCAAGTATCCCATGCTATAACTTAAAGTAAGTTTTATGGATGTGCAAATTTTCACCCTTGGGAATACATTAATTGCGAAGAAAATATGTAAAGAAGTTTTACCATTGGAAACATAAGGCCGAGATTTTAGGTGGAACCACCTTAACTAGTGTTCTAGCTTCCTCCAATCTTGAATCAGCATTTCACTACTTGAAATGGTGGTCCTGTGGAGTTCATTCTAATGGTATTTGACTCTATGCAAGACTGCTGATAAGTAACGTACACGAGAGAATCGTGACCTCATAGCCACAACGGTGGCAAGTTTCATTCTTTTACTTACGGCGATTGTGAATCAGTGTGTGTTAACATGACGTTATGTGATGAGGATATGTCAACGAAGTTCAAATGATGCACAGTGATTGAATTTTTAAGTGCTGAAAACATAAAACTAAATGAAATTTATCAGCGTTGGTGAAAACATTATTGACAGAAGCACAGTAAACCACTGGATCATTAAATATATCAATGTGGTGAAACACTATTGACAGAAGCACAGTAAACCACTGGACCATTAAATGTCATCAATATGAACCAGGGCATGCCAATTTTGTCGACAAACCTCGCAGTAGAAGACCAGCTTTGGTGACTGATGAAAATCATTGAAAAACAATTAATTTAATTCGTCCAAAATGACCGCCGTATCACCCAAAAGTGGATCGCAGCTAGGTTTTGAATCTCAAAAGAAAAGTGGGGCATGTCATTGTTTCACTTCCATCCAGTGGCGTATCTTGAGTCTGAGACCTGGGCTCTCTCCCCCCCCCCTTCCCCTTTCACAATACTGTTTTTTTTTTAATTGCAAAGTTTATTTTTTAATTGTTAAGTAATAGAAGTAAAAAAAAATTCTAAATTTTAGGTACATGCTATTGCTAACATGATACCAAATAATTATGAGGATTAGGATTTGAACACTTATTTATACATGAACTCCAATCTTCTTTCCTTTTGTGTAAACTTGAGTGTTACATTTTCACAAAAATGTTTCTTCCGAGTACTTTTTCATATTTAAAAATAATGTTTTTCTCTATTAACAAACCAGCCAAGTTGCTCGAATGTGCATGTCCTTGTGGGGCTTTAAGATATGTCTTGATTCTTTTTAACACGAAAAAACTTCTTTCGGCAGTTGCTGATGGAGTTTAATATTAGATCTGTTAATTTGTACACCTCAATAAACACTATGTCTAATTATTCAACTTTATGTAACAAGTAATGTCTCTTACTGATTTGTTTTGTATTCATCAAGGAAATAAAACACCTTCAGTTAATTTTTTAATTGAGCTGTATCAAAATTTGAAGCATAGAGTTATAAGCTACGATAGTAGATGTTCAGGGAAGCTTTCACAAAATTTATCAAAACAGTTCGAATCCAACAAAGCCACGAATTTAAGATATAATATCACCGATTTTTACTCAGACACTTCACATAAACTGAAACCACTCTCGCGGAATACGCGCTGTTAAAGACAGAAGCGTAAAGGGACTGAGATAGTCTGAAGTCTTGTCTTTTCTGCGCTAACTGTTGCGCAAAGCAATGGTACATTCACTTCCATGTGCTGATTCATGTTGTCATGGAAATGCTAGCAAGTGATCGTATCAAAGTTCTTCAGATCAGAACAGTGAAGACCTGCTTGTGTTATGCAGTTGGTCATTGCTCGCCAAACTGATTCTCATAATTGAAAGAAGGGAATCTGCTTGTTTTTTTTGCACTGAAAGCATCGACAAATCTTAATACTGTTGATAATTAACTTTTATTTGTGTATATTTAATTGACTTTCATTTGTGCATTCTGTGGGCTTCACAGCTAGCCTAAAATATACACCACTGCTTCCGTCATATCACTAAGATGTTTCTCTGAGATTCAGAGGTTAGCTCAACAAAGAAAGACAAACCACCAGATAAATGTTTAACTGATGGAATTAGAATTCACTTACTGTTGGTGCATCAAACGTCTCCATTTACAGTGATCTTGGCAAAGAGCTCGAGCTTCACTGACATTCATCACATGATGCACACAAGATCTATTGTATTTTTGTTCCGGAACCCTTAGGCAGAATAACCAACTGGAACCATCATCTGTGGGCAGAGCTGAATTAAAGCCATAGTCGGCCCCTGTGCCAAGACATTTCAGTAGGCTACCAAAGATAAGATGTCTAAGTGGGCCCCCAAAGAACTTATGACGGACAATAGGGTGGTCCATCTTAGCATATGAATTTTTTTTTTTATTAATTATCATTTGTCTCACCCTCTAAAATTGTTCCATTGCATGAAAAAGTAATTCCTGTAAAATTTCATTGCATTCGAAAAATAAAAACATGTGCCTCCAGAGGGCCTATTGAAGCGCAAGCTTCCGTTCCCATCCACCGAGTCTCCTGCATGCATTAGCTTCCCGCGAAGGCCAAATCGAACTTTCTCGGCAAGATGCCAAAAAACAAGCTGTAAGCGTTGTACTATGCATTGTTACCTCAGTTGTGTTTCGGAAATTCCAGTTGATTAAAGCTTCAATGTAACTGGTTTGTTATAGACTACGTCTTCAACGCCATATGGTCATTGCAATGCGAAAAATGTTTCACAGTTTGAGATACATCGTTATATTTTGCATTTACTGAGGGAAGTAAAATTTTTGATTCTGTTTTGAGACATATTGTCACCATGCTACTTTCTAAGTTTTCTCTGCTACATAATGCTTTCAAAGCACTCCCTAAGGAAAGACACTTCGGTTTATTTGATTGGACATTATATGTCCCAGATGGTTGGAAGCAATCTCTCATCCAACAGACAAGTGCTGGGAGTAATGTTTTTTAACCTGCGTGAGGTACAATTAACTCTTCGAGAAAGCACAACGCTGACAATCCAAGAGGTGCTAATTTTTTTGGAATAAAGCATGTATTCCAACACGACAGCAATATCATTGCATTCAAAAACTAGAAACTGTTTACGAGAATTGGAGATCATTGCAAAAAAAAAAAAATGCAAAGAGATCTAGTAAAATTAAAAAAAAAAGGGAAGAGTTATTTGTGTCAAAGTTGGATGATCTGTTCGATATTGCCCATGAAAATGCCTTAGAAATGATAACTATTGAAGAAGATAAGATGTTTTTAATAAATCAAAGGAAAAAAGGGCGGCCCGGTTTTCTGTGTGGTATTGATGTAAAATTGGCTGAATGGGAAAAAAGAGCAGGAGAAAGACGATCCAAAGAAATTCAAAGGTTACAGCAAAGCATAGGAGAGGCTGAAACAGCAAGAGAAGTTATAGAACTGCAATGTTCAAGTAGTAGAGATGAAGAATCAATCCCAGACAAAGAGCCAATTCCATCTGCTCTACGGATTCAATCGGGATGTCACAGCAAAAGAAAAGAAAGATGTATGGAACCTGTAATGTTATAACTTCAAAAATTGTAGACGCTTTTGACAAATGCAAAGTTAGTGATAGGAATGTGGTTCACATTTTAATTGCCACAGCTGAAGCATTAGGTCATGATGTCCATGAACTATCAATAAGGAGATCTTCCATTCAACGATGCAGACAACGTTTACGTCAAGCTACAGCAGAAAAATTAAAGGAACGACTCAAAGAAGCTGATCTGCAAACAGCTGTCATTCATTGGAATGGAAAATTACTACCAGCTGTTATCGGTTCTCAGATGGTTGAGCACCTTCCAGTCATAATTACAAGTGGAAATATAGAACAAATACTGCAGATACCACAGTTGCACAGTTGCAAGGCTCCACTGGAAAAGAACAAGCCTTAGCAGTATATGAAACACTTACTGATTGGGGGCTTAAAAACAAGGTAAAAGCGTTGTGCTGTGACACTACTGCATTCAACCTCGACTACTTAAAGGGAGCGGCAATTATTTTAGAGCAGATGTTGGAAAGAGATCTTTTATATCTTCCCTGCAGAAATCATATATTTGAAATCATACTTAAAAGTGTTTTTCAGCTGAAAATGCCCTCTTCATCAGGTCCAGATGTGCAAATTTTCAAACGCTTTCAACAGGCATGGCCGAAAATTAATAAACAAAATGTAGATGAAAATGTTCGAAAACTTTTATGTTCAAACATAACAGAAATCCGATTTGTTATAATGCAGCACCTACAAATGCGACAGCCTCAAGACGATTATAAAGAATTCTTAGAGTTAGCAGAAATTTTCATTGGAAACAACACACAAGAAATATCTTTTCGAGCTCCAGGAGCATAATACCATTACGCGTGATGGATGGCAAAAGCTCTTTATTGCTTTAAAATATTTCTGTTTCATGTTGAATTTAAACTTACCTTTTAGGAAAAAAAAAAAAAAGGCATTTCTGACATATGCATATTTCTTGTAAGAATATATATTAAGGCTTTGTTTAGAGTACCTTTGGCCCAAGAGGCACTCAGCCATGACATTCAATTTATGAAAAAGCTCGTTGAGTATGAATCTGTGGATCTAGAGGTATCTCGTAGTATCACAGCTCACAAATTCAAAAATCATTTATGGTATTTATCCACAGAAGCTTGTGCTTTAGCTTTTTTCAATGAAGGGTTATCTGTTGAAACTAAAATGAAAATGGTACGGAATCTCGGGAAAAACGGTACTCAAGAAAAGGATGTCAAGTGAATCATGCTAAAAAATGATGATATTCCAGGACTAATAGATAAGTCTATTGAGGACTTCATTTCTGAAGAAAGCAAACAGGTTTTTGAAAGATTTAATATTCACACAGATTTCCTCAATACAGATCCAGCTTCCTGGCCTGAAAGTAAAGTGTTTAAGAAAGCCTCAGTTGTTGTGCATCAATTAAAGGTGGTCAATGACACAGCTGAAAGAGGGGTTAAGTTGATAGAGGACTACAACAAAATACTATCAAAAAATGAAGACCAGAAACAATTTCTATTGCAAGTTGTCACTGACTACAGATGTCGATATCCTGATGCAAAGAAGGAGACTGTAGCCAAAAAAAAAAATAGAGTGAGATTGTTATTTGTTTTCCATTTGTTGATATTTCTGCCATTATCTGTACATAATCTGTATTTTATTTCAGATTGTAATGAACAAACATTCCACAAATAACGCATGGTATCATCTTTTGGAATGTTAAATTATTCATTAAAAGCACAGAGAGTTTTTCTTGCAGTAATGAATAGTGCAAGTTATCAAGTATTTTATTGTACCCTTGCATTGGTATTATTAAAATTTTAACTGTTATTGCCACAAGTTAAAGTGCAGCTGTTGCAATTGAAGCTTCACAACTTTTATTTTTGGCATCTTGCATTATAATAACAGTGAGATAGTTTAAGAAGGGAAAAGAGCCTAAGTGGCGGGAAAATGAAAGCTGTCCCTATAAATGCATGGCTGGAGGCACGTGTTGTTATTGTTCAATTGCAATAAAATTTTACAGATATTATTTTTTCCTGAATTGGAACAAGTTTGAGGGGTGAGACTTAAACATTTCAGAAGTTGAATAATTTGGGCCACCCTAACGGACAATCATTACTGAAGTCCGTTAAAACACAAAACTTGTGATAATAAGTACATAGTGCATTCTTCAAACTAATAAATTACCTGCAGTGTTTTCATTAAAAGTCACTGTATTTTCTACTGTTCTCACAAGAACATGAGTTAAAAGCTTACGATTCCTAGATTTTGTCTGGAAATGTTTAATAATTTATCAATATATACTTTCCTTGGTGCATCTTTTTTGTTATGCAATGTAAAGTTACAGAGGATTTCACCCATTAACAGTTCTAAATCCAAACAGGGAGGTAGGGAAGTGTGGGTGGATGGTAGCGAAAAAGACGAAACTGTCTCGCCGACCCCACTGTGACACTGACATGGAGCATTTACCTTTAGTGAGTTAATGCCCTGAAATTTGCTCCTCTTTTAGCCATTGTTTGTTGATCAAGTCCAAATTACACAGGACAAAACTAAAGCTATTTTACTTCCTCTCTATATAAAAATATAAGCTGTGTATTATTTGATGAGTAGCGGCATGCCTCCTGGGACCTTGGTAACGGCGGGTCCCTAGGCTACAGCCCCACTAGACTCCCTTAATCCGGCCCTGGCTGTGAGGTAATCCCCACACTGGTGAACTTTTCATTGTCTTGGCTACACAAAAATCTGTTCTTGATGGGCACCGCCCATGTTGACGGCAGGAAACAAACGGAAGTGTCTTGAGTGTTGTGAAAAACTTTTGAAGCATTATCATGAAGGGGCAATCAATTTCTGTTGAATATTGTTACTGGGGATGATTCATGAATCCCTCACTTTGACCCTGCAGAAAAATGATAGAACATGGAATACCAACATGCTTCCTCTCCTCATCCCAAAAAATTCAAAGCAGTGCTGTCTTCCAGCAAGGTTCTTTTGACTGTTTTTTGGAATTCACACAAAGTTTACCTGACAGAATGTTTGGAAGCTGGGAATATGGTTAATTCAGCACGTTACATTGAAACAACAAAGAAGGGAGTATCAAGTTAGGAAGTCAACTGCACCAATTTTATTTATGCATGATTACGCAAGATCCCGCACTTCTTGCAAAATACTTGATGCTGAAATTTGAGGTTCTTTCCCATCCACCCTACAGCCCAGATTTGTCGCCGAGCAATTTTCATTTCTTTCCACACCTCAGAAGAGATATTTTACCTCAGATGATGAAGTGAAGCGCGCTGTCACATTATGGATGAGACACAGAAGCCCAGAATGCTGCATTGATGGCATGAGTAAACTTGTCTTATGTTGGGAACAATGTATTGAGCAAATACGTAGAAAAAAGGTGTGTCAATTTGTACCTACCATATTGTACTTTCATTTCAGTTTTTTTTTTTTTTTTTTTGTGCAAATACATCATTTCTTTTTCTGGATATTTGACTGTGTGCATTACTTATGGTCCTGCCCGCCATCTAGTCTGGTTTTTCCGGGGTTCTCCGCAAACTCCCCATGTTTAGGGACGTGAATGTGTCAAGATGGTTCCCCTCTCAAGTTGGCCCTGGATGCACTTTGCCCTTGGACCCCCTTTCCCTAGGCTGCCTGTGTTTGCCAGATGAGTTTCGATGAGCCGGTAGTAAAACAATAAAAGGCGATTGTAATCAGCAGCCTCATGGCACCATACGCCTAAGAGAATCTTCCACATGGTTGTTGATGGTGATTACTTATCAACCTATCCTCGTATTTAGAAAAAAGTGTTATGTCAAAAGTATGTAACAAATAACTTATTTGCATGAGCACAGTAGATGATCATGTTACTTCTGCGAAAAGAACATTTTTTAAAATCTCTGCTGTCTATGTAGCTACAGAATATACACACATTGTGTTGGTGCGAATGAAATGTCCGGCAAAGGACCAGCACACCTGGACGGCAAGTACGGAAAAGTAGGACTCCCTTGGCATCGATACATAGTTGCCATCTGTCCGGCAAGGCCATGATCCCAGAATGAAAAAAAAGTCTTGGGGCTGGGACCCAAAGACGTCATCAACTGCACGTTGAACTTCGTTGTCTGTCGTGAACTGCTTCGTGGACAGGAAGTGATCCAGGCGACGAAACAGATGTTAGTCTGTCGGAGACAAGTCCGGGGAATAGCAGGATGAGACAGTGCTTTATAGCCCAAGGCACTTAGTGTCAGCCTCGTTTGTTATGCGACATGAGGGCAAGTGCTGTCCTGGAGTAAAAGAACACCATGTCTGCTAACCAAAGCCTGTTGTCTCTTTAACAATTTCTGGTGCATCTGGTGTAATTCAGCACAATAACGTTTGGCAGTGATGGTTTGGCCTCTTGCCAAGAAACTCTGATGAATTATCCCAGCTGTGGACCACCAGACAAAGAGCATCATCATCTTGGTGTGTAGGTGTAGCTTAGGATACAGTCCAGCAGGCTGTGCCTTACTTAACCATTGTGCAGATCGTTTCTGATTATCATAAAGGACCCACTTCTCATCGCAGGTGACGATTCAATGCAGTAAAAGTTCCTGCTTATTCCTGGCAAGTAGTGACAGCTTCCAAACGCTTAATCTTGTTGGCAGTTGTCAACTCATGCGGCAGCCACATGTCCAGCTTTTTGACCTTACCCAGCACAGCCAGACGCCGAACAACTGTCGTATGGTGGACACCTACATTTGCTGCTATCTCACGACACATTTTTTGGGGATCCGCTTCAACCACACATGACAGAACATCGTCAGAAATAGCAACAGGTCAGTAACCATGTGCTTCCTTTTGCAGGTCTGTATCTCTGCTTTGAAACTTCACAAACCGTTGCCGAATGGTTCGTTCGTTGGCTGTATTCCCCCAAAATGTTTGTTAACGTTTCGAGTAGCAATTCCTGCAGAATGGTCCAATTTAAATTCATACAGGAAGATGACTCTCAAATCCAGTGCCTGCATGTTTCCTTTGCAAGGCACGTTACATCCAAACAAATCACGCCTGAACCTTGTTCTTCACACATGCTAGCTATTTATAGTGACAGTGATGTAATACCCGTAATACCTGTGGGTGATTCCATTCCGCTGTGGTGGGGGTCTGCCTCCACTGCTTGTCCGTGCCGGACATTTCATTCGCACCAACCCAATACTTATTCACTGAAATTCTTATGCCCAAACGGTGTTTGTAGTAGATTTTTTTTGTCAAATGCTTTATGGGTATTTATTTATTTATTGGAACTCTTATGTCAAAACAGTATTTGTAACAAATGTTCTATCACATGAATTGTTTGGGCCTTTATTCAGGAACTAAATCAAAACAAGTTCACGTGTATTTGAAAACTTCTGAGTGAAGCATCACAACGTGAGATATTGCTGAGATGCATTAAGCAAGATTCAAAAATATCATGCTAGTTGCAAAGATATAGAATGAAAGAAGCTATTCTGTTTTTCTCCAATAACTGAAAATGTGTTACTGAAGTGGCACAGAACAAAAATATAATATACCTATGAAAGTAATTTTTTTTATTCACGCACATCAAATCATTTTCTTGAATACAATAACAAATTCAAAAATAATTTTTAAGCTCTCACACTTCCTTATCAAAAACTACTTAAAATAATTTAAAAGAAAGCAAAATAACTTTTTTAAATGAGAGAGGGCAACAGCAGCCAAGTGTATGTAGCAGAAGTTCTGCTTACCAGACACATGTGCTCCAGCCACTTGCTAGCTGTGGCAAGCTAAACAGAGAGCTTTCAGTTGTGGCCCTCCACAGAAGACAAGTACATGGTTGGTGTGCATGCATCAAGTGGAAGCAATGTGGCTTCTGCTTACCCACCTTGATTTTGCACTTAAATAATCTGAATTAAAATAAGAACTAATGAGATTTTGAGAGCAGAATTATAATAAGAACTAATAAGATTTTGAGAGCAGAAGGACTGTAATGCAAAATAAACATGTGCAGAAGTACCAACAAATGTTTAAGAAACTGATACTGATTTCTAAAATAAACTCAGTATGCAGTGTTTTTCCTGCATGCATATACCACTGTTAACTGTGTATAAGCTTTGCCTTTCATAAACAGTTCTTAATTTAAAAATAATAATACAAATCTTAGCTCATTAGAAAATTAAGACTGCTAAGAAAATTCTAAAGTTCCTGATTCCAAATAATACAACTGACAAAAACAATGAACTTTTTGTTTCATGATAAGTGTCATGAAGCAGATGTGCATTGTGTCAGCCATCCTTGGTATAACTGTTAACACAATTCATCAGACCACATGACACATTTCTAGTGTTTTATGTAGGTCATTCAGAAAGTAAATAACATTTGTACATAGTGCACAGGTTCTTGGCCGGTGCTCAATCAAGGTCGTCATTTGGACACAGTGCACCGTTGGATATCTCCTGGCACCATTGTCTGGCGGGCATGTATTATGCACTTGTGGTTAGTTACGATCTTGCGAAAATTAACCCAAGCATTGAAAATTCCACCGAATGTAAAGTTTGATCAGTTATCCATTTTCTGACTGCTGAAAACACCAGTCCTATTGACATTAATGGGAGACTTGTTCAAGTGTATGGAGAAGGTGCTGTGAATGAATCCAATGTCAGAAAGTGGTGCATAATGTTTAAAAATCAAAGAACAAACGTTTATGATGAGGAGCAGTCAGGGTGCCCCTCTCTCATCGCAGGCAAACTCAAACAAAAGGTTAATGACATCATTATAGAGAATCGATGCTTCATGATTAGCGAAGTGCATGAAAAATGCCCTTAAGTTTCTTGCACATTTGTGTACTGTAACAAAAATCCATGCAAGATGGGTCCCACGGATGTCAGCAACTGGGAGCTGCATTGATGTTCTTGTAATGTTGCCAACAAGATGGCAAAAAGTTTATTGACCAAATTGTTACCGGGGACGAAACATGGGTTTTGCACTATGTTTCTGAGAACAAAGAAAATCATGGCGAGTGTCTTCTGGGACCAGAAAGGTGTCTTACTCGTCAATTTCATAGAAATAGGCGAAACCATAAATGATGATGCCTACTGTGCAACTCTGAAATGTCTATTGCAAGCCATTCAAAACCACCGCAGGAGCCTGCTCCAATGAGGATTCTGTTTCATACAGGACAATGCCCACCTACACACTGCCAGGAAGACAAAACAGCTGCTTGACGAGTTTCACCAGGAAGTTTTTGAGCATCTACATTACAGTCCGGACTTGGCACCCTCGGAGTACCACTTGTTAAGCAGTTCATTGGTGGACAACATTTTGATGGCGAGCTAAAGAAGGCTGTTATGGACTGACTGAAAGGACAGATGGCAAAGTTCTGTGAGGAGGAGATACTTAAACTTATCCCAAGATATGACAAGAGCCTCAATGTTCAGGGCAACTAGGCTAAGATATGTAAGAAATTGTAAATAAATATTTAAATTTTTTAAAAATATATAGCTTTTATAGCCAAACATTATTTACTTTCTGAAAAAAAAAAAGAAGTCCATTGTCCTGCTGCAGGACAATGCACAGCTGCACACTGCTTGTGTTGCAAAGAGCAGTTCCCAGGGCTTGATCCTGCTGCAGGACAATGCACAGCTGCACACTGTTTGTGTTGCAAAGAGCAGTTCCCAGGGCTTGAACGTTTCGCCCATGGCCAGCAAACTCATTTGACTTGTTTCCCAATGAGCATCTGTGGAGCCTAATGAGTCACAACCTCTGCCTGCTGCCTCCAGCAATGAACTTACACCAGCTGGATACCCAGCTGGTTGGAATGTCACACCCAAGCACACTACTGATGTTCTCAATGATGGCATTCTTCATAATCAGAAAGCTTGTAATAACGTCCTGGATTGGACAATCTGGAATCTCCTCCAGTTTGTTTCTTTGATCATTTACATGTTTTAACCAGCTCTTTGCATCATATCATTTATTGTGACTGTATATCCACTTCTAAGTGTTGCAATTTCCATAATTAGTCAGTTTAGATTCTAAATGATACAGCTGAAGTACACAGAAAAGAAAGAAACAAAATAAGAAATGAACTGATATTGGAAACAGGAAGAACTGAATACAGAAAAAGATGCAAGTTAAGCTATACGAAAAAATCTCCTGCATCACAAACATGGTATTAAAAATGCTAAATTACATTTACGCAGTCGATAAATTACATAAATTTAGATGATGCGTTACAAGCAACTGCAAATGAAATATATGGAACACTTCAAAGATGGAGAAATAAGAACTCTAAATATTGCCTTAGGGTCTCCTTTAATAGCTACTTAAGTCAAGGCATCAATACTGAGATGATCTGGACATGATGAAAGAATAAGTAAAGAACGAAGGAATCTTACAGAATTGAATTTAGAATAGTGCTCCATGACTGTGCTAGGTGGAAAGAAATGAAGAAGATTGCACTTGCAGCCAAGAACCTTGAAGGCTCATCATGGGCTCATCCAGTCTTAAAGGCTCTTCAGGAACTCCTTTAATAGCTAAAAAGTCAAGGCATCAATGGTGAGATGATGTGGACATGCTGAAAGAATAAGTGAAGAGCGAAGGAATCTTACACAATTGAATTTAGAAAAGTAGTCCATGACTGTGCTATG
The DNA here is from genome assembly GCA_039090855.1 of Macrothele yani. NCBI lineage: Eukaryota > Metazoa > Arthropoda > Arachnida > Araneae > Macrothelidae > Macrothele > Macrothele yani. Next base: position 40,786,275 of record CM077006.1, read on the forward strand.
GATGGAAAGAAATTAAGAAGATTGCACTTGCAGCCAAGAATTTTAAAGGCTCATCATGCTAAAACAAATGTTATACAATCATGAAATGGTGGCACAGGAAAGGAAGACCTGAAAAAGAAGGTGAACATTTTAATATTTGGGAGAGTTAATATTATATCTAAAGAGGGCAAATCAAAACTTCATGTTCTATGTTCTGGCTTAACCGTTGTTTTTCAATGTACCTACAAAGTGGTAACTGCTGGCTCAACTGCTGTTTTTCAATGTACCTACAAAGCAGTAAAAAACCTGTTCCTTTTTTGTCCGATTGGTTCTCTGGGTCTTCACTATCTTTACAGCAGGGGCAAATAAATCTATGGCAATTGAAAAAAATTTCATTTGGTGCTTGAGTTTTCAAATTCTATTCTGAAATTTTTGTCTTCATTATCTTAACAGCAGGGGTAAATAAATCCACTGCACCTGAAGAAATTTTCATTTGGCACCTCAGTTTTAAAATTCTATTCTAAAATTTTTATTTTTCAAAATTTAGATTTCTGTTATGAAATTTCCATCTCTTTAATAAAGCAGCAAGTATAGCATACCAACTCCACCATTGCTGGAGGCCTCACAACTAAGAGGAGTTTTTACAACAAAATGAAATTTTCGCAAAAGGCTTTACAAATTTTTTTGGGGGAAAACCTCATATGTAACTGGTAAAAGAAATAGCCAGGAATTTTTTACAGCAGATTTGAAAGAAGTATTAGAAAGAAAACCATTTTTTTTTTTTTGCATTTTAGTTTATAAAAACTGGATAATGAAGAAAGCAGTTATTTAAGAGGACTTGAAGCCCATTTCACAGTCATAGCAATAGTTCCTATACAGGTATATTAACAACAGAATGTGAAAGAAATATCAGTTTAATGAATGAAATTTTATACCAATGAGGATAAAGTGTTATGTATTAAATATTTTTGCACATAGCTATGCATCTTCAGTTTTATATCATGAACTGAAAGGTGTTCTTCGTGGAGACGAAGAAGCAGAGATCTGTGTCGGGTGTTTTATAACAGTTAAGAAAAAAAAATTTACTGTGTGCAAAGCATTGTGGAATGTGTTTTTTATATTCAAGAATAAACAATTCAAGTAGTTTCATTTTTTTTTGTGCCAAAATTATTAACTGTCACTTCTGTATTTCCATATAAATCGGAAAAGGTCATTAGACACTGTCACACTGCAGTTACAGTTACACGTTTGGTGTGTGTGACAGTGAGGCATTTCAAAGAGGTTCACTTTAGTTCTTTAAAAGAAGAAAATTTGCATTATATGATTGACTTTGGTGCAACTGTTTGTAGTACTTTCTATTGATATAAAACTAGGGTAATTATTTTAATTACAATATCCACATGTGTGTTACATGCAATACAGTGCAATGACTTTGGTTTTACAAAAAAAATGCCAGTAAGTTACAAAGAATTTGAATTATTAAAAGGTACATAAAACCTAGTTAATAATGTGGAATTTAAAAATGTTATCTGAAATGAAAACCTATTTTGAAGTGCAACTATTAATACAAGTGTACACATAATACATTCCCTAGTTTTAGTTGTAGATTTTGCACTAAATTATTGAACAATATCTAAGAAAAATGACTAATTTTCACTGCTGAAGGTCACAACTCTCTATGTGTTTTTCTATAGACTGATTATGCTTTTCTCCTTGAATCTTTTGAAAAAATATGCTGGAACCTGAAAATTTTGGGGTTTCATCTACGCTTGCTTTATGGTAAACTCTCTGCACATGTGTACTCATCGAATAAATACTATATAACCATAAAGAATATATCAGTAATTGCATTACAAAAAATAAAAATGTATTACTATAATACCAAATATTTACAGTTGTTGTTTTACAAAAAAAAAAACAAGCTTAAGCTATGTAAGCACTCAAATACATATGTCACCATGTGATTAAAAAAAAAAATGAAACATGGACTACCATGGCTATTAAATATCTGTTATTGTTGCTTTACAAATAAAGATATCTAGTTTAATTTATTTCATCACAACTATAAATTATGCAAGTAAAACTCTGAGATTATGGTACTTTTCTTTTTATAGGATAATAAATGCAAACCTAGTAATAATTGATGACATGGCTATTCCTTAAACAACACATTTCACAAAAATATGGGTTTAATCCATAGGAAAACCCCATACTTTTGCAAAATTTGCAGTTTAATGAAAATCTAGTTTTAGAGACCCTTTCACACATACTTCACTGTGACTTATCATCATTTCAACTGCAATTCCTTTAAACACAAAACAAATAACACAGGAACAACTGATTGTATGTATATGTGGTGTATGTGCAATAACAGCAGCTGTGCCACAATAGAAAAAAGAAAAATAAGGCCAAAGGTTTTGCTTTGGTAATCTATTTAGCGATCATAGTTCTTGTATCAGGTACGTGCTTGAAACCTGTTATACACAAAGGTAAATCCTCCTGTAAAAATTAGTAAAATTCCAGTTGATGTTCTGTTAAAAAACTGTGGGTATTTGAAGTACAAAATCCAAAAAATTACAAGCATTACGAAGAGTAAAGGCCACAGGATATGGCTTAAATCCAAGTCCACATTAGATTCCATTGTAGAAGGTGGTCGGTGAGGATCACTCTGAGAAATGTGTACGTGAATGACACATCCGTCACTAATCCCACAACGTTCAAGAGTCACTTCGTTCCTCAACAACTGTCCATTAAATATCAGGCGCACTATCTTGTTAGCAGCCAGCTCTTCAGAAAAATGGTCCCTGGAAGAAAAAAGATTTCTTCAAACAACAATCACTTGGCAACTCATGCTAAAAACTTTGACAAAATGAACATATACACAATGAAGCCAGTTAAAATGAAAATTCAAGGGATCAGAACATTTTCCATCTCGAATAAGCTTCTGTTTCATACATTCTTTCAAAACAAGGAAACATTAAGCCATTCTGGAGATAATCTTTTGCATTGCTACAGAAATGATCCCAAAACATTTTGAAGTCAGGTTTTGTTTAGGGGTTTAACAACCATCACGAGCAACTCAATGGGTTATAAGCAGTCACCCATCCCTAATTTAGGGCCATGGAAGGGAGAGAGCTAGTGCAACAAGACAAACAAACTACTCGTCTCATCCAGGATTTGAGCCCACAGCCATCTCAGACAAATGATTAGAAAATAATACTTTGTACCACCTGGCCATTCTAAAGGTTATATCATCATCATCGTCAACCATTATCAATCCACTGCTGGACAAAGGTCTCCCCAAGTTTCCTCCACAACGGTCTGTCTTGTGCCAGTCTCCTCCATGTCACTCCCGCATACTTTTGAATTTCTTCCACCCACCTCCCATGTGGTCTTTTTCTGGGTCTTTTCCTGTCCCTTGGAATCCAATCTAAAATTTCGGCTGTCCATCGATGGTCTGTCCTGGCAGTATGTCCAGCCCATTGCCATTTCAGGGATTTAACTCTGATCGTGATGTCTTCCACTCTTGTCATTTTTCGGATCCACGAGTTCGTCTTCTTATCTCTCCTGGTTTCACCAAGCATGCACCTCTCCATGCTGCTTTGAGCTGTCTGCAGCCTTTGTATGTCTCTTTTAGTTAAGGTCCACGTCTCTGCACCATACGTAAGCACTGGAAGGATGCATTGATCAAACACTTCTCTTTTAAGACATAATGGCATATTGCTCTTGAAAATTATGCTGTTTCTTCCAAAAGCTCTCCAGGCAAGTTTTGTATGCCAATTAATTTCTTCATCAATGTGACCCTCACTTGATATCTGCTGTCCAAGATAAACGTACATGTCTGTTATCTCCAGCTTTTCGCCATCAATCGATAAATCTTCATTTTTTGTAAAAGCATTGAACATCACTTTTGTCTTCTGAAAGTTCATTTTTAATCCCACTTCTTTACTCTTGTCAGCAAGTTCCTGGATCATACTCTGCAGCTCTGATGGGGTAGTTGCAAAAATGACTAAGTTATCAGCAAAACGAAGGTGGGTTAGATAATCTCCATTAATCTTTATTCCTTTGTTTTCCCAGTTCAGTGATTGAAAGACATTTTCCAATGTAGCATTAAAGAGCTTTGGAGATATGGTGTCACCTTGTCTCACTCCTTTTCCAATTTTTATGTGTGTTGTATTTTCAAACAGCCGAATCTTTGCACTTGCATTTTCATAGATGTTATTAATAATATTAATGTATGCATCTTCAATACCGCAGGATTTCAGAGCCATTGCAACTGCTGATGGTTTCACCGAATCAAAGGCTTTTTCACAATCGATAAAAGCCATGCACAATGGAAGTTCATATTCCCTCGCTCTTTCAATTAGTTCTCTCAGTACGTGGATATGATCTACTGTGCTGTAGCCACTCCTGAATCCAGTTTGTTCTCTCGGTTGAGCCATGTCCAGTGTCACCTTCAAGCGGTGTGAAAGAACTTTAGTGAAGATTTTATTAACCACTGATAGGAGGCTGATAGGTCTGTAGTTCCTGAGATCCTCAATGCCACCTTTTTTATGTAGCAGGATCATTGTAGCGTTGTTCCAATCCTCAGGAATCTTCCCTTCATTAAGGCATCGAGTGAAAATTTGGGCAAGTACTGTTTCGATTTCTTCACTTGCTTCTTGTATGATGTCTACAGTAATTCCATCTTCTCCTGGAGCTTTTCCCCGCTTCATGTTCTTGATTGCATGTGCAACTTCTGCTGGTAGGACTGGAAGAACTCTGGTACGGGTACCTTTCATGATGTCTGGAGTACATGTATCATTTATCATTCCTTTCATATATTTGCTTGTTTATTTAATCTGTTAGTATTTGCTAAATATACATTCACGGGCATAAAAAAATGCTTTTCCACCGTGACGGTAAAGATCCAAGATTACCTCATTATATACAGGGTTCTTAGGAAAGTCCGTTTATCCCCCTCTAACTTTTAAACCGCATATCATACCGCCACGGAAGTAACGTGTACTTATAAAAAAGTGACCATGCTCAATCAATTGGATGTGCTTGTAGCGCCCCTAGTGGTGAAATTAGCAAAACTAACTCAGAAACCAAGAGAGTACGCAAAAAGGTCCAATTACAAAATGAAAGAGCGGTGTTTAATTAGTACAAAACGACACTTGGTTTTGAAACACTTACAGAAAAGACATGTTAAAGCAGTAAACTTTAAACTACACACAAAACAACACAGACGCAACACACAGTTTGTGCAGTACAGGTGCAACTAACCTGGCGAGTAGTTTACTGTACACATTTTTCGAAGTGTGCACCATCAGCGACGATGCACATCTGGACTCAGGACAGAAATGCATCTTGAACAGCATGCAGCACTGCAAGGGTTACAGAATTGCAGGCCCTGATGATGTGTTCCTTTAAATCTGCCACGCTGGTAAGTTCTGTACAGTAAGAAGTCCATCGGTGTTAGGTCGGGTGACCGTGGGGGCCATTTCGTACAACCACCATACCCAATAATATTGTTGCCGAACGTGCAAGATAAGAACAAACAAACTGGAAAGGTTTTGTGGGAAGGACAGCAGTCATGTTGAAACCATGTGCGTGGTAACATATTCAAAGGAACATCATCCAACCAATTGCTTACTGGACCACATAACAGCTACAAGTAACGCTGACCTGTTTAATTTCCCTCAATGAACACAGGTTCAATTACGGATGTTTGCCACATTCCACACCACACATTAAGTGACCAGCGTACTTGACGGCATGCTTGTCTCATCGTGTGTGGATTTCTCACATCCCAGTAGTGGGAGTTCTGGTGATTGATGATCCTGCCCCCTTGTAAATGTTGACTCGTCAGTCCATAGGATGTTGTCCACAAGTCACGGCTTTTTCTGTAAGGTGTTCAAGACAAAGTTACAAAAGTCATACCACATTCGAAGGTCTCCAGGCATCAGGTTTTCCATGACAGCTTCACGGTAGGGATACACACTATGTTCGTTCAAGATTTGACACACCTGTGATGCCGATAATACACACGCATGGCTCAATGCCATTGTACTACTTCAAGGATTTGCAAGAACATAGCCCAAAACATCCGCAGGATGTACTCGCACACCGGCACCAATGGGACGACCATAACAATGACACTCAGTAACGTTTCCTGTTTCTCGCAGGCACCGGACAACTTTGGCAATTGTCTGTACAGCTGGATGCTGACGAGTGAGAAACCGTGCTCTATACAACCTCGCAACCTTTTTTGCAGTCTGCTGACATTCGCCATACAGCAAGACCGTATCACAGTACTCATCATTCGTGAAAATAGCCATCTACCTGCCGACCTTGTACTTTGATTCACTCTCAGTTCCCACCCATCATTTATAACCTTTCGGCAGTCTGACGTCATTTTACGTCAAACTTGAAATTAGCATAACTACATAACTACGTGTTATATCATGTAACCACTTTTCTGTTGCTGTCGCGTGCTAGCAGCAGGACATCTGATGCTTTGTTCATGTTTTCTTGTCTTTTCTGTAAGTGTTTCTGTTGAACCAAGTGACGTTTTGTACTAATTAAATTAGCATAACTATGTGTTATATCATGTAACCACTTTTCTGTTGCTGTCGCGTGCTAGCAGCAGGACATCTGATGCTTTGTTCATGTTTTCTTGTCTTTTCTGTTGAATCAAGTGACGTTTTGTACTAATTAAACACCGCTCTTTAATTTTGTAATTGGACCTTTTTGCGTATCTCTTAGTTTCTGAGTTAGTTTTGCTAAGTTCTGTATTTCGCCACTAGGGGCGCTACAAGCTCATCCAATCGATTGTGTATGTCCACTTTCCTATAGGTACACGCTACTTCCGTGGTGGTACGATGCACGGTTTAAAAGTTAGAGGGGGTAAACAGACTTTCCTAAGAACCCTTTATATACAGGGTGTTTCACAGGGTACTGACAACTAAAATCACCAATAAATTAAGTTTTGTTGTAGTAGAAGGAAAATAAACTATGTTACCATTAAGAGGGGTCGAAAGGAAATTATCGAGTAAGTTGTTCAAAGTGCTTGCTGCCATTACGTGGCGAATTCATGACACAAAATCGTCAAGTGCCAACTCAAACATGATGGGTTCCATTTCAACTCAGGCAGGGTCGTACCATCATGGTCTCAGATTTCTCTAAAAAAAATTAAGGGGTGTTCCTTGACTAAAATAAGGAGACCCATATTTTTTCTTTCGGCAAGAAAAATTTTCCCTTCGAGATAGAGGGTTTCAAATCTTGCACCGTCAAACAAGCTCTCTAGAAAACGGTTATTTTTCCTAACTTCAGCGAGTCATTGCAGCAGAGTTAAAAAAGATATCGTGTTCTTGTATTTTTTTTTACATTGTGTGTATAACATATAATAATATATGGTGCTAATATTTGCTACACATCGTATGATTAAAATTTAAAAAAATCGCAAACTTTGTGATTTTTAAAAAAAATTGAATTTTTAAGTTTTTTTTAAACAGGTTTGGATGGAGTTTTTTCTATATTCGTTTTTTTCGTTAAAGACATACAAATGTGCACTTTACTTGCAATTTTTTGTGTGTCTGTGAAACTGCTAGTTTCCGCGTTTCGGCAGCGTTAAAAACAGCCGATTTTGAAAAATCTCTAACTTTGCCAACGATTTTCTCAAAAAGGCCATTTTTTAAAATTCTGAAAATTAAATCCCTGTTTGATTATCAACAGGAGAATATCCGTGTAAATTTTCACGGACCTAAAAACGCTCGTTTCCGAGTTAGACGCGTTTGAATTCGGTTTGAAAGCCTACGATTTCCCGTGTTCTAATGGCGCCATTTTGGAAAAATCTCAGGCGCAAAGTACGTACGTTATCTCTTACCCGAATCAAAGCGTTAGATATTCTTTGCCCGAATGATGGAATGAGAGCATTGGGTCAGCTGGTCCTGGTTGGGTACATCCACCTCACCCTTCCCCGAGTGATGACATGCCTATAAAACTGTCAAGGGGGGGGAGATAACCAATACATAAAGAAAATTCTTGCTGCTCCACTAACAAAGTTGAGTTGCGAAAGACAGCAGCAGCAGTTGTTTGTTTGTTTACGTATATACTTAAAAATCGCATAAGAAAAGACTATGAAAGAGTAGAAAACTGTTGTGAAACAATTTTAAGAAAAAGAGTGCAGGCACGTGTACTGTAAGTTAATTTTGGATGGCTAAACAACCTCAAGTTTTTCTGGGAGTTGCTAATTGTAGGCTACTGTCAGAAGAGCAGTTGCTGTTTTGTTATAGTTGCTAAAATTAACTTCTCAGTTTTTCGTAATAGTAAAATATTCGCTCAGGAGAGTTTTATCCTCTGCGAACGGGGGAGAAGATGCAATGCTCTTGACCTCGCTGCTGGGTTGACAGCGCTGGTCGCTGCCGAAACTCTGCTTACCTCCTCTCCAAAACGTAATAGCAATTGCCTAATCTACTAAATAAATAACAATTAACACATACGCGTGCATGCTTATTCATAAAATGTAAGTTGAGTATATTTCCTGTTCAATCAGCTGATTTTACAAGTAAAATTCATATAGAACTTATGCGCTTATAATGGTGTAAAGATTTTTATCTATTTAAAACATATTCAAAGATTTCAATTTTTTTAAAGGGGGGGGGGGGATTGTGTTCGTAGTGATCTCCACCTGGGCCACGATAAACCATGCACTGCCCATGGCTTCTGTTCCCTTAGAAGATAATCCTGGATCGATGGGAGACCAGCGGAGTTTTGACAACCCCTCCCTCTCATGTGGTGGTGAGGTGTCTCAAAGCTAGGTAGCTTTCAAAAATGTTTCAACTTAGTTGGCTGGTAATAAGAGAGGGATTCCATTTCAACTCTGGCAGGGTCGTACCATCACGGTCTCAGATTTCTCTAAAAAAATTAAGGGGTGTTCCTTGATTAAAATAAGGAGACCCATATCTTTTCTTTCGGCAAGAAAAAAAATTTCCCTTCGAAACAGAGGGTTTCAAATCTTCCAACGTCAAACAAGCTCACTAAAAAACCGGTTATTTTTCCTAACTTCAGTGAGTCATTGCAGCAGAATTAAAAGATCTTTTGTTCTGGTATTTTTTATTACATTGTGTGTATAACGTATAATAATATTTAATGCTAATATTTTTTACACATCGTATGATTAAAATTTAAAAAAAATCGTAAACTTTGGTTTTTTAAAAAAATTAAATTTTTAAGATTTTTTTTAACTGGTTCAAATGGAGTTTTTTTTTCTATACTCGTTTTTTGTTAAAGACATATAAATGTGCACTTTATTTGCAATTTTTTATGTGTCTGTGAAACTGCTAGTTTCTGCAGCGTTAAAAACAGCCGATTTTGAAAAATCTCCGACTTTGCCAACGATTTTCTCAAAAAGCCCTTTTTTAAAATTCTGAAAATTAAATCCCTGTTTCATTATCAACAGGAGAATATCTGTGTAAATTTTCACGGACCTAAAAACGTCCGTTTCCGAGTTAGACACGTTTGAATTTGATTTGAAAACCTACGATTTCTCCGTGTTCTAAAGGTGCAATTTTGGAAAAATCTCAGGCGCAAAGTATGTATTCTCTTACCTGAATGAGAGCGTTGGATCCGTCCACCTGACCCTACCCTGGGCGATAACACGCCTAAAAAACGGTCTTGGAAAAAAAAATAACAAATCTATATATATAGATTTGAATGTATGTCTGCTAAACAAATTTACAGTTTTCAATTTAAAACCACCAAACTTGGTATACTATCTCATGGTACCCTAACTTAAACCGTAGACAGTTTTTGGAAGGGGTCAGAGCCCAGGGTCAAGGGGCTCCACACAAAACTTCCATAAAATCTAGTTTTCAATTTAGAACCACCAAATTTGGAATACTATAGCATGGTACCCTAACTTAGACCGCAGACTGTTTTTGGAAGGGGTCGGAGCCCTGGGTCAAAGGGCCCCCACACAAATTTCCGTAAAATATACTTGTAAACTATAGTGCCCTAACTGAGACCGTAGATGGTTTTTGGAAGGGGGTAGAGCCCTGGGTGGGTGGGAGCCCGTGGTCAAAGGGCCCCACGCAAAATTTCCGTAAAATCTAGTTTTCAATTTAGAACCATCAAATTTGGTATACTTTTTCTTGGCACCCTAACTTTGTAAAATATTTTATGAAAATTTTGTAGGGGTGGGGGCTTGACCCCGGGTTCCGACCCCTTCCCAAAACCGTCTAGTCAAAGTTAGGGTGCCAAGAAAAAGTATACCAAATTTGATGGTTCTAAATTGAAAACTAGATTTTACGGAAATTTTGCGTGGGGCCCTTTGACCAGGGCTCCCCCTTCCAAAAACCATCTACGGTCTAAGTTAGGGTACCATGAAATAGTATACCAAGTCTGATGGTTCTAAATTGACATACATTCAATTCTCTCTCTCTATATATAGATTTGTTATTTTTTTCTTAAGACCGTTTCTTAGGCATGTTATCGCTCAGGGTAGGGTGAGGTGGACGGATCCAACACTCTCATTCGAGTAAGAGAAAACGTACTTTGCGCCTTAGATTTTTCCAAAATGGCGCCTTTAGAACACGGAGAAATCGTAGGTTTTCAAACCAAATTCAAACGCGTCTAACTCGGAAACGGGCGTTTTTAGGTCTGTGAAAATTTACACAGATATTCTCCTGTTGATAATAAAACAGGGATTTAATTTTCAGAATTTTAAAAAGGGCTTTTTTGAGAAAATCGTTGGCAAAGTCGGAGATTTTTCAAAATCGGCTGTTTTTAACGCTGCAGAAACTAGCAGTTTCACAGACACATAAAAAATTGCAAATAAAGTGCACATTTGTATGTCTTTAACAAAAAAACGAGTATAGAAAAAAAAACTCCATTTGAACCAGTTGAAAAAAATCTTAAAAATTTCAATTTTTTTAAAAAATCGAAGTTTACGATTTTTAAAATTTTAATCATACGATGTGTAAAAAATATTAGCATCACATATTATTATACGTTATACACACAATGTAATAAAAAATACCAGAACAAAATATCTTTAATTCTGCTGCAATGACTCGCTGAAGTTAGGAAAAATAACCGTTTTTTAGAGAGCTTGTTTGACGGTGGAAGATTTGAAAACCTCTGTCTCAAAGGAAAAAAATTTTCTTGCCGAAAGAAAAGATATGGGTCTCCTTATTTTAATCAAGGAACACCCCCTAAATTTTTTTAGAGAAATCTGAGAACGTGATGGTACGACCCTGCCAGAGTTGAAATGGAATCCCTCTCTTGTTACCAGCCAACTAAGTTGAAACATTTTTGAAAGCTACCTAGCTTTGAGACACCTCACCACCACGTGAGGGGGGGTGTCAAAACTCCGCTGGTCTCCCATCGATCCAGGATTATCTTCTAAGGGAACAGAAGCCATGGGCAGTGCATGGTTTATCGTGTCCCAGGTGGAAATCACTAAGAACACAATCACCCCCCCACCCTCTTTAAAAAAATTGAAATCTATGAATATGTTTTAAATAGATAAAAATCTTTACACCATTATAAGTGCATAAGTTGTATATGTATTCTACTTGTAAAATCAGTTGATTGAACAGGAAATATACTCAACTTACATTTTATGAATAAGCATGCACGCGTATGTGTTATTTATTTAGTAGATTAGACAATTGCCATTACGTTTTGGAGAGGAGGTAAGCAGAGTTTCCGTAGCGACCAGCGCTATCAACCCAGCAGCAAGGTCAAGAGCATTGCACCTTCTCCCCCGTTCGCAGAGGACAAAATTCTCCTGAGCGAATATTTTACTATTACGAAAAACTGAGGTTAACTTTAGCAACTATAACAAAACAGCAACTTTTTCTGGGAGTTGCTAATTGTAGACAGTAGCCTACAATTAGCAACTCCCAGAAAAACTCGAGGTTGTTTAGCCATCGAAAATTAACTTACGGTACACGTGCCTGCACTCTTTTTCTTAAAATTATTTCACAACAGTTTTCTACTCTTTCATAGTCTTTTCTTATGCGATGTTTAAGTATATAATGTAAACAAACAAACAACTTCTGCTGTCTTTCGCAACTCAACTTTGTTAGTGGAGCAGCAAGAATTTTCTTTATGTATTGGTTATCCCCCCTTCTTGACAGTTTTATAGGCATGTCATCACTCGGGGAAGGGTGAGGTGGATGTACCCAACCAGGACCAGCTGACCCAATGCTCTCGTTCCATCATTCGGGCAAAGAATATCTAACGCTTTGATTCGGGTAAGAGATAACGTACGTACTTTGCGCCTGAGATTTTTCCAAAATGGCGCCATTAGAACACGGGAAATCGTAGGCTTTCAAACCGAATTCAAACGCGTCTAACTCGGAAACGGGAGTTTTTAGGTCCGTGAAAATTTACACAGATATTGTCCTGTTGATAATCAAACAGGGATTTAATTTTCAGAATTTAAAAAAATGGCCTTTTTGAGAAAATCGTTGGCAAAGTTAGAGATTTTTCAAAATCGGCTGTTTTTAACGCTGCCGAAACGCGGAAACTAGCAGTTTCACAGACACACAAAAAATTGCAAGTAAAGTGCACATTTGTATGTCTTTAACGAAAAAAACGAATATAGAAAAAACTCCATCCATACCTGTTTAAAAAAAACTTAAAAAATTCAATTTTTTTAAAATCACAAAGTTTACGATTTTTTTAAATTTTAATCATACGATGTGTAGCAAATATTAGCACCATATATTATTATATGCTATATACACAATGTAAAAAAATACAAGAACACGATATCTTTTTTAACTCTGCTGCAATGACTCGCTGAAGTTAGGAAAAATAACCGTTTTCTAGAGAGCTTGTTTGACGGTGCAAGATTTGAAACCCTCTATCTCGAAGGGAAAATTTTTCTTGCCGAAAGAAAAAATATGGGTCTCCTTATTTTAGTCAAGGAACACCCCTTAATTTTTTTAGAGAAATCTGAGACCATGATGGTACGACCCTGCCTGAGTTGAAATGGAACCCATCACATGTGATTTGGGATTGTTTGAATTTCACAATCGATGGCATGTCTAAGGTGTAGCAACGTTGTTGGCCTGTCACGATACGTTCTATCTTTTAGATAGCCCCACAAGAAGAAATCTGATGGTGATAAATCAGGGCTATAAGGAGGCCAAGAGAGATTAGCAGAAAACCGCTGTGGGAAGCCTCTAGCAATGACTCGTGCACCATAGTGCTGCTGAATCAAATTAAGGACGCAACCAGTTGAGTGTAGTGGAGCTACGTTCTGTTGAAAAGTGCAGTTTTGGATCCAATTTTTTCAGCATGCAGCAGGGAAAAATCGGTTCTGCGAAAGGCCATGATAGGTTGCAGCATTCACAGATGAATCAATGAAAGATGGACCAATAATGCCGTCAGCACACATGGCACACCAAACAGTTAGCCTCTGTGGATGGAGCGGCATCACAACTGTGAACTCAGGCTCCTCACTTCCCCACATGTGATAATTTTGATGGTCTATATAACCATGTAACCAGAAATGCACCACATCGCTGAAGACAATGGTTTTCATATCAAAGTTCTCTCCATCGATCATTGAACAGATTGAGTTGGCAAACTCCCCTCGCTGCAACATGGCTGCTTCGTTCAAAGGCTGCTGCACCTGAATCTTGTAAGGAAACATCTGCAAATCGAATTTTGCAATGCGCCATGCCGAAGCTGGACTAACCTGCAGATCCTGGACAAGTTTCCTCATTGAAGTTTCAGACTCTTGCTGTAGAATATCGTGGGCAATTTCGATGTTCTCTTGCATCTGCACTGTGTTCTGTATCATGGCCATTGTCGTCATGTCGTCCGCAACATTCTCAGTTCGTTTGGATTTTTTTATCAAGGCATTCACCGTGGCACGAGATGGCTTGCGATGATCCTTAAATGCACTACTCCACTTTCTTAACACTTTCGTCAGGTTTTTGCCGTGCATATACCAATTTTTGAAAATAAAAACTCTTTCTGCAGTCGTATATCGCTCCATTTTTGAACAAACGGAACTGCAATTAAACCAGTTCTACACGAATTCCTTTTGTCTCATGATGATATCCTGAGACATTTGGCACCATCTAGTGAAAGCTTCAAGAGATATTCAAGAAAAAAATTGTCAGTAGCCTGTGAAACACCTGGTATACACATATAATATATATATATATAAAGAAAAATTTTAATTATGCATATGTTCCTGTAACCCAAGCAAAAAATTTCTCACTGCATTTAAATGGAAAAGAAAAAGAACTGCTTATTTTACTGGTCTTTTTTGTTTTTCTTTTCTTTTTTAATTTACATTTAAAAATTAGGCACTAATGACAGTACACATATAAGCCTAAGTGTACCTATGATACCCCCCACACAACTGAATACGACTTGGATCCATCTGTATGTTTTCAAGTGGAGCCAGCTGTATGTATATTGCAGAGGTTACTCTTACTTAAAAATACTAGGGATTTAGATTCTCGTATATCATCATCATCATTGTCAACCATTATCAGTCCACTGCTGGACGAAGGTCTCCCCAAGTTTCTTCCACAATGGTCTGCCTTGTGCCAGTCTCCTCCATGTCACCCCCTTGTACTTTTAAATTTCATCCACATATCTCCCATGTGGTCTTCTTTTGGGTCTTTTCCTGTCCCTTGGAATCTAGTCAAAAATTTTGGCTGTCTATCAATGGTCTGCCCTTCTGGCAATATGTCCAGCTCATTGCCATTTCAGAGATGATGATGTCTTCCACTCTTGTCATTTTTCTGATCCACGAGTTCCTCTTTTTATCTCTCCTGGTTACACCAAGCATGCACCTCTCCATGCTTTTTTGAATTGTCTGCAATCTTTATATGTCTCTTTTAGTTAAGGTCCAAGTCCCTGCACCATACGTAAGCACTGGAATTGATATATTAAAAGCTTCGAGTGTATAATTCCAATGTACACACTATAAAACCAGACTCAAGCACCAGCAACATTTCCAAAAAAACATTCAATGCATACCCACACACAAACAAACAAACGTCTGAGGTACTCACAATTTTCCGAAAGAACACAGCCACACATGGCCATTTTGTTTTTTGGACTTTTCTAGATATCCAGACATTAAGACCTAGCAGCATACCAATTTTCAGATCTCTGGGTTACTAAGAAATGGTTGAACATTTCGCGAAAAATTCAAGCAGATGATGTTCTAAAACCTCCATTTTGATTTCGAACTTTTCTAGGTATCTGGACCTTAAAACCTATCAGCATGCCATTTTTCAGATCTCTAGGTCATTTAGAAGTTGTCGAAGAATTCATGAAAAATTCAAGCAGACAATGATCCAAAGCCTCCATTTTGATTTTTTTATCAGACTTTTCTAGACTTTTCTTTAGACCCATCAGTATGCCAAATTTCAGATCTCTATGTCACTTAGAAGTGGTTGAACAATTCACGGATGGAAGCACTCGCATTTTCCCACTTAGCTTAATATACACCAATGAGCCATTACATTATGACCACCTACCTAAAATATGCTGCAAGACCCCTTTTAGCTCGTAGAAACAGCGGCCACTCGGTGAAGCATTGATTTCATGAGGTGGCGATAGATACCCTGGGGTATCTGGTACCATAATGTCTACAGCAGGTCCTCCACTTCTCGCACATTTTGGGGTGGTGGTGATTTAGTGCGAACCAACTTTTCCAAGTTGAAACACAAATGTTCGATTGGGTTCATGCCAGGTGAATTTGGAGGCCAGGGCATTAACAAAAAGTCTTCAGTATGTTCCTCGAACCACTTCTTGACGATTCTGGCAGTGTGCCATGGGGCATTATCCTGTTGGTAATGGCTATCACCAGCGGGGAAATACAGTTGCCATAAATGGGTGAACTTGGTCTGGATGTTCAGATACCTACCTGACAGCTATCAGGGATTGTGCTATTGGGATAATGGGACCTAAAGTGTCCCAATAAAGCGTCACCCACAGCATAACACCGCCAGCCTGTTTCTTCTCAACAGTGCATCCAGGTGCCATAACCTCCGTTGGTAACCGCCGTATCCGCGCTGGGTTGTCTACGTGATGCACTAGGAATATTGATTCATCAGACTAGGCCACTTTCTTCCAATCATCCACGGTCCAATCTCAATCTTGGGCCCATTTCATGCATTGTTGGCGATGACGTGCAGTGAGGATGGGGACCCGGCTGGGTCTTCGGCTACGCAGGCCCATTCGCAGAAGGCTACGATGAACTGTGTGCTATGACACAATGCCCTGATCACCACTGTTGTAGCAGTGGGTGATTTGTCACACTGTGGCCTTGCGGTCGCTGTGAACAATGCACGACAGTCTCCACTCCTCTCTGGCATTAATGAGCTGCAAATGACACACGACTGGACGACGGTTCATTGTTTGGCCATCTGTGCACCACTTTTGATATGTACTCACTACAGCGGCACACGAACAAACCACGCTGTTGCCGAAATCGCAGTTCCAAGGCGCTGTGCCGTCACAATTTGTCCTTTACCAAACTCAAATAAATCGGCAGCTTTTCCCATTCTGACTCCAAGCACTCTACTAACCGAAAGCCGGTCCTCGGGTTATATATATACTGCTCTATCAACTTTACCTGCGCCACCATTCGGTCTCCAGACGCGCTCATATTTCTAGGTTGGGGGTAGTCATAATATAATGGCTCATCAGTGTATATAGATAAGTGCAGTGTGATGAAGACATTCTATGATGCACAACCTGTATGCAAATTTGCTGTGACCATGTAGCAGCTGATACGGGTGTATATAGGAAGAAGGCAAAGTTGACTCTCATGGGAGTTCCTTCTATTTTTAATGTGTTTCGGGCAGCAGAGTAAGAAACTGTATCTCTGAGGTAACAAAAGGATGTTTTGCAGACATCCTATATAATTTAGCCCGAAGCTAAGAAGGCCAGATTGTCATCTATGTCACCAGAGGTTTTAGAGTAACACACAGCATAGTGTTACAGCTTTGGTCAGCATTCAGAACTGCTGCCAAATCTTTTGCTGAAAGTCATAGTCACTGTGCAAGCCAGTGGGATTACTACAGAGAGCAAATTGAAAGTTTTGCAATATTTGCATAAACACATGTGCTACGGCGGGTATGCCATGTGTTTAAACTAATTTAAGTCGCACACTGCAGTCAGTCGAAAGGAATATAAAGTAGTAGTCATTGCTGTGAACAACATTGCATGTCGTCATTCTGTCTGTGGTTGGGACACCTAAAAGATGAATAGCTACAACCGGCTAATTGGGGAACTTTTGCTTTATGAGTTTGAACTGTGCCATAACACTGCTCAAGCAACATGAAACATTTGTCATGCGAAAGGGGAAGGTTCTGTGGACCATAGCCCCGCAACCAGATGGTTTAAGAAATTTCACTCAGGTGACAGAAACCTCAACGATCAGCCAAGGTCAGGTAGGTTGCAAACCGTGGATTTGGAGGCCGTGCACTAGGCTGTAGAGGCAAATCCGACAACCAGCACTCAGAGATTATCAGGTGCGCTGGGCATATCACAGACCACCATGGTTCAATACCTCGGCAAGGTCTACAGAAGCTGCTGCATTGTCCCTCACAAACTGACACCGGCTGAAGGAAACCGCTGAGTGCAAGTATGCATGAAACTCCTAGAAAACCCACGTGATGTACATTTCATCATGAGAATTCTTATGTGCGATGAAAAGTGGGTCTATTTCCATAATCCTAACACATAACGGCAGTGGTTGAGACCGGGCCAGCTTCTTGAACCTGTTACCAAACCATTGGTGCTTCGAGCACAAGGTGATGCTCTGCATCTGGTGGAATTTCAAGGGGATTATCCATCACAAATATGTTTCAGACAGTCGAAACATCAATGCAAACCTCTACTCTGAACAGCTGGAGTGGATGTATGCTGTTTTGGAGGAGAAGTACCCAGCACTGGTGAACAGAAAGTGCGCTCTCCTACAGCAGGGCAATGCTCGGCCTCATACCATGAGAACGATCTACGCAAAACTCCAGGAACTTGAGTTCATTGAACTGATGCCATACCCAGCATATAGTTCAGACCTTGCCCCATTGGATTATTACTTGTCCCAGTCCATGGCCGACTTCTTTCGTGGGCGGCACTTCAACAACCAGGAGGTGACAGCAGGGGTAAAGGAGTTCTTCACCTCGAAGGACAAGAACTGGTACTGCCGTAGAATCGAAAAACTGGCAGACAGATGGCTAAAGACAGTGCAACAAGATGGACTATACTTTGAATACTAGTCAGCTTTCGTCATAAAGGTACGTATGAAGACATAAAGTGATCCAAATATTGCAAAACATTCGACTCACCTTCTGTATCACCTGGCCATAATGGTAAAACAGAGCGATAAAAAGTATCTGCAGGCCACATGGCTAATTGTCTTAAGAAAGCACAGGTGTGTGAATTTCATGACAAACCATGTCAAGATCTCCAAACGCAGCAGCTCTGTATGCCTGGAAACCTACATGCTGTCTACCATTATTCAGGAAGCATCACACAGTTTGCCATCAATAGTGTGCATACCATGTTGACTGGTTTTCAGACCAATGGGCCAAGATAATGTTCATAGATGAAAACAGCTTTAATCTTTCATCACATTCCAAGTGGCAATTAATCTGGAGGGAACGTGGGACTGCGTACGATACCAGGCACACTGTTGAATGGGACAGATATGGCAGTCACAGCATCATGGCTGTGCCAGTAGTATCACGGTCAATAGATGTTCCAAATTGCTTGTGGTGGATCAAGGCACAATCACTGGGTAGCAGTACTGCAATGCGATTTTTTGCCACATTTGTCTGTTACATGGTGTTGTAAGCGCAGACTTCATTTTTATGGACAATAACGCCCATCCTTACTGCACAGCAGCTGCAGATAAAGAATTCACTAGATTTCAGTCCGATGGAATAGCTAATGCGCTCCCCTGATCTCAATCCAATCAAACATACACTATATTGACAAAAGTCACCGGACACCTAAAAAAGAAACACAACATAGCATTTATTGGCATATATTAGTATGGTGTTGGTCCACCTTTGGCCTTAATGCATGCACTGACCTTCGAAGCATGCTTTTGACAAGGTTTTGGAACACAGCAATAGGTATGCGCTTCCATTCAGTACATAAAAACTAACTGTTGCTTAGTAGTAGGCCTTGGTTCCAAACTTCTTATGAAGTGCTCTAATTCATCCCATAGGTGCTCTATGGGATTAAGATAAGGGCTTTGTGCTGGCCAGTCCACACACGATACGGAATTATCGTCAAACCATGCCGTAACAGTCCTTGCTTTATGGCTCGGTGCATTATCCTGCTGGTACCAACAAGGCTCAGTTCCATAGTATTCCCACAGAGTTGGTAGGGCATAATTGTCCAGAATATCGAGGTAGACGTGCTGGTTAACAGGTCTGTCCACGATAACCAATGGGCCGGGACTATACCACGAAAAACATCCCCACAAGAGTACACTTCCAGCTCCAAACTTGACAGGAACAGTGTACACTGTGGTAAATAGTATTCCCTTGGCTGCCACCATACCCACACAAGGTCATCAGACTGATGGATAATGTATCTGGATTCATTAGTCCATAGGACCTGTTTCCATTGATCTATGGTCCACGATAAATGTTCTTTACACCATGCTAAATGACGAGTAGCATTCCGAGAGGAGATGAAAGGCTCATGAGAAGCGCAGGACCATGGTAGCCCATGGAATGAAATTCTCTGCGACTGGTACATGAACATACCGAAGTTCCAGCATTTTTACTCACCTCTAAACTGAGGTCTTGCGCAGTATTCCGTCGATTAGCTGTAATGACTCTCCTGAGGTTTCGACGTTCTTTATCACTGATTTTCTTTGGTCCGCCGGTACGTTTTGCTGCTTCAGGCATGCCATGCGTCTTCCACTTATTCAATACATCCAAAACAGTTGACTTGGGTATGTTTAAACGCCTCTCGGTTTCTCTTATGGACTACCCACTAATATAACACCCAACAATCTTTTCTTTCTCAAAGTTGGTTCTCTCTCGCAACGACATTTTCACTCAACCTCACAGTGCGATATAATCGAGGTCACCTGCAGGCTTGGTTTTATACTGTTTGCAGCTGTACCGTGCATCTTAACAATGCAGCGGACCCGTTCATTTGCTTTTGAAGGGGTGTCTGGCGGTGACTTTAGTCAATATAGTGTATATTGGATGTTCTGGAAAGAGAGATGTTGCTCAAAGAAATCCCCCACCGGAAACCAATCCAGCATTTGTGAGGGCTTTCTAGCAAGAGTAGGACAATATACCCCGCGAGTTCTTAAACCATTTGGTGTTATGTGTGACATACCAGTGTCAAAAATGCATTGCGATGTGGGGTGGAAAAATTCATCTTCTGAGGACTTTGTCTTGTAGTCTGTTTATGTTGTGCTGATGGAAGAGAGTCACTAGAAAACAAGTGAGCCTGTACTTCCTTTATAACATTTTGTTCTGTTTCAATTTCTATTACATGATTTTTGATTGTGTGCATTTCACTGTACTGTTGCTATTACCATTAATACCACTTAAGCTGTAAAACCACTTTTGACTGGTCAAAATGTACCTCATCCTGAATCTTTGGACGGCAATGTACATTACAAATTTACATTTTTTGAGTATTTTCTTTAACCCTTTAACCAGATGGAACAAATTGACTCTGGGATAGAAAAATGGGCTGAAATCAGCTGCGAATAAATGCATTCACTGTCTAAGAACTATGTCGAATGCTGTTAGAATGAGTGAACGTGCACATCAGAAAGCATTGCTTTCCCCTTAGCCTTTTTATTCAAAGTGGTTGTTTAAGGGAATGAGTGACATAAATAAAAGGGCAAAAGCAATGATGACAAACCTAAGAAAAGAAAGAGAGATGTATTTAAGTTATTTGTTATATACCCAGCGGCACAATGTCTGTGTCAGGGAACCTACCCTTCCCCATCATGCCTTGGTTCATGAAGCAGACAAAAGTAAAAGACGATTAGTGACACGTTTGGATGAACATAAAAGAAATTGAAAACAGGGTGAAGCTAGAAGAGCCCTTGTTAAGCACTGTATGAATTCCAATTCCTAACCTGATTGGAGTGGTGTTAAGTTATACACTTCACATAATACCCATTAAAAGATATTAACATCAGAATCGATTTTGATTGAAAAAACTAAAGCTGTGAACTATAATGAACAACCCCCGGTTATGTTACCATATGCTTGGCGATTTCTTATTGAGAAAGAAAAAGAACTAGGAACAAACATAATAAGAACAAAAATAGGACTATCGATATCACTGCAGAAAAGGATATGATGCATAATGATGACTAGTTGCATAGATTCTAACAATATTTGCATGTGATAGCTACTTGTGAAGAAAGGGAATACGATCTGAGAGATATCTTCCCTACACCGCCATTGAGAATGGGCGTAGATGTTGCGACCCGAAACATGTCCGGTGTCGAGGCATGGATGATGGGTTGAGAGACCTTTGGATGTCTTAGTGATTGTCACCGTAATTTTTAACTTTCAAATTTTAACATGTCATCAATGGTTCTTTTTACCTTATTCTTCGGTATTTTAGGAGTTACTGCCCAGTTTTTGTGTACTGTGCCTTCACTTGGAGATTATGCAGAGAGCTGATTGTTGTGCACTTATTACATATGATCTTTATGTAAATCCAGATTCCTGTGCACCTACTCTCTAGGATATTGTTACACTTGGATTAGCTGTATAACAAGAACTCGTATATGCAATCAGGATAACAAATAGCTGTTTAATTGTCATGAAGAATTTGACTAAGCTCATTATGGAGTCATGAAGGATTTGGGTGAGTCGCTGTGACCCTATTATGAACTATGTTTTTTGATACACTATCCTGAGAGGTTTTCAAGATTTCCATTATCAAGAAATATTATTTTATGTGCATGAATTTTATAATCCCATTAAAAATGGCAAAATTAGGAAGTTGTTTATTTTGTTCTGAGATTTATAGCATTGAGATGTCTAGAGGAGGTTGTCTCGACAGGTCATTTGTACCTAAAAATTATTAAGGTGAGTAACAGTATTGGCAAACAGGTCAGACCTTACAATCTAAATATCAGGTCAGACCTCGTATGCTTTACACAAGTAAAAGTGAGTTGCTATCACCAGTGGCAGGTTTATGATCAGTGCAGCTCAGCTGAGAAGGAGAAAGGAATTGTTTTGCCATAGCTTTCTTAAAAATTGTCCGTTATTTGAAAATTTCTGTTTGTGGAGTGCAGAAAGTTTTGTTCACCATTCAGTTCAGGTACATTGGCTACTAAAGGGTTAAAACTAGTTTCCTGACTCTTTTTCCTATCCAATCAAAAAATAATTATACAAACTCTCAAATCATTACAAAAAAAAATCTTTTCTGAACTAAAAGCATGGTTACTGGAAGTATATTAAGGGAAAAAAGCTTACCTTTTAAAATCTGCAATAGGTTTACTAAGTCTGGTGCTGACAGTCCTCTCTGAATCATTCAGGTACTTGATACGTACCACAATCTGATCTGAGTAACTCTGTTCTGTTTCCGGAGCAGTGGGTGTGGCTGAAGGTGCACTGGTATCATTCCTAACAGAGTGATTTGTGTCTGTTGCATCACTGTTGCTGCTTCCATCAACAGTCAATGTTCTTTGCACTACCACAGAACTGGAATGCTGTTGAAGACTTTCATCATGTGACGGTTCACTAGCGGTGGCAGTTGCGATGTTATCACATTCAGTTGGAACTTTTTCAGAGCAGCTATCTACAACCACTATATCACTGTCATTTTCACTACAAGAGTTCAGTTCATCAATTCTGTCAGTCTCTACTCTGCTAACAACATTATTATTATTATTTGTAAATGCAGCAAAAGTACTATTTCCATCATGCCCTGCCTGGTTGTCTTCACTTGCAGGGGAATTTACTGCTCCATACTAAAATATCATTTTAAAAAAAGCAAGATTAACAAAAATTCAAACAAAAAAGTAAATACATTAACCTTTTAACAGCAGCAAATATTACTAAGTCTTAAGGTTCACGAGTTGTTGTTCTGAACTCCTGATGCAAATCTTGGTACTAAATATTTGAATGCGCGTGCACACACACACACACACACACACACACACACACACACACACACACACACACACACACACACACACGTGGATTCGCTGAACTGTGAGCACCTACCCAATATTTCATGGGCCCTTCTTTTGCCTGAACAATGGGCACCACCCCATGTGGCATCAGCTCCATCCATGAGAAGTCAGTATAGTTACATGGGAATCTGCTACCAAGCTGTTTGTCCACAGTTCTAGTACATAGTATAGTGGTGTGTCCAACTGCC
The DNA here is from genome assembly GCA_039090855.1 of Macrothele yani. NCBI lineage: Eukaryota > Metazoa > Arthropoda > Arachnida > Araneae > Macrothelidae > Macrothele > Macrothele yani. The sequence continues at coordinate 40,809,624 of CM077006.1, forward strand.
TCACCTGGTGTTACACATCTCACAGGTGTTCAATTGGTTTGAAATTGAACACCTTTGAGATGTGTAACACCAGGTGATACAGGGGGCAGTCGAAATGTCTTACATCAGCACCGACATTACCATCTGTGAAGAACCCATCCCCCTCTGAGAGGAGGTACAACATTGTGGGGTGCATGTTAGAGACGACCACAGGGTCCTTTTTTAAGCCCTAGGTCTGGACATTTAAAGCCAGGGTCTGTTTTATCATTATATATGACTGGCCCAGGCCCTGCCAGGGTTTGAACATATGTGCAAATTTTCTCTATGTGAATAAGGAAAAATGAAGCATATTGTTTTTCTCCTATTTACATTTTAATCATTCAATAAGAACGTTAGGGCTTCCCATTAATGCCGACCCCCCTCCAAAAACACACACACACACAAAGAGAGAGAGAGAGAAAAAAAATTATTATTATGTACATCATATTCAAGTAATAAAATGCCCTTCATTTTGTTTCCCAAGTGCATCAAGTCAATTTGTTTACCTTAGCTCACCTTCATGTTTTCACCGAATGACCTAAAATTCCCATTTTCCATACTGTAATTAGCAGAACTTTATATTTAGTTGCCAGAAAACTTTTAAGTTTTAATCACATCTAAGAAATAATACATAGTTGTTACTTATAACACTTAGATGCTTTTGAGTTACGAAATGCACACGAAAAACGCAATACACAATAATTAAGAATTTTACGCAAAGAATAAAAGAGAGACTATAGCCTAACCAATCAGTTGTGCGTACGCCATTGTGTTAGTTAATTTGGTTAGCAGTGTTAAATATAATTAATTAAACAAGGGAAAGGGAAAATTAACTTGTGCCTGGGCCCATTCAAAGTTTTGATATTAGAGCCTGCCTGCGCTCATCTCTAGTGCACATGGTCCACAAGCAGTCCCTGGTAGTAGCCAGCATTCGTTTGTTGGTCCACATTAGACATTAGAGGTGAGCTTAGCAGTGACTTCCCCCCCCCTATCTGTGTCAAAGTGACAGTTTTGCAGCAGAAGTAATGGTGACTTTAAACAGTGACAAAAATTACCGATTGCAAGAGGAGTGACAGCAAGTCGCCGTCTTACTTGTAATAGTGACAAAATCACTGTTTGCATTGCATACCATACGAAGTAGCAACAGAACAAAGAATCACTATTGAAAGAGAAGAATTTTCTTCTTCCTTTTTCGGGGTTTCTCATCTACCGCTTTCATTTCCCCCAAGAAAAAGGGGTGATAATGATCTCATACAACTCATTTTCAGTAGTCAGAAGACCTCAAGGTAAAACCCTCCTACAGAGGGTAGATTTATTTTAGAATGGGTTGAAGTCACCAAGGCTGAATTGAACTAAAACAATGACATGGTAACAGTGATTTGGAATCTGTTTGTTCCCCAAGTATTGCCCTGTTCATGACACAGCTAATGGGGACAGCTTAACAGTAATTTCAGAACTGTTACTTTTCATAATCGTGACAGTGATTTTTCAGTAACTGTGATGTGATTTCCAATCCATCTCACTTCCACATGCACTGAAAGCTCCACTTCATGCCAGCTCAACCATCCTGGATAGTGGATGCCATGCATGAGGGATCCACAGACTCAGGCTGCTGATGCCAAATATGTATTTGCCCATCTACAAAATAGAGTACATATCATGTTTCAATGGACCAGAACACCCGCTTTCAATCTCCTGTTGTTCAATCTGCATACTAGAAGAGTTGTTTACATCAATGGACTATCGTTAGAAGGTGGTGTATAAGCCATTGGCTCTTGTAGCGTATTTCAGCCATGACAGCGAGATGACACAAAAAACCCTGAACCTTTGAAAGGAGCGATTTTCTCAGTGTTTGTCCAGAGGGGTACTGCTGACGTGTCTGAGAGAGTTAGTAAAGTCAAGGAAGAATTAATTAGGTCTACCTTGGGTGGCATCTCTTTTGTGCTCAGAAAAACGTTTAGTACTGCTATGAAAAGTGCTGCCAATGTAAACTAAACTAGCAGCTGAATTGGCAGCACTTTTCACAGCATTACAAAACATTTTGCACAGCAATAAAAAGGATGTCACCCAAGGCTGACCTAATTCTTTCTTAGCTTTACTAATTCTCTCAGATACTACAGTAGTGTTCCTATGAAAAAATACTGAAAGAAATAGATTCTTTCGTCAACAAAAGGGCTTTGTGTTTTTATAAGAGCATCGAAATATACACCTCTTCAAACTGCAATTCCAAGAGTCCATATTTTATCTCCATCATTTGGAAGTCTCTCTTATCATTTAACAACATTCAAAATGAAGATCTGGCAACCAGTCTCACCCCGTTTGTTTACAGGAGATCAAGACTTCAGTGGAGGTTGAAAGTGCTGAGTTTCTTATTTCTTACGTCTTCTTAGTTTCTAATTTCTTAATGTAACTATTGCATGCTAACTACACTTTGTTTACCATAAGCCTACATTTATTTGTTGCATGTGAATTTCATTCCATGTATTAGGAGCTTTAAAAAATGTATAAAAAACTTGTCCTGTTGAAACAATCCTGATAATGATATGTGACAGAAATTGAACTCATACAAGACAAAACAAAAAATGTGAGTCAGCAATGACCTAATACGTGTGATGTTCACTCAAGGATGTTAGGCAATTACCTAAAATTTGTGACTGTGTGTCTGAATGTTTACATGGACAATTTGTTGGATGGTTTGACTTCATTTATACATGTTCTTTAAAATAATGTTTTTTACATGTTTTTTTTAATTAATTTCTTGATGTATCCCACAGAGCTTGCTAATGTTTTTTGCCGTATCCTAAAATAATTAGCAGGCCACACATAGGGGCATCCTTGACATAGATGTCAACTGTTTGCAGCTACACATGACAACAGTGGCATAGCCAGAAATTTCTTAAGGGAGGAGAGGGTTTGGTTCATTGGTGAAAGCCTCATATGCACATATATATCGCTTTAAATTCATGCTGTCTCTATTCAAGGGAGTACAAACCCTGAACTCCCCCTTCCGGCTACGCCACTGCATGACAATAATTAAAAACACTTCAATTTCTCCACTAATATAAAAAATTCCCTTAAAGTTTTTGCAATTAAAGACAAGAAGCGCACACATTAAAAATATGATACCTTCTATTCCAAACACTTCCAATTCTGAATTATTATTAGCACCTAAAGTACAAAATTAATGAATTTCTATGTTTGTAGACTTTATTTTCAAAACAACTTTAATTTATTTCAAAAACTTTCAGCTTACAGTATATGCGAGTACATATAGTAATACACTATCTACCAACAAGTAATTGGACACCCCTGCAATCGACGACATCTGCGGTCCTGATACAAGTCACGGCCGCCGCCATTAAATGTCGTGTGGGAAACAACAACGCAACCAGTCGCATGCAAGATGCTATGCAGTTCAGGGCTCTCTGATTTCGAGAAAGGTGTAATCGTCGGGTATCACAGAAATGGCCGATCCATACATGACATATCCAGCGAGTTGAAGTACCCAAAATCGACAGTGGCCTACGTGAATGGCAAGTGGAAGATGAGAGGTGACTGTCGGAATGTGCCCCGACCCGGCAGATCCACAAAACTGAAAGTTAGAGACCGACGGGTGCTGGCCAGAGAAATTCGGAAGAACTGCACCAAATCGATGGGCCACATCCGCGAGGAGTTTCAACAGGCATCCGGGAGTGTTCTTTCGGTGAATACCATCCGTAAGGAAGCCCATCTGCTTGGTTATCATGGACGTGCTGCCGCCCACAAGCCTTTGATCTCCAAGTCCAATAGCGCTGCTCGGCTAACGTGGTGCAAAGAATGTCGACAGTGGACCGTTGATCAGTGAAAACAGGTTCTCTGGAGCAACGAATCAAGGTTCACCCTCTACCGTTCGGATGGCAGGGTTTGGGTTTGGCATCTGCCTGGAGAACGCCTCCTGCCGGAATTTATTGTGCCAACTGTGAAGTTTGGCAGCGGTGGAACTATGCTATGGGGGTGTTTCTTCTGGTATGGCACGGGACCCTTGGTCGCAATTCCTGGTAGACTCAATGCCGAGACCTACTACAACATTTTGTATGACCATGCGCTTCCTACGTTTTGGCAGTTTTACGGGGTGGACCCATGTTACTTTCAGGATGACAATGCCACCTGTCATGTTGCGAGTTCCACCATGGCTTGGTATGGTGACAATGGGGTTAATCGAATGGACTGGCCTGCGCAGAGCCCGGACCTTAACCCTATCGAGCACCACTGGGACGAGTTGGAGCGTCGACTTAAGGGGTGCCGCACCGTCCGAAATCGGTGAAGGAACTGACCTGTCTTCTCCAAGCCGAGTGGAAGAAAATACTGCTAGCCGTCGTACGCCTGGTTGAGAGTATGCCCCGGAGAGTCGCAGCTGTAATCGCCGCTCGTGGATGCTCCACCGACTATTGAATGTGAATAAACTTCGTTTTCCTTTGCTATCACAGGTGTCCAATTACTTGTTGGTAGATAGTGTATATGATGAAAAGATGGAAAATGCTTGTATTAGCACACACAGAAAGAAGCATTAAGAGAAATGCCATGATGAAACATGGTTGAAAAAATGACCTGCAAGCAAGACGTGTGCATGTGACACTTTTGCTTAAACAGAGATGCCAACCTGTTTCATATATTTTCAGTAGTACCCGTACAAATTTTCAGTAGCTTTGGCCATTTTTCAGTAGTCATACCAAAAAGAATAATTTTAACCAAGGAAAACAACTCATTTAATTTAATTAGCATTTTTTTACTTACTTATTCATTTATATACATGAAAATCTGTATCAAAATATTCCAAATTTTTCACATGGAAAATAATATACACCATGACTGATACATTTTTTTACACAACAAACAGTTGATTAAAGAGCTTTCTTTAGTGATTTCGCTGTACAGTGTTTTGCAGATTTGAGTTCCTCAGTAGAAAATCTTTTTTCATAACACACTTGCCCAGAGGAGAACATATTCAATTTTGAAATAAGAAGTGCTTCTACAGTTTCTAAACCTAAATTAGGTTGGAAACGGGCTTGAGTTTTTCGCACTAAACTAAAATCTCTCTTACTCACAAGCATTCGAGTGTGGAACTACAAGTATTGCAAACATTACTTTCGTGAGCCTAGTATACTTAACTGCTCCATTACAGCCTCTTAATTTTGAGATTTCTGACCAAGTGACATCTATTTTATCTGTTACTGCTATGGTCTCTAATTTGTCAGCTTGATAACAAGGAATTCCGCTTCCAGTATATCAAGTTCATTTTCAGTTATTGTAAATGAAAGGTGTTTGACTATGTGTAATACAGAAGTAAATGACGTTATGGCTCTAAGTGAAGGATCTACTACTTCTGCAAGTTTTAAAAATTCATCATAGATCAGTATCTTTTCTTGAATATAAGAACATTCTTCAATGTGAACTTTTCCGACAGATGTATAGAACTTAAAAAGATATAGAACTTAGAAAGTTCATTTTCGTTTAAAACGATTTCGCTTTAATACATTCTTGTTTTTACTCCAATTACCAGTTGTGTCCTTTCTGATTTTTCTTTTTTGAAAAACTGTTATTTGAAAAATTAAGCTCAACATCACCATCAGCTACGACAGTAGGCTTCAAAAACCCCTTGGATGCCATGACAATTTTATCCATCATGCTGAAAGAACATTCAGTTTGAGGACCATGAATGCATGATAACTTTCACTATTTTAGATAAAAGGCAGTGTAACTTGGGGAATATAAATGCTTTTGAATATCCTGCATCAATTCTTACAAATTTTTCAGCTTCGTCACTTTCGTTTTCGGACTCTCCCCCTTTATCAAGCTGAAATATGTAAGAACACAGGATAAACGTTTGGAACATCGTTGGGGGAAAAAAATTACAGTTACGGCAGAAACCTTTGCTACGTCCGATTTCCCTTCCATATTCAAGGTGAAATACAAATATTTACGAAATAAAATGAAATTTAACAACAATACTAGGCAGAGGAAACATCGCGTGAAAAATAAAATTATGATTACTGGAGAAATCCTCACTGTTTCTGAAAGTTTTGAAAGACGAAATTTCCGTTTTCTAAAGTTTCAAGCGGAAAGCATCCTCATCACTACCAATTGCCTCAAAATTTCTGTTCAATTATGCATCGATCCCGAGGATAACCCAAATTACGACGAAAAAGCAGAAATTCCTCGAAGCTGAAGATGACACGGGAATTTTTGCGCCGTCGAATTTCCGTTTTCGGAAATTTCCCCTCCATTTTCAAAGTGAAATACAAAGATTTATGGAATAAAATTATGTATAACAACAATAATAGACAGAGGCAACATCGCAGGAAAACGAAATTACGATTACGAAAGAAATCTTTATTTCGTTCACTTCCGTTTTTGAAAGGCGAAATGCTGTTCCGATGCATATTTTTATGTGTTTCTTGATGTGTGTTTTTGCGCGTTGATGTGTATTTTTTTTTTACACGTTTCTCTATGAGTATTTTTACGTGTTGATGCATACTTTACGCGCTTCACGACGTGTATTTCTACGTGTCTCGAAAAATTCCTGATGCATATTTTTACGCGTTGGTAAAATTTAGATGCGTACTAGACACGTAATTACGCATTTTGGCGAACTCTGCAACGAAATCCAAGCACGATTTTCAACAGCTTGCTGCCGCACTGCGAAAGAGCTTCAGGCTGAAATCCGCCCACTTCCACCACCAAAGCGAGCTACGCTCAACGTCCTCAGAATGTTGCATGCTGGGGAGGGAGGGTTTCAAGTACCGGCAGAACTGGAAGTGAGCGGCATCGCAAGCATGACGGATCGTCAAGTGGTCGCCGTTGCATTGGAAAGGGGAACAAGCAAAATAAAAATTAATAACTTCCGTTAATTTTCTGTAGAAAAATCACTGTTTTCCGTATTCCGTAGTACAAGAGCTTTTTCTGTAGGAACTATGGCGAATCTGTAGTTGCTGGCATCTCTGCTGTCATGAACCAAACAAATGCAAGTTTCCACCTCAGCACATTTAATACATATTTGACTAGGGTACAATACTGGTTTAGCAAACTCTGTTGAGAACAAATATTTTGGTTCTTCAACAGCAAAAAGATCTATGCACACAAGAGTTTTCCATCCGTCTTTTAAATTTTTTTCTTTTGTAGTCATCAGTTCTTGTTGCTTTACCTTTAAGTTTCTTTTTATTTCCTTACTCTTCTTGATTGCTTTACCCTCAAGTGTCTCTTTTCTTCCTTATGCTTCTTCACTGTTTAACCTTTATAGATGCTTCTTAATCCTTCATATTTCTGGATTGTTCTACCTTAGGTGTCCTTTCTCCCCGTATTGATTTACTGCATGTTTTGAGTTCAACATTAGTTTTGTTTTGTTTTTTGAATTAATACTGCACATGCTCTGCTTTTCTTTTTACTTTTCTATATCACTATTCCTAGAAGACAAGCAGGATTTTTTTACTTTGTCTCATTTTGTTTCTCTCCCCACACCCAAACTCATGCCACATTATGACATGCCTGGGACCAGTCCTGTCATATATTTTTCAGGTTTTACAATTTGTTTTATTTGTCAATAAGATGCATACTATAGAATTAACAAAGCAACTGCAATGAAAAGGCTACTTACCAGATCTCCATTCGGACTGTTCACTGAAAGATGAAGTGAGTTAGCAGACTGAGTACCAACTGATGACGATATATACGAAACTGACAACAGAATTATTAGCAAAAGGGTGACGACTGCAAACCATGTTACTTCATCACCGATCCCTTCTATTATACTCATCTTGGATCACATTTACAACTAAATAAAAAAACAATGCATTAATTAATATGAATCTCAAAATATAAAAATACTGTGATTCATATATTACCAGTATCAGTCCCAACCATGCCAAAGAAAAAAAATTACACTTGAAATTATGTTTTACAGCTCACTCTTTGTGGGTGCTCACATGTGTGTATGTATTCAAAGTTTAATTCTGCTTTAAAAGTTTCTGTTATATCTCATTTCATTGACCATCAAAGACCAGATTCAACCACTCTCCCAAATGTAAATTTCTTTGCTATACAAATAATACAATCACATGTTACCTTTACATGGAGATTCTAATAATGCTAATTTACACTTGGAATTTTCTTATAGCAAATGAATCTCTAATGCCATTTAATTTTACAGAAGATACCATAGTGTTTATAGTGTTTACCGACATAAGATATCAGGGCTTGAAAAATATCTAAAATGTTACCTGAAAATGAGCAGAAAAAAAAATTTAATTAAAATTAAAAAATAATAATAAAGAAAACAAGTATCACTCAAAAAATATTTTTAAAAAATCAACAAAATGTGACAATATTAAAACCATTGACTAAACAATCCACAAAATGTTTAAGAAATGTTAAAAATTTGGAAACATGAAAATAAACTTTATACATGTTGTATAACATTATTTCACTGAGATTTCTTATTATCATTGTATATTCGGTTTCACATACTCCATAGAGGACCAATGATTTCTGTAGCAATTATGGAGAATCTGTAACATTTGGAGTGTCTTAGGTCCTCTTTGAAGCAACATCCAGGAATTACACCTGAATATCAGCTGGGAGATAAAACCATACAGCTCCGGCAGATGAAAGAAAGTCGCGAAGTCTTGCGTGCCAAACGAGAAATGGAAAGCATTGATACAGTCTGAAGAACAATAATTTCCAAGGAGTCAAAATTAAATTTAAGGACTTTTCCAAGAATCTGAAGGAAATAAAGGAGAAAAAGGCTCATTTAAGTTCTTAAATTCCAGGAATTGTGTAGGTAACCTTCTCAGGAGCTGTACGGAGCCCAGTGCAGCTATTGTGGCCATGCATATGCTTCTGTGTAACATCAATTTCACTGCTTCACCTCTATATGGAGATCAGCATGTTGCCAAGTAGAATGTTGAAAATGTTTTTAAGAGTTCTGTTTCTCCCAATAAAACATTCCAGAACTATTAAAACCAATTATACAGGGTGATTCAAAAGTCCCCGAACTCTGAATTAAAATAGTTCTACCACAAATACAGGGTGATTCATAAAGAAGTATACAGTTTCAATGCACTATAAAACAAGAACAATGTCAGATATTTTAGTTCTTAGAATAAAGCTCATGTTGAGAAATGGCTTCCTAGTTTCTTAATTCAATTACTAATCTAAAACAACTATTATGGGAATTTTACAAGGCAATTTTTTTATTTAAATTGCAAATTTTCGAAAAAAACTCTTCTTCTTCAAGCTTGAAATTTTTTTATTTAAATTGCAAATTTTTGGAGAAAACTCTTCTCCTTCTTCAGGCTTGATAGTGACAGGAATAAGTGACAACAAAAAGACAGCCTGAAGAAGAGAAGAGTTTTCTCTGAAAATTTGCAATTTAAATTTTAAAAATTCCTAGTAAAATTCCCATAATAGTTGTTTTAGATTAGTAAAAGATATTTTAGCTTACCTGTAACAGAATTGTAAGGGAATGTTTCAAGTTTTTATAGAGCAGTTACAGATGTTCTACGAGTGCACCCTTAGTCACACGACACACATCGAGCCGGTAATCCATTTCCGCCCAAATGCGAGGTAAGATATCTGAATCCAGTGCAGTGATAGTGGCTGTGATATGCTGTTTCAGCTCTGCTAGATCAACAGGAAGGGGAGGGGCGAATACTTTGTCCTTTATGTACCCCCACAGGAAAAAGTCACAAGGTGTTAAAAAGTCAGGACTTCTGGGTGGCCATTGGGTCAGTGGCATGTTGTAATCTGCGGCTCGTACAATCCATCGGTGAGGAAGATGTTCATCGAGATAATCTCGCACGTTGCCTAATCAGTGCGGTGGTGCACCATCCAATTGGAGAACAAAGTTGTCACTGTCGTCCTGCAACTGTGGCATCAACCAAAGACTTCAAATATCTAGAAAAGAGCCTCCCGTGACAGTTTTCTCGTGAAAAATAAGGGGCTGTACACTTTCTCATCCAATCCATCGGTGAGAAAGATGTTCATTGAGATAATCTCGCACGTCGCCTGACCAGTACACTTTCTTTTTGGACACAGCACAGAACACATTTGTCTTAGGGGAATCTCGCACGTGTTGCACTATAAATCTGGGATTCTCCATTCCCCAAAAGCGAACATTGTGCTTGTTTACCTGACCACTCACGTGAAACATAGCTTCATTGGTGAAAACTAAGTGATCGGCAAAATCATCATTTTTCAGAACGGTGCTGCATTTCGGCACAAAATTAAAAGCGCTTCATATTATTGTCAAGGTCAAGTGAGATTTTGCAACATTTGCACTTGGTATGGAATCATTTTCAGCTTCTTTCGCAAAATTCTCCAGACAGGGCTATGAAATCTGCACTTCACGACTCACCCCCCGCGTTGATTTTCCCGGGCTTCATTGAATGGGGGTGCAAACACTATCGACGACTTCTTCCAACACACGCGGTCGTCCAAGACTTTTGAGTTTGCACAAACAGCCTGCAGTTTCAAATTTTTTATGCCAACTGTAGATAGATTTTCTGGTTGGAGGTTCTTTTCCGAATCGTGATCGAAAATGCTGTTGCACAACAGTTACAGATTCCGTTTTGCTCAATTTAAGAACACAAAACACCTTCTTCACTGCAGACGCTGTCATTTTGACAGAATAGTCACGTGACACGCGCTATCGCCTACGTCACTTCTCTCAGTAGTGGGACACAAACTTTATGAGTACATTTACCTGGCGGTTCGCAGTTGTGGTCCGTGTTTTCAACTGTTACTGTTTTACAGCATCTGGAAACTCTATACTTCTTTATGAATCAGGGTGTCATCATCATCATCATTGTCAACCATTATCAATCCACTGCTGGACGAAGGTCTCCCCAAGTTTCCTCCACAACGGTCTGTCTTGTGCCAGTCTCCTCCATGTCACCCCTGCATACTTTCGAATTTCATCCACCCATCTCCCATGTGGTCTTCTTCTGGGTCTTTTCCTGTCCCTTGGAATCCAATCTAAAATTTCAGCTGTCCATCGATGATCTGTCCTTCTGGCAGTATGTCCAGCCCATTGCCATTTCAGGGATTTAACTCTGATCATGATGTCTTCCACTCTTGTCATTTTTCGGATCCACGAGTTCCTCTTCTTATCTCTCCTGGTTACACCAAGCATGCACCTCTCCATGCTTCTTTGAGTTGTCTGCAGCCTTTGTATGTCTCTTTTAGTTAAGGTCCACGTCTCTGCACCATACGTAAGCACTGGAAGGATGCATTGATCAAACACTTTTCTTTTAAGACATAATGGCATATTGCTCTTGAAAATTATGCTGTTTCTTCCAAAAGCTCTCCAGGCAAGTTTTGTACGCCGATTAATTTCTTCATCAATGTGACCCTCACTTGATATCTGCTGTCCAAGATAAACGTACGTGTCTGTTATCTCCAGCTTTTCTCCATCAATCGATAAATCTTCATTTCTTGTAAAAGCATTGAACATCACTTTTGTCTTCTGAAAGTTCATTTTTAATCCCACTTCTTTACTCTTGTCAGCAAGTTCCTGGATCATACTCTGCAGCTCTGATGGGGTAGTTGCAAAAATGACTACGTCATCAGCAAAACGAAGGTGGGTTAGATAATCTCCATTAATCTTTATCCCCTTGTTTTCCCAGCTCAGTGACTGAAAAACACCCTCCAATGTGGCATTAAAGAGCTTCGGAGATATGGTGTCACCTTGTCTCACTCCCTTTCCAATTTTTACGTGTGTTGTATTTTCAAACAGCCTAATCTTTGCACTTGCATTTTCATAGATGTTATTAATAATATTAATGTATGCATCTTCAATACCGCAGGTTTTCAGAGCCATTGTAACTGCTGATGGTTTCACCGAATCAAAGGCTTTTTCATAATCGATAAAAGCCATGCACAATGGAAGTTCATATTCCCTCGCTCTTTCAATTAGTTCTCTCAGCACGTGGATATGATCTATTGTGCTGTAGCCACTCCTGAATCCAGCTTGTTCTCTCGGTTGAGCCATGTCCAGTGTTACCTTCAAGCGGTGTGAAAGAACTTTAGTGAAGATTTTATAAACTACTGATAGGAGGCTGATAGGTCTGTAGTTTCCGAGATCCTCAATGTCACCTTTCTTATGTAGCAGGATCATTGTAGCGGTGTTCCAATCCTCAGGAATCTTTCCTTCATTAAGGCATCGAGTGAAAATTTGGGCGAGTACTGTTTCGATTTCTCCACTTGCTTCTTGTATGATGTCTACAGTAATTCCATCTTCTCCTGGAGCTTTTCCTCGCTTCATGTTCTTGATTGCATGTGCAACTTCTGCTGGAAGGACTGGAGGAACTCTGGTACTGGTATCTTTCATGATGTCTGGAGTGCATATATCATCCCTTTCATATAATTTGGAGTAGAAATCTTTCACTCTTGTCAAAATTTCGCCTCTATTTCTTGTTACAGAACCATCTTCTTTTCTCAGTGCCATAATCTGTTTTCTTCCTTACTGAGATGTCCCTTTGCTATCTTTAGGCTTTGGTTGTTTTCAATTGCTTTCCTCACTAGTTCACAGTTGAATTTCCTTACGTCTTCAGTGATACTTTTTCTTACTGTCTTGCATAGCTCTATATATTCCACTTTGGAAGTCACATTTTCTTTAGTTGTCCTCATCTCTCTTCTTTTTTGCATCAACATTTTGGTTTTTCCTGATAATTTGTTCACATGCAACTTGTTCTTAGACCCAGCTAATTTTGTTGCTGTTTTCCATAAGAGCTTTGGTTACTTCTCTGTTAACTTCAGAGATGTCCACTTCTTCCGATGTTAGGCCTTCTAAAGCAGAGGACCTGTTCTTCAGTTCTAACTTGAAGGTATTATGGTGTTTTTTAAGGTTGGTTATGTCAATAGATTTTGTTTGTCCTATGAGCTTGCCACGTTCAAGTTTAGTGTTCAGGTGCATCTTACATCTCACCAATCTATGGTCACTACCTGTGTTGAACTTGTTTAGCACACTGCAGTCTTCTATGACGAATTTTTTGTTACACATAATAAAATCAATTTCACTTGTCGTCCCATTTGGATGTCTCCATGTCCATTTCCTGTGTGGCTTTTTCTTGAAGAAGGAGTTCAAGATGAAAAACCCTTCTGCCTCTGCAAACTCAACGAGAGTATTTCCACGCTGGTTTCTGTTGCCATGACCGAATTTACCTACCGAAGTTTCATTCTGTTGCCGTTGCCCTATTTTTGCATTGAAATCGCCCATAATTATTTTCAAGTGCTGCTTACCTTTATTATTTAGATGACAAATTTCCTCATAAAATTCTTCAATTTCTTCTTCAGGATGACTTGTGGTGGGTGCATAAGTTTGAATAATCTGAGCCTGGTATCTTTTCGAGAGTTGGATAACAAGTCGTGCAGCTCTGTCAGAGGAACTTTCAACTTCTACAACTTTATCCTTCAGTTTCTTGTTTATTATAAATCCAACACCACTAGTTCTGCCAGTATCTGTCCCACGATAGTAGAAGAGATGTCCACTTTTCAGTTCGATGAGATCTTCTCCTTTTCTCCTTACCTCACTTAGCCCCACGATGTCCCACTTGATCCTTTGTAGTTCCTCTTCCAATTCAAGAAGCCTTGAATCAGAAGATAGGAGCGTCCATTGTAAGTAGCCAAGGTCAGCATCAGATGGCAGCCTAGTCCGGTCCTCCGGGGATTCTTAGCACCCTCTGCCTTCATGTCGCACTGGCCGCTGCCTTGGCCAGGTACATTCCAGCTGCCGGAGACTGAGGGCCAAGATTTAAGTTGTGGAATCATTTTGGAGGTTTGGCCATAACTCACCACGCTGGCCAAGCGGGTTGGTGAGTGTGGGATAGCATTTCCTCTGATCCCGATGGTATAGTTATACCGCTATGGGCGGTCGTCAGAGCCCCTTTAGTGGGAACAGGATGCACCACGAGAAGGCGGGGTTGACATTTGTCAAGGAGAGGCTGTGATGTTACGCATCACCTGACCTTAGTGATGTATATAACTATTTTTACATACTGTTATATTGACACTCATACTTACAGGTAATGAAAACCCCTTTACAATAGAAGCTGGAACTGCCACCATTCTGTTGAAGACACAAATTCACCCGACGACACATGTTGGCGGACACTCTTTTCAACGTGTTGGCTGGTATGTCCCTTGCGGCTGTAATGATGTTGTTCCGCAGGTCCTGTATTGTCTTAGGGTTGTTGCAGTAAACTGTCTCTTTCAGATAGCCCCACAAATAAAAGTCTGGAGGACTCAAGTTCAGTGAGCGAGGTGGCCAAAGTATTTTCAAGATTAATCGATCGTGGAAGAACTCACGAAGCATCTCCATTGTGTTGTTTCATGTGTGGCATGTTGCTCCATCTTGTTGAAACCAACACTAGTATTTGTGTTCTTCCAGCATCGCCACAAATTGATGGATGATTTCTGCATACACATCGGAATTTACAGCTGTGTCGAAAAAAATGGCACTACAATTTGCCGTCTACACATGGCGCACCACACTCCAACTTTCTGACAGTGAAGTCCAACCTCATGCAATGCACGTGGATTCTCCGCAGCCCATATGCAAGTGTTTTGGATATTGACGTATACATTCAAATGAAACCATGTCTCGTCACTGAAAAAAGTGTTGTAAGCTGGTTAGTCACATTGTTGTGCATGAAACTCTTAAACCTTTGGCAGTAGGCAATGTGCTTTTCCAAGTCCAAAGGACGTAGCTCTTGCACTACTTAAATTCTGTACGGTTGTGGCTTTCGACGTTTAGTAGTCCTCTGGCAGGCTGAATAAGGATGCCCCTAACTCTTGAGACAGCCGCTGAAGTGACTTCCGGGGAGAGTGCTGCATGGAAACGTGAACTTTCTCCAAAAACGTGGTCGACATCACGGACAGATGGCCGCTTTTAGGCTTATCCTGAACACTGCCTGTCTCACAAAACCGGTTCACAAGGTCATACACAGTTGTTTCCCTGGTATAGGATCATCAGGAAACTTCCTTTGAAAGAGCTGGATGAAACATCGATAAGATTTTTCCGCAAAATAAACTTCTAACAGAGCGACTCTCTCTTCTTGCGCGAGACTCATGGTTGACTGAACGTTACAGCTTGCCAGCGCCCGCGTAAGCGTGGTGTCACGTGGTGCTATCAAGTGGCGCAGCTCGTTCCCCAAGGTCACACACAACAGCCACAAGCAGCAATACTCGGATATCTTTTATGGTTTTACAGCGAATATGTTTTAAAATATAGAGTTTGGGGACTTTTGAATCACCCTGCATTTTGTTACTGTGAACCTTTCTCTGTCTGTTGATATTCTTGTCATCATTCTATTTTAATTTGAAGATATTTCAATTTACCTTCACATCTTTTGAGTTCTTTTTTTCTCAGACATTTCTGGCCTCTAGATGTTTATCAAGGCGTGTTATCGATATAGAAAACATAGCAAAAGTTTTGTTCACACAGAAAGAATTTAAATTTTGTTACCAGGTGCCTTTTTCAACTGCCAAAATATTTAAATCTTTTCATTAAAATATTGCTACTGATTAGCATTCTAATTCAAACAACAATCTGCATGAAATGTATGGAAAATATATATACATCAAGTAGTTCCAGGGGAAAAACACTAGCAATAAACAATTACATTATTCAGAATTTCACTTCTATATAGCATTTTTCTTTACAAAATTGAAACCCCAGATGAACATGTGAAATGTAAACAATTTGCTGAAGAGATGTTGAAAAACATTGCAAGTGCTGAATCTTTCCTGAGACAAATCTCTTTCTCGGATGAGTGCACTATCCATGTTTCTAGAAAGGGTTAATAAACAGAATGTGAGAATTTGGGGAACTGAACACTCACATTGCACAATGGAACATGAACATGCTAGCCCAAGAGAGAATGTTTGGTGTGGCATAATGGTCAACCGTGTTATTGGACCCTTTTTCTTTCAGGAAGCGACCGTGAGAGCTGATTATTATCTCGACATGATTGAGCAGTTTGTGTATTCCCAGTTGGATGATCTTGCAATTCAGGTCAGTTTCCAACAAGATGGGGCACCACCTCAATGGGATTTGATTGTGAGGTCTCTGGATACCAAATTTCCCAATCGATGGATTGGGTGTGGTGGTCCGATTGTGTGGCCCCCACGTTCACCAGACTTAACACCCTGTGACTTTTTTCTTATGGGGATTCATCAAAGGCGAGGTTTACAGCATCCCTGTTGAAGACATTGCTGACCTAAAGAGGAGAATTCCACGTGCACTGCAGAAAGTTAATACGGACATTCTGGGATGAGCATGGTTGGAACTGGAATACCGTTTAGACATTATTTGGGTGACAAATGGTGCCCATGTTGAATATCTATAAAACTTTATGATCTGTTCTGTCAATTAACACAAGTTGTGTATTGAGATCATTTACATTAAAACTATAAATGAGACTGACCAAAGAATAAAAAAGCTGAACTTTTTAATAAGGTGAAAAAATCAGAACATGCGACAAGAAAGTGTGAATATAAAGCAGCACAAGCAAGATGGAATTGTTCACTGTATTCACAATATAAAATTACTGAATTCAAAACAAAATAAAGTAATTTTAAAAGACACTGCTTCAAAAACATTTTCTTTTTTGTACTTGTTAGGACATCAGCTCAATTTTCCTCTTCTGTTGCTTTCTTCTCAGCAAGTTCCATGGCTATATGTCTTTTGTTGACTTTGCATCTGCACAGCAATCTTTGCTTAGTTTTTCTTTCTGTTGATATCATTCCCTTCCTATTTCTTCACCACTTTTCTTTCATCCTCCCCTTTTATTCTCTCAGATGACAACCCTTCCTATTTCTTCACCACTTTTCTTTCATCTTCCCCTTTTATTCCCTCAGATGACAATAATTTATCTATCATGCTGAAAGAACTTTCAGCCTGAGGACCACGAAGACATGCTATCAAAGCTTTTGCTACTTTAGATAAATGGTGCGACTTTTATTGGGTTGTCGTTAAAGTTATGATGTATTTTGGCACCCGATGGCAGTTGGGTGGTTTTGGAAGTACTAGAGGCATGCACAGCTCTGTTATCGCTATGGCATTTCACAGGTGCCAGTTCTAGCTGCAGTCTAAAATGAATAGTGAGCGATTTGGTTGATTTGCGGAGATTTGACATCAAGTTGAAGATGGAAGACCAAACTGTGAATTTTCGCCATATTTTACCGTTTTACTTCCGTAAAGGGAAGAACACGCGTCAAGCTTGTGAAAAGTTGCGTAAAGTGTACGGTGACAATGCTGTACAAGAATGTCAGTGCCAGCGGTGGTTCGCAAAATTCCGTGCTGGTGATTTTGACCTCAACGATGATGCTCCTCGGTCCAGGAGGCCAACCGAGGTTGATGACGACCAAATCAAGGCGTTGATCGAGTCAAACCCACGTTAAACGACACAAGAGATAGCAGACACATTGCACATCCATCATTCAAGCGTTTCACGACCACATGAAGAAGCTGGGATACGTAAGCAAGCTTGATGTGTGGGTTCCTCATGAACTCAAAGGAGCTCAACTGAGGGCGCATATAAACATCTGCGATATGCTCATTAAACGTGAGAAAAACTATCCTTTTTTGAAGCGACTGATAACTGGTGATGAAAAGTGGATTGTATACAACAATGTGCTGTGCAAATGGTCTTGGTCCCGACGTGCTGCTTCGCCTCAAACGACATCCAAAGCAGACATTCAGCAGCGGAAGGTTCTGGTCTCAGTGTGGTGCGATTTTAAAGGTGTCGTGTTTTTCGAGCTCCTACCACGGAACCAAACAATCAATTTGAATGTGTACTGTCGGCAATTGGACAGTTTGAACGAATCCATCATCCAGAAACGTCCAGAGCTCGTTCATCGTAAAGGTGTTGTGTTTCATCACGACAACACAAGACCACACACAAGTTTGATCCCCCGCCAAAAATTATTGGAGCTTGGGTAGGATGTGTTGACACACCCAGCATACTCACCTGACCTTTCGCCGTCAGACTTCTACCTGTTTCGCTCTCTTCCAAGAGTCCTTGCGTGGTATAACGTTCAATTCAGATGAGGCTTTAAATCAGCACCTTGTACAGTTTTTTGCCACGAAAGACAGGTCCTTCTTATGAACGAGGCATTCTGCAGCTCACTGAAAGATGGCAAAAGGTTATCAAACAAAACAGGCATTATATCATTGATTGATCTTTGTTCTTTCTATCAATAAATGACCTTTGCAAAACATGGCTAAAATACGTCATGACTTTTCCAACAACCCAATAGAATATGAATACTTTTGAACACCATGCATCAATTCTAACAAATTTTCAAACTCAGTCATTTCTGTTTTTGGAAAATTTTTCCTCCCTTATCAAGCTTAAGTGCAAACATTTATGGGGGAAAGTAACACTTAACAACAACACAGGATAGCGAGAACATCGCAGGAAGAAAAAAAAATGCGATTTCAAGAGAAATCTTCGCTTCGACCAACTTCCGTTTTCAGAAACATCTTCCTCCAATTTTTGGTTGAAAAGCAGTATTTGTGGAATAAAAGGATATTTAAGAACAATACTGGGCAAAAGGAACATTGCGAGAAAAAAAAATAAGATTACAAGACAAATCTTTGCTGCATCTAACTTTCGTTTTCGAAAGTTTCGAAAGAAGGAATCCTGTCGTCAAACGAAAAATGAATTCCCCTTCCCCACCGTTACCTCCCAAAATTTCTGTTCAGTTGTGCATTGATCTTGAGAATGCCCAAAATGATAACGGAAATGGCAGAATTCTTCAAATCCTGAATTCTAATGAAACACAAACATTTATGCAGTAAAATGATATTTAATAACAATACTGAGAACAGGCAACATCGTGAGAAAAAAAGATATGATTATGGAAAAAAACCATTACTCCATTTAACTTCAGTTTTCTAAAGTTTTGAAAGATGAAATACCTTCCCCAGATGGAAAACGACCCCGCCTTAACCCCGACTCCCCCATTTCTCTTCAGTTCTGCATCGATCTCAATAATTGACACAAATGATGATAAAAAAAAAGTGGAATTCCGCAAATCCGTGGAAGAATCTCATGTATGATTGACACTGTTATAATTTGAAATTGGTTACACCTTTATGTGACACCCTGTACCTAAAAAGCTCCACTACAAAATTCCTCATCATTTTTTTTTCAAAATTGGGTGTGCACCTAACTTCTAAAAAGATTCCAGCTAAAATAAACCTGCCTGCTGAACTTTTCACAGATTGGCAGTTGCCATGAATACTTGTTGTTTCAGAAAAACAGCTATATCTCCAGGATATACAGAATGTTAGATCTTACAATTAATCTGTCCAGTGAACAGCACTTTTTCATTGGAAGCTGAAATAGAACACTTTACTTTTATCGTGTTAAAATAATAGGCCCCGAACACAACTAACTGTCAGTCAGTGAATGTTGCCTCAACTTGTCCAGCAAAGGTACAAAATACAAGGTGTCCAATAATTATTTGACACATTACAAAATTATGTACAAAACAAACTATGAGCATTGTCTGTTTTTCTATGTCACGTATTACTAACATGGTTTCTATATTTTTGTTTTGCAGAATTGTTATAACCAGAATCCAATAGATGGCGCTAGGTGTGGCCTGATGAGGAATGTATGAGAAATGCGCAATCAGCAGTCATGTCATCCTTACAGCAGATGGTGATGCGTGTGTTATGGCTCGCGGAATTAAAGTCTGTTATTAAAGTTAAAAAATGGTACCGTTTAGAGTATGGTTGTAATCCTCCGTCAACGAATTCAATTAAGCAGTGGACGAAACAGTTTAAAGAAACTGGCAATGTGGAACATCGTGGAGGAGCTGATAGGCCTAGCATCAGCGTTAAACGGTTGACCAAGTTAATGAAAGTTTCCCATGAAGCCTCAGGAAATCCATTTGTAAAGCAAGCAGAGAACTGTGCATTCCGAAATTGATAGTTCACGATATCTTGCACAAGAAATTAAAGTTCCATGCTTATAAAATTCAAATAGTGCAAAAGATGCATGTAAATGATCACACTCTGCAATATGATTTTGCTGTGGATATGCTGAATCGAGTGAAAAACAATGAAAACTTTCTCAGTACTATAATTTTTAGTGATGAATCCACATTTCATGTATCAGGTATTGTGAATTGTCACAACTGTAGGATATGGGGCAGTGAACCACCTCATGCTGCAATTGAACTGGAACGTGATTCTCCAAAAGTTAATGTGTGGTGCGCCCTATCAAAAAGAGGAGTGATTGGCCCTTTCTTCTGCAAAAAATACATAAATGGTGACGTTTACTTGGATATGCTAGAAACTTTCGCTATACCCCAGATGAAAAGATATGACATTGTTTTCCAACAAGATGGCACGCCTTCGCATTGGTTGATGTGTGTACGTAAGTGCCTACATGAACATTTCCCCAACAGATGCATTGGGAGTGGTGGTCCCATTCCGTGGCCTCCTCACTCTCCATATCTAACTCCATAGGATTATTTCATGTGGGGTTATGTGAAGGATCGTGTCTATCAGACACTTTGTACTGATTTGCAGGAACTGAAGCAGCGTATCACAGCTGCTATTAATTCCATAACTCCTCAGATGCTTGCCAATACATGGCATGAAATCGAGTATCGCTTGGACGTACTACGAACAACCAAGGGATCTCGCATCGAAATTTATTAACTTGTGTAGTTACATTGTAAGTTAGTACAGTCTCAGTTTCTTTGTATCTGTTTAATGTTGTGTTTTATATAATTTTATAATGTGTCCAATAATTCTCGGACACCCTGTATAGGGCACATAGTGATTTGGGACTTTATGGAACTTCTGGCACCCCAATAGCATTTAAAAAAAAAAATTGCAGAAGGTATAGATAAAAAAAGAAGAGGAACTACATTAAATGATCAGAAGTGTTGGATTCTAATCATTTAGAAGTGGCAACACCTACTGAGTCCTGATCGTGGGTAATTTGCTGCCAAAAATTTGACGAGTGAAAAACAATGCATTTCTTGGAAATCCCCCTCTTAATTTTTTTTTTTTTTTTTAATTTATGAGTAACAAATCTTGGTCAAATTTGATCAGGAATATCTGTACTCAATACTAACCTCTTTAGTTTAATGCTGGCATAATACCCTAGTTTGGCATCTACAACAGAGTGCTAACAATTGCATTAGGGGCGAGCTCAAATATTTTTTTCCTGGAAATATTGGTGAAAATCGTCTCTCTCTCTCTCTCTCTCTCTCTCAGGATTTCCAAGTTTAAATAACTAAGGTTTCTCTATTTCTTCTTGAAAAACAGCAAGGTGAATACCACATTAATTAAATTTCCTTATTTGTGTCCCCGTCCCAAGAATATATTCTGACTCTAGATACCCTGACACAATTTTTTAACACAATTTTTTTCCATAAGGATGCTTTTTCAGGGTGACAGGTATTGTTGTCTTTCTATTTCAGTTAATGGATATAATATTTCAGCTATTTTTCTTTTTATTCATACAGATTCATCAATTGTACAGTCAACAGTAACGTGTAGTCATTGTATGCAGCACATGCACTAAATATGTGCACAAATGTGCTCCAAGCAAAAAAAGAACTACGTAAAGAAAACTTTGTGCTGCAGTTTTTTTACAGGAAAATTTAAACTATGTACCTGGTTTCAGAAGATTTTTATTTTAAACAAAATTCACGTATCTGCATGTTTTTTTAGAAATACAGCGCTAATGCGAAAACTGCCTTTGCATCGTCATTAAGCCCGTAGTCATGTGAGACTCTGCTGTGTAAAGGAGTTGATCCTAGGCAAGGAATTATCAACACCACGAAGAAAGCATTGTTTGCGAAGTCTCTTGTCGCATTTACTTTTCGGCCCTTGACCAATTAGATCCTTTTTCTCTGTTTATTCCTACATACGATGCACCTATGTTAAGAGCTGCTGAAAAACTCCCCAAAATGTGAAAGATTGTATTGCATTAACCAATGGAAAGCAGAATTTCTTTCAACGGTGACCTTTCATGGGATTTACAGTCTTGTGTGTAATTTTGAGGGATCTTTCCCAATACAGTTGGAAAAATACAAGGCTACTTTTTTTAATATTCCTTGCCTTTTTGAAGCTTAATAATGCTCCAAAATAATTTAATCAAACTGCAAAAGTAAAATAAGGAAATGGGTCATACAAAATTAATGTCTTTTGATTCCCTAAGTTTTACAGAAAAATCCAAATGTGTAAGCAACGAAAGACCAACCTCAAACCTGAGTGGCATAACTTCATTGTTAAATATGCAGATAAAAACATATGAACTTCTTGCATGTATTTCAATGCTTCTATTTACCAAACAGACAGGATTTGTAGCATTTTAAAACTCCAAAAGCTGTTTTATTGGCCGTGTTAATTTTGTAAAGAAACTATAATATATATATTTTTTTTTCTTTTCTAAAGAAAAAAAAATATAATTTCAAAAAATTGTCGAAATTTATGAACTGTCGATGTTCCTGAACTTATTTTAGAAGTGTACTTCAACGTTCCATAACCCCTTCCCATTGAGAGGGTTAAGTTTTCTCCCCTGGTAGTTCTCAATTCCTAATCATACTCTAACCTACATGGAAAGCTAATGGGGTCTCAAAAAGTATGATACAAAGAGCATTGAGTTTCCCAAAGAGAGTCTGAATTCGCTCAAGGAAACGTACCTCACTCGCTTTCACTCTGTGAAGTTAAAAAGTGATTTCTTTTCACACTTTCTCCTGGATTAAGCCATAAAACATTTTGTAAATTGCTCAGAGCTCTGCACGAACTTGGTTTGCATACTTGACAGGCAGTTAGTCGTATGTGAGTCTAGAGAAATTAGAGGCCGCTGTGGTGCAGTGGAAGCATGTTAGGCGCATAACTGGAAGACCCTGGGTTCTATTCCCGTTTTTATAAGTGAGTCACGGAAATGAGAACATTTCCGTGACTCACTTATAAAAACGATGACTTTTGTTTCGTTTGTATAAATGCTTTAGGGAAATAACATGTTGCACCATTAAATTGAGTGAATAGAAACCTGTATACACAAAGATAAAATGTTTATGGCTTAATCCAGGGGATTACCAAGATTACCTAAACTCTTTTTTATTGAAAAAGTTCTACTGATGACTTTGATACCAAATCCTATATTTTAGGGCAAAGTAACAGAAAATGAAAAAAAAAATTGCAGAATAGAATTCCCTTATAAATAAGGTTCATCCTTTTTTTTTTTTTCTTTGGCATGCTTACACATAACTTTCACCGCACGCCACTGTATGTCAACTAAATTTGTGGCAAAGACTGTATACTTCCACTGCATAATATAGTACATACATACATATCACTAAGCTGTTCTCTGACATTCAGAGGTTAGCTCCTCACAGGAAGAACTCACTGTTGCTGTATCAGATGTCTCCATTCACAGCGATCTCGGCACACAGCTCAAGCTCCATTAACATCCATAACACGCCACACACAAAACTTTTGGTACTTATGTATTAAACCGAGGACATCAGCAGAGACCAATTTTGGCACAAATCTAACCATGGCAAGTACACGTACAAGAGTGAAACAGTTTAATATAAAAAAAGAAACATATACTGTCTAAATTACACATACAAAAGTCAACATAGTGATAGAAGCACACAGAATGTGAAACAAACTAAGAACAAGAGACAAAGAATTGAATTATATATCAAATGAAGTTATATGCTGTCTTGGCAATATTCCTATACTCTGAAAAAAACTCACTGCCTCTTCCTCAGTGTTAGGTAGATCCCAAATTTTCATCATATTTCCACAAAATGATGAAAGCTTACTTATTTAAATAGCAATATCAATCAACAATTGAAGCACACAGAATGCAAAACAAACTAAGAACGAGAAACAAAGAATCAGTTCCTCAGTGTTAGGTAGATCCCAAATTTTCATCATATTTACACAAAATGGTGAAAGCTTACTTAAACAGCATTAGCAATTAATGATAGAAGCACACAGAATGCAAAACAAACTAATAACGAGAAACAAAGAATCGAATGATATATCAAATGAAGTTTTCACGTGACGTCACGAGTCTAAACAAAGTTCAGAACAATGATCGTCCCGGGTCTCTGCTGCGGTCCTCAGTTTAATACGTACCAAACTTTTTGTGCTTCATACTCATTATCTTTTTGCATTCAAACACCCCTGAATCTGGTCCTCCCATGATTTCCTTGGCCTTCCCCTATCTTTCTCTCCTGCCACTTGGGCTGAATAAATGCTCTTAGCACCTAATCACTAATTCTTTCAGCATGGCCAAACCACCTAAGAATATTAGTCTCCACCTTACTGACAACATTTTGCCTCACATTACACATCTTCATTCCTCACATGATCAGAATGTGTCTTACCACAAACCCAACAAGCCCTCTTATGCTCATTGAAGAGCATAAGAGGGACATAAGTAAAAGTCTGCTGATCCCATGTGAGATGACAAAGACAGGGTGTCCACAGAATTATCAAACCTGATTTCCCTGACCAAATATATAAGAAATCCCTGACCTTACACAAATAGGTTTATTTGAGTTTTTCAATATATGTGCCATGATAATAAATAAAATTGAATTGGATAATTGAGAAACTTATATTACTTATAAGTGTTTCCGTTTGACGTATAAAGTTTCCCAAATAACTGATTCATTTATTTATTTTTATCGACCTCACCATCCCCATAGCCGTCCAACTCACACCTTTATAATTTTACTCTTTTTTTCATGGTTTTATATTTATTGAAGAAACACTCAAACAAATCCATACACAATATTTAGAACAGTTACTATAAAAATTTACAGTAGGAACACAGTCACTGTTTTTATATTACACACCACTTTCCTTTCTTTTTCCAATCTGAAATCTTCGCCTGCAATGCTGCTTCTTCCAACTCTAGTTCCTTCTGTACTCTTTGTCTTTTTTCCTTGTTTTCTTTCTTCTTCATTCTGAAGAACACTTTTTTTCTCAAGATAATCCTGATATCTTTGTCTGGAGGCTCTTACAGAAAGAAGAAGCCTTCTATTGATGACAATGTGTTCTACTACTCCCACATTTTTAATGGCATCAAAAACTGTTCTCTGACAAATCAAGGATTCTTCCAGGAGATTTTCCACAAGATACTTATTGACAGAAAATCCACCTTCCACTGAAGCATTCCCATGAGACAAATTTTTATTACATCCCCAAGTTCACCGAATTGTTTTTGGTTGTCAAGTAGAACACTGTAAAATTTGTCTAATCCAATGAAATCATCATGACTGTCTAAAAATTCATCAAACTGAGACTTTAAAGCAGATTGAGCTTCTACACACAATGAAACGTACTGTTTTTTAGCTTTTTCAGCACAGTCATCTGAAATCCTGTTTGCACTAAGTAAAACTTCGAGCACAATTTCCACTCTCTTCTTGCCTAGACTCGGCTGCTGCACTATAATATTTGGGTTCAAACAAGTTACCCCACGGACAAACTTAAATTTTAGTGGACTTTTCTCACAAAGTTTTTCAATCATACTGGTCACAAGTTTCCTAAATTCAAGCTTAAACTCTAATTTCTCCCTTTCTGAGCACTTCACTTCTTTTAATAGCTTTTTAGCACTAAATCCAATATCAACTTTCTCAAATGAGAGAAGATTTTCACTTTTTGATACATCTAAAGTTAACAGTTTTGAGACACTATCAGCTTCACTTAATTTGTCAGTCTTCAAGTTTTGTGCCATCAAATTTTTCATCAGATCCAGCAAATCAGTGTGTAAGAAAGGAATTAAAGGCTTTGGGCTCTGGAACCTTCTCAAAAAAGATTCACACTCTGAAGCTATAGTCCTAAATGCAGCCAATTTGCATTTCAACAGTGGACTTTCCATGAATTCTGCAAGAAACATGTGCTGTTTGCTGGAAACCCATGATTCTTGAACATATTTTTTGATATGATCATAGGCAAGCAATGCCCTAGTCAAACATTAACGTTTTCCAACCACCTTACAGTACAAAATTTCAAAGGGAAATCTTTACACCCAGTAATCATAGTATAACTTGCACGGCGAGCAGGACTATCTTTTAAAAGGTAGTACAAGATACGCAGAAAGTGATGTATATCCCATTTCACTGCTTCAAGTCCAGTTTTCATAGCTCCATTACCACATGAAGACCACATACTCCAATGTCAACTAATAATTTACCATCTGGATTTTCAGTTCTAAGTTTATCTTTCAGCTTTTGAAGAAAGCTGAGATTAACGTTAGGTCCGTCCATTGACACTTGCAGCATGTTATCCAAGGGAAGAGGTGCACCTTTAATGAATTTTTCTGAAAGGTCATTAGCTGTTGCCCGTCCTAAAAACACACTACCTAAGTATCTGGTGGAACTTTTTGCAGATTGACGTCCCAATAACGAACAAACTGATCTATTTGCCCACGCTGAGCAATTTTGTTTAGTGATTCATCAAAACAAATTACAAAGTCAGTGCACTGCTTCAGATCATCCATTAAACAATCTTTGAAATGTGGTGCCAATCCATGGTTTATCACATAAGATGCTTTGCTTTTGCCTAAAGTAATTTTGAAGCTATTGCACTGTCAGGAAACATTAACTGAAATGTTTTGTTAATCTGTGTACAAGAATTCAGAGACATTCACTTGGACAACACTTCCATGGCCCATATTATTTTCCGACTTTGTTACGTCATCTTTCACTACATAAGCATTAAGGTCACTGGGCTTCACATCATCTTTCACAACATAAATATTTGAGTCATTAGACTTAATATTTTCTAGAAGTACTGATTCCACATTTTCTGAGCTAGTTGATGGCAAGAGTTCGCTATTACAAAGAGAGTTCTTTTTCACAGAGGAAAAAAAGAAGCAAGACTGGGCTGAGACATTTTATCACGGATGTTTTTCAAATGATTAGGGCCATTTCCGTGGCTGTAGACTGCCTGACGTTGCTAAGCTTGAAAGTTTTAGAGCACACATTACAAAATGCTGATTCATTGTTGCCGTTCACAGCAGCTATCCAACCAGAAAACTCAGGGTTTAATTGTTCGTCTAACCATTGTTCATTAAACACACAACGCTTTGACATTGCTGCAGTCTTAATTGCCTTTTAACAAGGTGTAACTTATATCACAAATTTTCTTCTATTCCTTTGAGCTAAAACAAAAAGAGAAATGTTAACAAGTAATGTAACATAACTTACAATAATAGGTAGGAAATACAAGGTTACATTAGTAGGAAGGGGAAGTTAGTGACTGTCTGCAACACCAAGTGCAAGTGTGTTGTGCGATGAGGGCGTCACTCCCCAACGCCGGGTTAAAACTAATTGTAGAGTAACTGATTGAAATTTCCCTGACTTTTTTTTAAATATCACAGATTTTCCATAACTTTTACCAACATTTTAGGCATTTTCCTGACCAATTTTCATTTCCCCGACTTTCCAGAATGTGGACACCCTGAAAGAAATTAACTCTACTCTTAAATCCACTGCCATTCGGATAACTTTGGAGATCACTACAACAAGGCCTGCAAAGACAGCATCTCGCTAGAGTTACCACGAATTTGAAACCAATTCTTCAAGTAGTGAATATCTATTGCTTTTCTTCAAGGATTCCACGTGCAAAACGAACGTGATGTTTCCTGCCTTTAATTGTATAATTAAATTTGCATTTCTTAGTTTATTTTCAAGTCACCGCACTCAAATTGTTGAAGTGTTATATTATCCAGTTTGCATTCTGCTGCCTACCTTCCTTGAGAAAGTCATCTGGATGATATGTGAAAGCTTGGAAATTTTTGATTTTTATTCTATGCCACGAAATTCGGATCATTAGTATAATTATACTACTTTGAGTACACATCATTTTTTGAACTTTTGCCAGTAACATTAAACTATGTCAATGGACAACTGTTGTGTATGATAGTTGTAAAATATATGCTTGATGTTAACTTCCCTTTTCTACATCTCATGGAATTATCTTCACTTGTATAAAAAATCAGAATGAATAAAATAAAGAACAAAAATATATGTGAAATTTTATTTCTATAATCCAAAATGGGTCTAGGCTTTTGTCATAAAAAGCATTCTATTCTCAAATTAGTGTTTGATAAACACCATGTGGTGCATTACACGTCTATAAATTTTTGAACAGTATAAAATTAGTAAGTTGTATGACCCCCCCCCCCCCCCATACATATTTTCTGTTATGAACACATAACCTACAACTTTTGCATTTCATTACGGATTTAACATAAATTATTCTTAGAAAGGTGCGGCCGAACAACAGCTAGATCCCTTAGCAAGGTGGGATAGTTGGTATTACATATCAACTGGGCTGTGGAACAATTTTCAAAACAACTGGCAAGGCAGCTGTTTTAGTGTTGGCATACGCAAATTTATTTGCGAAGCTAACAATATGTAATCAATTCAATCCTTCAGAAAATTCAATAGTTTCTGAAAGTTCTATGAAAATCAGTATATAATATACTAAAAAGAATGCATAAGAAGAAAATGTTAGAAGCTCGTGTGTATATAAAATTAAAGAACTAAATAACCATCAAGTCCTCCAGTTCATTACATATCAATTCCATCAAACGGTGGAAAAAACTTGAAAACCAGATGAAAATATATTTACACCAGGAAAACCAATGCACCAAAAAATTACAGGTATTCAGAAGTACACAGTTTCACAACGACTATGACTGTACCTTGGACATTACCGCTAATAACGTAATTGCTAAACATAAACTTTTCTACTGTTCGGTCACGGTCACAACACTGAGGAGACGCTTATCTGTTGTGTCCGAAAAGTCCGAGAAAATCGGGAATGTAATCATGAAATACAGAGTAAATGCGCGGTGATCAGTACAATCAACTAAATATAAGCATTAATCTTGCGAACGATCAAAAGTGTTCAGTTTTATTCTCATTTTAGTAACCTATCATTAGAGAAGAAAAGCTGAGAAGCAGAAAAGCAATGTAAATTACAATTAATACTTTTTAAAAGCTCCTTCTTATAGAACCTAGGGATGCCGCGATGTACTACCCAAGGTTCTCAGAGGTACTACCTGAAATTTCATAATGCATTCGTTGTATTGTGAAATGGTTAACACAAAATGAAAAAAAAGATGACAAGAAAAAGGAGTGAGAAATATGAATGCTATCAGATCAACTGCCTTTACTGAAAAAAATTTTTCGTACTGCCCATCGAAATCTTAAAATGATTTATATTTACAACACCTAAATAGGATGAGAGTACTTTTGCGAATTACATTTTTGCGCAAAACGTTCATTTCGGAAAATGTTATCTAGATTTTTTGGAAGAAGAGGAAGGCTTGAGAACATGTGATAATTATTTGTTTCCTTTTCTGTTTGTCACGAACATCAGTTCTTTCACAGAGTTCTCTGTAGTACCACAATCATGGCTACCCTAATTGCGGTACCGCTTAAGAAAACCAATGAAGTTGATTTAGTTAAGTCATTGAAAAATGTAATATCTGCTTATTGCAGCACTGTAGACGAACCTGCACAATATGAAAGTGCTTTAAATGAACTGAATAAGTTGCGTATGAATTCAACGTGGCGAACATTAGATAAGCACGAGAGTTCTCTGGGTGTGATGGCAAGGTTAGTTTCTTTAAATGTTTATTAAAGCCGCTTATCGTTTTTCTGCGAATTTCGGTGTAATGGTAGTATGGTTTCACAATGATTCGTGTCAAAGGAATTATAAAATGGTGGTGACAAGTTATTTTATCACGTTCTCTAGAATAAAATCATTTTTAATGACCAAAGTAATACCTTTTCAGAAATTCTGAAGTTTTTAAAAAAGGTGGCTGTACCATGTTTGACACTGCATGGAGTTTTGGAAATTTACAAGGATTTTCACGGTCAGCTTCTCACAGCTGGATCGTGTTATGATAACATGACGGGGGGGGGGGCATTTAAAGCATTAAATCAGATCATTTCCATTTAAAGAGAAAGTAAACACTACACATTTTAACAAAATTCGTGTAAAATGTTTTTTTCGAAAATCGTGTAGTTCAACGAATCCCATAGCGAGTGCGGAGTAGTGCCTGATGCCAGTTTTTGCCAAACCCTTAAATATGTTAAAAAAAAAAATACGAAAGTAAGAAAAAACTAAAATGGAAGATAAAGAAACGTTACTTCTGTGAAGCACACGAATCCGTGAAAATCAGTTTTAGGGCTAATAAAACAAGATATTGGTAGACAGGTTGTACTGTTTTTCCCCTTATTAGCAGAAATAAGGATTGTGAAAACACTAGCATGAATAAATATGGTGACTGTACGTACCAAATTTTTTGGGACAGTCTCGAATTTCAGGGGTCTGTCCCGAAAAAATAATAAAAAATTCTGAATGTCATCCTGATTTAATTACACACGTGTAAGGAGGAACAAAGATGGTTATCTGGGACCTGAATCAACAAGACATAACTGTTCTGAACTTGAAGAAAATGCGTGAAATCATTTTGTCTCTTCCTGGGACCAATGCTTCCGTAGAAAGGGCATTTTCGATAATTACTAATTTTGTTAGATCAGAGAATACGTCAGTAACAATTGAATGTGTTGAAGCCTTGTTGATCATTCAATGCCGCCTCGGTGGCGCAGTGGTCTAAGGCGCTGGCCTCTGATCATTCGTCCGTAAGGGGTCCGGGTTCGAATCCCGATCAGGCATGGATGTTGTGTTTGTCTTACGGCACTGGCTCTCTCCCTTCCCTGGAACCAGTGACCCTAAATTAGGGACGGGCGACTGCTTATAGCCCATTGAGTTGCTCACGGTGGTCGTTAAACCTCCAATAAAAAAAAAAGCCTTGTTGATCATTCAACTGAATCAATCACAGTCTTGTATAGAAATGTATGAAAAAGTCAGTGCTCATAAAGAAGTTGTCTTTGCCAGAAAAATATGATTGGTTCACACCGTCAACCACTTCAACGGCAAACTTAGAATAAAATAGAACGAGTACTTTCTACAAACTTTAATGCAAAACTATTTTTTTTGTTAAGTAATCATTTGATTCAAACTACCTATGACTATTGTTTTTTATTGTTCATTTTAGAGGTAAATACATAAAGTAACAAAAGTCATGCGTGCTGTATTTCAACCCCAACAGAACAGGGGAGGGAGTATTTTCAACCACCTGACCGAGCCTATTCATCTGTCCTGAATTCGGACTAAGGAAATATGGTCCCCGTATGAATGAACCATGATAGTCATGTGTATAAAGTGTTAGCATGTGTGCTTCATTCAGTGTACTAGTGATATTTTTGGTAAATGTGTACTTTAGCATCCTAAATTATTTCATCGGAAAAATTGAATGTGTGGGAAAAGTGCGGCATACAATTTTTTAAGCATGCAAAATAATGGGGAAAGGTGCAAAAATATAATATTTGTAGAGAACAGGAAAAGATTTTACCGAAGTATTTACCTGGGATTGCGATATGATGATTAATAATACGTGCGGTAGGCCTAGGATGACAGAGTGGCGACGGCGTCAAGGTGTAGTCCGGTGAATGGAAGCTTTTTGAGAAGGGCAAGTTACGGGCAGAGGAATACAATGGGAAGCGGTTGAGCAGTACGTAGTATTTTTAGATAAAAGGAAATATATAGTATTTCATCGAAGCGTCTTGAGGAATGTTTAGTCATCGAAGCGTCTTGTAAAAATACGTTGAAGGGAAGAGTATTGCAAGTGGTGTTAGTAGCTTTTTCAACAGCGTTAGTGGCTCTTTCCAAAGTTGTGAGTTTCCATATTTCATTTCGGATTTAGTCAGGGCTTAAAATTTCATTATCCGGCATAATACGACAACAAGCTCTTGGGCTCCCTGCCATACTACAATTTTGGAATCAAAGAAACTCCTTCATTTTCAAAAATATCCGTTTCAGGATAAAAAAATGTGAGTTACAATATAGGGAATAACAGCATAACAACAAATGAATTAGTTGAAGAAATTACCGCTGTACATCTTCGAAACCATAATCAAAACTTGCGATTCAACCAGAACCAAAACTTCTTACTCAACACTTCTGTCGTACATGAAAAGATTTACATTCCTTCATTTCTTTCCATTCGGAGACATTGTAAAACTAAGAAGAACGACATTCCACACATTTCTTTCTCAAAAATTAATAAAACATCTGAACTACTTCTACTTGCACACGATTACATGATGCATCACATTCTTCCAAAAAAATACAACCCACTCTTGTATTCTTCTGCGCATTCACTACCAACTCTTACTCCTTTCCTACGCACGGAACCTTCACGTCGTGGCCATTAGCATTGCTTCACCCTTCCGCACCAACTGCTGCAAACCATCATACTCGCAGGTAAATACTTCGAAAAAATTCTTTTCTTTTATCTAAAAATACTATATTTGTGCACCTTTCTTCGTTATTATGCATGCTTAAAAAATTGTAAGTCACACTTTTCCCACACAGTTAAATTTTTCTGATGAAATAATTTAGGATGCTAAAGTACACATTTACCATGTTTTTTTTTCTAATTGAAAGTTTTAAGCACTTTTCCATCTCTAATTTAGGGCCAGGGAAGAGAGAGAAACTGCTGTAAGACAAACAACATCCGTGCTTCACCAGTATTCAAACGTGGATCCTTCTCAGATGAATGGTCATAAGCCAGCTAATTAGACCACTGTACTACTGGTGTGGCTTATGATCAAAATGTTTCCCAGGAAACAACTGTCAAGGGCATTTTAAGAACCTCTGAAACCCCACCACTTAGATGCATTGTTGTTGTTTTTTCTATTTTTTGAATTTCCTTTTCGTTGGAAGCATTGTTGTTGTTTTTTCTATTTTTTGAATTTCCTTTTGGTTGGAAATTAATCTCATAATCTTAATGAGAGCAATGAGAGAAACTTACCTCTACTAGAAGGTCTGTTCTCTCTAAAAAAATACATTTCTTTGCACGTTTATTTCCATTTTTATATCTACGGTTGGTTTGGGCTGCTGGTGTGGCAGTTTTATGTTGTCATCAACTTGTTCATTTATTTGACTGAGTGAGTAATTTATTAATCCTGCTGCAATGATACTTGATCCAAGAAACCTCTAAATACTGCTGCAATGATACTTGATCCAAGAAACCTCTTTTTTAATTTAAAAATCTATATTTACACTGACTTTGAATAACCCTAACCGGTAGTCTAATTGGCTTATAAAACTTATTATTCACTGAACCTAATTGCGTGAACATTTACAAACCATAAACTAACTTCTTATTTACAAACACCAAAACACCTAACAAAAAACATTTAAAAACCTAAAATGCAATTATTCACAACAAACTTATCTCATTGTCCTCTATTTACAAACTCATCTCACTCTCTCATTCATGCACCACACAGCAGATTCTCTGCTTTTTTTCCCAAAGTAGATTGCCCCGAGCAGCTTTCCACCCATCCAGGGTTATCATCAGGAGGCTAGATGGTATTAGCCCTGCTATCACAGTGTGAGTGAGTGAGAGAAGCGATTTCTTGCGTCAGCCCCATCTCCCACGTCATATTGAACACTTAGCCACCGTGGATCCATCTGTTAGGAACTGTAGTTAATATTTTATTTTCTTCTGCAGTATTTTTTTCTTTTTTGTTCTATTTTTATTAGTTCTTTTCATTTTTCGTTAAGTATATTTGGGTCATTATGATTACATACTCGATCCCTATTTTTTTCGATCAGCACAGATTCTGCAATACGCAAATGTCTTTCATTGTTACATGATTTAATTATTTTGATGTCTTCAAATTTTGGGTATCTTTGATTATTTAAGCAATACTGTATCAGTGCTGTTTTTGCTTCTTTTTTTTTTGCCAATTTTTCATGTGTTGTTGCAGGCAATGTTTTAATTGGTTTTTGGTACTCCCTATGTACGATATTGGTGGGATGCCTGTTATTGGTATTTCATAAACACCAGCTTTTTCCAATATACTGCTTTTTTCTGTATTATTAATCATCATATCTTTGACCGTCAGTACTTTGTTTCCCATCTGAATTCCATATTGTGGCATAACTTATTTATCTCTGTTGATATTCTTGGAAGGTAAGGTAAAGCACCAACATATTGTAATTCCTTTTTTCTTTTAGAGGTTGAGGTATCTTGAATCTTAACTTGTACTTCATATATCCATTTATTTACTTTTTGTGGTGGATATCCATAACCAAATGAAATTTCTTTAATGTACCTGCTCTCTTCATTCCAGAATTCTTCTTTAGAGGATTGTGTAATTGCTCTTTTAATTAATGTTTTAATGCTATTGCATTAAAACATTAATTAAAAGAGCAAGAAATCTCTTCTCTCACTCACTCGCACTGTGGTAGCAGGGCTGATACCATCTAGCCTCCTGATGATGACCCTGGATGGGTGGAAAACTGCTCGGGGCAATCTACTTTGGAAACGGCAGAGGTGTGGTGCATGAATGAGAGAGTGAGATGAGTTTATAAATAGAGGGCAATGAGATAAGTTTGTTGTGAATAATTGCATTTTAGGTTTTTAAATGTTTTTGTTAGGTAGGTGTTTTGGTGTTTGTAAATAAGAAGTTAGTTTATGGTTTGTGAATGTTCACGCAATTATGTTCACTGAATAATAAGTTTTATAAGCCAATTAGACTACCGGTTAGGGTTATTCAAAGTCAGTGTAAATATAGGTTTTTAAATTAAAAAAGAGGTTTCTTGGATCAAGTATCATTGCAGCAGTATAGATTAATAAATTACTCACTCAGTCAAATAAATGAACAAGGTGATGACAACATAAAACCGCCGCACCAGCAGCCCAAACCAACCGTAGATATAAAAATGGAAATAAACGTGCAAAGAAATGTATTTTTTCAGAGATAACAGACCTTCTAGTAGAGGTAAGTTTCTCTCATTGCCCTCATTAAGGTAATTGTAGGCATGTAAATTTTTGAATAGTTATAGTGATACTGTGACTTTTCAAACAAGGAATTACATAGGAAGACATGCAAATTTCCAGGTGAGGGAGGGGGAGGACTGGGAACGCCCGGTCTGTATGCGTGGTTGAGAATGGGCTACCGTGAGCTCTTTCAAAAACACGAATTACATAGATTGAAAGAATATAAAAAACAAAAAATCAAATTAACAAAATTTGAAACACAAGTAGAATTTTTGATTGCATGCAGGGACTTTGATCTAACCCCGAAATATATAAGAATAACGAACTCCCCAATGAATAAGAAAGATGAGATTATAATAAAAACTTGCCAGAAAAAAGGATTAAGTGCAGAAATTATGAATAAAAGAAGGGCAATCTTCGGTCTTCAGTCCAACTGTTTAAGATTATGGAAAGATATCAGTAATATCATGTACAGAAATTTCTGTGGATCATGGAAAAATGAAATTTTGGACACTACTTTGAGAGAGTTTTCCGAGATTGTTGGAAATGAAAGAAAGTGTGCAAAAAACAACGTTACTTCAAAATTGCATAAATTATTGGACCAACATACAGGCCATGAGCAGAAAGAAAATAACTGAAGTTTTTCAGAATATGTCAACGCACGAATTAAATTATTCACAGAGGGCAGTACTGCAGAGAGGGAAAAAATATGCTTTCCCACAGAAGATAACAAAAACAGAAGAATTAATACCAAATTTTGAAGATATCATCAGAAACATCCCTAATGAAGGCAAAGAGGAGTTCAGTGGTAAACTATTTAGAATAATATTAAAAGAATATAATGAAAAAAATAATAGAAATTATTATTTAAAGAAACTAAAATATGAAAAAAATCAGCTATTGAAATTAAAGGAAGATAGGTACATCAAATTCTGTGAGGCTGATAAGACAGGTCAAATAGTGATTCTGAATACAGTGGAATATAACCAAAAGGTGGAATTGGCAATAGAAGAATTATAGTGTTCTGAGTTGAAAAAAGACCCAACAGATAGCCAAGTAAGATACTTGGCAAATATCAGGAACAATAGCACCCTACCTAATGAGATTAAAAATGCAAAACCACCAATAGGTACAAAAGTCCCACAATTGTTTGCTAAAATTAAAACACATAAAGAAAGTAAACCCATGAGACTCATAGTGTCCATAAAAAACTCACCACGGATTGAACTTGAGAAGAATATTTACAGGATCTTATCAAAATTTATGAAAACAAAATACACTGTAAAGAACACTTACGAATTTATAGAAATCTTGAAGAATGTAAACCAAGATATAAGAAGTTACAGAATGGCGAGTATGGATGTCAAGTCATTGTTTCCAAGTACACCTGTACTTGAGGCGGTTGATATCATTATTGAAAAATTGAAACAGGACCAATCAATGAATGACATACAACTACAGGAGTTAAAAACAACTTTATTGTATATATATGAAAATAATATCTTCAAATATAATGATAAAATATACAAACAAAAAATTATGGTGGATCAATGGGCTCACTCCTATCAAATCTGTTTGCTGAAGTAATCATGAATAACATACAAGAACAAATAATTAGCAAAATTCAAGATCCCCCTCTGATATACTGTAGATATGTAGATGATATCTTCATCTTGACCAAAATGGATACAGATGAGCTAGAGAAGCATTGACACAAAAATTTAGCAATATTTATCCATCAATACAATTAACAATTGAACATGAAGAAGAGAATTCCTTGCCTTACCTGGATGTTAAGGTTATCATACAAAATGGCCATATGCAATATAAAGTGCATAGAAAATGAACATATGTTCCTATTCTGATTCTATATTCATCAACACACCCTTATAAACAAAAATGCAATAGCATTAAAACATTAAAAGAGCAATTACACACTCCTCTAAAGAAGAATTCTCGAATGAAGAGATCAGGTACATTAAAGAAATTTCATTTAGTTATGGATATCCACCACAAAAAATAAATAAATGGATATATGAAGTACAAGTTAAGATTCAAGATACCTCAACCTCTAAAAGAAAAAAGGAATTACAATATGTTGGTGCTTTACCTTACCTTCCAAGAATATCAACAGAGATAAATAAGTTATGCCACAAATATGGAATTCAGATGGGAAGCAAAGTACTGACAGTCAAAGATATGATGATTAATAATACAGAAAAAAGCAGTATCTTGGAAAAAGCTGGTGTGTATGAAATACCAATAACAGGCATCCCACCAATATCGTACATAGGGAGTACCAAAAACCAATTAAAACATTGCCTGCAACAACACATAAAAAATTGGCAAAAAAAAAGCAAAAACAGCACTGATACAGTATTGCTTAAATAATCAAAGATACCAAATTTTGAAGACATCAAAATAATTAAATCATGTAACAATGAAAGAAATTTGCGTATTGCAGAATCTGTGCTGATCGAAAAAAATAGGGATCGAGTATGTAATCATAATGACCCAAATATACTTAACCAAAACTGGAAAGAACTAATAAAAATAGAACAAAAAGAAAAAAATACTGCAGAAGAAAATAAAATATTAACTACAGTTCCTAACAGATGGAGCCAAGGTGGCCAAGGGTTCAATATGACGTGGGAGATGGGGTTGACACAAGAAATCGCTTCTCTCACTCACTCGCACTGTGATAGCTGGGCTGATACCATCTAGCTTCCTGATGATGACCCTGGATGGGTAGAAAGCTGCTCGGGGCAATCTACTTTGGGAACGGCAGAGGTATGGTGCATGAATGAGAGAGTGAGATGAGTTTGTAAATAGAGGGCAATGAGATAAGTTTGTTGTGAATAATTGCATTTTAGGTTTTTAAATGTTTTTTGTTAGGTGTTTTGGTGTTTGTAAATAAGAAGTTAGTTTATGGTTTGTGAATGTTCACGCAATTAGGTTCAGTGAATAATAAGTTTTATAAGCCAATTAGACTACCGGTTAGGGTTATTCAAAGTCAGTGTAAATATAGGTTTTTAAATTAAAAAGAGGTTTCTTGGATCAAGTATCATTGCAGCAGTATGGATTAATAAATTACTTACTCAGTCAAATAAATGAACAAGTTGATGACAACATAAAACTGCCGCACCAGCAGCCCAAACCAACCGTAGATATAAAAATGGAAATAAACGTGCAAAGAAATGTATTTTTTCAGAGAGAACAGACCTTCTAGTAGAGGTAAGTTTCTCTCATTGCTCTCATTAAGATAATTGTAGGCACGTAAATTTTTGGATAGTTATAGTGATACTGTGACTTTTCAAATAAGGAATTAAATTTCATAATCTTTAAGAAAAGACATTTTAATAGTAAGCAGTTATACTGTCCATTAGGCAGGCATTGGAGGGCTAATGGAAAACACGCTCTCTGCTGTGACTCTGCTTGGGAAATATGGCATAACACAAATACTTCGGATGACCCAGTCAAAATGGTATTTGACAGAGGCCCAGGAGCAAAATTCTGTTCAGTGTTCTGCAAGATGACTTCCAAAAATTGTAAATGTTCTTCGGGCAAAGCACGAAACACTTTGACCAAATTTCATTAAAAAAAAAAATTAAATTAAGTGAATAAATCACAGTAAAACAAGCATTAAAAATTACTTACCATCAGTTGAAACCTTTTGTTAAATATAACAATACATAAAAACATTTATTATATTTGCACTTTTAAGGTATTAACCTCTTGCAAAGTGCGCATAGTTTACGTGCAATTCATAAATGAAAAAACCATGAGGAATAACCACTCACCATAAAGATCATGGTAACCTCCAATGGACCAAACACTTCCAACACGTCAATTCATCGTGATGTAACTGGGCTTCCACAGGTTTACAGACCTCTTGCTTACGCTTCTTATTTTCGGGTGTGAAACATCGTTTTTTTCCTTTGCCTTATAGTATGTTACTATAATGCTTGTCAATTCGATAAAAATCATACATACAACTCATTCATACAATTCAAGTAAAAACTATGTACATAAACCTTACATTCACAGGTGATTAAACCTTAGTCAACTCTAATTATGGAACTCCTCCCTCTGTTTCACAACCTCTGCTACTCCCACTGCAATTGTCACACCCATTCAGCCCCGCACATCCAATCCTCTAGTACTTTCGACAGATCCCTGTCATCTTCAGGAGGCAGGTGTGTCTCATCTGCCCACCGCAGCTCAAGTGAGCAGAGCCATCGAGGCCTGGGCCCCAGTCGCTATCTCTGAATCGTTGTGTCTCTGGCGCCATCTATTGTCCCTGCTGCTCTTTTTTCTCTCTTTCTTTTACGCTGCTGTTCAATTTTTATTATGGCTTTCCATTGTTCGTTTAAGTTATTTGGCTCATTAATGTTGCATAATCTTGATCTGTTTTTTTCAATTAACACTGATTCTGCAATTCTTAACTGCTTTTCGTTTTTACAGCTCTTAATAATTTTAATATCTTCAAACCTTGGACATTTTTGATTTTCCATACAGTATTGGGTCAATGCTGTCTTAGCCTCTTTTTGTTCCAATTATTAATATGCTGATTCAATCTATACTTTAATTTGTTCTTGGTGCTGCCTATATATGACACAGGTGGTTGCTGGTTTATTGGGATTTCATAAATTCCTGCTCTATCTAATTGGCTAATTTTTTCATTTTTAATCACTAAATTTTTTACAGTAAGTACCTGATTTCCTACCTGTATGCCATACTTGCCACAAACTTTATTAATTTCTGCTGAAACATTTTCTATATATGGTATTGCTCCCACATATTTTACAAGTTTTTTATCACTCTTGACCTTATTGTAACCTTGAGTTACTTCATAAATCCATTTTTTTAATACCTGTTTAGGGTATCCAAAAGCATATGCAATTTTTTCAATATATTCAATTTCTTCTTTTCTATACTGTTCAATTGATGAATGTGTTAAACTTCTTTTAATTAGTGTTTTAATACTATTTCTTTTATGTGTTAATGGATGTGATGACTGAAATGGTATAAGTACTGGGATATATGAAGATTTTCTATGCACTCTGAATTGTAAACTCTCCTCTGTTTTAATAATCAAAACGTCCAAAAATGCCAAAGTATTGTCATGTTCTTGTTCTACTGTCAGTTCTATAGATGGATAAATTTCACTATACTTTTTGTCAAGTCCTCAAGTTCATCATTTTTTAGCCTGGATAACAGAAAAATGTCATCAACATATCTGCAGTATATCAGTGGTGGATCCTCGAGTTTACTTATTATTTTTTCCTCAATGTCACTCATTATAATTTCAGCAAATAAAGTTGACAGTGGTGACCCCATAGGTCCACCATGATTTTGTTTGTACATCTTGTTGTTAAACTTAAAAATGTTATTTTCATATATGTACAATAAAATTTCTCTTAACTCCTCTATTTGTATTGCATTCATTGTCTGTAGCACATACAATTTTTCAATAATTATTTCTATTGCCTGAGGTACTGGTGTGCTAGGAAAAGACCCAACAGAATCTCAAGTAAGGTACTTAGCTAGAATAAGAAATCACAGCACCTTGCCTGATGAAATAAAGAAAGCATACCCACCAATGGGTACTGGAATACCAAAAATGATTGCAAAAATAAAAACTCATAAGCCTGATACACCTATGAGAGTGATTGTATCAAAAAGGAATTCCCCACTAATAAAACTAGAAAAGAATATCTATAAATTTTTGGCACCTGTGTTCATGAAGACAAGGTTCACTGTGAAGAATACATACGAATTTATTGAGAAAATTAAAGTAATTAAACAAGATTTAAGTGAATATCATATGGCTAGTATGGATGTGAGAGCTCTTTTTCCTAGCACACCAGTACCTCAGGCAATAGAAATAATTATTGAAAAATTGTATGTGCTACAGACAATGAATGCAATACAAATAGAGGAGTTAAGAGAAATTTTATTGTACATATATGAAAATAACATTTTTAAGTTTAACAACAAGATGTACAAACAAAATCATGGTGGACCTATGGGGTCACCACTGTCAACTTTATTTGCTGAAATTATAATGAGTGACATTGAGGAAAAATAATAAGTAAACTCGAGGATCCACCACTGATATACTGCAGATATGTTGATGACATTTTTCTGTTATCCAGGCTAAAAAATGATGAACTTGAGGACTTGACAAAAAAGTATAGTGAAATTTATCCATCTATAGAACTGACAGTAGAACAAGAACATGACAATACTTTGGCATTTTTGGACGTTTTGATTATTAAAACAGAGGAGAGTTTACAATTCAGAGTGCATAGAAAATCTTCATATATCCCAGTACTTATACCATTTCAGTCATCACATCCATTAACACATAAAAGAAATAGTATTAAAACACTAATTAAAAGAAGTTTAACACATTCATCAATTGAACAGTATAGAAAAGAAGAAATTGAATATATTGAAAAAATTGCATATGCTTTTGGATACCCTAAACAGGTATTAAAAGAATGGATTTATGAAGTAACTCAAGGTTACAATAAGGTCAAGAGTGATAAAAAACTTGTAAAATATGTGGGAGCAATACCATATATAGAAAATGTTTCAGCAGAAATTAATAAAGTTTGTGGCAAGTATGGCATACAGGTAGGAAATCAGGTACTTACTGTAAAAAATTTAGTGATTAAAAATGAAAAAATTAGCCAATTAGATAGAGCAGGAATTTATGAAATCCCAATAAACCAGCAACCACCTGTGTCATATATAGGCAGCACCAAGAACAAATTAAAGTATAGATTGAATCAGCATATTAATAATTGGAACAAAAAAGAGGCTAAGACAGCATTGACCCAATACTGTATGGAAAATCAAAAATGTCCAAGGTTTGAAGATATTAAAATTATTAAGAGCTGTAAAAACGAAAAAGCAGTTAAGAATTGCAGAATCAGTGTTAATTGAAAAAAACAGATCAAGATTATGCAACATTAATGAGCCAAATAACTTAAACGAACAATGGAAAGCCATAATAAAAATTGAACAGCAGCGTAAAAAGAAAGAGAGAAAAAAGAGCAGCAGGGACAATAGATGGCGCCAGAGACACAACGATTCAGAGATAGCGACTGGGGCCCAGGCCTCGATGGCTCTGCTCACTTGAGCTGCGGTGGGCAGATGAGACACACCTGCCTCCTGAAGATGACAGGGATCTGTCGAAAGTACTAGAGGATTGGATGTGCGGGGCTGAATGGGTGTGACAATTGCAGTGGGAGTAGCAGAGGTTGTGAAACAGAGGGAGGAGTTCCATAATTAGAGTTGACTAAGGTTTAATCACCTGTGAATGTAAGGTTTATGTACATAGTTTTTCTTGAATTGTATGAATGAGTTGTATGTATGATTTTTATCGAATTGACAAGCATTATAGTAACATACTATAAGGCAAAGGAAAAAAACGATGTTTCACACCCGAAAATAAGAAGCGTAAGCAAAGAGGTCTGTAAACCTGTGGAAGCCCAGTTACATCACGATGAATTGACGTGTTGGAAGTGTTTGGTCCATTGGAGGTTACCATGATCTTTATGGTGAGTGGTTATTCCTCATGGTTTTTTCATTTATGAATTGCACGTAAACTATGCGCACTTTGCAAGAGGTTAATACCTTAAAAGTGCAAATATAATAATTGAGAATTACACGCAAAATTCTGAGCTGGGATAGTTGAGGTGGGGGTTTGCAGTCGCTATCATACTCTGGTATTATGCGCTATAGGAATCAATTTCACAACTTCGAGATGAGAGATATTAAGGCGTTTAAGAAGGCTAAAATTAAATTAGTAAAGTCAGAAAATCAAGAAGAATTTTTGGTGACGTGCCGTGACCTAGAAATAACACCAAAGTATTTAAAAATACGGAATTGCCCAGTCACTGCTAAGGATAATAGAATAATTCAGAAAAGCCAAAAAAAGAGATTAAGAGCTGAAATTGTCAATAAAAGGAAACTGATTTTTAACTTGAATATGAAATGTTTACATTTAATCGATTTGATATGTTATAAAAAGTATAGAAAGTTCGACGGTAATTGGAGAGATGAGATTTTGGATGTAACCTTCAGAGAAATTTTTGACATCGTGGAATACGAAAAAAATGCTCAAGAGCAGTCATGGAAAAAAAAAGTTGCACGTGATGATTGACAGACAACGTGTACAAGAACAACGGGAGAATATGTATGAGGTATATCAGAATAACTCCAACTTGACCTTGAGCTTCACGCAAAGAGCTATTTTGCAGAGAGGTAAAAAATTTGCGTTTACACGGAGCCTGCCGAGGACGGAAGAATTAATACCCAACTTAGAAGAAATGGCACGCAGTGTACCAGCAGAAGAACGTGAAAATTTTCGAAGTAAACTGTATAGAATTGTTTTGAAAGAATTTAATGAAAAAAGTAAGAAAAAGAAATATCATATAGATAAAATTCAGTATGAGAAAGAACAACTGATTAAATTAAGAGATGACCCAACAATTAAATTCTGTGAAGCTGATAAAACAGGGCAAATTGTAATATTAAACACAACTGAATATGATCTAAAGATGAATAGAGCTATAGAAGAACTAAATTGCAGCATTCTGACAAAAGACCCAACAGAATCTCAAGTAAGGTACTTAGCTAGAATAAGAAATCACAGCACCTTGCCTGATGAAATAAAGAAAGCATACCCACCAATGGGTACTGGAATACCAAAAATGATTGCAAAAATAAAAACTCATAAGCCTGATACACCTATGAGAGTGATTGTATCAAAAAGGAATTCCCCACTAATAAAACTAGAAAAGAATATCTATAAATTTTTGGCACCTGTGTTCATGAAGACAAGGTTCACTGTGAAGAATACATACGAATTTATTGAGAAAATTAAAGTAATTAAACAAGATTTAAGTGAATATCATATGGCTAGTATGGATGTGAGAGCTCTTTTTCCTAGCACACCAGTACCTCAGGCAATAGAAATAATTATTGAAAAATTGTATGTGCTACAGACAATGAATGCAATACAAATAGAGGAGTTAAGAGAAATTTTATTGTACATATATGAAAATAACATTTTTAAGTTTAACAACAAGATGTACAAACAAAATCATGGTGGACCTATGGGGTCACCACTGTCAACTTTATTTGCTGAAATTATAATGAGTGACATTGAGGAAAAAATAATAAGTAAACTCGAGGATCCACCACTGATATACTGCAGATATGTTGATGACATTTTTCTGTTATCCAGGCTAAAAAATGATGAACTTGAGGA
This sequence comes from Macrothele yani, assembly GCA_039090855.1. NCBI lineage: Eukaryota > Metazoa > Arthropoda > Arachnida > Araneae > Macrothelidae > Macrothele > Macrothele yani. Next base: position 40,853,835 of record CM077006.1, read on the forward strand.
CTTGACAAAAAAGTATAGTGAAATTTATCCATCTATAGAACTGACAGTAGAACAAGAACATGACAATACTTTGGCATTTTTGGACGTTTTGATTATTAAAACAGAGGAGAGTTTACAATTCAGAGTGCATAGAAAATCTTCATATATCCCAGTACTTATACCATTTCAGTCATCACATCCATTAACACATAAAAGAAATAGTATTAAAACACTAATTAAAAGAAGTTTAACACATTCATCAATTGAACAGTATAGAAAAGAAGAAATTGAATATATTGAAAAAATTGCATATGCTTTTGGATACCCTAAACAGGTATTAAAAAATGGATTTATGAAGTAACTCAAGGTTACAAAATAAGGTCAAGAGTGATAAAAAAACTTGTAAAATATGTGGGAGCAATACCATATATAGAAAATGTTTCAGCAGAAATTAATAAAGTTTGTGGCAAGTATGGCATACAGGTAGGAAATCAGGTACTTACTGTAAAAAATTTAGTGATTAAAAATGAAAAAATTAGCCAATTAGATAGAGCAGGAATTTATGAAATCCCAATAAACCAGCAACCACCTGTGTCATATATAGGCAGCACCAAGAACAAATTAAAGTATAGATTGAATCAGCATATTAATAATTGGAACAAAAAGAGGCTAAGACAGCATTGACCCAATACTGTATGGAAAATCAAAAATGTCCAAGGTTTGAAGATATTAAAATTATTAAGAGCTGTAAAAACGAAAAGCAGTTAAGAATTGCAGAATCAGTGTTAATTGAAAAAAACAGATCAAGATTATGCAACATTAATGAGCCAAATAACTTAAACGAACAATGGAAAGCCATAATAAAAATTGAACAGCAGCGTAAAAAGAAAGAGAGAAAAAAGAGCAGCAGGGACAATAGATGGCGCCAGAGACACAACGATTCAGAGATAGCGACTGGGGCCCAGGCCTCGATGGCTCTGCTCACTTGAGCTGCGGTGGGCAGATGAGACACACCTGCCTCCTGAAGATGACAGGGATCTGTCGAAAGTACTAGAGGATTGGATGTGCGGGGCTGAATGGGTGTGACAATTGCAGTGGGAGTAGCAGAGGTTGTGAAACAGAGGGAGGAGTTCCATAATTAGAGTTGACTAAGGTTTAATCACCTGTGAATGTAAGGTTTATGTACATAGTTTTTACTTGAATTGTATGAATGAGTTGTATGTATGATTTTTATCGAATTGACAAGCATTATAGTAACATACTATAAGGCAAAGGAAAAAAACGATGTTTCACACCCGAAAATAAGAAGCGTAAGCAAGAGGTCTGTAAACCTGTGGAAGCCCAGTTACATCACGATGAATTGACGTGTTGGAAGTGTTTGGTCCATTGGAGGTTACCATGATCTTTATGGTGAGTGGTTATTCCTCATGGTTTTTTCACATAAAAACATGTTATTTAAATCAAATAAATTTATTTAGAACCAGGGTATTTAGAATTTGATATATTATCAATAACTTTTAAAGTTAAATAGTGTGCCACTGATGCAGATGAATTATTTACAAAGTGTCTGTGGTAATTTGGTCCATACATTGAAACTAGGGCAGCTTTCAGTATTTTTTGGACTGATTTATGTCCAAACTGTGCTCTGTTTGACATTATAAACATTCATTTATTATTTGTTCCAACTATAACATCATCTCTGTCATTAAATTAGTATTGGGTTTTTACTTATACAGTATGCTAACTGTTGAACCCCAGGATTCACAAATTGCTTCTGAGACAGGCAGCAAAAGAATAAAAACAGCAAACTTAATAAATTTTGGTATCTCTGCTTTCATTTCATTTAGAGCTTTTTTAAGAGAGCTTTAATCTGAAAAAAATGTTCCACTTGTCCTACTTTCTTGCATGTTTCTATAGGTCCAAGTAACTAAAACAGTATACTGAAAGAATAAACCTTTTTTGTTTTTTTCCTTCAGAGTGTGGAACACATGGAAAAACCTTTAAAAATTCAATGAAATTGGAAAGATCTTCCAATTCTTTCTTCTGCTTAGAACTGACACGAGTTCTTGGAAATATGCAAATACAATTTGTATTAATTATTCAAAATTCAATAAAATACCTGCTCTTATAATTATGTCAACAATTTCCTCATTTTCAAAGTACCGTATTATTCTAATAGATCAGCTATGTAGCCTGTCATCTTCTGAATATCACAACATAAGGGAGCTATGTCACAGTTATTCTGAATGGAGCGCAGTTTTTTCGAACTCTTCGCTCAATCCGATTTCCATTTTCGGAAATTTTTCCTCCATTTTAAAGCTGGAACACAGTCATTTATTGAACAAAATCATATTTTACATTAATATTGAACAGAGAATCGTGAGAAAAAAATGTGACTACAGGAGAAATCGTCACTCCGTCTAGCTTCCGTTTTCGAATGTTTTGAAACAAGGAATTCCATTTACAGCTGGAAAATGTCATCCCTCACCCCACCTTGCAATTCTCAATTCTCTTCACTCTCGAGAATGGCGTAAATGATGACAACATATTCAAAATTTCCTGAATCCGCAGGAGAAACTCATGCCTAAAGATTACAGGGAAAATTTTGCTTCGTCAATTTTACATTTTTGGAAAATCGTTGCCTACAGTTTCAAGCTGAAATACAAACATTTATGCAATAGACTGATATTTAGCAACAATACTGGGCAGAGGCAACTTCGCAAGAAGAAGAAATAATTATTACGGGGAAATTTTTAAGTTTTGAAGAACTGAATACTGCTCCCCGACGAGAAACGACCCCCCTCCCCACACACACACACATTAATCCGCTCCCCCCAAATTCTTTTCAGTTTTGTATCGATCCCAAATAATGAAAAACACGGAATTCTGTGAAAGAATCTTGTGCTTGATTTTTAACAGTTGGCGACATGCAAAATGAATTGTCCAGGCCGCTGCGTATTGAAGCCGATCAACGTGTCCAGAAATGAATTATTTATTCCCTGAATACAAATTATTCACGACATATCCGTTCACAATATTCGTAACTCAGAGGAGGATTTGTTTTTAACGCACATAATTTTATGAAGGATACGTTTTTAAAGCTCAAATTTTGTGAGTGGTCAAAATACAGACCCAGATTATATATACAGGGTGTTTGTAAACTGTTTTGACAAAAGAAAAGGGGTGATAGTACCCATCAAAATGAACTATGTTTACAATGGAACCTAGGGTAGCATTCCACTCTGAGTGTCAGAAAAGAGTAACGTTAGATGTCCAAGTTGAACTTTCAACAGTGCAAAGAAAGAGAATTAAAGACATCATAAGTTGCACAATCCCATTTATGGAGATCAGGGACAAACTCAAAGTAGATGCTCAAAGTGGCAGCCACGGATGTCATTGCACAATTTACACCGGCGAATGAAAGACTGGCGCACCCTCTCAAAGACTGCTGGTGTCGTGTTTATCCTGTCCGCTGCAACAATGATTCTTGCAACGAGATCTTCCACGGAGTCCACTGGCTTCTCGTACACCAATGATTTCATGTGCCTCCAGAAGAAGAAGTCCAGAAGGTTTAAGTCCGGTGAGCGTGGAGGCCGTGCCACATGTCCGCCACGTCCAATCCATCTTGCGGGATATGTGGCATTCAGGAAGTGTCTACTGCACCTTGATAAGCCAATCAGCTGCAACTGTCAATGCTGCGTCTTTTCTCTGGCAATTTGCATACGGTAAATGCTTGACAGTGATGTTCTGGTGATGTACTACTTCTTCGGCACGAAAGAAATGACGTCTGAGGTGACAACTTTTGCTTGTTGGACATATTTCAAAGTTATTCTTTTCTGACACTCAGAGTGGAATGTGACCCTAGGTTCCATTGTAAATATTGTTGATCTTGATGGGTACTATCACCCCTCTTCTTTTGTCAAAACAGTTTACGAACATCCTGTATACAGGGTGCATAGGAAAGTCCCTTTAGCCTGGAATAACTTGCGAACGGAGAGAGATACAGTCATGCAAGTGAGATAACGGTATAGTAAAGCGACTATGCCTGATCAAATGTAACCGATAGCAGTGCCCCTAGTGGCAAAATGTGGAAGTTAGCCATTGCAAATTGAAAACGAAAAGAGATAGAGCAAAATTTCCAATTACAAAGTTGTAGAGCATCAATTAATTAGTATAAAACGACATTTGTTTCACATGGATAAGATAAATTGTCGCCTAAATACCCTACAATGTCCGAAATCGATGCGCAACGATTCAAATTTGCATATTCACATTTCGCAAATGTAGCAGTATGCAAATGCAGATTGTGACGTTATACCGTACCTACGATATAAAAGCCAGTAGCAGGATATACCCTGATCAGAAGTTTAGGTCTACATATGCTGTGTGAGAATGGCGAGCTTGGATTTCTGGGGTTACGTAAAAATCAGGTGTATGCAACAGCGCCTACAAGTCTGCTGGGTCTACGTCGTCGTGTTACAGATGCTTGCAATAGTGTGGCACCTTCCATGCTGAGGAATGTGCATGCAGAGTTACTTTCACGAATACAAATGTGTATCGTGGGCAATGGCGAACTCTTCGAACATACTAGACATTAACTTTTTATCACTGTGCGCCAGTTTGCCATTTTTGTTTTGTCTGACGTCATCAAACTCCATTGACATAAGTACGCACTTATGCAATAAATTGTGTGTATTTGCTCATACCTATGCCTGTTCCCTTCAAAAGTACACACAAAAGGTCGTGCATCGATTTCGATTGATGTTCTACAACTTTGTAATTGGAAATTTTGCTCTATCTCTTTTCGTTTTCGATTTGCTAGGGCTAACTTCCACATTTTGCCACTAGGGGTGCTGCTATTGGTTGCATTCGATCGGGCGTAGTCACTTTACTATACCGTTATCTCACTTGTATAACTGTACCTCTCTTCATTCACAAGTTATTCCAGGCTAAAGGGATTTTCCTAGACTCCGTATATATATATATATACAGTATATATTTATTTATTTATTTTCCTTAAAATTTTCTAAGGAGGGAGACTTCTTCCTAGCAACTTTACTTTGGCGGGAGCTCAAAACTTTGGGCGGGAATCCCGCGTGTTCTGCTGTTGTTGACTTGAGGTGATTTTTTCCAAGACGGACACCTAACACCCTCCCCAGCAATATGTGGTTTAACATGGTTTGGTGCCTCCCACTTTCACAACATACTAGCGGGGAAGGGGAAAAGGGTCCTTCAAAAAGCGCAGGGAGAAACAATCGGCTACCATCCCAAATGGTAGGTGTGGTGGATGGATGTGTGGGGGAGGGGGATGAATGGTTTAGTGCTCTGGGGAGAAGGGCGGGGAGTGTAGACAAAAGGAGTTACCGGCACGCGAGAGCAGAGCTCGCAAATTTAAGATAAAAAATGTTCTGCTAGGGATTGAAATTTAAGATTTAACAAAATATGTTCTACAAATAAAAACATCCTACAAGACAACTGAAATCTAAGATAAAAAATATTCCGCAAGAGATCAGATCATATGTAGAGGATTTTAGGAAGGGGTGTCTGACCCCCGGTCTTAAACATCCCTTAGAAATAGGAAGCTAGGAGATTGGTGCTAGAGGGCCCAACAGGAAAGTGACACGGAAGCAAGGTAGAAAGGGGGGCTTATTTATGACGGGGGGAGTATCCGGGGTCCGACGGCTTAACGTGCCCATCCGGAGCACGGCGGGTATTTAGTGGTTAAAAAGTTCGAACGTGAGGTTATCTCCATGGCAGTCATGAACGCTGACCACTAGGCCACCCGTGGCCCAATGTTCCGCAAGACGTTGAAATCTAAGATTAAAAAGAAAATGTTCTGCAAGGGGAGACTTTGTTCTGCGACGTACGTCGCAGTTTTAAGTACTTTCTGCTCCTGGGGACAGAGGTCCCCAGCAAACGCTTGGTTCGCCCCATGTGATAGAATGATACTGTCAGCAATGCATTCATGATATCCAGTGTTTATTCACAAAATGGAGCTTCTAAAAACCCAATTTGCTTATCTGTGTTGTTGGTATGCAAGCATTTTAAAGGATGGCATACGTGTCAAAACATCTTTTGAAAGTGGTGGTTGAGTTTGTTTCTTTGTTGTTTTTCTGGTGGATTTTCGAAAAATTTGATGTTTTTTTCCTAGCACCTGTTATTGTGCACTCTCAGTATTGAACCCCTAAAATGACTTTACAACTTTAAAGCATGTTTTTAAATAGGGTTGCCAAATTTAAAGTTTACATGGAAAGGACAGTTCTACAGATAAGGTGGCTGTAGAACTGTCCTTTCCATGCTGTAGAACTGTCCTTTTTTAGGGAAGAGTTCAGCACTGGAATCTTACTAACTGCAGTTTGTGAAGAGTACAAATCTGACATATCATTATGATGGGAGAAGAAAAATTAGAAATCCAGAATTATTTGCTGTGCTGCATGCAGGGTTTACCGCACAACATAAGAGAAACGCGGAAAGTCGTGGAATTTTTCACGTCATGGAAAAGTCATAGAAATTGTGAAAAAGTTAAGGAAAATAAATGATGAAATTTGGACACAAACATGTACGTAGGCCTACCTACATACATACCGTTAAGCTGAGTTTGAGAGGTTAACTCCTCAAATAAAGGCCAACTGCCAAGTAAATGTTTAACTTGATGGAAGTAGAATTTACTTACTGTTGGTATATCAAATTTCTCCATTTGCACCAATCTCTGCACACAGCTTGAGCTTCATTGATATCCATCACACGTCGCACCCAAGACCTTTGGTACTTTTTGGACATCACATAACCGTTAATAATGAGTATAAAACTTAAAAACCCTCTTAAGTTACTTAAAAAAGATTAATTAAAGGGAGCTTCTGACTGACATCTTGTGTCTTTGTCAACCTTGTAACAGATTGATGATGGTAGTGGTTGCCAGATCATTAAAGTTTTATACGTTATTTTTTAAAATTGGCTTCCAAGTCAATTTGGAAAAAAAGTGCATCAAATATAAGTATAAATCAATTTCCAAGTTAATTTAAAAAAAGAAATACTTCAAATATAAAGCAGTTTTAAAAAAGAATAATGTATACGACTTTATATATCTGGCAACCACTACCATTGTCCTTATTCATCTGTCACAAGGCTGACGAAGGCAGAAGTTATCCATCAAAAGCTCCCTTAAATTAAACTTTCTTCCATAATTTAAGCATGTTTTAAAGTTTCATACTTGTTAGGGAAAATATTTAAAAGTCATAAACTGTACTGTATTTTTTTTTCTTTTTTACTGCACAGGTGAAATTAGCAAGGCATTTGCTCTTTGTTAAAAGTGCTTTTTTTGTTAACAGTGGGGAAATCATGAATGCTTGGCTGTGGGTCTTGAACAAAGCTGCTTTTGGCAAAGGTGGGATTCCTAAAATTCTTTTCATGATCGAAATCTTTTGGGTCCATTGCAATCCTAACTGAGAAAAGTGTGCTTGCTTGTAGGCATTTGTTAGTGGCAATCTATTGTGTTGATTATTATTTTGGTGTATTTCATTCTAATTTTGTATTCGGTTTGTAGTAATGCCAGGTGAATGTTTATTTTAATCCCGCTTGGCTTAAGGAGCCTGAATGTAGGCACTGGCTTAGGGCAGATGAAAATATGTTTCAAGTATGTTGTATGGGTTTCAATACTTATTCTCAATAATTCAGTCAAACTATCAAAACGGTTAAAAAAGGTAAACTCCTCACACATTCACATAAACTATCTGGACAGTTAACACATGTAGCCATTGTCACAAAAACTACCACCATTCACTACATTAAAATCATGCATGAATACAACAGGCAACTGTTCAGTGCAGGTATTCAACTCCAGCCAACAGCTTTCAGCCTTATAGAAAAGTAGATATAAACACAAATGCAAGTTCAAACTTGTTTAAACCCTGTTTCCGCACGTTTCATTGCCCTGTTACCTCTTAGTACATTTGAAGTGTCACGTGTCCTTCGATTCAAGGCTTCTTGAATTGGAAGAGGAACAACAAAGGATCAAGTGGGACATCGTCGGGCTAAGTGAGGTAAGGAGAAGATCTCATTGAACTGAAAAGTGGACATCTCTTCTACTATCGTGGGACAGATACTAGCAGAACTAGTGGTGTTGGATTTATAATTAACAAGAAACTGAAGGATAAAGTTGTAAAAGTTGAAAGTTCCTCTGAAAGAGCTGCACGACTCGTTATCCAACTCTCGTGAAGATACCAGGCTCAGATTATTCAAACTTATGCACCCACCGCAAGTCATCCTGAAGAAGAAATTGAGGAACATTATGAGGAAATTCGTCATCTAAATAATAAAGGTAAGCAGCACTTGAAGATAATTACGGGAGATTTCAATGCAAAAATAGGGCAACAGCAACAGAATAAAACTTAAGTAGGTAAATTCGGTCACGGCAACAGAAACCAGCGTGGAAATACTCTCGTAGAGTTTGCAGAGGCAAAAGGGTTTTTCGTCGTAAACTCCTTTTTCAAGAAAAAGCCACACAGGAAATGGACATGGAGACATCCAAATGGGACAACAAGTGAAATTGATTTTATTATGTGTAACAAAAAATTCATCATAGAAGACTGCAGTGTGCTAAACAAGTTCAGCACAGGTAGTGACCATAGATTGGTGAGATGTAAGATGCACCTCAACACTAAACTCGAACGTGGCAAGCTCATAAGACAAACAAAATGTATTGACATAACCAACCTTAAAAAACACCATAATGCCTTCAAGTTGGAACTGAAGAACAGATTCTCTGCTTTAGAAGGCCTAACATCGGAAGAAGTGGATATTTCTGAAGTTAACAGAAAAGTAACCAAAGCTCTTATGGAAACAGCAACAAAATTAGCTGGGTCTAAGAACAAGTTGCATGTGAACAAATTATCAGGAAAAACCAAAATGTTGATGCAAAAAGAAGAGATGTGAGGACAACTAAAGAAGATGTGACTTCCAAAGTGGAATATATAGAGCTATGCAAGACAGTATGAAAAAGTATCACTGAAGACGTAAGGAAATTCAACTGTGAACTAGTAAGGAAAGCAATTGAAAACAACCAAAGCCTAAAGATAGCAAAGGGACATCTCAGTAAGGGAAGAAAACAGATTATGGCACTGAGAAAAGAAGATGGTTCTGTAACAAGAAATAGAGGCGAAATTTTGACAAGAGTGAAAGATTTCTACTCCAAATTATATGAAAGGGATGATACATGTACTCCAGACATCATGAAAGGTACCAGAGTTCTTCCAGTCCTCCCAGCAGAAGTTGCACATGCAATCAAGAACATGAAGCGGGGGAAAGCTCCAGAAGAAGATGGAATTACTGTAGACATCATACAAGAAGCAAGTGGAGAAATCGAAACAGTACTCGCCCAAATTTTCACTCGATGCCTTAATGAAGGGAAGATTCCTGAGGATTGGAACAACGCTACAATGATCTTGCTACATGAAAAAGGTGACATTAAGGATCTCAGGAACTACAGACCTATCAGCCTCCTATCAGTGGTTTATAAAATCTTCACTAAAGTTCTTTCACACCGCTTGGAGGTGACACTGGACATGGCTCAACAGAGAGAACAAGCTGGATTCAGGAGTGGCTACAACACAATAGATCATATCCACGTACTGAGAGAACTAATTGAAAGAGCGAGGGAATATTTACTTCCATTGTGCATGGCTTTTATCGATTATGAAAAAGCCTTTGATTCGGTGAAACCATCAGCAGTTACAATGGCTCTGAAATCCTGCGGTATTGAAGATTTGTACATTAATATTATTAATAACATCTATGAAAATGCAAGTGCAAAGATTCGGCTGTTTGAAAATACAACACACATAAAAATTGGAAAAGGAGTGAGACAAGGTGACACCATATCTCCGAAGCTCTTTAATGCCACATTGGAAAATGTCTTATCAATCACTGAACTGGGAAAACAAAGGGATAAAGATTAATTGAGATTATCTAACCCACCTTCCTTTTGCTGATGACATAGGACACCATATCTCCGAAGCTCTTTAATGCCACATTGGAAAATGTCTTTCAATCACTGAACTGGGAAAACAAAGGGATAAAGATTAATTGAGATTATCTAACCCACCTTCCTTTTGCTGATGACATAGTCATTTTTGCAACTACCCCATCAGAGCTGCAGAGTATGATCCAGGAACTTGCTGACAAGAGTAAAGAAGTGGGATTAAAAATGAACTTTCGGAAGACAAAAGTGATGTTCAATGCTTTTACAAGAAATAAAGATTTATCGATTGATCAAGAAAAGCTAGAGATAACAGACACGTACGTTTATTTTGGACAGCAGATATCAAGTGAGTGTCACATTGATAAAGAAATTAATCGGCGTACAAAACTTGCCTGGAGAGCTTTTGGAAGAAACAGCATAATTTTCAAGAGCAATATGCCATTATGTCTTAAAAGAAAAGTGTTTGATCATGCATCCTTCCAGTGCTTACATATGGTGCAGAGACGTGGACCTTAACTAAAAGATACATACAACGGCTGCAGACAACTCAAAGAAGCATGGAGAGGTGCATGCTTGGTGTAACCAGGAGGGATAAGAAGAGGAACTCGTGGATCCGAAAAACGACAAGAGTGGAAGACATCATGATCAGAGTTAAATCCCTGAAATGGCAATGGGCTGGACATACTGCCAGAAGGACAGACCATCGATGGACAGCCGAAATTTTAGATTTGATTCCAAGGGACAGGAAAAGACCCAGAAGAAGACCACATGGGAGATGGGTGGATGAAATTTGAAAGTATGCGGGAGTGACATGGAGGAGACAGGCATAAGACAGACCGTTGTGGAGGAAACTTGGGGAGACCTTCGTCCAGCAGTGGATTGATAATGGTTGACAATGATGATATATACACTGCCGGACAATTGCTAAGGACGGATGACAATAGCAACAATAGCAACCATACAATGGAAGGCAGGAAAACGTGGAAATTAGCATAAGTGCGGGATACAGTAAGACGTGTTGTGCGTATGCAAATTTTGGATTGCCGAACTTGTTCGTGACGTCATAGTGCTGATAAGAGATACAAAGGATTTGACGCTTATTGACCGTTGTTGTTCAAACGCAAAGTTAAAAGGGAAAGAATCAATTGACGAACTTGCAATTTTCAGTATGTCTTCCCGACATCACCTAGATGATTTTACGCGTGGCCGTATTATTGGCAAGATTGAAAAAGGGTGAAAAATAACAGATGTTGCCAGGGAGTTCGACGTCAGCCACAGTGTTGTTTCAAGGCTTTGGAAATCATTTCAAACAAATGGAGAGTGTAGCAAACGTCACGGGGGAGGTCGTGTTCGCAGTACGACCCCTGCAGAAGATTGGTACATAGTGCTATCAACAAAAAGACATTGGCGCAGCACAGCTAGTGAGGTAGCAAATCAGTTTATGGCTGCTACTGGCAAGCGGATCTCCCGAAAAACTGTCGCCAGACGTTTGCATGAAGGAGGACTATACGCCCGCCGTCCTGTTGTGTGCATCCCATTGTCCAGACGTCACCGTACCGCCCGTTTGCAATGGTGCCATCAACATCGCAATGGGACTGATAACGACTGGTCTGCTGTCCTCTTCTCAGATGAGAGTAGATACAGTCTATCGTCTGATTGTCGACGACAACTGATCTGGCGTGATAGTGGTACTGCATATTGTCCAGCAAACATACAGGTAAGGGACCGATATCCGACATGTAGTGTTATGGTATGGGCTGGCATCATGATCAATGGCCGTACGTCCATCTATGTGCTTCCAACTGGGACTATGACTGGCCAACGATACATTAATGATGTTCTGCTACCTCATGTTCGCATGTTCCGTGGTGCTGTCGTTGATAGATTCATTTTCATGGACGACAACGCAACATGTCATCGAACAGTTGCTGTCCAGGAGTGTCTTGAGAGTGAGGATATTCAACGCTTCGTATGGCCAGCACGTTCTCCAGATCTGAATCCCATTGAAAATGTGTGGGATGCTTTGGGGAGGAGTCTTGCTGGTCGCCAATGCCCTCCAATAAACAAGGACACCCTCATCCGTGCACTGACAGAGGAATGGGATAAATTACCCCAACAGCTGCTTGATAATGTTGTGCAAAGCATGACACGACGTGTGGAATCTTGCATCGCCCTCCATGGTGGCCATATCCCGTATTGACATCCTACGCCGGAACGCCTGCGGACGGTAATTGCATTTTTTTCACGTTTACGTATTGTGCACAAAATGGCCTGTTTGTCCCTTGAACACGTTCCAAAGCCTTCTGGATTTCAGAGCACAATAAATTTTCTTTCTTGTAATGTCCTGGCATTCTGACCTTATTTTATTTCACTTGGCATCCAACCACACTTACTTTTTTATGCGCTATATAGCCGTTTATGATCCGTCCTTAGCAATTGTCCAGCAGTGTATATATATATATATGTATACTGTAATATACACCCTGATTCATGAAGAAGTATACAGTTTCCAGATGCTGTGAAACAGTAACAGTTGAAGACACGGACCACAACTGTGAACCGTTAGGTAGATGTACTCATAAAGTTTGTGTCTCGCTACTGAGGAAAGTGACATAGGTGACACCGCGCGTTTCACTTGACTATGGCAGCGTCTGTAGTGGAGACGGCATTTTGTGTTCTTGAATTGAGTAAAACAGAATCTGTATTTGTTGTGAAACGGCATTTTCGATCACGATTTGGAAAAGAACCTCCAACCATTAAATCTATCTACGATTGGCATAAAAAATTTGGAACTACGGGCTGTTTGCGCAAACTTAAAAGTCCTGAACCACCACTTGTATCGGAAGAAGTCGTCGATAGTGTTTGCTCCACCATTCAACGAAGTCCAAGAAAATCAACGCGGAGGGTGAGTCGTGAAGTGCAGATTTCACAGCCCACTGTCTGGAGAATTTTGAGAAAGAAGCTGAAAATGATTCCATACAAAGTGCAGATGTTGCAAAATCTCACTGACCTTGACAAGACAAAGCTCTTTGAATTTTGTGCAGAAATGCAGCACAGGTTTGAAAATGACTATTTTGCCAATCACTTAGTTTTCACTGATAAAGCTACATTTCACGTGAGTGGTCAGGTAAACAAGCACAATGCTCGCTTTTGGGGAACAGAGAATCCCAGATTTACAGTGCAACATGTGCAAGATCCCCCTAAGGTAAACATGTTCTGTGCTGTGTCCAAAAAGAAAATGTACGGGTACGGCCCCTTCTTTTTCACGAAAAAACTGTCACGGGAGGCTCTTTTCTGGGTATGTTAAGTCTTTGGTTGATGCCACAGTTGCAGGACGACAGTGATAACTTTGTTCTCCAATTGGATGGTGCACCAACGCTCTGGTAAGGCGGCGTGCTAGATTATCTCAATGAGCATCTTCCTCACTGATGGATTGGACGAGCTGCGGACTACAACATGCCACTGACCCAATGGCCACCCAGAAGTCCTGACTTAACACCTTGTGACTTTTTCCTGTGGAGGTACGCAAAGGACAAGGTATTCGCCCCTCCCTTTCCTTTTGATCTAGCGGAGTTAAAACAGCATATCACAGCCACTATCACTGCACTTGATTCAGATATCTTACCTCGCGTTTGGGCAGAAATGGATTACCGGCTCGATGTGTGTGGTGTGACTAAGGGTGCACTCATAGAACATCTGTGATTGTCTCTAAAAAAACTTGAAATATTCCCCTACAATTCTGTTACAGGTAACATAAAATATCTTACATTGTTCTTGTTTTATAGTGCATTGAAACTGTATACTTCTTTATGATTCACCAAATCACCCTATATATATTGTGTATATATACAGGGTGAATAGGAAAGTCCCTTTAGCCTGGAATAACTTGTTAACGGAGAGAGGTACAGTTATGCAAGTGAGATAACGGTATAGTAAAGCGACTACGCCCGATCGAATGTAACCGATAGCAGTGCCCCTAGTGGCGAAATGTGGAAGTTAGCCACTGCAAATCGAAAACGAAAAGAGATAAAGCAAAATTTCCAATTACAAAGTTGCAGAGCATCAATTATTTAGTACAAAACAACATTTGTTTTACACGGATAAGATAAATTGTCGCCTGAGTACCCTAAAATGTCCAAAATCGATGCACAACCTTTTGTGTGTACGTTTGAAGGGAACAGGCATAGGTATGAGCAAATACACACAATTTATTGCATAAATGCGTACTTATGTCAATACAGTTTGATAACGTCAGACAAAGCAAAAAAGGCAAACTGGCGCACAGTGATAAAAAGTTAATGTCGAGTATGTTCGAAGAGTTCGCCATTGCCCACGATACACACTTGTATTCGTGAAAGTAACTCTGCATGCATATTCCTCAGCATGGAAGGTGTCACACTATTGCAAGCTTCTGTAACACGACGACGTAGTTCCAGCAGATTTGTAGACGCTGTTGCATACACCTGATTTTTATGTAACCCCAGAAACCCAAGCTCACTATTTTCACACAGCGTACGTCGACCTAAACTTCTGATTAGGGTACATCCTGCTTCTGGTTTTTATATCGTAGGTACGGTACAACGTCACAATCTGCATTTGCATACGGCAACATTTGCGAAATATGAATATGCAGATTCGAATCGTTGCGCATCGATTTCAGATATTGCAGAGTATTAGGCGACAATTTATCTTATGCATGTGAAACAAATGTTGTTTTGTACTAATTAATTGATGCTCTACAACTTTGTAATTGGAAATTTTGCTCTATCTCTTTTCGTTTTCGATTTGCAATGGCTAACTTCCGCATTTTGACACAAGAGGTGCTGCTATCGGTTGCATTCGATTGGGCGTAGTTGCTTTACTATACCGTTATCTCACTTGCATAACTGTATCTCTCTCCATTTGCAAGTTATTCCAGGCTAAAGGGACTTACCTATGCACCTTGTATATACACTATCTACCAACAAGTAATTGGACACCCCTGCAATCGACGATATCTGTGGTCCTGATACACGTCACGGCCGCCGCCGTTAAATATTGTGTGGGAAACAACAACGCAACTAGTCGCATGCAAGATTCCACGCAGTTCGGAGCTCTCTGATTTCGAGAAAGATGTAATAGTCGGGTATCACAGAAATGACCGATCCATACGTGACATATCCAGTGAGTTGAAGTACCCAAAATCGACAGTGGCCTTCATGATTGGCAAGTGGAAGATGAGAGGTGACTGTCAGAATGTGCCTTGTCCCGGCAGACCCACAAAACTGGGAGTTAGAGACCGAAGGGTGCTGGCCAGAGAAATTCGGAAGAACCGCACCAAATCGATGGGCCACATCCGCGAGGAGTTTCAACAGGCATCCGTGAGTGTTCTTTCGATGAATTCCATCCGTAAGAAAGCCCATCTGCTCGGTTATCATGGACGTGCTGCCGCCCACAAGCCTTTGATCACCAAGTCCAATAGCGCTGCTCGGCAAACGTGGTGCAAAGAACGTCGACAGTGGACCATTGAACAGTGGAAACAAGTTCTCTGGAGCGACAAATCAAGGTTCACCCTTCATCGTTCGGATGGCAGGGTCTGGGTTTGGCGTCTGCCTGGAGAACGCCTCCTGCCGGAATGTATTGTCCCAACTGTGAAGTTCTGCGGCGGTGGAATTATGCTATGAGGGTGTTTCTCCTGGTATGGCACGGGACCTTTGGTCGCAATTCCTGGTAGACTCAACGCCGAGACCTACTTCACCATTTTGGACGACCATGCGCTTCCTACATTGTGGCAGTTTTACGGGGTGGACCCATGTTACTTTCAGGGTGACAATGCCACCTGTCATGTTGCGAGGTCCACCATGGCTTGGTATGGTGACAATGGGGTTAATCGAATGGACTGGCCTGCGCAGAGCCCGGACCTTAACCCTATCGAGCACCACTGGAACGAGTTGGAGCGTCGACTTAAGGGGTGCCCCCACCGTCCGAAATCGGTGAAGGAACTGACCTGTCTTCTCCAAGCCGAGTGGAAGAAAATACCGCTAGCCATCATACAACGCCTGGTTAAGAGTATCTGTAATCGTCGCTCGTGGAGGCTCCACCAACTATTGAAGGTGAATAAACTTCGTTTCCCTTTGCTATCACAGGTGTCCAATTACATGTTGGTAGATAGTGTGTAAGAAGTACAACAAGCAAAAAGCAGTGTGTGTGTGGCAAAGTTATGACCAACTAGTTAGTATGTTGTTTGGCTACCTTTTGCCTTTAATACTGCTTGAATTCATCTTGGTATAGACTCTATTAAATGTTGGTAAATGGTTTGGGATATATTAGCCCAATCGTGATGAATTGCACCCTCCAGCTTTTAGTGATTTTATTGTAGCGGATCGAGCTGTCTGATGCCCCTTTCAAGTTCATCCCAGAAATACTCCACTGTATTGAGATCTGGTTATTGAGGAGGCCATGTGATGTTCCTTAAACCATTTGCATACAGTGTGAAAACACTATGATGGATCATTATCCTGCTTGAAGTATGTGTTTCCATTGGGACAAACCATCAACATGACTGGGTTGGCAACAATATTTAAATACCTTTTGGGTGGTTAGACATTGCTGCACACGAATCAAAGGGCTCAAACACTCCTGCAAAAACAAGACGCACACAACAGTATAGTGCCCGATCTCGTTTACATCTTTTGCCCGACCACTTTATATCCTTCGCCCGATCTCAATCATTAGTCGCCACACTCCCAACTTGCTTGTCTAGCTAAGGGACCCCCCCAGCCATTGGTATAGCCAAATTTTTGATAAATTTAAAACACTAAAATAGAGAAACCTTTTTTTAAAGCATTTTTAAAAATAATAAGATATTAATGATTGATTGTATCAATTATTTTTGTTGTATTTTAAGGATTTTTCTTACCCCCTTCCTCCCAAGTACTCATGGGTGCCACTGCCCCAGACTGTAATGTTGCCTCCTCCAGTTTAAAGAGTAGTGACGATATAAGGTGGGCCCATGCCTTCATGCTGCAGTCTTAATATCCTCACTCTTCCTTCTGCATGGTGTAAGTGAAAAAATGATTCATTTTACCACATTATCCTTTTCCACTCGTGTACTGTCCAATTCTTGCATTCCTGAGCAAACTGCAGGTGTTTCTTACAGACAGGCAGTTTTCTGTAGCTGATAAAATATAATGTGTGGTGATCTGTACATTGAGAGGCCATCGGACTTTTTTCCTGATTCATATTTATCAGTTATCTGATGAAGTGTTGCCCGTCTGTTGTACTGAACAAGTCTGCCTACTCTCTGCTCAGCTCAAGCATCCAATAGCCTTTTGCGACCGCAGCCTTGCACTCAGACTCACTTTTTTGACTGGCGACCCACTCTCTGTAAACTTTTAACAGCTGCTGCCCTCAAATATTTCACAAATGCAGCCATTTTGCTAATGCTCACATCAATGCTTCAAGCACTCATGATCATTCCACGTTCAAAGTCAGTCAGACCGCATCTTTTGTCCATTATTTCTTGTGCAATGTAGTACTTCATTAGTCTCTGCAGAGGCAGAACTAGGGCGGGGCAGGCAGGGCAGCTGCCCCAGGCACAGCTCCTGATGGGGCGCAAAACTCATCACTTATAATATATTTCACTAGTTTTCTCCTTTCTTCCTCAAAATGTTCAGGGATGTTAGTTGCGTACATTCAGAAATGAAATCATTGTTGAATATTTTCTGGGGCCTATTCTATCATTACTGCGACTGCGAGCTATGACAAGCTGCATTTGGTACAGTACCAGAGGTCCAAACTAGTTGAAAAAAGCTGAAATTTTGTTATTTTTGCTCGAGAGTTTTAATGATCACAATGACCAACTCACTCAGTGGTCTATAAGCAGTTGCCTGTCCCTAATTTAAGGCCATTTGCTTTAGTGAAAGGAGAGAAACTAGTGCCACAGGACAAACACACCATCCATGCCTCATTTGGGATTTGAACCCGGTTCATCCTCGTACACATGGCCATCTTGCATCAGCAGCATCTGCAGGATAGCTACTTTGCATAAAATGGTCTGGTAATAAGGTAATAATTTGCACTGTATACAGCGTTCGAATTACCCAGTGGTTCGCTGGCCGTTGTTGGCCATTAAAACTTACGTCAGTAATTTTTTTTTTCTAATTTGTCACAAGTTAAAAAATGAATTTGTTTCTTTTACCTTGCTGTATGTTTTGTTTTTTGTTTTTTTTTTTGTTTAGGCTGCAAACTAATGATAGTTTTAAAAACAAATATTGGACATTATTCCGTTAAAATGATACATTATTTTCTAAATATGTTGTAAATGTCTTTAAATTTTATTTTTATTTTATTTTTATGGACCAGTGGGCATTTTGGTGGACCAGCAGTTTGCAAATTCTAGTGGTCCACTGGGCCAGTAGAAGATTTATTTCTAATTCTGACACTGATATATGTATATATCAGTGAAACACAAGTGAAATGCGTGCAGTGGGTTTTGAAAATTCTCTGAAATCACAGTTTACTCCTTACTTCTTTGGTGTGAAATCAGTGTCTTCTGCTTCTGTGGTGCCTGTACTCCATTGTCTGATAGGAGGGATGGCATTTTTCTGTGATTTTCTAAGAGTGGAAAAACCATACATGCCAGTTATTACACATAGCTGTGTCCTCTCCCACAGCTAACGTATAGCTGACAGATCAGCTGAGAATGTAACTGACAGATCAGAAAGCTATTGTGCAGTGACACACAGGGAATCACAGTCCAAAACTTAAACTAATTGCAGCAAAAGGACGCACATAAAACTTCGAAAGTCCAGCCAAAATTTTATTATATTTTTTATTTGAGTTGCATTTATTTTTTTTCTCTACTTCCAAAGTGCTGAGTTCTGGCAGTTTTACATTTACCATCATGACTGTCCGTGTGGAGCTATGTGATATATATAAATAGATCCACAAAGAAGTGCAAAAGAACGTGTGCAGGCATACGAGTTAAGTAATAAGACTTTCACAAAGTCAAATAGTGTTCTTTTTTTTTTGGGGGGGGGGGGTCTTCAGCATACTGTTGAACTGACTCTAAACTTTTAGGAGATGTATGGAATGTAGTATTCAGGTCTTGAAATTTTTCATGTTGTTCTCTAGTCTGGCAAATATTTTACTCGCCAGCTAAAAATTGACAGGGCTAATAAATAATTTCCAACTGAATTTAAACTGCCCTGCTGAAATTTTTACTCATCAAGCTAAAACTTTTCACTCATCACAGATGACCAGATGACCACAGTTTTCAAGCCTTGCATGTAATTGCTTTATTATTATTCAGTCACCTGTATGCAACTACTCTTTATGTACAGGAAATTTAATATGGTGTGCTAAAATACATGGCCCTTATTGCAGCCTCTAGTCTTTCTGGAATTTTCTCTTCCAGTTTTTTTTTTTTTTTAATGTCTGCTAATATGTTCAGCTTTCAAAGCAGTGACCAGTTCAGTTTTATTTATTGGGTGACCTCTTCTTGCCCACATCCAGTTGCCCCAAATTTGGGATGGGTGACTACTTATGCATTTAAAAGCTGATCATGGTGGTTGTTAAACCCTGAAATAAAAATAAGACAAAACTGATACATCTGTACTATGCAGATGTGAAAATGTTGCATCAGTTAGTGTTTATTCATCACTGTATCAAAAGTTATACTTTGTTGTTGTTGTTGTCATATAAGATTGTTTCTTCATTGCTACAGTACAGCATTATGCACAACTAAATTTCTTTTTATGAAGTTGAGAATTTTGGAGCATATCATTTTTCCCCTCAATTCTTTAGTCTCACATGACTTATACTTTTGTGCTGATTTCTTAATGGTTTTGCTTTTTTTTTTTCCACCAGGTATTATGATCAGCTTAATTTTTTGGAAGCCAAGTGCCCCACTGCTGAAATTCAGGTTTGTGTTGATTTTACTAAAATATTACTGAAGATATTTTCTTAGTAATTGTTTTTGCTTTTGGGAGGAGTCTAATATTTTCCTTTGTCACACATGTCTGACATAATGCATCTTCATTAAGTCCTGACAACAACAAAAATGCTGTATACTCAAGAAACTCATATAGCGTATTAAATCTTATGTTTATGTAGTAATAATCACAGAGATTCACCAAGCTTTCGCACTCCACTGGGAGGCTTTTTCAAGGCGATGGTAGACATAAAAATGCAGGGAATTGGAACACATAAGGAACAAAGATGATTTTTGAAAAATAAGGAACAAAGATGATTTTTGAAAATAACGTGGGTCACATCACGAGCATATTAGTGAAATTTTTTAGGCCGCCCCTGTGGCGCAGTGGTCTAAGCGATGGCCTCTGATCATTCATCCAAAAGGGGTCTGGGTTCGAATCCCGGTGAAGTATGGATGTTGTGTTTGCCTTACGGCCCTGGCTTTAAATTAGGGATGAGTGACTGCTTATAGCCCATTGAGCTGCTCACGGTGGTCGTTAAACCTCCAACCAAAAAAAAAAAAAAAAAAAATTTTAGCGCACAAGCACACAGCGTGCAGCGACCTGGTCCTGTCTTTTAATAACGCATGCCAAACGATTGGTAGTTCAGTAGAGATCATGTCATTGCATGCTACTTTGCTGGAGAAGATTTCGACAATTTCCCTGATGGCAGTCTCTTTAAAGTTCATGTAAGGGGCAATTCTTCTAATATTATTCCATATTGGAGTGGCCGATGACTGCATGACTTCTCTGGCAAGGGCTGTATTCTGCATGTCCTGGTTGACACTTCGCACATGTTCTTTACATCTAACGTCCAAGGATTGCTTTGTCATTCCAATATATATCTTTTCCTTGTTGTCAGGTTATACCAACGGTATAGCGTACACACCCGCCTTTTCTTTTTCACACTGTCTCTCTTTGCAGCTTGATACTATATATGATAATGGGGTTGGGGACTTCATTGCTATTAATATTTTGTATTTGCGTAACAAATTCTTTAACCAATATGCAAAGCCTGGGATATATGAGATGGATCCTGTGTACTTCATTGTCTTACTAGGGGATTTTGTTGTTGCTGACATTAAAACTATTTCTTCCAGTTCTATGTATTCTGTCTATTTCATCCCTCTTATATCCAACCTTTAGACCTTTGCTATAAATAGTATCAATTTCTTTGTTATTTAGATAGTTGGGTTGGCATACGTTATACGCTCTATAGAACCATGCTCTAAAAGCAGAAAGTTTGTACTCTTTTGGGCAGTGTGAATCAGGAGGGACAAGGTTCGGTACTGCAGTTGGTTTATAATAAACATTAAAATCGAAGCTGGATGTTCTATTTCTTCTGAGTGCGATGTCAAGATAATTCAACGTTTCATTTACTTCAAGCTCCATGGTGAACTTTATCGTATTATGTAGACTGTTGATCTTATGCATGAAATCTTTTAATTCATCTGCTCCACGTTCCCATATGAAGAATATATTGTCAGCGTAGCGGATCCACACTCGGGGTTTCTTGATACACTTTAGAAAGATGAGATCTTCTAGCGGTCTAAGTACTGCTGATAGAGGGGAACCCATCGGTGCTCTTTTTGTTTGTTTGTAGATGTCACTATCCAATTTGAAATAGTTTTGGTTAGTAACTAGATTTAAGGCACCGATAATTTTCTTAGTTTGGGTCGGTGTGAAGGAAGTGACGATTATTTCTTCAAGATTTCCAACAGTCTCTGTTATAGGTGTAGACGTATATAAAGATACTATGTCGAAACTTCCCATTATATCACTGCCAAATATATTTAACTTTCTTGCGCTCTCCACTAATTTCTTTGTTGACTTGATTACGTAATCAGAGTTTTTTATACGTTGAGATAAGAATACAGCTAGGGATTTTTCTATTATGTATGTAGGAGATTTGTTTTTCACTGCTATAGGTCTAAGGGCAGATCCCGGTTCATGATTCTTTAGTCTTTCAAAGAGTGGTGGAATTGTAGGGCCCGGAGGAAGATTTGCTGAACTTCTAATAGTTTCCGGTAAATCTTTGCCCCTGGCTAGAGCTTGAACTTTCCGTACTATACTATTCAAAGGATTCTTCGATTGTAGAATTGAGTCTGATTGATCAGCAAATTCTTTTAAGTTTTCGAATGTAATCAGACCTGTTCATAATGGCAATCTGATTCAACTTGTCTGTTGGGGATATTGATATTCTAGAATCATTACGAAGGTTCTCTAAAACTTTTTTAATCTGATTTTTCACTTTTCTTGATGTTGCTTTTCTCCGTTATTACTCCTTTTAAAATTCGCTAGACTGCTTCTTAATTTCAATACCGCTAAACATCTGGTCATATCACGATCTTCTGCCGGAACATGGGAAATTATACTTTCTACCTCAGGTATTAGCTGTTTAATTCTAGGCTTCGATTGAGGGCAATATTTTGGTCCGCGCTCCAAAAACTTTCACTTGTTCTTCCGTCATTTGTACTGTTGATTCATTTACCAAGGGGAATTTATAATTATTGGTTCTGATAATTATGAAGTCCCCTTCGTAATTGAATCAACAGTACAAATGATGGAAGAACAAGTGAAAGTTTTGGAGCGCGGACTAAAATATTGCCCTCAATTGAAGCCTGGAATTAAGCAAGAATCCTTTGAATAATATAGTACGGAAAGTTCAAGCTCTAGCCAGGGACAAAGATTTACCGGAAACTCTTAGAAGTTCAGCAAATCTTCCTCCGTGCCCTACAATTCCACCACTCTTTAAACAACTAAAGAATCATAAACCGGGATCTGCCCTTAGACCTATAGTAGAAAAAACAAAGCTCCTACATACATATTAGAAAAATCCCTAGCTGTATTCTTATTTCAACGTTTAAAAAACTCTGATTACGTAATCAAGTCAACAAAGGAATTTGTGGAACGCACAAAAAAGTTGAATATATTTGACAGTGATATAATGGGAAGTTTCGACATAGTGTCTTCATATCCGTCTATACCTATACCAAAGGCTGTTGGAAACCTTGAAGAAATGATAGTCACTACCCGTAAATTCACACCAACCCAAACTAAGAAAATTATTGGTGCCTTAAATCTAGTTACTAACCACAACTATTTCAAATTGGGTGAGGATATCTACAAACAAACAAAAGGAGTACCGATAGGCTCCCTCTATCAGCAGTACTTAGACCGCTAGAAGATCTCATCTTCCTAAAGTGTATCAAGAAACCCCGAGTGTAGATCCGCTACGCTGACGATATATCAGTAGACGAATTAGAAGATTTCATGCATAAGATCAACAGTCTACATAATATGATAAAGTTCACCATGGAGCTTGAAGTGGATGGAACATTGAATTATCTTGACATTGCGTTCATAAAAATAGAACATCCAGCTTCCATTTTAACGTTTATTATAAACCGACCACAGTACCAAACCTTGTCCCTCCTGATTTGCACTGCCCAAAGAAGTACAAACTTTCTGCTTTTAGAGCATGGTTCTATAGAGCGTATTACATATGCCAACCCGACTACCTAAATGACAAGGAAATTGATACTATTTATAGCAAAGGTCTAAAGGCTGGATATAAAAGGGATGAAATAGACAGAATACATAAAACAGTAAGAACTCGTATAATGTCAGCAGTAACAAAATCACCTAGTAAGACAATGAAGTACGCAGGATCCATCTCATATATCCCAGGCTTTGCATATTGGTTAAAGAATTTGTTATGCAAATACAAAATATTAATAGCAATGAAGTTCCCAACCCATTATCATATATAGTATCAAGCTGCAAGGAGAGACATTGTGAAAAAGAAAAGGCGGGTGTGTACGCTATACCATTGGTATATCCTGACAACAAGGAAAAGATATAAATCGGAATGACAAAGCGATCCTTGGACGCTAGATGTAAAGAACACGTGCGAAGTGTCAACCAGGACATGCAGAATACAGCCCTCGTCAGAGAAGTCATGCATTCATCGGCCACTCTAGTATGGAATAATATTAGAAGAATTATCCCTTCCATGAACTTTAAAGAGACTGCCATCAGGGAAACTGTGGAAATCCTCTCCAGCAAAGTAGCATGCAATGACATGATCTCTACTGAACTACCAATGGTTTGGCATGCATTATTAAAAGACGGGAACATGTCGCAGCAGGCTGTGTAATTATGGGCTAAAAATTTCATGAAATATGCTCGTGATGTGACCCACGTTATTTTCAAAAATCTTTGTTCCTTATGTGTTCCAATTCCCTGCATTTTTATGTCTACCATCGCCTTGAAAAAGCCTCCCAGTGGAGTGCGAAAGCTTGGCGAATCTCTGTGATTATTACACCATAAAAATAAACGGATTTAAACGGATTTAGTACGTTGTATGCATTTCTAGAGTATTCATATTGTGTTGTGTATTTAAAATAATGTTAAAAATGCTGTAGCTGGCAATCCATTCATTTTTGGTAATTTGAGAAGAGTAGATGACAACATGTTCATTCACTGCCTTGAAGAGGAGCGTAACAGATTTCTGTTCTATTGAGCTGCTGTGCATTTTATCACCCTTGTTATTATTTATATACAGTATTAGTAGTAATACTGAAGTAATATTGTTTCATATAAATTTATGGGGAAAAGTGACCTGTATCCAAAGTGCTTCCCACAAATTTTATATTCGGAGTAATTTATACAAGTCTCTCCCCACTAGAAATTGATATAAAGCAATTTCAGTGTAGATCACTTTACACTATAAATTTATAAGAGCAATTTATGGCAAATACAAGGGGCATCCTGAAAGTAATGCCTCATCCTTAATAACTGTTGAAGTGATATTAATGAAACTGCACTGACATGTACTATGATATATTACCAGTGTCGGAAAAAAATTTTTTTTCAGAATTGGAAATAAAGATCACGAGTGACAGAGAAAAGCAGTAAGCCGTAATTGAATTCCTGGAAAAAGAGGGATATGAGGCTCCAGAAATCCACATAAGACTACTGGCGGTGTATGTAGCTGCCACAATCAATATCAGTACTGTCCGAACATGGATGAAGAGGTTTTGAGAGGGAGAAAGTTCAGTTTCGGACAAACAACAGAGTGGAAGACTCGCAACTGCAGTTACAGATGCCAACAGGCAACAAGTAAAAGACCCCATCACAGCAGCTGATTGTCATGTCACCATCCGGGAGTTGCAACGATAAACAGTGCTCACTATGTGCAGACATTGAAGAATCTAAAGGAAGCTATCAGAAGAAAAAGACATGACATTCCACTTCATAGTGTTGTTTTACACCATGATAAAGCATGTCCCCACACCTCAATGGAGACTTCACAGGCTATTGCCTAAATAGGGTGGACGGTGATGTCTCAACCCGCCTACAGTCCTGATTTGGCTCCTTCAGACTTTTTCCTGTTTGCCTCTTTGAAAAACATCCTTCGTGGGGGACGTTTTGACGATGTGACAGATGTTAAATTGGCTGTGAATTCATGGGTGAAATGGCAGCCTCAGGAATTTTTCCAAAATGGATTTTACCAATGGGTTCAAAATGGCAGAAATGTATAGGAAGTGATAGACAATACTTTGAGTAGGCTAGCATTCTTAACAATATGTCCAAGTATTTTGCCACCAAGTTTCTCATTTTTGCTGCTACAAATAAAAATTTAATGAGGGACAAGGCATTACTTTCAGGATGCCCTTTGTATAATAATAAGGCTAATAACAGGCAGTGCTTTTTTTCTGGCGGTATGTATGCAATGGTACACAGTACCGGCACCTTTTTTCTTAAGTTTTCAAAAAATTGCGATATATTGACATCAAAATGTATTATAAATATTCCGGCAGATGGTACTGTGTTCATGAATTGAGGCTAATGCAAGACAGGTTTCCTAGTGTTATTTTTTGGCATCATGCTAGCCATCACCTTGAATTGTCTGTTAGTGACACAGCAGTGAACGATGTGGCAGGAGTGAATCGCTTTAAGAGTTTCGTGGACAAACTTTATATGTTTTATCATGCTTCACCTAAGAATGCTCGGGAACTACAGGAATGTGCAGCAACTCTAGAACTTTAACTTCTTAAAATTGGCAGAATTTTAAGCACTCGCTGGGTTGCATCTAGCTTTCGCACTGTTTCTGCAGTGTGGCAAGGCTTTGAAGACCCCGTCCATCACTTTCCGAAAGCAAAAGAAGACAGCAGAAGCAAAACAGATTGCTGTCTTTCTGAGGGCCTTTTAAGAATAACGTCAGCAAATTTTTCTTGATTTGGGCCTTACGTGTGATGCTCTCCAAGAACTTAGTGAACTAAGTCTAGATTTACAAGAGAGAAATATTGACTTGTACAAAGCAGATAGGAAGATAAACAGTACAGTTCAACGTTTTGAGGAAAGAATTGAAAATCCTGGCCCAGTATGTCCCTTCAATCAAAAGAACATGAAGTTCAAAGGAATTGAGCTCCACACAAATGAAACACACAGTCCGGCGATAAGTTCATCTGCTTTTTATAAAAGTCTGAAAGATGCTGTTGGAAAGCGTCTGCTTGAAGGAGATGATGCTGATTTGCCTGAATGTGCCAAGATTTTGGATTCCAAGTATTGGCCAGAAAATCCTGGAAAGCATCTGACATTTGATGAAGCTGAAATTAGAAAGTTAGCACACAAATTCCACTTAAATGAAAAAGAAGCAGTTCGTGGTTTCTATGAATTTCTTCAAGTAAAGTCCCTGACATACTATTTCATCTAAAGCACACTTTGAACACAATTGCAATATCTTCCAGTGAATATGAAAGGGGTTTCTGTCAGATGAATCTTATAGTAACTTCATCTAGGTCATCTGTGCTTGTACGGACAACTTCTGCACTGATGTTCATCAAGATAGTAGGACCTCCTCTCATTTAGTTCAACCCTAGCAAATATTTGGAATTGTGGCTACTTCAAGGTTGTCATTCTGAAGTTGATACCAAAAGCAAGAAGCAATCTATAGACGACGGGGGTATATCGAAGGATATGCTAAAAGTGTGGAAGTTGCTGTAATAACATCTTCATGGTGAGTACCGGCACCTTTTTTCACACACACACACACACACACACACAAAAACACTGTTAACAGGTATATACAGATAGTGATCAACATGAAATAGTCATTCTAAAAGTGCTAACCATCATTGGTTTCAAATAATTTTAACATAGCAGTGCCATATTTCCACTCTTTCTCGTCTAGACAACTCTTCAGAAGACTTGAAAATTACATTGCCCAGGAACAGGAATAGTACCTGCATCTCCTGATATCCATTTGAGCATGCTACCAGCACACCATCCAGGATGATGAAGTTCCAAACAACCAAACAACTGAAGCTAAGCAGTTGCAGTGGCTGATCTTCCAAATTTGGCCCACTCAACATAGTGCTCACAGGTCAGCCAACAGATGGCAGCACATCAGCACTTGACCTCTCTCTCTCTCTCTCTCTCTCTCTCTCTCTCTCTCTCTCTCTCTCTCTCTCTCTCTCTCTCTCTCTCTCTCTCTCTCTCTCTCTCTCTCTGTCTCTCTCTCTCTCTCTCTCTCTCTCTCTCTCTCTGTCTCTCTCTCTCTCTCTCTCTCTCTCTAAAATCCCATTAGCCCTGCATATCATGCTTTCTGTGTGGAATCTGACATAGTGTTTCACAAAGGATTATCCTGCAGAGGCAATCACAGAATCATCCCAAGTTCCACCCAGGAGTCTGGAACTACCATAATAACTGATCAATTGGGACCACCTTTGGAAATCTTTCCAACATTGGATTCGAATGTCTGATAGTTAATCACTTCCTGAATTTTGGGGATTCTCTTACAGTTAGAGTAATTGGCATTTGCTCAATGTATGGAGAATAATTGGGTTCCCTGAAATGAAAGTTTACAGAAGGAAATAAGTTAGTAAAATCATGCAATGCATTGATTATGATACGCTTTCCAACATACCAGAAATCATTACTCAAGTTATGAGGATAATGGCTGTGGAATAAATCTCACTCCTGTGCCCTGACTTTTGACCCCATTTCGATGATATTAAACAGAATTGGGTCAGTATACCTCCGGAACAACATACTAAAGTTTTGTCGCGATAGAAGCAGTTTTACTCTAGCTATGAGAATAATGGCTGTGGAATAAGTCTCGCTCCTGTGCCCTGACCTTTGACCCTATTTCGATGATATTAAACAGAATTGGTTCAGTATACATCCGAAACAACATACTAAAGTTTTATCGCAATAGAAGCATTTTTAGTCAAGTTATGAGGATAATGGCTGTGGAATAAATCTCGCTCCTGTGCCCCGACCTTGACCCCATTTCGATTATATTCAACAGAACTGGTTCAGTGTACCTCTGGAACAACATGATAAAGTTTTGTCGCAATCGAAGCATTTTTACGCGAGTTACCGTGCGGACGGATGGACAGACAGAGCTGGAGCATATATGCTTTTTCAACCTTTGGTTGGAAAGTGTGAAAAACATATGGCAGGCCAAATTATGGAATATTTAGTTCAGTGGAACTGAATCTCTTCAGAACACTGCTTTGATACGTTTGTTCACTGTTCTTCCCTGGCAGATAATCTATCTAGTTGATTTGTCTTCTAGATAGGCAACTTCACATTCATAAATAAATAGAACTTTCCTGTCAACAAATATTTTGGTGGAGAGAGACAGTTTACTTTCCTTAAGACCCTTTTAAAGACCAGCCAAATTTCTGTTAAGGCCCTTCCATAACAGAATGAAATGCACTTGATAGAGAGCTGACCTGCTGCCATCTACTGGCTGATTTTGAAAATACTAGCAAATGGGCCAAATTTGGAAAAATAACCAGTGTAGCTGAGAAATCTGAATACACTCAGGTGAGAGCGAGTTGAAGCAATCCATGTGCTTCCTCAGCATCAACAACGGTTCATCACTCACTGAATTTGATGGATTCTCCTACAGCTATAGATCACAAATTCTAGTGCTTCAGAAAACATGGATATTAATGAGAAACAAATCCCTCTGAAGAAATTATTCTTCGTGATTGCATAATTGTATTATAATTGTGAATAGTTTCTTCACGGAAATTGATTGGTGACATATGACACTCCTTCCCTATCAAGATAACAGAGGTGGTACCTACATCAGTGGTCTCCCATTAATTATTAAGCACACATTGACCTCCAGCTAACTTTGTAGCCCTTAAAAATACATGCATACATATCACTAAGCTGTTCTCTGGAATTCAGAGGTTAGCTTCACAAAGAAAAAACAAACTACCAGATAATTTTTAACTGATTTACTTACTGTTGACGTAAGAAACTCCTTCATTTACACCGATCTTGACATACAACTTGGGCTTCACTGACATCCATCACACGACGTACACAAGATCTTCTGTACTTCATACTCATTATCTTTTTCTCATGCACACTCCTGAATATGATCCTCCCATGACTTCCTCGGCCTTCCTCTACCTTTCCTTCCTGCCACTCGGGCTGGAAAAGTTTTCTTAGTAAACATCTCATCACTTATTCGTTCAACATGCCCAAATCACCAAAGCATATTAGTCTCCACCTTGCCAACAACATTTTTCTTCACATTACACACAACTGCAACACATCATTCCTCGCACGATCAGAACGTGCCTCCTTCCCCCCATAAATAACGCATTTCTCCAGCACATAAACAACTCCTATGTTTCTTCTGTAATACCCAGGTTTCACTGCCATACATCAGAGTAGGAACAATTACACTTTCATATACAGCCATGCGGGACCCTCTTGAGAACCCATCATTCCTGTGAAAACCTCCCAAAGCAGCCATGACTTCCAATGAAGAATTCACTCGTCTACAGTACTAATTTCACCATCCAATTTGTTCTCTCTGTCAAACATGCTTCCTAAATACACAAACTCATTCATCTGGTCAATCACTGTGCCATTTAGACTTATATTATTTTACATTCAGTATTACCAGTTTCTTGCTCAAAAACCATAACTTTGGCCTTTCCCTTATTAATACTCAGTTTGAATTTCATGCAAACTTCATACATCCAGGGCAACATACTCTGCAACTCACTTTTGCTCTCTGCTAACAGGACAGTGTCATCAGCATACAGCATTCTGCACACATGGATATCACCAAAACATAAACCAGTATTATCTATTTTGGCATCATGCATGCATGCATCCATAAATATATACCCCCCCCCCCCTTGAGGGGAGATTTAGTATGAATTTAAAGCGATACATATGTATATATGGGGCTTTCACCAATGAACCAAACCCATGGACCCCCTTCTCTCCCTCCCTTTAAGAAATTTCTGGCTACGCCACTGTTAAACAGCCATGGTGACATTACACAACCTTGCCTGACACCCGCACTAATAGGAAACCATTTTGATAAAACACCATTCACTCGTACACAATCTCTATTGCCAGCAAAAATATATTGTAGAAAACTAAAAACTTTTTTCAAGTTTATTTTTTATTTTTATTTTTTTGCTTCAGTTTTTTTCTTTTTTTCTGTGTTAATAATTCTTTGCCATTATTTTGTTATACAGTGGGGATGTCATCTTGGTCGCCCCATTGACACAGTGTTCTAAGCGATGGCTTCTGATCATTCGTCCCAAAGGGGTCCGGGTTTGAATCTCGGTGAGGCATGAATGTTGTGTTTGTCTTACGGCACTGGCTCTCTCCCTTCCCTAGAACCAGTAGCCCTAAATTAGGGATGGGCGACTGCTTATAGCCCATTGAGTTGCTCACGATAGTCATTAAACCCCCAATCAAAAGAAAAAAAGAAAAAAAAAGTAGTCTTGATATTTTACATATTGTAAAAGTTTAAAATGGGTTGATTTCCAATTTGAAAACTTCATTTGTTTTTTGTTTCTTAAATAAATAGAAAAAAATTCCCCTTTCAGGGTATTAATTTGTGATTTTCTATATGTCTGTGATGAAATATCTCCTTTTCTTCTAGTCAGACAAAGAATGTAAATGGTAAAATGAGCACAAAATCTGTTATTAGAGTGTGTTTTATTCTTTTGTGTTCTGTAAACACTGAGCAGTGCATGAATAATTTTGTACTCAGTTTAGTGGTATAGAAATCAGGGAAGTGTTCCAGCTACAGTTGTTGCAGTTGTATAGCTTCAATTGGTGACTTTTGCTGGTTTAACATGCTGAAATTTCACATGCTTATTATAGTTCATAATTTTATATATATGCATTTATTCTTTTTTGTGATGTGTTTTTATATATTGTTTGATTCTGTTTAATATTGGTGCAGATACCATTCAAATGGAAGGATGCCTTTGACAAGGGTTCATTTTTCTCAGGTTCCATGAGTCTAAGTAAGACATGTTTTTGTTTTTACATGAAATATTGATTTTTTTTGTTTTTATATAAAATATTGAATTTCAACTTTAAAAAGTCCAGCTGTTAAAAATAATTGTCACATATTCTCACGCCCTCCTCCAAAAATCTTGCTCACATTTTTTGAAAAGAACATTTTGTGCAGAAATGTTATTCACAAAAGCACCCTTATCCGAGGTAGGTGATGTAAATATCTTAAATTATTTTAAGATTTTGACATGCAGTATAAAAACTTTTTTTTTAGTAAAGGCAGTTGGTCTGAAGGTATTTGAATTTTCCCACTCCTTTTTCAGGTAATTTTTTTAATATTTAGTCATTGCTATGATTTCTACAATGTATGCATTATTAAATGGTAAAAGAATTACGAAATTTGATTTCAGATAGTACACCGTAGTATAACTATGTTCTAGAAGAGCAACATGTGATTTGGGTAGCATGGAGTTTTAAAAGAAAAGATTTTAATGAGACATTTGTGCCAGTAAGTGCCTGGCCAAGGATTAGGGCAATTCCTATAAAAAAAAGCTGAGTAGTACAGTAAAACCTCCTTCGACTAATGCTTGTTTATCTGGAACTCTTTGTCTGATGCATTTTGTGCCAGATGTTATTTTTTTTTTTATTTTTGCACCCCATTCGTGGTCTAGTGTGACGAGACATAAAAAAAAAAAAAAAAATCCTGATCTGATCAGTCTTTAACAGATATTGTGGTGCCACAAATATTCTGTGGGACAGTTACTGGGTTAGAAAAATGAAAAAATTTACACAGTTAAGGATAAAAATACAATAATAATTAAGATAAAAGAAAATTATCTTATTTTTTTTATTTAAAAAGGCCTAGCGGTAGGTACTTTGGAAATTACAGTGATAACTGAAATTGAGAATACTAACTTACGAACCTAGAATTTCTTAATTAAACTTCTAATATGGTTTTTTTCTTCTACGAAATTATTTAATTTTAAATCACAAATTTTCAGAGAAAACTCTCCTCCTTCATCAGGCTGTCTTTTGTTGTCACTCTTTCTTTGTCGTTATTGCGGTTGCGGTTAACCTTAGCAGTTATGGTTATTTTTCACCAAATCTTGCCAGATGTTAGGCAGGGACAAACAACTGCGGTCATTAATGATGGTATTCTGATTTTTCTCAATTTCTGTTCCTTCAATTTTCTTTTTGAAAGTTGCTTTGGAAACTGATGAGTTTAAGGGAATTCCAGTCCATGTTTTGACCAGTTTCTCTATCATGTCTATCTAAACCTGTCTTGTTGGAGCAATTTTTTGTGGCTGCTTTATGTTCAGCAATACCAAGAATATCATTGAACACAGCCCTTTCAATAGAAATTGGTCTCGATGACATGATGTTTTGGCAGGCAGGATGTAAATATTTGGCCCCGTACACTACCCAAATTAGAACTTCTATCAGAAATACTGTAGAAATGATTACCAGACAGAATGCATGCAATGATTCTGTTTCACGAGATATGCATCGCCTTTGGATGGATATCCTAGAAGCTTAAAGGTTTTTTTGTATGCTGGTTTTTTCACGTGCAAATTTCAAATTTGCACACAGTTTGATGTTTACCCAAATATTTCTGAGACATAATAATTATTTGCTCTTCTACTGTAGTTTTCTGTCTTTTGTGGAGCCAGTAGTTGCACATTGTAAATGGGTGACCTTAGCCCTAACAGTTAAACTTCAGTGAAATGTTGGAAAAGAAATTATAAGCTCTGAAGTTAGTGGACAGTCCTTGTATGTTGGCCTAGTGCTCAACGTTCGTGACTGCCATGGAGAAACCTCAGGTTCGATCCCAGGCAGGTACAAAGGTACAAATGCTCGAACCACTAAATATCCACCGTGGGCGTCAGATGGGCACATTAAGCTGTCAGACCCCGGGTACTGCCCCCCCTGTAATAAATAAGGGTGTCTTTCTCCTCATTTCTACCTCACTTCCGTGTCACTTTCCTATAGGGCACTCTAGCCCAAATCTCCTAGCTTCCTATTTCTAAGGGTTGTTTAAAACCTCCTTCCTAAAATCCTCTACATATAATCTGATTTTATCAGTCCTTCTTGCTTGTGCATGTATGTAACAGTTTATCTATTGGTATTACAATTTCCTGGTTTCGAGCCAAGTCTTTGTTATAAGTTGTTACCCTTTTACTTTTTTGGTAGTTTACCTAATTAAAATGAATGTTTTTTTGTTTTACATGGACTAAGGATTGGATTTTATACCTTCATTTGGATGTTTTCTCATGAAAGATATTAAAAACTGATAAGTAATGTATGTTAAATGCACCTGCTTTAAATAGATTTTTCTGAGTTGTCTAAAATTTTATTTAACACTGTTTCTAGAAAGTTTTTTTTTTTTTTCAAAAATTTAATGTACCACTACCCAAACACAAGATGAGGGTGATGCTCCTGATTTTTTCAGTGTGTACAAGTGTTTGAGATATTCACAATGCAGCAATTAAGTAAAGAGACTGATTTTTTTAATCCCTGTAAAACACACGGGTCCAGAAGGCATGTTTTTTATAAGTAATTTGTAGCTTTGTGGTGGCAACAGCATTTGCATGAAAATTGTGCAGCTCATTATTTATGCTGTGCATGACGTCGTTCGGTTAAAGAACACTTGTCATCACTTTGTCGAGGAGCAGAGAGCAAATATCAGGTTCTCTGTGAAAATCAGTGAAACAACATCTGAGACAGTTGAATTGTTGCCTGATGTGTATGGGACTAATTGACTATCTTGTGCACAAATATTCCGATAGTATGCATATTTCAAAGATGGGCATGAAGATTTGGAAAATGACTAAAGGGGCCTGAACCCCTGATTTCAGTGAGCACGTCTGAACTCGTTGAGAAAGTTCGGGAAAGGATAAAAAGTTATCACCATGTGAGCTTGGTGTTGATAATGAGACGATTCATAAAATTTTAGTGCAAGATTGGGAGGTTGGTTGGTCAATTTTTATGGCGCAAGGGCCATGTTTGGCCAAAGAGCGCCAGACACAAGACAAACAAACAGTATTAAAAACGTGTTAAAAAGCTTAAAATCTGGCTGATCAAGTAAAACTGAAAAATGAGAACGATGGAAGGGCTAAAAAAGATAATGAAACAAACAGTATTAAAAACATGATACAATGATTAAAATCTAGCTGATTCAGTAAAACTGAGAAATGAGGATGATGATGAGGCTAAAATCTAGATACGTTTAAAATAGTCAATTTCTTTAAAAAATGAAAACACGGCAACAGTATCACAGTGGTCATTGAGGAGCCGCTGCAGTGTAGCGGCATCCTCGGTCAACAAATGAGAATGAAAGAAATGAAAACGTACATCACGAAAACGAACACAGCTACACAGAAGACGAGTGACGGTGAGTCGGCAATTGCACGTCTCACACATCGGCGCAGTGTCGCCACACAGCAAAAAGCGGTGAGTGAAACGACAATGCCCAATGCGGAGACGCGCAAGCACCACTTCCTCCCTACGGTTCCAACGATATGAGGATTTCCAGACTTCAAGTTTAGGTTTAATCAAGATTGGGAGGAGGGGAAGTTTGTGCTTGTTTTGTTTTGCAAGCTTTGTCAGACAACCAGAAACATGCACAAGTGGAGTATGCAAAAGACATCCTGGAGACCTCAGAAACAATGCAAAATTTTATCCAAAACATTGTGGCAAGTGGCGAGATATGGTGTTTTCATTATGATCCTCAGGGCTTGAAAAATACCATGCCTGAGATGCCCAGGGCATGTAAATTATTCATATGGGCAGGTAAGTAAAAAATCTAGTTGCCCTCCTCGGGCAACTGAATTTAAAAATAAAGTTTGGAATATAATTTCCTACTACAGGAAAAAAGACAGTTGTTGCATGTCTTTTTTCTTTTCACTTCTGATCACCGGAAGTTGTATTATTATTATGTAGTGTTATGCACAGAAGAATGTCACTTCTTTAATTATATTGTGTTGTATGTCCAGAAATTAGAACCTTATGTAATTTTGCTCCTAATGTTATATATGGTCAGTGACGGGTTGCATGGCTGTAATGGAACTGTCCTCTGGTGTTTAGTGACAAAGGGCGAAAACTTCAACAAAAGGAACATGGCAGAATCACTAAATTTCTCAAATACTAGTTTCGTCATCATTCCAATTCCTACCAATTTCAAGATAATCATCTTAAAACTTCAGGTAAATGTTTTTGTGTGTTGAACATTTTGAATACACACCTTTAAAATGGAAATACAAAACCTCTAAAAAGAAGTCCATAGTTTTTTACTTAAAAAATGGAGGTTCTGATTTCTTATCTTAAAAGATGAATTTCTCCGGGCATCCAGCTTTTACTACCTGGGCAGGTAAATAATTTCTGCACATGTCCAACTGGGCATGTAACTTTTCATATATTTTTCAAGCCCTGATCCTGGAATGAAGCATCAGAGTGCTCAATAGAAGTTGTCACAGTCACCCAGAGGAGAGAAAGGTCAGGTTACAGAAGTCCAAAATCAAGACAGCGTTTCTGTGCTTTTATGACAGTAAGAGAATTCTGCATCATGAGTTCATTCTTGTCACTGGCAATGCATACACATCCATTTTGGAACAATTGTGAAGTTGATTGTTTGTGTCAGGCCTGAGTACAAAAAATGGGCAATGGTTCCTTCTTCATGATAATGTACCTGCAAACTGAGGAGTCAGTGTACAGCAATTTTTTTTGCCATGAAAACAAGTGTATGTACTCATTTGTCCCCCTATTCTCCAGATTTATGACCATGTGACTACTTTCTATTCCCTAAATTAAAGCTGCCTTTAAAAGGAAAACTTTTTCAAGGTTATTGAAGATATACAAAGACTTGTTACATCAGCTTTTCATTCCATATGAAACGATGTCTTCTGCAAGTCCTTCCTTTCATTAGCTGATTGTGCCACTTCTTGTACAACAGCCATTCCATATAAACTGAGAGTAAAATCACACAAAATGAAGAAATATAGGTGCAGCAAAATGTGTTATTCTTTCTCAGAGTATCTTTCCTCGGATGATATGCAATGGTTCCATCGTTCAGTCCACTTTTCAAAGCATGTGGTGAAAGCATTTTGTGGAAGCTGCTTTAGCAACCCCTGTACAGCTTGAATAACATCAGCATCTGTGTTTAATGTTGCGCCACGGAACGTCTCCTTCATTGTTGGAAACAACCAGAAATCGCACGTTTCGAGGTCAGGATTGTAGGCAGGTTGTGGCATGATTTCAATACTGCATTTTGTAAGGAACTGTTGAACACAAGCAGCCACGTGTGGGCAGGCGTTACCATGGTGTAGGGTCCACTTGCCCACCAGTTCCGGTCGCTTAATTGATATGTGTCGTCCCAGATCCTTCAAGACTGAAATAATACTCAGCATTGACAGTAATTTGTGGAGGAATGGCATGCTGGTAGACTACACCTTTATGATCAAAGAAAGTTATCATCACCTTCTGAGCTAATTTGATTTGGTGGGCTTTTTGTTGTAGGAGGCTAGCCTGTGTGTTTCCAGGCACTCATTGTGCGCTTCATGAAGGGTTCAAAATAGTGGACCCATGTTTCATCAGCAGTTATTACTGTGTTTAGAAAGTTTGGATCCTTTGCAATAATTTGTTTCCACTCATAACACACCTGAACTCTGGCTAAAAATTCTTCTCTCATCTAGTGATGAGGTACCCATCTGGAACACACATGATGCAGCAGTAATTTGTTGCATAGAATGTGGAATGCCAACGTTTTTGAAATATTAGTTGACACCGCTATGTCTTCACACATCATTCGTCGATCTTCTTGTAGGATTGCCCAAACAGTGTTAATAAATACGCTCCATAACAACACTTTCGTGTCGACCAGGGCTAGGAGTGAGTTCTGCTGACAAATGCCCTTTTTTGAAATCATGGTGCCATCTAAAAATTGTTGACTCACCCAAACATTTATCTTCACATGTTTTTTACATTAAATAAACTGTTTCTGGAGTCATTTTACCCAAATGATAGCAAATTTTTATCGCACAACACATTTCACTTCTTTACTCTGAATCGCCCACCTCCATAGCTGTATGGCGAAATCAGACGTACCTTAAACAACTGCACAATAACAAAATCAGAATCATCTGCCACAGCTAATAGCTGTTGCTATAGATACTTCCTTAATTCAGTTAGTTGTCTGCATGGTTATTTTTCCTGTTGCCAACTCAAAAAAAATTACTCTCAGTTTTTATGAAACAGGCTTTGTATTAACGTAGGAGCAATGTACTTTGAATAAAATGTATTCATGTAAGTTTTCCTGCTTTTGCATTTTTTTAAATTCAATCTCTTTACTTAATTGCTGCACTGTGCAGTTAATTTAGCATTTAGGGGAACATTCATATGTATTCCATAGGAAAGTTATATAAAGTTTCTTGAGTATTGGAGTTCCCTTGTTTTTTTTGCCTGTTTTTAAACTATCTTTCGTTAAATTTAATTCATATTTTGATGTAGTTTGGCATGTAATGATGTCTTTTTTTCCAGCTCTTTCATCTTTAGCCTATGAAAAGCTTTGCATATTGTTTAATATTGCTGCCATGCAAAGCCAGATTGCCGCAAGTCAAGGAAGCGACAGTCGAAATGATGAGGGCTTGAAATCTGCAGCAAAATATTTTCAGGTAAGAAGCTTAAACATTTTGCTAAGTAGTGCTTAATTATATAATTTGCTTGAGAAACTCCAATGGGTCATTTTTTTTTATTGTATTTGAATTGTTTTGGGTAGTGTAGTGAAAACAGTTTGGAGGTGGATACATTGATTGCACTTTATATCTGCATAATTTACAGGGTTCTCATGTCGCCTGGAATACTGGAATTTAATTTTCCTTTTTTTCTAGGCATGGAAAGTCTTTGATTTTACATGTTTTTATGAAAGGTCCTGAAATAGTCCTGGAATTAATTTTTTTTCATTGAAAAAAAAAAAAATTGGGTTGAGATATTTGGGTTGATTGCGCTACTTTGTCGTAGCTCCCTTTGATTTTGGCTCCCTGTGACATCACTTCCTTCCATGGAATGTGGAGACATGACATCCCTTTTGTTTCCGGTGTTGCTGCAGTGCAAGATGTTTGAGTTCCTCTCTTCTAGAACTCTTGGTTTGTATACCAGTTGTGTGTAGTTAGAGTAACAATGGTGTTTAAATACCTTCATGTGTGTCCAAGGTAGCAGTTCCTGCTAGCATGCACTTTCGTCACTGAAGGAGATTGATATCTGGCCTCCTTGTCTCCAGTGTGAGTGAGAATAGATGACTATGGAACAGGGAATCAATCTTCAGTGCCATGGCAAAATAATTTTGTATTACAGTGAGACCTCTGAATAATGGTCACTTCTTAGACTGGAAAACATTTCTAGTTCATTGTGTTTGTACAAATGCAAAGTAAGTTTATGAAGCTTATGCTCAAAAAAAGCAGTTACAATTCTTTCTCAAATGCTCAATACTTAATAAAACGCAATATAATAATTAAATAAATAATTCATGGTGCAGAGGGTTTTAGGAAAGCAGTGTCATACATCTTCTGTACTAACCAAAACTTGCTGTTGTGCAGAGGTTATTGTTGTTCAGAGGTGTCCATTAATGGTGGTTTCCCTGTATTATCATTGTTCTAGGTTTCTGATCACTGCATGAGTTTTACACAGAGCAATTTTTTGATGGGAAAACCTTGCCACTTCATTGAAGATGTGACACATATTCAAGAACAATGTAACAGTGGGACCCATAGAACTTAATAAGAATTCTAAATGCATAGTAAATTTCACCCCAGTTTGCAAAATATAAAATAAAACACTATGATTCTAGTAAAAAAATTTAAGCTCCTGGAATTGTTTGATGAACTACTAGAAAAGTCCTGGAATTTATTTTCAATAAATGTGTATGAACCATGTGTAAGCTAGTTTCCATCATGTTAGAAAAAATCTTGTGGGACATGGTAACTAGAAATAATGTAAAAAAACTGACAGCCTGGTTTCATGAAATTACAGAACAGAAGGTGTGTCATCTGTACCAAAGGCTTTATTAGTTTCAAGGGATTGAGGAATATCTGCTTATCTTATAATGTTGAATATACATGATGAAAATATTTGGAAGCATGCAGGGAGTGTCTTTATTTATCAAATTTAAATTTTCTGCATTTTTGATGTTGTATTATTGATTCCTGTCTTGGGAAGATTAGCGTTTCTGTTGAAGAAATGAATAGTAGAGTCATCTGATAAGGCAAAAAGGAAGAATAAAAGAAATGTATCCTATTTTTCAAAGAGATGCTGTTTGGACAGGATGTAAGCTTTTTACATTTCTTTTAATTGAGGCCTGTTTTTGTTTTGTCAACCACATGTTGTGATTCATTGGAACAGCACACCCACTTCCAATCTTCTGTTTGTCTGTTTCACACACTCTTGCCACCAGGAGAGTCATTTACATTGATGGGCTGTTGTTAGGAGAGGGTGGCACATAAGCTCTGGTAGTCCATTTGCGTCAGTGTGCGTACATAGTTGTAAGGTACGTTTCTGGTTGATTCATATTGTATTGGGCCATCAACTGTGAAATTGTGATGTGCCAATTGCTCTGTACAAGGTAAACACACCCATTGGTCATCTCTAGAATCACCTTTTGTGGCTCTTTACAGTTGTTGCTGTGCCCCCCCTCCCCCCATCCTCACAGGTTGGTAAGTTCACCATTTTGGAATCAGTTCTGGTACACTTGAACCATTGAGATCCACAAAGAACCCACAAGTGTCTCTATTTCCAAAATAAGCACTCCAATCCTTCGTGCACTCGCAATTTGGCCTTTCATAATGTCTGTAAATCCTTGGTTTTGCCCATCATGTCCATCCGTGACTTTGCTCCCAACTGAACCACCAAACCTCTTGTATACGCCCTTTTGCTCATTATGCCAGTATCAGGTGTAGTTAACTTTGCATAAGGGTTGTTGTAATTCAGTTGGCACTCAGTGTATCTCAGTAACTTCCAGGGCACAGGTGGATGGATCAGTGTAAAAAAAAATGAAAGCAACATAAAGGCTATGGAAAACAGATGTTTTGGAGGTGATTCTATTAGGTACATTTGTAATGCCTTTATTTGATGTTAGCTGGTAGAATATGACTACAACTAGAGGTTTGCATGGGCCTTAATTTGGAAAACCCTGGCCTGGCTCAGAATTTCCAGTTTACAGCCCCGCTTGACTTATTTTATGCTTTTATTGGGCATTCTCCACCATTTGTTGCAAATAACACAATTCTTCTTTTAGAGCAGAAGGTCTTCAACCTGTGGCCTGTAGAGCACTTTTTAATGGCTCATGAGATATTGTTCACGAAAAGGAATTCTAAAATGGTAGAAAACTCATTTTCAAAATGGAGAAATGAATGCCCACCCACAGAAATTTTTAAAGAGTACTGAAAAATGTAGGCATGTCAGCTACCTATTTTGGAATTTTTTGTAACATAGACATAGATGCCAACTAGTATGGATTTTCCGTAATTTTACGGATTTTTGGTTGCTGTTACGGAAGTACGGAAACACCGCTGAAATTACGGAAAATTGCCATTTGATTTAATTTTCTGAGATAGAAAGCAAATTTTCATCAACTTAAAAATTTTTGTTGGTTCTTCAAGTTTTCTGGGGGAAAAAAATTAAATGCTACATTCAGGGCTGCCAGACCTGCGCCAATTGCGCCAGCCCGCGCCAAAACGTTGTTCTTGCGCCATTCTGCTAAAAAATCGCCATTTCGACGAAATCTGCGCCAATTTTGCACCAAAAGTTAAAATTTACCGGTCATCTATATTTTAGCGTTATCTTACGACATCCAAAATCGATTCAGCAGTGAATTCGTACGCGAGATTCTTCCGCGGATTCCCCTCCGTTTTTTTTGGGTTTTTTTCGAGATCGATGCAAAAGTGAAGAAATTTTCGGGATATTAATTGGGGAGGGGGTCGTATTCCTTCTGGGGACGTTGTTTTGTCTAATTTTTAAACGTTCGGAAACGGAAGTTAAACGAAATGCAAATTTTTCCCGTAATCGTATTTTTTTTTCTCTCGCAATGTTGCTTCTGTTCAGTACTGTTAAATATAATTTCATTGCATTATTTCAGCTTGAAATTGTAGGCAACGATTTCCGAAAACGGAAGTTAGGCCGCCCGAAAATTTCCCCGTAATCTTCGGCGACGAGATTCTCACGCTGATTCGAGGAATTCCGTCTTTTTTTGTTATCATTTGCACCATGTACGAAATCGATGCATAACAGAACTTAAATTTTGGGAGGATTGTGGTGGCGGCGTCGGCGGCAGCGGGGAGGGGGAGGGGGTCGTTTTCTCCATCGGAGGACGGAATTTCATCCTTCAAAAACGGAAAGTAGACGGAGGTAAGATTTCTCTGGTAATCGTAATTTTTTTCCTCACGATGTTTCCTCTACCCAGTATTGTTAGATATCATTTTATTCCATAAATATTTGTATTTCAGCTTGAAAATGTTGGATAAATTTCCGAAAACTGAAGGCTTGAAAAACCGTTATTTCAAGCCACGTTTCCCAATTCAGCGATCGCAAAAAAATATTCGTGTGGAAGAACCAAAGCTACTGCACTAATTCAGCACATGGCCAGTGTTTCTGCAAGTAACATCGTATCTGAAGTTAAAAAAAATTCTTTTTCTCTATCAACGGATGGAAGTAATGATGCTCAAGCAAATAAACTGTATCCCATTACAATAACATATTTTGACGAAAAAATAGGGAAAAGTTCAACTGTTTTGTTATCATTGGTTGAATCAAGTAATAATACAGGTGAGGAATATTCAACGTTTTGAACAATGAGTTTGTTAAAAAAAATATCTCATGGAGCAACTGTGTGTCATTTTCCTGTGACAACGCTAACACTATGATAGGTCAATTAAAAAAGGTGTTGTTTCTCACATAAAGAAGGTTCAGCCTGCAATCATAGTGCAGCAATGTTCATGCCATTTAGTAAATTTAGCTGCCCAGAAATCTACAACTCAACTGAAAGGATTTAATGTTGAGCAGATTCTGATACAGTTGTACTTTTTTTGGAGAAAAGTTCAAAGAGGAAACGCAATCTAAAACGGAGTCAAGCTGTTTGTGGTACTAAACCACACAAAATTCCAAAGCATGTCAATACTCGCTGGTTATCACTTTTGGAATCCATTGACAGAATTTTAGAACAGTGGGAGGCTCTAGAACATTATTTCAGTGACAATGAAGAAGCTAATTCACAGTATAAGAACCTTGCAAGTATGATTGGAAATCCTTCATCTAAACTTTGTCTTTTTTTTATCTGCTACTCTTCCTTTGTTTACATCTGTTAACGTGTCCTTGTAGCAGGAAGTTCCGCTTGTGCATGTATTAAAAAGAAAACTTCATAGTCTGTTATCTGAATTGCTTGTACGATTTATCAAGCCATCAGTATTTGATTTGACAGCAACATCTCTTGCAGATGGAAATTTTGGAAGAAGGAGAAGTCAAAAAGAAAACTGTGATCTCGTAATTGGGTCAAAAGTGAGATCTTATATAGGCACAACTCAGATCTGAGTGAAGACATAGTGGCTACCTTTTATTCTGAAGTAAGG
The DNA here is from genome assembly GCA_039090855.1 of Macrothele yani. Classification (NCBI taxonomy): domain Eukaryota; kingdom Metazoa; phylum Arthropoda; class Arachnida; order Araneae; family Macrothelidae; genus Macrothele; species Macrothele yani. The sequence continues at coordinate 40,896,653 of CM077006.1, forward strand.
GAATTTTACAAGGCAGGCTGCAATTACATTTTAAGAAAATTTCCACTTAATGGTGAATTTCTGAGTCATGCTGAAATTGCAGATGTAGCATTAAGGCAGAGTGTTTCTTTTGCATCAGTCCAATATATGTGTTCCCTGTTTCCAGTTTTGAAACCAGAAATATCTGACAAGGTGGAATCTGTATTTGCTCACTACCAGATTGAAAATTTTAACTGTGCTGTTACTTCTGAGAGAATGGATGAAGTGTGGCACAGAATTTCTTTAATGAAAAATGAAAGTGGCCAGTTGAAGTATGAATCATTAAGCAAAATTATGAAAATGATTTTAATAGTCCTTCATAGCAATGCAAGTACAGAAAGAATTTTCATTATTGTGAAAAAAAAACATGAATGAATTCAGACCTAATTTAAGTACTCATGTGCTGTCTTCTTTGTTAGTAGAAAAAATACACAGCATTGCACACAGTGAACTATGCTATCAGAAGAAGTTTTCTCAAATTGAACTAAGGAAGGCCAAAATGGCAACTACAGCCAGTTTATCATAATAAATTGGCCAACATTCCAAGGAATAATTTTTCTTCATGTCTGGAGATAATTTATTATATTTTTCTGGTAGACCATATTTTAAATTTTCCCACTAGCAAATTATTTTTTATATTATTATTATTATTATTATTTTGTTAATAGTTCTGACAGATTAAAATTTGTTGCAGTGTTAAATACCCAAATTTGCCGATGTAGACTGGATTACTGAAAATTACTGAAAAAAAAAATTGTTACTGAAAAATGAACATGTTGGTTACTGAAAACTACTTTTAGAGGGTTGGCATCTATGCATAGATATCAAGTGAACTGCATAGTTTCTTTTCCTGAAAGTAAAGTTTTAAAATTCAAAACTTGTCCGAAATAATTGATATTCATAATAAACACACACATTTTCACTTTTCTTTTCAATTTGGCCCTAGAGTCCTATTCTGTTTTGCCATGTTTTCAGCAACTAAGAAAAGTTTGAAAACCCCCAGGTATGGAGAAACAAATGTGCTGTGCTGAATAAAACTACCTTAGTTGTAGATGATATGTGCCATTTCTCTTTGGAATTTTTCACGGGGTTGAGGTTTTGGCCCAAGTACATACTTCTGATACCAGTGTAAACGTTTTTCCTTTTCTACTATACTTAAATATTATCAAAGTAGCCCTTGATTCCCAAATATGTAAACAAACACTTCAAACTCAATTTCCTCTGTAGCAAAAAATGGCACCAAAATTTTGTTTTGGTTTCGAGAGCCTGATAACTATGTTCGCGTAAACATTTCTCAGAAAAGAAAAAAAGCCACTTGTTTTAGTTGCAAAAGCCAATGATGGAAAATGGATTTTGAATTCAACCATAAAAAAAATAAACCGTCCTGTTTCACACTTTCATCTTACTGCCCAATTTGTCTGTTTAAGCTGTAATTAATCAATGCATCTGGTGGCAGATTCTTTCATTTAGTGAACTTTCCCATCTGATTATTTAGCAAGTCAATTTTTGTTTTGTGAGACGAAAAGATTTTTTTTTAATGCAGGTGTTAAATGTTAAACTTTCCAGTCTAGGCCTGGCCCGGCCCAAGCTCCGAATTTTTTACTTAACTGAAGAAGGGAAAAAAAAGCCTGGCCCCACCTGAGGTCCAGGCCAGGACAGGCTTGAACTTTCCTGGCATGGCTGGTCCTGTGCAGACCTCTAACTACAACACCATACTTAATAATAGAATAATAGCTATATACTATATTCACTACTGTTTCACACGTTATATACGTTCTGTGCGTTGTGTGCACACTTGCAGCAAAATCATCCTGGCATTTATATATCATATGAATAGGAATAATATTATAAGTTTTAATTATTATATTATCAAGGACTCACCTTGTATCGGCTTTCCAGCTTAGTAAGCTTCCTTTTGTATCTTGAACAATATGTTTATCTAGCGTGTCATTAGTAAAGTAGAATCATCGTATTAAAAATAGGCCTAATTGAAATTTGCGACCAGGGTTTAAATTCAAATAAAACACGACTATGGATATCATACAAAGAGAGTGTGAAAGAATTATATACAATGTAATTAAAAAAAACCTATACCATCAACAGGTATTGTCAATCTTTAAAAGAATGAATGGATAAAATCAATGACATTACAAACAGTCCTCCAATAAAACTCTCGTCCATTATTGAACAATGCCAGATAATCTCTGCAATACGCACACAACTCAACGTAAACCACCGGACATGTTTCGGCTCGACTGACTTTCGGCCATAATGGTTTACGTGGAGTTGTGTGTGTATTGCAGAGATTATCTGGCATTGTTCAATAATGGACGAGAGTTTTATTGGAGGACTGTTTGTAATGTCATTGATTTTATCCATTCATTCTTTTAAAGATTGACAATACCTGTTGATGGTATAGGTTTTTTTAATTACATTGTATATAATTCTTTCACACTCTCTTTGTATGATATCCATAGTCGTGTTTTATTTGAATTTAAACCCTGGTCGCAAATTTCAATTAGGCCTATTTTTAATACGATGATTCTACTTTACTAATGACACGCTAGATAAACATATTGTTCAAGATACAAAAGGAAGCTTACTAAGCTGGAAAGCCGATACAAGGTGAGTCCTTGATAATATAATAATTAAAACTTATAATATTATTCCTATTCATATGATATATAAATGCCAGGATGATTTTGCTGCAAGTGTGCACACAACGCACAGAACGTATATAACGTGTGAAACAGTAGTGAATATAGTATATAGCTGTTATTCTATTATATAATACCACGTATTTTATTTTTGGTTATTTTACTAACCAAAATCAATTACCATACTTAATGATTTCAGAGTTATAGAGCAACAGTTAAAGTAAAACACAATGCATCACTTTTTTTTTCTATGTTAATCAACAGACTATGACTTTAACATTAAATGTAATATATTGATGATGAGGGAATGGTCTCATGAATCCAACGGTGAAGATACAGGGTATATATAATTCAGAGGTTTTTATCAAGAAAAAGGTGGTTAAGAACGTATGGCTTATGGATAATCAATCACATCACGGAAGCCTCATAGTCAGGGGTAGAAAAATATTCTGAAATCTGGTGGCCAGACATTGGACCAGCACAGAAGAAGGGGGTATTATAATTTAATTATAATTTATAATATCAAAGTCATGTACACTTCTGTCCAAAAAATAATGCTTTCCCCTTTTACCCTCAGCCTTTAGCTTATCTTTCCCAGGGGGAAAAAAACTATACTCACTCATTTTTTTTTTCTGGGGCCCGAAAATTCTTGAATTACCATAATTTTCGTCGTGTTATCCGCAGACCCTGGGATTCCCACATTTTTTTTTATCTTCGTGTAATGCCTTAGCGTGTAACCCGCAGTATGTGACACTCAGAAAAAAAAAATCTCAGTATCATCCGCACATCACAAATGTTGATCCAGAAGCCGAATTTCTGACATAAAGACCCCCCCCCGAGTCCAAAGAAGTAAGAAAAAAAAACAAAAAAAAAAAAAAGGATCTTATTAAATAAAGAAATAAATTTTTAAAGGTAACTTTTTTAATATTTTTTTTTATCTTCGAACATAAATAAATCTTAGTAGTAATTAAATTTTGTGCTCTGGCATCCATACAGCACAAAAAATGTAATCATGCCGATGCAGTTCTAGAGTATTGTATTACTGATACAGAACAATTAATAGAATTACCTATATCATCATCATCATTGTCAACCATTATCAATCCACTGCTGGACGAAGGTCTCCCCAAGTTTCCTCCACAACGGTCTGTCTTGTGCCAGTCTCCTCCATGTCACTCCCGCATACTTTCAAATTTCATCCACCCATCTCCCATATGGTCTTCTTCTGGGTCTTTTCCTATCCCTTGGAATCCAATCTAAAATTTCGGCTGTCCGGACTTCCGTGAATTCTCCAGCGGAGTTTGCCGATGGGTTTGTTTATGTTTTAGACCGCAGCTTTTCGTGTATCACTGCGCGCTAGTTTTCTTACCTTTGAAAACTGTCGCGTAATGACACGATCATATCCTTAGTTGTGCCCCTCACTTGAAGTTTAAATTCGGCAGTGTAACTGAAACGTTGCCTTTCCAAGACATCATAAATAGAAATGAAGGAAAATATCAGCAGCAAAGACATTCAAAACGGCAAAGGATGAACTAAGCACAAGCAGCACAGCACATACAACAGGGACGGTGCCAGAAATGTTTCAGCGGGGGGCTCTCTAGGGTGGGCGCTCTAAAATCGGGGGGGGCAAATTATGCTTCATACATAGATATATAATTAAAGAAGTCAAGAATTTTCAAAAACCGCCGCCACTTACCCTAAACAAAGCTTTTTCTTGACTTCCGCAGCACTTCGAAGTGTGGCAACTGATGACTCTGCTCTTCTTGATTTCATTTTCTTATAAGAGGTCCACGACACCAAGTAAGTTTTGTGGGTCAAGCTGTTCTGATGTTTTTTTAAAGCCGAATCTTTTTCAAGAGCTTTTTTTTTTTCAATTGTTGTAACCTCGCTGAGCGAAGGTGACCTCATGTTTTTCGTCGCCCGATGAAAACATTCTACATGGAAAACAAAAGGCAGAATCTCTCTTTATACTATATGCAAGCCATGGAAACATGTTATAATAATATGTTTGGAAACTTCTTTGTTCTTTACCGTATTTTTTTTTGTGGGAACTGTTTTAATATACGCTGTTCGGGTTGATCCGAAAGTGAAGTTTCTGTATCAAGCTCTCGGAGTTCAGCATTTTGTGTCTTGCGACTATGTGGTCCTTCCAGTGTTTTATTTTCACAAACATTGCATTCATAAAAAATTCCCATTGAATCACTACAAGCACTTAAAGAATCTTCGTTGATTCCTAATGATTCACCACACGCTGTTGATGAAGTTGTAGCCGTCTGATAATCATTATCCGCTCTGTAGACACTATCACTTAATTTACTTTTCTTCTTCTGATTAACACTTGTTCCAAAAAATCGTGGATTGGTCGTTTTGCGGACATGTTATTTCAAAGTTTGGTTTGGGAAGAAATGTCCCACTTTCATGTATCGTGCACAACACGTGCAAAAAAGTAAATCAAGCAGGGAGAATGAGACTTTTCACCAGAAAGAGAAAGAAGACGAGTGTAACTACTAACTAGCCAAGAGAAATTTCGCTCACTGTCTGGTGGTGACTGACGCCGATCACTGTCTGCTGTTTTCGATGATTGTGGTAACGCCCACTCCTTGTCGTGGACTGCAAGAGCGCTAGGGCGGTAATGGGATTGGCAGAGTGATGCTTATTCAACTTTTCAACCCAGTGGCATGAGCCGCGGCATCGGACTGACGATGTTCTTTGAACTTCCGGCCGGTCTTCGACCTCTGTATGCCAAAGCGGAAGCACAACATATAAGTAAGGTTGCCCGTCTGAGTCGTGGATTGTGGTTGGAGGAACGTAATTGCATAATGCTACCCTTCTCCCGTTGCCACAAAAGAACAGCTCTGATAGTAAAGTGTACTACATTTTCTTCATTTATCCACAAAAATTCTGGGGGGGGGGGCTGACGTGGGACTCGCCAAAATTTTGGTTGGGCTTACGCCCACCCCATCCCACCCGGTGGTGTGCCGTCCCTGGCGTACGAGATCCAAAACATGGGATAATCCACAAAAACTTTTTTTTTCCGAGCTTTTATCTGAATCAGCGTATAATCCACAGAACCTAAATTTTAAGCTTTTTATAGCAGATTATATGACGAAAATTGTGGTGCATGTTTTTCAGTGATGTTTTCCATGGTGGCACAGGCATTTTTTTTGGTCGTCCTGGGCGACCAGGCAACCACATTTTTCGACCCCTGCTTATAGTGCCCACAAACTAAGATAAATCAAAAGACACTGCAGAAAATTCTGCTTCTCTGCCGTCAGGATCAGCATGGATTCAAGCAGGAAAGAGTGAATTTCAATCTACATTGTGCTGGTTATTATTCAATTCATATTAGAAATAAGCGGATAAACTTTTTAGATGTTAAAGCATAAAATTATTCAATAATTTTGATGAAGTACATAACATGTAATCCTTTGGTTGCTGTAAGTATATTTTCTTGTCAGTTGTCTCAAAACTGAATGAGTTTCTAAAAACTTATCCCCTCTCCCATAATTTTTTACATTTCAATTTTTTTTTCCAGCTGTCTAGTGGTATTTTCCAGCATCTTAAGGTAGCTGTATCCACAGTTATTGGGCAGGACCCAACTCCTGATCTGAGTCCAGATACGTTGGGTGCACTTCATGTTTTAATGTTGGCTCAGGCACAAGAAAGCATTTTCTACAAGGCGGCTGCGGGTATGTATGGAGACTGACTGATCTTTAGCATTTCTTAAGTGTTCTTTTGTTCATTGTCCTTTTTTTACTTAATACATGCTTCATCGCTATGTCAGATGTGTATTTCATTACTTTTCTGTTATGAATATGCATGTTATAATTCAAAGTATGTGTAAGGTTAACATCAGTTACAAAAAACTTTTGCTCATTACTCAGAATACTTTAGTACAGGATTTGTATGTGGCCCCTAAAATCCTGAAAATGCCCTGAAATTTTGAAATCCCAGTTTTTCAGGCTTGGAAAGGCCTTGAATTTTCATAGTTTGGGGGAAAATCCTGCATACCTGCCAAATTTTACATTTTGCCCAATAAAATTTATAGAAACTCTACTTGTTTTACAGTGATTTTACGAACTAAACATTTTACAGATTAGAGTTTGCTTTTATCTTTCCCTCCCCCAGATTAGTGCAATTCTGAGGGTCAAATAAGCATCCCCAAGGATCAGCACGTGTGTATTCTGATGTATACTTGTCTGTGATCTTAGCATCTATGTATTAGGATCACATTTTTGCCCACTTTTGCATCTCTGTACCTCTCTGCTCGCAACCTGTTGACGAAGACTTGGTAAAAATGCCGTAGAATTAGAATAGGCGTTAACTGCTAAATGAGAGAAGGGAGGAAAGAGTAATTCAAATGTCAGCCTTGTATAAAACTTAACTGAGTTTTTCAAACATGTTGGCATAAAAATGTAAGGTCCAAAATCTCAGTTAAGTAAAAAGTTAAAGTATTGAATATCATTACACAGTTACAAATGGAATTTTTGCCTGTGTATGTAGCCTAAAGATAGCATACTAATGAGAATTACGTATCAATTGCATTTTAGTCACTGTAAGTCCAACATAGTGTGAAATATCTTAATTATACACATGAAATCAACAAATTATTTGCATAATGAATTGGCTTTTAATTGATATGTTCTATATATACGTGCAGTACATCAATCAGTCGAATATGTTGATAAAATGTTCACTGAATACTTTTTGCGGATTTCAATTCTTGAAAGTTTGCAGAGAGCCTTGAAATTTTTTCTTGCAATGAAAAAACAAAATTGGTCAAAATGTTTGGATTGATTGCTTTACTTTGTTCTAACTCCCTCAGTGTTTGTTCGTAACAACATCACTTCCTTTCATGTAGTGTGGAGACATCCCGTGTGATGCTGGAAGGCAAGATGTTTGAGTGCCATATTTTCAACCACCTTGGTTGTGGCATAGCAGTTGTGTGTAGTTGGAGTCACAACAGCATGTGGAAAAAATTTGTCAAGTTCAACATGGTTATTCCTTCCGGCACGCACCTTCCTCTGTAAGAGATTGATATCTGGCCTTCCTGCAGCCAATGTGTGTGGGTGTGGGTGTTGCAGCCAAATACAAGGAGGTTTCTGGAGCCATAAGTCACAGGGATCTGGGCACAGCAAAAGCTGGATGCATTCTCCCTCCCCACTTCACCTGGATTTAGAACCAACAGTTTTCAAGGTAAGGAAAACTTATCTCCAAATTTGTTTACATACAGCAGCGGTTACTCATGCTTTTCTGAAGTTTTCGCCAAATTCAGTGTTGTTGTTGTTGTTGCCATAGTGTTATAACAGTGCAAAAAGGTAATCGCCAAAACTTTTTTCCATCACCAAAACGACCCCCCCCGCAAATTGCGAAGAATGCGATCGGCAGGCGCAACCCCTGCATGTAGTGTACATTACATTCTCTGTGAGCATGCTCCCATCACTGATAGGGCCAATGTTAATGCACGTTAGTTAATACTAAAAACAATATATTTACAGGATAAAAAGGGGATATCTTAAACTTAATTAATATAGCCCCTACTCTTATAAAGGTAATATCTGAAACTTTTAAAACATTTAAAACAATTAATACTAAGAACATATAAAAATGCCATCAATGTTGAATGACGAGACCCACCTCACAGCAAGAATCAAAGCAAGCGCTTTCATGGACCCCACTTGATTGATATCCTTAGGCATTCAAGATGTTTATCTCTAAGGCTGAACCATCTTTGTACACTAAATCAAGTTTCTCTCCCAAGGCCCAAAGGAAGGGATGTGATACCTAATCAATGTGCATGATGTGAACATTGGCCTGTTTGAATAAAATTAGCAACTTTTCTCACAATAAAATGTTTATTATACATTGACTATAGTTTCGCAGAGCGATTGGCACGGCATCCTCAGGACCAATGGAGCGTAAACATTCAAATCATTGTGACATCAGAATTTTGACCATTGCGGATTTTGGCGAGTTGTTTCCACACGCTTGAAAGAAATGGAGTCGACGTCATGTCGTTCACAAGCCATGACGAGTTCCAGTATATGTGGAAAGCTTCTAATATATTAAGCTTGATAGTTGAGTCAGGTTTATCGATAAGCGTAGTGTTTCCAAACAAAAATTTATGGTTATTTTCGTGACAATGTTGGGCTGTAGAAGACTTCTTCAGTTCATAGTTCCATACGTAGGTCTTGTGTTCCTTCACACGGAAACTTAAAGGCTTGCGAGTCTGTCCTATATATGAAAGTCCACATTCACAAGGTATCTGATAAATTCCCCAGGAGTTTGTCTTCGACGTAGTCTTTTGATCCGTAAAAATGCATCTTGTTTATGGGCTTGAAAATAACTTTGAAATTAAAACTTTTGAGAATGTTTGGAATTCTGAAGCAAATCTGAGGAGCAAATGGGATAACCGCCCAATTCTTTCGTATTGGGAGGTCTATAGGCGTGAGTGTGCAGACAGGCTTCGATTTCCTAAATTTTTGACCGCTTTGTCTATAACTGAAGGGCTATATCCTCTGTGTACTGCAATTTGTTTGAGGAAATCAAGCTCTTTCTGTAAGAAATCCTCAGTTGAGCCGATACGTATTGCACGATACACGTATGTGAAGAAAGCAGGGATCTTTTAATTCCATGGGTGATTTGATTTTGCATGTGGGGGTAAGGAAACAGCAAATGGTTTTTGATAAACTGTTGTGCTAAAGGATCCTTCAGAGCATGACACAAGAACATCAATCAAGGAATGGTAAGCAGCCATTATTTTCAGTCTCACACGTGAACTGTATATGAGGATCAACTGAATTGATAAGTTCCACTAATTTGGATATTTCCGAATTCATGCCATTCCAGGGAACAAAAGTGTCATCTATGTATCAAATCCACAGGTCGAATGTAACAAGCTGAAGGAGTTTGTCCTCAAAGTGATGCATGTAGACTTCGCATAAAATAGGTGACCGTGGGCTACCACAGGTGGAAGGCCTTGCGATGGGTAGCCCACCGTCACCTATTTTATGTGAGGTCTACCAAAGTATGAAGTTTATTTGATTGAACTACAATGTATGCTACCAATGTATGAAGTTCGTTTTGTTAGATATCATTGGAATCTTGTAAATGCCAGCTGATTATAAAATACTCTTTGAAGTGTTTTTATTAATAATCATAGCTCCTATGTTGGTGCTGGGAGCATGTTCACAGAGAGTGTAACATACTCTATATGTATACAAATTTGGAGGTAAGTTTTCTGTACCTTAATGTTGATTATTAATTATTATAAAACATATGTTTTAGCATGAAGTTCAAATATTTATGGACTTTCATGATATGCATGTATGGATTGTGTGTGTTTTCATCTCACAAATAATTTTTTGTTTTTGTTTATAACAAGATATCATTTTTCTTTCATTCATTTTTAATGTTTGTGATCTTGAATAAGATGTTAGAGAAGTATTATGCAAAGGAAATCTTAATCCTAAAGATTTATTTTATGAACTGTGAATTTTATAGATCCTGTGCAGGTCTCCTGTTCTTTCAGTTTATTTAACTTAAGTGATTAATCTTCACTTGCAACATAAACAGATTGCAGCAAAATCTTGATCTCCCAAGCATATTATGTGAAAAATCTGGGTGAAGACTGGTGTTGATAGTTCTAAATCAGTGTTTCTTAATGGTACTAAATTTTTAGTACAAGTACTTAGATTCAATTGTTAGCAAATCATTGAGACAAAATTTAAGCATTGTAATTGACAATGATTTTTCTAAATTATTTACCAATGTTTTGTGAATAATAAAGATGGATTATGCAAGTAGTACCATAAACACTTCCCTTGGCTAATATTTTTCATATTTTCCTTCCATACATGGAAGAAACGTCAGCTGAGAGCACAAACCCAATAGAATGCATCCAAAATCATCATGTGGTGGCATTTACTGAGGTATTCATTGCTCTTCTGGCACAATATATGTATGTGCATGTTTCCTGAAAACTGCATACTTGACCTTAATTTTTGGTTCCAGTACAAGGATGAAAATTTTAGATATGTATTAATCGTTTTTTGAACATAAATTGCTGAGTCAGTCCAGATGTTACTTCTTTCCCTTAGCTGAATTAATCCCATATCACATGGGTCACTGTAATGGTTCTGCCTACTCATGGGGGATGCTTCCTTTCCACACATGACTGTGACCAATTATTACACTGTAAAAACTGCAGTATCAAAAATAGTGTCTGCATGGTGTTTGATATTGCACTGGTGATCTTTGGCAACTCTAGAAATAAGGAAACATATTCTCAGTGTATGATGGTTGCTGTTGTTGAACCTTTCAAGTAGTGTTTCCATTAGATTTTTTTTTCTTTTGTACACTGAAGAGCAATTGAATTAGGGACAGCTGGTGTTATGCAAATGTGGCACTGTGGGCGGCCCCGTAAATGGAAACGACATGACGTGTGCAGCGATCCGACAATATTAGGAGTGATGCGACGGGAATCGGTAAGAGTTGGACGCAGTATAGGTAAGACAAAGGATCTAAGCGCATCTGATCGTGGGCAAATTGTCGGGGCTCGACAAATAGGTCACTCCATCTCGGAAGTGTTTGATATTGCACTGGTGATCTTTGGCAACTCTAGAAATAAGGAAACATATTCTCAGTGTATGATGGTTGCTGTTGTTGAACCTTTCAAGTAGTGTTTCCATTAGATTTTTTTTTCTTTTGTACACTGAAGAGCAATTGAATTAGGGACAGCTGGTGTTATGCAAATGTGGCACTGTGGGCGGCCCTGTAAATGGAAACGACATGACGTGTGCAGCGATCCGACAATATTAGGAGTGATGCAACGGGAATCGGTAAGAGTTGGACGCAGTATAGGTAAGACAAAGGATCTAAGCGCATCTGATCATGGGCAAATTGTCGGGGCTCGACAAATAGGTCACTCCATCTCGAAAGTGGTGCAGGCACTGGGATTTTCACAAGCCACTGTGTCACGAGTGCATTGTGAGTACATTGAATCCGGTAAAACTATCCCTGCAAGGGCCGACTGCCGTGGACAACAGCGTGTGGATGCGCGGGGTCATCGTCGGGTAGCTCGCATTGTAACAGCGGATAGATGGGCCACAGTGCAAGAAATGACTCGGCAATTTAACACTGGTGCACAAAAACGTGTAAGCAGCCACACCATCAAGAACCATCTCCTCGCTAGTTGGTACAGAATCCAATCGTCCCACGAGGGTACCGCTGCTGACCGCACATCACATGGTGCAAAGATTAGCATGGGCGTGGGAACATCGCCACTGGACCCTAGACATGTGGGAAAATGTTGCCTGGACTGATGAGTCGAGATTCACATTGGTACATGCGGATGGCAATATACGAGTACGGCGCAAACCACATGAAGCGATGGATCCATCTTGCCAGCAGGGTACTCTTCAAGCTGGTGGGGGTGGCATTCTCATCTTGGGATTGTTTACGTGGACTGAAATGGGACCCCTGGTACGTGGGACATCATCCCTCACAGGCCAATGTTACCGGGATATCCTGGACGACCATTTGTTCCTGTTTGTGCGTCTTCAACATCCCACTGGGGATCTCATCCTGCAACAAGACAATGCACCATGCCATCGCTCCCGAATTGTATTCGAATGGTTGGATGAACACTCCACCGACGTGACCTCACTTCCTTGGCCAGCTGGGTCACCTGACCTCTATCCCATCGAGCACATCTGGGATGCCACCGAGAGAGATGTTCGAGGCTCTGACCCCCCACCATCAAATCTTCGTGAACTGTGGGAGCTTGTTCGGGGGTCATGGATATGTATGGCTTCCCAATGCTTCCGGTGTCTTGTCGAGTCTATGCCGAGACGAATCGCCGCCGTCATCAGGGCGAAAGGTGGTGCTACACGTTACTAGACAGGTATCTCTAATTCAATTGCTCTTCAGTGTATGTTACCTATTATAATAGATGCTCTTTTCAGTGAACAAGAGTTATCATTTTGCCTGCTTGTGATGCAATCACTTCCATCAAAAATTTAAGAATTGTTCTAAGTTTTTCTATAAATTGGATGTTACTTTAATCAAGTAAATTTTTTTGGGGTTTGATTTTTGTATGTGTTTTTCTGCTAATACCTAGTGTGATCAAAAAGTTCCATGACTAGGTACGTAGTTCGCCAACAGATGGCAGTACGCACGAGAAGCGGTCGAGGGCAGTGATCTTCGTGAGTCATTGTGCCTAGTGGCATTGCTCTGTGAACATCGGGAGCTGTGCTACACAATATTTGGTGACCACGTGCAGAACACAGCTGCAATTTCGTTATGGACTGCATCAAATTCTGCGTTAAACTTGGCAAATCGGGAACGGAGATGCATGAAATACTGCGGCAGGCTTATGGCAATGAAGCAGTGGGTCATGCGAGGTGTTTTGAGTGGCACTCGCACTTCAAGAGTGGCAGAATGGCACTGGAAGACGACGGGAGATCAGGGTAACTGTCCACGAGCAAAACCCCCGAAAATGTTGACAAAATTAGGGAACTAGTGCATGAGGATTGTCAGAGAACCATTCAAGACATTGCTATTGTCGTCAATGTGTGATACTAACACATACATACATACATACATACATATCACTAAGCTGTTCTCTGAGATTCAGAGGTTAGCTCCAAAAAGAAATACAAACTTCCAGAAGTTTTTACTTATTGTTGTCGTATTCCGTGGTGGACCGTCCTTCTCAAGTGTGGTAGGTCCACCATATCCCACACTTGAGCCCAGTAGCAGAAACTTTTGTAGCAATCTGCAACACCTACAGTATAAATTGAAAACTGATCTGCAACCCAAACAACACAGTTCCAAGTCCACAACCATGGTACCGTAAATCAATGTGGAAGCTGAATAAATGTGCGAAAGTTTTGAATTAATATTAACAACAAATAATAAACAAACAAATGACAGCTTGAATTGTAGGAGCATTATAAGATCTTTATCTTTCACACACACCATTTTACGTTACTTGAAGCATAGCAAGCAACTTTCTGAATTTTCTAACACTTTGTTTACAACCTTAGAAACGACAGAGTGCTTAAATTTGTTATCAGAGGAAATATGTCGGAAATGTTTGTAGTAAGACATACCAAATTTTTCAATTAAAGCAATTTTTAGAAATTTACGTATGTTTTTATATCCAGTTCCAGGGCCATTTAACATAATAAACACTCTCGTGTTTGAAGTACCTACTTCTTCAAAACTTCCATCATCTCCCTTTGACCTTTTTAGCATTACGTTACTGATTATTGAGCCCCAACTCTCACAAATAGCTTCGGACACAGGAATAGATATTGCAAATGTAAGGAACTTTATAATGGTTGGAAATCTGTTTTTTAGTTCATGTACAGCTAGCTTGAGAAGAACTTTTATATCACAGGGTGAACCCTCCTCCCTGCTTTCAACAATTTTGTTCATCAAGCACAAACTCAGTTGCTTATATTCGAAAAAAAGGGTATCTTTATCAGCATTGTGAAATGGAAAATCTTTAACATAGTCAAAGAATGTTTCAGAAGTGAACTGTGAAACATGTTTGACAGAAACATTTGTCCTGGGAAATATTAGATAATCAAAATTAAAAAGACATCCAACTTTTTTAGGAGACTATTTATATCAAGATGTTCATTCCTAGTAAATATGCTGAATTGCTCTATAAGGGATGAGACGAATTTCCCAAAAGCTTTTACATCCTTCTTGTAGTTTGCACTCAGCTGGCTGTTCATATTCAGGATGGTAGAATTTGTTGAACGCAAATGTGTGCTGCTTACAGGTAAGTCTGGCAGAGGAACACCCTGGTATGTGCAAGACTGAAACATTTGTGAGGCTGTTTTAGTATGTTTAAACATTGAGGATGGTAGATTCATAAAAAAATCACACAAATCTTCAGTTGTGTCAAGATGCATCAAGGCATCAGTGTATCTCAAGTAAACTTCTAAATTTGAACCAAGATTATCCATTAGTTGTAAATACTCCCATGGCAGATTGTCGTTCAACTGTACAAGTTTAGAATAACTAGACAATATATTATACATGTCTGCTAGTAGTAGAATGTGGAAAATTGCAGACTTACTAAGTAACTTATCACAAAGGGAAAGCATATCTTGATTCTGCTCACAAGCTGCTACCAAAAATTTATAATCCTTAATAAAAGTTGTAAACACTGCAATTGAATGTGGTGCAAATTTCATGGTCTTAAAGATTTTTGGTTTGTAAAAGAATTTGCCAAATTCTTCAGAACATTTAAGCAACTTCTCATATTTCAAACCATGCATAAACTCTTTCATACATTCATGTATAAGACTATGGGCCTTGGTAACTATATCCGGCATCTCTGAGTGCTTTTGCATAAGCTCAATCCGATGCATCATATCCCAAGATGCCAAAACATTATTCAAACATAACTCCTCTTTTATGTGGTTAGCAACACCTAATTTAATGTACTGGCCATCTACGGCCAAGCCAGCCAGATTTTTTCGCAAAAACTGTGCATCAAATCCAAATTTCTCAAGGGTCTTCAGAATACTAATTGACAAGCCTTTTCCTGAAAAATCGCTAACGAAGTTGTGTTCCAAATAGAGTGACTGAAACAAGTTTTTTTCATTTCTATCAAAAATTGGGACTCTTAATCCAACAGTATGTCTACTTCGATGATTCACAGTCACCTTATCTGCTACAATTCCTACAGGAAGATCCATACCTCTGATAAAGGTAGCTATTTCCTTGCGGAGTACTGAGTGGACCACTGGCAAGAATAGTCGTGGAAACTCTTTCGAGTGATTTTTCACGCCAACATCGCAGCCGCTGTTATGCATAACACAAATCAGATTCTCGTACGATTCATACGACATATTCATTTTATATGTAAAGTAAGTAGCATTTGCACAGTTGAGAGCATTGAGTTTGCCTGCTTCTTCCATTTCAGAACACTTTTGCTGTTCAGCAAAATAACGCTTGGAATTAAGTAAATGCTTGTTGGACTGCATATGTCGTTTCACATCATACTTCAAATTCCTGAAGGCTCTTGGAAGTTTGTCATTGTCCTCAGTGAAGGAATCTCCATTAGCAAAATCATAGAATAAACTGTTTCCACAATATTGGCATAGCAACCCACTTTCTGATCGGATGAAGCAGCACGACCATTTAATTAGCCTCTCGATTGAACGAGAGTTGCTCAGTAGGTCTGCTTTTTCTTCATCTGTTAACAGATCAGTAGAAGTCTCTGTAGAGCATTTGGAAGTACCAACTTCTTTGCAGCATGCTTGAAGATCTAGTTATATAAAAAATGAAAATAAAATTACCATAGCTTCATACATTAAAAAAAAATAATAATTTGCACATAAACAAATCGATTAAAATAAAAATAAAATATTTAAATCAAATCTGATATTTTATTGTGTGGTTAAAATGTGCAATAAAATGTACACATCAAAATATCCTTTATTCTAGTGTTTCCAGCCTGTGAATAAAATTTATTCTACCTTTTTCTAGTGTTGATATTTCTTTGTTTTTCTCTTACAAGTTAATCAGCTTCCAGCAACCAAGTGCTAATCTGCACCTATCACGCAGATTTATTTATGGCAGCAGAAGTTAAATTCAAGATAGATCATAAAGTTTGAAGAGCAAACTCCGGTCAAATTAATACAGGGTTTCCACTCATTTTCTCTCAAAAAATATAAGCACTTTTAACCACCATAATTCCAATTTGTGGACGTAACAAGCTAGAATTTGTGCAATTTAAAACGCAGTTCTGCTGGTCAAATTAGTTTTCATATGAGAGAATAATCACATATTAGTATTCAAATTACCCAGTGGTCCACTGGCCAAAGTTTAATTTTTGCACACGATTAAGATGAGTGGACTTCTGCCTCACATTCTACGACTGAAAAAGGGTGCAGTTGTGATGCTCATCACGAACCTGGCCACCCCATCGGCGCAGTGGCCTAGCACTGGCTTATGATGATTCGTTCGTGAAGGGTCCGGGTTTGAATCCCGGTGAAGCAAGGATGTTGTGTTTGTCTCACGATACAGGCTCTCTCCCTTCTTTCGAACCAATGACCCTAAATTAGGGACTTATAGCCCAGTAGCTCACTGTGGTCATTAGACCTTCAGTAAAAAAAAACAAAAAAACTCTAGAACCTGGACACAAGGAAATGTTTAGTCGATGGCACACGTATGATCGTAAAGTCACTCTTCCAAAATACAATTTCTGTGGAAATTTTGTGCGGAGAACACAAGGAGTCGTTGCACACCTTGCCATGCATTCCACAAACTCCAAGCGACAGCACTTTCCCTTATGCGATCAAACGGATTTAATTTCCGATCATATTGTTCTTTGTGATGAAAATAAGAGTCAAGGACAGACACTTGCAAAAATCAGAATATACCTGCCAGAACCAGTCTTCTCACATAGTATGGCTCTACGTTGCCCTATCTCGAGCAAGATCAAAGGATTCTGTTGCAGTAAAGATAACTCACGAAGATGCTTCTGGATTACCCGTAGGTCGCAAGTGGATGGGCTTAAAATATTGTCTTTACTGAAGTGTTTGAATGAATTTGTAAAATTTTTTTGTTAATCAAAGGAAGTTTACATTTGTTGCTTCATATGAGTTTATTCTTTAAAAAAAAAAAAAGAAACCGTCAATTTTGTCTAGTTTGTGTTTTTATTTTATAATAGATTTTTTACCTTATTTGCATTTTTTTTTAAATTTGACCCAAATTTTTACCGAACTGTGTTCCAAGTATATATATATATATATACTTGGAACACAGTTCGGTAAAATGAGCATGAGCAAAGGAGCTTTTCATTTTATTTTGGTTGAAGAAACAATAAAAATTGGGCTACTTTTCAGAGCTTAGTCTGCTACTTTCTCACTGAAATGTCTGACAACAGTGTGCCGACGTCGCATGGCATCATCATCAACATAGCCAACCCGTAGCAGAAGTTGTACATACTACATTATGCAGGCAGTTAGGGGAAAAAAAAGAAGTAATTTTTAAGCACCTTAAAAAAAATTAGGCACTTTTTAAGGACTTTTAAGGATTTATAAGGACCATGGGGACCCAGTAACATCAATAAAAAGCAAAAATTTAGTAAAACAAAGTATGAAAAAAAATTACGCATTAGTGAAGTTCCAAAAAACGTTCTTTTTTTCAACAAAAAATGGATTCTCGGACACAATCCAATTAAATCGGTAATTTGGCAGCTAGACATTTGCTACAAATTTTATGCATATTAAAAAAGTATGATTATCGATACCAAATTCGGGGGAAGGGGGATGCAAAAATTTCAGAAGTACAAACATTTTGTTGTAACACTTAACAAAATTGCTAAATGTTTACAACGATGACTAGTTAAAATACTGCTATTTTTTCGCCGATTGACTTGTAGATCCTCGGGATTCCTCACCATGAGAATTGAAAACAAAAAGTAATGAAAATGCACGCATCTAAAATTGGGCGAGTAACGCCAAATAGATATGGAATGTTAACGAAATGTATCAGTTGTAACTGATACATTTCAATAGCATTGGACAGGGAAAAAAAAGTGAAAAAACTAAACACTTACCTGTCACAGTTCTAAGGATTTGCTGAAGGATATCGTGTGGCATTTCATTATCACTTTGTAGCACCACTTTTGCTCTTTTGTTTTCAGGCTCTTCAGCATCAGTGGCAGAATTCGCATTCCGTTTAAGAGAGCTTACTACCACGTCCTCGCTACAATCGACGATCCCAGGCACATTTCGTACCGTCTTGGTCGTAGATTCTTCGGCGGTGACGGCAACATTTCTTCCCGAACTTACGTTCACGGATTGGCTACTGATAGCTGCTGGACATTTTTGTTTTTTGAATCTAACACGTGCTGGTTGGAAATTGATCTAAATTGCAGCTTTTGCCCTGGATGTTGACGATTGTAATGCGTCTTCAAATTTTTAGCAAGATTACTTCTTTGCAATCAAAGCAGGATATTTTTTCTGTCTGTGCAGCCATTTCAACTGATCAGAACAAAGGTTATAAATCAGTTCGGCAAACGCGCAAACTGTCATGCCAAATCAAGAAGTCAAAGTTTTGCCAGACGCACCTTGGCCAGACGTAGCGCTGCAAGGTTCTTAAAGTAAGCAGCACAAACACGCATGCGCAAGCCACTCAAAGCTTTGCCAGACGTAACTAGCGCCGCACCAGCACATCGCTGAGTTCATTTTTAGTGCAGAGAAAACAGCATACAGGCTGTATCTCTATGGGCCTTCAAAGCAATGCTGGGTCGTGGATAGGGTCGAAAATAACGTAGTATGGAGTACATGTTGGGGTCGGGACAACAGGACATTTCTCTTGATGGTTGAGTTGAGCAAATAGTTAAGATAATTTAGTTTTTTATTTTAATATATAGAACAAATGAATTTTTGAAACTTTCTGAAAGCAATCTGCAAGAGTTAAAAGTAATTGTGGCACCCGCCACCGTGCCGCGCTGTTTCTGCTACCGGGCACTTGAGTTATTCTTAATATTTCTTTTTGTCTTTTTAATCAGGTAAGTACATCAGTGTGGGGGATTAGCCCACAGCTGAGGGTTCCAGTTGGTCATTCAACCTAAGGATTCTGGAACAAAACCCAGTGAGTTGGGGTCTTTTCGCTAATGTCACACAGAACTAGCTTGCACCTCTCCAAGATTCACAGAGGCCCTAGTTGCTGTTGTGTGTGCCATTGTTACCACGGAGCGCCCCGAGGAGGCAAACCCATCGCTCACTACGACCGCCCGCTATGTGTGATACATAACAGTGCAAGAAATTCTGATGTCGGTTTTGAACATGCACCGCATTGCTGCAAAGTTTGTGCCAAAGATTCTGAACCCCGAACAGAAGGCGCTCCGTGTCAAACTCTGTCAAGATCTTTGTCAGCAGGTGGTAAATGAACCAACATTCCTGTTGCGGGTCATCACTGGGGACGAGACTTGGGTCTACGATTACGACCTGGAGACCAAACAAAAGTCATCGCAGTGGAAGAGCTCGGCATCTCCATGACCGAAGAAGGCCTGACAGGTCCGGAGTGCAACCAAAAGCATGCTCATTGTGTTCTTCGACATTTGTGGGGTTGTGCACCATGAATTAGTCTCCCAGTACCAGACCTTTTTTACTGCGATGTTCTGCAGCATCTTAGGGAGGACATTCGCCGCAAACGACCTGAAATGTGGTCAGGGGCGATTTCCTGCTCCATCAGGACAATGCAGCAGCTCACAAAGCATTAGCAACACACCAGTTTTGCAGCCGCAACAGCATGACTACCCTTCCTCACCCGCCTTACTTGCCAGATTTGGCCCCCCTGCGACTTCTTTCTGTTCCCGAAGCTGAAGCTCAAGGGTTGCCGTTTTGAAACCTTGGACAAGATCCAGTGGGAATCGCAGATGGTGCTAGACATGTTTCGCGGAACAGGACTTCCAAGAAGCGTTCCAACAGTGGCAAAAATGCTGGCAGCAGTGAATCGCTGCTGCCCAAGGAGACTACTTTGAGGGAGATAATAGCCAGACTTAAGTAATGTAAGTACTTTGTTGTATATCGGCCTAATCTCGGAACTTTTTGATCAAACCTCGTAAAGATTTTTATTGTAAATGTAAAGCTTTGAATTAAAAGTGTTTTTGTTTTGCCCCTCCTTCTTCTTAAGGAGAAACTTGTGTGATATTTTGTATAATTTCAACAGTATTTTAAGATGTTTAATATCTCGTTATTCTGAATGTTCCATTTCTAGATAATATGAAATGCTCCATCGTAGCCAAAATAGCTGCACAGTGTGAGGAATTATATGCTGATGCTTTGAAACAGATGCAGAGAGAAGCTGATCGTGTCATGTGGGAAAAAGTATGTCTCTTACAATAATTCCTTCTTTTGTATACAAACTTACATACATAATTTCCCTTCATAACTGTAAGTTGGTTGTTTAGAGGTGCAAAAGATGAACATAAACAACAAGAAAAGAAAAACAGAAGTAGAATGCAGTTGAAAATTGGAGCTCCAAAATAATAATGTACCAAGCACTAGAAAGTGATTTTTTTAACAAACTGAGATTTTCTTTGAGTTATTAATATTTGTTACTTCATCATGATAAAATAGTTTGGATATGTAATTTGGCATGCCACAGCAGACATAAACAGTCACCCTCTTTTTTTCTTTTTTTTTTTTTCTTCACTTATGGCATGTATCTGTATCCTTTTAAGCTGTTTCTGGCAAAGCAGTCAATATTTTTAGTGTGGTTGTAATAATTTGCTACTCTTTGCACTATTAAAGTGTTTGATCTCTGATTATGTTAAAGATTTCAAGACAAATTTAAAATTAGAACTTATTTATATTTTAATTACAACAATATATTCAGTATTTTGCTTCATTGGATTGTAAACTTGAGGAGAATTTTTGAAGTTTTTTTCTTCATGATGACTTTGATTAAAAGTCCTATCATACTGAGAAGAAGATGCTGAATGGACAGTCTGCTGACTTCTTAGAATGAAGATTTTTAATAGATCACATCAAGAATCTGACCATTGTTTTTGATTATAAATAAATAATTAAATTCAGGTGGAGGACTTCTACACTGACGGGGAAAAAAATCCCAACACCACGAAAAAATAGTTGTAGAGGAATGAAATGGCGGCAATACATTTGTATAGGTAACATATTTAATCGATTAAGGTTTCAAGATCACAGCTTATTGTAAGCGCGAGAAGAGCCATTTTAAATGTAAAATGCTGGTACATTAATAACCGGTGTAACCGCCAGAATGCTGAATGCAAGCCCGCAAACGTTCATGCATTGTGTCATACAGGTGCTGGATGTCAGTTTGTGGGATGGAGTTCCATACCTGTTGCACTTGGTCGGTCAATACAGGGACGGTTAATGCTGGTTGGGGGTGACGCTGGAGTTGTCGTCCAATGATGTCCCATACGTGCTCGATTGGTGAAAGGTCTGGTGATCTAGCAGTCCACGGCAACATGTCGACACTCTGTAGAGCATGTTGGGTTACAACAGCGGTATGCGGGCGAGCGTTATCCTGTTGGAAAACACCCCTGGAATGCTGTTCATGAATGGCAGCACAACAGGTTGAATCACCAGACCGACGTACAACTGTGCCGTCAGGGTGCGTGGGATAACCACGAGAGTGCTCCTGCTGTCATAGGAAATTGCTCCCCAGACCATAACTCCAGGTATAGATCCAGTGTGTCTCGGCCGCAGACAGGTTGGTTGCAGGCGCTTACCTGGCCTCCTTCTAACCAACACACGGCCATCACTGGCACCCAGGCAGAACCGGCTTTCATCAGAAAACACAACAGATCTCCACTCCGTCCTCAATGAGTTCTAGCTTGACACCACTGACGTCGCAAATGGCAGTGGTTTGGAGTAAGTGGAATGCGTGCTACAGGGCGTCTAGCTCGGAGCTGTCCTTCAAGTAACCGATTTGTAACAGTTCGTTGTGTCACTGTGGTGGCAACTGCTGCTCGAATTGCTGCCGCAGACGCGGTACGATGCGCCACGGCTATACGCCGTACACGGCGGTCTTCCCTCTCAGTAGTGCCACATGGCCAGCCGGAACCCGGTCTTCTTGAGGCAGTATCTTCCCTTGACCACCGCTGCCAACAATCATACACAGTGGCTGCATTCCTGCCAAGTCGTTCTGCAATATTGCGGAACGAAAATCCACCTTCTCGTAGCCCTATTACACGACCTCGTTCAAACTCCGTGAGCTGTTGATAATGGCTTCTTTGTCTTCTTAAAGGCATTCTTGACTAACATCAACACCCTACGTCGAATCTCAACGATAACTAATGCTCACGAACATTGCAGCGCGTATTTACAGCAAACCTGCTTTGCATGTTCCGAGGGGCGCTACTAGCGCCACACGTATGCGCCGAGCGCAAAATTTGCATAGACGTCATCTTACAGATGTACTCTCACCGCCTACCAACTGTCGTTTATCTAACGCAACCCCTTCTTGGTGTAGGGATTTTTTTTTCTGTCAGTGTATATGTACAGTGCAAGGTTTTGCGGGCTCCAAAATGTAATATTATAAGTCCTTCCTGTCTGTGCATCCTTGGCCGTGTCCATGAAATGTGGGTCATCCATATTTTTTAGATTCAGCACTATTTATGTAATTGTTAATTAGCAACTACTACTGTGAATTGGTACACTTTGCATGTGGAGTCACCTAAATTTGCCATTTCTTATAAAAAGATCACTACTAACTGGGCTGCCTGTGCTTGAGTAACTGTCATTCTTAGCTGATTAGCCAGAATCATCGCTCATGTAATGTTAATGAGATTTGATGACTCTTGGTCCATACTTACCAAAACGGTAATTTTAATCCCATGATATTTAGCTTCCTAATACATGCCAGCATGTTATAACATTCAACAAAAATATTTGCATTTCTGTATTTTGTTACATTAACTTACTCAGTGAAATAAGAATAATTTTTATTAAATACTGCATCTATTTTGTCAAACAAAGGTGATTATGAGTGAGTCAGCAAATATTCCACTGTCTTTCATGTTATGAGTGAATGAACACACATTCCACTGTCTTCCAGGTCGTACAATAATATATTTCATAGTGTCTTTTATGTGACCTCATCAGTAGAGGACTCCTCAGTTTCCACAAATTGGCCATCTGTGTGCTACTTGTAAGCCAGCACATCCATGCAGAGTGTGTTTCAAAAGCTTAAATGAGTTTTTGTGAGTAATTAATGAGCATGATGTGATTTTTTTTTTTTTTTTACATTAGTTCAAGGACTAAATATCTTAAATGAATTTTCTGGGTTCCCAATTGAACAAACTCAAAGTTCTGTGAAAAAAAAAAAAAAAAAAGCATTGTTTGACAGTTAAGAAAAGTGATGCTTGCTCACATAACATACATTTCAAGCAGGAGAATTAAAAAAAAAAATCTGGGATTTGTAAATGGGAAAGCATTAAAAATTATTTTGTTTTGTTTACCCTCCTGTTTGGGAGCATTGATTCATAAGTCTATTGTGGGATAAAATGATCTTGGATGTCTGAATGAGTGTGAAGTAGTAATTAATGAGAGAATGTCATCGTAGAAATTCGTGAAGAAATAATCTTCGCAGTGAAATATGTAAGCATGCAATTTTCAGCTATCATATTTTGGTACTGAATTGCCTTTAGTTAATTGTCTCTATGTAACAGTTCCCCTGAAAACTTGAAAATTATATTGTCCTGAAGTGGGAATTGAACCAGCAGGAATCAACCTAGATTGGGATGGTCAACACTATGAGGAAACATTGTACTGCTTCAACTGGTGCAAATCTGAAGTTTGTTCAAATTTTTAAGCTACAATTGATTAACTTCAGTTGTTTGGAAATTTGTTGCTCTTGGTAGTGTAACTGGAATGAAAATTGGGGTATGAGGGTGTTATTTCTGCTCAAGGAAGATTGGAGAACAGTGAATCGAAAGTTATTCATTGCCGAAATTTGATAGTGAAAAATAATATAATCAGAGAGTAGATTTAAATTTCTGACATTAATGGATAAACACTTATTTATTTGTGTCCCATACTACCTGAATTAGCAATAGCTGATTCTCGCTAAAATTTTCACCCTGCGTGTTTCTTGGTATACTGCCCCATCATTAATATCCATATGCCTGCATGTCTGCAAATCTTAATTTACAGAAAATTAAGTATTGTGTACTAAATCCTTTGGCTCTTATGATGACCTCTGGTCTCCACCAGTGTTTTGTAAATGTCTGCCAGTATGTTCTGCCATTCGGCCTTCAAAGCCTTTACCATTTCAGCTTTGTTTGTTAGGCTATCTCCTCTTCCATACACCCAATCATCTAATTTGTCCCTGAGATTCTCTGTAGGGTT
This sequence comes from Macrothele yani, assembly GCA_039090855.1. Taxonomy (NCBI): domain Eukaryota; kingdom Metazoa; phylum Arthropoda; class Arachnida; order Araneae; family Macrothelidae; genus Macrothele; species Macrothele yani. The sequence continues at coordinate 40,921,203 of CM077006.1, forward strand.
CAGGTCAGTCCAATTTTTTGATGCCCATGTCCTTCAACCAATCTGTAATGACACAAGAGTATGATATGGTGCTTTGTCCTGATGATAGAGGTATGGGTCTTCACCAAAGTACTGCCACAAGATTGGGAGTGCATAATTATCCAGGACATCTAGGTAGAGCTCAGTATTCATGGTTTATGCCCAAAATGTCTTAATTGGCCCACGCCAAACTACAAAAAACAGTCTCTATACCATCACCTGCCTCCACCAGACTTCATTGTCGGGACAATACAGTCTAAGAGGTACCTTTCTTCCAGCATCTACCCCACCCAGGATGGTATATGTACTCCTCAGTCCAGAGCACAGTTTTTCTTTGGTCTATAGTCCAAGATCAGCATTCCTTACATCACACTGGCATTAGTCGAAGTGATTAGCTGCTTGTGGATGACTGCTTGACTGTAATAAGCATGTCATAATGCTTCATGCACACTGATCTATCCCAACAGTCTCACGTAGGGTTTGTGTGATTTGAGACAACGTTAATTTACATCTGAGCTCACAGTCCTTTGCAGAGATCTATTGTCATGTTCTGTTAGCTTTGGAAGTTTACCGTGTCATTTACTTCTCAGTCCAGAGCACAGTTTTTCACGCTGATCTATCCTAACAGTCTCACGTAGGGTTTGTGTGATTTGAGACAATGTTAATTTACATCTGAGCTCGCAGTCTCTTGCAGAGATCTGTTGTCATGTTCTGTTAGCTTTGGAAGTTTACCGTGTCATTTACTTCTCAGTCCAGAGTACAGTTTTTCACGCTGATCTATCCCAACAGTCTCACGTAGGGTTTGTGTGATTTGAGACAATGTTAATTTATATCTGAGCTCACAGTCTCTTGCAGAGATTTATTGTCATGTTCTGTTAGCTTTGGAAGTTTACCGTGTCATTTACTCCTCAGTCCAGAGCACAGTTTTCATGCTGATCTATCCCAACAGTCTCACGTAGGGTTTGTGTGATTTGAGACAATGTTAATTTACATCTTAGCTCACAGTCCCTTGCAGAGATCTATTGTCATGTTCTGTTAGCTTTGGGAGTTTACCATGTCATTTCTTAGCAGATTCAGCCCTTTCATTTCTATCTGCATATCACATCACCAGCCATCAAAATGCAGGGGGATCTTCAATGCCACTGAAATATCACATGCCGAACAATTACTTAGGTGGCACTCTATTTTCAATCCATGCTGGAAATCCGTTAACTCTGTCAATTGAGACATCTTCAGAGGTCGGAGTTTTCCTAAAATTCCTGAAGTTCCTGATTTTTTTTTTTTTTTGTCCTGAAATGTCCTTAATTTTGTTCTATATCCTGAAAATTTGAATGTAATCTTGAAATTTTAAGAATAAACTGTAAACCTTTGTGTAGTGATTCATCATCCAGCATTTATAAGTACCACGTAAATAAAAAATGGAATGAAAGTGAGAGAGCACTTGAGTGACATCATCCCCAAGAACTGTCACTCCTGCAAGCTGTGGCACATCGTGAATGTGTCTCCACTTTTGTGAGATCGCCCGAGGATCTGTCATGAGCTGTGATGCTCCTCCCTTGTCTTTGCACCACAGTAGCTCGAGGCAGTACAGCACTGCTTATCTCTGATGGCTTATCTCGCCACTCAGCATCCTCGCTTTGCTGTCTTTGTGCAAACCTTTAGAGGTCCTCTGCCCTTCCAGTTCTTCAAAATAGTAATGCCATTAACAAAATTTGATTTTTCTCAGTATTTTTCCTGTAAAAATTTTTTTGTAATTTTGCCGGGATTTTCGCCCTAATTTGTTGCACCGAGATACTTGTTCTCCATCATTCTCCGTAGGAAGCAGCAGGGCTGAAAAAGCACTGATGACTTTGATTTATCTATAGTGTGGCTCTTGCTTATTCGTTCGCCCTGAAACCAAAAGCATAACTGAAGCAAAAGAGTTCTGAACAAAGGACATGCCACATGCATAGATGCCAAGTAGTACGGATTTTCCGTAATTTTACGGATTTTTGGTTGCTGTTACGGAAGTACGGAAACACCGCTGAAATTACGGAAAATCGCCATTTGATTTAATTTTCTGAGATAGAAAGCAAATTTTTATCAACTTAAAAATTTTTGTTGGTTCTTCAAGTTTTTCTGGGGGGGGGGGTTAAATGCTACATTCTGTGTATTATAGATTTCTGCATCTTAATTGGCAATTTATCTACCGTAAACTGAGCAGCAACCACACTATGCTGGCTCAGTGTTTCATTCCATGACACCGCTCCCATTGGTTCTCTCCCTGCTGGACACACCTACGCAGTTTAGCTCTGTGTGAACGCTGCTTAGGCATTCGTTCCGAACTCCCATGATGTACTTCGTGTCTCCTGCATGCAACCAGGGCAGTTGCTTTCGTTCCTCGTAGGCAGCGCTTCTGCTTTATTGTCCTTGATGCTTTTTGGTTCACTCTGCTGCACGTGCTACCCTACCGTTACATCATGGAAGGGTGAGGCGATTGTGAAGTTTTTTTTGCTGTTTTCTTTCATTTATTTAGAATGAAGCGTTCTTTAGACAAACCTTCGTCGTTGAAGAAGAAACAGTGTTTTCTAGAAACTTACAATATAGATTGGCCCTGTTTTGAGAAATCAAAATTTTCTGTGGACCACGTGTTTTGCAGAATTTGTAGATGCGATTTTAGTATTGCGCACGGTGGGCGGGAGGATTTCCGAAGACACGCAGAATCGAAAAAGCATAAATCTTTTGGTGAGTTGAAAGTTCAGTCAGTGAGCGATTTGTTTGCATTAAAGGAGAACAGTGTAATAAATGCAGAACTTATGTTCACTTCATTTATTGTGGAACACAATTTACCCATAGCAGCTGCTGACCATGCTAAACCGTTATTTCAAGCTATGTTTCCCGATTCAGCGATCGCAAAAAATATTCGTGTGGAAGAACCAAGGCTACTGCACTAATTCAGCACATGTCCAGTGTTTCTACAAGTAACATTGTATCTGAAGTTAAAAAAAATCATTTTTCTCTATCTATGGACAGAAGTAATGATGCTCACGCAAATAAACTGTATTCCATTACAATAACATATTTTGACGAAAAAATAGGGGAAAATTTAACTGTTTTGTTATCATTGGTTGAATCAAGTAATAATACAGGTGAAGGAATATTCAGCGTTTTGAACAATGAGTTTGTTAAAAAGAATATCTCATGGAGCAACTGTGTGTCATTTTCTTGTGACAATGCTAACACTATGATAGGTCAAGTAAAAGGTGTTGTTTCTCACATAAAGAAGGTTCAGCCTGCAATCATAGTGCAGCGATGTTCATGCCATTTAGTAAATTTAGCTGCACAGAAATCTGCTACTCAACTGAAAGGATTTAATGTTGAGCAGTTTCTGATACAGTTGTTCTGTTTTTTTTTTTTTTTTTTTTTTTTTGGAGAAAAGTTCAAAGAGGAAACAATCTAAAACTGAGTCAAGCTGTTTTTGGTACTAAACCACACAAAATTCTAAAGCATGTCAATACTCATTTTGGTTATCACTTTTGGAATCCATTGACATAATTTTAGAATAGTGGGAGGCTCTAGAACATTATTTCAGTGACAATGAAGAAGCTAATTCACAGTATAAGAACCTTGCAAGTATGGTTGGAAATCCTTCATCTAAACTTTGTCTTTTTTTTTATCTGCTACTCTTCCATTATTTACATCTGTTAACATGTTCTTGCAGCAGGAAGCTCCGCTTGTGCATGTATTAAAAAGAAAACTTCATAGTCTGTTATCTGAATTGCTTGTACGATTTATCAAGCCATTGGCATTTGATGTGACAGCAACATCTCTTGCGGATGGAAATTTTGAAAGAAGGAGAAATCAAAAAGAAAACTGTGATCTCGTAATTGGGTCAAAAGCGAGATCTTATATAGACTGCAGATTTGAGTGAAGACACTGTGGCTACTTTTTATTCTGAGGTAAGGGAATTTTACAAGGCAGGCTGCAATTACATTTTAAGAAAATTTCCACTTAATGATGAATTTCTGAGTCATGCTGAAATTGCAGATGTAGCATTAAGGCAAAGTGTTTCTTTTGCATCAGTCCAATATATGTGTTCCCTGTTTCCAGTTTTGAAACCAGAAGAATCTGACAAGGTGGTATCTGAATTTGCTCACTACCAGTTTGAAAATTTTAACTGTGCTATTACTTCTGAGAGAATGGATGAAGTGTGGCACAGAATTTCTTTAATGAAAAATGAAAGTGGCCAGTTAAAGTATGAATCATTAAGCAAAATTATGAAAATGATTTTAATAGTCCCTCATAGCAATGCAAGTACAGAAAGAATTTTCTGTATTGTGAAAAAAAACATGAATGAATTCAGACCTAATTTAAGTACTCGTGGTCTTCTTTATTAGTAGAAAAAATAAACAGCATTGCACACAGTGAACTATGCTATCAGAAAAAGTTTTCACAAATTGAATTAAGGAAGGCCAAAATGGCAACTACAGCCATTTTATCATAATAATTTGGCCAACATTCCAAGGAATAATTTTTCTTCATGTCTGGAGATAATTTATTATATTTTTCTGGTAGACAGTATTTTAAATTTTCCCACTAGCAAATTATTTTTATTGTATTATTATTATTATTATTATTATTTTGTTAATAGTTCTGACAGATTAAAATTTGTTGCAGTGTTAAATACCCAAATTTGCCACTGTAGACTGGATTACTGAAAATTACTGAAAAAAACATTGTTACTGAAAATTACTGAAAAATGAACATGTTGGTTACTGAAAACTACTTTTAGAGGTTGGCATCTATGCACATGCACATGGATGTTTTGCCTGGTTGATGTGTACGAGTGTTGTCTTATTCGTACCAGCTTTTTCTTGCTGTTTTTGCAGTACCGTGTCAGATTTGATAACAAACAGCATATTCCATTATTCATCTTTTTTAAGTTCTTATTGAAATGCCATGGAAAACAAAGTTTTCCCCAGCTTTGTTTGAAAATAACAAGGACTGAAATGGGGACTTAGTGAAAAATTGGTGCCATGCTAATGAGCTAATGACAATATCTTTTCAGCCATGTGCGTTCTGTGCAACAGAGACTTTAGCATTGCCATTATGGGATTTTTGCAAGTGCTTTCACATGCAAATGGGAAGAAACGTAAAGCAGCTGCCAGAAGTATGTCTAGTCAGCTTATTTTCCAAACATCAAATACTGTTTCGCAGTTAACCAGTAAAAGTGTCCAATCATCAAATAATGTTTTGCAGTTAACCAGTAAAAGTTTCCAATCATCAAATAATGTTTTACAGGTAATCAGTAAAAGTGTCCAACACTGAAAACCAACTGCAATAAGTGATAAAGTTTTGAAAGCAGAAGCTGTTAAGAAAGAACAATTATTCATTTCAGTTATTTGGTGACTTAGCCAAAGTATATTCTTCTATTTTTGATGATTCCACCATTGCAAATTGTCTGAAGTTGTCCGATAAAATTTTTTTTTTTTATGTGGTGAACTTTGGCTTAGCTCCCTACTTCAAAACCGATCATTTCCGTGATATTGGGACTTCCTTCATTCCTTCCTTTTATACCATTTATTTTGATGAAACAACTATAGTATACAAGTAAAGAAGCAATTTGACATTCATATATCGTATTTGTCAGAAAGTCATACAAAAATTGTAACTTCATACTGTGACTCTAAATTCTTGGGACATGCAGAAGTAGCTAAAATTGTAAAATTAATTCTAGATTTCATATCTTCAAATGGGCTAAGTTTTAAAAATGTTGCAATGCTCTATGGATGGTCCAAATGTAAATCTCTCTGTTTGCAAGAAATTGAATGCCGAATTGAACTTGCAGTCAATTCCTGACTTGATTGATTTTGGGACTTGCTGTTTGCATGTGATGAATGGTGCTCTGAAGAAAGGACTAAGATAAACTTCTCATTGATATTGATTCTCTTGCTACTGATATTTATCAGTGGCTCAAAATGTCTGCTTGTTGAAGGGCAGATTATCACAATATACAATTAGAAAACCTCATGGATTGTGCAGCTAAAAGGTAGTTAACCCTGGGGCTTGTTTGTGTGAGAATTATTGAACACTATTCTGCATTAATTGAGAATTTTTGTACATACCTTCCAAAGCAAAAAAATGTTGAACTTGGTTCTAGGGGTACAATCAGATAATTTCCCAACTGAAACATCCCCATACTATTATTTACTTGCATTTTGTGCTTTTTTGTACAGAAATATTTATGCCATACCTCAAGTTTTTACAGAACAAAGAACCCATGATTCACGTGTTATATAGCAAAATAAACAAACTGGTGAGCAGTGTAATGCTAACATTTTTTAAACCAGGTGCAGTTGGCACAAAAGAATGATCTAAACTTTTGAAAAAGTTAACTTTCAGAAAAGCAACTATTGGTTGCCTTTGAATAAAACTGATGTTGGTACTAGTGCCAGCCATATTCTGGCACAGAACAAAGATATAAATGAGAAGAAAGTGTTACCGGTGATAAGAAGCTGTTTCATTACTGTAACAGAATATTTGTTAAAAAAAACTCCCACTGAATAACTTTCTTCTACAAGACATCCAGTCTATTCATCCTTTGTTTCAGAAGGAGGAAAGTGCAAAAGATGCTGTGAAATGCCTGAGTCATCATATGTTTAAAGTCACCAAAACTGACAGTGTGTGTGATATGATAAGTACAGAGTGGCCACTGTACATGTATGAGGACATGCAGCGCATCATAAAAGTTACAAGGAAGATAATGATATTTGTAAGTATTGGTCAGCAGTGGCTAGCATTAAAGCTAGCATTAAAGATTCTGTAGGTTTACTAAATACAGTTCGTTATCAGCCCTGGTGAAGACATGTTTGAAAATGGAAATGCGCCTCCTGAAAGGGGCTGTTCCCAGAACAACAGCATTGTCACAAAAGAAAGAGTGTTGCTTTCAGAGTTATCTATCACATCATTACGTACCTGCAAAGAAGCGATTTAATTGCACGATAACTCCATACTTTCAATACCCGTAACTAAAGGCCTCGTAAATAGTGTAAAGCAGGCTTACGTACAATGTGCCTTCTACTTGGAACAGCAGAAAGAAGAGGAAATGAATAAAAGAAATGCTAAAAGAAAAACTGAAGAACAAGCTATGCAAGTTTACAAAAGCAAAATAAGCATGTGAGGCTTGATCAGCTGTCCAAACTTAAGACAGAAGAAAATTCCTTAACGAACGACTAGAAAACTGCTCATAAGCTCTTGGCTGAAGCTTCAAAAAAATTTGGACAGTGCAATAAAGGAAAACAGCATGAGTGACATAACAGTTGCCCAAATGATGTTATCAACAGGAAATATAGAACTAGAAAAAACAACCAACAAATTGAAAGAAATACATAAATTAGTAGTAGAACTTGAAGGCAAAATTTCCAAATGTTTGTAAGTTTTTTAAGTTGTAAGTACCAAAAAATTTTATTTTAGTGAAACACTCTTACTATGATTTTATAGAAATAAGGCTGATTGTTAGGACAAAATTTCAGTGACAGCACAAGCTGTTTCCCATGCTGATAAAAAAGAAAAACTGTGGTTGTGAAAACAACTTCCTGCTGACGATTGGGCCATAATTTATGTAGCTTTTTGGTAAAAGAATAACAATTTCTGCATCATTACCAATATTTTATTTAATTTACCTGCCGGCTCCACCAAAATATGCCCTGAAATTTAAGAAAAACTGTATCCTGATTTTCTTTTATTTTGAGTTTTTTATCGCTCCTACCCCTGCATCTTGCATTTACAGTTGAGCTGTTGTCTCATTATAGCTGTATGAGCATGTTTATAGTTTGATCTATGATATAGTGCTGACATAGGACCTACTGTATATCTTCGTGTATCAGCCGATAATTTTTGGACTTTTTTTTTCACCACTGAAGTAGGGGTGTTGGCTTATATACGAGTCAATAATTTTGGCAATTTTTTCGGTCATATCGGCGACCACGTTCAACCCTGTCTGGATTGATATACCGGGACGACTCTGGACCGTGGCCCACCAAAACTTAATAAAATATGCATAGCAATAAAACATGTTTACTTTATGCTTAAAGTTACATCAAACACGAATTAAATATGTTTAAATTATTTTAAAAATAATATACATAATAGTCCGTATAGATAACAAAGAATAAATGACTGAAACAGAACTTTACCTTTATTTTTAATTCATCCATCCTCATTCGCCCTTGAGGTCTGTATCCGAGTCCAAATTCCCGAACAGTTCCCGGTATTCAGTCTCCGTCGTGGGAAGATCTGGGTGGATGTCATCGTGCTCCGCCTCACTGTCGTCGTCATCTTCCTCGTGCACAATATGGTCCTCACTTCCATCCATAGCCTTGCTGATGCAACACTTTTTAAAAGATCGCACTATCGTTTCTGAAGAAAATATCCGACCACGCTTCCTTCACCCACTCCGCAATCGTGACGATGTCCACCTTTTTCAAATTGCCACCCTTCGTCTTCCTCAGATGCCATCCACTCTATCCATTTGGCCCTAAGCCTGTCTTTAAACAGCTTGTTCAATGAGGCATCGAGCGGCTGCTTTAGGGAGGTGAGGCCTCCGGGAATCGCAGCCACAGAAGATTTGATTTCATGACAGTTTTTTTTTTTTTTTTTTACTTTATCGGTGAGATGGGCCTGAAACGAGTACCACGCGAGCATCGACTGCTTCTTGAAAACGGCACCCTTCCTCTTGCTCCACATGTTTTCCAACCATTCCAAGGTGCCACTCTCATGCATCCAACCTTTTATGCGAGCACGCACCAACACGCCACTTGGGAACTTCACCCACTTAGGCAGTCTTTCGTTTAAAAATAACCATAGGGGGTAAACGTGACCTGTCTGCCATACAACACAAAATCATTGTGAATCTAGTCTTGTCCAGTTGTTTTAACAAAAACTGTTTTCGCGCCTTTGAGATCCACAGTTCGATTCGAAGGCACATCGAAGGAGACAGGAGTTTCGTCCATATTGCCAATTTGGCACTTGGGGTCCATTCCATGCCAAATCAACCAAAAAATTTCAATATTCAACCTGACCATCTCAGATTTCAATGAAACCTCCAGGGATCATTCTCCCTAATGATATAAATGAGAATATATTTTTAAATTTTTTTTATCTCATTGGGTTTTCATGTAATTAATTTTTAAAATTTTGAAAAATCGCTTTTTGGCTTCCATAAACTTTTTCAATCTTGAATTTCTCAAGTTCTATAAGGCCTAGAGAGTTGTTTTACCCCTCATTTTAAAGAGAATTTCATAAGTTTTAATTTGATATGCAACTTGACTTTGCTGGTGAAAAAAAAATAATTTACAAAAAAAATATATGTTTTTTGTAATATTATAAGCTTTAAATCCAGAAACTTTTAGAGTGGGATCTCAATGAGATCAGGAGCTATGGCAACAAACTTATAGTTACTGTACAAGTAATAATGGATTATAATTCTTGTTTTAGTGTGTTTACATGATAACAGACACTGAGTTTTAAAATCTGCGTAATACATCATACTAATACATTATTAAACATAAAACAGGGGAAGGATAGTCCCAACAGGCTAAAAGTTTTACCTGGTAAAATTAATAAAAATTTTTTTAGTTAGCACTCAGAGTTGTAGTTACGCCAAAATAGCGACCTCTTAGTTCTTTAATTTAACAAATAATTTCTTGTTTGCCTTTTTGGTTTCTGAGTCTGTAAGTCGATAAACTCTTCCTGTAGCTGTTGTAGGATCAACTTTTGTTAAAACCTCACTTTTATGCTCAACTAATATGTCAGTAAATTGTGGGTATATGAAAGATAGAGAAGGGCCATGTGGTTCCAAAAAACTTATTTTTACTTCATCTCCTTCTATTCCTAACACACAACCTAACCACCACTTGTCTAAGTATTGGCATGTAACAAAGCCAACAATGTCATTAATGTCCAGATCATCATCAGTGTCATCAGCTGAAACTATTTCTACACTTGATTCCTCTGAAAATGAGTAGCTTTTCACTAAAACTCTAGTCTTATTCACAGGACTGTAACTGTGAAATTGTTGAGTACCCTTTATTGTTGTTGCTGCTTCAAACCTACTCTTCAAGGTCTTTTCCTCTGCCTCGTATTCGTCTGCAGTGGAATACAAAAAACTGATGTTGACAATATTGTCTTTAGCCCAATCATAAAGTTGGCGAGGGTCATAATTTGATCATTGTAACCATTCGTATACTGGCCAATGAGGCTAATTGTTTAACAGTTCCTCCGACACCATCACATGTATTTTTTCCATGTGACGATGCAAAGAAGTTCCATTTTGTCGTGATGCCAAAATCTTTCTCCTCATGATGGCAGAGATTGAGAAAGTTTTATTTGTTTTTGTACTGTGATGATGCTCCATCTGAAAAGTAATTCAGCTTTTCGGGTTTATGGGATAGATTCTGATTTAGAAAGTCAATCATGAGGTGTTGAGACAAATGAACAGCAACTGTGTCATGCACCATGCAATCAGAAAGAATAACTAAGTTCAGTTGTGCCAACTTTTTGGTTTCCTCATCAACGTAGTATATTATATAACAAACAGATGTATTGTTGCTTGAGCATTGTTCCAATGAAAGCCTTGTGCAGAATCTTGAATCACAAATGCATAATTTTCAGCAAAATCACAAAGTACAATGCATTGGTATTGAGGTAGATTTTCTTTCAAGTGTCGCAAATAGGAAGACTGCTGAGTAGCAATGAAAGAGTGTCTTAAAAGTTTTGGCAGACTCTGAAACAAATAATCCAAAAACTTTTCTGTCAGTTTTATAATAGTTTCCAGGGCACACTTGTTATCAATCTGCATCCATTGTTTGAAACTCACATTTTCAATGCTTATTAAGCTCAAAAGCTTCTTCAAACCGAGCCTTCAAATCATCACTTCCTGAGCAATTTGCGAAGTAACGTTTAGATATTGGTGTTTTGCAAATTATATTGCTTGTTACATCTTTGTATGTTTTAATTGGGAGTTCACCATTTGTCGATTCAGGTATTTTACACTGAGCCATCATTAATTCGGCATTCTGATGTATTGTGCAAACGCACACAGAATGTTTCCCTCTGGACCCAGAAAGAACACAATGCTTGGGACGAAGCTCACAAAATTTAGAAATTCCAATTCTCTGATCAGGGTAACACTCCTTAAATAGTACATATGATTCTTTTAATGTACTTAGAATTAAATACTTTTGAACATGTATGTACACGTTTGCCATCTTTTTTGACTGAAACAAAGTTTTTTACCAGGAATTTGACTACTAATCTCATCATTTTGATAGAATTCTTTGACTAGGGCTACCATTGCTGGGTTTAGTAAATCATTTTCTGTAATAGACCCTAATGTAAATCGACCCTAATATAAATATGTAGCCAATGTATTTTATTTTTATTAATTTTGTACCTTACAAAAGTTAAAGGTAGCAATGTAACCCTAACTGGTATTTAAAACAATACCATTGGTACCATAACTCCTTATCCCATTGAGATCCCACTCTAAAAGTTTCAGGATTTAAAGCTTAAAATTTTTAAAAAACACTCTTAAAAATCAATTTTTTTTTATTAATTTTTTTTTCCACCAAGCATAGTCAAGTTGCATATCAAATTAAAACTTATGAAATTCTCTTTAAAACGAGGGGTCAAACAACTCTCAAAGACTTATAGAACTTGAGAAATTCAAGATTGAAAAAGTTTATGCAAGCCAAAAAACGACTATTTTTCAAAATTTTTAAAATTAATTATATGAAAATCCAATGAGATAAAAAAAAAATTTAAAAATATATTCTCATTTATATCACTAGGGAGAATGATCCCTGAAGGTTTCATTGAAGTCTGAAATGGTCAGGTTGAGTGATTGGTTGATTTGGCATGGAAATCACCTTGCGCAATTCGAAATTGTATTGCTTCCGGAGATGGATAATAAATTGTTAAAACGATTCAACTTTTGTTTCCAACTCTCTTGGCAGTTTTTGGGAGTTTTCAATTTTTGTCAAATTTATTAATGCTGTGAGAATCATATTCTTGGCTTATACACGAAGATATACGGTAATTCACTATGAATTGAGGGATGTCCAGATATTAATAGAGCAGTGTGTGTGTGTGTACACATATATGCACACATGACTACAACACGACAAAACAACTGACAACACCAAAATCACCAAAAAAACATTTTGCTTGGTATGTTGTGTTACATTAACTGTATATATATATATAGATAGATAGATAGATAGATAGATAGATAGATAGATAGATAGATAGATAGATAGATAGATAGATAGATAGAAAGAGAGAGAGAAGAGGAGGGGGGGGGAGCTAGCTACTACATTCTTCTCTGCTTTTAATTGCTCATTTAGATTTTCAAAGCCAAAAATTTGTTTTAAATTTATGCAAAAATTATTTGCAGTTTTGTTTAAGTATACAGTGTGTGTGTGTGTGTTTATTTTTTATTTTTTTCACCATAAGCACTTCAGTTAAATTTCTTCTCTTCACCCAAAAGTAATTTGTGTAGTGATGTATTTCTCCTTCACTGCAGAAATCATAAGGAAATTATTTAAAACCATGTTTCTATTCCACTTTCTTTCCCCCGTTCTTTGGTGCATTCACTTGTATGTTTGTTGTGGTTCTGACCTTCACAGAAATGTTCAATACCTAATAACAGTAGTTCCTACAGTGCTAGTATGTGTTTCTTTTGAAATGACTGTCCCATTTTGTGACTTTCGAAAATTTTAAAAATAAACGAAAGTTCAATACATCACCACCCTTGATATAAAACTAAATGCAACATGAAACAAAAAATGATAGTAAATCAAGTGTTGGCTATTGAAAAAATTTATTTATCCTGTTTGTTCTTATTTTCATTAAGAAAAGTAAAATGTTGATTTAGTTGCTCATTCTTATTTGATTAAATTTTTTCTTCACAAGCCGACAATAAATACCTTTTTAATCATTATAACTTTGGCTTTTCTAAAAGCATATAATTTTCAGAGTTGCAACCTTAAAAAAATTGTGTTTTCAAATTTTTGTTCCTAATTGTTTTTAATATTTTATTAGGATTGGTTGCCATTGATTGCTGGAAAACAGGCTGGTTTCCATGCACTATCTGAGTACTATCAGTCTCTTGTTTGTAAAGCTAAGAAAGAAGTAGGAGAAGAAATTGCTCGCTTGCAGGTAAACGAAGTGTCTTTAAGTTACATGTGTATGAAGCTGTAATATCTGTATTAATAAGGAAGTATTGATGAAATGTCTTAATTATATGAAGCTTTTCATTATTTTGCATATACCATATTACAAAACAAATTAAATGTTTTACATTTACGTAGGGGAAAAGATATTCAAAATTCCTTTAGGAACCAGATAACAACCAAAAATCCCAATGTATTGTTGAGTTGTTTTATTCAAACAGGCACTTCAGTTCTCTTCTTTGTTAAGGCATGTTTTCAGTGCTCTGTTTTAATAAAGCAACTCATTAGTATTGCGAGACATTTCTTTGACTTGTACAAGGGACTGTCATAAAGGTCAAACCTTCATATGGGAGGAATGTGAACATAATTTTTTTAACATTGGCTGCTTTCTTTGTTCTTTCATGAGTAGATCCGGAAAGAACATAGAAAGCAGCCCATCAATACCACATCTCCCTTACAGAGTTGTCACTAGTTAACCACTTAAATGTTTTAGAGTGTCATAGTTGCCAGGTTAGATAAGGATGGTAGCATGTACCATGATCAGGTTTTTGCATTTTCTGAAGAAATCAGTGGCAGATAAAGATGGTTTACATTGAAGAGTGTCCATCGTGTAAGACTGAAAAAGTGGAAATTTCATATATATATACACTGAAGAGCAATTAAATAAGAGATACCTGTTTAGTAACATGTAGCACCACCTTTCACCCTGATGACGGCAGCAATTCGTCTCGGCATGGACTCGAGAAGACACCGGAAGTGTTGGGAAGCCATACGGATCCACGACCTCTGAACAAGCTCCCACAGTTCACGAAGATTTGATGAAGGGGGGTCAGAGCCTCAAACATCTATCCCGATGGCATCCCAGATGTGTTCGAAGAGATTGAGGTCAGATGACCTAGCTGGCAAATGAAGCGAGGTCACATTGGTGGAGTGTTCATCCAACCATTCGGATACAATTCGAGAGCGATGGCATGGTGCATTGTCTTGTTGCAAGATGAGGTCCCCAGTGGGATGTTGAAGACGCACAAACAGGAGCAAATCGTCGTCCAGGATATCCCGGTAATGTTGACCTGTGAGGGACGATGTCACACATACCAGGGGTCCCATTTCAGTCCACGTAAACAGTTCGCAGACGAGAATGCCACCCACACAAGCTTGAAGAGTACCCGGCTGGCAAGAAGGATCCATCGCTTCATGTGGTTTGCGCTGTACTCGTATCCTGCCATCCGCGTGTACCAATGTGAATCTCTACTCATCAGTCCAGGCAACGTTTTTCTACATGTCTAAGGTCCAGTGGCGATGTTCCTGCGCCCATTCTAATCTTTGCACCCTGTGATGTGCGGTCAGCAGCGGTACCCTCGTGGGACGATGGCTTCTGTACCCCATAGCGAGGAGATGGTTCTGGATGGTGTGGCTGCTTACACGTTTTTGTGCACCAGCGTTGAATTGCCGAGTGATTTCTTGCAATGTGGCCCTTTTATCCGCTGTTACAATGTGAGCTAGTCGATGATGACCCCGCTCGTCCACACGCTGTTGTCCACGGCAGTTGGCCCTTGCAGGGATAGTTTTACCGGATTTGATGGTGCACCCGTGACATAGTGGCTCGTGAAAATCCCAGTGCCTGCACGACTTCAGAGATGGAGTGACCCATTCGTCGGGCCCTGACAATTTGCCCACGATCAAATGCGCTTGGATCCTTCGCATTGCCCATACTGCGTCCAACTCTTACCGATTCCCGTCGCATCACTCCTTATATTGTCGGATCGCTGCATACGTCATGTCTTTTCCGTTTACAGGGCCGCCCACAGCGCCACATTTGCATAATGCCAGCTGTCTCTAATTCAATTGCTCTTCAGTGTAGTGTAGGCATACCAGTTAAAATGATGAGCCAAGAAATAGCAGATGATCAAATTCACAGGATGTAGTAGTTGTTGAAAAGGTGGAACACATTGTCCTATATGACAGATGAATGACTGTCCATGCCATCATGAATGAGATTCATGTCAGTGTGGAACATCTTCCCTGCTAGCACAGTGGTCTTAGTACTGGCTTCTAACCATTCACTCGAGATGGGCCCAGGTTCAAGTCCTGGATGGGGCATTGGTGATGTATTTGTCTTAAGCACTGGCTCTCTCTCTTTCCCTGAAACCAGTGGCCCTAAATTAGTGATGGGCAAACTGCTTATGGCCCATTGAGTTGCTCATGGTTGTTGTTGAATGCACAAACAGACAAACAAATATGGAAGCTGTTTTACCGCCATCTTCTCTATGGGGTTTCTCCCATCTCTGTTTCATCCCTCCTTCCCCATGGTTGTTAATTTGGCTAATCTGCCACATGATGCACAGTTCTGGTGAGCTGTTCTGGACACTATCTGTTTGAGCTTATATCTCTTAAACTGTGCAAGATACAATGAAAATAATAATACAATTGCACACAGGGTCGCACTTTACCATTTGTAGATCTGTTTATGTGTCTCACACACCCTGGGCAAAAAATACTGAACATTATGTTCACTTAAAGCTCCGAGGAATACACAGGATGTTGACCCACATGACCCAATTTTTTTACGCTCTAAAGATTACCCAGCAAAACTTTTTTTTTTTTGCTAGCGAGCAACAACTTTTGAAAACACATTTTTCTGATCACCCCTAGTGTACAAGCTATCTACTATAATAATGCAATTATTAGTACAGTATTCTTTTAGAAAGATTTGGGAAATATAAATACTTCTTGTTTATACAGTAACTAATAAATTTAAGAAAACACGAAATCTGTCAAAAAAGTTCCTGAATGTTTATGATAGCGTGCACTAATAGGATGTCACACTGATGTGTGATAAGTGGGGCTGCATAGCAGTGAACCTGGCAAGTAACCTCTTGTTTTCTGTATTTTTCCATTGTGATTAGTCATCAAGCTGCATTGCTTTGTTTAAGAAATTTTGTTCATGTTCTGCAATTTTCAAGATGGATGAGGTCTTTCTATTGTGATTAGTCATTGAGCTGTATCATTTTGTTTAAGAGCATTTGTTTATGTTCTGAGATTTTCAAGATGGATGCGATCTTTCTATTGTGATTAGTCATCAAGCTGCATCGTTTTGTTTATGAGCTTTTGTTCATGTTCTGCGATTTTCAAGATGGAAGAGTTTTTTCCCTTGTGATTAGTGATCGTGCTGCATTGCTTTGTTTAAGAGCTTTTGTTCTTGTTCTGCGATTTTCAAGATGGATGAGTTTTTTCAGTCTTTGTACTTTTTGCAGTCTTAGTGAACTTTTTCCAACCCACTGTGAAGACTGCATTTTCGTTTCATGAAATTTTGGTCCTCATTTGCACAATCCAAAAGTTCCTGACAGATTGTAACACAATTGTCTCTCTGATCCTGAGTCAGCAGATGTGGGACGAACTTTGTGGCAATTCGACGCTTTTACAGTTTTTCGGTCAGAATGTGATGACAAGATACAATTGGAATACTGCCATCATCCGTGATTTTTTGAACAGTCAAATAAACTATTTGAACATATGATTTTGCATACTTGGACTACATTAGTGTTGTCAAGAATCGTCTGCCCTGAACGAGAATTGACTGTCAATCATCTTTGAATCACTTAAACCATTTATAACACTGCGTACGGCCTAAGGACTGATCACCATGAATTTGTTTCATCATTGCATGAGTCTCCGTTAATGTTTTCCTAAGTTTGACGCAAAATTTGCTGTTTAAAATACTCAGCTCGTGTAGCTGATCCATCTTGAAAATTGTAGAACATGTACAAGATCTGAAACAAAGTTATGCAGCTAATCACAATAGAAAGATGTGGTAAATGAGAGGTTACTTGCAAAAAAAGGTCACTGCTTTGCAGTGACACGTACCACACACCGCCGCGTTAGCGTGTTATCATAAAAGTTCAGGAACTTTTTGAACAGATCTCATATGATGCCGACTCAAAAGGCAATTTCCAAAGAGTAGTTCCAGAATTGTATGAGCAAGGACAGTACTATCACAACAAGTCCCAGCCTCCCAAAATGGCTGCTTTGATGGGGCATATTTATTTGGACTAAAAAAGGAGGGGGGGGGTATGTGTGCGTTCTAATTAAATAAATCTCATAATTCTCTGTCATCACATATTACACACAGATTGCCGCCCCGGTGGCGCAGTGGTCTAAGGCAATGGCCTCTGATCATTCGTCCGTAAGGGGTCCGGGTTCGAATCCCGGTCAGGCATGGATGTTGTGTTTGTCTTACGGCACTGGCTCTCTCCCTTCCCTGGAACCAGTGACCCTAAATTAGGGACGGGCGACTGCTTATAGCCCATTGAGTTGCTCACGGTGGTCGTTAAACCTCCAATCAAAAAAAAAAAAAAAAAAAACACACAGATTTGAACAATATGTCCCAATGTATCCAAGTTCCCTGTGGAAAAGCATCTTCCATTTGCAGAAGAGTGAACTTGATGAAGTTGATCTCTTTTGTTTTGCAATAGAGTGGCTTAAAAGTAATTCCCAAAACCACAAGTTTCCATTGTCTTCTGTGGTATGCACAAATGAAGTAGAGGACCATATTCCAAAAGGCATTCTTGTGACCTGATCAATTTTGACTGTTTCATTGTATATAATTTTACAGAGCATTAACTTCAACAAAAAATTATTCTACAAATTGGATTATTGCTTTTTGATTCATTTACTGTGAACAAAATTGAAAATTTCTTTTTATATGATTGTGTATGTGTTAAATAATAACCATGAAGTTTGGTTTAATCTATATTTTTTCATTTATTAATTGTGTTGTCTCATGAATATCTAAAATTTCTATATCTGTAAAATATGAAATGAAAACCATTGTAGAAATTTATGAAGAAATAATCTTCCAAAGTATAGGGTTGGTACGAATGGAATGTTTGGCAAAGGACCAGCACACGTGGACGGCAAGAATGGAAAAGTATGGCAACTTACCTAGGCAAAATAATCCCTCTCGGCGTAGACACATAGTTGTTATCTGTCTGGCAAGTCCATGATCCCGGAACGAAAAACGTCTTGTGGCTGGAACCCAAAAATGTCAACTGCACGTTGAACCTCGTTGTCTATCGTGAACTGTTTCCCGGACAGGAAGTGATCCAAGCGACGAAACAGATTATAGTCCGTCGGAGACAAGTGCGGGCTGTAGGCAGGATGAGGTAGTGCTTCCATAGTCCAAGGCACTTAATGTCAGCATCGTTCTTTGTGCGACATGAGGGCATGTGTTGTCCTGGAGCAGAAGAACACAGTGTCTGCTGACCAAAGCCTGTTGTTTCTGCAGCAATTTCCAGTGCGCCTAATGTAATTCAGCACAATAACATTCTGTAGTGATGGTTTTGCCTCTTGCCAAGAAACTCCGATGAATTATCCCGTCTGTGGACCACCAGACAAGGAGTATCATCTTCTTGGTCTGTAGGGGTGGCTTAGGATACTGTTTAGAAGGCTGTGCCTTGCTTAAACATTGTGCAGAACGTTTCCGATTATGATAAAGGACCCACTTCTCATTGCAGGTGATGATTCGATGCAGTAGAGGTTCCTGTTTATTCCTGGCAAGCAGTGACGTGCAGACTTCAAAATGCCTAGTTTTGTTGGCAGTTGCCAACTTGTGCGGCAGCCATATGTCCAGCTTTTTTACCTTACCCAGTGCAGCCAGATGCCGAACAACTGTCACGTGGTGGACCCACCTACCTCTGCCGCTATTTCACGTGTTTTTCGGGGGTCCGTTTCAACCACACATAACGGAACGTCGTCGGAAACGGCAACAAGTCGGTGACCACGTACTTCATTTTGCAGGTCCATATCTCTGCTTCGAAACTTCACAAACCATGGCCAAATAGTTCATTCGTTGGCTGTATTCTCCCCAAATGCTTTGTTAATGTTTCGAGTGCCAATTTCTGCAAAATGGCCCAGTTTAAATTCGTACAGGAAGATGACTCTCAAATCCGGCGTCTGCATGTTTCCTTTGCAAGCCACGTTACATCCAAACAAACCACACCTGAACCTTGTTCTTCATACACGTGTTAGTTATTTATAGTAACTCGGACGTAATACCCGCAACACCTGTGGGTGGTTCCATTCCTCTGTGGAGGGAGGGGGGCTGTCTCCCCTGCTTGTTCGCGCCGTACATTTAATTCGCACCAACCCAATGGATTGCAGGTGCACAAGCATGTTATTTTCAGCACTGAATTGCCTTTGTTTTACTGTTTCCCTGTAAACATCTCAAAAAAACTTGAAAATTGTATCACTTTGTAGATGGAATTGAAATCTGGAGAAGCAGGTTCAATTCTTACTGCAGGGTAATGTAATTTTGAAATTTCCTGGGGTTATAGATACCTGGAAAATGGAGAAATATGCAACTTCTGTGCCAAAAATATTGTGCTTAGTTCTCATTGTAAATTATTATGCTCTTCAAAAAGTGATTTCTTTGTTAGCCTATGCTTTTCTATATGTTTGGTTCAGTAGAAATTAAGGAATAACCATTGCTCTTTTGTATTTGCAGCATGCGTCAGAGCTGATAAAAGCAGCAGAATCTAGAGCTGGCTTGACATTTACTATGAAGGATTATGTGAACAAGATCAACCTCAACTTAGAAGAGGCTAAAAAGGATAACGACTTCATTTACCATGCAAGGGTGCCTGATGTTAGGCAGTTGGCTCCCATTGAGCGAGCTGCTTTAGCCAGACCCACACCTCTTCCTGAGAAGCTGAATCCAAGTTCTGAGGGTGAGACCTATGCTACAAATTTTAAACTTGCATTTCCAAATATAGGAACCTTTCTGCAATTTGATATCTTAAAAGTTGAGAATTTTAAGTGCATTCTCTTTTGTAGCAGACCATCCTGCAGGATTCAGTGCTTTAATGATAAAATATTTTATTAGAAATTGTTTCTTGTGGTTACATTTCTGAAATAATGGAATAAAATGTGAAAGGTAAATCCAGGGGTATGTTATATACAAGTATGTCTTGTGCTGTAGTAGTTGGATCTTTTTTTTTTCACTCAGTATCTCTTCTGCTTCTAAGATAACACTGGTCGGCATGAAAATCGGCCCTGACACCATTCCTGCTGATTCTTATGTAAAACAACCTCCTGAATCCGAATATGACCCCCGTTTTCCCCCATCACCCACAGTTTTCGGGGAGCCCCCACCTAATTTTATCACTTTCCGATAATTTGGAGGGGGTGAAAAGGATTATTTCAGCCTTTACATTTCTTTTGAGGGGCTACAGAGGTGAAAAGTTATAAAACATGAACATCTGTATCAAGGAGGTTGATTTGGGGGGATTTGCCCCCCCCCCCCAATTGTAAAGAAATCATTACAAATGATGGATTTTTTCATTTTTTGGCAACTTTTTCACTTATTTGCTACACATTCCAGCTTCCAGCCCCTCTCATCCTCCCCCAAAAAACCCGCAAATAATAAAAATATATAGCGACAGTTCGGAACATTCACTGTACCACGCTGGCTCTCTCAATACCTCGTGCGAACAGGTTCCCACAGGAATCGCGCACAGGTTTGCACGGGCTTTGACAAGGTCAAACTTGCATTGCTCTTATCACGCTAATCCTGCACTGTAAGCATTATCTTCCCTCAGTTGATCTGTAGCGATCGTTGAGTTTACTTGTCGGTGTTCTAAGCGGGGATTCTGTGTTTCCAAGTTGCTTAAATTGTGTCAAACGGTAGAAATTTGTTTACACCGGCCTTTTCCAAGTGAATTACAGTACGTGAGTGTAATTTGTGAACCTCGCTGTCATCTCACAGATTGTTACTTTTGTATGACTTCCACCGTCGGGTTATCTAGCAACAAAAGTAAGCATACAATTCAGTATCCTAATATCCCTTCAGCTCTAAGACCAGTTCCTCACAACGAATCATTGCCAATCCCAGTGCTCCCAAAAACCTATATACTCTAGAGCCAGAAACGGATGTGACATACTTTGAGCCACAGCTTGGACCATCACATGATACGTCCACCGATGATGAAGAGTGTTCTGTTGATTCAGCTCATCGAAAATCTCACCTCTTTACTCAGTCGGAATTGAATGATCTCGTCAGGGATTTGGAGTTACCTAAGACTAAATCTCAACTTCTTGGATCTCTACTTCAGCAGTGGAATCTCTTAGAAAAGGATGTAAAAATCTCTTCTTACAGGACTAGACAGTCAACCCTGCAAGTACTTTTTTCGGAAGATGAAGGCTTAGTGTTCTTCCCTAATTCAAATGCATTGATGATAGAACTGAAGATGGCATGTGACCCAGACAAATAGCGACTGTTTATAGACTCGTCAAAGACAAGCTTGAAAGTTGTCCTGTTGGCCAATGGGAATGAGTTTCCATCAGTCCCGGTTGCATACTCTGTGGATATGAAGGAGACGTACGAAAACATCAACTGAATCCTTGATAAAATCTGTTATCATGATTATAATTGGAAACTTTGCGCTGACTTAAAAGTTGTTGCTGTACTCGCGGGCCTGCAATCAGGCTTCACAAAATACTGCTGCTTCCTATGCGAATGGGACAGCCGAGCACGAGACAAACATTACATCGTACGAAACTGACCTCTGCGAGAAAGTTTTACTCCCGGTCAGAAAAATGTCGTTCATGATGCTCTGGTCCCGAAGGAAAATATTTACTTGCCGCCTTTGCACATCAAACTGGGATTGATCAAACAGTTTGTGAAAGCAATGGACAAGACAGGTGATGCATTTCAATTTTTGAAAAATAAATTTCCTCGTCTTAGTGAGACTAAAATCAAGGAAGGAGTTTTCGTGGGTCCCCAGATTAGACAACTTTTCAAAGATTCGACGTTTATTGAACACCTGAATCGAAAAGAAAAAGAGCTTGGCTTGCATTCCAAAACGTGTGTAACAACTTTTTGGGTAACAACAAAAGTGATGATTATGCCGCTCATGTCGAGGAATTGCTGTCAGCGTACAAGGCCATGGGGTGTAACATGTCTCTTAAAGTGCATTTCCTGCACTCACACTTGGAATTCTTCCCTGAAAATTTAGGAGCAGTTTCCGATGAACACGGGGAACGATTCCATCAAGACATCAATAAGATCGAGAGGAGATTTTCAGGGAAGTGGAATACGAGCATGTTAGCAGAGTACTGCTGGTGTTTGGTACGAGAAATTTCTACCTCAGGGTACAAAAGGAAAGCAAGCACCAAATGAAGGTACTTATCTTATTTATTTATTATACTTTACATTTGTATTTTACTTTTTATATATACATTTGTATTTTACTTTTATTACTTTTTATATATATTATATACTTGTATTTTACTTCTTTACAGCTAAAATAAATAATCCTTTTCACCCCTTCAAATAAAATTCATGTCCATAACATATTACCGAAAATTGATTAAAAAAATCATAAAAAATCTATCATTTTTAATGATTTCTTTACAATTGGGGGGGGGCAAATCCCCCCAAATCTACATCCTTGCTACAGATGTTCATGTTTTATAACTTTTCACCTCTGTAGCCCCCTCAGAAAAAATGTAAAGGCTGAAATAATCCTTTTCATCCCTCCAAATTATCGGAAAGTGATAAAATTAGGTGGGGGGCTTCCCCCGAAAACGGTGGGTAATGGGGGGAAACGGGGCTTATATTCGGATTCAGGAGGTCGTTTTACATAAGAATCAGCAGGAATGGCGTCGGGGCTCGAAAAAAAAAAAATTGCCGACCAGTGTAATTAAGAATGGCAGAGGTAAAATTAAAGTACATTAATTTTAATATTAATTGAATATTTTTAATATTAAATATGCAAATGTTAGTTTTAAAATTAACATTTTGTTAATATTAATTGAAGCACAAAAGGTCTCGTGAGACACATGCTGGATGTCTGTGAAGCTCAAGTTGTGTGCTGAGATCACCATAAATGAAGATGTGTGAACAAAAGTAATATCTAACACCATCAAAAAATTTTATTTAGATTGATCTTGTTTTAAGGAACTGACTTGAATCTCAGAGAACAGCTTAATGAAAATGCATTTGTGTGTTTGTCTCAAGTGCTATGATGTTTATTCTTCAGAAATCTCTCTGGATCAACATATTGCTCTTCTATTTGGTGCTAAGGTGAGGTTTGCATTTTTTTCTAAAATCAATGTACACATTGATAACGAGAAACAGTACACCAATAAAGTAGAAAATAGTAACACTATACTATTGATCCGATTTATTGGCGTAGGAAATAGACACATAAGCATTTCCAAGCTTTCACACATCAACTAGATGGCTTTTTCAAGGAAGTTTGACAGAAACTGCAAACTGAATAATAGAACGCATTAACAATTTGAACACGGAAACTTGACTTGGCAATAAATAGATACGGCGTTATATTCATTTACAGATACAAGGCATCACGTTGGTTGTGCACACGGTATCCAAGGTGAAACAAAAGTTTTGGAGCTTGGACCAAAATTCTGCTTCTGAACCAGATCGAACCGAAAAGGCTTAGTTTCCAAATTCGAAAGCATAATATCATGAGTTCCAAACGACTCAAAAGATGAACTACGCCAGCTCTGTTCTTCTAAATTACGATCTTGGTACAATCCTACTAAAATGCCTAATAAATTTATAATTCCGAGGCCAGTTTCGATCCTTAGAAATAAGCTGTCCATAATGTTGACTCTAACAGACAAATCTGGCCAGATAGCAATTATGGACACAGCAGACTACATTAAGAAACTTGAAGATTTTATCACTGACTCTGGTTCTATAGCCCTTCAGAGGAACCCTCTAAATTCTTGGATTGCGCAGGTACAAAGAGTGGCCCGGTTACCCGCTATTCCAGATAATCTCAGGAAAGCCGCCAGATTACCATCAGGACCTCAGATCCCAAAGCTCTTTGGGAGACTTAAGCACCCTAATTCTGGAAACCCACTGAGACCCATTGTATCCAGGAAATCTGCACCAACATTTCATTTAATGAAAGCACTATCCAAATTCCCACATAGTTTTCTTCCTGAATCGGACTTTGTAATAAATTCCACTCTGGATTTTATAGTGAAAGCCAAGCAACTCACTGCCCTACCAAGCGACATTATGGGCAGCTTCGACGTGGTTTCCCTTTACCCTTCAGTCCCCGTTCTGGAAGCCATCAGAACATTAAAGGAGGCCATATCAAATTCAGCATTTTATATGCAGAAGTCATGCCTCAGCATCTTCAAATTAATGGGCTTGGTCACTAATACTAGCTTTTACAGTTTCCAAGGACAAGTATATAAACAGAATAATGGTGCTTCAATGGGATCCTCACTTTCACCCGTCCTTGCAGAAGCAATACTTCACCCAATTGAGCGGAATATATTCTCCAGCATTACCCCACAGCCTACCACTTGTCTGCGTTATGCAGACGACCTATTTTTTGTGTGGCTTCACAGAAAGGAGACTCTTCCAATTCTTGATAAAATCAATGATATGCATGGCCTACGATCAATTTCACGATGGAGCTTGAACACAACAACGCTTTACCTTATCTGGATGTTTTATTGAGAAAATCGCCTGACAACTGCCTCGATACACAAGTCTACTATAAACCCACGTCCGTCCCCAACCTGATGCTCCACAGCTCTTTCTGTCCTGCAGAACACAAAACAGCTATGTTCCATTCTCAAATTCGAAGAACCTTCGCCGTTTCCTCCAATACCCATTCTAGACAACACGAAATTGAAAGTGTCATCAAGTTGGCCACTGATGCAGGGTATTCATTGAATCAGATACGTAACTTTATCCAAAAAGCCAGGGTCAAACATTATAATCTTCCTCATGCAGCAGCTACGTTATTTAGGCTCAATTCCCTACATATCAAATGTGTCTTACAAACTCAAAAACACCCTCAAGAAGATGAACTACGGCGTCGGCATAAGGTCTCCTGCATCTTTATGTACTATGCTAAAGAAAAACGGTGAAAATCCACTTCTCTCCTACGAAGTAGCTGTTTATGCGATCCCCCTACAGTATCCGGACAGCTATAAACGATACTGTACTGGAATGAACAAGTGTTCGTTTGGAATCAGAGTCAACGAACATAAAAGGGACACAAAATATGGTAAACTAGCCACGGCACTATCCAGGGAAGTCAAATTCAAGTCCGCTACTCCTATGTGGGGTGAC
Organism: Macrothele yani; assembly: GCA_039090855.1. Classification (NCBI taxonomy): domain Eukaryota; kingdom Metazoa; phylum Arthropoda; class Arachnida; order Araneae; family Macrothelidae; genus Macrothele; species Macrothele yani. The sequence goes on from CM077006.1 coordinate 40,946,553, forward strand.
ATAAAGAAATTAGCCACCTACTCTACCCCTAAATGTACAGCCATTCGGGAAACCTTAGAGATCATTACCAACAGCGATACTTGCAATGATAGCGTCTCACTCGAGTTGCCACGAATTTGGAACCAATTCTTCAAGTAACACCTTCTCCCTAACATGATGCCTCGTATCTTTAAATGAATATAACGTAAGTTCCCGCATTCAAATTGTTAAAGCATTCTATTATTCAGTTTGCAGTTTCTGTCTAACTTCCTTGAAAAAGCCATCTGTTGATGTGCAAAAACTTGGAAACACTTATGTGTTTATTTCCTACGCCAATAAATCGGATCACTAGTATAGTGTTACTGTTTCCTATCAGTGTACACTTTTGTCTTAAACAAAAAAATAAATCTTGTTATCCTTATAAATTAAGTGTTCTTTCCAGAGAATGAATGTGATGCCATCTGTTGGTGGCATTTGTTTTCACTTTCTTCTTTCCTACAAAGATTACTTAAAAATATTAAAATTTCAGAAATTTGAATTTCAAAAAGCAGAGGCTCCGAGATTCATGTAAGTTAATGCATTTGAAAATTTATACCAAACTTCAAACATTTATGCTCAGTAGTTTTATCTTTAGATGGCTGCTGAAAATACAGATAGCACATTTTATTATTATAGACTTGATTGTTTTTTTCCATTGTAATAGCCATGAAATCTGCCTTTACTAATTGTCTCTTTTGACAGGAAATTATTGCATAGTTTAAGTGTCTGCTCTAGCTGTTTGTTGCAACAGCGAATGATATATTGATTGTTTTGGTGTAGCTAAAAAGAAGATAACAGGTTGAAACCCACTGTTAGCCCTCTTTTTTTCGTAGGGTGCTGAAGTGCGTACTGATGTTTCAAAATCATGATGAAAAGTAATTACCATTTCGGTTTGTGAAGAACCATATACGATAGCCTTTGCATGATTATGTTATGTGTGGCAGCATCTTCGACAATTGTCACCCATGAATAATTGTTGTTTTCATACTCTGGTAGAAATTAGGAAATATAGGTTTCATTCCAGCTGTAAGATAGGTTAATTTTCAAGTTTTCTTTAATGCATATATGCCTAAAATGATGAACTCAGAATCACTAATGTATTTGGGACATTAACTTGCATATTTCTCAGAGTTTTCACTTTTCATTATCATATCATTGGTCATTTGTTCTTAGAATGAACATTTTGAGTGTGTGTGTGTGTGTGTGTGTGTGTGTGTGTGTGTGTGTGTGTGTGTGTGTGTGTGTGTGTGTGTGTGGAGAGAGAACAATGTCTAAGTCTACTATATTAGACCCACTGCATTTCTTCTGTAAAATAAAGTTTATGACATACTTTATACAAGGTTCACATGGCCCCTGGAATCATGGAAAAATCCTGACATTTAATTTCCTATTTTTCTGTGCCTGGAAAGTCCTTGTTCTTTATATTTTTGTGAAAGGTCCTGGAATTTTTTCTCACAATGGGAAAAAATTGGTCGAAATGTTTGGACTGATTTCGTTAGTTTGTTCTAGCTCAGTGCAACACATGCTCACAATGACATCGCATCCTTCCATGGAGTGTGGGCTCGTGGTGTTATGTCTTTCATGCCATGATGCTGCAGTGCAAGTTGTTTGAGTGCCACATTTCCAGGAACACTGGTTTGTGGTATAGCAGTCGTGTGCAGCTGGGGTCACAACAGCATGTGGAAACCTACCTGTCAGTCCAAAATGGCCATTTTTTCTAGCACAGTCTTTCCTCACAGCAGGAGATTGCTATCTGGCCTCCCATTTGCCAGTGTGCATGGTAAGAGATTACTATGGAATAGGGAATCTTCAGTGCCATGGCAAAATTGTTTTGTATTGTTATCATTATGCTAAGCTCCAGATTGCTTCATATAAGGTTTATACACAGCAATTTTTATACTGGGAAGTTTGACACTTCACTGAAGATGAAACACACACTGAAGAACACTGTGTAATGGCAGAACCCATAGGATTTCATAAGAGTTTTAAATTCATAGTAAATTTCAACCCAATTTGCTAAATACCAAAGAAAGCACTATGGTTCTAGCAAGAATTTAAGCTCCTTGAATGTTTTGATGAACTACTCCTGGAAAAACTCTGGAATTTACTTTCCATAAATGTGTATAAACCCTGTTTATATAAATTTATGGCTAGTTTGCCACTTTCTGCGAGTGTTTAACAGGCTTGGCAAAACCGGGTGTAAAATATGCATAGCTTTTAAATGCATGAACCATTTACGGTTTCTAAAGTAAAACAGTACATATAGTACAGGTTTGCCATCTTTTAAGGCTCTATGAGACCCGCCATCTTGTATTGCTGACTTCTCATGTTAACCAACGGACAAGCATATTTCACAAATTGCTCGCGCAATTTTGCACATTTTGGAACACCGTTTGTGGCCAACACAAGATATATGATAAATAAAGAGTTCCCTGGTTTCAGATTTTCATTTTGGACTCCTTAAGCATTTTTTATTAATTAATAAAACTATGGAAGACTCCTTGGTACGACTTTCGCTGCAGATAAAAAATGAAGGGAAATGCCAATAAAAATTCTGAAACCAGGGAACTCTTTATTTATCATATATTTTGCATTAGCCACAAACGGTGTTCCAAAATGTGCAAAATTGCCCGAGCAATTTGTGAAATACGCTTGCCCGTTGGTTAACAAGAGAAGGCAGCAATACAAGATGGCGGGTCTCGTAGAGCCCTTAAGGATGTAACTTGATGTAAGAATGGTGTTGAATAGCTGAGAAAATGTAATAAGGTGTGTAAAAGATGTAAATATACTTATTTGCAGAATTATTAATGGGGCAATCAGAATACCCTGGTTTGCTGTTCAACATGTAGCAAATATCAATCAGAAAACTTGAAAATTGCATCTCCCTGAAGTCAGAAACATCTGATTTCTTCAACTGGCAAAAATCTGAGGTCACTCAGGTGCTTGGAACTCTGTTGTCCTGGGCGGTGTAGTGGATAGCATCAGTGTTTAAGCCAGCTCAAAAAAATGCTGTAGCAAAAGTGCTAAAATGGGGGAAAAGTTGTAGCAAAATGCTAAAGACAGTCAGCTGCTTCTGTCACTTGGTAAATCGTAACATCAATTTAATCATTCACACCAACAACACTTTGTACATCTGTGGAAAACTAATTATTTTGGAAGACACTAACACATTTAGAAAACTGTATTGGGCAGTATAAGTTTATATAAAGCGAACAGGTAAGATGGGTAAAGACTTATTTTTAAATCATGATTAAATGAACTTAAAATCCAAACCTTTATCACTTGCCAGTATGCTGCAACAAAGAATTCGCAGTTCAAATATGGCATTCTATCCGCCCAGTTAACTTGCGCCCATTTGTAAAGGGAGCACCATTTTCCTGCAAGTTGCTCGGAAGGTATAGATTCAGTAGCAGTTTTGCTTCTTTTTTTTTTTAACACACAATTTTTTTTAGTTGATTTATCAGCACTGTCTTTGTAATCTCCATAATTCCTGGATGATAGATGGCACCAGTGGTGACGAGCAGCCACTATTATGCACTTTTCCTTCCTAATCTGTGTTCCATCTCGGTGCCATCAGCAATAGTTTGAAAGGTCATTCTAGTCCCGAGTGCACTGATAAGGAGTTGTCTATGGCCTTGGGGGGGGGGGGGGTTTAGATGTCACAGGTGACTGTGGTTTAAACTTGAACTTTGAATGAGGGGAAGTGGTCTAATCCCTCGAGCCTCTACAAACTTGCTTTGCCCCACACCCCTTTATGGAGTTCTCTAGAGTATAATGGAGGTCTGGGGGGGGGATAGGCTGAGCCAACAAGTGCTGTAGGAATATATCTTAAGGATTGCGAAAATAACAGCGGAGTGCGAATCGCTGCCAGAATTTTGGAAATTGTAGTTTGCACTTAAATGGAAAAGCTACAGCAGAACCTGCAGATTGGTCGATATTTAAATGACTGGTGCCATTTCGCGATGGACACTAATTTTTCTCTTGCATTTTGGATTAACTCATCACATTTCACAAAAATAATAACCATAGCTTAATTTCTGGACAGCATACTCAAATTGTAATTGGGGATGTGGGTTCATTTTCCACTCCACTGCGATGTGATTTTCAAGTTTTCTGATTGATGTTTGTTACATGTTGAACAGTAAACTAAGGCAATTCAGGGCGGTTTTGATTGCCGCATTAATAATCATGTAGTTGTCCCATTCTTCCATAATTTCCATACTTATTTTCAATTCACTTTCAATTCAAGGCTGTTCTGACTGCCACATTAATAATCATGTAGTTGTTATAATTATTTCATAATTTCCTTACTTATTTTGTCATGTAATTTAGAAAAATTTGTGGTGCTATGTGATTAAGTGACTGATATTGCTGGTTCCTGTTTGAGTGATACATACATGAGATTCTTTTGCAAATTCACAGAATTCCGCATTTTTCGTCATCATTTGGGTAATTCTCAATATTGATGCAGAACTGAAGAGAAATTTTGAGGGGATTAGTTGGGGGCGGGGTCGTTTTCTGTCGGAATGATATTTCATCTTTCAAAACTTTCGAAGACAGAAGTTAAAACGGAGTGAAGATTTTTCTGGTAATCATAATTTCCTTTTCTCACGATGTACCTTCTGCCCATTATTGTTGTTAAATATCATTTTATTCCATAAATATTTGTATTTCAGCTTGAAAACAGAGGAAAATTTTCTGAAAACAGAATTTAGATGGCACACAAATTTTCCTGTAATCTTCTGGCTTGAGATTCTTCCATTAGTGTAGTTCTCCAGGTCGATGCATAACTGAAGAGAATTTGGGGTGTGGGTCGTTTTTACAACATTCGAAATCGGAAATTGGACAGTGTGAAGATTTCTCCCATGATCACAATTTTTTTCTCTCGCGATATTCTTCTGAGCAGTCTTGTTGACAAATGTCATTTTTTAAAGCTTAAAATTTTGTATTTCAGCTTGAAAATGCACAGAAAATTTCCAAAAACGGAAGTCAGATGGAATGAAGATTTCACCCGTAATAGTTATCCCCCCTCCCCCTGCGATATTTCCTCTATTCTGTGTTGTTGTTAAATGTCAGTAATTTTATATTTTGAATAAAGTGATGTGCTCCAATGAATTAAATATGGAATTACACCATTGTGCAATACAAATTTGGAAGATGTGAATCTGTTTATTGGTGTAAATATGACATGGATGTGAAGTCAGATAATATCCGAAAACTTGAAAATGCTGTCATCCCAGAGCAGGAATCGAACCTGTGTCTCCCGGACAGCACCGGAATATGCTAACCACTACACCACCCAGAATGACCAAGTTTCACATTAATTTGAACATAACCATCACAGGATTTGCTAGTTGAAGCAACCGACATTCATATATAGCGAATCATCACTATATGGTTGCTTCGCTGTGTATGAATGCTGGTTGCTTTGACTAGCAAATCCTGTGATGGTTATATTCAAATTAATCGGAAACTTGAAACGAATCATCACTATAGTCAGTTGCTTCTCTATATATGAATGCCGGTTGCTTCGACTAGCGAATCCTGTGATGGTTATATTCAAATTAATCGGAAACTTGAAACGAATCATCACTATAGTCAGTTGCTTCTCTATATATGAATGCCGGTTGCTTCGACTAGTGAATCCTGTGATGGTTATATTCAAATTAATCGGAAACTTGAAACGAATCATCGCTATAGCCTGTTGCTTCGCTATATATAAATGATGGTTGCTTCGACTAGCGAATCCTGTGATGGGTATATTCAAATTAATTGGAAACTTGAAACGAATCATCATTATAGCCAGTTGCTTTGCTATGTATGAATGCCAATTGCTTTGACTAGTGAATCCTGTGATGGTTATATTCAAATTAATTGAAAACTTGGCTGTTCTGGGTGGTGAAGTGGGTAGCATACTCGGGTGCTCTGAGGTAGACGTGGGTTCGATTCTCACTCCAGGATGATGAAACTTTCAAGTTTTTGGGTATTATCTGATTTAACATCCATGTCGTATTTTCAACAATAAATGGATTCATATCTTCCAAATTTGTATAGTGATGTGCTCCAGTTTAATATTTACATAAATAAATGAGTATAAACAATTCTGTCTTGCTCGTGCTGCATTTTATTCACACTGTTTTCTCCTTGTGTTATGTTTTCTTTTACCCGGTTAAACAGTTCAGCTTTTTTTTTTTTTTTTTTTTTTAGCTTTGTCCGTCTCATGTATGGTGATATTGCATGGAATGCTAAAAATGAACAGTGTATGTGGTGCCCCTTTATTTTAACAAGTTGTACAGTGCAAGTCAATTTCTTCACATTGTACATATCATACTTCTCTGATCTTTAATGTGTTTTGTATAATTTTGTTATGATGATTAAAACAAATATATTTTTGTTGTGATTGATTTGCATCTACAGCAGTAGGTAGCCTCTACTAAGCAAGCTCATTTCTCAAAATAATTATTTTTGTTAATTTGTGAACTGTCTTTGCAGATTTGTTTAGTGCCTTACTTCCAGTTGCTGTGCAACAAGCAGTGCAAGCTTTTGATCTCAGAAAAACAGAAATTGTGAATGGTGAAATTGCTAAACTCAGGGAGCAAACACTCATGCTGAATGGGTGAGTTTCATACTGATCACTCTAATAATAATAATAATAATAATAATAATAATAACAACAACTCAGGCTGAGAAAGTCTTAGAAAATGATCAGGTCAAGATCTTGTGGGATTTTCAAATTCAAACTAGTCTGTACTTAAAACAAAATACACCAGAGATAACAGTCATAGAAAATTGGAAAGTCTGAATAATTTATATAGCAGTTCCTGGAGAAGCCAGAGTTAATAAAAAGAACTGGAAGAAATAACCAAATATAGAGACCTGGCCATAGAAGATACCCGATGATGGACTAGACACACAGTGGTAGTCTCCATTGTCATCGGAGCTCTTGGAACAATTTTAAAAAATTGCAGCTTTCTGATGTACCACCTACAGAACTGCTAAAAACCGCTTTACTTGGAACCATATCTTTTACGCCAATACTTGACTGATACCTAGGTCTCCAGTGGAAACTCGTATCAGCTCATCACCACCAGTCAATGATAATTTTGTTGTTTATTTTTGTTTATTATAGGATGTGTTTTGTATATTTTGATTAAAGAAGATAATAATAAAAGTACAGTAGAACCTAGTTTATACATTTTTCTCATTTTTATGTAAAATGTTGCTGATCCAAAATTTCTGAATTGCCCTTAATGTTAAACTTTCCCTGTTTTATTTCTTCATTGTTTTTGTTGTTATTTTCAGTTATATATTTAATTTTACTTGGTCCCTTGAAAATTGTATAAACAAAGGTTCCACTGTAGTTTGTTTTGATTATTATTATTTTTTTTTTTTTTTTTTTTGGCTTATCACGCTCTGTCATCACTTATACTGCTACAGATTAGAAATAATACTGATAAATATTGAAACAACTGAATACTACGATAAACTTTTATTTATTTATTTTTGCAAAAACAAAATAAAAGTGTAACTCTGAATACTCCCAGCATTTGAATTACCAATCGGATTGGACCACTGAACTACAGTCAACCCTTGATGTTACTGCCCCTATTTGTTAAATTACATTGTGGAGTTACATCAAATTTGCCAATTATTTTTAAGTCATCCAAATTTTGTTTGTTATGGTTCATCAGAAATCATAATTAGCATGAAATTAAAAACATGTTAATTAGAAAAAAAGGCAGTTATATGTTGTGTACTTAGTGCTCAATGTATTTTGAACTGTCATTCCATCTCGGAAGCTTCTGGTATATATTAAATATAGTAGTGTAAAAGCAATGTATGCTGCCAGTAGAGCTTGTGTACAAGTGAATGGTGTTTTATCAAAATGGTTTTCTATTGGTGCAGGAGTCGTAAAAGGTTGTGTAAGTTCACCATGGCTGTTTAATATATTTATGGATGTGGCCATGCGCGACGCCAAAATGGACAATGCTGGTTTATGTCTGGGTAATATCCTTGTGTGCAGATTGCTGTATGCTGATGACACTGTTCTGTTGGCAGAGAGCAAAAATAAGTTGCAGAGTATGTTGTCTCGGATGCACGAAGTTTGCATGAAATTCAAACTGAGTATAAATAAGGGCAAAACCAAAGTTATGGTTTTTGAGCGAGGAACTATTTGCACTAAATGTAATATAAGTCCAAACGGCACAGTGATTGACCAGGTGAATGAGTTTGTGTATTTAGGAAGCATGTTTGACAGAGAGAAAAAATTAGATGGTGAAATTAGTAGGCGAGGGAATTCTTCATTGAAAGCCATAGCTACTTTAGGAGGTTTTCACAGGAATGATGGGTTTTCAAGAGAGTCCTGCATGGCTGTGTATGAAAGTGTAATTGTTCATACTCTGATGTATGGCAGTGAAGCCTTGGTACTGCAGAAGAAACGTAGGAGTCGTTTGTGTGCTGGAGAAATGTGTTACTTACGGGAGGTTTGTGGCAAGACACGTTCTGATTGTGTGAGGAATGAGGATGTGTTACAGTTGTTTAATGTGAAGCAAAATGTTGTTAGCAAGGTGGAGACTAATATGCTTTGGTGGTTTGGCCATGATGAAAGAATGAGTGATGAGATGCTTACTAAGAAAATCTTTTTAGCCCAAGTGGCAGGAAGGAAAGGCAGAGGAAGTCTAAGGAAGTCATGGGAGAATCAGGTTCATGGGTGTCTGCATGAGAAAAAGATTATGAGTCTGAAGTATGGAAGATCTTTTGTATGGCATGTGATGAATGTCAGTGAAAGCCAGAGTTGTGTGTCAAGATCACTGTAAATGGAGAAGTTTGATATGACAACAGTAAGTAAATAATCAGTTAGAAATTTATCTGGTAGCTTTTTTTTTTTTTTTTTTTGTGGAGCTAACCTCTGAATGTCAGAGAACAGCTTAGTGATATGTATGTATGTATGTATTACATTTACATGCATCATCATCACTTTGCTGCTAGACGATGGTCTCCTCCACAGCTTTTGGTTGTGATCCAGTCTCTTTCACATCACTTGGCATGCTTTTTTATTTCATCCTCCCATCTCTCGTGTGGTCATCTTCTGGGTCTTTTCCTGTCTGTTGTATCCAGTCTAGTATTTCAGTTGTCTAGCAGTGGTCAATCCTTCTAGCAGGATGCTTAGCCAATTGCCACTTAAGGGGAGGGTCTTTGCTTTGATCTTGATGTCATCAACTTGAGTCATTTTCCTAATCCACGAGTTCCACTTCTATCTTGTTTACACCAAGCATGCATTTCTCCATGCTTCTTTGCATTGTCAGATGTCAGAAGCTTCTTTCTCTTTTTTAGTTGAGGTCCATGTCTCTGAACCATAAGTAAGAACTGGAAAGTATGCATTTATTAAACACTTTTGTTTTAAGACATAATAGTAAAGGGCTCTTGAAAATTGTACTGTTTCTTCCGAATGCACTCCAGCCAAGTTTTGTACGCCTTTTAATTTCTTCCATGTGATAACTGTTGCCCAAGGTAAGTGTTGGCTTGAGCGACTTATAAATTTGCCCCCATCAATCTCTAAATCTTTAATTCTTATAAAAGCACTGTGCATCAATTTTGTTTTTCCCAAGTTCATCTTTAATCCCACTTCTTTACTCTCTTCAGCAAATTCCAGGATAATACTGGGTGTGTTTGCAAAAATGACTGTCATCAGCAAAACAAAGGTTTGTTAAATAATTTCCATTAATCTTTATCTCTTTATCTCCCCAGTTCAATGACTCGGGATAATGAAAAATATTTAAACCACCATTTTTTTTTCATTTGTGTGTGTGTGTGTGTGTGTGTGTGTGTGTGTGTGTGTGTGTGTGTGTGTGTGTGTGTGTGTGTGTGTGTGTGTGTGTGTGTGTGTGCTGATAACATAGTCATTTCTGCAAGTACCCCATCAGAGCTGCAGAGTATGGTCTAGGAACTTGATGACAAGAGCAATGAAGTGGGATTTAAAATGAAGCTATAGAAAACAAAATTAATGGCCAATGCTTTCACAATTGAGGCAGCTTAGGCCCACTGTGGATTTATCTCAGTTTGCTTGTGTGTAGTCTAATCCTTTATAAGGTCACAACTAAGTTGCATATTTCACTACTATTTTCTGTGAAGAAATAAAAAGCCATTTGTGTAAATGTTTTGATAAATATGGGGAAAAGTGTAAGTGAAATTTTATAAAACAAAATGTAAAGAGGAATTTTGCATGCAGCAAATGCAAAAATGTTGGTAGCTCAGATCCCAATCTAATAGATAGCTGTTATATGAAAAAGCAAAATTATAAATCACACTTATTGGAGTAAAGTCTAGTCCATGTTTAAATGATGTTAAATTTTTAGTGCATCTAATTAGTTACATCTCGTCTTTGCAGAATTCTAGCATCCCTCAACCTTCCTGCTGCACTAGAAGACACTACTGGAGACACCTTGCCACAGTCACTTAAGGAAAAAGCAGAAGCTGTTAGAAATAAAGGTGGCATAGATGCAATTAAGAAACTTATTGAAGATCTCCCTGAGTTATTACAGAGAAATAAGGATATTTTAGATGAAGTGAGTGCTGCTGAATATGTATGTAACTTGTTTGCTTTTTTAGAGTATGTGCATACTTCCCTCCTTTTTATAAATTCCACCCCTTTTTTAACTTTTTGTTATTTATTTAGCGCATTTATATTTACAGTAGTGGCCAAAATTGTGGAAACCTTTTGGAAATAGTGTATTTTTGAGGTTTGATGGCTCATAACACCACTTTTTTTTTTTTTTTTTGGAGTAATACCATAAAATTATATATCAATCGAAAGATAATTTCATCAAGAATGTAATGCAGTAACTTTTATGAAGGATTTTGTATTAGAACAGCAGTTATAAAGAAGAAAATTGAAGCACATAGAAAAAAATGAGATATACAAAAATTCTCACCGTGTCAGTTAATACTTAGTTTGGTAACTTTAGCATTAATTACAGCCTTACAATGCCTTCCCATTTAGTGAACCAAGTGATTTAGTTCTGCAGCTGTTATAATGTGAAACTAAGATTGAATTATTGCTTCTATTAATTGGGTTTTATTGCTGAGTTGCTTCTGACTAACAAGTTTCTATAGTCGGCTCCATAGATTTTCAATGGGGTTAAGGTCTGGGCTATTCCCAGGCCATTCCCGCAGTGTAATATGATTATCTTGAAACCACTTTTAGCACACAGCAGCAACATGATATGGAGCTGAATCCTGTTGAAATATAAATGCTTTATTATCTTGGAAAAGATCACATGCGGAAGGCTTCAGTTTGGGCTCAAGTATTTCATTAATGTATTTTTGGCCATTTATATTCTCATTAATCACGCAAATTCTGCCCACGCCTTTTGATGTCATACAACACCAGATCATAACACTAACTGGGTGTTTCACGGTACATGTAATGCAATCAGGATGCAAATCTTCTCCGATTCTTCTCCTTATGTATTTTATGCTATCACTACCAAACAGGGAGATTTTGGTCTCATCACTCCAAATAATACTGTCCCATTGTTCCGCTGTCCAGTTAACATGGGTTTTAGCCCAGTTTAATCTTTTCAACCTTTATTTGAGAGATAAAAATGTTGTTGTTTTTTTCATGGAATTTTAGCTTTTAGACCAAATTCCTGCAGTCTGCACCGAACAGTCCTTGCACTCAACTTCACATTGCATTGCGCCATTTCAATGCAATGTGAAGTTTACACCCAGATGATTTTCTTCTGTTGCCTAGGCACAGTCTCTTAATTCTTCTGTCATCACTTGCAGTTGTGCATCTTTTCCTGCCCTTACCAGTCTGGTTTTGTTTTGACTGAGTCTGCTTATATCTCTTCAAAAATTTAGAAATACCACCTTTGGTTATGTTTCCACCATTTTTTTCTTCTAATTTGTTCATAACTGAAGCCTTGTTCACTTAATAGTACTATTTTACATCGCTTTCTGGGTGACCAGTCAACTCTTTGCACCATTTCTTTAATTTTATTATGTTTTACAAACTCACTAAGTGAAATAACACACACAAAAAAAGAAAAACCAACCAACTTGATAGCAATTACATAACACACTGACAAATGTCCTCCTCTCAGCTCCAATACATGGCATCAATAGCTGAATTCTACTGTGGCCTGATTGGATCATTGTCAAAACAAGATTACACCTGATTGGCTCATTGTCAAAACAATATTACACCTGACTGGCTCATTGTCAAAACAAGATTACACCTGATTAGCTCATTGTCAAAACAAGATTACACCTGATTGGCTCCTTGTCAAAACAATATTACACCTGATTGGCTCTCTAAACACTCATGCTCATTGGCTACATTCAAATGAAGGAAAGCTACTTCACATCAACCTAAGCAAACTGTGCTTCCTTTTTCTGGTTATTTGGCTATAACTTTTCATAGAATAGATATAATTGAACAAACTTTGTAGCATTACATTCTTGATGAAATTATCTTTCTGTTGATATATAATTTTATAGTATTACTCCAAAAAAAGTGGTGTTATGAGCCATCAAACCTCAAAAATACACTTTTTCCAAAAGGTTTCTACAATTTTGGCCACTACTGTATGCATTTGATTTTGAATATTTAAGCAGTATTGGAGAAATGAGAGCATGTTTAAGTAGCAGTTATGCTGTGAATCTTGAACAGTTCAGTGGATCACTGTAAAATACAAAGAAAGCAATAATGTTGTTAAACTATTGTGTGAAATTATTAAATTTGTGCAAACAAAGCAACACAACAGTTTCTGTTGCTTGTCAAGCAAAGGTGCAATGTCACAAAAGTAGGTACGAAATATCATGCAAGAACTTTGCAAAGGACGGGACATGATGATAAACCTCAATATGAGCATCTACTGATTGCCATTTGAAGGAGGCATTGTGTTACAGGGAGATGCTCTTATTCATGACAACAGATGTGTTATAGGCAAGAGAACTAACCTAGGAACTACCAATTTCATTGGGTAGTGTCCATAGTACTGTACATGACCAATGCATGAGGTGGGTGCATAAGAATCTCAGAAGAACAGATGGAAAGTTCACTGAATCTCTCTCTCTCTCTCTCTCTCTCTCTCTCTCTCTCTCTCTCTCTCTCTCTCTCTCTCTCTCTCACTCTCACACACACACACACACACATTACTACTACTACTGTCAGTAAGGTGAGTACTTTTTGTGCATTGTCATCGGTGATAAAATTTGTGTGCATCATTTGACACCAGAAAGCAGGTGAACATCCATGATGTTGAAACACTCATAATTTCCACCTGCCAAAAAGTCAAGATATCGCCATCCAGTTGAAAAATTGTAGAAATTGTCAGGGTGTAATAATGTGAAGGATTAGCAGTAAAGCATGTAACACAATAAAAATTCAGAGAACCACTAAAATCCTCATATCATGCATTGGTTACATTATTATACATTAAATGGTGGAATGTTTTGGTTGTTGACTTCTAACCTCCTCAGCTGCAGAATGAAGCATGTGGTATTTGCATCAGTTGTTGCCAGATTTCAAAATAGCTTTCCAAATGATGTGGATCTGAAAAGGTGCATCTGTGTTAAAGTGTTAGCAGTGGCGTGCCCATAATTTTTTTTTTTTTGGGGGGGGGGGGTGCTTATGAAATGTTTTTTTATATATACAACTAAATGTGTCATGAGTGCACTTTTCAAATGTATGCAACATCCGTGCAAAAATAATCAAATAAATATTGCCGGAAATTAATATTCTTATCACCACATAATAGTTGACCACTTATATTGTGCTATTTATCTGTGCAGAAAACAAGAATACCACACTACTTACTGTTAAATGGTTAAAATATATAAGTGATTCTAGAACAAAATAAAAATTTACCTTCTAGTGAAACATTCTTCATTTGTATAATGGCACTTTTTTTTAGTCGTATTTCCAGCCTTCTGGGGTTTTCTGCTTGTTCATCTAAAACATCTTCAGCTTTCAGTGTGTATTTTCAATGAATGTGAAGTGATGCTAACCCAGTGAGTCTCAGTTCTGATGTAGTATTATGTAGATATGATTTTAAGAGACGCAGTGTTGAAATCGAATGCTCAGTTTCTGAAGTTGCCACTGGTAGAGTACCTAGTATGTAAAACAATGTTTTTACATTGGGTAACACCTCGCTGTAGCACAGTTTTAAAGTACTTAATTTATCTTTTGGCCATTGCTCCTTTTTGTTGCAGGCAATCCTTCAATACAACAGTTTCAATTCTGTGATTAGTTCTTGCGAGCCATTCAAGTCACCTGTATAAAATTCAATATCTTGAGAGGATGGTGGCAGATTGGGATTTGTTGTTATAGTCTTCTGGGTTTTCTATGTTTATGTTACAATATTGGTTTGGTTTTGATGTAATTCTTGGTAAATCAAAACTCCTTGCTTTTCAGCATGCTTTTGAGTAATCTAAAATAAGTGATGGAACTCAAATTTAGCATTGCCTTGTCACCACAGAAACTTTCAGTATACCCGTGTATTGCCGCCCCTGTGGCGCAGTGGTCTAAGGCGCTGACCTCTGATCATTCGTCCATAAGGGGTCCGGGTTCGAATCCCGGTCAGGCATGGATGTTGTGTTTGTCTTACGGCACTGGCTCTCTCCCTTCCCTGGAGCCAGTGACGCTAAATTAGGGACGGGCGACTGCTTATAGCCCATTGAGTTGCTCACGGTGGTCGTTAAACCTCCAATCAAAAAAAAAAAAAAAAAAAACCCGTGTATTGATTTTTCATTGCAATGAAACATCCTGGTCCTTGGCTGCTTGCCGCTTCCTGATCTTCATGGTGAAAACACATTCATTTGTTACCATAAGACAAAAGCAATTTCAAATACTAACAAAACTTTGCCTTTTAAAATTCCTTTTTTGAAATATTGAAAGGTTCCAACTTTTGGGGAGGGGGGTTTAACACCCCCTTGAGCATGCCACTGAGTGTTAGGGAAAGGTAGATTTCAATGCCTTCTCAGTGCCTAAGGGATTCTGATTACTGAATGGAGCAATACTGTAGCAATACTTGTCCAATTGGGAATGGCAAATGTATCACTGATAGTTAAAACTGAAAGGGAGGCGGAAGAGTTGCCTTTTTTAACATCAGTTATATGTTCCATCGATTGCTGGTTGATGCTTGCGGTATGTACCTGTGGAAGTGGTGACAGAGATGAGTAAACACCTTTGTAAATTCAGGGGTTTACTGGTATCTCTAGCTTTAAGAATGAGATTGAGAAGATGTGGAGGTGGTTTAACTACAATCATGTAGCCATGTTCTAAATCTCTTTCTTAAAGACGGTAATTCGGATTGATTTCCTGGACCAAGGTGCAAGGGTAATGGCCAAATGGTATTGCCAGATGCTTGACATTTTGTTTCATTGCATTTGCTGTAAAAGACGTGGGCTGCTTAGTAGACGTGCTGTGTTGTCACAGGATAATACCAGTCCACATGCAGCCCAATACACAGCTGAATGGGGTTTTTTTTTTTTTTGGCTATATGATGAAGTTTTGGAGCAACCCACCTAGAGCCCTGTATACACCATGCAATTTATATCTGTTTGGCACTGTAAAGAAACTCTTGGACCATAAGCATTTTGCTACAGGCGCAAATGTGAGACCGGCTGTAAAAGTGTAGCTGCACCAAACGGGACAATGATTTCTTCTCTGCTGCATACTCCTCACTCCTTAACATCACAATGGGACATTTGTTTAAATTGTTATGGTGGCTATGTGGAATATGAAAGAGCACAAGCAGTAACATATGTACAACACAGATACATAGCTGATCAATTTTTGCCTGATTCGAAGCACATTTTTTTTAATGTGCGTCAATAAGTGTACTTACATTGCATCACTTATATAAATCACCTCAATTTAAATGATGCTGGTCAGTTCTCTCATATTCTGACTGATGGTTTGTTTATCAGAAAAAGAAATGCAGAAATTAATCTGAAAATCAATTAAACTACAATTTTTTCTGTTATGGAAATGAAACTGTAAAATATCTTGTTTACCTCATATTTCTAGTTCTACTTTTGTTCTTATACATTTATTCATTTATTCTTGCATACTAAAGTCACTTGTTAACGTTCAGTTTATGATTTTTGCAGTGTAAACGCATGCTGACTGATGAAGAGGAGTCAGACAATCAAATGCGCTCTCAGTTCAAAGACCAGTGGACACGCACAGCCTCGCCAAAGTTGAACCAGCCTCTGAAAGCTAACCTAGACAAGTATTTTGAAATAATCAACTGTGCAGTTTCAGCTGATGCTGTTGTTAGAGACAAATTCAGCTCTCACAAAGATAACATTATGTTGCTGTGCAGACCTGAGGTAATTTATTTAAAGAGTTTTCATATCTAGCATAAATTATCATTTTCTCCCCACATACATTGGCATCATTGTACACAGCTTTGAATTGACTGCATGAGATACGTGTGTGTGTGTATGTATGTGTATAATATATACTGCTGTTCAAAATTAAGGTATGGAAGGCATTTGCAGGGATAAATAGGAAAAAATGTAACAGCACCTTTAACATGTAAAGAGACACAATTATAAGGGTAATAAGCATTTTATAACAAGTATGTACACGTTTTGCATGTACAGGAGTCACATTCACAGATGTCACCTGGGGTAAGATGTATGAATGTAACCTAAAAATGTCTTAATAAGGAATGTGGTTACCTCATACAGACAGACAACTCTCACAACAAAGATACGTACTTGTCACCAAGTTGTTGATGAACTCTAGAGCCAAAGAATTCCATTCCATTCCTTGATGAGAGTGGTTTCATAGCTCAGGTAGAGTTTCTGGGAGGGGGCTGATAAGCTGCTTGTATGTCATCTTAGAGCATCCCAGGCATACTCTATAGAGTTCAGGTCTAAAGACTTGACTGGCCAGTCCATATGCTGAATATCCTCACTCTGCAGGATATCATTGGCAATCTGAGCCCTATGTGGGAGAGTGTTGTCATCCATTAAAAGGAACTGGGGGCCAACAACTCCCTAAAAAATCTGGCATAGGGCTGTAGGATTTCA
Source organism: Macrothele yani (assembly GCA_039090855.1). Taxonomy (NCBI): domain Eukaryota; kingdom Metazoa; phylum Arthropoda; class Arachnida; order Araneae; family Macrothelidae; genus Macrothele; species Macrothele yani. The sequence continues at coordinate 40,963,620 of CM077006.1, forward strand.
TCCCTGTAGCTTACAGCATTCATATTTCCTCCTGCAAACACATGGAGTGATGTGTTGCCGATGAACATAATGCCACCCCACACAAGCAGAGAACCACGTCCAAAGGTGTCTCATTCACCTACATTCATTTGTAAGATCATTATGGTTGGTTGGTTGATGGGTTTTAATGGCGCAAGGGCCAAAGATCATTATGGGTTTCCTGTTCCCTCCAGATAAAATGCCGATGAAAATTCATATGTAGACTGAATCTGGACTTATCTGTAAAAAGAAAAAGAACACAGGCCCACTTGTTTTCATTTTTTTTTTTTCAAATAATGCACACTTTTCTGTCTTAGGAGCCATGCTGCTACATTACATTTCCCCCAAATAATTTGAGATATTGATGCTGCTAAACTTTTTAGGGGTTTTGAAATAAACAGTGCTCAACTGACTTTGAGTATGTGCTACTTATGAAGTGTTTGCTCACATTATATTATCTACTCACAGTGGTGCCTGGTCATTATGGGCATTTGGGGCTAAACCCCATATAAAAATGAAAAGAAAATTGTTTGGAAAAAATTCTGAAAGAAAAACTGTATTTATAGTCAGTTTAGAAAAAGGTATTTATAACTCTACAACAAAAGTCCATGTTGTCAACTTTTCTAACAATCCTTGATATTTTGCTTTATTTCTTGTATTTAAGGAGTAATCTCATCATTTCTTATTTTCCAAAAATTGGACTAATGACGAATAGTTTGTCATTACAGCTTTTACTGTGCAGCAAGATGATGCCACCCACTGAATGTTAAACATTTTCCCTATTTTTCTGAATTCACATCCCAAAGTAGTAGCAACTTCTTCTATCTCTCTTTGATTTTTTGGACTGACTGAGAAAATTCCATATAAAGAGTCTACAAATGATTTAAAATGAAGAGGGACCGACATTGAATTAATAACATCATTTACAGCCAGTTCGAGCTTGTTGTTTAAGCAGTGAATAACAATCAGGTCTTGGTTATACCTACTCTTCAAGAATGTTACCATTCCTCTATAAGCTCCTTGTAAATTGACTGCATCATCTAATGCAAATTTAATTAGCTGTTTGCATAATATTTCATCTGTACTGCCATGTTTATTAAAACTAAAGGAAATGCTGACCGCAATTGCCTCGCCAGTCAGAGAAGTTAATTCTATAATATCAAAAAAATAATTGCATGGCTCACCATCAAACATACATCAAACGTACAAAATCAAACTTAATTTATTTGAAAGTAGTGCTTTCATCAATAAGTATACTAAATACACAGCCTGATTCAATTAAATGTTGTTCTAATGACTTTGACATTTTATTGCTTATAAAATATCTACATCATCATGCAGTGAATCAGTTTCTTCTGAACAGATAAGCATAGATTCTTTTAAATCACCACTGGTACTTAATTTCTCGAAGGAAGGTGAACATGAATTAGGCGTATTCTGGTGGACTGTTGTTGTTGAAGGTCCAGCAGACAAACTATCACTCACTGATGCCTTAGTCTTTTTCTGGTTTATAAACAATTCAGATAAAAGCATTTGACGTTTCATTTTGTAAGTATAGTTTCTTGTATAGACCTACTAACTTCAATATCAACAAATGAAACTAATAACTACGTGGAATGTGGTAACGATCATCCAAAAGGGGTCCGGATTCTAATCACGGTGAGGCATGGATGTTGTGTTTGTCTTACGGCACTTGTTCTCTCCCTTTCCTGGAACCAGTGACCCTAAATTAGGGACGGGCGACTGCTTATAGCCCATTGAGTTGCTCACGGTGGTTGTTAAACCTTCAATCAAAAGAAGAAGAAAAAGAAACATATTTGAAATACAGCCTGCAGTTCCCAGGCATGCTAGCTAGTAGATGACGCACTTTGAATAGAAATTGACTGACCAGTTGTTCAATAAATTTGATTGGGAGCAACAGGCACAGCAATAGTAAAATGTCATTATTTTAGTGCCTAGAGGCAAAGAGAGGGAGAAAACAATTTTCCCCGGCAGGGAAAAATATTGCTGTCAGCAGCCAGGGGTGCAATTTTATAAGCCTGGAAATCCCCCCCCCCTTTAATCGTTAATTCGCACTCATACTATAAATTATTCTGTAACTCTGGGGAATTTTCTTTTATGTACAGACATTTTGTGTCCTTTGTTGTTTTTCTGACATAGACACAACAAAGACAAGAAACATTTGTATATAGAAAAAAGTAACCCAGATATAAAGAAAAATTTATTCAGAGTGATCATAAAGTTTCCAAACCCTAAATTTAAAAAATTATGGCGTATGCTGTAAGCAAAAGTTCAACCAATTGATGTGGCAACACGAGTCAGCAACTCATCGAGATCAAATTCTGCGCTTGTCAAATGCCTGAAAAAAATTGTTTCAGAGTGCCAGAAATGAATAACCGGTTCCATGTGTGCTACGCAGTTTGCCCACTTTAGCATCGCCATTTGCACAGAGGCATGGGTTTGACAAGGGAGCATAGATTATTTTAATTAAAAAGCCTTCTCAGCACAATAAAGTATTTATTAATACTGTCTGCACTAAAAATATACATTTTTAAGGTACAGCAACTTACAAGATCTTTCAAAGCACCGGGTGCTCCATCATCAGGTATTTCAATAAACATAAACAAAACAAAACAACGGATAAAAGCAAGAAGCATTTTCAAATTACGCGAGCACGTGATAACAATAACGAGGTTTACAATAAATATAGTGGAAGCTTGGTCATGCGCTAAAAGGATTCAACAAATAATAATACTATGAATCGCTATTACATATGCGAAGAAATTTATACACATAGGATAATTAATAAGTTAGCATTAATCATCAAACTGTAAGTGAATTATTAGCAGTTAAGTGTTGCTGGATAGGAACGTGCTTTTCTGGCTGCATTAACATGGCCCAAGGCACTGGAACAAAACATGGAGCTTCTTATTTACAGCAGTCAGACCTGTGCGATAAAGTACATAAACTTTCAGCAAATCGTAGGGATCGCCTTGTACGATTTGAGCTCAGCACACTAGCATTGGTCCAGTCTGGTCGGTAGGTACCTCTATTAACTAATAGTGCAAGAGAGGTAGCATCAGAGTTATTAGTAATTGAGTACTTGTGCTCATATAGTTGTGTGCGCAATGGGCGTGCAGTGGATCCTATATATGCTAATGCTGGATCTTCTGCGTCGACAGGATTTAAGGATATTTTGTAAACCCCATGTCTGTTGAGTGTGGAAAGTTGTTCCCGGTCATTTTGCACGATGGCTTGAATACATTTCGTACTTTCTCCAGAGGCAATGTGGTGTTTTTTACATATGTCATACATGAGATTCTTCCGCGAATTCGCGGAATTCCGCTTTTTCGGCATCATTTTGGTCATTGTCGAGGTCATGGCAAAAATGAAGAGAAATTTTTCAGGATTTTTAGGGGGGGGGGGGGGTCGTCGTTCTATAGAAAAATTAAAAAAAAAGCGGAATTCCGCGATTCCGCCTTTTTGTGGAGTAAAAGAACTAAGCGCTTTCTAACTGAAAGCGTTGCTTTTGGAGCAGACGCGGGGGCAAGAAGAAATGTTGGAGGGTGAGTCAGGAGCTCAATTCGTTTACTGCTGTCAACAATGGATGGGTTGTCAGTCACTTGAGCATCGCAGCGCAAAGGGTGGAAGCTCCGCCTACTTCGTGCGTTAGGGAAACTCCCGCAGCCCTTTCCGTGTCTTGCGGGAAATCGCCACTCTGCATTCTATCAGGGCCAAACTATCCGCTTGATTCTATCCGTGACGTCATCGCCAGAAACTCTCTCTTGTAATTTGCAAATGTACCCGAATGCGTTCCCGCTTTTCTGAGATCGTTCGAGAATCGAAGCTCTCGTGAATCCTCTTCCTACGGAGGATGCCAAAAAATACGGAATCTCTGTAATTATTACGGATTTCCCCCGGGATTACGGGTGACTAACAAAAAAATTATGGATATTCAGATTTTCGCTGTTATTAAGAAAGTTTTACTGATTTTGTAAATAATCGACGTAAAAGCCTCTGAACAAAGTTCGTAACACAGCCCTTTGTCTTTTTTTTTTTTTTCTCAGGTGGTGGAATTTGTTTTGCTTGTTTCAAAGTGTGAACAAAAAAAAAAAAAAAAATGTCCGTCGTGCTTCTTTCGCTGTGGCCCGGGATTACGTCGACCTGAAGCGTCTAAATAAAGTTCGTGACGCAGCTTTCTTTTCTTAAATTCGTTCTACCGCCCCGCCCCCGAGGAGAAGGAATTTGTTTTGCTTGTTTGAAAGCTAAGTGGAAAGGAAGAATGGCGCCACGCCGCGGGATTATGTAGGCCTGGTGGTCTTCTTTTGCCGTGATCCGGAATTACGTTAGTTCGGATGTGCTTCTTTTGCCGTGATCCGGAATTACGTTAGTTCGCATGTGCTTCTTTTGCCGTGATCCGGAATTACGTTGGTTCGGACGTGCTTTCGCTGTTGCCCGGAATTGCTTCTGCCCGATGCCTCTGAACCATGTTCGTGATGAACCTTTTTTTTTTTTTTTCTAAGGAGGAGGAATGTGTTCTGCTTGTTTGAAAACTTAGTGGAAAGAAAGCACGGCGCCCGGCTAGGATAACGTCGGCCCGAAGCCGCTGAACAAAGTTTGTGACTGACGCAACTCTGTTGCTTTCCTTTTTTTTTTTCTTAGGAAGAATGTGTTTTGCATGTTTGAAAGCTAAGTGGGGGGGGGGGGGAGGCACGGCTTTGGGCCAGTATTACTTCGGGCCGAAGCCTCTAAAAAGTTTGTGACGCAGCTTTCCGTTTTTTTTTTTTCCATTCTTTCTCTCTAAGAAGGAATTTGTTTTGCTTGTTTGAAAGCTAAGTGGAAAGAATGTGTCATGAGAGGCTCAAAAACAGGGTTAAAAACAAGAATTCGGCAGAGAAAATCTCCCCACTTGCTTGACGTTGATGGAGATTCATGTCACCATATTCACAATGCAAGCAAAAAATTTTGCAAGCCATTTTATAAGGTTACATTGAGAAATACTTTATTGACTTCTTCAATGACTAAAAACTAAGCTGTGGATATATGTTTCTAATTCTTGCAAGTTTCTAATTGCTTGACTAAATTCACAAACTTTCCTAGACAAATACTTTTCACCTCAGGATTTAGCTAGTAAAGATTCACATGTAAGTTTTAAATCTGGTTTTTTTAAATATTTCATTTTATTTTGTTCTTAAATCCCTACTTGTCTATTGTGAATATAATAATGTGCTTCACTTTAATATTTACTTACATAATTTACAGAAAATAATTCCATATGGCTAGCGTACTCTTAAATATTGTATATATGCTGTATTTGAATTTGCTCACCGCGCGTTCGCGTGTCCCAATTTTCCACCCAGTTAAAAAAGTTCAGCTTTTTTTGTCATCGGCCGGTCTCATGTATGATATGTTCTTTAGTATTGTAGTGACTTCAGGTATATAGTCCACAGTGCCAACATATTTTGTAACTCTGGTTTCCCTTTGTAAGGTACTTTTGACTAGATATTTCACTGATCGAGCAATTTTTTTCAACGATCGCTTTATGGTAGCCATGGGCCATCGTAATCATCTGGATTTGATTTAACTTTGTTCCAGTGCCTTGGGCCATGTTAATACAACCAGAAAAGCATGTTCCTCTCCAGCAACACTTAGCTCCTAATAATTCACTTACAGTTTGACGATTAATGTTAACTTATTAATTATCCTCTGTGTATAAATTTCTTCGCATATGTAATAGCGATTCATAGTATTATTATTTGTTGAATCCTTTTAGCGCATGACCAAGCTTCCACTATATTTATTGTAAACCTCGTTATTGTTATCACGTGCTCGCGTAATTTGAAAATGCTTCTTGCTTTTATCCGTTGTTTTGTTTATGTTTATTGAAATACCTGATGATGGAGCACCCGGTGCTTTGAAAGATCTTGTAAATTGTTGTGCCTTAAAAGTGTCTATTTTTAGTACAGACAGTATTAATAAATACTTTATTGTGCTGAGAAGGCTTTTTTAATTAAAATAATGTTTAGCGCACAAATAATCCTTAAAGGGAGCATAGAATTTGTTTACTTGAAGCTTATTTGCATACGCAGTCTTACAAACAGTGTATAGAAGAGTCCAGGAAAACATTTCTGCAGCATACTGTGGTAAGTAAATCAACGGTACACAGTTTACTCATACGATTTCGGAAAACTGGAAGTGTTGATGATATGCCTAGAAATGGCCAGCCAAGTGTGTTAACACTGGAAGTGATAAACGGTGTTGAAAAACGTTTGTCACCTACAAAATCACTTCGTTGCTTATCTCAGCAGGTGAAACTTTCTTACAGCTCAGTACAGAAAGCGACTAACAGATCGCAGCTTCATGCATGCAAAGTGAAAGTTGTCCAAGAACTGAAGGCACTTGATACGCATAAGCACCTGCTGTATTGCAGTTGGTTTTGTAAATTTACTTGATACAACAAGGGCTTTATTGAACAATGTTTTCTTTTCGGAATAATGTTGTTGTTGTTTTTTCCCTGTGGGAATATTTAAAGGACCGTGTTTATGCAAACAAACCGCATGACCTGCAGTCCTTGAAAACAAACATTTTTCAGGCTCTAACGGAAATCATGCCATCAATGCTGAAATGCGTTGCGGAAAAAATGTGCCGCAGCGTGGATATTTGCCTCCAGCAACACAGAGGTCATTTCCAGCACCTTCTTTAGGTCAACGTCAGTTGCTCAAAAGTCGATGGAAGATGTATTACAGCTGTAAGAAAACTTTATGTATCTGTATAATGCGAATAAAAATTGTTCAAATTAGGGTTTGGGAACTTTTTGATCAAACTATAGTATATTTAGAGGTGCCAACTCTCCCGATTTAGGTGGAAGACTCCGGATTTTCGCCCCCCCCCTCCATATAAATGTCAAATTCTCGTGATTTTCACTGAGAATTCGCCATTAGGATGGTCAAAATTCCGTAAACCACCATGATTTTGAACCGCCAGTTAAACCTTTTTCTTTCTGTGTGGATGCAAGCTGTCATTACAGTCATCAGGTTTGTACTTTTCCTCTCCTATCTACAAAAAGAGAGCCACCCTGATGGGGCAGTGGTCTTAGCGCTGACTTATGATGACCAATCATCCGAGATGCATCAGAAAAAATTTGCTTTAAGAAAATTTCTCCCAGCCCAATTGTCATATGACGCCTTCAGCAAAGAGCTCACCCACTCTAGCTCTAGAATGCCAGGGAGGGTCAGTAATTGATTGACAGATGGGAGCTGCCCTACCTTCTCTTTGCAGTTCAGTCTTTCAACACCTCGCCTCAACAGAGTCGCGCATGTTCTAAGTGATGATAAACAGAGTTGCTGCAAATTCACTTAATGACAAAAGGGAGTAATTAACAGTTGGCTTCGTCTAGTAATGAAAGTTGATGTCAGTATGATGCTTTTTGTCGCCTTTATGCACGATAGGGTGGAGCGAAAAACACTTTTTTTTTTTTTTTTTTTTTTTTTTTTTGAGGTGTCACCATGTGCAATAGTTGCGATTTTATTACTGAAACGTCCCTCAAAAATATCGAGAACAATATTAGATATCTTAGGCTTCCCCAAGAACCTCGAAGTTCGAAAGTTATGGGGGAAAATGCTTTAAAAACATCCACTTTCTCCATTTTGTAAATATAAAAAAATACTGTGTCACCATGTTATTTAATATTACCTCTTGTATAAACACAGGTAAAAATTCAGCAGATGGGAGTTAATTTCTTAGGCTTCCCTAAAGAGCTGAAAGTTTGTCATATTTCTCTGAAAATGGCATAAGTTATGTAAATATGATAGCCTTTCCTAATAGCGTGACTTGTGGAGTGAGTTCATTTCACTTGGAAATCAGATTTTTTTCAAAACTTGGCAGCAGCTTCCTATCCAAAATTTTTGCTCTGATGAATCCATCTTTTGCAAGAAGGCTGCACACATGAGCAGAAGAATCTGTTACAATCGTAACCATCCTCTCTACTGCCTGAGAATGACAGGGTATTTTTGTAAATCCATGGCAAGAACTTGGATATTTATCCAACTGTAATAATTCCGGAAACTCGTCTTTCCATTTCCGTGTGATGGGAGGCTTAGTCACAATACACTCTTGCAAGTCGATTAGATCGATGTAATCATTGCTCTGGAAATTCAGCTTAGGAATCCGAAACTTCCTAATAGTAGTTGTTTGTTTGGAAGATTTCCTGGCCTTCATGATGCGCCGAACATCAAGCTCATGGACCAGGGATCGCATTCCTCCTAAAATTCCTAAAATTCCTAATATTTTGTGACCCTCCTTAAATTCCTAAAATTATACCTAAAATTTGCTATTCATCCTAAAATTTTCGTAAGTTTATTTATTAAAAACACAACCGTTATTAAAGCCAATAAATTTACCATTACGCAGGGTGCGCACGCGTGCTTGAAAACCTGGAAAGTCCTGGAAAATCATGATTACGTTTTCAAGGCCTGGAATATCCTGGAAAAATGGTGTTTTTTTAATGTCATCTTGAAAAGCCTTGAAATTTGAAATTAGTGCTTAAAAAATGCCCTTGTAGGAAATCGTGTTACTGTTACCCCTTCATTTTTTAAAGTTCCTTTTCTCTGTTCTCAAAGAAACCACCGGCAGCGGTTTCCGATGTGCACCAAATCCTAATTTGGCTGGGGGGAAAAAAGAAAAAAAAAAAGCACTACTTCCAGTGCAATAAAATTGGATGATCGAAGGGGAGCTTGATGTCCGTCCGACAATTGAGAACAGAAGGGGAAAGAAGAGGCATTTAGCATTTGCAGGGGGTCGCGTATGTACCAAGTCAGCTGGCATCCACCAGTGAGGAGTATGCCTGAACAACACATTCATCTTCTTCTTGTTTATGTGCATGCCACCCTCCCTCCCCTCGAGAGACTTCCACTACTTATGATAAAAAATAAGAAAACTATCTTTGCGAATTTTTCACGAAAGTGGCTGAAATTTTTACATTCACTGTAATTGGATTACAGAAGCTCACTTCCAAAATTCCAGTTGAATCGGTTTAAAACTTTAAAAGTTAGCATTGGTAATTTTTATTATGGACAAGTATGTGTGCCTCTTTGGACAGAGTGAGCCTCCAGCAGAAAGGGTGTTACCATAGCAACGGTTGATTGACAGCTGGGAGCGCTGATCTGAAGCCCTTGGTTGGGAAGAAAGCAAACACCTGTTTATCACTTCCACAGCACAAAAGGACTAGGAGAATATTTTCAGAAATCCATTTTTCTGAATTTTGAAAATAACACAGTAAAATTTTTACAGTAGTTAAGATACATCACAATAAAGTTCTAGTGCAAATTTCGCCAAATTCCGTTAGGAACTTTAGCAGATGCAAAAAAAAACAAAAAAAAACGTTGCATAATCGGATTGAAAAAAAGAAACAGTAATTATAAATTACGGGAAAAGCAAGTGAATTATTTTTTTTAGATGCCATGGTTTATTTAAACAGAGTGATCCTTAAATTTTTTTCTGTGATGATATGGACTCTATTTGAATTACAAACACGTTTTTATTCAGACGTCTGAGTTACTGTTTTAATAAAAAAATCATCTATAATTAAAAAGTTTTCAATGGATTTAAGCAATATTCAGCAGATAAACAAACTCTACCATCCCTAATAATTGAGAGTGCATACATTGAGAGTGTTTCAAATATTCTATTTATGAGCTAGTTTTCGCGCTGTTTGTTATGCTTTTATTTTCGAAGAAAGAGAGGGAAAATAAGGAAAAGCAGCTAGAGAAAAAAGAAAAGCTGAGTTTGATGACAAAATAAAAGAAAATGATGCAGAAATAAATAGGCTTAAAAAAGATAAAGAAGCCTCCCTAGCAGTAATTCAAGAGGGAACAGAAAGAATGAGAAAAGCTGTAGAAAAACAAAATACTGTTGAAATAGCAGTTGCCTCTAACTTGATCATACAAGGTTCAGCTGAAATAAAGAAAACTGAAAGTAAATTAGTTGTGGTGGAAGCCAAAAAAGATAGGCTAATCAGGAAAAGGTTAAAACAATAATATGAAAAAAGTAATTCAGTGAACAATTGTACATAGTTCTTGGTTTTCAATTACCTTTTTAGGATATTATAGTTTAATGTGAAACCTGAAAACTTTACTGTGAAAATCGTGAATTGCTTCTGGTTCAACAGCATATTAATGTTCAAAGTGAAACTTGAATGTGGTAAATATACTTGAATATGATAATAACACGTGAAAAGATAAGAACTGAACATTAGAAGTAAATCATACTTAAACTTTAGACATTAGACGTTATGCAAAAAATTTGGGTGTGAACTTCGACCATATATACTAATGGACTGCGCATTGGCAATAGCTGCATCAAAGCCGCCATGGCTCAAACATTGGGCACGTCATCATCAGACTCCAAATTTCGTGTACAAATGCTGTTATGATTACTAATTTACGCTGCAGAACTTCAGTGTTTTCGGTGTATTATGTGAATGCACCTCATATATAATGAAAACTCTTCAGGTAAGTTTACTTATGAGCTATATACATGCATGATCGTGTTGTTTACATTTTGTGATTTATAATGTGATGAACATTTGCGAAGAATTTGGAACATGCATTCCATTTTTTTTTCTTAAGTTACTATATTTTTATATCAATAGCTGCAAGTTTCTGGTTAAGTAATTGAACTTTATTGACTTAGGTATTTAATTCGTTTCTTACCCATGAAAAATCATAGAACTTTCTTTACTATATCGGTCAGAGCAACCATAAGCACAGCAGGTGTAACCCATCTTTTTGACTGTTGTCATGTGATTTTATGTTGGAGCCAGAAATTTTGATGTCATGCGCAGTCTATCAGTATATATGGTTGAAGGGTGTGAAGCAAACTCTTTACAATGTATACAAAGTTGTTTTACTAGATGTATACAAATATACATCTAGTTTTTATTAAAATACACTCCTAAAATTTTCCTAAAATTTTTCTAAAAATTCCTAAAATTCCTAAAATTCTTACCTAAAATTTTCCAGAAGTATGCTATGATCCCTGATGGACATACCTTCTGTCGTCAAACAACATTGCAACAAGCAAGTTTTCTGCATGGGCAAAATACACGTTGCCCTGGACGATTCTTTTTACAATATCCTTTAAATTATCTGGAATATACTGAAACCAAGATATACGTGTAAAAAGCTGCAAATTTCTTGGACCATCTTTACAGGTTCCGTTTGTTACATTTGATCGTGAACTACGATGGTGCATATACTTTCATTACGAAGGCAGCTAATGAGAAAAGTCGTGGTGTTGGATCACTAGTTCCAACATACAAACGCAGAATGCGATTTGCGAGGGTCAGCTAATGGGAATGTGCAAGTTTACAGGATCCCAATTTGTCAGATCTTGTGCGCAATCACCTGCAAAGACTGCCTTACAAATTTCCCACAAATAAAGTTAATCCGAGCTAAGATCTCCAAAGTCAGTTTTGGACCGAAACGAAAATTCAGTTTTCTGGAAATTAAGGATAAGAAGGTTTGTGCACGTCTTCAGGCAACTTTCCAATCAAATGACTAAATCCTCTTGGACCTGATGTTTTCCCGTCGAGTGCTTGAGTTAGGTGGCGTAAAGGCAGTTAATTAAAATGAAGTTGACATATAATCCAGTGCACAGGAGAATTGAGCTTCTCTTCAAGGCACCTAATTATACCTGCTTTTCTGCTGGTATTAGTCACTTTCAATGAAGACTAACCCCGAAAAGTCAAAGGTCTTCAGGTCCAATAAGCTGAAGATACCGTCGGAAATGTTCTTTGCACTCTTGCTCTTCAGTGCAAAGTGTCCCAAATAGACCAAACCCGGTTCTTCAACAAGTGTAATATGCTACTCCGATTCGTTTTGCTTATGCCACTTGCCATCATCTGTCTGTGTATTCGTAACACAGACAGATGATGAGACTTTCATGCCTTCTTCCATCCAAAAATAGAGCTACAATCTTGCGACCAGTCAAGTTTACCTCATCTCGAATTGTTTGACAGGTGGTTTTCCTTTCTCGTCATACTTTATGCCGGTCAATAACAGGTGCATTACATTCTTTCAACTGAACCTGTTCACTTACATCAGGAAGCAACGCCGACGTAAGATCAGCTGCCACTCGATCGCTGTTGCCTCGCCTATTGCACTTTCTAGAAAATGCAGACAGTGTCATTTGATACCTAGGTTTTGAAGAGTGACTTGAAGGGAAATCATAAACTTTCTCCGAGGCCAGCAAATGACTAGGACTCGGCTCGTCTGGTTTTGCTGCAGAATTTGTATTTGTATCCTCTTTTGAAGTATCGTCCTCGACTAGCAGGGCAGATTGCAGTGATGCAGTTTTCTGTAATTTCCTGCAGACATACTCTTCCCTGTCACTCTTTTGAGCTGATCTTTTCTTCAGTACACTGGTGGTTTTTGCATCAAGCCCACCTACTATCATTCTTCTGGTTTTTCATTCAACTTATGCTCCATATTAACTTATTAGCCAAAAAAAATATGGTAGTTTATTTTTATATTTTGTTAGAAGGATATTAGTAAATAAAATTACTAAGGAGGTCCAATTTAGGGAGATCTACAAGCAAGTTGATGCCTATATTTTACTGCTAATGTTTTGGGGGAAACATTTTGGTGTTGAAAGTCAACTGCCATAACAGAAATAATAATTTTTGTTTGGTAATAAGTGATGTCATGGCTATTCCTGGACTTGATACACTTTAAATTCCACTAAGTTATGGGTTATACACAGGAATAAAGGAAATTACTTACAGTCAAATTTGTAAAAAGTTTGGAATTTAGCTAATGAATGGCAACACTTACTATAGTGTAGTCCTGAGGAAGGGTAGGGGTGCCACCCGAAAATTTGACTGGAAGTAATTTCCTTTATTCCTGTGTAAAAGTCATTATTTAGTGAAATTTAGAGTGTAATTTTTGTGCTTTGTTTGTAATTTTATACAGATTTTGTACTTTTCTTTGAATAATGATGTGCTGTGTGCTGTTTCACGTGATATATACAAATTGTGTTTCCAAATGTAGGATGTATTGATGGCTCAAATTCCTACAGGCAGTCCTGTTGCTAGTGGCTCTTCAAGTGTTCAGCAGTTAAAGCAACTGATGCAAGAGGTTGATACCATGCGAGCTGAAAGAGAAACTATTGAGGCAGAATTTAAAAGTTCAGCTACTGATATGAGTATGTATTCTTTTTCAGTTTATATTTTAATACTTGTTTTTGTGTATTCTATTTATGTTTAGCCTAGTGCTCCACCCCCTGTATGTATGAGTTCATGTTCTCTTTCGTTGGCAGAGAGGTCTTATGTTCTATTTTTTCATTTGCAGAAACACTTTAAGTTTTATTTTGTGTAAAGTATAAAGCTTTTTTTTTCTTTTTTCTTTTTTCTTTTTTTTTTTTTTTTTTGATGGCAGAGTTTTCTAAAATGGATTTGCGTACCCTTTATTCCCGAGACCACTGGGCTTCAGAGAAAAAAATATTAATAAAGCGTATGGTTTTTATCATATGCACAAGAAGTTTTCCCAGATTTCCACGTCATTTCAAATGAAGTCTTGTGGATCTCTTTCCATTTGTAGTTTGATGCAGAGTGTATATTGTGTTTAACTGTGAAGTGAGACAATTCTGAAGAAGTGGCATCACGAAGGTGGCTGTCGCAGGTGGGGGAGATCTATAATAATTTGCACCCCTTGGGGAAACAACACAGATGATTGAGAAAGTGACTTGAGTATCAGTTTAGCACCCACCCAAGTAGAGTTTGTTCAATTTCTATATTAAATGTATTCTGAAAGTTCATTCAAAGCAAATTTAATTTAATATTATAATATGCTAAAAATAAGTAACTTTAACCTAGATTATACAGAGCCAGAAAAGAGTAAATGTTACTAATAGGTTCTGAGCCTAATCAAGGAGCACCAAAGATGCATTGCACCTAACAAAATGGCAAAATTAAAAACTGAAATAGAAAATGTATTGCCACTCTGGTGGCAGAGCAGTCCAAAGTTCTGCCTTTACCATTCATCCAAGATGGGCCAGGGTTTGAGCACTATAAATGAGCCATGGGGGGTGTGTCTGTTTGGTGGTTCTGGTTTTTCCCCTTCCCTGGAACCAGTAACCTCAAATTAGGGATAGACAACTGCCTGTAGCCCTTAGAGTTGCTTGTCATGGTCGTTCAACCCCGAAATAGATAGGGGGACATCCAATTGCAAGGAAATTTTCTACGTGTGAAAGTTGTATGTTTTCATACTGTAAAAGTACTTGACATGGCATATTTTTAACTTTAGCAGCCACATCATTCCAAGTTTTTCGGCACCTCTGTAGGCTAGTGCTCATGGGAATGCAGCGTACATATGTGCTGTATGGTAAAGCCTGAAAGACAGAGAAATGCTTTACTGTACATGCTAGCATTAACTTTTGCAGCAGCCATTCACTGCTGGACAAGATCTCCTGAAGTTTTCCTCCAAAACCTCTTGTCTTAAGGGTATTTTTTTCTTCTTGATGACTGACTGGATGATCATTGAAGTTACATGTTGCAGACAACACAAATGGCCAAAAGGCACAAGGGTTAATGGAGAAATTTCTTTATTGGCTCATTAAGCTGTGAAAATGCATATATTCATCACTTTTATGTAGCGTTTGGGATTTCTAGGTTTCAGTTGAATTTGTGTGTTGTGTATGTGGTGAAAATGGGTTACATAACAAGAGGGGACAATGGAAATTTGCATATGGTGTTTGTGTATGTTATTTGCAGTTACAATTTCTGTTTGCACACTCCTGAAAACTAAGTATTAAAGTACACATTTGTATCTAAGTATTGAAAAGGATCTGGCTGTTAGTAAGAAAGTTTTTGCTGCCTTCTTAGATTTAGAGAAAGCTTATGACTGAGTAAATAGGACACTTTTGCGGAAGGTTTCAAATGAATATGGTGTTACTGGGAATCTACTTAATAGTATAAAAGCCACGTGTGCTGGCAGTAGAGCTTATGTACAAGTGAATGGTGTTTTATCAAAATGGTTTTCTATTGGTGCTGGAGTCAAACAAGGTTGTGTGATATCACCCTGGCTGTTTAATAATTTTATGGATGCATGATGCCAAAATAGATAATACTGGTGATATCTCTGTTAGGGTGGTCAAAAAATTTTTTTTGTTTAATGTGCAGATCTTAACCTGTAATTCTTGTATATACCCAAAACTGTGTTTGCAGTCAAAATTTCGTGTATTTTGGAGAATATTTAGAGTTTTGCAAAGACACTGAAGTTTTCCCATTGAAATCCTCTGAAAGATAACTTCTATGTTATAGACTATAGTGCTACACCACCTCTTCTTGCACCATGAAACAAAAAAAAAAAAAAAAAATACATGAAAGTTCAAGAAACACAGTTGATAATGTGTTGACTTTTTGGAACAAAGCCAGATTTCCAACAATTGAAAAGAATAATGTAGTTAAACAGTTAGAAAAGTTAGTGGAGAGATACTAGAAATTGAAAAAAGAATAGAAAATGGCATACAAATACTCAAGAAATCAATCAACAGATGTTTCTGGATGAATGCAAAAGGTTGTGGGATATCTCTCATGAAAATGCTCTTCAGATGACTAAAATTGCAGAAGACAAGCAATTTCTACTCCAACAAAGAGGAGGACTCCAGGGCTGTACGTTGTCAATTAACAGAAATCTTGAGAATAAAGAAAAATACTCACATAACAGAAAGCGATATGAAAAATTACAATTGGATAGCAGGAACAACAACCCAACTCGGCCTTTATCCTTGTCAAGTGCCAATGTTGAGGAGATAAAGTTTCAAGCTCATCCATAGAAAGTGAAGATGAAACATATGAGAGTTTTATTATGAAATCTTCACCAAAGACATCAGAGGTTCACAAAAAGCTTAAACCTCATTCACCTAATATAATGGCTGCATTGGACAGAGCAAAAATATAAGATCGAAATGCTACATTTTCAATTGCAGCTACAGCCAAACACTTGGATTACATGTTAGTGATATTACGCTTTCAAGAAGCACACTTTGCAGACAAAGAGCAGATTTCTGTTGTTATCGACAGAAGTTATCAACAGAATTGAAACAAAGCTTCAAATCTGATGGTTCGTTTGTAGTCCATTGCAATGGGAAATTGTTATCCGATAGTTCTAGAGGAAAGAATGAAGTTGATCGTCTTCCTATTCTTGTCACTGGCAATGATGTAGAGAAATTACTTGGCATACCAAAACTTCCAGTTGGTACAAATCATGCAACGGCAAAAGCAGTATTCGATATACTTAACGATTGGGAGATTACAGATGAAATTCAAGGAATGTGCTTTGACACTACTTTAAGTAACACAAGGGTGCATGTAAAACTTTAGAACTGAAGATGGGAAGACATCTTCATAGTTTGGCTTGCAGGCACCACATTTATGAGATTATTGTTGATGATGTGTTCAGTGTGGTATTTGGACCATCTAGTGTACCTTGTGTGCTTGTATTCAAGAGATTTTAAAGTCGTTGGGACTTTATAGATAAATGTTCTTTCAAATGTCAAAAAGAAACCATAGAACTTTCAGAAAATTGGAAGATATAAAAATAAAATGCTATTAAATTTGCGACACATTATCTTATCTCGGAAAAAGAAAAACTCGAGGAACGACTACAAGGAGTTCTTGGAACTGACTTTGATTTATCTGGGAGAAGTGCCAACACGAGGGGAAAATTTTGCAGCCCCAGGAGCATTTCATCACGCAAGGTGGATGGCTAAAATTATTTACTGTTTAAAGATGTATGTGTATGTTCAAGCTCACAACAAAAGAAGTTAAAGGGTTGAAACAATTTAATGATTTCAGGAGTCTGTTTTGCCTTGAAAGCTTGGTTTTCCTGCAGGAATGCAACTGACACACCATTCATGGACTTAGAATTTCTAAAACAACTAGATTTAGTAAAAAATGAATTCAAAGAAATCGCAGAAGCTGCTAGTAAAGCAATGAAAAGGCATCTGTGGTACTTAAACGGCAATTTAGTAATGTTCAGCCTATTCAGTTCAAAGGTAAGCGATGAAGATAAGGTTTTAATGGTTGATGAGTTGTTTAAAGTGGAAATAAATAAAACAGTAGATGCAGTTAACACTTCCAAAAGATGCGAAAAGGATATTGGCGAAGTTCATGAAAAGTCACTACGTAATTTCATTAACAAAAATTCTTGGCGGACATTCAGAGCACTGAACATAAGAGTTTTTACATTCATCCCCGTTAGAATGGAAAGACTAGGAATCATATCATATGAAGGAGAAAAAAAGTTAAATGTTTAAGGGTAATGATGGTGCAGAAAGAGGAGTGGCTCTTATCTTAGAGTGCAACCAACATATTATTCAAGATGAAGAACAAAAACAATTTTTATTGCAGGTTGTAGAAGCTCACCGGAAAAAATTTAGAGGCGCTAAAAAATAACTTGATCAAAATACGTGGTTTTTAAAAATTGTTTGCATATGGTTATTCTTGTGTGTTATACTACTATTGCCCAGTTTTCTTGTTTTTTAAGGTATAAATAAAAACTAAAAACATGTAATATATTTTAGAGGTATTAAAAACATAAACGATAAATATACTAAAAAGTTTTTGTTATTTACTATAAAATCATATTGAGCTACCTTTAAATATTACTTGATTCAGCTGATTTTTCGAATGGAGGCTTCTTTTAACATGTGTACAAGTATTTAAGGTTAAGACTAAAAAATTAAAAAAAGAAAAAGTTTTTTTGGACCACCCTAATATCCGTGTGTGCAGATTGTTGTATGTAGATGACACTGTCCTGTTGGCAGAGAGCAAAAGTGAGTTGCGGAGTATATTGTTCTGGATGTATGAAGTTTGTATGAAATTCAGATTGAGTATAAATAAGGGAAAAACAAAAGTTATGGTTTTTGAGAGAGGAACTGGTAATACTGAATGTAATATAAATCGAAATGTCACAGTGATTGACCAGGTGAATGAGTTTGTGTATTTAAGAAGCATGTTTGACAGAGAGAACAAATTAGATGGTGAAATCAGTAGGTGAGTGAATTCTTCATTGAAAGTCATGGCTGCTTTGGGAGGTTTTCACAGGAATGATGGGTTCTCATGAGAGTTACGCATGGCTGTGTATAAAAGTGTAATTGTTTTTACTCTGATGTATGGCAGTGAAACTTGGATACTACAGAAAAAACATAGGAGTTGCTTGTGTGCTGGAGAAATGCGTTACTTACGGGGGAAGGGGGTTGTGGGGTTGTGGCAAGACACGTTCTGATTGTGTGAGGAATGAAGATGTGTTGCAGTTGTGTAATGTGAAGCAAAATGTTGTTAACAAGGTGGAGACTAATATGCTTTGGTGGTTTGGCCATGTTGAAAGAATGAGTGATAAGATGCTTACTAAGAAAATCTTTTTAGCCCAAGTGGCAGGAAAGAAAGGCAGAGGAAGACCAAGGAAGTCACGGGAGGATCAGATTCATGAGTGTCTGCATGAGAAAAAGATTATCAGTATGAAGTATAGAAAGTCTTGTGTACAGCCTGTGATGGATGTCAGTCAGTGAAGCCCAAGTTGTGTGTCAAGCAGGGCGCAATTTCACCGATTAGCAACTAGCAAATAGCTAGTGAAAAATCAAATTTGCTAGTGAAAAAAAATCGCAGTAGCAAATACTGCTAGTAAGGTAATTTCTTTATTTAAAGTAACCAAAAATCATTATTAATCCATGAAGTTTACATAACAGTTTCTATTATCACTTGTTAAAACAGCGACGATCAGCGATTCTCTTTCGCCAATTTCCTTTCAACACTTAATACCCATCCTCCCCATATCTTTCATCCCTTCCGAACTGTCGTAGAAGCGCATTGAAACTCCTCTCCATCGTGCCCTCATTGGTCTATTACAGAAACTGAACGTGACGTCGGCAATGGTTGCTGTGGCAACCCAGAGCTCTGGGATGGATCGGTTTGACCACCTGCTCTGCCACCCTCCCTTCTTTTGCCCCACGAACTTCGTCCTCAACTCCTGTCGTACCCTAAGCCAAGCGATTGCCTTTATTGCGTGGCATAGATAGACGCTTTTTTACGAAACGTGTTCGTGGAGGGGGTAAACGATTAGGGAAGAAACTTTTGCTTCGTCTGACTTCTGGTTTTGGAAATTTTCCTTGTATTTTCAAGCTGAAATACAAAAATTTATCAGTAAAATGTTAATGAGCAATAATACTTGACAGATGCAACATCGTGAGAAAAAAAAAAAAATTATGATTACGGAAAAAATCCGAATTCCGTCGACCTTTCGTTTTCTAGTTTCGTAAAGACTGAATTCCAATAATAACGAAAAAAGTCGGAATTCCTTGAATTCGCAGAAGAATATCATGCCTGAAGATTACAGAAAGATTTTGCAGCAGCCAACTTCCGTTTTTGCAAATTGTTCTCCACAGTTTCAAGCTAAAATGCAAACATTTATGCAATAAAATGATATTTAGCAAAAAAAGCAGACACAAAGACAACATTGGGAGAACAATTTGCGATTACGGAAAAATTTTCTTACTCCGTTTCACTACTGTGTTCGAAAGTTTTGAAGCACGAAATTTCGTCTCCAGATGGAAGACGACCCCCCCCCTCTCCGAAATATCGATCTTCAGGTATTCCGTGAATCCCTGTAAGAATCTCGTGTATATCATGAAAATAATAGCAAAAGAAAAATTTGAAACAAAATGAAAATTTGTAGAATCCGTAGTTTTGACAAGTGAGTTCCGTACTCACACAACTAATTCCGTTGAAACTACGGCATTGTGTGGTTGTTGGCAGATATGAAGTGTGTAGAAGTTTAGCAGAAATTTGTGTGATACTTCCACTTAGTACTGCATGTTGTGAGGTGGGATTCAGTTTTTTAAAAAGAATACAAGGGGATTGGAGGAACAATTTGTCTGTTGAAACTTTAAATGCTCTGATGACAATTGAAATACTGTAGAAGGGCCACAAGATGAGATTTTTAATCCACGGTCAGCAGTTATAAAGTGGTATGATGACAAAGTCAGACACCCTGAGCGTAAACCATATGGAAAGAAATCTGAATTAGAATGTCAGTGAAATATATTCATGTGGTATGAGAATTTGTTAGAAATTAATAATAAAGGTAGTCACTAAACTTATCTAAGATTCTATTCATTATTCAAAAAGGTCAGTCAAAATATTTATACACACACTTAAATTTCTGTGTAACTTTATTAGAAAATAAGTTACGATGTGATTTAGTTTTACTTGCTAGTCATGCAAATGTTTTGCTAGCAAACTATTTGGTCACTAGCAAAATTTGCTAGTGAGCAAAAAGATGAAATCTTGCCCTGGTGTCAAGATTGCTGTAAATGGGGAAGTTTGATACAACAATAGTAAGTAAAAATTATCTGGTAGTTTGTATTTCTTTGTGGATCTAACTCTGAATCTTAGAAAACAGCTTAGCGATATGTATGTAATGTATGTACCTGTATGTTCAAAAAGTTCCGGAACTTCTTATATTAAAAAAGAATGAGTACAGATAATACCTGTTTGTGCTGTGTTTCCTTTGGAGTAGTTACCCTATGTAGCTATGCATTTTTGCCAGTGCTCATAGAAAGATTTAAATGCAGATTGCAAGCCTTCTTTTGCCACATCCTCCAGTGCCTCCGTCGCAGCTCATTGCACTTCTTCGGAACTTGAGAAGCGTAGCCTCTTAAGCAAATTCTTTATCCAGGGAAAACGGAAGAAGTCGCATAGGGCGAGATCAGGGGAATAAGCTGGTTGTGGAAGAACAGGAATATGATGTTTAAACAGGTAATCAGACACCAAGAGGGATCTGTGAGCTGGTGCATTATTGTGATGGAGCACCCACAAATTGGTCTTCCAAAGATAGGGTCACTTGCATCTTACTGATTCTCGGAGGTGTTTCAGGACATTGACGTACTCTTCTTTAGTGACTGTACAACCATGTTGAAGGAATTTCTTGTGTACGACCCCCTTGCAATCAAAGAAAACTGTTAACAAGACCTTTCCTTTGGAGCGGTCAGCCTTGAACTTTTTTGGTCGTGGTGACGACGATGATTTCCGCACTTTTAACTGTCGGTTGGATTGGGGGTCATACAGAAAGCACCAAGTCTCGTCGCCAGTGATCAATCGATTCAAGAGATCGGGATCTGAATCCACTGCATCGATGTTATCCTGCAAACTTGCATGCGTTCATCCATTTTTTCTTTTGTCAGGTTTTTGGAAACAATTTGTTGGCACACGTGATGCATGCCCAGTTTCTCTGTTAAAATGGCATGGCAACTTCTGCAATCACTGCAGCAGTTTTTTGGCGGTCATTTTCACAATTTCTTTGACAATGGCAATTTGTTAATCCGTTGTGGATGTTGAAGGTCGTCCTGACTCATCATCATCCTCAATACTCTGTCACCCCTTTTCTAATCGTCGATGCCACTCATAAACTCTAGTTCAACTCATCGCACTCTCACCGTATGTTGACGTAATCTTTTGAAAAGTCTCAGCGAAAGTTTTCCGAGCAGAACGCAAAAGTTTACACTTGAACACTGTTCAAAATTCGACATCGTTGTTCTTGCGATGAAGAGCCTCGAATGTCTGTAATCATGAACTGCACGCATACGCTGTACGTATTGGATCTGGATCAAACCGGTTCTGGCTGGTCGGTCACATGATGCTCTTCACTTGCTCAGCCGGGAATGACGTAATTCACTGACATTTGGCAAATATTAAAAAAATTCCATAACTTTTTGAACGTACTAGTATGAAAACTAAGCCTGGTTGGATGATGAATAGAAAGCCAACAACCCCTCTCCAGAGTTGATCTTCATATGCTGTGGTCCAGTGTCTTGGTCCACTTCCTTCTCACTGCATCAATCAGTGCTTTGTGACAGCAAGACCCACGATGTTGCACTGTGCTCATGCTGCGCCACAGCTGTGAGGAAATTGTAAGCTGAGGCCCAGCGTTTGCATGTCAATGATCCTCTGCCGCTGTGTGTTAGCCAGTGGAACGTGGATCCAATCTGTGTACCTGCATCTTATTTGGAGCACTTTCATAAACGCACTTATGCCTAAGTGTCTGCCTTACTATGAGGCATGCGCATATGTGGGTCATCTTTAAACCCTGCTTAGCTGGCATCTGTGTTATCAGTCACTGCAAAACTTTATATTTCAGAAGTCCATTGCCTCGTGCAATTTTAGTGTCTCTGTGACACCTCTGCCGTGTTGTGATTTCCATGTTGAGTGAGCAGTGTATATCAAAATTAAAATTCATCTTTTATTTGTGTGTTCTGAGTTCTATAATAATGTGATGTGAAAATAAATGTTTGCAATTTTTTTTTTATGTACACTATTTATGATTTCATATTGAAACTGAGCATTTCAATAGCAATTTTGTGGCAAGTCATTTTTATTTCATTGTTCTGTTTTTTCAGAGGCCAAATTCTTGTCAGCCTTATCTGAGAGTGGGCATGTCAATGAACAAGCACTGTCAGTTGAAACAATTGGAGAAGTGTATGGTCCTCTTCAAAAGCAAGCTAGAGATAGTCTGGAAAAACAAGAACAATTGGTTGCAGCAATTCAGGTTAGTAAAGTTACATGTTTCACTATTTTTTTAAATCCATTTTGTGACTTCTGCATATTCTTCCACAAATGGTAAAGAGAGTGACAGGTTCATCAACTTTCTTTGGAATAAAATTCTTCTGAAATTTTTACTAATGAGCAGCCATATTTTAATTGCCACACACTTGTATTCTAGCATTGATTTTAACGTTTTTGGTTCCTCAGTCTGTCCAAATTCATTCAAATGTTGCGTATTGCTGACATGTGAAAAAAAAAGTTAATTGAGGGTCTCCACACCAGATTCTGTAATTTTTAAATTCTGCTCCGAGTATTTTAAGATGACTACCCTGTACCCTCATTATTCTGTGTCAGTATATTCGTTTTAATGCTGTCTGTGTACATTGTGTTTGTTTAAGTGTATTCTCTTAGAGGCAGCTGATATAAGCCACCCTCATATCCAGCTGGTCTAATGTACTGGCTTCTGACCACTCATCTAAAATGGACCCAGTGTTAAGTCTTGGATAAGAGATAGGAGGTTTCAAAATTCTGTTGGTTCAATTGTTGAGTCTCCCATAATTTTCTGACTTGATGCATTTAGTAGTGGCTTTATAAGACAAAATTTTGGAACTCACTCAAACCAGAATTGTAACATCTGCCACCAACAAGATTTTAAAATTGGTTAATTAAGTGGATGTATTCATCTAAAAACACATAGGTAAAAGATATTATTTACAGCATTTCCTTAGACTGTATTATGTCATATATAGAACAGACTTCAAGAATTTTGAAACAAAGACTTCATGAAATTCTTGCAGCAGTTGAAAGGAGGTATTAAAGCAGTAGGCTACATTGTCCCAATACATCCAAAGATGTGGGTGCAGACCAAAATGGGATAATGTACAAGTGCTAGATTAGTGATAAAAAACTGAATAAAATGCTCATTAAGAAAAGCATTTACATCCTGAAAAAGAAAGTTATAAACCAGCCAATAAAATCCATAAGCTACATCTTCAACAGATGGATCAATCCCAAGGAGGTTAGAATTATACTTCTGGAGATGCTCCCAAGTCTCTTAACTGTGAAGCTGCAAAGGTGGGAATTTGATGTTTGTTTACATGATACGCATGTAGTTTCAGTTGTGTGTGTTTTGAAATTGTGTTAATATCAAACTGGGAGGAATTATACTTCATGCACAAGTGAAGTTTTCAATTTTACTGTTATGTTTTGTTTTGAATTCACACCAACATTCATGCATTCCAATTTAAAATGAAAATGGGAAGGAGCCTCAAAATAATTAAGGATTTTGTAGTCCAGCATTTTCTCACACATCGGCAGCAAGTTATGATCCAAATTTGAAACATTTGTGACAAAAGAATGAGATTTGGCCAACACAAAATGCATTGCAATGACCTGGAAAACCACCAGCTTTTCCGCACTTTAACGGCTGTTGCTCAGAGTTACAAGCTTCATGCAAAGTGGTGCTGTTCAGCTGACGAGGGCATCTCCAGATGTCTAATTATTCTAACCTCCTTGATCTATCCCCAATGGGGACAAAATCTTAGAAAAACGCTTTACACCTTTAATTTTAAGGGCAACAGACAGGTTTTAGTAGGAATCTGGCAACTTGAAATAGACTCGATTCTCTCAGAAGCCTTCTGGTAAAGTTCAGCATTGATAACGTGCCCAATTGGTCATCTAGAGACATGTGACCTTGGTGGATAGATAGAAACAGCTCAGAGCTATGGAATAATTTTGGTATTATTTCTTGTGAATTACTTATTGTCTACTCTGGGTAGGCCAACCTTTTAGTTTGCTTATTGTGAACTTCAGAAGATTTAAATGCCAGGGCAAGCTTATGATCAGGCTACTCATGTGAGTGAAAAGTTTAATGGAGTCACTACAGATTTCAAAGAGGAAGAACAAAGTTCAAGAGGAAGCTTTATAGATACACTGCTATTTGGCTGTGATACATTTTTGTGAGGTAAATAAAGCCATGGCAGAATGCTATCACTGTAAAGAACTCACTATATAACATTCATGCATCAGCAAAGGGATTTGTAATATTTAAAAGAATTTGTAAGAAAAGAGATTACTTTATTTTTGGAAAACATAGCATCTGACCAAAAATACAGCTCTCTGTTGATTATTGTTCATTATCAGCAGTAATTGAAGTGTAATGCATAATAAAAAAAAAAGTTTTCTGTTATGTATCTAAAAGACCCAAATTTTGTGACATTTGCAGAGAAGCTGTTTCCAAGAATAGCCTCCCTCCAAAAAGAAAACATCTGTTTACAGTTATCCATGCCACCCCCCAATGAGGTTCACACCCACAGCTATGTTCAAATAGTAGAAAATGTATATGTAGCTCCTCTGCATCATCCCCCTCTCTATGAAGTAATGAACCCCATGGTTTGACTCTTGTTTTAGTCCATTTAAAAGAGGGGGGGGGAATAGTACCCTTATAGAATGAGCAATAGAAAATTTCCCCCGACACTCCTGCACACGTCCTTTCTCTTCATATATGTTTGTTACTTTTTGGTTCTGTAGAAGTTTTTTTACACTTGTGCTATAAAAACATCACAAGTGAAACTCATTAGGGTTTTCAAAATGCATAACTAGGGCTTCCCAATGCAAAAGAATTTTTCAAATCAGTCTTAATAGGTGCAGAAATGAAGTGTCTAGGGATGGACAGATGCAGTGATAGCATAAGCATTTTTTTCAAAAGACATGCTAATCAGGTGAAACAACCTGGGTTATTTTATTGTATGTAGTGTTTCCAAATCCTAAATCATAATTAAAATTTCATGGTAGCTTTAATAGTGATCATATTTTGAAATTACACTAATTCCTGTCATTGATAAATATTGAGGTTTAGATCTGAATTAAATTTATCATTTTATAGATGGGAGGTAAACAGTTCATGTGCATGTGTAATAATGTGATTTAATTCTTATAATATCCATTTTAACATCTGTTGATTTTTGTGATGGATGTTTTCATGTAAATTCTTCTTTTCACACTCATTTGAGGCAAGTTTAAATTGTGCTGTAATTTGAATCCAAAATGCCATATATTATCAAAAGTATTTGGACAATACCAAATATTTGCGTAAGTGAAAAGTATAGTTGCACAGGAAGGTACCCTGTGAGTGGTGAGGTACATATATAAAGCTGAGATGTTCTATCATGTTATCAATAACTTTGAAACGGATATATCACGTGGACATGTACTTTCCAAGTTCCAGTGTGAGCTGGTCATAGGATGTCATATGAATAATGTTTTCATATGGAGCATTGCAACTAAACTGAATGTAATAAATAAAATCGACTGCAAGTGCTGTCGGGAGCAGATGGAAGCAGGATGGTGCAGCTACAGCAGAAAAAAAAAAAAAAACATTCAGGAAGGCCACATAAACCGACTGAATGTGACAGAAGATCCATGGTAAGAAATCCCATTCTTCCTCTGCCATTTCTATTGCTGCTGAAGTAGGAAGTGCTTGTAATGGCTTGGTTAGTACCATGACTATCCACAGAGAGTTGCACAGTGTGGGTTATTATGGTAGAGTTGCGGCACTCATGCCACACATCACTACTCTGGATATGAAGGGCCGTTTGGAGTGGTGTATTTCTCATTGTTCCTGGAGTGTGGGTGTCTGGAAAGCTGTTTTTTTGTTGTTGTTGTTTTTTGAGTGATGATTCCTGCTTTTCACTCTTCCAATCTGCTGGATGTGTTTGGATTTGGCAACAACCCAGCGAACGATATTTGTTGGTCTGTGTTCTTCCAACTGTTAATTTCATTGGAGGCTCCATCTTGGTGTGGATTTGTTTTTCATGGATGGGACTCAGCCTGTTGGTTATATACCACAAACCATGATTTCTGAAGTGTACCTCGACGCTCTAGATAATTCTGCCCTAGCAACAATGTGGCAGTATTATGGAAATTACTGTTGTCTCTTCCAACACAACCAAGCACCTTGCCACACTGCAGAGCATGTGCAGGACTGGTTTCTTGAAAATGAGGTGGAATTGTTAGACTGGCTTGCTTAGAGTCCTGATCTTAATCCCATAGAACACATCTGGGATGAACTAGAGCAAAGGATACAAAATCGACCACAAGAACCATCTTTGCTCTCCGCTCTGGCAGCAGCTTTGCAGGACAAATGGCGAGCCATTCCTGTCGAGACGTACCGGAAATTGGTTGATGGTACGCCTTTACATGTTACTGCTGTTACACATGCAAAAGGTGGACTGACTAACTACTAAATGCAATAATAAAACCATTTGCCCTAAAACATTGTGGTGTCCAAATACTTTTGATAATATAGTGTGTAACTCTTTGTTAAGGAAATTATGGGATTCTGTTTTCCCTCTACTAGTTTCAAAATTTGATCTAATATTCAAGTTGTAGTTGTCACCCAATGGGTAAGTTAACCAGAGCATGACTTCTTACACCGCTAGGACTGTTTTTAATCCTGGGACAAGAGTGGATGTTGTATTTGCCCCTTTGAGCACTGGTTCTCTCCATTCCCTAGAACTAGTGGCTATATACACAGTGTGCCAATTAAATGAGAGGCTGATTTTTTAAGGGACAGTTTTTTGAATAAAAGTAAGAAACATGTTTTACAGTGTTTTGACCACTAGAATGTGCTATAATTACAGGAGCAACTTTTGAGTTGGCTGATGCAGCAGTTTTCATGTGGGCACTGTTGAAGTTAGACTGTGTGAGTGGAGCATGTCAGAAGTTGCATAATGGAGCAAAGAGCTGTGATAAAATTTTACTGTAAATTAGGAAAAACTGCCACATGGAATGCACTAAGACCTAAAAATGAGTTTACAGTGGTGACTATCTGAGCCAGGCACAGGTGTACCACTGGTTTTCAACATTTAAAGATGGGAGGGAATCCCTCAGGATGAGCCATCACAAGGCATCCAGTTTTTGCACAGACAGATGAAAATGTGGTGCATTTGTTCTTGAGGGCACCACAATGAATGGTCAGTATTATTTGGGAGTAATGCAATGTCTGTACTTCCGCATCCAACCTGTCAGGAAAGAACTGTTCCACAAAAACAATTGATATCTCTTGTATAACATGCCCACACACTGTGCACTACCTGTGAAACTTTTTCATGCTTCAAAGTTGATCTCAATGATTGAACATCCACCCTAGACCCCAGATTTGGCTGTATCAGACTTTAACTTCTTCCCAAAGGTGAAGTGTGCCTTGAAAGGGGAGTGCTTCAGCAACATTGAAGACATTCAACAAGGCGTGACCAACAGAGTGAAGGAGGTTCTGGTTCAGGACTTCCACCGTGCTTTCGGACACCTGTATGCAAGATCTCACTGTTGTGTAGAGTTGGAGAAAGATTATTTTGAATCTGTATGATTAACAATTCAAAATATAGTTTGTTGTTTTGATTTTTGTCTCATAACTTAATGGGCACACTGTGTATTTGGGATGGGTAGCTTCATTTAGCCTTAGATGCTGGTAGTCACTAAACCCTAAAACAAAATAAGAAATTGTATTCTTATCCCCTAACTGCTTTTCAGTATTTTTTTTTAATTAGCATGTTGTATGCTAATGTTTTCTGTGTATGATTGACAAAGTTTAAAACCACACATAATGGTCAGAAACAAAAGATTTTGAGCATCACTGGCATTAAAATGATAACTGATAGTACATGTTCTTCAAGTTAATATGTCAGTAACATGAGAAAAGAAAGTGTTTTAGTCAACTTTTTAATGATCTGGAGATTCTTATATACATGTGCTGAAATTCTAATGTTTTGCATCTCTGTTTTATAAATAATTTTTATTTCTAGAATGCCAACAATGAATTTTGCAAAGAGAAAAACACTAATCAAAGTGCTACCCAAAGAGAATCAATCTTGAGTGAACTGGCTGCAGCACATGATGTCTACATGGAATTAACTGGCAATCTGGAAGAAGGAACTAGGGTAAGCTGCTGTGTGTATAGTTTACTAAAACACACACACACACACATTATGTTATTAATGAAGACGTGAATATTGATTTTTCTAATTACATTAGAGTTGTAGAAATATTCTACATTGTGCTTATCACTCACTGTATAATACATCAGATAGGATAACAGTAATCTGAGGAACTCTTTTTAGTTATTTAAAGTGGAATTTCACAGAGGTGAGCTTTTTTACTTAAAACAAAATTTTCAGACTAAAATTTAGCCCATCTTGAGTCTGCTAAAGTAGGTGTTGTCAATCATGTTGTAATAGCCACTCTCAGTTTAGTTTTTGGTTCCATAAATTGAAGGTCAAAACATAAGTGTATGTCTACAGCACTTTTTCTGTTCCAAAGTAAAATGGGACAAATATAAAAGAGAGGAGGAACCATAATAAATGACCATTGGAAGTGGTTATTACAATGTGTTTGGCAACTTCTACTTCAGCAGAGACTCTGACAATGAACTAAAGTTTAGCCCAGAAGTACAGTTATAGGTGAAAATTTTGACTTTTATGAAATCCCATTTTTGATGATTGAAAAGAATTTCTTAGATATAAGTTCTAGACACATTCTAATATCATTAAGATATTAGTTTTATCATCTGTAATACATCATATTCATTGCAGGTAGCAAGCTCTCTATCTACCATCAAATGCACTGCAGATGGATGCTTGGCACATTCTGTATAATGAATTGAGTTTAAATATTTCAGTTGCTTGACGGAAATTTCTTTCCTGTGTGTGTTTATTAGCTCGCATTCTTGAACAGACACTGTAATTCAGGTTTGTGAGAACAGGCAGTACTGAATATGTGCACAACATGTCAGATCTAAGATTTGTATCTTTTTAACCTCTTTACTGGAAAAGAATATTAATAACGTAATCAAAACTTCTATTATGGAAATCTCCACTAGGAAAATATTTATTTTAATTGTAAATTTTCAGAGAAAACTCCTTGTTCAGGCTGTCTTGTCTTGTCACTTTTTCCTGTGACTATCGCAGTTACGGTTAACCTTGACGGTTACGGTTATTTTTCACCAAATCCTGCCATATGTTAGGCAGGGATGATCCTCTGCAGTCATTGATGATGGAATTCTGATTTTTCTCAATTTCTATTCTTTCTTTTAGCTTTTTATTTTGAAAATTGCTTTGGAAACTGATGACTTTAAGGGAATTCCAGTCCATCTTGTGACCAGTTTCTCTAACATGCCTATTTAAACCTGTCTTGTTGGAGCAATTTTTTTTAGCAGCTTTACGCTCTACTTATACGAGTTTCTAGTCTGCGACCTGTCTCACCTATGTAAGACAGTCCACAACGGCATTTTACTTCATAGACAACTTCTTTCATTTCTAAATTATCTTCTTCTCTGTGAACTATTTTAGGGAAAACTTTTTTAACTTTGTTCTCTAAACTTCGAGCTAGGCTTATATTATACATCTTACTACTTCTCTGTAAAGACTCGAATAAAAAAAATTACTTATCACAAAGGTTTATTCAAGGCTTTAAAGAGAATTAGTAAGAAGTATAATATAAGGCTAGCTCCAAGTTTAGAGAACAAAGTTAAAAAAAAAAAAATTCCCTAAAATTGTTCACAGAGAAGAAGATACTTTTAAAATGCAAGGAGTTGTCTATGAAGTAAAATGTAGTTGTGGACTGTCTTACATAGGTGAGACAAGTTGCAGACTAGAAACTCGTGTAGCAGAGCATAAAGCTGCTATAAAAAATTGCTCCAACAAGACAGGTTAAGATAGGCATGTTAGAGAAACTGGTCACAAGATGGACTGGAATTCCCTAAAAGTCATCAGTTTCCAAAGCAATTTTCAAAATAAAAAGCTAAAAGAAAGAATAGAAATTGAGAAAAATCAGAACCCCCTTGGGCTTTCAACTCACCAGAAACCAGGGTTTTGGCTTTGAACTGGATCTCCTCAGCTTTGCTAAAAGGAAAAAACATGTTCATTAGTTGACGGACAGCCAGGCCCCAACTCTGCACGACGGTTAATAAGGTGCCTACATCTCCGCAAGTGACCTTCCCCCTCACTGAAGAAAGGAGATGGTGGAAAAGTCAGTCTCCCACCACCATTGTTTCAGGACTATGCATAAAAAATTGCAAAAACTAACTTTGCGAAATCTTCATGAAACTGGCTGAAATTTTGATCAACACCGTGAATTGGTAATAGGAACAGACTCTCCAAATTTCGCTGGAATTGGTTACAAACTTTTTAAATTAGCCATGGAAATTTTTAATCATCAGTAAACAGAAATGGTATACACAGAAACGGTTAATAAAATTTCGAGGGCTAATTAAAAGAAATTTAATCTATTCAGGCAAAATTCGGAGGTTGTGTTCCTATTAGTGGTTTATGGTGTTCATTAAAATTTCAGTCAGTTTCATAAAATATTCGCACAAAGATACGTTTTTTTTACGTTTTTATCCAAGTTTAATGGAAATCCTGTTCTATCTGCCAGACCCCCCCCCCCCCCCACACACACACACACACACTACACACAACACGTGCCCATCACTGCTTTGGTTATGAGGGCGAGCGAAGCGTATGTTTGCAAGGTGGGGAGGGTGAGGGAGAAATTTTGCAACTCATACAAGTTGGTTTTATGGCCACAGTTTAAGATTTTGCATTGATGGCTGTAGGGGTGGAAGCTCATTATGTTAATCAATGGCTCCTCGGCCAAACACCCACTGGCTTCGAGCGCTGATCAAAATTTCCCCACAGCAGGAAGGAAAACCATTTATAAGGTTCGTTGTCTAGAGACTGTCAATCAACGATAGTTGAAGACAGCCTGGCGTTCTTTCTCCCCCAGCTTTACTATAAATCTGCTATTCAGGAGAGGGGAAGTAAAAATAATGGCAAGACACTACAAGCATGAATTCACTCTCAAGCTTGTTGCAAACTTAACAAAAGAATTTAATCAACAGAAAATTGTTCGGCAGCTATTGTTCCTTGACCTCGAGTTCCTGTAACTGCAGTTCCACGTGAAAAATTATCCGGGTATCTAATTATTCCAGAATACCCTTTCCTGGCAATACTCTTTGCCCATTCTTTTTTCTATCACATATGTGAAAGGTTTTAATCGTCGTCTCCCTTCCTTTGTTCCGGAAGCTATGCTTCGTGTTTTGTCCCGAACACGTGTTCTCTCCAGACGCTTTCTCCGTATGTTGTTCCAGGCCCACGTGTCTGATTCCAACTACTGCCGCTTTCCCCGTGCTCTAAGTGGCACGTTCTATCAACCACGTTCTTTTTTCCCAGTGCTGTCACCCAGCACTCTACAACCGTTTTCCCGGTTTCGCTGTCCATGCTGTCACCTAGCACTTCTTAACCGTCCCACAGCACACGCGGTGTCCAACCGTTCTTCACGCTCGCTCTCTGTCGACTGTCTCTCACGCTCCTTCCCGTCGACTGTCTCGTTTTTTTCTTTTCCTACTCCTATCCTGAAGTCTTTCCCCCTAACTTCACTAGCCTTCTGATTGGCTCCTGCGTCACTTGCCTGAGGCTCTCTCTCTCCCCCTAGTCGAAGCCCTCCAAGAGCAGCCCCCCCCTACTACCTTTCTCTCCTGCCCAGAGTCTTCTGCCGGTGACCTTGACCTAATCCCTTCGTTGACCTCTAGTTCACGGGTGCCCTGCAGCTTACATTTCCCTCTGGCCAGGAACAATAGCTGTGCCTTCTGTGAATACAATAGACCTGTCAAACAGGCACATCAGAATGTCACCTAGTCTGGTGCATTACCACGTGTTACACTCGTTTCCAAATAATACACATGGAAATATTTATTCTGAAATGTTAATATCCGGAATGATCGATGGGATTTAAATTCAAGTCCATCACACAATTTATATAGGGGCGTAATTTCTCACCCCTACAATGGCTAAAAAATCTTTTTTACTGGAAGGAATCTATAAAAGTAAAAAAAAAAATTATTTGAGCTTTTTTTTTTTTTTTCCAACTTTCAGATGCTGGAGTATTCATAGGCCACAAAACACAGTCTGCTTACAACCTGCAATTTGACCTCACCGGATAAAAAATAATTTTTTTGTAATGTGAGGGAATTCTATGAGGAAGGGGAACAAGAGAACTTTATCATCTCTTGATGATGCTGATGATGATGTTCTAAAAGCATTAAAATCCTTGATTATTGCCATAAATCATCAGAGGACTAGCAAAAAACAGAAAATCTTGCTAATAGATTTCCAAATGTCATTGGTGAAGATGATATGGATAAACTTAATTACTGAATTTAGTGCATGTTCCCCTTGAGAACCACAAGAATAACTAAATATCGACTTACACTGGCACACAGAGTATCTGAACACAGTGAGAACGGTGAACTGGTATACCCAACGCTCTCAAAACTAGCAAAGACCATGCTAATTCTGCCACATAGTAATGCTGCTGTGGAAAGAGTATTCAGCAAACCTGAAGATGGTGAAAACTGCACACAGATCATCATTAGAAATCTCCAGTGCTGAAAGCCTTGTTGCACTGCAGAATAAGAAAAAATTTGGGGAAAGATTTCAAACCAACTGATGAACTGAGGAAACAAAGCAAGAAATTTGTAGAAATGAGTAACGTGTTAAGCGAGTACTCTGTTTTGAAAAAAATATAGAGAGAAATGGCATTATTAATAGCTTATGTGTTTTCACTATTTTGCATAGGAAATTTGAGAAAATTACATTGCTTATTTTATTAGCTTATGTATTCTATTTTTATGAAGCGATGAATTGAAGAGTGACTTCTTCCTCAGTTGACTGTTTGCACTCTGTGATTAACTTAAAAAAAATATTGTGAACTCCAATTTTACATTTTGCAGAATTTTACAGGATTTTTTACTGTTGACGTGAGAATTTTGAAACTAATCTTGGTGGCAGCCCTGTTTTAATGTTTATGTACAGATCTACTTACTTTGCTGTAAATATTTGCAGGACTATTGGTTATTTTTGTTCAATGTTTACCAACAAAAGCATTTATTATTAATATTGCTTCAAGCATGTTACTCTTTACCTCTAATTTTTTTTTTTTTTAATTTCCTTTAAGTCCATAAACAATTTCTGCACGAGAGCTCATGCTACTGATAATACATCCATGAGTACTGCTGTGGCAATTATTCAATTATGTTCTCAGGATTATGGCTAAACAGAGCTTCATATAATATAATTTGGTATACAGTAATTCACTATATGCCTCTGGATACCTGTTCTCCAAATATATTAATTATTCAGTATATCTATATATTGTGTGTATGGGATGAACTTAATTAGTTACATAAACTTTCAAAAACTGTCAAAAAGTTGGTTTGTGTGATTTCCTGTGGTCTGCACATTTCTTAGGTTGTTATTCAGTTAAATCGGTCCTCTGCTATCCCTTGTGACAGTTAAGATTTTAAAGAATCTATGTTCCAGGACATTGGCATAAATGAATAAATATAGTAAAAATCCATTATCAAAAGATCTGGGGATTTCGTTATAAAAAAAATGTTGACTAAAAAATACAGTTGAATGTAAAATGTTTATATTTTAAAAATTCTAAGGTGGAAGATTTTACAAATTTTGAAGATGACAATCCGATTTGGTGTAAATGTGACAAGGATAGTAAGTCAGATAATATCCGAAAACTTGAAAATTTCATCGTCCTGGAGCGGGACTCGAACCTGCGTCTCCCAGATAGCGCCCAGGTATGCTAACCACTGCACAGAACGACCAAGTCACAAGTTTCTGATCAATTTGAATATAACCATCACAGGATTCGCTAGGCGAAGCAACCAGCATTCATGTTTAGCGAATCTGGAGGTTAAGAATCATATCCCGTGTTTGCCCGGAGAAGCAGATAAATCATGAAAGAAATACGGGATTACGCCATATAATACAAATTTTGAAGATGACAATCCGATTTTTAGCGTAAATGTGACAAGGATGGTAAGTCAGATAATATCTGAAAACTTGAAAATTCCATCGTCCTGGAGCGGGACGATGAAATTTAGGTTATATTCAAAACGAATCCTGTGATGGTTATATTCAAATTGATCGGAAACTTGAAACTTGGTCATTCTGGGTGGTGTAGTGGTTAGCATACCCAGGCGTTTTCTGGGAGACGCGGGTTCGAGTCCCGCTCCAGGACGATGAAAATTTTCAAGTTTTCGGATATTATCTGGCTTACCATCCTTGTCACATTTACGCCAAAAATCTGATTGTCATCTTCAAAATTTGTATTATATGGTGTAATCCCGTATTTCTTTCATGAACTTCTCATATTGTTCAAGAAATGGCAGAAAATCATTCAAAAAATATCTTCTGTGCTATTAAAAGTGAACCGTTTTTTCTCACAACTGACAGCAGTAATGATGCTGGCAATCAACTTTATCCAATTATGGTAACGTACTTTAATCATGATTGCAAGCATGCAAGACATACGCTGCTCTGTTTGCCATGCCTGGAAACCAGTTCAACAAGTAAAAATATTGCCAAATTTGTGCCCGAAGAATTTCAGCATCATGATATTCTGTGGATGCCTTATCCTGTAATGGTGGGGAGAAAAAATAGTGTCTCATTCTCTAAAAATGAAACTCATTAAGGTTTGTTAATCTTATTTTATACTTCAATACTAACTTTTTGTAAATATTTCTTTATTTGTATTAAGTAATTAACTGTAATAAAATGATAAAGGAACCTATAATATATAATTTTATTATTTATAAATCGTAAATACGCATGCCGCCGAACGCGCGCTGATGTCCCCTTTTTTTATTATGAAAAGTTGGCAGCTCTGCCATAGAAATCTCCACAGAAGAATATGAAATAAACATCTATTCAGTTTGTTCTTGAAGACAAGTTTCAAGTTGTCTGTCACCTTTCAAAACCTGACATGACTATTGTAATGCTGTCTATCTCTCGGGGCTACGCATTTATCCTAGAAATTTTTCTAATTTCCTCTACTGAATACAGTGTTGCAAACATGAATCAACATTCATATTTAGTGTTGATTTTCTTGTAATTCTCAATATTTTGTTATTGTACTATGATGAACTATGAGTGCTATCATACCATGGTAACTTTACTGTATGTAATTAATCTGTTTCAACTTGCCATAAGCCATAGCATTTGTCTACCAATGTAATTTATGTATGTAGTATTTGTCTCTTGGATTCTGCTCTTGAATGTTTGTGGTGAGCACTTCCATTCATAGCTAATTATGCTTTAACTTTTGTCCTGTTTTTCTTGGTGTAGTTTTACAACAAACTTACTGAGAATCTAGTGACATTTCAAAACAAGATAAGTGACTTCTGCTTTGCTCGCAAGACTGAGAAAGATGAATTGTGTAAAGATGTACAGAAAAATATCGTTAGTGAGGCTCAGCAACCCGCTCCTACACAGCCAGCTCATCATGCTGGTAAAAAGAGTTCATATTAAAATTTTTTCTTTTTTTTTTTTTTTTTGTTTCATTGTTTCAGTGAAAGTGCAGTGATGAAAATAAGATTTTTCTTGCAGAATGTTGCTATTTATTTCTTCGTTCATGCTAAGTTTGTGTAATTGATACCAGATCACTAGCGCTTAACCCTTGGGGACACATGCCCCACGAGTTCTGTAAGCCATGGGAATTTAGTATGTTTTGTTTCATGTTTGTGTGATCCCCCTATTTGTCATGTTCACACCAAATGGAACATTTACATGCCTTAGGAATTCTGATGCTACAAAACTAGGCTTTTGTTTTCTTCTTCTACATAGGCATACTCAGCTGTGAGCCTAGAATTTAAAACAAGTAGCTCTTTCTACCACACATCACAGGGTAGTAGTATCAACCAGTGTGTTCTTATCTATGAACAATACCCTCTATATGTCCATAAATTAGTTATCCATTTCCAGCACTTTCTACTACAACAGAGAACAGCTTACCTCACCCTAACAAATGGTAAATGTTTTCTCCTCACACAGTGTGGAGATGTTTTTCTATGTCTGTTCTGTTACATTAAAACTAAAAAGTACTGAACAGTCATGAAGTGGCTTCATTACCTTAAAGTATTATTGTCTTAACACACAATGCAGAAATGAGAATCATCCAAGACAAGGCTATCTACAGCAGGGATCGCATTCCTCCTAAAATTCCTAAAATTCCTAATATTTTGTGACCCTCCTTAAATTCCTAAAATTATACCTAAAATTTGCTATTCATCCTAAAATTTTCGTAAGCTTATTTATTAAAAACACAACCGTTATTAACGCCAATAAATTTACCATTACGGTAAGGTAAAAAGACTTGTTATTGTAGAAACACAGCCTATATGCTGTGCTGCTGAAGGGAGGGAAAAATGACGCCATCGAGATGCACTTGCTTCGGGGCGGGCGCTCCACTTTTTTGCCTTCGGACAGTTTTCGAGAGTAACAAGAGATCTAAGGGAAAAGGGGAGGGGTCATTTTCACCCCTGGTTTGCGCTTTGCAGACGAACTCCGTGGCACGCAGAAGATCGTACTTTATTTTTGTACATGCCTTGTGGAACCTCCTCTTTCTGCTGATGTTTTGTTATTGTAAACCGCAGGTGGGTGGAAGCAAAGAGGAAACATGTGGTCTCCTTCCGTAACCTCCGGTAATGACGATGGGATGGTAGCTGAGTGTTATCGTGGCAAGCAGTAGAGCACGTGATCATTGACCTTCGATCGTGCGTCGGCGACAGCGACCTTCGATGCGCAATATATCTCAGCTCCGACTCGCTTTGACTGAACTTGCGTGAGATGCGTATGATAGTTTCTGGTTTTGCGTCTTTTATGGTGTTCTCTGTGCTGTGTGCAGGTTCAGTTCTCTAGTGGTGACCTGCTTTTTTTTTTTTTTTTCCCATCTTCTGACATCCTCGCAGCCAAATTTCGGGAAGTTGTCTGGTTTTGCAATATTGGAACGTGTTTTTGTACTTCCCTTTCATTTTCTGGTTAGTAATACAAGTGTTTAAGATGCCTAAATCCAAAACGAAATTTCAAGATGCGTGGCTCGCCAAAGAATTGGACGGAGTGAAGTTGAAAGAATGGTGTTCTGCAACTGAAACAATATTTTCTGCTAAGTGTGTATTGTGTTCAGAAATTTTCAACATTTCTAATAGTGGCTTTTCACAAGTAAAAGCGCATCATAAAGGAAAAAAACATTTGCAGAAATTTCAAAGTAAATTTCAAAATGAGTCCATCCTTGAAAGCCTTTGGAGGACGGGATCTTCAGCCCAAAACAAATATTAGTGAAGTACTGAGTCATGATTTACAGTTGGCTAAAGCCGAAGCATTATGGGCCATGAAAGTTGCTAAGGACAATATGTCTTTTGTTTCATGCACTGAAACAGTTGAACTTTTCAAAGAAATGTTTCCTGATTCTGCTATTGCAGCCAAAATGCAACTTAAAGAAAAAAAGTTGCTTATGTGATATCACATGGATTGTCAAAATATTTTGAAGAGGATTTGAAAAGAGATATTGCATCTAGTAGCCCAGGAAAGGTTACTATAGCATTTGATGAAACTACAAATACACAAGTGAAATGGCAGTTGGATGTGTATCTCAGGTACTGGTCTTCAGAAATAAATTGTTTCTTGCCGATACCTAACAAGCGTTTTTCTGGGTCATATAACAGCAGATATTTGCTAAAAGAAATTCTTGATGTGTTATCATCCTTCAATATTTCGTTGAACAGAATTATTTGTGTATCCATGGACAGCCCAAATGTAAATAAGTGCTTTTTACGCAAATTCAATGAAGTTGTAAAACAAGAAACAGGCCAGAAATCTTTGGAACTAGGTTTTTGCAACCTGCATGTTGTTAGTAATGCATTTAAAAAATTTTTGACAAGCTTAAAAATAGATTTTGACGAATTTGCTACTGATATGCATTACTTTTTACAGAGTAGTGCTGCAAGACGAGAGGATTATAAATCTGTCCAGGATATAACATTGGTCACAGCCAAATTTCTTTTGCGTCATGTCAGCAACAGATGGTTAACCGTTGGTTCTGTAGCCCAGAGGCTCTTGGATCAATGGCTAAATATTACAGAATATTTTTTAAACTTCTTGCCATCTCAAAAAATTTTTGAAAAACAACTACGCAATTCGGCAAGGTATAAAAGAATTGACTGTTTCCTGAAAAATGAGCTAACTCCTTGCTATTTAGCATTAATTTCATTTTCACACCAAAATTTTGAAAAGTTTTCATTATGTTATCAAGAGTGAAGAACCAAAAATACACCAGTTATATTCTGATTTAAATACTTTAATGAGGAATGTTATGGCTCAGTTTATCCAAGATGATGTTATTGCAGGGAAATTTGGAGAAGACCTAAAGAATGTAGATTTTGAAAACAAAAATTCATGGAAAAAACTAGGGGAGTTAGAAGTTGGTATGAAGACAAAAAATCTCCTCAGTAATGTTCAGGAGACCAGGCAGAAATTATTTCTCTTAGATGTAAGATCATCACTAATTGCAACCACAAAATATTTAAAGTCAAATTTGCCATTCTGCAATCAAAAGCTAAGAGACATAGAAGTTTTAAAGGTAAAAGAACCAAAGAAAGAGTCAACTCAACTTTCAGTCACTGAAGGACTTTCGGAAATAACCAGAATTTCAAGTGTTTTGCATCTTTCTGAGGAACAAATTGATAGAGTAAGAGAAGAGTCGAAACTTTTAAATTGCGATAAGCCAACTCTAGATGAACTAGTGAAATTTTCAGAGGAAGGGCATATTCCAGTGCGGATTGATCATTACTGGCGTAATATATTTAGTATTAAAGACTCTAGCGGAAAAGAAAAATACTCAAATCTTATAGCAAACAAATCTACACAAACTCCGTTTACTGGTGTGAAAGTATAATTAAAGAATAAATACAAGGGAAAATTGTATCTCCCGAGCTTTCGCTCTCCAACCGGGAGGCTTTCTCAAGGGTTGCAGACGTTACTAACAAGTCCGGCGAGTATAATAAACAGATTTCGAAACACTGATGGTCAGGAACGTCGTATTTTGAAAATTTGATGCTCGAGGCACGAGGCGATACACTGGTTTCTTTCATGCGGGGAATCATCTCAGTATATTCCTCCACGCGGACGGAATATCAACAGATTGGGTATCGTTGCATGCGTAGGGATGCGTGGAGATTTCAATACTCTCTCTGATCAGCGTACCTTTGTAGCCAGTATACGGCGCAATTATCTTTACTTTATCCCATAACGGGACTGCGTTTTTTTGTGCTACTTCTTTAGACAAGGCTGTTAAGGTCTTTCCCAATCTGATGTCTCTCATGTGCTCTTTAGTCCTTACAGCAATCGACCTTTTCGTCATTCCGATGTAAACTTTCGACGAACCGCCTGGGTACATCAGAGGTATCATGTACACTCCTGCTTCCGATTTCCTGTCTGGGTTTCTGCACGTGTTTGCTACTGCTCTGTGTATGCTGTTCAGGGATCTGATGCCGATGTGAAGCCCATGGCGTCTCATTAGACTTTTGAATGAGTAAGAGAAATTTGGGATATACGGCACAGATCCGGCGTAACGCAAATTATCTCCTTTGGCCTTGGGGGTTGTACGATACCTGGACTGAACTCTTTGTAGGATTTTTCTTAGATCATATTCGGGGAAACCAGCTGCAATGCCTTTATTAATTATATCTGCTATCTCTTTTCTCCTTGTTTCTACGCTGGAACAGACGTTGAAAGCTCTTACAAAATATGTTCTAAATGCTGCCATTTTATATGAATTCGGAGATACAGACTTAGGTGCGATAAAGTTGGGAACTGTTATTGGTTTGTAGTAAACCGCCGTGTCAAGTCGGCCATTCCGATTTTTATGCAACATAACATCTAGGAATGGTAGTTTTCCTTCAGTTTCCCTTTCTAGGGTGAATTTGATTGATGGATGCAATGTATTGATTTGTCCCCAGAATTCTTGAAGGTCTGCGTCAGAATACTGCCATATGAAAAATATGTCGTCGACATACCTGAACCATATATGTGGTTTTTTGACAGTGCAGGAGAAAATTCTCTCTTCCAGTGGGCGTAATATTGCTTCTGCTAATATGCTTGACAGCGGTGAACCCATAGGAGCACCTCTGGTCTGTTTGTATATATTTCCTTGGTAACGAAAGAAATTGTTGTTCACAGTCAGGTTTAGGGCTCTTCTTATATCTTGCACCGCTTCTGGGGAAATTCATCATCCCTGGATAGCCATATCTCGAGATTGTCACAGGCCTCCTCTACCGGTATTGACGGGTATAAGGACGTTATGTCGAGGCTTGCTAATATGTCGTGCTCGTTCAAGACTACGCCTCTAATCATACTTATAAAGTCTTGTGTTGAACTAAGGGCTTGTTGAGAGGGCGGAAGGTATTTCTTGAGGAAAACTGATAACTCTTTCTCAAGGTGATATGTGGGAGCTCTAATTTTAGAGACAATGGGTCTCACTTTGTGCCCAGGTTTGTGGTGCTTAAGTCGACCAAACAGTGGTGGTATCGATGGTCCCGGTGGGGTGACGGTTGCTTTCTTGATGCTTTCTGGCAAGCTAGCCCACTTTTTCATCCCTTGTACTTTGGATACCAGGGTATTAGTCGGGTCGGTAGGAGAAAAGAGATAGCAGATATAATTAATAAAGGCATTGCAGCTGGTTTCCCCGAATATGATCTGAGAAAAATCCTACAAAGAGTTCAGTCCAGGTATCGTACAACCCCCAAGGCCAAAGGAGATAATTTGCGTTACGCCGGATCTGTGCCGTATATCCCAAATTTCTCTTATTCATTCAAAAGTCTAATGAGACGCCATGGGCTTCACATCGGCATCAGATCCCCGAACAGCATACACAGAGCAGTAGCAAACACGTGCAGAAACCCAGACAGGAAATCGGAAGCAGGAGTGTACGTGATACCTCTGATGTACCCAGGCGGTTCGTCGAAAGTTTACATTGGAATGACGAAAAGATCGATTGCTGTAAGGACTAAAGAGCACATGAGAGACATCAGATTGGGAAAGACCTTAACAGCCTTGTCTAAAGAAGTAGCACAAAAACGCAGTCCCGTTATGGGATAAAGTAAAGATAATTGCGCCGTATACTGGCTACAAAGGTACGCTGATCAGAGAGAGTATTGAAATCTCCACGCATCCCTACGCATGCAACGATACCCAATCTGTTGATATTCCGTCCGCGTGGAGGAATATACTGAGATGATTCCCCGCATGAAAGAAACCAGTGTATCGCCTCGTGCCTCGAGCATCAAATTTTCAAAATACGACGTTCCTGACCATCAGTGTTTCGAAATCTGTTTATTATACTCGCCGGACTTGTTAGTAACGTCTGCAACCCTTGAGAAAGCCTCCCGGTTGGAGAGCGAAAGCTCGGGAGATACAATTTTCCCTTGTATTTATTCTTTAATTATACTTTCACACCAGTAAACGGAGTTTGTGTAGATTTGTTTGCTATATTATTTAGGTGTGAATCCCGTTCAACAAGTACTTACCCGCTTTTCCGGGCGTTCACGGGAAAATGTTTAAGGTCTACAGAAACGGCAGACTGAAACTGGCAAGAGAGAGTGCGCACCTAGACTTTCTCACTGAATGCAAGAAGCGGAACGTCTGCCCGAAATTCCTGCGCATCAAGTCAGCTATCACAGACAGCTGGTTCCGTCGCAGGCTTGAGG
Organism: Macrothele yani; assembly: GCA_039090855.1. Classification (NCBI taxonomy): domain Eukaryota; kingdom Metazoa; phylum Arthropoda; class Arachnida; order Araneae; family Macrothelidae; genus Macrothele; species Macrothele yani. Next base: position 41,005,838 of record CM077006.1, read on the forward strand.
ATTTCCAGCGTAGCACATTAGTATCGTTGGTACGAAGAAAAAGGATGCAGGTTATGTCTCTCCATGCTAAAGTGTTTCATTGGCACAATGAGTTATACCATAGCAAAGAAGCCGTCATTGTTGACGAATGGATAACAAGAACACACATGCTAGTGGAAAGAGTCGAAGGGATCATGAGAGAGAAGCACCGCAGAAAACTGTGTGAATTATCGGATGGACATCTACAATTCCCTACGGAAAACAAGATTCCTGTTGTAAATGTGTCCGAAAAAGTACTCACTGCAGAGGAAACGAATATCTTAACACTAGGCCCAAAGTTTTGCCCCAGAGCGAAACTCAACATCAAGGAAATCATCCCGCACCTGGAATCAGCCATTGAAAGACTACCCTCTTCCGAACAGGACTCAGTGAGGCACTTAGCAGCCGAAAAACTGAAGAGAAGTTTAGCCACAGCAGTAAAACATGACGCCCGAGCATGGTCAGTCATAAAGAACTTGCAAAAGAGGGAGGATCTGGCAATAACACTCACTGATAAATCGAACCAGATTGCCATAATGAATAGGAAAGATTATGATGACGAGCTGAAGGAGTTTATCACCGAGATGGCATCGACCAGAGTTGCTACCGACCCGACTAATACCCTGGTATCCAAAGTACAAGGGATGAAAAAGTGGGCTAGCTTGCCAGAAAGCATCAAGAAAGCAACCGTCACCCCACCGGGACCATCGATACCACCACTGTTTGGTCGACTTAAGCACCACAAACCTGGGCACAAAGTGAGACCCATTGTCTCTAAAATTAGAGCTCCCACATATCACCTTGAGAAAGAGTTATCAGTTTTCCTCAAGAAATACCTTCCGCCCTCTCAACACGCCCTTAGTTCAACACAAGACTTTATAAGTAGGATTAGAGGCGTAGTCTTGAACGAGCACGACATATTAGCAAGCCTCGACATAACGTCCTTATACCCGTCAATACCGGTAGAGGAGGCCTGTGACAATCTCGAGATATGGCTATCCAGGGATGATGAATTTCCCCCAGAAGCGGTGCAAGATATAAGAAGAGCCCTAAACCTGACTGTGAACAACAATTTCTTTCGTTACCAAGGAAATATATACAAACAGACCAGAGGTGCTCCTATGGGTTCACCGCTGTCAAGCATATTAGCAGAAGCAATATTACGCCCACTGGAAGAGAGAATTTTCTCCTGCACTGTCAATAAACCACATATATGGTTCAGGTATGTCGACGACATATTTTTCATATGGCAGTATTCTGACGCAGACCTTCAAGAATTCTGGGGACAAATCAATACATTGCATCCATCAATCAAATTCACCCTAGAAAGGGAAACTGAAGGAAAACTACCATTCCTAGATGTTATGTTGCATAAAAATCGGAATGGCCGACTTGACACGGCGGTTTACTACAAACCAATAACAGTTCCCAACTTTATCGCACCTAAGTCTGTATCTCCGAATTCATATAAAATGGCAGCATTTAGAACATATTTTGTAAGAGCTTTCAACGTCTGTTCCAGCGTAGAAACAAGGAGAAAAGAGATAGCAGATATAATTAATAAAGGCATTGCAGCTGGTTTCCCCGAATATGATCTAAGAAAAATCCTACAAAGAGTTCAGTCCAGGTATCGTACAACCCCCAAGGCCAAAGGAGATAATTTGCGTCACGCCGGATCTGTGCCGTATATCCCAAATTTCTCTTACTCATTCAAAAGTCTAATGAGACGCCATGGGCTTCACATCGGCATCAGATCCCCGAACAGCATACACAGAGCAGTAGCAAACACGTGCAGAAACCCAGACAGGAAATCGGAAGCAGGAGTGTACATGATACCTCTGATGTACCCAGGCGGTTCGTCGAAAGTTTACATCGGAATGACGAAAAGGACGATTGCTGTAAGGACTAAAGAGCACATGAGAGACATCAGATTGGGAAAGACCTTAACAGCCTTGTCTAAAGAAGTAGCACAAAAAAACGCAGTCCCGTTATGGGATAAAGTAAAGATAATTGCGTCGTATACTGGCTACAAAGGTACGCTGATCAGAGAGAGTATTGAAATCTCCACGCATCCCTATGCATGCAACGATACCCAATCTGTTGATATTCCGTCCGCGTGGAGGAATATACTGAGATGATTCCCCGCATGAAAGAAACCAGTGTATCGCCTCGTGCCTCGAGCATCAAATTTTCAAAATACGACGTTCCTGACCATCAGTGTTTCGAAATCTGTTTATTATACTCGCCGGACTTGTTAGTAACGTCTGCAACCCTTGAGAAAGCCTCCCGGTTGGAGAGCGAAAGCTCGGGAGATACAATTTTCCCTTGTATTTATTCTTTAATTATACTTTCACACCAGTAAACGGAGTTTGTGTAGATTTGTTTGCTATATTATTTAGGTGTGAATCCCGTTCAACAAGTACTCAAATCTTGTTAAACTCATCAAGTCAATATTAGTTTTACCTCATGGTAATGCTGATGCAGAAAGGGGATTTTCGGTTAACACTACTCTGTTAAGGAAGGACAAGGCTAACTTAAAAGACTCAACTATAACATCATTAAGAATAGTTAAAGGGGCCATTAAACACTATGGGTGTGTAAGTAAAGTTCCCATAACAAGAAATTTGTTAAATAGTGTTCGTGATTCACATAAATTTTATAAAGAGTATGTTGATAAGCTGAAGGAAGAAGAATCAAAAAAGGTAAAAGAAAGGAAGCAGAAAGAGAGGGAAAAATAAGGAAAAGCAGCTAGAGAAAAAAAGAAAAGCTGAGTTTGATGACAAAATAAAAGAAAATGATGCAGAAATAAATAGGCTTAAAAAAGATAAAGAAGCCTCCCTAGCAGTAATTCAAGAGGGAACAGAAAGAATGAGAAAAGCTGTAGAAAAACAAAATACTGTTGAAATAGCAGTTGCCTCTAACTTGATCGTACAAGGTTCAGCTGAAATAAAGAAAACTGAAAGTAAATTAGTTGTGGTGGAAGCAGAAAAAGATAGGCTAATCAGGAAAAGGTTAAAACAATAATATGAAAAAAGTAATTCAGTGAACAATTGTACATAGTTCTTGGTTTTCAATTACCTTTTTAGGATATTATAATTTAATGTGAAACCTGAAAACTTGACTGTGAAAATCGTGAATTGCTTCTGGTTCAACAGCATATTAATGTTCAAAGTGAAACTTGAATGTGGTAAATATACTTGAATATGATAATAACACTTGAAAAGATAAGAACTGAACATTAGAAGTAAATCATACTTAAACTTTAGACATTAGACGTTATGCAAAAAAATTTGGGTGTGAACTTCGACCATATATACTAATGGACTGCGCATTGGCAATAGCTGCATCAAAGCCGCCATGGCTCAAACATTGGGCACGTCATCATCAGACTCCAAATTTCGTGTAAAAATGCTGTTATGATTACTAATTTATGCTGCAGAACTTCAGTGTTTTCGGTGTATTATGTGAATGCGCCTCATATATAATGAAAACTCCTCAGGTCAGTTTACTTATGAGCTATATACATGCATGATCGGGTTGTTTACATTTTGTGATTTATAATGTGATGAACATTTGCGAAGAATTTGGAACATGCATTCCTTTTTTTTTTCTTAAGTTACTATATTTTTATATCAATAGCTGCAAGTTTCTGGTTAAGTAATTGAACTTTATTGACTTAGGTATTTAATTCGTTTCTTACCCATGAAAAATCATAGAACTTTCTTTACTATATCGCTCAGAGCAACCATAAGCACAGCAGGTGTAACCCATCTTTTTGACTGTTGTCATGTGATTTTATGTTGGAGCCAGAAATTTTGATGTCATGCGCAGTCTATCAGTATATATGGTTGAAGGGTGTGAAGCAAACTCTTTACAATGTATACAAAGTTGTTTTACTAGATGTATACAAATATACATCTAGTTTTTATTGAAATACACTCCTAAAATTTTCCTGAAATTTTTCTAAAAAGTCCTAAAATTCCTACCTAAAATTTTCCAGAAGTATGCTATGATCCCTGCTACAGGCCACAGCCATGCCAGAGGACTGCTTCCTAGCTTTAACATAAAAAAGAAACAGGGAAAATGACAGCACAACAGATTGCCTTAGAGCTTGCTGCATTTATAGGGACACATATAACCTTCTTGAATTTTCCCCTTGAGTTCTTAGATTTGTTTTCTCCAGTTATGTCATATCTCTTTATTTTGCTCGTTTTGTTCTTCTATGTCACAAAGTGTGTTACATGCAAAATTGTAATGCTGATTCTTTTTACATTTTATGCATTATGAAAGATTTTTTGTGCACATTTCATGCCTTTACATCCATCCATCCCTCCCTCCCTAAGCTGTTCTCTGAGATTCAGAGGTTAGCTCCGCAAAGAAATACAAACTGCTAGATAATTTTTACTTACCGTTGACGTATCAAACTTCTCCATTTACAATGATCGTGACATACAGCTAGGGCTTCACTGACGTCCGTCACACGCCGTACACAAGATTTCTATACTTCATACTCTGTCTTTCCCTCATGTAGACACTCCTGAATCTGATCCTCCCATGACTTCCTTGTCCTTCCTCTGCCTTTTCTTCCTGCCACTTGGGCTAAAAAGATTTTTCTTAGTAAGCATATCATCACTCATTCTTTCAACCTGGCCAAACCACCTAAGAATATTAGTCTCCACCTTGCTAACAACATTTTGCTTCACATTACACAACTGCAACACATCTTCATTCTTAACACAATCAGAACATTCCGTGCCACAAACTAAAATAATAGCTATATACTATACTCATTACTGTTTCACACGTTATATACGTTCTATGCGTTGTGTGCATATTTGCAGCAAAATCATCTTGGCATTTATATATCATATGACTAGGAATATTATTATGTTTCAATTATTATATCATCAAGGACTCACCTTGTATCGGTATTCCAAATTAGTAAGCTTCATCTTGTATCTTGAAATAAAATATGTATCTAGCGTGTCATTAGCCACGTAGAATCATCGTATTGCAAATAGGCCTAATTGAAATTTGCGACCAGGGTTTAAATTCAAATAAAACACGACTATGGATATCATACAAAGAGAGTGTAAAAGAATCATATACAATGCAATTAAAAAACCTTTACCATCAACAGGTATCGTCAATCTTTAAAAGAAGGAATGGATATAATCAATGACATTACAAACAGACCTCAAATAAAATTTTCGTCAATTATTGAACAATGCCAGACAATCTCTGCAACACGCACACGACTCCACATAAACCACCGGACATGTTTCGGCACGGCTGACTTTCGGCCATTATCAACGGTATGCATCCTGGATCAATGAATGTTCAAAGTTGTTATATATCTAGGTCACCTCGGCATCACCTCCGCTATAGTTGTTGCATGTCGACGCCTTCCGTCATCATTACATGTACTTGTATTCACGTGTGAGTCACATCCACGCCATATATTGGGTTAATTCCGGAATTGCTGTCGCTGTTTTTATTTTGTAAGTATATGTTATTTCTTTTATTTTTCTTTTTGTTGTTATATTTCGTATTATTTTCTTGTTATATTAGATATTTCCACGGATACGGGATATCTTTCGGAGTAGACGTATTGCAATTGGATCTTTGGGTTTTCTCAATTGTTATAGCTTCAGACCACAAAATTTGATTATGTTTATTGTGGGAAGTTAAGATTTTACTATTTTCCCAATCGGGTATTAATTCATTTATCTTCTTTTAGTACTACCGATGTAATATTTGTCCTGCTCATTTTCTTTTGGGTCTATTGTAGGAATCATGTATACACCTGCCTTATTTAGTGGATTTTTATTGTAACCACTATTTGTCAGTAATTTAGAATTATCAGTAGCTATTTCAGCAATTTCAATATTGTAATTCTGGCATTCTTTTCTTATAATATTGCTTAGTGGAGGTAAATATGGTATACTTCCGTAAAATAATGTATTTCTTTTTGTTAATCTATTGTTGTGCCTCTGTATACCAGCTCTTCTTATTTTGCGATATAATGAATCTTTCAAGCCAACAGGATATCCAAAACATTTAGCAGTGTCTTTAATCCATTTTATTTCCTCAATAAGTGCAATTTTCGTTGATGAATGTGTTATAGCTCTATTTATGAATGATCTGAAAGCTGAAATTTTATATCTCCATGGGTGACAGGATTCTTTGGGAATTATAGCAGGAATGTAAGTAGGTTTTCGATATACACTAAATTCAATTTTATTTTGATGCCTAAATAAAGAAATGTCAAGAAAGTTAAGTTTGTTGTCAATTTCTTTTTCATACGTTACTTGAATAGTTGTGTACATACTATTGAAGTTGTTTATGAAGATCTCCATATCATTTTCCGAGTGTGGCCAGAAGATCAATACATCATCAACATATCGTAAATACAGTATAGGTAAGTTACTAATAGATCTGGTAAGTTACTAATAGATCTCTAATACACCAAGAAAATAATACGAAATATAACAACAAAAAGGAAAATAAAAGAAATAACATATACTTACGAAATAAAAACAGCGACAGCAATTCTGGAATTAACCCAATATATGGCGTGGATGTGACTCACACGTGAATACACGTACATGTAATGATGACAGAAGACGTCGACGTGGAACAACTATAGCGGAGGTGATGCCGAGGTGACCTAGATATATAACAACTTTGAACATTGATCCAGGATGCATACCATTGATAATGGCCGAAAGTCAGTCGTGCCGAAACATGTCCGGTGGTTTATGTGGAGTCGTGTGCGTGTTGCAGAGATTGTCTGGCATTGTTCAATAATTGACGAAAATTTTATTTGAGGTCTGTTTGTAATGTCATTGATTATATCCATTCCTTCTTTTAAAGATTGACGATACCTGTTGATGGTAAAGGTTTTTTAATTGCATTGTATATGATTCTTTCACACTCTCTTTGTATGATATCCATAGTCGTGTTTTATTTGAATTTAAACCCTGGTCGCAAATTTCAATCAGCCCTATTTGCAATACGATGATTCTACGTGGCTAAATGACACTCTAGATACATATTTTATTTCAAGATTCAAGATGAAGCTTACTAATTTGGAATACCGATACAAGGTGAGTCCTTGATGATATAATAATTGAAACATAATAATATTCCTAGTCATATGATATATAAATGCCAAGATGATTTTGCTGCAAATATGCACACAACGCATAGAACGTATATAACGTGTGAAACAGTAGTGAGTATAGTATATAGCTATTATTCTATTATATAATACCACATATTTTTATTTTTGGTTATTTTACTAACCAAAATCAATTATTGTGCCACAAACTTTTTGTAGGTAACGCATTTCTCCAGCACACAAATGACTCCTATGTTTCTTCTATAGTACCCAGATTTCACTGCCATACATCTGAGTCAGAACAATTACACTTTCATACACATCCATGCGGGACTCTCTTGAAAACCCATCATTCCTGTGAAAACCTCCCAAAGCAGCCATGACTTTCAATGAAGAATTCACTCTCCTACTAATTTCACTATCCAATCGGTTCTCTCTGTCAAACATGCTTTCTAAATACACGTACTCATTCACCTGGTCAATCACTGTGCCATTTAGACGTATATTACATTCAGTACTACCAGTTCCTTTCTCAAAAACCATAACTTTAGTTTTTTCCTTATTTATATTCAGTTTGAATTTCATGTACACTTCATACATCCAGGACAATATACTCTGCAACTCACTTTTGCTCTCTGCCAACAGGACTGTCATCAGCATACAGCAATCTGCACATGCAGATATCATCAAGACATAAACCAGTATTGTCTATTTTGGCATCACACATGCACACATCCATAAGTATATCAAACAGCCATGGTGACATTGCACAACCTTGTCTGACTCCTGCACCAATAGAAAACCATTTTGATAAAACACCATTCACTGTTACACAAGCTCTACTTCCAGCATACATGGCTTTTACACTATTAGGTAGATTCCTGGTAACACCATATTCATTCAATACTTTCCACAAAAGTGTACTATTTACTCAGTTGTAAGCTTTCTAAATCTAGAAGGCAGCGTAAACTTTCTTACTAACAGACAGATACTTTTCAGTCATCATACGTAATGCAAAAATTTGGTTAGTGCAGCCTTTACCAGCATAAAAACACTCTGGACATCCCACACTTTCTCTGATGTAAGACCCACATTTTTTTCAATAATGACCTTACCAAACACTTTCCCTGCCACACTCAGTAGGCTAATATCACTGTAGTTCTTGTAATCAGTCTGATTACCCCTTTTCCTTATACAAGAGAACAATGATAGCATCCTTCCAATCCCAAGGGACCATTCCTCTAACTCCCAGCAAAACTGGCAAATTTCAGTTAACCAGTCAATTACAGAGTCACCACCATATTTCAACATCTCATCAGTTATGCCATCAACTCCCGGAGCCTTACCATTCTGAAAAGATTTTAGAGCTTTACACACTTCTTCTCTTGAGATCCCTCCTGTGCTTCCATCCTCCACTGTGACATCTGCTATTGCCTCAGAATCACCTTTGCTTTCTTCCAATTGTTATGGATATGTAATTTAAACATATACAATATGCATATTATCATGTATGCATATTTTTACATAGTGGGAATTTCACCCAAAAGTGGGTTTAGTGAGCGCTTGGATATAATGAGACTAATAGGTACACAGACCAGGCAATAAGTGTCACTGCAGTGAAGCTGAAATCAAGAGTGAATGACTGGAAAGAAACTAGTTTAAGTGAACTGTTTGTTTTTATTGCACTTACAATTTTGCAAGGGATAATTGTGAAGCCTATGATAGAACTTTATTGAACATGTCAAACCTTTTTTCAACACCAGCCTTTTGTGAATACATGTCACTTCGTCGCTTCCAGCTGATCAAGAAATTTTTACATTTTGTGAACAACGATGAACTAAATGGAAGTGATCATCCATGTTGGAAAATGCATAAAATATGGCCAATAGTCCAAGAAATTTCCCAAAAATTTAGAAGTGCTTACTCAGTTGAAAGAGATGTATGTATAGATGACAGTTTATTATATAAAGGTTGGTTAGGTTGGAAACAATATATTCCTTTGAAGAGTGCAAGATTTGGGATAAAATTTTACATGCTTTGTGAATCTAATTCAGGATATATATTCTCTCAAATTATTTATTCAGGGAAAGTTTCTATGGTTTACAATAGATTCAAAGAAAGACAAGCTTGCCGCCCCGGTGGCGCAGTGGTCTAGGCGATGGCTTCTGATCATTCGTCCGTAAGGGGTCCGGGTTCGAATCCCAGTGAGGCATGGATGTTGTGTTTGTCTTACGGCACTGGCTCTCTCCCTTCCCTGGAACCAGTGACCCTAAATTAGGGACGGGCAACTGCTTATAGCCCATTGAGTTGCTCACGGTGGTCGTTAAACCTCCAAACAAAAAAAAAAAAAAAAAAATCAAAGACAAGCTGCACACAATTCAAATTGTACTGTCTCTTTTGGAACCAATTTTGTCATTGGTGCACTGCGTGACTGTAGATAACATTTACATGTCACCAGAACTTTCTGATTTGCTGCTGTCCTATAAGACTGATAGTTTTTGGTTGATCTGGTGCTGTTTTCCAATCTCTAAATTAAAGCCCCCAAAATATTTTTAAATCAGGAAACCCTTTACCGGATCCACACACTCTCAATGAGAGTGAGATTTTTTTTTCATGAGGTGATCTCAAATCCCTTTGGCAAGGAAGGAGGTTAGAAAAAAAAATTAAGAGTCAAGAAAAATAGAGTAAATTCGTTTTGTTCTTTTTTGATTTTCTCTGTGAAATGTTGATCTCTGTGTGTGTAGTTAAATTTATGTGAATAGGTCAAGGTAAGTTAGCCTTATGATGTCTGTTGCTAGTAAGGGATGTGTAACCAACACCAAACATTTTTCCCTATATCATGGTACAGTAAGAAAAAATAGGGAAGATTTGGCTACTAATTAAATTTTCAAAAGGAAAAAAATTCTAAAAGGGCAGGTTGTATCTTATCGGAGAGGTGAGGTAATGGCCCTTCACTGGTGAGACAGAAAAGATGTTTATCTTTTAAGTACTGTGCAATAATGCCTCCATGAGTCGTGTTGATGGTTCTGAGAATGCATGTTGTTGTTTTGGACTATAGTATCACAATGGGTGGGGTTGACAGGACTGATCGATCTCTAAAAACATATGAAAGTGTATGAAAAAAATTAGTGATATATTATAAAAAAGTTTTGGCACGTAGTGGATCAAGCAATACACAATTCTTTCATTATTCATAAAAAATTTCAGGACAGCATAAAATGCTTCTGGAATTTAGACAGAATGTGGCGTCAGAAATTTTAGCTGACTAATTTACACCAGGTAAAAGCAAGAAAGGTGGACATAAAAGTGCATTCCCTGATCCCTTCGTTTAGTTGCTAGACGTTTTCCCTCTTGTATGCCACTTACTGACAAAAAAAAAAAAAAAGATAGAGAGAGAGAGAGAGAACCTGCAAAGGCAGTGTGTGCTTTGTTGTTCCAAAAAGATAGATGGGAAGAAAAAGAGAATAGAAACTAGAACATGGTGTGTGGTATGTGGCAAATGACTGTGACTGTGTGCTGTAGGCTGTTTTGAAAAATACCACACTTTGAAAGATTTTTCTTTGTAAATATAAATTTGTCTTATTTTGTAATTATTTATTTTGTACATATGTTTTTCGTAACCATGTTTCACAAAGAAGTATTTTTAAATATTCAGAATATAAAATAAAGAAAAACGTGCAAAAATTAACTTGTATTAAAAAAATCCACTGAATTAGCTATGTGACACGCAAAAAAGTGTGCCAGTTTTGAAGGGTTTAAAAGTGTGTGAGAGTGTGTACTAATGTGTGAATGCATGCTCTTTCTTGAGTACATTGATGTCTGTGTACACTATTCACAATGACTCATACATTTTTCTCTTACAATTCTAAAGGGTATTTTATAATTTTGTGTGTAGAAACCTAATAAAAAGAATTTAATGTGTTGCAAATTTTTTCAATTTTTTAAAGTATTTGAGCTTCTGTTAATTCTGTAGTAAGCACTTTCTGTTCTTACACTTTCAGCTGTTTGTTAGGCTTTGTTTAAATGTTTCAATTGTTGTTTTTCTCTTGTATAATCAGCCAGTCAAAGGCCTCAGAGACCACCACCTCCGACTGTACAACCATCTGTAACCTCAGCACCAAGCTCAGCTGCACCACCGTATCCTCCATCTACTGGAGCACCTGCTGCAGCAGCTAATCAACCAAATCCACCATACCCAGTGTATCCTTCGTATCCATATCCATACACTCCTATGCCAACTGCTTACAACCCCTACCTCCCACCTCAGCCATATGTTCATTTTCCACCAGGTAAGTTTTTTTACTGTATTAAATAAATACTCTTGACTGTAATTTATGTGATTTTGTAGTGATTGTGCAAATGTTATATTCAAGGAAACTTGATAGCAATATATCATAAAGGAACTTTTTCAGTGATTTCTGTTGATAATTTATGAAAAGGGAGTCCCACTTCTGTACTCTTTATTTCAGTGATGATAAGCAAAATTTGGCAAATCTTTTAGGTATTCAGAATGGAATTTGTTTATATTACTTTTTAATTTTTGCTGACTCAATTAAAATCTTGGCAGCCTATGCAAATACTACTCACAGCCCATTTTGAATGTTTGACATTTAAGCATTTACTTTTTGTTTTCTGTGTTGTTTTTACTCTGATAAAAGCATCAAGAATGCATTTTCTTCAATTCAGTCCATTCCCTTCAATTCCTGCAGTCCACTCTTATCCATCTTTTCCTGACGCTAGTCTCCCCATCTGGTCTTAATTTTTCAACTCTCTGTTCCTCATTTCCTTTCATGCAAGACCAACTTTTATTCATTTAGTGAAATCTCGAGTCCTCTACCGTCACTTTCTCCTCCTAAATGAATCTCCAACTCCAATTGACTCTCTCCCCTCCAAGATGTGGCTAGCCATCTGGGGTGCCCTGCATCAGTCGCTCAGCCTTCCAGTTCAGCGGGTGGTGCAATGGAGGTACTTACTTGGTTGCCTTCCAACTTGTACCTGGCTCCATTGTTTTAATCTTGCGTCTTCCCCTCTTTGTCCATTGCAATACCCCGGGTGATTCATTTCATATCTGCAACTCGTGTCAGGCTCTCACACCTCTTTTGCTCTCCTGTCTAAGATTGTTTCACACATTTGTTCCACCACACATCTGATTCATGATTTTAATTACATTATTTCTTCTGTTTGACTGGCTCCCCATACTCCCTCCATTTGTGCATACCTTTTTGTTCTTGCTAAATATGTTATTTACAGTTTTTGGCTCTCCCTTGGTCCCCACTGCAAGTCCCCTCTCTTCCAATCACTCAAGCATCTCTTGGGCAGCGATTTCATGATACACTTCTCAATAGACTAACCACAGAACATGCTGCTGCTACTTGCTGGTCTACAATGGTCCTGTTCAACAGAACATGGTCACCAGCGTCCCCCTGGTTCTCATACCAGTCCACGCACCCGGTGTTTGATATTTAGATCTCACTGAGTGTTAGTTGTCTGCTCAACTGACTTCTGACCTCATCCCCCACCCCCTGACTCAGGGATGCTTCCTCCACTTCTCTTCGGTTGTTCGCCGGGTCAGGTGGAGGGTCACCGCTGGTCATTTTAATTTGTATAACTTTTAAGTTGCTTCATCTATGTATGTTATTACTTTGTGCTATGGTTAATTTTGAATGTCCTTTCCTCTAGCCAGCATTGAATATTAACATGATCATATTCTGCCTTTTCCATATCAAATTGATAATGTTTTTACTGAATTCTAATTATATTTAAATGTTTCCATTCCATATATCCTCTTTTGCATTATTCATAAGTTGTATGTGGGATTTCTTTCTTATATGTGGTCCAAAAACAGAGCAAGATAGTATGTCATATGAGTTGCATAATTTCATGTATGTTATTTCTTTGTGCTACGAGTGATGAGAATGCTCATCTTTATATATCATGTTGACTATTAACATGTTCATATACTGCCTTTCATATGAGATCGATTATTTTGTTTTGATATCTGTTTATAATTCAGTGTTGTAGTGCCATGAGTATTACTTTCATTTTTCATTAAGATTACCATGTGCTTTATTTTTCATTAGTGGGACCTTTCAAACTCTTAGGTTTAACATTATGGGAGATCAATGGTATTTGTTTATTTCTTCTGGAGGTGTTTTTATATAGGTTCCCAGTTTTTATTTTATTTTTTATTTTATTTTTTTTTTGGTCATTGCACAGCCATAACTTGAACTGAATTATGTTAACATATATTGCTACTCTTTTTTCCTTAACTGAGTGTTGGTTTATAAGGTACTAATTAGTTGTGGGAGAACCTCTTAGTGAGTTATCTTCCTATTAATGTGTTGTATTATTGCTTTAGTATGTTCCCCAATAATGTGATTATTTGTTTTGCATTATTATATAATCACAATTGAGATACTTCTGTGTCACAATACTGTGTGACCCATGTCTTGTTGAACTAAAGGTTGCACCAATTCCGTTTTCACTGAGCACTTGAATACACCTGAACCTGCACATACCTTTTGTTAAGATCTTGTTTAGTTCATTTTATTTATATGTGCATTGTTGCACGATTATGGCTACTTAATAAACTGGGTGTGTGACTTTGCACACCTACAGTCTTTTACCACTGGGAGATCATTTTACAAAAAGTATAAACAAAATTACTTCATTCTTCAACTTTTGTTTATCCAGCAATCAAGTAAACTGACATTTGTTTTTTATTTCTGCATGTATTGTTTTCATCCAAAGAAAAAAGTTTACTGTTTACAGCAATGCAGTCTGTTGCACATGTCCAAGAAATGTAATTTTAGTATTCTGATAGAGATCAGATGCAGTGGAAGATTTTAAAAAGCCTGGAATTTGTGGGGGCATTTTTTCCACACACAAGCATGCTTGTGTTTTGTGTGACTGTATTGGTATATTTCATTTTGATTTGCAAAAAGCTTCCAGTGGTAAAGTGCAATTTCATAAGTGCCTGGCACACACAACACTGAGAGAGTGAGAGATTAAAAGTCCTTGCCTGTTAGACTGCTGTCATCAACAGTTACTTCAACCACAGTTATCGACTGTGGGACAACAGCTTTCATGTGTGAATGATGTGCATTCACTAATCATGAGCTGTATAGCAAACTCCTGAGTATTGCATTGAACAGGAAACCGCTTATATCAAAGCATCATCTAAATCTTTTTTCTTTTTTTTTTCACATTTCTTCAGTTTGTTATGCACATGTTTTTTGGGGGGTTTTTCCCCTTGGAATGCCATTTCCAGTTTTTTTTTCACAGCATGGAAACAATAGATGATAAAAGTTCATATTGTTTGCATATTTCCACATTCCCCCCTTCTAACTTGTGGGTAATGTTAGCTTTGTTTTTCACATAGTCTTGCTTTGATATTAATTGAAGTGCAAAGAACTTAAATTGATGCCACTTTAAAATGCCTTGTTTATGATGCCATTGAATGCACTCTGTTCCAGGAATGACCTATCAGAAAAATAGTGATCTCTCTTCCCTCTTTGTTACTCTTGTGCTGTCACAGCGTGAGATGTGATCTTAACAACAGATGGTAATTTTACCCTTCTATCCCCCAAGCCATTTGGTTACATGGTGCTCATTGGTAAACCAGTTTCTTATTCAAGATAACAGAATTTTCTTGGGGAAATGTATTGTGAGAACAGTGGGCTTACTGAAAATTGGTCATCATAAATGGATTCAATACTTGATATTTAGCATTGAAACAAACAGATGTTTAAAATGTGTTTGCTAAATCTGAGACCTGGTTAAATGAGAGCTTATTGTAAAAAAGTTCAAGTGTAATTCGTGTTCATTAGAAAACTGGTCTTTAGAATGACCCATTTTCTAGTGATTGTGGCTTTGTGGTCACAAGAATAGAAGGTCTGCTTCTTAACTTTTGCATGTATTAATCTTGTTCTTATGTTTGTAAATTGTTCCTTAACAGTTAACTGAAACATTTGCTTTCTTTTCTGTGGCAGGATACCAAGGTGGTCCTCAACCTGGCCAGTATGCTACATACCCACCCCCTGGTGGCTCATACCCTTATCCACAACAACAATATCAGCAGCAATGGCACCAACAACAGCAGTAGTGACGTAGAATGTTTTCCATTATTCCAAGGACTGAAAGTTAACTGAGAGCTCAGAATTATGTATAAATATATATAAAGAATTTGAAATGTCTTATGGTTCCTTCAATAGAATCAGATGGGACCATGCTTGTTGATACTGAATCCGTTCGGATGTAATTGCGATTTAAAGCTTCTATGAAATTGTTATGGTATAACACACAATGAAATGAAATGTGCTTATAAAGCTTTTCTATTTTTGACAATTCCAAAGCGTGACAAAAGTTTTTAAGTGCTCCTAGTTGCGTAGGAATGCTAATCGTCATTTGGGCATTAATTAAGTGTTCTGTTCGGTTCATAAGTATCATACCACTTATGCACATTGGGGGTAAAATATTCCTTTGAATTAAATGCCTTTATCTACTGAATAATGATTATTTGTGATCAAAAGTATTGTTTTGATGTGAGAATCCTTGTTTCCAACTTTGATTGCTGTAGTTGATGTTGATTCAAGAAATCATATGTGATATGTATTGCTACCAATTCACGTGGAACGTTAACACAAGTTTAGTTTTAATTAAAATATCATATTGAATATTGTTTTTATAATTGTTTCTCAATAAAGTAGAATGAAAATAAGTGAAATATTTTTAGACGATTGTTTACACAGGACAAGAAAAAAAATGCATCTGAAAAGCTCATTGTGTGTGTTTGTAAGTATTGTTAAATTTTCATTTCTGAATTCTGCTTGTAAGACGTGTGTGTGTGTTTCTTCTACTGTCTTTTCATACATGAAAACTCGTTGGATGACGGCATAGCTGTGCTGAAGAAGCTCTTAGATGACCACTGTGATACATTCACAGTTTTTTCATTTATAAAACAAATCGACTTTTTTAAACATATCTAGCTTTTACACTTCTCACCATTCTTATTTTTCACTTTTACGACATCAGCCAGCTTTTAAATCTTATACCATGGTTTTAAATATTTTATTTCATGGTCTTGTTTCTGTTGCTCTTTGGCATGTGGCCCTTGCACCATAAAAATCAACAAACCAAACCATACATGAAAACTAAGTGTGCACAAAGAAAAAAATATTGTTGTGTCACTTAATTAATTTCTTTTTATTGCCGAATGCAAAAACAAAGATTCGAAAAGTCATCTTAAGTGCTCTTCTGACGTTTGCTGACATTTTGATTAACAGTGTGTCATTAGAACCCAAGCATGCAGCAGTGACAAAAGTTAATGTTGCCACCAATTTTATTTTCTCTTACCACAAGAAATCTCGCATGCAGTGAACCTTGTTTATGTTTTTGTAAGAAAATCCATTAGTGCATTTTAGGGTTGTGGGAGCTGAGAGTTGGCATGAAGACATGGTGGCAACAGGTTGAAAAACAGTGTTCTTGTTACAGTGGGGAGAGACACTCATGGTTTTGCGACAGGCGTCGTTATGTGTGAGTGTGTCTCAGTTTTATGTGTGAGTGTGTCTCACTTACACAATTAGTAAAGGTAAGCAGGTAATTTATGTTGGAAACAGCTATGACGTTTATGTTTTAAAGTAAAGTTTAATCACTTGCAGTGAAAGAAAACTGTCTTCTGTTGGAACTCAGTAGCTAGCAGCAGACATACACTGAAGAGCAATTGAATTAGAGACAGCTGGCGTCATACAAATGTGGTGCTGTAGGCGGCCCTGTAAACGGAAACGGCATGACGTATGCAGCGATCCGACAATATAAGGAGTGATGCAATGGGAATCAGTAAGAGTCTGATGCAGTATGGGTAAGACGAAGGATCTAAGCGCATTTGATCGTGGGTAAATTGTCGGGGCCCGACGAGTGGGTCACTCCATCTCGGAAGTCGTGCAGGCACTGGGATTTTCATGAGCCACTGTGTCACGGGTGCACCGTGAGTACATCGAATCCGGTAAAACCATCCCTGCAAGGGCCAACTGCCGTGGACAACAGCGTGTGGGTGAGCGGGGTCGTCGTCGGCTAGCTCGCATTGTAACAGCGGATAGACGGGCCACAGTGCAAGAAATCACTCTGCAATTTAATGCTGGTGCACAAAAACGTGTAAGCAGCCACACCATCCAGAACCATCTGCTCGCTATGTGGTACAGAAGCGATCGTCCCACGAGGGTATCGTTGCTGACTGCACGTCACAGGGTGCAAAAATTAGCACGGGCGCGGGAACATCACCACTGGACCCTAGACATGTGGGAAAATGTTGCCTGGACTGATGAGTCGAGATTCACGTTGGCACATGTGGATGGCAGGATACGAGTACGACGCAAACCACATGAAGCGATGGATCCTTCTTGCCAGCAGGGTACTCTTCAAGCTGGTGGGGGTGGCATTCTCGTCTGGGGATCGTTAGGGATTGTTTATGTGGACTGAAATGGGACCCCTGGTACGTGTGACATCGTCTCTCACAGGTCAACGTTAACGGGATATCCTGGATGACCATTTGCTGCCATTTGTGCATCTTCAACATCCCGCTGGGGACCTCATCCTGCAACAAGACAATGCACCATGCCATCGCTCCCGAATGGTTGGATGAACACTCCACCGACGTTATCTTGCTTCCTTGGCCAGCTAGGTCGCGTGACCTCAATCCCATCAAGCACATCTGGGATGCCATCAAGAGAGATGTTCGAGGCTCTGACCTCCCTCCATCAAATCTTTGTGAACTGTGGGAGCTTGTTCAGGGGTCGTGGATCGGTATGGCTTCCCAACGCTTCCAGTGTCTTGTCGAGTCCATACTGAGACGAATCGCCGTCATCAGGGCGAAAGGTGGTGCTACACGTTACTAGACAGGTATCTCTAATTCAATTGCTCTTCAGTGTACTACTTTACAAGTGCTCGGTTTCACGCTCTTTAACATAATCGTGCTGTATCGTCTGATCTCAAACTTGTATTTTAGTGATTAAGTGTTGCTATCATATTTTTGGTTTCAATCTCTGTAGAGGACATTTTTACCTTTGCATTGTAATCTTTACTGTTCTCGAACCTGATCGTTCCGGTTTCACCCTGTGTGTGGTGTCTCAAATTTGATTCCGAGTAGGCCACCAGAGATGTAACAGTATAATAAATAAAAATTTTGCACTGACATTTATGAAATTTGGAATACAAAATCTGTAAAGAGGTTGGCATGTATGGCCTATTTAATGATTATTCATGCCTATGAAATCCTGAAGTGTTCTAAAAAAACTCGCAAAGAAGAGAATAGCAGATGTTTTATGATCTTGAAGCAGAGTTCATCCTAGACTAAAAAAGGTAGAGTGCATACATACATACATACATATATATCACTAAGCTGTTCTCTGAGATTCAGAGGTTAGCTCCAAAAAGAAATACAAACTACCAGATAATTTTTACTTACTGTTGCCGTGTCGAACTTCTCCATTTACAGCGATCTTGACATACAACTCGGGCTTCACGGACGTCCATCACACGCCGTACACAAGATCTTCTATACTTCATACTCATAATCTTTTTTTCATGCAGACATTCCTGAATCTGATCCTCCCATGACTTCCTTGGCCTTCCTCTGCCTTTCCTGCCTGCCACTTGGGCTAAAAAGATTTTCTTAGTAAGCATCTCATTATTCATTCTCCCAATATGGCCAAACCACCAAAGCATATTAGTCTCCACCTTGCTACCAGCATTTTGCTTCACATCATACGACTGCAACACATCTTCATTCCTCACACAATCAGAACGTGTCTTGCCACACACACACCCCCACACCCCCATAAGTAAAGCATTTCTCCAGCACACAAATGACTGCTATGTTTCTTCTTTAGTACCTAGGTTTCACTGCCATACATCAGAGTAGGAACAATTACACCTGCATACACAGCCGCGCGGGACTCTCTAGAGAACCCATCATTCCTGTGAAAACCTCCCAAAGCAGCCATGACTTTCAATGAAGAATTCACTCTCTTACTAATTTCACCATCCAATTTGTTCTCTCTGTCAAACATTCTTCCTAAATACACAAACTCATTTACCTGGTCAATCACTGTGCCGTTTAGACTTGCATTACGTTCAGTGCTACCAGTTCCTCTCTCAAAAACCATAACTTTGGTTTTTCCCTTATTTATACTGTTTAAATTTCATGCAACCTTCGTACATCCGGGACAACATACCCTGCAACTCACTTTTGCTCTCTGCCAACAGGACAGTGTCATCAGCATACAGCAATCTGCATGCAAGGATATCACCAAGACACAAACTAGTATTATCTAATTAAATAAATTAATTAAATACAAAGGAACTATACACCAACAGTACTTAAATAGTATGACTATACTATTCAGTATTATCTATTTTGGCATCACGCCTGCATGCATCCATAAATATATTAAACAGCCATAGTGACATTACACAACCTTGTCTGATTCCTGCACCAATAGAGGACCATTTTGATAAAACACCATTCACTCTTACACAAGCTCTACTGCCAGCATACATGGCTTTTACACTATTTAGATTCCCAGTAACACCAGATTTGACTCTGGACGCATTGTCGATGCAAGACAGCTGTGTCATTTTATCGACCAAGTGGTAAGAACCCTAGGGTTTCTGAAGGCAACTGTATCAAAAGTGCACCGCGAGTATTGATATGGTGGGAAAATTAGGGTTGGTTGGAAAATTACTACTATTACGATGAATTTGAACTTCTTAAAATACAAACAGCCGCAGTGGTCTAAGCGATGGCCTCTGATCATTCGCCCGAACGGGGTCAGGGTTCGAATCCCGGTGAGGCATGGATGTTGTGTTTGTCTTACGGCACTGGCTCTTTCCCTTCCCTGGAACCAGTGACCCTAAATTAGGGACGGGCGACTGCTTATAGCCCATTGAGTTGCTCACGGTGGTCGTTAAACCTCCAACCAAAAAAAAAAAATTTAAAAAAATATACAAACATTTCAAGGTTTCATATTATTTGCATCTTTAAAGGTATTAAAATACCATCAAAGTGCGCATATTTACGTGCAAGTCATTAATGACATATCGTTAAAGAGCCAATCACTTACTCAAAAGATCTTGGTCATTTTTTTCTTTACACTTCATGCACGGCGATTATCAGTGGAGGCTATGCGATGGTTTCGGTAGCCTTCTCATGAAACACATTAGGTTCCTTAATGTATCTGGAGAGGTCTTAACCGCTGCGCGCTGCCAAAATGTACTGGCTGATCACCTACACGCTTTCATGGCCTTCGCGCATCCTGCGGTCGATGGTCTGTTTCAAAAGGCCAATGCGTGGCCGCAGTCACCCAGGCATGACTCGAGGAACACTCACCTGAGTTTGGAACCGTCCAGTGCCTGCCAGGGTCCCCAGATTTAAGCCCTGTGATACCTCTCTGGTATGCCTTAGAGCGGAACATCAGATCCAAACGATCCCGGACCGCCGTCTCGGGCAGAGATGTCGGTCCTGTTACAATGCTGTAACGCCACCCTGGTGGCGCAGTGGTCTAAGCGATGGCCTCGGATCATTCGTCAGAGTTCGAATCCCGGTGAGGCATGGATGTTGTGTTTGTCTTACGGCACTGGCTCTCTCTCCTTTCCCTGCCTGGAACCAGTGACCCTAAATTAGGGACGGGCGACTGCTTATAGCCCATTGAGTTGCTCACGGTGGTCGTTAAACCTCCAACCCCCAAAAAATATGCTGTAACAGACATGACTGGCATCAGGGGCGGTTGCAGAAATTTGAAATGGGTGGGGGCACCTTATTACCACCATCAGTTTGATAGAATGTCAGAATATCTTACATTAGTGTCATGTGGGGGAGGGGAGATGTTCGATATATGTATTATCGATTTTACATTTTTTTTTTTTTTTTCGGAGAATAAGTTGCGTGATTCAGACACGTATCCAGGAATTATGTTTCGGGGAGGGGGTCGAGTCCGAGCAAAAACTAAGAATTTATATGTAGCAGATGTAGGTGGCAAGTTGTTTTGACCACATGGTATACTAACCTACCACATGCATAATGGTCACTTTACTTATGCCACATCTCTTAGGGGAGGGAGGAGGAACCCTGAGATTATAAGAGACAAATTTTTAAACTGATATAATAGAAATAAAACATTAAATTAGGGTTGCTACTAGGAATAAATGAAACGACCAAATGCGAGATTTATAGAAATATATTAAACTGCCAATTTAAATAGCACAGAAGCTTGCCTTGAAGATCGTTCATAAACAAACAGTTCTATATTCGTTCATTAATTTTAATAGACTACATAAGGAAGCTTAAGAAGTTATTTACTGCCTTTATTTAATGTGTAGGTAGCCGTAGGCCCTGGCATGGGTTCAGGGTATTGGCACGTGCGGAGGGCGCATGCACCTCTGCCCAGTTACAGATTTGTTTATCGCTTCCTCTGAAATAATTTTGTGGACAATTACTAAAAAAAAAATTTAAAAAATCTACATTTCTGTTCTTGTTGAGTAACCTTTGGGAGGGGTCCGGACCCCTTCCTTGGATACGTGCCTGGCGTGATTATATGAGTGTTTTGATCGGATCTATTGAAGAGACATTATAAGTGCGTCAGTTTATTAAATAATCCTTTTTATTAAATAATTGAATGTATGCTACACAAAAGTGAGTCTCCTTGGGTGCATTCCAACAAATCTCTCCAAAATCTTATCAATATTTGTTAGGGCAATATTTCGTTGAATATGCATTAACGCTAGTCCTGTAAGACGCTGCTGGCCCATTGTGGTTCTTAGATATGTTTTCAGCCTTTTCATAGCTGAAAAGGATTTCTCTGGCGTCGCTGTTCTAACGGGAATTACACCTGATATTGTTAGCCGCCCCGGTGGCGCAGTGGTCTAAGCGATGGCCTCTGATCATTCGTCCGAAAGGGGTCCGGGTTCGAATCCCGGTGAGGCATGGATGTTGTGTTTGTCTTACGGCACTGGCTCTCTCCCTTCCCTGGAACCAGTGACCCTAAATTAGGGACGGGCGACTGCTTATAGCCCATTGAGTTGCTCACGGTGGTCGTTAAACCTCCAATCAAAAAAAAAAAAAAAAAAAAAAGTACTGAACTATTATTTTGTGATTCGAAGCAGAAATAAAAAATTAAGAGACTTACCTGGCATATCTTCAGCATACATATCTGCCATATGAAGCTGGTTAAAGAAATCGTCAAGAATTTTTTACTGCAGCTTTGAATAAGGTATTAAGAATTTTTTTTTTTTTTTTGGTATTTTTTCATTTGTGACGTGTACAGATGTGAAACACGTATCAGGACGACAAATATGCAGCGGTACTTTCCGTCCGTGTAGATTGGTTGGGAGAGCAACTCCCTCCGGAGTGAGGAGGCGCGGTCAAACTTGTGTTTTCACATTGACGACCACTGTGAGCAACTCAATGGGCTATAAGCAGTCGCCGAACCAAATTTGGGGTCACCGGTTCCAGGAAGGGAGACAGCCAATGCCGTAAGACAAACACAACATCCATGCCTCATCGGGATTCGAACCCGGAGATCTTTCGGCACGTCCATTTTCATATGTGGAGGTGTCTGAATACTTTTTGTCTACATAGTGTATTTTTTATTTCAGCTGGAAAGCGGAGGATTTTTTTAAGCAGATGTCAGCCTAAGCCAAATTTGCATACGTGAAGGTGTCTGAATACTTTTGTTTGTGCCCTGGAACCAGTGACCCTAAATTAGGGACGGGCGACTGCTTATAATCCATTGAGTTGCTCACGGTGGTCGTTAAAATTCCAATAAAAAAAAAAAAAAATTTTTGTCTACATAGTGTATTTTTATTTCAGTTGGAAAGCGGAGGAATTATTTTCTGAAATGGAAGTCGGACAATCAAAAGCAACCTCTTCCGAAAACGGAAGTTCGACGATTGAAACCCACACAACCAGCGACGCCTAATGTACCTGGTGCAGTAGACGTCATAGATAAAATATAGACGTCCAATGGACGTCTATGTATAAACATCCATTATACATCACGTGTAGATGTCCAGTGGATGTCTTTATAATGGACGAATTCTAGAGCTACCACATTTGGACATCCATTGGATGTCATTCATAGGGCATCTAATGTACGTCCTTTATGGATGAATTGTAGAGCTATTCGCGCATGCGCACCTTAAATATCAATAAAGTACTAGACCATTGAGCCAAGCGGAATAGAAGTTTGAAATTAATAATAGTTTGAAGTTGCTCACTTATTAGCACTAAGCCAGGTGTTATCTTTTTTTGTTGTTGTTTATTTTTTGTTTTTCTAAGTGTATTTGTAGTCGTGTTTAAAGTTGGAAGGAAGCAGTTCTGTACAACCTGCCAAGTGCTCTGATTATTATAGACTTCTAACGAATTCAGATCTTATAAGAACTCCATACATTATCAAAGTGATACAGTTGGTTGCAGCTTTGCTGGTGTAATCTATAAAATTCACGAACCATGTTTTGTGATTCTTTTCTTAAATTAACGAAGCATATTTCTGATGCAACCTTTTCCGTGAAATGAGGGCAGGGGGCTGAATCTCATGCCAAGAAAATTCTGAATTTTCAGAAAACTTTGTGCAATTTTTTTCTTATATTTACGGTTAACAGTCATTACTAAGAGGTGTTTACGGACAATTCTGAAATTTCAGAAACTTTTCAGCAATTCTTTTCATATATTAACGAAAAATTCGGTTATCACTTTTTCCGTATTCACATCATGTAAAAAATTTGGTAACAGGATCGATTCATGGGAATACTTGAATTAGTTATATGATGTTTATTGTTTATGTATGTCTGAGGTCCCTTTATGACAAAAGTTATTATAGCTATTAAGAGTAAATTTCATACTTAGGAGTTTTATGAAATACTAAAAAGCAGTGCATTTGCCCTTTTCTTAAAGATAATGGAAGTCATTGTCAGTTTAAAAAGATCTCGAGTTCCAAAGCATTCTGTTATTTCAAAAAGAAAAAAAATCACGGTTAAAAAATACGTAACTTGTAATAAATCCTCCTACCGAAATAAAAAAAAAATATTACGAACGTATTCAGAAAAGTAATAAGGGCCAACAGAAAATAAAATGACTAACTCACCCACATTAATAACAATTGAATAAATAAATAAATAAATAAATAAATAAATAAGCACCGTAAAATTAGTGTTGTACCTTGCACGCTAGCGGTGTTAACAGGAACTTGTGGCGCTTCTCAATCGCAAGGTACGTGGTTCAGATCTCGCTGGAACAAGTGAGGAAGGTTTCGTTGTGTCAGTCAGACTGGAACGGAAGAATTTTCAGCGAATTCACGCCGCTATTTTTTTTTTTTTTTTTTTTTTACTGTGTAGCACACAGGACGTGTGATCGACGTATCTAGACTCACGTCCATTTAGCGTCTATACGTAACATCTAGATTACGTAGATTAACCTTATCTGGTAAGACATTGGACAGCCATTGGTTCTCCCGATTATGTTTAATAGACGTAATCTGGACTTTCATGGATGTCCATGAAAAATCCCTACGTAACGTGGTGAACGTAAAATGGACGTCTATGGACCTTATTCATGGGACGTCAGAAGTGGGTTTCTGCGTACCAACATGGCTGCTAATTCAATGTTTTCGCTATTTGATTATCCCTTACTGTTGCCTAATTTTTACAATCCTAACGTCGTGGATTCTGCCGAAGAATTAATAGAGCTACAGGGCGAAGAAGAAGAAATTAATTTCTTAGAAGAACAAATCAAGGTTGCAAAAATATACACGGGTCCGGGTTCGAATCCCGGTGAGGCATGGATGTTGTATTTGCCTTACGGCACTGGCTCTCTCCCTTCCCTGGAACCAGTGGCCCTAAATTAGGGACGGGCGACTGCTTATAGCCCATTGAGTTGCTCACGGTGGTCGTTAAACCTCCAATAAAAAAAATATATATACAAAGACAATTTTGTGTTCGATGTTTATTTCGCATGACGCAGGAAAGCATCCCGTTAGTCATAATGAAGTTTTTAAAGTAGCATTTCTCGTACACGCTATATTAAGTTTTCATGTTCTTATTGCCAGACATTGGCGAAATATCTGAAACATAAAATTTAGTACCTTGTTTTGTAAAACAAAAACAGTTTAAAGCTCAGACAAATATGTAATAAGGAAACAAACTAGGGTTCGCACGCTTAAATGAATGCGTAACATTAAATAAAAGAGAAATTGTAGATATATTTGTTTTATTCTTTGAGGAAAGTAGAACTTAATTCGTAATTTACCGATCCAAATATTCCATCAATTTTCGCTTACCTTTTTTTTTTATTTTTGAAATTGAAATACGAAGGAGTACTACGAGGTTTCAACTGCATTTGATTCGTAGTGTCATAATATCCAAGAGCTTTTTCGTTAAAGTGGACAGAACATATTGGAGAGTGCACATCGGAATGGAAATCACCGCGTTTCATTTTACACAGCCATTCCCTTAATAATTTCGTTTTTTTCAGCGGTAAAATTAAAGAATGTTTTTGTTTTGTCTACAAATTTAGGTTGCAGGATTTATTAGCACAACCATACGATGAGCAAAAGTTACACATGTCTTTAATAAATTTACGAAAACCGCGTTTTTCCTGAATCCTTGCAACGTAACGCCATGTTAAGCAATGGGAAAACGCATGTAAATAAACTCTTGTTGGTCCTCGGCCACGGAAAGGCTTTCCCATGATGCAATGCGAGGTGAATAAGGTCCATTAGATGTGATCGTGCTGTGTGGGGATGTAACCCATGACTAATTTGCGGATCCGCCCAATGGCTGATCCGGAGCTTGGACGGAAACTTGGATGATTAGCCAGGAGCAAGCGCAACTGACCACTCGGTGATTTATGTTAATAAACCGAAGAAAGCAGCCCAATATCTGACTAGTTAGAACCGTGGTCTTGTGGCCAATCTTCCTAGTTCTATTGCCATATGAGTCATGACTAACTTGTATGCCTAACAATTTATTTCAACATACGGCGGTGTGCGTTCTACTGTTGCATATAATCAGATTCCACCATGGCCACAATTCCACCCCATCGACAGTTCCGCTGAACTGTCAGTGGGGTGGAATCTGACATTTCCGCTGAACTGTCAGATTTTGACCATGTTCGAGCTCTTCACCCGTTAAAAGTTCCACTGTACTGCCATGCAGTGGGAGAAGAGCTTGAACATGGTTTTAATTGATTAGGGTTTTTCGTAAAACATGCTTTTCAAATGCCGTTTTTACTGGTACAATTACTCGCTTATAATTACCTCTTATACTAAACTGAATGAAGAAAAATAAAAGAAATTTTACGGCAGGAATGGGCTATCATATTCGAATTTAAGGGCAAAATATTTTAACTTTCTAAGAAAATATGCCAGAAATAACATCCCAATATCTGAACTAATTTATATTGTAGTATTAAGTTATTATTACTGTCCCGCCCCGGTGGCTCAGTGGTCTTTAAGCCATTAATTGCTTCTGACCATCCTTAACTATTTTTTTTTCTGGAAGTAAAATGATGAAAAAAATTAATTAAAATCATCATTTCTGGGGGCCTTTGAATATGTATTGTTGCATGGAACTTTATTGCCCTGCGTAGTGTAACCAATTGCATAGTCGAATGGAAATCGGGAGATGCGGAGTTGATTCCCGCTTTTGTGCAATGTAGCTTTCAAGTTTTCTGAAGAGGTGGTTACATGAAAAACAATGAAAATATAGCAAATTTGTGACAACAATGACATTAAATATAGGAGCTTGCTGATTAGAAATCAAATTATTTTTCTTCAAATTGATTTGAAGTTTTTCACTTTTTCTTTTTTTGTCATATTTTTCAAAATTTCATAGGTTTTTTTAATTTTATCATTATCCTCCCACATTTTTCTCAAAATTTCGCATTTCCCCCTCGTATTTCGCAATTTTTGTTAACCGCGACTGTTTACAAGATAATGAGTATATAAGATGAATAAAGCTAAGTCCAAAAAGGTTAACGAGGCTTTCCATGAATGAAACTTACAGTTAATTGTAGTAAGAGGAATGTAAACAATGTGTGGCAAAACACGCTGTCGTGCGTTACAACTAGGCAATACACATTAGTTAATAATTTCTTTAAAAAGACTTCAAGCAATCAGTCAAAGTGATACGTATCATCCAGTGTTCTGGAACCCTCTGCCACCTAGAATTGCTAAGCCCGGGTTCGAATCTTCTTATACGATGCGTATATTGTTACTCCTCTTTCCGTTTGTTTTTCTATTCTGGAACCATCAACCTCTTTAAGCTTCAGAAGTTGACGAGAGTCGTTCATCCTTGAAATAAAAAAGAGATGCCTTATTGCATTGATTATTTGAGGGCCTGAACGGCTTCAAACTGTCCCATGTTAAAAGTGACCCAAGAGTAGAGCAGTTTTCTGAACTGGTGAAAGAAAGAGTTAGACTCGGGTTCGAATGAAGACTAAGTTCTACGTTTGCCCTACAGTTTAGGTTCCGTTCCATTCTTAGAACCATTGGATTTGGCTAAATTAAGAACAGGAAACTCCTTATAGCCTTAAGTAATAACGGTTTGGTGAAATCTGAAACAAGAAAGTAAAATTAACACTGAAGATCGAGCACTTCGAGAGAATTTCTTCGCCTGAAGTTGTCACTGAAACTTGGAACGCTTTTCACATATTTGTTGGTGACGTCACAGACTACGCTGATCAGCTCTGTGCGTAATCTTGTATCAACACCATCATAAACATCCGTTCTTCGTAGCTGTAGACGTATTCTGGCGTGGCCAAGGTTATGTTAATTTTGGAGAATTGGTTATCCACTGTACAAAAACAAAAACTTGTGTACTTAATTGTTGTTTTCATCAGTCCTTACACAATTTGAAATTGTAGTGTCATGCATCCATGCTTTACTCTTCGAGATTTCATTAATGTTCATTAGGTTTAGTGAAGCGGATTTAGCAAAACATGCCTCCCAAGCAGAGGAAAATAGCTATCATGGGGTACCGTTCAGTTGGTAAGTATAAAAACTGAAGTGTTGGGTTAATTCGCGTGTAGAAATTTAAAATTTTTGAAACCGAAACTCGTAAAGCAAGTTTTGGAATAAACACCGGTAGTTATACGACTTAAGATCGCCATTGATTATTAATCACGCAAATACTCTTAATAACATCGGCAATCAAGTAGTAATGATCAAAATTTTGGAATTTAATGTACACAGTTCTGAAAAATAACCATTTTCCCCAGATTAAACTGCAGAAACGCCTAGTTGGAATTTTTCTATTTTCTCTGAGTAGCAAAAATCTGTACTTGCTGTTATTGAAACTCACTAGTAAATGTGATGTGTGTGTCTGTAGCAAGTAGCTGAACTGCTGTATATATATATTCGTTAAATTTGGTGTAAATAGGAAATTAAATAACTAATTTGAAATTGCTACTAAATACAAATAGTTTGAACATAAATGCAAAATTTGATGCAAACCCATGGAAGTTCCTGTTGCTTTGCATCTGTTTGTTTTTTTATATTTGAAAAGAAATTAAACCTTTCCCTCAAGCTATATAATTTATTGGAGTTCCAGATAAATTGCTTTTGTTGTGAAAAGGAAGTTTAAGCAGACTTCCTTATCTCTTGAATCACATTTTGAGAATGATCTGGCAGATAAATATCCTTAACCTCTTCAGAAATGAAAACTGGATCTTTGGTTGATTCCTTTTCTAACAAGAAAAGACAAAACTTAAGAAAAAATAGATTGTGCTATGAGGTTTTATTTTTTTACTGGCTGTTTTTATGTACACTCTGTATCTAGTTCTCAGAGCCATGGGAGGCTATATGTTCAAGGACAACTGATATTCATCAGCAAATGAATATGCAAGTTTTTTCTATTTTCATTCATCTCGTTAATTTACTTTAGTAGTAAACAATTTCTCCATGCTGAAAAGTAATAATAATAAAGAAAAAACATGGAGATGGGGGATTGGAAAAAAACTGAACTCACTTGAAATATAAAAAATAAATCACATTGTCATAATTTGTTTGACAGTGGCTCAGTTGCAGGGTCATTATCACTGGAAGAAAAATAACTTTCAACTGTCATGTAAAAACGATTGTTTTTTTTTTTTTAGTTTAGTATTTTGGATGCTTTCCCGAGATCAACAAAGTGGTGTCAAGGAGTGATTGATATCTAATCTTAGCTCCTTCTCTCTTTAATCATGCATTCTTCTTTGCTGGTGATTGGAAGTAGCTCTTCTTACCCTGGTCTACAGCCAAGCCTCGCTTACTCACTCAAAAAGCAACAGCCCTCGGATTCCCACCAATAAACACTTCTTCTCCCAATATACATCCCAAAACCACTCTTACTAATGGCAAAACAATGAACAGGAAGAAGATGAAAGCTCTCTCTCACTGCATCTCTCTCTCTATGCCCCACAAAGATTTCTCTTTAGCACTGTTTTATATCACCTAGAGGGATGCATTTAGCTAACATGTTCCCACATCAACACTTTGTAGGCTTTTAGCCATCTGAGAAAGTTATTTTTAACACTGATTTAGCATCTCATAGTTACCTAGTGATGAACAGCATGTCATCCATTGGTGCAGAAGTTTTTCAGCAGTTCCTACAGATTCACTTCAAGAAGTAATTTCTTTTGTGGTATCCATTGTTCGTGCTTTATCATTTCAATTTTTTTTTTTTTAAGAAACACATGAATAAATAAGGTAAAGTATTTATGCTTATAATGAAATACAAAAGAAATTTTTGTAAGCCACCGAAAATAAAGTTCACAGAATTTACATTCTCCATTTTCTGGAGGGAGGGGTTGAGCCTACAGCCCTGTGTACACCTGGCACACTTCACACTCATCTGTGTATCTTGCCCATTGGGGGCATGGTTGAAGAAAGACCATAAAACTGAAAATTTAATCTGCATGAGTGATAGGCATGTCTAAAGATTACAGACAATTATTACAGACATTTGTGTAGTTTTTCTTCAGAAACTTTCATGATGCTTGCTGAATTTTTTTAGGGTATGCCAATAATATTTTACTTGTTTCTGTATTTATTATATTTTTGCCTTATAATTATTGATGATCATATAGTATTTTAGATCAGCAAGCATCACTATCCTGCAAGGAAGGGGCGATTTAAGTCCATTCCGCTATGAAGTATGCTTATTTGAAATAGTTCACTGTAAATCGCAATGAGCATTTCAGTAATTCAGATTAAGAAATCCAAACTGAAAATATTGAAAGTGTGGGTGTGTGTTCAGTGTCATGATAAGGTTATTGATTCATCAACATGACTAGCTAAGCTTAGCCGTGGCCTTCAAGAAATGAAGGCTTTGACATTTAGTCACATCACACTATTAGGCAGTGTTGCCAGGTGCTTGCCTGCTTTACCTGCCCAGTCATAGAAACAGCCCAAACCCCGCCCAATATTAAAAAATAATGTCCTAAAACCGCCCAATGTTTAAAAATAAATAAAGTAAAATATTTTTTTTTAATATAATTACTATAAAGATGCTTTTTTACTCTTAATATAAAAAGAAAGTTTAATATTTACTCAGTAACACGTTTTTCCATATTATTTTAAAATAAATATATTGCAATGCCTGTTGTCTTCTAGCCAAGTATGGACAGTATCAAATAAAGAGCGGGTTGTCTCTTCTTGGTATATAAACTGAAAATCAAGTGAACACTTCTAGTGTCAGAATTCTATATTGAGAATCCCATGGTCCTCATCATTATCTTCCACCTTCTCTTTCTTGTAAATATCTGCGGTAAAAAGTTCAAGTATTTTTGCCGATAGTTCAAGTTATTGCAGCATACGTTTTGTAACTTCAGGGAGTCTCCAATAATCATTATAGATTGAAGCCTCTCAATTTTCATTTTATTTACCAGATCAGTTTTGATCACCATCATTGAAAATATCCTCTCCACAGCTGTATTACTGTGTAGAAGGCTCAAAAGGTTTAAAGCTAATTTCACCAAGTTTTTATAAAGACATTCACCTGCAGAATCTTTAAAAATCATTACCCCTTTCCAAAATTTAAGAGGTTCAGCACTGATATCCCAATCTTGAAATTTCAGATGAAGTAGTTGACTCAGTTGCATCTATCAAATCAGTAAATGGCAAAAGTTTCAGAAATTCAAGATCTATGCTCTCTAAACTAACAGCATTTGTTGGTTCTAACTTTTTCATTGAATCTAAAAGATTCATATTTGGAGACAGCCTTCCTTTAATTTCTACTGCTGACTTTGCAAGGAACTCTTTGCTCCGCAGTTTTATTTCATTTAATTCCTTTGTGGTTTTAGTAGATCACATGACAGAAGTTTGAAAGAGGATCCTAAATCTTAAAAACCCTTTCAACATCTAATTCTATGAATTTAAAACAGTCTAACTCTCTTAAAACAGAAGGTGTTGTGAATCTAAATAGCAAACTTTGGTAAAATGTTTTTAGCTGGCTATTTAGTTTTAGGGGATTTACGCATTCAGATTGAAATAATTGGTTCAAATAATTAAATTCATTCAGAATAAGCGCTAAAAATTCAAAGTACAGTTTGTGTTGCTCTTAAGATCTGATCATCCTAAAGCCTGTTGGGCCTGATATCTAACAGCGGTTTCTAACATAATGTGTTGCTTCTGAGACAAAGGGTTCGCAAGCAAAACAGAAGGCTTTGCAGGGCTATTGTCAAACAAATACAAGGTCTGCACTAACTGTTATGGGTTAACCCTTTAACAACCATGATCATAAAATGTTTTGTTGCTCAAAATAACAATGTCCGAAAATGTCTGCTGCTCGTTTCCAAATTTCATTCCCCCTCCCTTCTGCAATAACATACATACACATCACTAAGCTGTTCTCTGAGATTCAGAGGTTAGCTCCACAAAGCAATACAAACTACCAGATAATTTTTACTTACTGTCGCTGTATCAAACTTCTCCATTTACAGAGATCTTGACATACAATTTAGGCTTCACTGACATCACCGTACACAAGACCTTCTGTACTCAATATTTTTCTCATGCAGACACTCCTGTGTCTGATCCTCCCATGACTTCTTTGGCATTCCTTTGCCGTTTGGGCTAAAAAGATTTTCTTAGTAAGCATCTCATCACTCATTCTTTCAACATGGCCAAACCACCGAAGCATATTAGTCTCCACCTTGCTAACAACATTTTGCTTCACATTACCATGGTTCGTACACTACTTGAAAACCTTGAAAAGTCCTTGAATAAAAAAAGTTCATTTTCAAGTCCTTGAAAGTACTTGAAAAAGTTTAAGTCTCTGTAAATAGTACTTAATATTTTTTAAATTAATGATATGAAAGAGCATGTGTTAAATAATTGTTTGTGCTAAAAAGATGTGTAGGAGATTTCTGCACAGTTGTAATAAAAACACCAAGCTGATCAAATAGGCCAGAACTTGCATTCAACCCAGATTAGTGTGTGGATAGCTGTGGTACCTTGACTACGATATCACTACAGAGTAAAGCATCAGCCATGTGTGTAAAATAAGTGGAATGATGTATTCGCAAATTGTGATGGGCTTCTGTTTATTGGGGTTAGAGATGCGTTCTTGTGGGAGGGTGGAACTTCCAGGAATTACTTGTGCTTCATGCGTGGACCCTTCGTCTCCTGGCTGCATCAAAAGGTGCATCAAAGTCATGCATCAAAAATAAAAAGTTAAAGCAAACAATAAGTGTCATACCAGCAGATAAATACGAAAACAATGTACCCTTTCAAAATAATCCACAAAATAAAATGATTTCAAAAACCACCAAAACAGGGGCAATTCAAAGTTAATAAAATAAACCTCCTGGGAGGCAAGGGGTAACAGGCAGGTCATTGAAGATGTGCCCCCCCCTCCAGCTGAGACTAATGGTCTGAACTTACTAAATACCTACCTACTGATCAACAGACAGTACATAGGCTACATATGATAATTCGGGTTTAAAAAGTGCTTGAATTTATTTTGCTTGGAACAGTACGAACCTTGATTACACAACTGCAACAGATCGCCATTCCTCACATGATCAGAGCCGCACCAGTGGCGCAATGGTCTCAGCGATGGCTTCTGATAATGCGTCCACGATGGGTCCGGGTTTAAATCCCGGTGAGTCATGGATGTTGTGTTTATCTTATGGTGCTGGCTCTCTCCCTTCCC
The DNA here is from genome assembly GCA_039090855.1 of Macrothele yani. NCBI lineage: Eukaryota > Metazoa > Arthropoda > Arachnida > Araneae > Macrothelidae > Macrothele > Macrothele yani. The sequence goes on from CM077006.1 coordinate 41,039,160, forward strand.
TGGAACCAGTGGCCCTAAATTAAGTACGGGCTACTGCTTATAGCCCACTGAGTTGCTCACGGTGGTCGTTAAACCTCCAATCAATCAAACAAACAAACACAATCAGAACGTGTCTTGCCACAAACTCCCCGTAAGTAGCGCATTTCTCCAGCACACAAACAATTCCTATGTTTCTTATGTAGTACCCAGGTTTCACTGCCATACATCAGAGTAGGAGCAATTACACTTTCATACAGAGCCATGTTGGACTCCCTTGAGAACCCATCATTCCTATGAACACCTCCCAAAGCTGCTATGACTTTCAATAAAGAATTCACTCACCTACTAATTTCACCATCCAATTTGTTCTCTCTGTCATCTTTCTGAAATAACAAAAGAAGAATGAGTGCTGGGTCACTACTCGAAACTTCCAATCTCTAGGTATGACGTGCACTGATCGTCGGACAATTTCCCTCGGGCAATCAGCACATTCTTATACTGTGAGCTTTAGGCAGATAGGTGGAAGTGGTAACAGCTGGGAAACATTCAGTGCTTGAAAAATATCTGAAAAGTTACATGCCCAGCTGGGCATGTGCAGAAATTATTTACCTGCCCAGGTAGTAAATGCTGGATGCTCAGGAAAATATATCTTTTAAGATAAATTAGAATCCTCTTTTTTTTTTTTTAAGTTAAAAAATATAAACTTTTCGTACATGTTTTGCACTTCTGTTTTAAGGGTCTGTATTCAAAATGTTTAATGCATAAAAGCTTGTATCAAGTTTTAAGATGATGCTGAAATTGGTATGCAATATGATGATGAAATTGGTATTTGAGAAATGTGGCGACTCTGCCATGTTCCTTGTCACTAAATAAAGGAGGCTAGTTCCATCAGAGACAGCAGTCACATCACTGACTATTAACAACATTTGGAGCAAAATTGCACACAGTTCCAATTTTTGGACCTAGAGCATAACAGAATTAAAGAAGAGATTCTTCTGTCCTTGGCGCTTCGTAACAATAATGCAATTTTTGATGATTAGCAGTGAAATGAAACACGGCATGTGCTGACAGTCTTCTTTCTTGTAGTAGGAAATTCTACTCCAAATGTTTTAATTTTTAAATTTCCCTGGACCAGGCAACTAGGTTTTTTTTTACCTGCCCAGGCCAGTAATTTACATGCCCCGAGCATCTCGGGCATGGTATTTTTCAAGCCCTGGCATTTTTTACTTTTCCCTTTTCTTGTTCTTGTAAAAAATATACTCTCAATCTGCTTATTTAATTGAACATAATGAAATAATTTTTGCGACAAATTTCTCACCATAAACTCCGCTTTTAGGATGATACAAAATGTCATAGGCAAACAAAGCAAGAGCTCCATGGCAAATCAACTCCTGGTTGACTTCTTTGTTTAGCCAAAACAATGATGACTGAGGGTGACTTCTGCTAATCCCTTGAAAGTCGTGCAAATTCAAAGAGTAGGGGTTAGGAAATCCTACTTATGCTGTCCGGGTAACTCGGGCGCTTGTGGTTGTCTGAATGTAAGGGCACGTTGGGTATTGTGGTTGCAAAAGGATTACACCACCCCAAATTCTGCGATTAAACAGCGGAACTGCCAGCACTGCTATCAGATCAGATTGTATATCGAGGATTTTAGGAAGGGAGTGTCTGACCCCAGGTCTTAAACAACCCGTAGAAATAGGAAGCTAGGAGATTTGGGCTAGAGTGCCCGATAATAAAGTTGCACGGAAGCAAGGTAGAAAGGGGGATGAAGACGCCCTTATTTATTAACGGGGGGCCAGTAAGTACCCGGGGCTTGACGGCTTAACATGCCCATCCGACGCACTGCGGATATTTAGTGGTTCGAGCATTCGTACCTGCTGGGGTTGAACCCAAGGTCTTCTCCATGGCAGTCACATACATTGATTACTAGGCCACCCACAGTCTCAAGCACTGCTACCAGGTCGGTCCAGTCATATTTATTTAAAGATTTTTTTTTCAAAGTAGATAGTGGTTACTGTGAGATTTTCTAATGTTTTATTTTTTCTTTTAAATTAGAACAGATTAACAGGGAAAGGTTATGTGAATTTTATCTTACCTTTTGATTTGAAATAAACAATAATTAAGCAACATTAAAACATCTCCCAGTATCCGCTATTTTCTTTGAAAGAGGAATTTTAAATAAATATGACTGAACCTGATGGATAGTTCAACATAACTTAATTGTCATGGCCTTCTCTTCTCCAAGGCCACAGCTTAGCATGGATACTGAACAGGTGCCAATCAGTACTACCTTGTAGATAATGAAGTTTTGCCAGTCAACTATAATGGCAGAATTATCTGTATCTATAGCAAGATTGTACAAATGAAAAAAACCCAGCTCAAATGTTATCTGTACACTCTGAAATGAAAACATTGGCTGTTGTCAGCATAAAATAAAGCTTGCTGATCTTTTACAGGTTGTTCAGAAGGTAACTATACACTGATTTCAAAGCAAAGAAGTGCATTATTATTTTAATATTGTAATTTATTTGTTATTGACCATCTTGGCCTAGAGTAAAACACCTATTTCAAAGCAAAGAAATATATTATCTTAATATTATATGGTAATTCATTGTCATTGACCACTTTTCCTTGCATACCTAATTCTTCTGCAGTATGTATGTGTTTTCTTCCTCTGAAGTTGTGGACGGGTTTGTTTATGATTAATGTCACAACTCTCCGTGTGTCACCACACGACATAAATAGTTGCACAGTGAAATGCAAATTAATTTGATATAATTGCTATTTCAGGTATTTTTAACATTCATTCATTTGTATTGATTCCTTTTGCACTGACTGAAATTTATTTTGAATTGATTCATGTAGTATTGATTGAAATTTATTTTAAATTTATTAAAATTTATTTTGAATTGATTCATTTTGCATTGATCAAAATCAATTCATTTTCAAAATAAGTAGTTTGTGCTCTTTTGCATTTCAATACATGATGTTTTTCTGACCTGTTAGTTATCTCCTCAGCCAGGGCCAGACGGAGTTTGGGGGGGGTGAAATTTCCTTGTGGGCACTAGAAAATAAATCTCATATTTTAATAAAGTCGTCACATGAAAAATGTCATCCATAAAGAGTACATACGAAAAAGATCATAAAGATGAAATGAATATCTTGAACAAGTATTTGCTTTAAGCTTAAGAAAGAAAGATAGAAAAAGAGAGAGAGAGAGAGTAGAAAGTATTAAAATCTAAAATTAGGATTTTCTTTCTGGGAAGAGGGGAGGTTGGAGTTGCATTGTGTGTGACTCTTATAAAAACTTCCTCACTGAATGATAAAGAGATACCTGCGTAGCGAATATTTTTGCATTGCAAATATTTTTGTGTAGGAAACAATAAGGATCCCTTTGAAATAAATTGATATTGTTTTTCCCTCCTGCTACATGTTTTAGTGATTGATTCTTAATGCAAAGTGGAGTAACTGACAAATTAATGACTTCTTAACTTTTTATATGTGCTCATATATGAAAATTGCTTTTTTTTTTTTTTTAATTTCTAGTAGTGTTTTTAAAGTCACTGAATAATTGGCCTCCATATGTAACCAGAAACCAACTTTGATATTGTTTTTTTAATTTCTTTAAATTTAAGTATGAGGTTTGCACACAAATTGTTGAATATATAAAAATAGGGTCCACAAAACAATGAAATTTAATTTTCTATTTCATGAATGTGGAAAATATGAAGGTGGTCACAATGCAGCAAATCTCAGTATCTGTATGGTGAAGGGCGATAACCTATTCAAAAATAGTGGTGGGGGGGGGGGCTAGAAACAAAAAAAACCTTAAAAAATATGTTTTTAAAAGCCTTGTGCCCCAAAACTTTCAAAAAGAATAATAATTATAAAATAATTCTGCAGAAAATGATTTTGTTTTTTCGTAAACTGCGGGCCCCCTTGAAGGCACAGGGCCTTGGATGACTGCTCCAGTTGCCCTTATGGTCAGCCCTGTCCTCAGGGCCAGCTGGACCATAGGGGCGACCGGAGCAGTCACCCTGACTTCAGTTGTGTGTGTGTAGGGGAGGGACACAGCTACACGGACAATAACTGGCACATATGATTATTCTGCTCTTGACACCACATAGCGAAATGTGACTTAGCCAATGGAGTGCATGTGTCACAGGAGAAGACTTTCATTTCTCACCATAGTAGTTGTTTTGTTGAATATATATATATACAGTCTAATCTGCCTAAAGCAGAATCTGTCCGAAGCGAAAATCTGCTTAAAACGGAAAAGTTTTCAGGACCGCTGAAATGTTTATGGCATGAATACATTATTAAAGCGGAATCTGTCTAACTCAGAAACGGAAGCCATGTTTTAGGATGCAGGAAAAGAAAAACCTGCTTAATGCGGAATTGCTACTAAGTACAGTAAGTAAACCTACAGGACCCAAATCCCAGGAAACAGATTTTCTTGCCCTGCCATTAGCAACGCTGACACTAGGAGAGCGGGACAAAGAATAGAAAGGAATTTCCAACAAGAAATGAGCGGTGGAATTCGAGAAGCTGATAAGCGGATCCTGTCGGAGGGAGAAGGCGCCTCCTAACCTTGTGCACAGACTCCGAAGTCCGACCTACAACTTGGACAGTGACGGAGTGCATGTTAGACACGGTCATGTTAGCGTGTTTTCTCCTTACGTAGGTGTAAAGAAAATTGCAAATCCTATTGAAATCGTAATAATGGCGAGCAATAGTCGTAAGCCATACAATGTACTGACCCTTGAGCAGAAAATGAAAATTATTGAGCAGCATGACAAAAGTGTTTTGGTTAAAGAACTGTGTGAGCTGTTTGAATGTGGTAAAACCCAAATTTACATGACACTAAAAAAGAAAAGTGAAATAAAAGAAGAATGGGCTAAAGGCGCAAATTATAAAAGAAAAAGAGGAATAGAAAATGAAGATATCGATGACATAGTATGGACATAGTTTGTGGATGCATGTTCAAGAAATCTGCCAATATCAGTTTCGATTTTACAAGCCAAAAGCTCTTGAAGTAGCAGAAAAGTTGGGGAAGAATTCGTTCAAAGCTTTGAATGATTGGCTGGTAAGTTTTTAAAAAGACATAGTATTGCCTGTAAAGTTTTTTGCAGTGAAGCCAAAGACGATGATAATGCAGTAAACATATGAAAGGAAAATCTCAAAAATGTAACATGTAGACACAAACCACAGGATATTTTCAACTGTGATGAGACAGCATTGTTTTTTCATGCACTGCCAACAAAATCACTCTGCTTATCAGGAGACAAATGCATTGGCAGAAAACATGCAAAAGAACGTCTCACTGTTTTTTGTTTTTTTTTCTGCTGTAGTATGGAAGGAGAGTTTGAAATGCCTCTGGTGATAGGAAAAGCGACAAAACCAAGGTGTTTTAAAGACGTCAACATCAAAGACCTCCTAGTGATGTGGAAGGCAAACAGAAAATTGTGGATGACAGCAAAAATTATGGAGGAGTGGCTTCACATGTTCAACAACAAAATGAAAGAACAAAATAGGAAAGTCATTTTATTTTTAGACAGTGCTACTTGTCACCCTCGTATTACATTGACAAATGTCAATTTAACATTTTTACCAAGCAACACAACAGCTGTAGCACAACCACTCGATCAAGGAGTAATTTACACTGTGAAAATGAAATATTGAAAGCTCCTTTTGCAATCTCATTGCTAGTATAAATAGCAGCAATGGCATTAACGAGCTTGCAAAATCCGTAAATGTGTTAAATGTAGTTAATTGGCTAGCTAAAGCTTATCAAGATGTTTTGCCCCTTATAGTTCAAAAGTGTTTTCGCAAAGCAGGATTCGTAACAGATGTTTGTGATGATTCTCTGCATTTCGACGACGAATTTCTGCAACATTTATTGAACAAATCAACGTCAGAAAACATACAAGCACATGAATTCGTTAACTCAGACTGTGACATTTGCACTAAAGCAGGCATTCAGAATATTGATAACTTAATAGTCACCCCAGTGGCGCAGTGGTGTAAGCGATGGCTTATGACCATTCATCTGAGAAGGGTCCGGGTTCGAATCCTGGTGAGGCATGGATGTTGTGTTTGTCTAATGGCACTGGCTCTTTCCCTTCCCTGGAACTAGTGACCCTAAATTAGGGACGAACAACTGCTTATAGCCCATCGAGTTGCTCACGGTGGTCATTAAACCTTCAATCAGAAAAAAAAAAAAAAAATGACTTGATAGATGAAAAAAACAAAGTCAAGGATGAAGATGATAAGAATGAAGTGAACATAGAAAATGACGTAAAAACTTAAATGACACTTTACAAACTATTCAGAAGTTGCAAGACTCCAGTCTTCATGCTAATAATGCTGAACAATTAAACATGATTAGTGGTGTTCGATGTGAAGTTGAAAAATGTATTTGCAAAAAAAAATCGGAAGCAAACAACTATTAAAGATTATTTTAAATAATGAAGCAGCATGGATGTACATAGTATGTATGTACTGTATAAATGGGTAAGTTCTGTTTTCAATTTCTCAATTATGGTACAGATGGCGATAATATGCATGAATTATCACCACTGCCAAATGGGTGTTGCAAATTACATATTAACGATAGTTGATTTTTAAAAATTATTGTAAAGTGGAAATCTGCCTACAACGGAAGCATTTCTTGGTTCCACCAATTTCCATTTTAGGCGGATTTAACTGTATATGCATTCTTAAAAAAAAAAAAAAAAAAATCCAACCCTGTTTTGCATTTCATTGTAGAACTATTTATATTGTGTAGTGGCACACAATGTCAAACTTAGACAATCCCACCAACAATTGCAGCAGAAGAAAACATATAACACTTTCTGTGTTGCAATAGTTTTTTTGTTTGTTTGGGAGTTTAATGACTGCTGTGAGGAATTCAACAGTTAATAAGCAGTTGCTCATCCCTAATTTAAAACCACTGGTTCCAGGGATGGGGAGAGCCAGAGCCATTAGACAAACACATCATCTGTGCCTCACCTGGGATTTGAACTCAAACCCATCTGAGATGACTGATCCAAAGTGAGCACCTTAGACCACTGTGCCACCGGGACAGCTCAGTAGATGTTGGAAGTGACATCCGTGAACATTCAAACAAGTGTGAAATCATTTCATTTTATTCTCAAAAACCTTCATCAACTCCTCTTGTGGTATGCTTCTGACATAAGCAGTTATGGCGGCTTTGAGTTCCTGAAAAGTATGTGGCTTTTCTTCTTAAACTTTATTTTTCAGTGCTCCCCCAAAGACAAAAATCAAGTGGGTTCAAATCTCATGAGCAAGGGGGTCACAGATTATTTCAGATAATTTGATTTTCCAAAAATTCGTGCAGGAGTGTTGTTATCCATCAATCATGTAGCAGTATGGGTGATGGTGCCATCTTTCTGAAACCACCCACATTTATTTCATCGTCATTGAGTTCACTGATGAATTGGTAGAGAATATCCAAACAATAACATTCAAAGTGTGTTTGATTGAAGAAAATTGGGCCAATGATTCTTTTTCTATAGATTGCCATTGTAGCACTAAGCTTTTGCTGATGAAGAGCCATTTCATGCAGCCTGCAGGTTTATTGTTTTGTTGAAGGAAATTGGGCGAATGATTTTTTTCTAGAGATTGTAACTGAACACCAAGCTTTTGCTGATGGAGAGGCATTTAATGCAGTATGTGTTTGTTTTGTTGTAGGAGATCAGGCCAATAATTCTTTCTCTACCAACTGTAATTCAAATACCAAGCTTTTGCTTATGGAGAGGTGTTTCGTGTAGCCTGTGTGGATTTTCTGATGTTCACAGTCAGGTGTTTTAACCATTCACACATTCTTATAAATTGAGACCATGCATCATCACCAAAGAATGTAAGATCCCAGAATATACCATCAGTATCTTTTGCTGAGAGAGAGGCATTGTGTCTAGTCTGTGTGCTTATTGTTTTGTTGAAAGAGGTCAGGCCAGTGACTCGTTTTCTACAGACTGTAAACCAAACACCAAGCTTTTGCTTATGGAGAGATGTTTCATGTAGCCTGCATGGATTTTCTGATGTCCACTGTTAGGCACTGTAAGCATTCATACATTCTGATAAATTGAGGCCATGCCTCATCACCAAAGAATGTAAGATCCCAGAATATACCATCAGTATCTTTTGCTGAGAGAGGCATTTTGTCTAGTCTGTGTGCTTATTGTTTTGTTGAAAGAGATCAGGCCAGTGACTTTTTTTTTATTTTTTTTTATTGGAGGTTTAATGACAACCGTGAGCAACTCAATGGGCTATATGCAGTCGCTCATCCCTAACTTAGGGTCCCTGGTTCGAGGGAAGGGAGAGAGCCAGTGCCGTAAGACAAACACAACATCCATGCCTCACCGGGATTTGAACCCGGACCCCTTTCAGATGAATGATCAGAGACCATCGCTTAGACCACTGCGTCACCAAGGCGGTGCCAGTGACTCCTTTTCTACAGACTGTAACCCAAATACCAAGCTTTTACTTATGGAGAGGTGTTTCATGTTGCCTGTGTAGATTTTCTGATGTTCACGGTTAGTTGTTTTAAATATTCACACATTTTGATAAATTGAGACCATACCTCATCACTGAAGAATGTAAGATCCCAGAATACCATCAGTATCTTCAGTGATAAACTGTTGAAACCATTGACAGTAATGTACTTGATTTTTGTGATGTGCTGCTTTAATTATTGTACTGCTGTGACTTTGTATGGGAAAAGACATTTCTTCAGTATCATTAAATTTGCAGTTGGAAGATCAGTATTTCACTGTCATGACTTACACATTGATTTTGGATTTTGCATTGTTGATTGAGAAATATCCAGGAGTTTCTCTCCAGTCAGTTTTGATGGCCTCCCAGTACCCTCAATTGTGCTTAAATGACAGAGCTCTGTTTGTGTGAGAGTTTCAGACCCTTTAATTAAGAAAAATGCATTGATGGCTGTATTATTGAAGAGGTGATTGGATGCAATATTTTATGTGCTGTCCAGTGTAGAAATTGGAATAATTTTTACCCTACTTTCACGTACGAGAAGTTTGTTGACCAGCAGCTGCTGGTTTAGTGATCTTCGTGTCGATGCTTGGCGTGTTGAAGTTATATGGATATGTTTGTCATTCTGACCAGGAAGGAATATATTTCTGCTATCTCGAGTGGTCTGATGTAAGGGTTCTGGCCAAACATCTGAGATGGGCAGGTGTTTGTGTCCCCAGACGTGGCATGACCAGTGGCAGAAATGGCATGGCATGGTGGCAGGCACCGCAAATTACTTTAACCCTTGCAGATTGCTTTCAGAAAGTTTCAAAAGTTTGTATACTATTTATTTCATATATTAAAAATAACACTTCATTTTCATAACTATTTGCTCAACTCAGCCCCAGGGGGCAGGAAAAGCGCAACACGGCGATGCCCTTCGCAGATTTTCGTAAAGGTGTGCAGACTGTTTTTTCTGACTATTTCTTTAACATTCATTGTCCAGTCTAGTATTCCTTTCAATTTTGAAGCTAAGGAAGGGAAGTTTTTGCGTGTTTTTAATGTTGGATCCCGCTTTCAGATGGGAAATTGATAATCTACAGATCACACAGACAATTGTTTTATTTCATTTTATTTTAATTTGCTTTCTCCCTTATTTTACAAACAGATAACTTCGAGTTGACAAGACATATTGCTTTCTTTCAATAATGAAGCTAGGAAGCGATATTTTTGCACACTTTTAACGACTTTGCTGTTTTCACCATGTCCGTTTTGAGCTGCATTCTGGAAGCTAATGGCTGCAAATTTTCTTTTTTGGCATCAGTGTAGCTTATTTTCAGTTAGATTTATGTGATTCTTTTTTTCTCTTACAAGAGCAATGTTTTTTAAGGGCTTTCAACTTTCCCCTTTTCCATTTTCGCGGTTGTCGGTATTCTGGAACTTGAAATCCAATTTTTTTAATTATTTTTTTTTGCTTTCAAATGGCTTCATCTCAGTTAGATTTATGAAGTTTTTTCTTTTCAATTAAAAAAACAACAACATGTTTTTACATATTTTTTTTATCCATTTTCACGGACATGTTATGCGACATTCCAGAAGCTGATGGTCACATATTTTCCTTTTTTGGCTTCCAGATAGAGATGCGTTGTGTCAGTTAGATTAAAGAGGCATATGTGTGTGTATGTTTTCAAGAGCCATACTTTTTTTAGCGTTTGCAAAGTTTGGTTCTCTGTTTCCGTGGCATTCTGGAAGTTGACGGTCACAGGGGTTTTTTTCTTTTTCCTTTTTTTTTTTCTTCTTCCAGATAACTTTATCTTAGTTAGATTGAGGTGAAATGTTTTTTTTATAGTAAAATCACATTTGTACGCATTTTTAATGTTTCTTTTGTTGCATTTCTATGACCATATTATGCAGCATTTTAGTAGCTGATGGTCACAAATTTTTTTTCTTTTTTATTTACTTCTAGATAAATTCATTTCAGACTGATTAGGTATTTTTTTTTTTACAAGAACTCTTGCATTGTTTCACACTGTAATTTCATAATTTTTTAGGAATTGAATTATATCAATGAAAATGCTCCCACTATATTTTAACAAATTCACTAAATTTTTCTCAAAAATTTCAGTCAATTCACAAAAGGGATTTCAAGCAAAAATCCGATATGGGCACCTGTTTTACAAACAAATGAAATTTGACAATTATGTATCAATCTCTCTCCCTACACACACACACACACACACACACACACTATATGCAGTTTTGATTGCGGTGAAACGTTATTTATTAATCATGAATTTATTTCTGAATAAAATAGAATCTCTCTTTTTTCTTATCAGAGAAAAGTTAGTTTGAATATTGCGACTAAATACTAATGTACAGTTATCAAAATCACAAATCTGCTCATTTTTTAAAACTGCTTTTGTCACGGTGCAGAATGATAAATTTTATAGAAAAATTACTATTTAAAAGGCTTCCCTTTATCTTGCAGGCAGTTGTTAGCTTTTCCTTTCTGCATTGCAGACTTCTGAAAAAGATTCTGCTTCAGGGGTGGCATGGTTGGTATGTTTGTCCATTGGCACTATCTGTGTTCCTTTCCTGGAACCAGTGGCTCTAAATTAGAGCAGGTGACTGGTTATAACCCTACAAGTTGCTCATGGCATTTGTTAAATCCTGAAACAAAACAAAAAAGAATCTCTGTACTGAAGTTTTCATTTCCCAAGTGTAGGAATCGTATTGTGAAGTTCTGTACAAAGAAGGAAAGTCAGTTTCTTTTAGATAGCAAGGAATTGCATGTGTTGCAATTGTGTATGTATGTATGTTGCAAGTGTGCCAGACTGTGACATGAAGCTGCAGTTGTTCTGCATAGTCACAGCTTTATGACCCATGGTAAGATGGAAAAAATGCTGTAGCTATAAATAAAGTGCAGTGCTAATTGGAGGGTTTAAAGAGTTTAAAGACAACAAGGATAGATAGTTTGCACTTGGTTTTTAAGGAGGTTAAGATAGTTTGCGCTTGTTTTTAAAGGGGTTAAAGACAATGGATAGATAGTTTGCATAAATAAAGTGCAGTGCTCATTGGAGGGTTTAAAGAGGTTAAAGACAACATGGATAGATAGTTTGCACCCAAGTGATTAGAGCAAGTTTCTCTGTCAGTTGCAAAAAGAGACTTAACAAAGCCTAAAGCCATGAAGGATATGAAAGAAAAGATAGTCTAATGTCCCGTAGATGTTCCTATTAATAAATCATGTAATAGAAATTAAGGGAGAAAGAAATATTCTTGACAAATATATGAGGAATTCATAAGTATGTTATTTTCACCAATCTGATTCTTGTACTGAATTGCTTTTAGTTTACTGTTCTCCATGCAACATCTCAGAAAAGTTGAAAATTGCATTGCCCTGGAATGGTAATCAGGTTTGCATCTCCAGATTTCCATTACACCACCCAGGATATTATTGTAACTTCACTTTCTTGGGTGGTGTAATGCTAGCCTACCTGAGAGAGAAAATATATATGCAAGCTCGGTTACCATTCCAGGGCGATGTACAAAATTTGTAATTTTCAATTTTTCTGAGACGTTACGTTGGGAGCAGTAAACTAAAGGCAATTCAGTATCGCAGTGTGATTAGTGAAAATAATATACTTTGTGTAGAATCTTTCACTTGAAAATTGATTCAATTTTATTTATTATTTTTTTTTCTTGTGAAATCCAGGAATTTCAGCATCAGAAAATTTATCTGAATGCTGGCATGGGGTGGGGAACACAGGATGGTTGAATATTTTACCTCTTCTAGTGAAAGGTTTATGCACTTCTGAGAAAATGTGGGAATTGAAATGTTAACCCTATTGTTTAAGTGCAGATTTTGCTGTGATGAAGTGAGTGGTGAAGTATAGTAAGTGTTGTACAAAGGACATCCTGAAAGTAATGCCTCATCCCTCATAAGATTGTTATTTGTTGCTGCAAAAATATGAAACTTGGTGGAAAATACTTGGACATATTGTTAATAATGCTAGCCTATTCAAAGTATTGTCCACCACTTTCTATACACTTCCACCATCTTTGAACCCATTGGTAAAATCAATTTTTAAAAAATTCCTGAGGCTGTCATTTCACCCATGAGTTCACAGCCAATTTAACATCTGTCACATCGTCGAAACGCTCACCATGAAGGGTGTTTTTCAAAAGGCCAAACAGGAAAAAGTTTGAGGGGGCCAAATCAGGACTGTAGGGGGTTTGGGGATCACAGTCTGCTTAATTTTTGGCAATAGCCTGTGAAATCTCTATTGAGGTGTGGGGATGTGTGTTATCATAGTGTAAAACAACACTGTGAAGTGGAATGTCATGTCATTTCCTTCTGATAGCTTCCTTTAGTTCCTTCAATATCTGCACATAGTAAGCACTGTTTATTGTTGCCCCCCATTCAAGGAAATCAGTCAAAATGACACCATGTTTGTCGCAGAAAATTGTCACCATCACTTTTCCTACAGATTGAGTTGTTTTCACCATTTTCTGTCGATGTGAAGATGTACGGTGCCATTCCATTGATGCACATTTTGTTTCTGGGTCATGAAACAACACCCAGGTTTCATCTCTCATCACAACATTAGAGAAAAACACCTCACCCTCCCTCTCATAACAGTCCAGAGGTTAGGGCACATGTCCACCCTTTGCTCACATTGTCCATGGGTTAGGTTTCTTAGGATCCACTTTGACCAAATTTTTATGTAGCCCAGATCCCTAAATAATCTTCTCATAGCACTATGACCACAATGAATTGCATCATACAACTCCTAGATGGTGACACAATGATCAGCTGCGATGGAAGTCTTTCACTCGTTGCCTGTTGGCATCTGTCACTGCAGTTGCGGGTCTTCCACTCTATTGTTTGTCTGACACTGAACTTTCTCCCTCTCGAAACATCTTCATCCATCTTGGTACATTACTGATATCGATTGTGGCATCTCCATACACCACCAGCCACCAGGAGGAGTCTGTGAATTTCTGGAGCCGCACGTCCCTCTTTTTCCAGGAATTCAATTACTGCTCCCTGCTTTTCTCTGTCATTCATGATGTTTATTTCAGATTCTGAAAAAAATTTGTTCCCACATTGGTAACATATCATAGTACATGTTAGTACAGTTTCATTAAATTCACTTCAAACTTTCAAAAGTTATTAAGGAGGAGGCATTACCTTCAGGATGCCCCTTGTAAATTTTGCTGTGAAGTGAGTGGAAAAGTAAGTGTTGTAGATTTTACTGTGATGAAGTAAGTGTTATAGATTATGCCGTGATGAAGTAAGTGTTGTAGATTTTGTAGTGATGAAGTGAGTGACTGGTGAAGCAAGTGCTGTGGATTATGCTGTGGTTGAAGTGAATGGTGAAGTAAGTCCAGATTTTTCTGTGATGAAATAAGTGAGTGAATGGTGAAGTAAATGCTGCAGATTTTGCTGCGATGGAGTGAGTGAGTGGTGAATTGTTCTAGATTTTGCTGTGATGAAGTGAGTAGGGAAGTAAGTTTGTGTGTGTGTGTGTGTGTGTGTGTGTGTGTGTGTGTGTGTGTGTGTGTGTGTGTGTGTGTGTGTGTAGATTTTTCTGTGATGAAGCGTGTATTGAAGTAAGAGTAGATTTTGCTCTGATGAAGTCAGTGTTGTAGATTTTGCTGTGCTGAAGTAAGTTGTAGATATTGCTGTGATGAAGGGAGTGGTGAAGTAAGCATGATAGATTTTGCTGTGATGAAGTGAGTGGTTAAGGAAGTGTAGGGTTTGCTGTGATGAAGTATGCTGGTAGTTGAAATAAGTGTAGCATTTGCTGTGATGAAGTGAGTGGTAAAATAAGTGTAGATTTTTCTCTGATAAAGTAAATGTTGATTTCACAGTGGAGAAGTAAGTGTTGAAACTGTCAAGTATCTAGTGGTATTTTCAGGTGATTGGGTGGTTTGTATCCCATCAATCCAAGCTGAACTGGACTGTTTTGAGCTGAATAAGTTATAGTACCTTTTGCCCAGGCACTAGCAATTTTCAGTTAACAGTAATGTGATGTTTCTTGACAAAACAATGTGTACTTTGCTTTTTCTCTTGTAGGGCTTTGGCAGGAAGGGTTTTGGCCTATTTGAATAACAGCTGAGCAGACTCTAAATAAAGCAGGTTTTTGCATTGAATATGGAATTGGTGGGATCCTCGATGAACAAAGGAATTATATGTATTGCTAAAGGCAAAGTGAAAGAATGGGAATTGATACTTCAAAGTTCCTGTAATTATTTTTGTGTGGCTTTAAGAGTGTAGCAATTTTTTTGTTTTGTTTTGCTATTAAATTACTAATTATATTTTCTGTGTATATTTGTAAAAACTTGCATTTATGTATTTCTTTTTATTTAATGGTCTCATTTTGTTTTCTGGGCTGATGAAAAGGTTGTAATGAAATAATACAATTTTGAGTGACTTTTTTTCTCTCTCTTCTTTCAGGAAAATCTTCCTTAACAATACAGTATACTGAAGGACGATTTGTTGACTCTTATGAACCAACTATAGAAAATAGTAAGAAGTGCATTTTCTTTTCATTTAAAATTTCCTAAAATGCTTTATACTGATTATCAGATGTGTGTGCATATTGACATTGTATAGAAATGCATTTTTTGGAAAAAAATTCAGCTTAGAATTGTCCCACTTCTGAGAAAATGGAAGTTTTTTCACACAATGAAGAGTTATTTCTTAATTTTTTGTAGTACTTAGTTCTTTTAAACCAAGGTAGAAAGTGGTCACAGTTATAAAAAAACACTTCTGAACTGAAAAAAATATTTTTACTTTATAACAATTTCTATTAATTTACTCTCATGAAAATAAAACTGGTTAAAGAGATCCAAATAATAGTGGATAATGTGTGAAATGTGTCAGTTAGATTAAGTGGTTATGCTCACACACACACACACACACACACACACACACACACACACACACACACACACTCGCCTCGCCAACTAGTAATATTAACCATAACCTTCATGTGCTCAAATGAAAACTGCTATACGTTCAAAGAAAGTTTGATGTAATTTGGAAGAAGGGTTATAGAAGTGAATGATGCAGTTTTCATGGAAAATGATTTAGCTTTAAGAAATACAGCATTTTGTAACACATTGTTGGAATTAAAATGGCAACCCCTCCCTTCTTTCATACATAAAAAATTGAAACATTTTTTTATATGACTAATTCCTTGACTACCATGACAAGAAGTAAAGAAATTGCCCCATGTCGAGCTCACAAACTTTGAGAAGATTAGTCAAATCAGCCTACAAGAAGTTAGAATACCATTATTTAGTTATCAGTTTATCATTGACCAAGTTGGCTCAAGTTTATAGATGTTGTACACAGTGTTCTTGTATAGATTGGCTTTCTTAATAGGGCTGCTATGCCAGCTCAAAGCAGGAGTGTTGTTAAACCACATGGTTTACAATTGTTTGTTAGAAATGGTGCTTAGATCTTTGCTCCTACAGATTTATTTGTGTCTTATTCCTACTCATTGTCAAGAGTGTCTTCAGTGGTGGAGTGCATGAGTCGATTGGAGGCTGGCTCATCATTCATTACTGTTAAGCAATGAGAAGCATTTCTTCTGTAGGGTGAGTGATGCATAAATGGGGCTTAGAAGATGCTGAAGATATAGAGAAAGGAAGATCAGACTGTATAAGGGAGTGAAATGCACCATAAATTGCTGATATAATGTTTTGAAACCTTTGGGCAGATGGCAAAAAAAAAAAAAAACTTGTTGTACTCCTGGAATGCAGTAAGACGTCTGTCAGTATTAGCTTAAAAATTTAAACCTAGTGGTTTAGGATATATGGCTGATTTAATGTTCCAGTGAGATAATACTCTACTTCATACATTACTGTTATCATATTGGCTCTAAAAATGTGAATGGTTTGCAAGATCACCAGATCTCTGTAGTTTGACCCAAAAGTAAAGCACACTTTTTTTGTTCTACAGCAAATAGCCACATATGTTTCAAACTAGTCACATGGTTTTGTAGTGGGGAAAGGCTCTTGTGGTCATGCTTATCAATCAAGAACCTTTTCAGAATGTTCATATAACAAATGACCATGAAGTTATTTTCTGTGAATGTTGATTAGCTATCAGCAAACAACCCTGAAAAATGGTCCTTTTAATTTTTTGTTTAACCAAATGACAGCTTTTGGTTATCTAAAATTCTGTGAGTTTCTCTAAGAAAAAAGTATAAAGTAAATACTGAAAAAACTTTCCATTGCATTTTGTGACTGGCAGCATATCTTGTTTTTAAAAATTACATGAAGCTTTAGTATTTCAACATGCTGTTTTTAAGTAATTTTGAGTCATTAAGCTTTATTTCATTTTATTTTATATTTTCAGCTTTCACAAAGAACACAAAAGTTGGTGGCCAAGAGTATTTTATAAAACTGGTGGACACTGCTGGCCAGGTAAGAACAGTACAGTGCTTAGTTATAAAATAAAATTTTTTTATCTACCTCATATTCTCAGTTTCAGCAGCTTTATTACAATTTGTCAGTCACCAGTTTCATGACTTACACAGACCTGCCAAGTTTTATGATTTACTCATAAATTTTACGGAAATGTGATTTGTTTTCTGGGCAAGATGTTAATTTTACAGATTTAGCGTTTCACCCAGATTTTTTTTTTTTCCTGACGATTTTGCAGCCCCACCATTCAAACTTTTTTTCATTTAACTTAATCCTTTTACAATAAAGTGCAGACGTAAGTTAGGAAAACGCTTTTCAGCTACACGTGCTTATGTGGAAAAGCTTTGTCTGTAGTTTTCCCATGTGTTTTAGGTTATCGTTTTGCGTCATTTCAAACACTAAAGCTTGCACCATGCGTAAACTGACCAGACCCATCTTTGGGCATGTCTATCTCTTGCTATCTTTACTCCCTCTACCTTTTCAGATAATGCATTGTTCGTTCCCCAAGTTGAAACTTCTCAGTAGGCTTGTGCGATGTCCAGCATTGGAGCACTGTTCTTTTATTACCCCCAGTTCAAAATGCTATCTCAGAATGTAGTTATCGTAGAAAAAAATTCAAACAGATTTTAAATCTGCGGAATTTTTGAGCCCAAATCGATACCCCAACATGACAAAATTTCTGTATGCTATTCAGGACACATAGTAGACCAATCCTATTGAAACTGGTTGTCAGCACATGAGCGAGATTTGTTCGTCAGAATTTTCATGCAATAACTTCCGTGAAAATTGACAGATGGAATTCCTAATTGTAAAACTGCGCATGTGTGATAGCTTTTTATTTTAGAAATTAACGCACAAAAATAATGTTCTGTAGTAAAGCAACTATTAAAAGTTAATACTTGATTTGTTTAACATATTGACTTTTAATTGATGTGTTTCACTACATTTAATCAGTACGCTAGATAAGTAATTTATCAAAGTGATTAAATTTTTTGTCGAATATATTGATCACATTTTTTTTATGGATTTCACTTTCTGAAAGTTGGCAGGTATGCTTACATTCCCATTTCCCAAGCAAACTGCGAAATTAGCTTCTTCATTCATATTTATTTGTTCCTATCTCACAGATGTTTTGTTTTCTGTTCTGTACCCATGTGTAATCCATGTTCTGTTAAACTCATTGACTCACTCACTCAATTTTGGAATTTTACTTACATTGTAATGTACTTTCAATTATCTGAACTTCCAAATGGTTGTCACTTGTACACATTTGCACTATAGGTATTTCAATCTTGTTTTAGTATCGAAATTACATTCTCATGGGTTTGGAAGTTCACAGATTTTTTTTTTTTTTAATCACCTGTTTTTTTCCAGTAAATTTTATTAATTGACAATAAAATTTTCTCTCCAGCTAGTACTCTTGGTCATTATTTATATTATTTTTTGTATAATTTTCTACAAATGCTATTGTATAAAGTATTTCAAGTACAAGGATAAAAAAAAAATAGCCTATAAGGTCTCCTTTAAAGCCTTTAAAATCCATTTGCACTTCAACCAGGATCAGTAACTGAGGATTACTAAGGCCTGGTCAAGTTGAAAAAATTCTTTATCTTTTGAAAACATTTTTTATACAGTAGTATAATTCTCATTAGGAACTATCTGCACATATTGCTTTCTGGAAAGGCTCCCAGAAGTATTCATAATAGATTCAATCCTCGTTAGGGGTAGTTGCAAATGTTTTAGTGTTAATCAAAATTTTCATTTCATCCGTCGTTAAGGATTGATACAATAGAATTATACTGTTTTCAAAAGTTACTGTGATACCTCTGAATAACGATCACTGCTCGGACTGGGGTAAAGTGACCGTTGTTAGGAGATGTCCATTACTCAGAGGTTAGGCCTATGTTAACATTGCTAGGCCGCTACATTTCTGCAAAAGCAAAGTAAATATATGAAGCTTAGCACAATAAAGAAAAATGCTGCAGTGCTTTTTCCAAATGCTGACTGCTGAATAAAACAAAATATAATACATAAATAAATCATGGTGCAGAGGATTTTTGGAAAGCAGTGTCTGATGTTGAACAGCCCTTAAGAGTAGTAAGCTAGGAGATTTAGGTTTGAGTATGCTAAAGGTAAGAAAAAAGAAAACATGTTAGATACCAAAGCATAACTGCACAGTTGTCCAGCTGTGCATCATAGAGCAGGAACAGAGCCTACAGGGACCAAATAGAGGAACATTGTCCCAATGGGAAAAACTCCATGCCCCTTGAACCATCCCCCTGCAACCTCCAGGGTCAATTTAAGCATATGCGGAAGCTGCAGCTCACCTCATGTAGAACTAAACTTTTAAATTCTTTTCTTTTCACTTAAGTAACCACTGCACCAACTGTAATTCAACTCATTATGCTTTAGTAGTAATTATTCTTTGTCCCTATCATATCCCTCTTGACACAAAATCTTAGGGACAGGGTGTACATTAGATCTCTTTCAGGGCTGACTGGAATGTCCGTTGACCAAGAGGTTTCATTATTGGGAAGTTAATGTTCAATGTTAATCCTACATTAAAAATATTTCTTTTTATTTTTTTAATCAGGTAAGTACATCAGTGTGGGGGATTAGCCCACAGCTGAGGGTTCCAGTTGGTCATTCAACCTAAGGATTCTGGAACAAAACCCAGTGAGTTGGGGTCTTTTCGCCAATGTCACCCCAACTCACTGGGTTTTGTTCCAGAATCCTTAGGTTGAATGACCAACTGGAACCCTCAGCTGTGGGCTAATCCCCCACACTGATGTACTTACCTGATTAAAAAACAAAAAGAAATATTAAGAATGACTCAAGTGTGGGATATGGTGGACCTACCACACTTGAGAAGGACGGTCCACCACGGAATCGACCTGGACTTTCTAAACGGCGTATGAGAAAGCGATCTCAGCTGAGTGAATGTAAGATTGGTGTATGGAATACTAGAGGTATAAATGGCAAGATGAGTGAGGTGATTGAGGAGATGAATAAGTATAGACTGGATGTGCTGTGTGTAAGTGAAACCAAAAAGAAGGAAATTGGGGTAGAAGAAGTGAATCGCACGGTGAGTGGGTGGTCTGGAGTTTTGGATAATATGAGAGGACAGGCTAGTGTAGGTGTGATTTTAAGTGAAAAGATGAAGAACAACTTGATTCACTATAGTTGCATAAGTGAGAGAATTCTCTGGATTCGTTTGAAAGTGAAACTTCAGAGAATTGTAATTGTTGTAGTGTATGCTCCTTTTGACTCGGAACCTTCTGATAAGAAAGAAGATTTCTGGAATGAGCTAAAAGCTGTTTTGAGCCAGTTTGGTGCTAAAGAAAAAGTTATAATAGCAGAGGATTTCAATGCTAGAGTAGGTGTGCAGAATGCAATTTCTGACAATGTTCTGGGTAAGTTTAATGATCTTTGTGTGAATGATAATGGTGAAAGATTAATTGAACTCTGCATTGAGAATGGGTTGTGTGTATCTAATACATTTTTCAACCACAAGTATATACACACATATACTTGGGGAAATCGTACTCTTGGTTAAAAGAGTGTGATAGATTTTGTTGTTTACGATCAGCGTTTGAAACACTTAGTTGTTGACACCCGTGTGATGAGAGGTGCGGATGTTGGTTCTGATCATTACTTGGTAGTGTCACGAGTGAAACTTAATGTTGGTTGGAGGAAAAGGAATAGGAAGAGACCCAGGATAGAAAGAATAAAGATTGATAGGCTCCTTGAAGATCATCAGCGGTATTCTGACTTACTCAGAGAACGACTGAAGGATCTGAAATCTTGTGAGAGGGATGTAGAAAAGAAGTGGGAATGTTTTAAGAACTGTGTTATTACTGCTGCTAAAGAGGTCTGTGGCACCACAATAGTGGGTAACAATAGAGGTGATGCTTGGTGGAATAGTGAGATTGATGAGGCAGTAAAGAAAAAGAAGGAATCCTATTTGGAGATGTTGCAAGGTAGAGTCTCTGTGGATGAATATCGCTGTAAGAAGCGTGAAGCTGCTAAGCTGGTTCGCCACAGTAAGTCAAAAGATAGGAAAGAGAAAGTGGAAAGGCATGAACTGGCTTTTTGGAAAGATAGAAAGACCTTCTGGAAGTACACGAGACTCAGAAAAAATAGGGGAAACAAAGTTGTAAGTTGTGTGAAGAATGAGATTGGGGAAATGATATGGGAGCCCAATGAGTTAAGTGACAGATGGGGTGAATACTTCTGTGAGTTATTAGATCAGGAGAGCAAAAATGATTCTGAGACAGATGCAGATGATGTCACAATGAGGGATGAAAGCACAGGAGGGATCTCAAGAGAAGAAGTGTGTAAAGCTCTAAAATCTCTTCAGAATGGTAAGGCTCCAGGAGTTGATGGCATAACTGCAGAGATGTTGAAATATGGTGGTGACTCTATAATTGACTGGTTAACTGAAATTTGCCAGTTGTGCTGGGAGTTAGGAATGGTCCCTCTGGATTGGAAGGATGCTATCATTGTTCCCTTGTATAAGGGAAAAGGTGATCAGACTGAATGCAAGAACTATCGTGGTATTAGCCTACTGAGTGTGCCAGGGAAAGTGTTTGGTAAGGTTGTTATTGAAAAAGTACGAGGTCTTACATCAGAGAAAGTGTGGGATGTTCAGAGTGGTTTTATACCTGGTAAAGGCTGCACTAACCAGATTTTTGCATTACGCATGATGATTGAAAAGTATCTGGCTGTTGGGAAGAAAGTTTTTACTGCCTTCATAGATTTAGAGGAAGCTTACGACCGAGTCAATAGGACACTTTTGTGGAAGGTATTGAATGAATATGGTGTTACTGGGAATCTACTTAATAGTGTAAAAGCCATGTATGCTGGTAGTAGAGCTTGTGTATTAGTGAATGGTGCTTTATCAAAATGGTTTTCCATTGGTGCAGGAGTTAGACAAGGTTGTGTAATGTCACCATGGCTGTTTAATATATTTATGGATGCATGCATGCGTGAGGCCAAAATAGATAATAGATAATAGTGGTTTATGTCTTGGGGATATCCGTGTGTGCAGATTGCTGTATGCTGATGACACTGTCCTGTTGGCAGAGAGCAAAAGTGAGTTGCAGAGTATGTTGACTCGGATGCACGAAGGGAAAAACCAAAGTTATGGTGTTTGAGAGAGGAATGGGTAGCACTGAATGTAATGTAAATATAAATGGCACTGTGATTGACCAGGTGAGTGAGTTTGTGTATTTAGGAAGCATGTTTGACAGAGAGAACAAGTTGAATGGTGAAATCAGTAGGCGAGTGAATTCTTCTTTGAAAGTCATAGCTGCTCTGGGAGGTTTTCACAGGAATGATGGGTTCTATAGAGAGTCCCGCATGGCTGTGTATGAAACAGTAATTGTTCCTACTCTGATGTGTGGCAGTGAAACCTGGGTACTGCAGAAGAAACATAGGAGTCGTTTGTGTATTAGAGAAATGCGTTACTTACGTGGGGTTTGTGGCAAGACACGATCTGATTGTGTGAGGAATGAAGATGTATTGCAGTTGTGTGATGTAAAGCAAAATGTTGTTAGCAAGGTGGAGACCAATATGCTTTGGTGGTTTGGCCATGTTGAAAGAATGAGTGATGAAATGCTTACTAAGAAAATCTTTTCAGTCCAAGTGGCAGGAAGGAAAGGCAGAGGAAGGCCAAGGAAGACATGGGTGGATCAGATTCAGGAGTGTCTGCATTAGAAAAAGATTATGAGTATGAAGTATAAAAGATCTTGTGTACTGTGTGTAATGGATATCAGTGAAGCACGAGTTGTATGTCAAGATCGTTGTAAATGGCGAAGTTTGATACGACAACAATAAGTAAAAATATCTGGAAGTTTGTATTTCTTTTTGGAGCTAACCTCTGAATCTCAGAGAATGGCTTAGTGATATGTATGTATGTATGTATGTATGTTAATCCTACAGAAGCTGTTTGGTACCAACCAAAACTTGCAGCTTCTCAGAGGTTACCATTGTACATAATCTAGGTTTCATTGCATTAAAATGTGAGCACATTCAGCAAAACTGCATTTCAATTAGTGCCTACAATCACTTTGAAAGCAATTAAGTGAAATATCCTTTGACCAGGGGTAAACAAATCTAAGTTGCCATTGCACCTGATATTTTCACATGGTGCCTAAGTTTTTAAATTCTATTCTGAAAATTTTATTTTTCAAAATTTGGATTCATATATTGAAGCTTCTATCTCTTTAATAAAGCAATGAGTACTGCATACAGAATTTTTTCCTGTTTACACCTTTTTCGTAAACTACTTACGATTAAATCAGGACAGTGAAGATGCCAGTATTAAGTTTTGGCATTATTGCCAAGTGAGTTATCATGCTACACTTCTGCAGTGCAACCCAAGAGAGATATGTGAGCTCATGCAGCATGAGCATGAGAAATGTTCATAGCTATGGCATTGACTTCATGTGGGAAGTTTGAGTTTATTTATTCATTAGTGTTTTTATCGAATGTAATACACCAGAAGACAAAGATGAATTTATTCTCTTTGTGAAATGAAAACCTATTTTGAAATGATAGTAACTGTTAATACAAATTTATATATAATATGTTCCCTAGTTTTAGTTGTAGATTTTGCACTGAATTATTAAACAATATCTGAGAAATAATACATTAATTTTGATTTTTGAAGGTCCCAATTTTGTATGTGTAGATTTTGTTTAGATCTTTCGTGGTTTTCTCCTCGTATCTCTGGAAAAACTGAACTGGCTCCTAAAATAAAAGGAGTTGGTATGTAAAAATTTTTGGGTTATGTCTGTTCCTGCCTTTGACCATAAATAATCCCAATTTCGTAAGTTTTTTTTATCCTTGTGTGGTAATTATAAGTCCTTGTAGCATTTAACAATCAAGTCTTGGGTAGTAGTGATATTTTCACAAAAGGATAAAGTTTCTCTTTTGAGAGACATCTATGTTGCTTCTGTGGCATGTTTTGTGAAACTATACTACTGTCCAAAACTTAACTGTGAGAAACATTTTGACCAGTCACAATTGAAAAAAACGGTTTTACAGCTGTAAGTGGTATCAACCAGCAGCAAAATGAAACATATCATCAAAAATCATGAGTAATATGTAATCAAAACAGAACAAAATGTTAAGAAGGCAATTCAGGCTTATCTATCATTTAGTGACACTCTTCCGCCAGCATCCCATAAACAGATTGTAGGGTGAAGTCCTCAATAGGGGGTCCACCTCGCAATGCAATACATTTTTGGCACCAAGTGGTTTAGGAGCTCTTGAGGTAAATTGCCCCACTCTTGCTGGAGAGCCATGATAACTAACTGCTGGAATGATTTCTGGTGGGCAATTACTTTGCAAAACACATCTCCCCAGAGCACCCCATATGTGTTGGGAGCACACTGACCATTCAATCCAACAGACATTGTCACTAGCCAATACTTCATCCACATCTGCTGTGTGGTAAGTATGGGACTTATCATCCATAGAAATAAAATCTGTGCCCATAGCACCATGGAACCGATGAAGTGGTGAAGAATCACATCATTGTAATACCACTGCCTGGTGATGGTTCCTTGATCCATCACTTGCAGTTTTGTACATCCATTGACTTTGATCCTGGCTCACACCATTACGTCATGACCACCATATATGTCCCATTCATGATGTTCCTGGCATCATACACAGTCCCAAGTTCAACAAAATATAAAATCGCTGATTTTTTAAAAATTTTTAAAAAAGTTACTGTTACAATACCTTGCAACTTTCAAATGGTTGTGATATATGTATTAAGACAGTGGTTTCCAAGCTTTCTCAATTCTTGCCGCCCTTGCTGAATCCAGGTTTTCCCAAGGCACCCTATGTCAAATTCTAACAAGTACACTTTGCCTATGTAAAATTCCAACAAGTACACTTAGGTAAAAATAAATAAAACACGTATTGAAAATCACAAAAAAATGTAATTGAAAAAAATTCAACTAATTATACACTGAAGAGCAATTGAATTAGAGACAGCTGGCATTATGCAAATATGGCGCTGTGGGCGGCCCTGTAAACGGAAACGACATGACGTATACAGCGATCCGACAATATAAGGAGTGATGTGACTGGAATCAATAAGAGTTGAACGCAGTATGGGTAAGATGAAGGATCTAAGCGCATTTGATCGTGGGCAAATTGTCTGAACCCGACGAGTGGGTCACTCCATCTCAGAAGTCGTACAGGCACTGGGATTTTCACGAGACACTGTGTCACGGGTGCACCGTGAGTACATCGAATCCGGTAAAACCATCCCTACAAGGGCCAACTGCCGTAGACAACAGCGTGTGGATGAGCGGGGTCATCGTCGGCTAGCTCGCATTGTAACAGCGGATAGACGGGCCACAGTGCGAGAAATCACTCGGCAATTTAACGCTGGTGCACAAAAACGTGTAAGCAGCCACACCATCCAGAACCATCTCCTCGCTATGGAGTACAGAAGCCATCGTCACACGAGTGTACCGCTGCTGACCGCACATCACAGGGTGCAAAGATTAGCATGGGCGCAGGAACATCGCCACTGGACCCCAGACATGTGGGAAAATGTTGCCTGGACTGATGAGTCGAGATTCATGTTGGTACATGCTGATGGCAGGATATAAGTATGGCGCAAACCACATGAAGCGATGGATCCGTCTTGCCAGTAGGGTACTTTTCTAGCTGGTGGGGGTGGCATTCTCTTCTGGGGACTGTTTACGTGGATTGAAATGGGACCCCTGGTATGTGCGACATCATCCCTCACAGGTCAATGTTACCGGGATATCCTGGATGACCATTTGCTCCCGTTTGTGCGTCTTCAACATCCCACTAAGGACCTTATCCTGCAACAAGACAATGCACCGTGCCATCGCTCCCCGAATTGTATCCGAATAGTTGGATGAACACTCCACCGACGTGACCTCGTTTCCTTGGCCAGCTAGGTCACCTGACCTCAATCCCATCGAGCACATCTGGGACGCCACCGAGAGAGATGTTTGAGGCTCTGACTCCCTCCATCAAATCTTCGTGAACTGTGGGAGCTTGTGCAGGGGTCGTGGTTTCGTATGGCTTCCCAATGTTTCCGGTGTCTCTACGAGTCCATGCCGAAATGAATCGCCGCCGTCATCAGGGCGAAAGGTGGTGCTACACGTTACTAGACAGGTATCTCTAATTCAATTGCTCTTCAGTGTAATTAGTGGGATGGATGAGCCTGTTGATCACCATATATTTTCTCAAATGTTGGAATCAAACTGGACATAGCCACCCTAATTTCCTTCTCCACATTGATTTTTGCGCTATACTTAGTTTTTATCACAGCAACCGCCAAAAACCCAGCTTCACACATATAAGAAGTTGCAAATGGAATTAAAATTATCTGAGCTTTACCACTCAGAAGGAGATATTTACATCTTTTACTGATATCCAAAATTCAGATAACTCCATGCTGCTAAATTTTGTTTTCAACATATTGTCGTAAGACAACTCAATAAGATTCTCTTCTTCTGCAGCAGTAAATTCAGATGGAGCAGTGGCATGAAATGAATCTTGAATCCATACAAATTTATCGATATTATCTTTTTAAAAATATTTTTCAAACCAGGTGATAAGCTGTGATAAGTGTTCTTCAAAAATGGATTTCATGCCTCGAGAGAAATCAACTCCATTGGAGGTCAAAAACTGTTGCAACAAGGGGAAACATTCTTTACCTGCGTCTTTATTCATTTTTCTTTTCCATAGTTTTAGTTTTTTTATAAAAGCTGAAATTTTCTCAATCGACTTTAAAAGGTGTATGTTGCTTCCCTGCAGGGAGAGATTCAGAGCATTCATCTTTTCAAAAATATCACATAAGTATGCTAGTTTTACCGAAAAATCTTCATTCACAAAATTTTCGGTATACTTGTGGCCTTTCCCTTTAAGAAAAATATAAATTTCCTGTCGCAGTTCAACTGCACGAGACAAAACATTACCATGAGAGAGCGATCGTAAAGTGCTGTAGTACAACAAAGACGTGTGCTCGGATTCCATATCCTCACATAGTTTTTGAAAAACCTTGCCTTCAATGGCCGAGTTTTTATAAAGTTTACTACATTCACTACATATTCTTAGACCTGGTTCAATGTAGGACTCAGATATTTTGACGCGAGTGCTTCCCTGTGAATAATGCAATGGGTCCACAGTGCATCAGGGTGCTTTGCTTCGAATAAGTGCCTGCAATCCTCTATAACAGCCGGAGATAGAACGAGCACCATCAGTACAGACACCAACGCGCTTAGTTCACTCCAAATTATTTTCGGATTTTGACGGTGTGCCCTCTTTATTTTCATTTTCACAACGCTTATTACTGTTTAGTAAAAACCGATCCGTTTTTAAAAATACATACGAGAAGAAAATCTTCAAAAATCTCACTTCACTTAATCACAACAATATTCAGTTGATACGCCGAAAGCTTACAAACGCCGAAACTCAGTGACAGAGCATCAACATAACAGACTGCTAACCGCCAAATGAGTCACAAATGACAACGGATGAGCATATTTAAAGGATCTGGTGACTTTCTCGAAAAATCTGGACTGACAGTCTCATTTCTAAACGTTCGGAGAACGAGGGAGAAATGTTTATCAGAAGCACGGAGGCTGGTGTGAAAGCTCAGGTTACTTCCAGTAGCGGCCCCACGGAGCATACACGTGCGCCCGTCTTGCGGTAATCGTGCAAGGGAAAAGCTCACGCTTGTAACATTATTGTAGAGTGCCATCTAGTAACCATTTGTAAAGGCTTGTACAAACAGTTATTACTACTAAGTGAGTTACTGGTTTGCACCAAATCCCCTAGATGTCGCTTCCAGTCACATTGAATTGAAAATGGATATAAAATTATGAAAATTTTGTAATATTTCGCGGCGCCCCTGTGAGGAAGCCGCTGCTCCCAAGGGTGCTGCAGTGCACACTTCGGGAATGGCTGTATTAAGAGAATACAACGTGGTTTGTCACAAATATTTATTTTTTCAAGTTGACCATGGCTTTGCTGGATATTGACCTAGCTTCATCAGGACGAATGGCACGTAAATATTCAAATTGTATATGATGTCATAAACGGTGTTTACAGTCATGGGTTTTGGTTAGTTGTTTCCACACACTTGATAGAAATGTAAATATTTATTAAGGTGGAAGCAACTAACCAAAACCCATGACTGTAAACACCGTTTATGACATCATATACAATTTGAATATTTACGTGCCATTCGTCCTGATGAAGCTAGGTCAATATCCAGCAAAACCATGGTCGACTTGAAAAATAAATATTTGTGACAAACCACGTTGTATTCTCTTAATACGTATAATCGTCACAAGGTTGTGATATATGTTTTTAATTTATGTGCGATCGTGCTGTAACTCTGAGTAATGCTTAAATTATTATGCATCAATAACTGAAACACTGGGCTTCAGACCATAAATAATTTGTGATTGTGCCAAAGTTCTCCCTTTCAGTCTTAGAGCTGCAGTGCCAGATGTATTCTCTTTAAAGTAGAGCAAAATAAACAAGTGAGAGTGGGGTTGGAACCTCGGGAAGAGTGGTGGTGGGGGGAATGACGTTACAGAGGTCACGTGTCAGAGCAGCGTGGAATGGAAACGGCTCTCCCCTATTCAAGGTCAACGCACTTTGCTGCAGGCAATTTTTTTTCTCGGGGGGGGGGAGCTCCGTACTGTCGTATAATCCACAGTGGTTAGAATTTTAAACTCTTAAGAA
This sequence comes from Macrothele yani, assembly GCA_039090855.1. Lineage (NCBI taxonomy): Eukaryota > Metazoa > Arthropoda > Arachnida > Araneae > Macrothelidae > Macrothele > Macrothele yani. The sequence continues at coordinate 41,067,831 of CM077006.1, forward strand.
CAGATAATCTGCGGATTATGGGCCAGAAAATAAGGTACTTTTTTTATTCCTAACTGCTTGCATGAAATGCAGAAGTTACAATAAAGGGCGTACAACTTCTGCTGCTGGTTCACTACGCTGATGATGACGCCATGTGATGTCGGTAGAAAACCTGTGGGAGAGCACGGGCTGGAGGAGCTCTCATCAGTGACTCATAGCAAACTCATGGTTTGTATGTGTCCTGGAAATTCTGGAAAAGTCCTGGAATTCCATTTTGTCCTGGAAATGTCCTAAAATTCTGTTACATGTCCTGGAATTTTATCCATTCCGGCCTTTTTGTCCCTGCTTGATGTTTTGTAGTTGAAGATTTTTCTACTGACATAACTTATGTCTGACAAATTTTCCTCCCCACCCCGTGCAGAACGCGGTGGGTGTTGGGGGAAGGTCTGTTAGGACTGAAGCTGCGTTATATTAGCATCTTTTGGTGTCGTGCTTATGTTATCACTTTGTCTGTCCGACCGGGAAGACCATATCTCTGCAATTATTAGTTCGATCTGTAAAATTCTTTTTGTATTAGGAAGCTTAAAATGTGAGAATGATGATCTATTTGTTCCGGGTTTTTTTCTGATGCACAACTTTGCAGCTAGGGGGCACAAATGAAAAAAATAGTTTTCCTTTCAATGGCATTTATATCGAAGACTATTTTAGTTTTTTAGTTACAGTCCTTTTTTCAAATAATGCAAAAATTTTCCGCTAGGGGGTGTAACAGTAAGTCGCGATTTTTCCAATATCTCTGTTTCTAATAGTCTGATTTAAAAAATTCTTCTTGCGTTGGATACAGCTCTTGAGGGGAAATGTTTTGCATATAATTTCCCATTTTTGGGGGAAAATGGTTTGGCCGCCAGGGGCATAAGTGTTTATTTTTGCTTCTGATGTATTTGCAATAAAATCTGAGCTCGAAACTCGATTGAAAAAATTCCCCTGTGGACCGATACTGGTCACCTCCAAAACCTTTTGAGAATACCTCCTGCTTAAATGTGCATAATTTTCCACCAGTGGGCGTACACATATATCTTATTTTTGTCCGTATCTCTGTTTCTAGGAGTACGATTTGAAAAATTCTTTCTTTGTTGGAGAACATTTTCGGTGCGAAATGTTTCTCATATAATTTCAAATATTTCTTAATGCACAAGTGAGCCACTAGAGGGTGTAAGTTCACGTTTCCGCTTACAGCAATATCTACGGGACTAATAATTTTCTGTTAGGGGGCGTAACAGTGAATCGCAATTTTCCCAATATCTCCGCTTCTAAAAGTCTGATTTGAAAAATTCTTCCTGCGTTCGATACAGCTCTTCAAGAGAAATGTTTTGCATATAATTCCTCATTTTTGGTAAAGGATGTTTTGGCCGCCAGGGGGCGTAAGTGTTTATTTTTGCTTCTGATGTATTTGTAATAAAATTTGAGCTCGAAAATCGATTAGAAAAAATTCCTACGCGGACCGACACCTCTCACCTCCAAAAACTTTTTGAGAATACCTCCTGCTTAAATAGGGCATAATTTTCCCACCAGGGGCGTATACGTATATCTTATTTTTGTCCATATCTCTGTTTCTAGGAGTACGATTTGAAAAATTCTTTCTTTGTTGGAGAACATTTTTGGTGCGAAATGTTTCTCATATAATTTCAAATACTTCTTAGTGCACAAGTGCGCCACTAGAGAGCTTAAGTTCACATTTCCGTTTACAGTAATATCTATGGGACTAATAACCCGATTGACAAATATTATCTTTCGACCAGATATTACTAACTATGAAAACTCCTTTTGTGTATTTTCTTCTCAAAATAATGCACAATTTTGCCACTAGGGGCACAAATATTTAATCTATTTTTCTCAATATCTGTACTTCTAAATGTCCGATTTAAAAAATCCTTTAAACAACAGATACCATTTACCTTATGGAACACTAAGTTTGCATTTGAGGAGGTTTGTGGTTCACAATTCTGCCGCCAGGAGGTGTTTATGTACTTCCATTTGCAGCCTATCTCTGCCTCTAGAAACCCTAATGATAATTTTTTTTTTTTTCACTGTATGCCATTTGCTATAATAAAGATGGAGAGTGAATAAGATTTTTGCTACAATAAGAAGATCCTCTTCAAATAATGTGTACTTTTTCCCTAGGGGTTGTAAAGGTCAAAATGTTTTTCTTGCTATCTCTGCTGTTGGGAGACGTATTTGAAAAGTTTTTTTCCTTAGCATAGCTTTTGCTATGAGGAATACTTTTGGCCTGTTTCATCTTTTCCATTGTGTAAAATTCTTCCGCTAAAAGGCATACAGTTATATCATGTTTCCTTCTCCATCTGTTCTTTTAACTGTTTGATTTGAAAATCTTTTTGTCTCTAATACCTTCCTTCTGCTAGGCGAAACGTTTTTTGCACCATTTGTTAATTTTTGTAACATACTTTTTAGCCACTGGTGGAAGTAGCTGATGTTTTATAAGTAGCTGTTTTTTTTTTTTTTGTATGTTATTTTGACCTTTACTGAAATTTGCTAATGAATGCTTTACATAAAAAGTTGCCATAAAGTTAGATTGCTTTCTAATATCAGAAACTTAAATCTAGTTGTTTCTTAGTATTTTCTGAGCAAACTAATCACTTTTCATCCTCTATAATTAGTTTTCTAATCATGCAAAGTGCCTTGATCACTTATGAATGCAGTTGTACACAGCCCGTGGATTTAAGGCTTTCCCATTATTCTCTTTCATTTCATGTTGAAAATTTTTGTTCATGCTTTGTTTGCTGGCGAGTACAAATTAAAAACTTAGCTACAGCATAAATATCATGTTGAAATTTCCTTCCCTAAATAAAATGTAACACAATTGTTTGCTCTCATGATTATGTGTTTAAGAAATAACAACCCCTTTGGTCCTTTGAAAAAGTTCCAAATATTTCATCTTTCCTTACCCTTAAATTTCCAATGTAAGCATTATTTCAAAATAATTAAATATAAATAGTATTTTATGTATTGATTGTATGGTATATGAAAGCATTTTAAGAGTAATGCCACATACCTATGTATTTTTGAGTTTTATGCTGTTGTTTTTTTTATTCTGTAATTTGCTTCAATAATTGAACTAAAGCCAAAGTAGAAAAATTAAAGTTTCTCAAAATCAGTGACAGTTTTGGTATTTGAGTATTATCCGTGATTCTATGTTTCTGATTAGCTGCAGCGGACAATATTTTTAACATTGCATTCTGTATTAAGTTTGCCCAAGCATGTAAGAAGTTGTTTGTTGTTTGTTACAGGTTGAACAGACCTGTGGTTTCATCATATTTTAAGTAAGAACGTTTGGATCGTATGTACTGAAAAAAAAATCCATAAGTCCTGGAATTTTGTGATTGAAAAAGCGTATGAACTATGCAAACTTGATTTGGACTTCGTAATTTTGACTTAGATTTTACAATTCAAGTCATGAAATAATTATGTGCAATATCCAAATATAGAACCTGTAACTTTAGCTATATTTTTTTTGTAATTTACATGATTTTTGTTGCATATATAATTATTCTTTCATATGAAAATTGATTTGGCCAGCAGAACTGCCTTTTAGATTGCATAAATTCTAATTTGTTACATCCATGAACTTGAATTATATGCAACAATATTGCAAGCTTTTTCAACAGACTTCTGTTTGTATAATTAAGTCATGTGTAAAAATATATTTGCATATATGTTATTTTTGCGTGCGCAATTTGTAAGGTCCTTAAAAAAAATTGTAGGGTGCTTAAAAGTCCTTAAAAAGTGCTTATATTTTTTGTGAGAAAATGAGTTGGAACCTTGGTGAAGCCAGAATGCCAAACCCCATGGAATTTTTCTCCAACCATAATCGGGCGACTGTGTATGTGTGCAGTGGCGCATTGTAGGGTTGAAAGAAATCTCCCTCATTGGGAGTGGTTGTGTGACATGAACGGGTGCAAATGATCCCCAAGGATGGTTATGTAGCCACCACCAGTCAAAGTGTTCTGCAGATGTATGAGGGGTCCTAATGCGTGCCAGCTGAAAACACCCCACACCATAACAGAGCCACTGCCAGCCTGCACTGTCCTTTGTAGGTATGCGGGTTCTATTGCCTTGTGGGGTTGTCGCCACACCCTGAGTCAGCTATCTGCTCGAAACAGTTGGTACACGCAATTCATTGGATCATGGCAGGCTTTCATGGCCTTTGTGCATCCTGCTGCTGATGGCCTGTTTCAGCAGGACAATGGGCCACCCCACCAGGCCGCAAACACCCATGAATAGCTCGAGGAACACTCATCTGAGTTTGGTGTCATCCTGTTGCCCCAAGTTTCCCAGATTAAAGCCCTGTGGAACCTGTCTGGGATGCAGCAGGGATTAATATCAGATTCATAGATCCTGGACTGACATCTTCGGTAGAGATGTGAACTATGCTGCAAAAGGCATGGCTGGCATTATCTCCGGAAACCCTCTGACATCTGTTGGAGTTATGCTAGAGGATGACCAACACACTTTTAGGTAGATATTTCTAATGTTTTGTCCATTGAGTGTATTTCCATTGGAATGTGTGCATTGAAAATTTGCAGTTTGTGCTAGGTGCAAAGATAAGTGTGTTAGCAGAGAATGACTATTCGTGAAAATGGCAATAAATGATGTTTTTTTTTTTTTTTTTCTCTCTGTATGATCAGTCTACTATTAAGTCATAATGTTTTAAAAAGTTCGCCATTTAAAAAATAAAATTAATATCTGGCTGTATGAACATGTGTTGTAAAGACACGAGGTGCATTTATATCAGTTATTAGGTGTACAAATAAGTTTGAAAGCGTTTTAAGACAACACAACATGTAATTTGAGAGAAAACAAGAATACCTTTATGAATCAAAATATGCACCGTCATTATCTATCACCTTCCGCCATTGGCCAGGCAGCTGACAGATTCCAGCCATGAAGAATACTTCATCGTGTGATGCGATGAAGTCATCAACCCATTTTTGCACTTCGTCACATGTCTGGAACGTACGGTAGACAAGCCATGTTGCATCGATCGGAAAAAATGATAGTCTGAAGGGGCTAAGTCGGGACTATATGGCGGATGCTCCAAAACTTCCCGGCCAAGCATCAATAACGTTTCCTTGACCAATTTCGCGACATGTGGTCTAGTGTTGTCATGCAGTTATTTCATGGGACACAATCCTTTGCCCGTGAATGGACGTTTCCGACAGATTTCTTGGTTCAATCACAGTAATTTTTGCTTGTAGTGATCAGCAGTAACAGTTTGATCATGTTCCAATAGTTCATAATAGAGCACACCCTTCATATCCCACCAGGTGCACAGCAGAACTTTCTTGGAGTGAATATTGCATTTTGGTGTCAAACTCGTTGCTTCACCGGGGTCTACCCAATGTTTTTTGCATTAGGGATTGTCGTACCATATCTACTTTTTATCACCCATAATGATTTTCCACAGGAAATACTTTCTGTGTTGTTTATTCAACAGATTCAAACACTTCATGACACGCTTATTCTTGTTCTTTTGGCTCAGGTCATGTGACACCCATTTTCCTTCCTTCTGAATCTTTCCCATTGTGTGTAAATGATTAGAAATGGTTTGCAGAGTTTCCCCAGTTCAGCTAGTTCTTTTTGCGTTTGAGATGAATCTTCATCCAGCAATGTTTGCAGTTCCTCATGTGCAACCTTCTGCAGGGCGCCGCTATGTTCTCAATCGCTAACATCAAAATTGCCTGCTTTAAACCGTCTAAACCAAAACTCACACATGCTTTTCGTTACAGTATTCTCCCCCTGAATAGAACAGATTGATCCACATGCTTTTGCAGCACTTTTTCTTGGTGAAATTCGTAACAAACGCAGTGTCGAATAACTGCAGTATCGCTTGCCATCTTTCGCCTACCGATGTGCAAGTGCATTTAACTATTGGGCAAACTTCTATGTCACATTTTATACTCTGGACCAGTTACGGTCACAGAACAACAATGTGGGGGTATGTCGGATATGTAAATTAGCGGTATATGTCACACAAAAACGCTTTAAAACTTATTTGTACACCTAATATAATGGAAATGCTTTTTTTTCTTATTATCAAAACATTTTTGAAGTGGTATTGCACATATTACCGCAATTTTCTTCATATTATCCGCACCAGCGTCTAATCCGCAGACCGCAAAATTCACATGATTTTTTTTCTTTTGTATAATCCGCAAACTGTGACATTCAGAAAAAAAAAAAAAAATCACAGTATAATCCGCACATCATAGATGTTGAACCGAAAGTGGAATTTCCGACAGAAAAGTCAGCCACATAATGATCCAAGTGTCCGAAGAAGTAAGAAAAAAAAAATGATTTTATTAAATGAAGAAATTCACTTTTAAAGGTTACTTTTTCATATTTTTTTATCTCCAAACTGTTAAAGCTCAGTCTCGTGGCATCCATAGATCATGCCGATGCAGCTCCAGAGTATTGCATTACACCTTGCCAATGACGAAAGGCTGATACAGAACAAGTTATAGAAATACTGTATGTACTCGCATATAAGGCGAAAGTTTTTGGAGGAAATACTGCTTTCAGAATTGGGGTATCGGTTTATACATGGGCCAATAAAAAATAGGGCTAGACTTTCGTGAATTCTCCTGCAGAATTTACAGACGGATTTGTTTACGTTTTAGATCGTGGCAAAGTGGCTTTCCATGTGTTACTGTGCGATTGTTTTCTGACCTCAAAACTATCGCGCAGTGACACGATCGTATCCTGAACTGTGCCCACCACTTTAAGTTTAAATTTGGCAGTGTAACTGAAACGTTTCCTTTTCAAAGACATCACGAATAGCAATGAAGGAAAACATCAGCAGCAAAGGCATCGGTCAAAACGGCAAAGGGCGAACTAAACAGAAGGCATGGCTCATATGAGATCCGAAAGGAGGAATGCATAGGTTCGTGCAGCAAGCGCTGTGTATACTGTTGTACTTCATTGGCTGGTTGCCAAAAACAGAAACGGCACAACAGTCAGATTGTCCTTCTCAACGAAACAGAATGACCCCTGCGGTCCCTTCCCACAACTTTCCTGATCTTTCATTACGACACCCCTCCTCTCTGCTCCGTACAAACTCCTGAACTGAGGAAATTTTTTTTGAGGGAGTTCCTTTTCCAATTATACCCCTCTTCTGCACAAGTACCCTGCAGATTTTTAAAAAAAATATTAAAGGGCAGTAGAAACTTTTTTTAAATCGGCGTATTATCCACATTGGTGTATAATCCGCAGAGCCTATAGTGGTAACTTTTTTAGCAGATAATCCACAGATTATACGACAAAAATTACGGTACTTACATTCCATGTTTTGAGCAGGAATGTTAAGATTGTCTGCTACTATCCTGCAAAAGCCAAAATATGAAAGGAAAGCATATATTCATTGTTGTTCATAATTTGCATTGTTTTTAAGTATCTTGAGAAATTCATGTCAGTGTTGTGCAATGCATTTTTTTTTTTTTTGTACCCAAAACTCCTCTACCTATTTTTTAAATCCGTAAACCCACATAATAAAGTGCATGATTTTTTAAAATTTCAGGATGAATTCTCAATTTTTCCACAATCATATTCAATGGATATCCATGGATATGTTTTAGTTTATTCAATTACATCAAGTAGAAGGTAAGTCTTTTAAAATATCTGCCAAACAATAAAACTTAGTAATTGACAGTTTTATTTGGAAAAGTGTTGTAATGTTGATTTTGGTGCCTATGATATACTTTAAAAAAATTTTCTCTCTCTAACATTTTGCTGCTGTTTATCATACAGCTAACTAATTCAGTACCCTCTTTACATCCACATTTTTAGAATATCATTGATCAGGATTGTTGATGCTTTTGTCCTTAAAATTTGATTCTCACATTAAAGTTTCTTTGGGTACTGCAGCCTTAGAGAGTTATTTTCTTATGTCAAAAGATGTAAAATATATTTGCATCTTTTATATAAGAAAATAACTCTCTAACTCTTGAAAAGGTTGAAATCCAGCTGTCAACTGTACATTTCATGTAATGCAGAACAATTTCTTCAGTGTACATATTTGTTATTCGTCTTTTAAAATGTCAGGGGGATGAGATAGGTATACAGGCAATCCCCAGGGTATGAACATTCATCTTATGCACACCCATAGCTACGAACCACCCCTGTGAAACATATTATATTAAAAATTTGTTACGTACAATGGTTCATAATAACAAATGGGGAGGGGGGGTGACAGAGACTTTGTTCCTTTCAGTTGGACCATGTTGCTCTTAACAGTGTCTTATGTGTGTTGCTGTATTTGGATTTTTTTTTTTTTTTTACCCTCATAACCATGGTACCAAAGTGTAAATGTGATGCAAGTGATGGTGATTCATCAAAGAAAAGGAAAACGATCATGATTGAAACCAAAGTGGAAATAATAAAGCTATCGGGGAAAAAATGAAATACCAATGAACATTGGAAAAGCATTAGGCTACAGTCTGTCAACAATAGGGACATTTTAAAAGGACAAAGCGAAGATAATTGAGATTGTAAAAGGCTCTGTCCTGATGAAATCTACAATTATCAGTAAGCAGCACAATGGTTTAATTATTGAAATGGAAAGGTATTGATAATTTAGTTAAGGGATCAAAATCAATGTAATATGCCTATTAACCTTGTTTCAGTGCAAGAAAAGGCTTTGAAGCCTTTTCAGTGATTTAAAAGCTGCACATGCTGCAAATGAATGAAGGTGAATTTGAAGAAGAATTTGTTACAAGTAGGGATTGGAAGTGTTTCTTTAATATTTTTTATTCGTAGAAAGGTTAACTATATACTAAGGCAAACATTTGACTAACTGACGTTAGATACGAACCGTACCTAACTGTTCCGACTTACGCACAAATTCGACTTGAAGACAAACTTAGGAATAGAACTCATTTGTAACCTGGGAACTGCCTGCAATCTTGATGAGTAGTATTAAAAGGGTTTTGTTCCATAATGCCTGCCATTTTTCTTATTTATATTATAAGAGCTTCTTTCCATTGCACTTTCCTGGATGCATTTCTGTCTGCTGCAATTACTCAGAAATAATCAACAGTCAGGAGTACCAATTGAGAAAAAGAAGGTAGGCATTTTAGAACACAAGCCTTTCGACATTACTCACTATCTGATCTCTTTCTTTGATAATTTACATGATTAATAAAGTCTGATGTGGAAAAAATATTTCCATGATTAATAAAATCTCATGCATTACATCAAATGGACAAGCTTTCTGCTGAAAATTTGAACAATTTGACATGACATGTACTGAAGTTTTAAGGCCAAAAAGGAATGAAAAGTGAGCCAAAGTCATTTGCTTACATTTTACATCTTTTATAACAAGAGAACAGAATTTTAAGGACAAGTGCCTAAACTTTCCAAATCAGTGATTTTGTTACCAGTTTTCTTGTTACTAGAAAGAACATGTTGCAATCTGAGACTTTCGTATCAGCATTAATTATTGTCACAAATGTGTGTAATTCTGTTAATATTAGTTCATTAAACAAGCATTCTTGTTGTAAAACCCTTAATTTAAAATACAAGTTTATAATTGCATAAATATTAGTTTATTGGAAACGAATAAAAATTAACATACATCAATTCGCAATTAATAATATTAACACCCAGATCAGTCTCTCTCTGCAATGCTTGACGTTACACCAACGTCTGCATTGTTGCGTCATCACTTATCGATCAATTTGTGTGTGCTTTCGCAATGTCAAAATGATTGCCTGCAATATAATAGCACGAGATCACTTTCAGATGTCAAGGTGATCGCATGCTAATTTAAAAACATTGGATTATCAATGACTCGAGCTCTGTTTATCCGATCCACAAAATTCAAATTAAAATCTTAATATCACGGCAAGTTGCATTTGTATATTGATTTAATTTAGCACAATTTGAATATTAATTTTTACACTTTAATTGTCTTTAACTTTTTAAATTTAACTAATTTTCCGAGTTTAGTGCTGATTATATTAAACATTTTGAAAAATATCGAACCTACAATAAAAACTGAAATCTTCAGGGCTGCCAGACCTGCGCCAATTGCGCCAGCCTGTGCCAAAACGTTGTTGTTGCGCCATCCTGCTACAAAATTGCGATTTTAATCAAATCTGCGCTAATTTTGCGCCGAAAGTGAATTTTTTCTGGTCATCAATATTTTAGCGTAATATTAGGATATTTAAAATCATTTCTGCGATAAATTAAAATTTCTTACGAGTTCTGTGAATAAATAAAAGGATTATGTTTATATCGTGTAACCTGGGAATACCATTCTTTTGGTCCTTCCTTTACGTCTGAACTTTGCCCTGTGCGTGCGGGGAGCCAGGCTCATTTTCGCCTTGTGTGGGGGTGGAACCCCTTACTAACAAGCCATCATCTGATTTATGTCGATGTCCGTACATGCGGGACTTCGCGCACGAAGAGAGGAGTGGCTCTTTCAGGGAACGACAAGAAAATGTCTTCAACAGATTCTACTACTGAAGGGTGTGAGCGGGGAGGAAAGAAGAGCAATCCTATTCCAAAACGTCTCTGCGCAAGCGTTAAGTGTGGGAGCAGCGCTTATGTAACCAACTTTAGTGAATTTTTCTGTTCTCTTATAGTTTTGATTCCAGTTGTAAGCAGCAGTAACGAAAGTTTGCCGTTGATGAAGACTATATAAAAAACTTTGTACAAAGGCTATCATGACACAATTGCTAAAAGGTAAGTTCACAATTTGATCATTAAATATTGCATTGATTTTTATTTTATGTGTTTTTATGTCCGAGGTACGCTTTTCTTCGGGAAAGCTTAAGATTTTGCCATGCACACGCAACCCAGAACGGGCTTGCGGCCGTTTGGTTTCGGAAATAATCTATTTTCATCTGAATGCCGCTAATCTTGAAAAATATGTTGCTAAAAACCAACCAAACGATGAACAGTAATTAAATTTTATTTATTCTTGCTATTTTTGCTGAGTGTATATTTGTAAATGTTCATTAGCGATAGCTACAGCTCTTGGACGCGGCAGCATCTAATTCCTGCGTTATGGCTATTCAATAAACTGCGGGTAGTATAGTTGTTTTCCCATTTATCCCAGGCAGAAATGCTAATTAACAGTCGTAAGAGAAGCAGTAAAATATCAGCAAATCTGAAATATAACATTTTTCGTAGTTCAGGAAATTTCTTTCTATCCGAAAAGAGACGAAGTACCACCTGTGCCATTGTCTTTGTCTTCCGCGACTGTCTTTTTTTGTGTCATCGGATGGATGTTCTTTTGTCTTCGCTTAAAGCCGCGCACTTCAAAACACCATTAGTTTGGTTGTTTTTTTTTTGGTGGTGCTGATTTTATATTACATTACTTTTGCGGTTAGAGTGGCCAATTAACTTTTTCACATGAAAGTTTTTGCGTGCTGAATACGGAATAATTCTGTCTTTCAAAATTTCATTCTCCGAAAACGTAAGTTAGACGGAGCTCCAAAACTATCTTCGGTAATCGTCTTTTTTTCTTTTTTTTTTTTTTTGTGATGTTCGCTGGTGGTATTGTTTGTAAAGAAAATTTATTCCACAAATATTGTATTTTAGCCTGGAAAAGGAGACAAAATGTTCCGAAAAACGGAAGTTTGACGGTACAAGAATTTCTCTAGCAATCGTTATTTTTTTCCCCGTGACCTGAATTTTTAAATGCCATTATATATACCTATATTCGTAAGTGCTTGTGCATTTCAGCTTGAAAAAAGCAGAAATTTCCTATAGCGGGAATCTTGACAAAGCGAAACTTTCTATAGCGGGAGTCTCGACAGAGCAAACTTTCTTCTGTAATTGTTTTTTATTTTTTTCGTGCTCGGTCTGTGCTGAATTGCTTTTAAATGCTTTTTTTTTTTTTCGCGTAAATTTTTGTACTTCAGCGTAAAAAAAAAAAAAAAAAAGAAAGAAAGACAAAAATTTCCGGAAGCGGAAGTATGACGCAAAAATTTCTCCCGCAATCGTGGGTTTTTTTTCGTTTTTTTCTTGATGTTTCACCTGTTTTGAAATGCTGTTATATGCCATGTTTTTTTTGGGGGGGGGGGGGCTGTCCGGAAATGTTTGCATTTTAACTTGAAAATGGAGGCTTTTGAAAGCCTTTAGGGAAAATTTCTTCTGTGATATTATTATTATTATTTTTTTTTTCTTCATGCCCCACCTGTGGTGTTTTTTTGGTTCTGAGAGGTTTGTAGGTCTGCTTTCACTGATTCATATATTTTTGAGAAAATTCAAGAAAAATAAGTTATTTGACCCAACCCTAAGATTAAAAATAAAAAGCTCTTTGGTTGGATTAAGACGTGAGTTGAATAAAGAAAGAAGTCTGGTCATGTTCGGACTCACTGTCACTCATCTTCTCTGTAGTTGTGTTCATTGTCATGATGTGCGTTTTCATTTTTTTCGTTCTCATTTGTTGGAACGGCGATGCAGCGACTCCTAGATGACCACAGCTATACTTTCGCTGTCTTTTGCTTTTTTAAACAAATTGGCTTTTTTAATCGTATCTAGCTTTTAAACTTTGCCTCATTCTCATTTTTCATTTTTACCATATCAGCCTGATTTTAAGCATTATACCTCGTTTTTAACACTGTTTGTTTGATTGTCTTCTGTCTGGCACTCTTTAGCCACACGTTGCCTTTGTGCCATAAAAATTCACCAACCAATCTACCAAAGATAAGAGCAAGGGTATTTTTGTAATTTTTTTTTTTTTCGCTGTTAGGCTGGTCAACTTTTTTTCGAGAAGAATAAGGGAATAGATCAGCTTAATAACAGAAATAAAGCAAACTGATGTTATTACAAAGTGGACAGAGTTAGTGTAATAATAACAGCCTAGGGTTTTTGTTCTTACTCTTTGCTGTTTGATAGGTTTATTAACTTAAATTTTTATGGAAATGCATTTATTATTGAGTTTCGTTCCTTGAGTGCAAGTATGAAATTGTCAGTTCAGACCATGGAGGAAAACAGAACTGACTGCTTGATGTCAGAGACTGTTGAAGTGAGTCTTCTGCTTTTAAATGAGAAAGTACGCAATGCTAAGTTCATTCTTTTGAATGTTACTGTAGTCACTAATAAATGAATAACTTGATTGAACTTTCTCATAGAATTATAATAGTCCCATTTTTATCACTCAGCATTTCCAATTGTTCATATTGTGACAACCTGTATAAATAAACTATCTAAGCCTGGTGGACTTATGAATGTCAGCTCTTTACATAGTTCCACATATCAATGCGCTTTATTTATACAATGAGAGCGAAGAAATTAGCTCCACGGCTGTATTGCTTGCGGTGTATTTAAATAGTAAAAATTAGGATGCTATAATAATACTAATTTTTTTTTATGGAAAAGAGTTTTTTATTCGAGACAAATGCAGAATAATAGTAGAAATGCTGTTTTTTACTTGAGGAATTGTTACAGCTAGCTCAAAATTTTGATTTTGTATAGTTTTTAATGGGAAGTGATTGAACAGAATTATATGTAATGTATAAATATGTAGTAGGTCTAATAGATTCCAATTGCAAAATTTTCCCCCTTAAAATATATAATTTGGTAATTTTATAGCTACATAGATTATCATTAAAGGAAGCATAAGCAATAGGTGATAGAATCCATACCTCTGTGTTGGAACTTTGGCGAACAAGCTTTTGGAATGTGTTTTGATGAAGGATGCTGAATCTGCATTCCTATTATTTCAGAAATTAATCAAAGTAACTGTTGTCAGAATGGAAGAAATGATTCAGAAACCTTATAATTAACCATTCAGGCTTAAGTAATTAATCATCTGTGCAAAAAAAAAACAAAAAAAAATTCAGTTCATCTTTTCTAAGCTGAGAATTTGTGTTCTCTGCCTTGTGTTTTGATTTTTACTCTCTTTCATGTTATAAATATATTTTATTATCCTATGGTTTTTATTTTCTTTCTTCTGTGGTAGAGCAAGCTTCTTTTCCCTCTGATGGTGGGTGTGTAGTGGCCTTTTGTAAATATATGGAATTTACAGAATTACTTGAAGAGCTGTAATAGAAGTCCACCTTATCTTAAAAAGCCTACAGCACTAAAGAAAAGTGTACCCATTGACATGTTCTTTATAATGTTTTATGGTGGGCATCAGAATTAACCTTTGTAAACATGTTAAATAAATGTAAACCTTACCTAATGAAATGGATTTTTTAATGTGCTTACACATTCTTTATACTAAAGTACAACTTGTTCTCATTACTCTCTGCATGTCCTGCTTTTTCTTTGGGGGGTGGGGGATTGGAGGTTTAATGACCAGTGTGAGCAACTTAGTGTTCTATAAGCAGTTGCCGGTCCCTAATTTAGGGCCACTGGCTTCAGGGATGGGAGAAAACGAGTGCCATACAACAAACATAACATCCATGCCTCACCAAAATTCGAACCCGGACCCATCGCGGACGAATGGTCAGTAGCCATCGCTTAGACCACTGCGCCACTGGGGCGGCAAGTCTTGCTTTCCACTTTTACAAGTATTTGAAAAAGATTCTCAACACCTGAATAATGAAAAATCTTTGATTCACCCTAAAAACATTTGAAAATAACATTAATGAAGTTTTATCGCTATTCAGATGATGAGAAATCTATTTCAAATACTTCTAAAAACTTTACTGGAAAGCAAGACATGCAGAGTTAGTAATGAGAACAAGAATTGTACTTTAGTATAAAGAATGTTTTCAAACAACGCACTAAGTGTGAAAACAAATTTTGATACCTTTTATAAATATAATGTGTGTTTAAACTACTTTTTTTTTCAGATGACAGATGTACTCAATTCAATGCTGGTGTACTAAAGCAAGTAGACAGCAATGGAGATGTTATTTCTAATTGGTGCATGCAAGGATTTAAACCAGAAGAAGGTTTGTGTTTCATATGCAATTCAACAATAAGTTGCAAACAGCATGGAATGTCTGCTATCAAGCAACATGCTACAGGGAAAAAGCACATCGAGAATTGTCGAAAGAACAGAAATGAAAAGGGCCAGCTTAAGAAAAGCAATGTTCAGCAATGCTTGGGTGCCAGTTTCTGCCAAGGATTAAAAATAACCAACTCTCATGGTGACAACACAGCTACAGCAGAAACTCCATTTGCTGTTGCTAGTAAGAACATTCCTTACACATTTGGGGATGCTGCTACAGAAATGTTTCCTCGTATGTTCCCTGACTCAAAAATTGCAGCTGACTTTACATGTGCAAGGACAAAGCTGTCCTATGTGATATCCGATGGGGTGGGTCCATATTTAAAGGAAAACCTGATGCAAGAAATTAATAAATCAAATGCATTTTTCACTATTCAGGTGGATGAGACTCCTGTTGCAAAAAAATGTGTACCGCAACTTGACGTTTTGATTCGTTTTTATAGTGAAAAAGTAAAGAGAGTTGTTGTTGAGCACTTGGAGTCATTCCACATTGGTCATGGCACAGCAGAAAATATTCACAGTTGTGTAATGACTGCCCTATTTGAGCTCTCACCAACAAAATAGCTCAGTTTTCATAGTGATGGCCCTAATGTAATGAAGTGCCTTAAAGGGAAAATAAAATATACAAACCCTCATTTGATTGACATTGGGGAATGTACCCTCCACAAAGTACACAATGCTTTGCTTCTGCACTAAATTGTTTTGGGGGTGATGTGGAGAGCTTGTTAATTGATATATATTATTTTTTTAAACGCTCTGCTGCAGGAAGTGATGATTTTCATAATCTTCAGTGCTTGATGGAAGTTCCGGAACATGTTTTCGTGAGACATGTTAGCAGTCAATGGCTAACTTTGCAAACATTGTTGATACGATTCATTGAGCAGTTCCAAGTGCTTCAGAGTTTCTTCAGGAAGAGTCAGGATTCCAGAAGGGAAACGCTGCGGCTGCAACACATCACTGGGGCATTTCAGGACAAAACACTTTTGGCAAAAGCAATGTTCCTGAAAAATGCTGCTGATTTATATGTTGGATTTCTGAAGTTATTTCAAAGAAATGATCCACTAGTTCATATTTTATATGATGAATTAGTAACTTTGGTGAAAAGGATTATGGGTCGTTTCCTGATTGTAACCTGCTTTCAAGAGAAGAAAGGCTTCAATTTAAAAGAAATTTCATTAGATAAAAGTGAAAACTGGAAGAAAAAGGTTGAAATTGGCTTGGACACTGAAGGTGAAATGGAAACATGGACAAGTTCACAGAAAATAAATTTCTATTTAGGTGCACGTTTGTTTTATTAATAGTATGTGAAATACTTGGTAAAGGTATTGCCTTTTGACAACAGTGTCCTGGAACGAATGAAGTGCCTTCATCCTCTTTTCCGTACTAAAATTTCATCTTTAGCATGTATTAGGCAACTAGCTGCTGCTGTTCCAAATGTTATTGCAGCTGCTGATGTCACAGCATTGACAGATGAATGGATTAGACTGCAGACTGAGACTATTGATGAAAAGTTTTATCAAAGTAACAAAATTGGGATGGAAAATAATAGCCATGAGGTAGATCAATTTTGTAAGCAACAGTACAAAAGAATCGATTATTATTGGACTGAAATTTTTTCACTTAAGGACTGTGATGGAAATGATAAATTTCCATTGCTTGCAATCCTAATAAAAGCACTGTTGTCCCTTGCACATGGCAATGCTGATTGTGAACGAGGCTTTAGTGTAAACAAGCACATCTTAGATCAGAAGAGTAGTTTAAGTCTACAAAGTATAAATGGCATAAGGAAAATTAAATCTTATGTACAGGAGCATTGCAAGAACATTGAAAATCTCAATGTAACTCCAGAGCTTCTCTAAGCTGTAAAAGGTTCATACAAACGATATCAAAATCACTTGGAAGCTGAGAAGAAAATTCAAGGAAGAAGAAAGCAAGACAAAAAAAAAAAAAAAGCCAGCAGATGACCAGTTGAAGCTCAGAGAAGAAGAAAATGAATTGAAGAAACAGCTTTCTGCTTCTCAAAGAGTGCTGGATTGAAAAAGAGAAATTTTGCTGACATAGAAAGTGGGCAGATTCTTTTAAAGGAATCCAAAGAAAAAATTTCCACAATTCTTCTGCAAATCGAAAACAACAGGTGTAAACAGCAAAAATTGTCATTGAAAAAAATTAAATAATTTTGCTGACCTACATCTACAATGCAGTTTTAACCCTTGTAAATAAAATACTTGTACTACAGAGATTCATGGGAAAGTATTCCTAATAAGACATTGGAAATGAAATCATGTATTCCATGGCTGAAGAAGAGCCTTCATTTTTCATTTTCAATGTTATATCAGGAATGCTTCTCCATGAATCTTTGTAGTGTCATCTTGTTATATGGACTTTGGCCATTCTTTGTCATGAAAAATATTCGTACATACAACATAAAATGCACAAGTGCATTTTGATCCACCATTGTAAATAGAACATATGGATATGCATACACCACATGCCACCATGACTGCATAAATAAGCTTAGCTTCTACCTACTACATTTTTGTGAAGTGCAATTCCAAGTATACTGAGTGAGTTATAACTGCATATGCAGGAGACATTGAAGGTTAAGGAAATTTTACTCTGCAGATTAAGCATGTAACTCCACAAGGTAGGTGATATTTACATCACATGTTTCAGTTATATCTTTCTGCTTCACAGTAATCATATATATATTATGTTTAAACACATTACCTTTCATTATCATCTGTCTTGTGAGTGTACTAATGAATTATGAAATACATAAAATAATGATAATTCAATATGTAATTGTATCTTAAAAGCACAGCATGGACTTAAAACATAATTAAACGGGCTATCATTAGCTGCTCCAAAACTTGAGTTTTGCTCCAAAATGTACATTTTCTCGCTCCAAAACTCAAATTTTCTGCTCCGAAATGCAGATATCCCCGCTCCAAAAATTGCTCCGAAACACGTGAGGGGTGCTAACACCCCTGAATCTTGAGAAGCCACTCTAATATGCAGATTGCATCTAAAAGCAAATGTCGTCCCAATAGCACATTGTCAAGAATTTACATAGTTCCGATTTGTAATACCAGATATTGCATTATTTTGTAGAAAAAGGTTTGGCATGAAGTTTCAAACTAACCATCAAATAGAACAAGCCCTGAAGGGAATAACAAGTCGCCAGAGAAAAAGTAATTTTATGCGAAAAATCAAAGTAAAAGTTGTTAAGGTAAGTTTACATGAAAACAACTTTACGAGTGTAGTGCTGATTATATATTACACATTTTGCAAGATATCGATCTATCTAAACACCAATATGCAATGGTTAAACAACAAAAAATATTTTACACAGAACGTTATTTATCTCAAGGTCTTTTGAAAAGTGGAAATAAATAGCATATAATTTTTAGTTCTAACATGAATGAGTTCTTACTGTTTTTACTATATTTTAGTTTTTGCTATATTTCCTTACAGAAATCTGGCATCTATTTAATTTGTTTTCAGTCAGCTTCAATTAAAAATTTCACTCTGTCATAGGATGGGCTACACCCCCTATATATTAATATATATTTAAAGCTTAAAAACAACCATCCTAGGATGGGCTATACGCTAGTTAAAGATACTGGTATTTCTAGGTAAGATGGGGTATTAAAAACATTCCATTTACATATACTTTTAGAAATGTAGGGGACAATGCATGATACCCGAGTTCCGAACTTTGTAGGTAGTGATACGATACTTGGGTAGATAAGGACACAACACAAAACTTTCTTCTTTTGTTTTCTTTTTTTTTAATACTTTTAAGCCTGTGAGGAGTAGTTTGGGGGATCCACCATGGAGCTTAACCTTTCATTTTTCAAACCACTGATATGTAACAATCATTTGAAGATAACAGGCCTACAAATGACATGGTGATTATTTATTTCTTAACTAGTCATGCCCTCAAATTATTTGACATATGCATAAATTGCATGCATCATGATGCCAAAATGGATAATATCCATGTGCACAAATTGCTGTATTCTGATGAGACACAGTCCTGTTGGCAGAGAGGAGAAAAAAAAATGAGTTGCAGAGTTATGTTGTCCCGGATGTACAAAGTTTGTGTGAAATTCAAACAATATAAATAAGGGAAAAATCAAAGTTACTGGTTTTGAGCATGGAAATGTTAGTACTGAATGCAAGATCAGTCTTAATAGTACAGAGATTGATTGACCAGGTGAATGACTTTGTATGTTTAGGAAGCATGTTTGAGCCGCCCCGGTGGCGCAGTGGTCTGAGCGATGGCCTCTGATCATTCATCCGAAAGGGGTCCGGGTTCGAATCCCGGTAAGGCATGGATGTTGTGTTTGTCTTATGGCACTGGCTCTCTCCCTTCCCTGGAACCAGTGACACTAAATTAGGGACGGGCGACTGCTTATAGCCCATTGAGTTGCTCACGGTGGTCGTTAAACCTCCATTCAGAAAAAAAAAAAAAGCATGTTTGACAGAGAGAACAAATTAGATGGTTTAAAACACAGGCTTCACGCGACAATAACACATAAACATATAAAACGAGCGAAACACACAGTCACGTGTATATTGGAAGCACATATCAAAGCATCAAAACAAGACTTGGTGAACACAAAAAAGATGTTTCCAATGGTCTTCCAAAGACAGTTTTATCTGCACTAACCCTTGAAGACACCTCTGCAGTTCCCATTTGGAAAGAAACCAAAAAAGTTGCCCCTTTCATCAACAAGGCATCTCTGCGTTTCCAAGAGAGCATTGAAATTTTGTTCACCAAAAACTGCAATTCAGAGACCCCTCACCAAATCCCATTTATTTGGATCTCTCTTCTAAAATCAGGCAACATTTCCAACACCCCAACTTCAAATTGTAGTTCTGGCAACCAGCCCATCCAGTTGATCGCAGGTGTTCAAGGTCGTAGGATGACTGAAAGCTACCGCTAAACGAACCTTTTACCATACGTGACTCTGTGTGTTTCGCTCGTTTTATATGTTTATATTAAATTAGATGGTGAAATTGGTTGGCAAGTGAATTCTTCATTGAAAGTCATAGCTGCTTTAGGAGGTTTTCACAGGAATGATGGGTCCTTGAGGAAGTCCTGAATGGTTGTAGGCCTATATGAAAGTGTAGTTGTTCCTGCTCTGCTGTGCGGCAGTGAAATCTGGGTACTGCAGAAGAGACATAAGAATCATTTGTGTGCTGAAGAGGTGCGTTACTTATGGGGAGTTTGTGGCAAGACATGTTCTGATCATGTGAGGAATAAAGATGTGTTACAGATGTGTAATGTGAGGCAAAAATGTTAGTAAGGTGGTTTGTGTATGTCCATGTTGAAAGAATGAGTGATGAGATGCTACTAAGAAATTTTTTTTAGCCCAAGTGGCAAGGAAAAAAGGTAGAGGAAGGCCAAGGAAATCATGGAAGGACCCTATTCAGGAATGTTTGTTTTAGAAAAAGGGTATTAATATGAAATACAAAAGATCTTATGTGTGACGCATGATGGATGTCAGTGAAGCTCGAGCTGTGTGCTGAGATTGCCATGAATGGAGACATCCGATACAGCAGCAGTAGGTAAAATCTAGTTCCATCAGTTAAATGTTTATCTGATAGATTTTCTTTCTTTGAGGAGCTAACCTCTGAATCTCAGAAAACAGCTTAATGATATGTGTGTATGTATATTTGGAGGGAATCCCTGTATCACATAGAAGTTTCTTTTCTGTGTGTATAATTGCTTTTGTGCTGCTGCTTCCATAAGTATGATTCTGAAGTGTAGTTTGTTTCCTTACCATCTGGCTTTTTACATGAAACGAAAACAGACCTAACACAGATCACAAAGAACACAATCATTTGGATTATCAGAGAGCATATCAGTGCTATAGCAGTAAATGTAAAGGTGATATCAACATTGTGCAAAGTAAATGTAAAATATATTTCCACTTCAGGAATTTTTTGAACTATTGTATGCAGTGAAACAACAAATTTATATGAATGTGAATTAACAGAATTGTCTTTAATATGTCCAGAAAGTCAGAGGATCAGACATTAATGATGGACAGAAGACAATTTTTCTGCCATTCCCCACAAAAGACAGGATTATGCTGTTTCTGAGCAATATTATAAGTTCAACTGTTCCTTGAAAGTTTCTGATATTGAGGGGATGGATAACTCCAAATGGATTTTAATAATAAGAAATTATATTGCTAGAAGTTATCACTCATAATTTTAAAGTATTAAATGAGATTTCTAAGGAATATATATATTTATATATATATATATTCAGTTGTCAAATTTTCAGACAGTAAATTTGCCCATTATCAAAACTCAGTAGATGTTGCCACTCCTGTGATAAAATCTAACCATTCTGATCATTTAATGTAGTTTCTCTTCTCACTACTTCCAGACCATCTGCTACTTTTCTTTTAAAACAATGCTGTTGGTGTGCCAGAACTTTTACATAGTCCTAAAGTTCCAAATCACTTTGTGTCCTGCATTATGTACATGTCTGTCTAAACCTGTTCTGTTTGAAATGTTCTTAATCACAGCTTTATGTTCTCTCACTCTAGTTCTAAGTTGTCTGCCCTTTTCTCCCACATAGCTGAGTCCGCATGTACATTTTATATTGTAGAGGGCACCTTCTTGCAGTAGGATATTTTGCTTTTTTTTTTTTTTTTTGCTTTCTGTTAGGGAGATAACTTTTTCCTTTATTATATAATTTTGGAACCAGTCTTATGTGAAATTCTTGATTCATCCTCTGAAGTTTTTCAAACAGTCCTTTATGGTGTATGGGTTTTAATGTTTGTAAGGGGCATAGATATTGACATTAAGGATACAAAGAGTTGCACTGCAGATGATACTTTTAACTGTAGCCCAAACAAATACTGTCACCTGTCCATCATGCATATTCAAAACATTATAAAATGTTTGCTTTGCATCCTAACAAACTTAAGACACTTGTAATATATTTTTGGGCTGTTTGAATGAGTCGGAACTAAACAGTATGTTGATCGATTTTGAAAAGGCAGCAGTTGGTAGTTGCTCAGACATATTACCCATTGCAGATGCTATTTGATAATTCTTTTAAGCAAATTGTGTGTCTAAAGCGATGATATCATCAAAATATTGAATTCAAATCTGAGGTTGGATGTTTCCCTGCACTTGCTTTCCTCTCAGTTGGTGGTGATGTAGGTTTTAAGAGACTGTATATTCACTGTGCAGAAAAAAAAAGTCTCTGGACACCAGTACTGTTTATACAATACTGCATTTTTGGCAAAATCAATAAGGAGTTGGCCCACCCTTGGCTTACATTGTGCACTCTCCTGGGCATAGTTTCAATGAGATTCTGGTAAGTAGTCGCAGGTATATTGTTCCATTCCTTCCGCAAATCAGGGGTCAGTTCAGACACAGAAGTTGGGCGTGTCATTTGAGCCTAAATCCAACGTTCAAGTTCATTCCAAACGGCTCTATAGGATTGAGGTCTGGGATTTGAGCTGGCCACTCTAAATTCTGTACACCTTATGTTCAAACCAAGTCGAAATGGAGCATGCTTTATGGCACGATGCGTTGTCTAGAATGTCCCAGTATTTCATGGTGTTCATCTTTCCATCCACAACTGCTAATTGTCTGAGTCCATACCACGGGAAACATCCCTAGACGATGACACTGCAGCCATCACCAAATTTAACAGTTGGATAATAATACATTCTGGAAGATACCATTCACCTGGCACGCCCAGCAACGACCGTCAGATTTAAAAGCGGTGTAATGTGATTGGTCACTCCATAACACTCGTTTCCACTGGTATAGGGTTTGTGGACAATGTGCTTTGCATAAAGCAAGCCACTTACTTGCATTTGCGGCTTGTATGCAGCAGCTCAGCCACTGAAATTTAACTTGTGCAGTTCCTTACACGCTGCCTTAGTGCACACATACATTCATCCCTTTTGAATCCTGAAACTCTTGTGTGATGATTTGTGCAGGGGAATAATGGTACCCATGGATGATATATTTCAGGGTTGTCTTGTCCTTTTCCATTAATTTAATTGGCCTTCCTGAACATTTCTTGGCAGTTGAAAGGCTTTTCATTTACTAATAATGTCTTGAACAGTTGACTGTGGATATTGCAAATTTTCTTCTGGGGCACACATGGACATGTTGCTTATATGGCACCCTACAATAACATCTTGTTGGAAGCCAGTTAACTCAATACATGTGGCCATGTCTCACGAGTAGATGATATGCGCCATCTGTCAAGAGCTTACCCGCACTTTTAAAGGCAATCCTGCACACGCAATATATTGGAATGACCCATTTTTGTTGCAGAAGGGGGTGTCCAGAGACTTTTTCCCTCATAGGGTACGTACACATGTACTGCATACATACTACATACAAACACTATATTGACAAAAGTCACTGGACACCTAGAAGAGAAACACAACATACCATTTATTGACATACATTAGTATGGTGTCGGTCCACCTTTGGCCTTAATGCATGCACTGACCCTTGAAGACATGCTTTCGACAAGGTTTTGAAACACAGCGATAGGTATGCGCTTCCATTCAGTACAAAATGCTGCCGCTAACTATTGCTTAGTAGTAGGCCTTGGTTTCAAACTTCTTATGCGGCGCTTCTGATTCATCCCATAGGTGCTCTATGGGATTAAGATCAGGGCTCTGTGCTGGCTAGTCTACACACGATACAAAATTATCATCAAACCTCGCTGTAACAGTCCTTGCTTTATGGCTCGGTGCATTATCCTGCTGGTACCAACAAGGCTGGGTTCCATAGTATTGCCACAGAGTTGGTAGAGCATAATTGTCCAGAATATCGAGGTAGACTTGCTGATTAACAGGTTTGTCTAAGATAATCAATGGGCCGGGACCACACCACAGAAAACACCCCCACACGAGTACACTACCATCTCCAAACTTGACCGTAGGAACAGTACACTGTTTTAAATAGCATTGCCCCGGCTGCTGCCATACCCACACATGGCCATCAGACTGATAAAAGATGTATCTGGATTCATCAGTCCATAGGACCCATTTCAATTTATCTAGGGTCCATGATAAATGTTCTTTACACCATGCTAAATGACGAGTAGCATTCCGAGTGGAGATGAAAGGCTTATGACAACTGCATGACCACAGTAACCCATGGAATGAAGTTCTCTGTGAATGGTACGTGTACATACCGAGGTTCTAGTGTTTTCCCTCACCTGTACACTGAGGTCTTGTGCAGTACTTTGTCAATTAGCTGTAATGACTCGCCTGAGGCTTTGACGTCCTCTATCACTGATTTTCTTTGGTCTGCCGTTATGTTTTGTTGTTTCAGGCATGCCATGTGTCTTCCACTTATTCAGTACATCCACAATAGTTGACTTGGGTATGTTTAAACGTCTCTTGGTATCTCTTATGTACAACCCACTAATATAACACCGAACAATCTTTCCTTTCTCAAAGTCAGTTCTCACCCGCCGTGACATTTTCACTCAACTTCACAGTGCGATACGATCGCGGTCAGCTGCAGGCTTGTTTTTATACCGTTTGCAGCTGTACCTCTCATTTTAACAATGCAGCGGATCCGTTCATTTGCTTTTGAAGGGGTGTCCGGTGGCTTTTGTCAATATAGTGTATATACTACACACATACATATGTATGTACGACATGCATACATAGATACGTATGTATGTACAAACATAACATAACATAAACCTGTTCTCGAAGATTCAGATGTTAGCTCCTCAAAGAAAGCGTATCTGCCAGATTAAAGTTTGAAACAGATGGTGTTAAATTTTACTGACTGTTGATGCATCAAACATCTCCATTTACAGTGATCTCGGTACATGACTAGAGCTTCACTGACATCCATCACTTGTTTCAACACAAGACCTTTTGTACTTCATGCTCATCTTTTTCTCTGACAGATATTCCTGAATCTGGTCCTCCCATGATTTCCTTTGACCTTCCTCAGCCATTCATTCCTGCTACCTGGGCTGAATAAATTAAGAACTTCTTTCATGTGTCAAAACAGAATATTGTGTGAAAGTGCCGTTGTGGTTAATGGAGAAGAGTTGAACCAGCATTTCTTATGCACTTCTGAAATGTTTATGCGAGTACTGAAATTGTCATGCCATGAACAGAAAAAAAGAACAAAAACCAAAAAAAAAACAAAAAAAAAAACAAACTTTGAACTGTTGCACAAGCACCTTTAGAATTTCTAAAGCAAATGCCCAACCATACATTTGGACCTTAAAACATATTCTGAAGAGAGAAGAGCAGGGTTCCCATGCAACATGGAAAATAGGGAAAACCTGGAATTCTCAGGGAATTTGAAAATGTTTCCAAAAAGCAGGGAAAGCTCAGGAAAAGTTGCCTTTTGTTGTAAAAATCAGGGATACTTTATTTTCTCTTTTTTTTTTTTTTTGTGAAAATCAAGGGATACTTTATTTTGCCAAAAACTTTTCTTTTTTCAGATTTCAAAGTTTTGTTTGCAATTACTGCCTACCTAGAATTTGGTAGATGTTACTTTCAGTTACATTACATTTTCCCTTTATTCCATAAAAAATATGCAAAATTGAATTTAAAAAATTGCCTGTTATTAAGTTTTTGTTCAATTTCTGCAGACAGTTGATGTAACATGGAACAGTTAGGCACAATGGCTTGGCACACTGCTGCTAGGAGAAACACTTTACAAGAGAACCAACCAAACAATGGATCAAAGTCCTTTGTCTCTTGCAACATGTTTCTCTGAACAGGAGCCATTCCATCATTAAGCTTAGTTGCATTGTGTTATAGAAAAACTAAAACTAATCAACTGACAGTTTTTCTCACATATATTATGACCCATTTCTATGGGAAAGTATTAACAAATTCTATGTCGGTACTATTCAGAAAAGTTAATGGAATTATGGTACAGAAAATGTGTGCATTTAGTTGTTATTAATACAAAGCAGGTCATTTTATAAAGACAAATTACTTAACGAATTTATGAATATGTGCTTTGGTGAGAAAATGCGTGAATGGAATGAAATATAACAATTCATCGCAACATGATAGGGGTTGCCACTGGAAAAACTTTAAAAACCACCTGGAGAACCTGAAAAAGTCAGGGAATTTTTTTATTACTTTTGGTGGGACCCTGAAGTGCGCTTTTTTGTTTTGGGGTTTAACAGGGTGGCGACAAACCTGGAAAACATGGAAAATCTGGAAAAGATAGAGAATTTCCTTCGATCGGGAAAAGTCACGGAAAAGTCAGGGAAATTCGTGGCAAATCGAACGAAGTCTGAAATTATTATTTCCGTCGTCCTAGCTCATCTTGCCAGCAATAAAATAATAAAACATTGGATGTTGTTTTAGCGAAATATATTTGCGAGCTTTATGTCTGCATACTATTAATATTTCATTAAAACGATGTAGTTTTATCATCTAAATGGCCATGTTTTCTTTGACTCAGGCTCCAACGCACCCTTGTTCAATCAACCCACAATTCCGCATCTGCCCCTAATGCCAGCACGATGTTTCTGGAATGGCTTCATGTTGTAAATATACATCATTCAGACTGAATTATGTGTGCGCACATGATAAAAAAATTGAAAAGAGATATAATAATGTGTTAAAAAAGAAGGAAGAAAACAATTTCGGAATCAGATTGTTTTTAATTCATGTTTATAGGTCGTATTTTCTCTTTTTATTTACGAAGTGTAATAGTATAAATTATTTACTTTGTGTGCTTTGAAGTACCTTTTGCATCGGACGAATGCCCGCTGTGTGCATTATTTCTTTTTCCTTCTGATTGTTTGGGTACAAAAGTTCGATATCAGAGATCGCGATGTTACGTACGCTTCGCATTTTCTCGGGTTCGGCTTTAGGAGTGACCTTGAGGAGACATCCTTTGCACAAAACCAGCCGTGTTTTCAGCAAATTTCGCAAGCTTTGTCTTTTTTGGCACGTTTTTTTTAAAAAAGATTGTGCTTCTGTTATCGGTATGTCCAGGGCTCGACAAATCCTGGGCGCCAGGTCGCCCAGCCGCCTAAAATTAGGGCCGTGGCGCCTAATTTTCTTCTTAGTTGAGATTTCGTAATGTATTGCAGTAAATGCCGTAATTTCTGTTGCATAATCCATAGATTATCTATTAAAAGGTTATAAATTTAGGTGCTGCGGACAGCGGTAAAAAAAAAAAAAAAATGGTGCTTCGTGTCGTTTTAAAAAGTCTGCGAGGTAATTGTCAGGAGAGGTGGTGTTATTGGGAAAGTACCAAAAATGCGGTCACAGAAAAAAATATAACGTAACAGTGATAGTGAGATAGAAGACTGCAAAAAGATTGTAAGAATATATATTTTTTTCTTTTACTTAGAAGTATTTTGACAGAAAATATGATGCAAGGAAGGCGTTACTATTTGCGCATGTGGAAGCCTACGCGGTGTGAGAATCCGTGGCTCTCGGGAATCGCGCAGAGCTATTCCATAGCATGTAGCCATTCTGCGAGTCGCATCGCCTAGTGTTGGTGTGCTGATTGTTTTTGTTAAGGTTTTTTTCGGTATTCAGTTGGAACGTATTCAGAAATAAGACAATGCTATGGACTGTCCGCAATTTCAACGGATTTTTTAGTCTAACTAATGAACTGCGATAATGCAGCAACAGCTAACGATTTTAGTTCTTTTTTCTTACTTAAAAGTAACACAAAAGTACTTCAAAATGGCAGTTACTACAAATTTTGAAGATGACAATCCGATTTTTGGCGTAAATGTGACAAGGATGGTAAGTCAGATAATATCCGAAAACTTGAAAATTTTCATCGTCCTATAGCGGGACTTGGTCATTCTGGGTGGTGTAGTGGTTAGCATACCCGGGCGTTTTCTGGGAGATGCGGGTTCGTGTCCCGCTCCAGGACGATGAAAATTTTCAAGTTTTTGGATATTATCTGACTTACCATCCTTGTCACATTTACGCCAAAAATCGGATTGTTATCTTCAAAATTTGTATTATATGGGGTAATCCCGTATTTCTTTCATAATTTCTTTCATGGCAGTTACTGTTTCAATAAGACGATAATTTTTTTCTTGCATCTTTGGATTTCTGAGTCGGTCCTGTGAAACGCAGTTTTCTGTCGGAAATTACGATTCACGATTAACATGATAGGTGCGGATCACGTGGTGCCGATTATATGACTGTTATGCATGCCAATTACCACGGAATGTTTGTATTTTCTACTGATTTAGCTGTCTAACTACGGATTCTACGAATTTTAATTTGTTTAAAAAAATATTTTGCTATTATTTTATGATAATACATAAGATTCTTAAGCGGATTTGCGGAATTCTCCGGTTTCTTTTTTGTTTTTTTTTTAGTCATCATTTAGATCGCTATCATGATTGATGCAAAACTGAAGAGAATTTGGGAGTTGGGTCATATTCCATCTGGAGACGGTATTTCGTGTTTCAAAGCTTTCAAAAACAGTAGTTAAATGGAGTAAAAAGAATTTGCCCTAATCGTAATTTTTTTCTCCGGATGTTGCGTTTGCGTCAAGTATTCTTGTTAAATATAATTTATGGCAAATATGTTCGTATTTTAGCTTGAAACTGTAGGCAAGAATTTGTGGAAACGGAAGTTAGACGCTGCAAAAATTGCCTCCTAATCTTCAGACTTGTGGTTCTTCCGCGAATTTGAGAAATTCCTCCTTTTTCGTTATGTTGGCCACTCAGGAGTTCGATGCACAAGTAAACAGAATTGTGTGTGAATAGATGTTCGTCGGAGGACGAAATTCCATCTTTACGAATCTTTCGAAAACGGAAAGTCGACGGAGTTCAGATTTTTTCCGTAATCATAATTTCTTTTTTCTCGTGATGTTGCCTGTGTCCAGTATTTTTAAGTAATATTTTACTGCATAAGTTTTTGCATTTCACCTTAAAAGTAGGAGAAAAATTTTCAAAACCGGAAGTCGGACGGAATTCCTGTAATCGCTATTGCTTCCCCTACCCCTTCCGGGATGTTCCCACTCTCCAGCGTTGTTAAATATCCCCTGCCCCATAAGTTTTTGCATTTAATCTTGATAAGGGAAGAAGGAAATTCCGAAAACGGAAGTGACGAAGTTGGAAAATTTGAAAAAATTGATGCATGATGTTCAAAAGTATTAATATTCCCAAAGTTACACCATTTATCTGAAATAGTTGAAGCTTTGATATCATGCGCTCATGGTCCTCAGGCATATGGTTGTTAGTATCAGAAAGCACAAAAATCAAGAAAAGAAAGAAAAGTGACAATGAAGAAGTAGGGAGAGAATGATAGCAGCAGAAAGAAAAATTAAGCAATCAATGCTGTGCAGTTGCAGAGTCAACAAAAGACAGATTAACAGTAGTCTGCATTCTTGCTGTCTGTTTTGATTTTTCACCAGTTGAAATGTTCAGCCCCCCCCCTTCTTTGGTCTCATCTTGTTGTAAACTGCAATTTTAGAGGCAGTATGATCATATGGTAAGTGGAGGTTCGTGCACTGTGCGTTCGCTTTCTTGGATCTCCTGTCTGTCAAGCATTGTGGAATTCTGATTTTTATCTCTACACTGAATACATATTTCATTTCCAGTAGGCATCCCTCAAATATTCTAATACTCTGCACATTTCTTTTTTTTTTCTTTTTGATGAGGCTTTCTTTAAAAAAAATTAGTTTAAATCACCTTTTTATTCTTTAGAATTGTAGACATTGTGTTTTCCAGTATTACAAAATGCTGTAAATTTTTTTTTTTTTTTTAGGCTGCCTTCAACATCTTTTTAATAACTGATTTTATCAGCAAAGGACAATGTGTTCAATTTGTGATTTGAAGCCACAAGTTTAGAAAAATAAGTTTTATGAAACAAAGCTTGAATTTGTTCAGAACAAGAATATACAACATAAAATTAACAAAAAGTGCTACTGAACACCATCTGTCTATTAGGTCGAATGGTAAGATGCCAGTCTGAAATTCTTTTGAATGTTAATTAAAGATTACTTTTTGATTACTTATTGATGGAAATTGAAGATGTGCTTCAATTAGTGTAGTTGCAGTCTGTCCCTGGCTGAGTGGTAGCAGAATTATTTCAGAGGAAGGTCACTTTCCAAGGTTAAAGTGGTCAGCGTGGAATTTTTGTTGTCTATTGTTATGAATGAGTTGTGCATCAAATCCTTATGTTGTTTGCATTTTATGGGCTATTTTTTATTTTTAAACAAGAATATTTTGAGTTATCACGTTGGCCACTAAAATGTTTTTGACTTATCAAGACCATAACTTCATATGTGCCTAGGGCACTTGCAAGAAATTTTACTTTTTTTTGAGTTATCAGAAATTCAGTGTTTTCAAAGTTAAGAATTATCAAGAGTTTACTTCATTTGTAAAAATAGAAGTAAAAACGTTTTTTTTTATTATTTGCCTTTGTATTCATTAACTTTTCTGGTTTGTATGCAGTGGTCAGGGGAAAAAGTGCATTTTCACCTGGAAAACCTGGAAAAGTCGAGAATTTTTTGTTCATGATTTTGTAGCCACCCTGTTTAACAACCATTATGAGCAACTATAAGGGCTATAAGCAATCGTCCATCCATAATTTGAGGCCACTGGTTTCAGAGAAGGGAGAGAGCTAGTGCTGTGCAAGAGAGAGAGAGAGAGAGACCGACCACATGTGCCTCATTCGGGACTTAGACCAACGCTCTGACCATTGTGCCACTAAAGTGGCAAAGAGGTGTCTCTAAGCAGAGCAAAAATGGCTTGATGTAATCATGGAAATGTTGTCAGTAAGAAGAAAAGGTACAACAATGTGGAACAAAGCATCAGAGGAATGCTACTGGTGTATGACCCAGCAAATTAATTTTTTTCATGAAATTCTTATAGCCTGAATGATTTTAGAAATGTCAGATCCTTCACAATTAGAAAAAAAAGTTTTTATTGTTTATCTGGTAGTTTGTATTTCTTTGTGGAGCTAACCTCTGAATCTCAGAGAACAGCTAAGTGTTTGTGTGTGTTTGTACATTTTTTCTTCTTCTTTTATGTAAGTAAATGGATTTACGAGTGTTTGTCTTACAAAATAAAAACTTTTATTATATGTTTTAATATAGTTTTACAAGCAGAGTATTTTTCACATATGAAATGAGGCCAGTCTTGTTTTAATTGAAGGCTTTTACAATAAAAAAAACACAATGGATCATTTTTGTTTTTCGAAGATCCTTCTCCATTCTAATTAAGAAATTTTGCAAATACAGTATTTTTCTAATAAACTAATATTTATAAAATAAGATTCGTCTTTTATGTTAAATAAATGGGTTACATCAGCTGGAATGCTTGTCCAATAAACTAATATTTTTGCAAATCATTTGTTAAAAGTTTAGGTCTTTCATCACATTAAATAACTAATGAGTTGTACTAACATAATAAAACATAAAATAATACTAATGAAGCAAAACATAAGGAAGACTCCCACAAAAGTCTCAGATAGCAATACAATACACACACACACACACACACACACACACACATACACACACACACAGTATATATATACATATATGTCAACAAATTTTTCTAGAACTATTTAGTTGAATAACCAAGAACAGTTAAAAATTATTCATGTATTCAAAATATTTCAAAAACTGCTTTTTGCTATGTAAAGAATAGTGCTATCTGTGTGGTTTAGTTATATGTTTTGCATATGTATGAAACAAATGATTAAAAATTTTTTTCATATGAACCTGTTTTTCTCCAGTTTTTCACATAGTTGCAAATGTGTTTCTGTGGTGTGGGATCTAAGGTAAAAAATGGAGGTGAAAAACATTTTTTAGGGTAATGAAATTGGAAGTTCGTTATGCTTTGAAGAGTTAGCTGGATAAAACTAGTGTTTTGATATCCTCTGTCAAAATCATAAAATTGTTCCATTTGTGAGAAGTAAATTCTGTATTTTTCTTTCCTGTTTTTTATTTCAGGTCATGTAATAATAGCAGTAATTATTTATCAACATGGATTTCATGCTCGTGTATTTCGGCATGTACATTTTACTAAAATGAATCCTGTTTTTAGTTTTTTCACTCTTCAAGAGTGTTGGTTGTTGCTTAAAGTGGTACAGGAAAGTATTGATTGGCATCATTTTCTTGATGCTGGTTTTTGGAATTTTTTTCAATTGCTGGAATGTGATGTTGAGACCAGCACTTTGTTGCTTAGTCTTTGGTGCAGTGGTAGTCAATGAAAACATGTACTAAATTGAATGTTTTTGTCTCATTAACATGAGCAGTTAAGCTCATTGTAAAGGTTTCCTTTTTTATCTTACTATAACAAAATAATATTATGATAATGATGATATTTCTGTTATTCTCTGTATCGGAAAGTGCCTCACAATATATGCTCATTCATTATGTGTTTGTACTATATACTCTTGCCTTTCCCCCTTAAATAACTTTAAAATTGTATGTTAATATAATATTTTATACATTTTATGTGTTGAAAAAAAAAAGTCTGCATTTGGTGTGTATTGTATTATATTACATGCTCGTTTGTTCTGTGTTTGAAAGTACAGTAATCTCTTATTTATCATAGTTTATGTGCTTGCTGAAATGTTGAAATTAAAAGTACTGAACCGAGGTAAAAAAGTTCGTCAACTGGAAAAGAAAAAAATTATCATGGTACACGTTGAAACTTAAGCTTGCACTTCTTACTGTTATGAAATGTAAATTCCTACAAAATGTTCAATATAATTCTGTTCCAAAATCTAAGTAAGACTTGTTTTACTTGCAGGTTTTAAGACATTTTTTTTATATGGCTAAAATTATCATGAGCACCAAAACTTCATCTTGTGAATTTTGAGGCACTATTTCCAGGTTTATCTTAAATGTTGCTTAATTTTTACTCGTATGTGTGATTCATTTTCTATGTAATATTATCCAACTAAAGTAATGGTACATGTTTCTCTTTCTTTTCAATATAGTAGCTATTCTTACTTAGAAAAAAATTCTGTTTCTTTGGGTTCTTGCTGCTATATTCATTACAAGCTATTTCTAATCAAGATTCTGTAAAACAGTCAGTTGAGTAAAGCAAGTGAATCATAGGATATGAAGTATTAATGCTTGAAATCATACACAGTGTCCAAATTTCAACTTGTAGAAAGCTCATGTGAAGAGCATGCTTGACTGTCAAGTGCTAAATAATTAAGATTAATTTTTGGAAAGGGGTTAAAATGTTGTATTTAGCAATTAAGACAAAAAGTAACTTGTGGTGAAGGTGACATAAGCACACATATGTATTTCTCACTTCTGTTTGTAGGTGGTGATTGCAAGAAAAGATTTTTAAACATAGCATGGTAAGCCTGATTAAGATTTCCAACCTATTTTCCAGATTTTCTGTTTTACCAGCAGATGGTGAAAGATGTGTTTGACTGTATATTTTTGATGAGATGAGTAGAAAAAATTCTTTTGTTGATCACATAGAGGGTAAACTCAACCAAAGGTTATATTAATTCAACATTTGTCGAAAACATTACGTGGTTTCAGAAATTATTAACTGTATGTCAACAAAATAGTTTCCATATCATCTACTGTTTCAAGACGTTACTAGAAATTCGAGCACGGGAAAAACGTCCATATAATAAGAAAATTTTTATTTCAACTTGTCACTAATATTCCTTTTTTTTTTTGATGTTCTTTATAATAGTTTAGAATTTTATTATGAAGATTACAAATTTATATGAAAAAATGTTTTAATATGTGCAGTCAAATGCATCATAAGTTGTCAAAGTCCTCCAATACGTAGAGACAATATGTATTAAAAGATTAATATTATTCCAGTTTTTTAAGTCATGATTTACGAAATTAATAATCAAAAGGTTCGAAAGTTCTTTTCTATTGTATTAATTTCGTAAATCATGACTTAAAAAACTGGAATAATATTAATCTTTTAATACATATTGTCTCTACGTATTGGAGGACTTTGACAACTTATGATGCATTTGACTGCACATATTAAAACATTTTTTCATATAAATTTGTAATCTTCATAATAAAATTCTAAACTATTATAAAGAACATCAAAAAGAAAAAAAGGAATATTAGTGACAAGTTGAAATAAAAATTTTCTTATTATATGGACGTTTTTCCCGTGCTCGAATTTCTAGTAACGTGCGAAACAGTAGATGATATGGAAACTATTTTGTTGACATATAGTTAATAATCAACCAAAGGTCTTTTTTTTTTTTTAAATATATATTTTAGTAGTCAGATTGCAGTAGTGTTCACCATGTAACATCTCAGAAAACTTGAAAATTACATTGCCCTTAGGTGGGATTCAAAAGCTCACCTCCCAATTTCCATTTGAGCATGCTACCCTTACACCACCCAGTACAACAAAATTCCAAGTAACAGAAGCTAAGCAGTTATATCCTAGGAATCTAAACCAATTTCAGATTTGCACTAACTGAAATAGCCCTGTTCTTCGTTGCAGTGTTGACAATCCTTTCAAATCCAGGAAAATTTTCAGATTTCCACAACTGAAGCAGCCCTCTTCTTCCTTGTAGCATTCATAATCCTTTCAAGTCAGGAAAAATTTCAGATTTGCACTTACTGAAGCAGCCCTGTTCTTCCTTGTAGCATTGACAACCCTTGCAAATCTAGGACAAATTTCAGATTTGCACTAACTGAAACAGCCCTGTTCTTCCTTGTAGCATTGACAACCCTTTAAAATCCAGGAAAAATTTCAGATTTGCATTAACCAAAGCAGCCCTGTTCTTCCTTGTAGTTAGTGTTGACAACCCTTTCAAATCCAAGAAAAATTTCAGATTTCCACGAAGTGAAGCAGCCCTGTTCTTCCTTGTAGTGTTGACAACCTTTTCAAATCAGGAACAGACATAGGTGATTTTTGACCTCTATCCATTCAGTACTGAAATTGGTTCAGATTCCCAAGCTAGAAGTGCTTAGCTTCTGTCCCCATTGCAGAAAGTTCCTGATCCATCTGCAACTGATATATTGGCATCACAATAAACCTTGCAGGTGGTCACTGGGCAAGATGTGAAAAACAATGAAAATTTGCACAAGTACAGATTTAAAAAAAAAAAAAAAAAAAAAGGAAAGTAACTGACCACCTTCAATTTCTTCAACCTATTAAAAAGCCTTGCCTAGGTAATAATTGCAGTGATAATTAGAACTAGTACTCCTAGTACCTAGAAGTTTGCTTCCATTTCAAGCTGAAACACAAAGATGTATAGAATAAAATCATATTTAACAACAATACAAGACAGAGGCAATATCGTGAGAGAAAAAAAGTGTGATTACAGGAAAAATCTTTGCTCCATCCTAATTCGGTATTTGAATTTTTTTTTCCCCATTTTTGTTCTACAAATATAAGCATTTATGTAATTAAATGTTATTTAAACAATAATATGGGACAGGGAAAACACAGCAGGGGAGGGGGAGATAGCTATTACTGGAGAAATCTTCAATGACTTTAGCTTCCATTGTCAAAATATTTTTGTTTCCAATTTATGATTGCAGTAAGAAATCTTCACTCTGCCCAACTTCCGCTTTCCGAAAAATTTTCTGCCTTTTCAGTCTTAAATACAGAAATGTATGTAATAAAGTGATGTTTAACGACTATACTATAAAGCAAAGCAAAGGGGACATTGCAAAAAAAAAAAAAAAAGAATTTGAGATTTACGTCGCTCCATCGAATGTCTGTTTTCAGAAATTGTTGCTTCTATTTTCAAACTGAAATACGAACATTTGTGCAATACAGTGATATTTAACAACAATACTAGACAGGCAGAATATCGTGAAAAAAAATAAAAAAAATGAATGATTATGGGAGAAATGCTCTCTTCATTTAACTCCTGTTTTTCTAAAGTTTTGAAAAACAGAAAACTTGCATCCATGATCAGGAGTCTGCAACAGAGGATCTGATAGGTATTCGGGGATATCATTTTTGTCTGCAGGACCAGAATAAAATCTACGAGGTATGTCGCCCATCACCACAATTCTGCTACAGGGTAGGGGGCTTCAGTTAGTTGGAACTTCATTGTCCATGGTTGTGTAACAACAGTAACATGCTTGAATGGAAAGCTGGAGCCAGGATGATGTACTTTTCAAGTTTTCTGAGGAGATGTTACATGGTGAACAGTGAACTAAGAACAATTCAGTACCCTTATCTGCTTGGTGAAAATAATGTACTTTGTGAATTTCCCACGAATGTGTGAAAAATATTTCTTCCTTCATTTCTGTGATGATACGTGATCCACTGGCAATTTTTGAACCTGTATCCATTCCTGGATTTGAGAGTCTACACTAAGAGAAATCATAAGATTACATCAACTAGAACAAATCTGAAGTTGGTTCAGATTCCTAAGCTATAATTGCTTCGTTTCAGTTACTTGGAATGTCATTGTCCGGGATGATGCAACAGTTATGCTCGAACGGAAATCAGGAGATGTGGGTTCAATTCCCGTTCCAGGATGATGCAGATTTTTAAGTTTTCATGGAGAACAGAGAACTAAAGGTGATTCAGTAGTGCCATGAAATTGCTGAAAATAATGTATTTGTAAAATTTCCATGCATTTGTGAAGAGTATTTCTTCCTTAAAATTTCCAAGTTTTTTGTTTTTTCCTTTATAGAATTTTCTAATTGTCAGTAACATATTGCTCGAAAACAAACAACAACTGCATTTTGTGACACAGGACCTGTACTGCTTTGAAATTCTGAGGTTTCACACATGATGTAGTGTGTTTATTTATTTATTTTCAAGACCTACTTGCTTGTTACATTGAAGACTTCATCTGGTGGTGATGGTGTAGGATTAATTCATATTATCTGTATTTGTATTCTGTTAATCAAAAAGTTTAGTGTTGGTAAAGGCCTGGTTGTGAGAACAAGAAATTATCAATAATATTGGACTCAGGGTTGGGTTTCTGCCGTGCCGGTGGCAGAAACTGGATATAACCGGTTTAAACCGACAGAAAATGGCAACAACTGGCAGAAACTAAAAAAAGTACTTAAACCATTTTTGTATCAATTAGTACATGAAATTTACAGTAAATCAGAGATGACAAATATTTATAACCGGATGATTAATAAAAAAGTAAAACACCTTTTGCAACTTTTAAAACTTAGTGCTGCTGCCTCGGATAAGATCCAATAAGAGGACTGTTCTATTGCAGATGCTTTTGAAATTTGGTTTACCCTAATGGATGATGATAATCTCATGAAAACTAATGAAAGCAAGGTTAAGAGTAGATTTAGTCAGGCAATAACTCAACATCATATGCTAGCTTATATGCTTCATCCAAAGTACATGGGATCTAAATTGTCGCCTGAGCAGGAAGAAAGTGCTAGGAAATTACTTTGACATCAACCCAAATTTTGTGCCTTACATCATAGCTTTTCAAGCAAAATCAGCTCCTTTTCCTAAAACATATTATTCCAATGAAGTCTTAGAAAATGTCTCAGCTTCTACATGGTGGTCTAGTTTAAAGAAAACAACTGTAAATGAAGATTTCATAACTCTTGCTGCACAATGATGATATTGCCTGCAAGTTCTGCTGGGCTTGAAAGAATATTCTCAAGCTTTTCGTTTATTCACAATAAATTAAGAAATTGTTTGGGATTGGAAACAGCAGCAAAATTGGTCTTTTGCTATCGACTACTTCGTGGAAAAAGTTCACTTGAATGGTGAATTTACTGCGATGCAACCTTTGAATAAATACTGTAAACATTGCAACTGAGCTTGTTTTACTTTAATATGCATTTCCCTATGCTATTCATTATATGCTATTTGTGGTACTCCAGTAATTCATTATATGCTATTTGTGGCACTTCAGTAAGTTTTTATTACAAGACATAATTATTTTCTGGGTTTCTGCCAGTTATTGCCACTTTTATGCCAGAAACTAGTTTCTGCCATGCCGGTTTTAACCGCCTTGGCAAAAACTTGCCAACCCTGGTTGGATTCCAGCATGTTTT
This sequence comes from Macrothele yani, assembly GCA_039090855.1. NCBI lineage: Eukaryota > Metazoa > Arthropoda > Arachnida > Araneae > Macrothelidae > Macrothele > Macrothele yani. Next base: position 41,105,743 of record CM077006.1, read on the forward strand.
GCTTTAACATATGTTTCTGATTTAAAGGCATAATTAAAATTTACTGGTGTTTAAAATAATCATAATTAATGTGAACGTATCATCTTGTCGGCCTATTGTTCTCTACTGCTAGGTGAAGGCTTCCCTTTAGTTGTTTCTGGCTTTGGCTATTGATCTTTTTTACACCATCAAATTCTTGCCTTTCATATGTGTTCTCTTTGAGTGTCTCAGTTTTGGGTTCTATTACAGATATTGTACTATATATCATCTCCCATCTTTCCTTCAAGCTAAGTGACATGCCCATTTTTATTATTTATGTAGGTCATTAAAAAAGAAAGCTTAGAAGCTGTATTATTTAAGATGCTGATGTCATTGAAACCTCAGGTGTTGCTGATATGTACTGTAGATGGCTGTAGTGTGCAGAGCCATATGATTGGAATCCTATGTACAGCATAAACTCCTGTGCAGCAGTTAAACATAGCAACCTGCATGGAAAACTAGTCTTGCGGCAAAGTGATATGCTTTTTTGGGGCAAAGAAAGTGTCCGCAGCCAGTATCCATTGACAGCTCATCAAACACACGTTTTTGTCAACTGTTAAAAAACAGCAATTACTTTCGAATCACTCTGGTATGTTTAAAAATGAGTGCAGTTTGTCAAATGAAAAAATGCCAACAAAAATTTATTCTCAAAAATCTGGCAGGGATAATGTGACTAACAACAATCTGCATCAAAGTGGTAAATTTCACTTCTTGACAACAGAGCCTATATCAAGGAACTCATTTAAGGTTATGGACGGGCAACTTTGTGGCATATGGCATCCAACCTTGGATTATCCTATGGGGCTGTGCAGCACATCGTGGTGAAGGTCTTCATCATCATTTTCAACCATTTTCAATTCACTACTGGACGAAGGTCTCCCCAAGTTTCCTCCACAACGGTCTGTCTTGTGCCAGTCTCCTCCATGTCACTCCCGCATACTTTCGAATTTCATCCACCCATCTCCCATGTGGTCTTCTTCTGGGTCTTTTCCTGTCCCTTGGAATCCAATCTAAAATTTCGGCTGTCCATCGATGGTCTGTTCTTCTGGCAGTATGTCCAGCCCATTGCCATTTCAGGGATTTAACTCTGATCATGATGTCTTCCACTCTTGTCAGTTTTTGGATCCACGAGTTCCTCTTCTTATCTCTCCTGGTTACACCAAGCATGCACCTCTCCATGCTGCTTTGAGTTGTCTGCAGCCTTGGTATGTCTCTTTTAGTTAAGGTCCACGTCTCTGCACCATACGTAAGCACTGGAAGGATGCATTGATCAAACACTTTTCTTTTAAGACATAATGGCATATTGCTCTTGAAAATTATGCTGTTTCTTCTAAAAGCTCTCCAGGCAAGTTTTGTACGCCAATTAATTTCTTTATCAATGTGACCCTCACTTGTTATCTGCTGTCCAAGATAAACGTACGTGTCTGTTATCTCCAGCTTTTCTCCATCAATCGATAAGTCTTCATTGCTTGTAAAAGTATTGAACATCACTTTTGTCTTCTGAAAGTTCATTTTTAATCCCACTTCTTTACTCTTGTCAGCAAGTTCCTGGATCATACTCTGCAGCTCTGATGGAGTAGTTGCAAAAATGACTATGTCATCAGCAAAACGAAGGTGGGTTAGATAATCTCCATTAATCTTTATCCCCTTGTTTTCCCAGCTCAGCGACTGAAAGACACCCTCCAATGTGGCATTAAAGAGCTTCGGAGATATGGTGTCACCTTGTCTCACTCCCTTTCCAATTTTTATGTGTGTTGTATTTTCAAGCAGCCGAATCTTTGCACTTGCATTTTCATAGATGTTATTAATAATATTAATGTATGCATCTTCAATACCGCAGGATTTCAGAGCCATTATAACTGCTGATGGTTTCACCGAATCAAAGGCTTTTTCATAATTGATAAAAGCCATGCACAATGGAAGTTCATATTCCCTCGCTCTTTCAATTAGTTCTCTCAGTACGTGGGTATGATTTATTGTGCTGTAGCCACTCCTGAATCCAGCTTGTTCTCTCGGTTGAGCCATGTCCAGTGTTACCTTCAAGCGGTGTGAGAGAACTTTAGTGAAGATTTTATAAACCACTGATAGGAGGCTGATAGGTCTGTAGTTCCCGAGATCCTCAATGTCACCTTTTTTATGTAGCAGGATCATTGTAGCGGTGTTCCAATCCTCAGGAATCTTCCCTTCATTAGGGCATCGAGTGAAAATTTGGGTGAGTACCGTTTCGATTTCTCCACTAGGTTCTTGTATGATGTCTACAGTAATTCCATCTTCTCCTGGAGCTTTCCCCCTGCTTCATATTCTTGATTGCATGTGCAACTTCTGCTCGAAGGACGGGAAGAACTCTGGTACTGGTACCTTTCATGATGTCTGAAGTGCATGTATCATCCCTTTCATATAATTTGGAGTAGAAATCTTTCACTCTTGTCAAAATTTCGCCTCTATTTCTTGTTACAGAACCATCTTTTTTCAGTGCCATAATCTGTTTTCTTCCCTTACTGAGATGTCCCTTTGCTATCTTTAGGCTTTGGTTGTTTTCAATTGCTTTCCTCACTAGTTCACAGTTGAATTTTCTTACATCTTCAGTGATACTTTTTCTTACTGTCTTGCATAGCTCTATATATTCCACTTTGGAAGTCATATCTTCTTTAGTTGTCCTCATCTCTCTTCTTTTTTGCATCAACATTTTGGTTTTTCCTGATAATTTGTTCATATGCAACTTGTTCTTAGACCCAGCTAATTTTGTTGCTGTTTCCATAAGAGCTTTGGTTACTTTCTTGTTAACTTCAGAAATACCCACTTCTTCCGATGTTAGGCCTTCTAAAGCAGAGAATCTGTTCTTCAGTTCCAACTTGAAGGTATTATGGTGTTTTTTAAGGTTGGTTATGTCAATAGAATTTGTTTGTCTTATGAGCTTACCACGTTCAAGTTTAGTGTTGAGGTGCATCTTACATCTCACCAATCTATGGTCACTACCTGTGTTGAACTTGTTTAGCACACTGCAGTCTTCTATGACGAATTTTTTGTTACACATAATAAAATCAATTTCACTTGTCGTCCCATTTCCTGTGTGGCTTTTTCTCGAAAAAGGAGTTCAAGATGAAAAACCCTTCTGCCTCTGCAAACTCAACGAGAGTATTTCCACGCTGATTTCTGTTGCCGTGACCGAATTTATATACTGAAGTTTCATTCTGTTGCCGTTGCCCTATGTTTGCATTGAAATCTCCTGTAATTATCTTCAAGTGCTGCTTACCTTTATTATTTAGATGACAAATTTCCTCATAAAATTCTTCAATTTCTTCTTCAGGATGACTTGTGGTGGGTGCATAAGTTTGTATAATCTGAGCCTGGTGTCTTCTCGAGAGTTGGATAACGAGTCGTGCAGCTCTTTCAGAGGAACTTTCAACTTCTACAACTTTATCCTTCAGTTTCTTGTTTATTATAAATCCAACACCACTAGTTCTGCCAGTATCTGTCCCACAATAGTAGAAGAGATGTCCACTTTTCAGTTCAATGAGATCTTCTCCTTTTCTCCTTACCTCACTTAGCCCGACTATGTCCCACTTGATCCTTTGTAGTTCCTCTTCCAATTCAAGAAGCCTTGAATCAGAAAATAGGGAGCGTCCATTATACGCAGCCAAGGTCAGCATCAGATGGCAGCCTAGTCCGGTCCTCCGGGGATTCTTAGCACCCTCTGCCTTCATATCGCACTGGCCGCTGCCTTGGCCAGGTACATTCCAGCTGCCGGAGACTGAGGGCCAGGATTTAAGTTGTGGAGTCATTTTGGAAGAGTTTGGCCATAACTCACCAGGATTTAAGTTGTGGAGTCATTTTGGAAGAGTTTGACCATAACTCCTCATGGGTTGGTGAGTGTGGGATAGCATTTCCTCTAATCCCGGTGGTATAGTTATACCGCTATTGGCGGTCGTCAGAGCCTCTTTAGTGGGAACAGGATGCACCACAAGAAGGCGGGGTTGACATTTGTCAAGGAGAGGCTGTGATGTTACGCATCACCTGACCTTACATCCCGGTGAAGGTCTTACAGTGTGCTAAGTCTCTACACTAAGTCTGTGCACTATGGGTGCCTCGTTCATTAACAGACACTGACAGAGTGGTGCAATTGATAGCATGCTTGAGTTTGCTGCAGCTGTATGCTGTGGAGGGACTCAACTTTCTGTGTCGAGTTTTCTCTGGTGATGTGATCTGGCTCTATTACTTCACTTCCACTATCAAGTGATCAAGCGTGGAGTGGATACACCCTGCCTCATCAAGGTTGAAGTTTAAAGTCATACCCTCTGCTGAAAAAGTGATGGCCACCATCTTCTGGAACTCATGTTTGCTACTAGTGAACTTCGGAGCATGGATGTACAGTGAATGTCGATATGTGCTGTGCCACATTGAAAAAAAAAAAATTGTGAGAGGCTGTCAGGAGAAAATGTCACATTCTTAGCAGTGGTGTAATCCTTCTACAAGACAACTCAGGAGCACACATAGCATAGCAAACAAGGAATTTTCTGTAAGATTTCTTTTGGAAATCCTTCTGTCTATCCACCCTGCAGTTCAGATTTGGCCCCTAGTGACTTCCATCTGTTTCCAGGCTTAAAGGACCATTTGTTGGGACATTGGTGCATGTGTAATGAAGCCATTAAATGTGCTGAAGTTAAGTGGCTGCTATGGCAGGCACACTCCATCTGTGCATGTGGGATGGACAGGTTCATCACATGCTGTTACAACTGCCTCAGTTGTCATGACAGTTATGCTGAAAAGTGGTGTATTCATGTCATTTCCTTAGTGTAAGTATCCTGCCTTTGATTGCTTCTGTACATATGAGACTGACAGACTTATCACATGCTGAAACAAGTGCCTCAATTGCCACAGACAATCATGTTGAAACCTAGTGTGTCAGTTACACTTTCATCGTGCACTAAAAGTATCCTCTACTAAAATCTTTCCTTTGATTTATGAGCATGTAAACAACTTTACGTGTTATTGCAAATGGTGCTTGCTGAAGCATCGCAGCGGGTAGGTACCAATTTTCAAATTTGATTTTGACAAATTTAAATGGCAAAGTGCTCCCTCGACTGATATGGCATCATAAGACCACAAATAACTGGAAAACATGGGTTTCATGAAGAAACTCTGGTAAATTATATGAAACCTTTAATGGAAACTAGTTCCCAGTTTTTCCATACTTTTAAATCACTATCCATTCTCAGTCTATATTATAATATTCCAGACATACTGCTTACCTTTGAGGTTCGCTTCTGGAAAACATGTCACATTTCACACATGTTATTTGGTGGCTGCTGTCAATATATATATATTGAAATAAGCACTTGAAAAACCGAATAGTAGTGATATCTGGCCTATACATTAATCCTAGATATAAGCTTCAAGTTGTGTCATTCTCAGTCTATTACTGTGCAAAGGTCTTCCCAAGCCTCTCCTCCAACCTCCAACTCTCTCTCTGTCTTGAGCAGTTATCTTCCATGTTACTCCAGTATGCTTTTAAATTTAATCCACATATATCCCACATGGTTGTCTTCTGGGCATTTTCCTATCCCTTGGTATCCAGTGTAGTATTTAAGTTGTCCAACAGTGGTCAGGTCTAGCAATATGTTCTGTCCACTGCCACTTCAGGCTCTTTACTTTGATCATGATGTCATCCACTCATGTCATTTTCTTGTTCCATGAGTTTCTCTTCCTGTCTTTTTTGTTTACATCAATCCTGCATCTATCCATGTTTCTTCTAGTTTCCCTTAGCTTCTGTATATCTTTTTTAGTCATATCCCATGTACCTGATTCATAAGAACTACAAGTATACATTTATTAAACACCTTTTTTTAAAAAACATAACGATAAATTGCTCTTAAAAATTGTACTGTTTCTTTCAAATGCACTCGGGTGAGGGTGATGGCAAAATTTTGAAAGTTTTATATGCGTATTAATTTCTTCTTCAATTTGGCATTGGCTTGAAACCTGTTGTTCAAGGTATATGTATTGGTTCTAAATTTTGTCCCACAGGACTTGGAAAATACCATGCCCGAGATGCCCAGGGCATTTAAATTATTGGCCTGGGCAGGTAAATAAAAAATCTAGTTGCCCAGTCTGGGCAACTAAATTTAAAAATAAAGTTTGGAATAGAATATCCTACTACAAGAAAAACGACAGTTGCAGTGATGGAAAGTTTGCGCCAATTGCGCCGAACTGTGCCAATTTCATTATCTTGCACCAAACTGCTACAAATTACGAAAAATTCGTTGTTTTTTCGGATAAAGTGATGAAAAAAACAACGATTTTTGCGATGTAGGAAATTAAATTATTTTTGCTTATGGAGGAGGAGTTTTGTTGTAATCACTTGGTATGTAGGAGAAACGATGCTGTACGTTATGAAATCCTGATTAAGATTGTTTACTGATAGTTTGGTGGTCTTTCGGAGTGCTGTGCAATTGAGATTGTTTATATGTCGTTCCCTGCTCTTTGGGATAGCGCAGTTATTTCATTCTGGGCGAGGTGTGCGAGTACGTAAATACAGCATAAGGTCAGTCATTAGCTATTTCGTTGACGTAGAGGACTACTGAAAATGGCTATCCCGTGGCAGGTTACAATGGTTCTGTTTCTAAAGGATTCATAGGTATTCAGAGATGCCAACTTTTATGGATTTTCACTCCATCTTATGGTTTTAAGGAAGTCACCCGAAAAAACTATGGAAAAGCCCTCGCAAGATCCCTGCACGCAATTTCCATTTTTTTACTGTCTTTTGGTTGAAAAAACGCATTTTATAGATAGTCCCTTATGCGCCTTCGATGTTCTGACTTCCCCTGCCAACAGAGGCAGAGTTTGTCACGTGATTCCCCATATAGTCATTTGAGAGTACCGTGCGCAAAAGTCGAGAGGGAACTCAGCTCAGCGCCTTTTGCCAACTCTTTACATTAATTGCATGTGGCTTTGTGCTTGTGAAAATTTTGGTGCAAACATTTTAACCCTTTCCACTCGACTGTCGGGTGACACCCGACATAACGAAATCGCCGAATAGCTCACCCGGCACTCCGATGAAGCCTCTATAGCTCGCATGTCGGTGGTCGCGAGACGTTTCTTTTTCACCGGATAAAGAAAAAGAAGCGTCATCTGCGTGCCGGGTGTCACCCGCCATGCCGATGACGCCTCTATGGCTCGCATGTCGGTGCTCGCGAGGAATTTCGTTTTTACCAAATAGCTCGCGTGTCAGGTGTTATCCGCGACGCCTATGATGCCTTTATAGCTCGGATGTCGGCGCTCGCGAGGAATTTCTTTTTCGCGAATAGGTCGGGTGTCATCTGCCACGTCTATGACGCCTCTGTAGCTCATATGTCGGGGCTTGCGAGACATTTCTTTTTCGCCGAATATCTTGCGTGTCGGCCTGTCGGGTGTCACCCTCCATGCCAATGATGCCTTAATAACTCGCATGTTGGTGCTCGCAAGACATTTCTTTTTCGTCGAATAGCTTGTGTGTCGGGTGTCATCCGCCGTGCTCATTACGCCTCTATAGCTCATGGGTCGGGGCTTGTGAGACATTTCTTTTTCGTTGAATAGATCGGGTGTCACTCGCCACGCCGATGACGCCTGTATAGTTCGCATGTCGGGGTTCGCGAGACCTTTCATTTTCACTGGATAAAGAAAAGAAACGTCATCTGCGTGTTGGGTGACACCCGCCATGCAGATGACGCCTCTATGGCTCGCATGTCGGCGCTCGCGAGGAATTTTGTTTTCACCAAATAGCTCGCATGTTGGGTGTTATCTGCCACACCTATGACGTCTCTATAGCTCGGATGTCGATGCTCGCGAGGAATTTCTTTTTCGCCGAATAGGTCGGATGTCATCCGCCACGTCTATGACGCCTCTATAGCTCGTATCTCGGGGCTTGCGAGACATTTCTTTTTCGCCGAATATCTCGGGTGTCCCCCTCAATGCCAATGATGCCTCTATAGCTCGCATGTCGACGCTCACGAGACATTTCTTTTTTGCCGAATAGGTCGGGTGTCAGCCGCCACGCTGATGATGTCTCCATAGCTGGTATGTCGGGGCTGGCGAGCTAAAGCTGAGCTTTCACTGCTAAGTTTTGTGGCCTCTACTGTAGAAAAGAAAAGAAAAAAAATGCGAGTTCTATGTGAGTATGGGTGAAAAGTTATTTGAGTGGAAAGGGTTAATTTAGATTAAAACGAAACGAAACGTAGCAGTGAAACAGCTAGGACAACAAAAAGAACGAAGTCAAATAAAACTTATCGTCAAGTGTATCGCGATATGTATAATAAAGAATGGTCTTTTTTATTAAGCATCTAAAGTTTTGCTGAATCACATTTTATAAGCCATGTGGCTGTGATTTTAGCCTGTCGCAAGGCGGACACGATTATTGTAGGCGTCATGCGGAGAGCAGGAAGCATAAAGATCATTTCAAAAGATTAAATGGAGATGTGAGTAAAATTAATCTAACCAAAAAAACTTCTGACAGCTTATAAATAATCCTGGAAAAAATATCAAGAGCAGAATAGTGCTGGAAAAATGCAGCAAACAAGCAAAAAAGAGAAGAAATTGAATGTTCACCAGGTGATTTGAAATGGGGAGAAGCTGAACATTTGCAGGTGCCGCCCGGTGGCGCAGTGGTCTAAGGCGTTGGCCTCTGATCATTCGTCCGAAGGGGTCCGGGTTTGAATCCCGGTGAGGCATGGATGTTGTGTTTGTCTTACGGCACTGGCTCTCTCCCTTCCCTGGAACCAGTGACCCTAAATTAGGGACGGGCGACTGCTTATAGCCCATTGAGTTGCTCACGGTGGTCGTTAAACCTCCAATCAAAAAAAAAAAAAACATTTGCAGCAGTTGGATTCCCTCATAAAATGTTAAACAATGCTGAGATGAACATTGAATGTGGCACAAAAAAAAGACATGAGTGCAATAGAAAGTGGACAGAAAAGAAGCGAAAGTAAAAGAAGCAAAACAAAACATTGCTAACTAAAAAAATTAGAAAAGAATAAAAGTGAGCAATTAAATATTGAGAAAAGCAGCAAAAAATTGAACATTTTTTGTAAAATAAATGATTAATAATAGAATCCTGCTATGGTTACAATTTTTTTTTATCTATTTGAAAACTAAAATGTTTGCATATGTGTGTGTGTATTTCAATGCAAGATGTTTTAAATTTGAGTAGGGTCCATCTATTTCGAAAACATTTTTTGCTTAAGAGTTTGTTCTATCTACTAATATTTTACCTGCTCTAAAAAATGTTTTCTTACACCAAAAATGTATTTCATCTGCTCCAAAAACACATTTTGCTGCTCCAAAAATGTATTTTACTTGCTCTAAAAATATATTTCACCTGCTCCAAAAATGTACTTCACCTGCTCCAAAAACGCATTTTGCTGCTCCAAAAATGTATTTTACCTGCTCCAAAAATGTATTTTACCTGCTCCAAAAATGGTTTTGTAACTTTCCATCACTGCAGTTGTCACATGTCATGTTTCATTCTACTGCTAATAACCGGAAGTTGTATCATTGTTTCGGAGTGCCAAAGACTGAAAAATATCACTTTTTTAATTATATTATGCTCTAGGTCCAGAAATTGGAATCATATGTGTAGTTTTGCTCCAAATCTTGTTTATAATCAGTGACAGAATGCATGCCTTTGATGAACCAACCTCCTGTGTTTAGTATCAAAGGGCAAAAACTTTAGCAAAAGAACATGGCAGAATCATTAAGTTTTCCAAATACCAATTTCATCATCATACAATTTTGTACCAATTTTGGCATCATCTTAAAACTTGATATACCGTATATACTCGCGTATAAGTCGAGAAATTTGGGACAAAATGAGAGCTCCAAAAGTTCTTCCCGTGAAGCAAAAGGCAATCCATCCCAAAAGAAATAAAAATGCCAATGCGGTATTAATTACGAAATCGCAACCCTCCGAAAGAAAGAAAAAAAGAAAGAAAGAAAAAACACTGATGTGGTAGAATTACGAAATCGCGACCCTCCGAATTTCTCTGCGCTTTGAAAAGTCTCCTCTCTCCTGGCTTTGCATATCCACAACGCAGTCACAGCCGCGCATAGAAAGCTCCGGCCTTCCGACTACCAGTTGATTGCGCTGACCTTCAACGTAACGGAGCCATGCGACAGCCAGTGTTAGGTGTTGCTTGTTCTTAATCGCACGTGTCTCGCTTCTCCTATTATGGGTGACACAGATTGTGTAAAGAACCGAATGTCCTATAATGCAGGATTCAAGTTGAAAGTGGTTTCTTTTGCAGAAAATATTAACAACTGTACTGCTTCACGTCAATTTGGCATTAACAAAAAACTGATTCGAGATTGGCGTAAAAAAACGGACTTGGTGAAAATCGCAAAAGGCGCTGCGCCGTGGAACGACATCTTTCCCAGAGCTGGAAAGTGTCTTGAATGATTGGATTGTGGGCTGCAGACAAAATGGTTACATTGTAACGCGAACTGGTATACGTTTGCGAGCAATGAAGCTCGCAAAAGATGAAAAGTTTGCAGATGCAAATAACACTTTTCGTGTGTCACCAGGTTGGTGCACAAGGTTCATGAACCGCTATGAGTTGTGTCTATGCCAGCGCACTAAAATTGCACAAAAGTTACCTCGTGACCTCGAAGCAAAGATAATGGAATTTCAAAAGTATGTAATTCAAAAGAGAAAAGATACTGCTTTTGAACTTTCCTAAATAGGGAACATGGATGAAACCGCCATGTGTTTCGACCTTCCTGGAAATAAGATGGTGAACCAAAAGGGCGAAAAAATATCTTGATCAAAACGACTGGCCACGAAAAATTCAGTTTCACGGTTGTTCTTTCCTGTTTGGCCGACGGCAGTAAGCTACCTCCGGTAATTATTTTCAAACGCAAAACTCTGCAGAAAAGTGTTGTCTTTCTATCTGGTGTGCTCGTTCGTGCCCATGATAAAGGATGGATGAACGAATCCAGAACAATTGACTGGTTAAAGAATGTGTGGAACAAAAGGCTAGGTGCACTTTTGAGGAAACCTTCTCTTTTGGTGTGGGATATGTTTGTTGCACACCGTTGTGCAGAAGTGAAAAAAACTGCAGAAAATTCAAAAACAACTCTTGCTGTCATCCCAGGTGGGTTGATATCTGTTCTTCAACCATTAGATGTCTGCCTTAATAAGCCCTTCAAGGACAATGTGCAGAGGTATTGGGCAGATTGGATAAGTTCCGATTTGCCGACTGAAACCAAGGGCCGAAATCTAAAGAAGCCGGATATCGTTTTGATTGCGCGATGGGTCAAGGATGCTTGGGATGAGATACCTGCGGAAATGGTCGTGAAATCATTCAAGAAATGTTGCATTAGTAACAAACTTGATGGCACAGAGGATGATGAGATTTTTATGAGTGATGATGACAGTGATTCTAATGACACAGGCATAGATGGGAATACTGATGTTTATGATGACGCGCCGATAACGGAGAAAGACTTTTTTGAACTGTTTGGCGAGTCTGACTCGAAATCGGATTTTGAAGGGTTCCGATGAAGTTTTTGGGTATGCAAATTAAATTTAGTATTATATGTATAATTTTTTTCGTTTTCAAGTGTTTTTGAATAAATTCATTGAAATGTTTTTTTTTCTCATTCCAGGATCGACTTATACGCGAGTTTCCGATTTCTTACGATTTTTTCCTCTGAAGGGTGGGGGTCGACTTATATGCGAGTATATACGGTACATGCTTTTGTGCATTGAACAGTTTTTAACATAGACCCTTAAAACGGAAGTGCAAATTATGTAAAAAAGTTCATAATATTTTTTGACTTAAAAAAAAATGAGGGTTCTGATCTGTTATCTAAAAAGATAAATTTTCCTGGGTATCCAGCTTCTACTACCTGAGCAAGTAAATAATTTCTGCACATGCCCAGTTAGTCATGTAACTTTCAGATATTTTTCAAGCACTGATCCTCTACTTCTTCATTTCTTGTAGAAGCATTGTGCATCAATTTTGTTTTCTGTGCATTCATTTTTAATCCATTTTCAAATATCTGATGTCATCCTAAGCAAGTTATATATATTGACCTATATATGTAAAATGTATTGACCTATATATGTAAAAAAGTTGTGTAAAATTTGGGAAAAAATGGCATACTAAGTTGATAAGCAATAGGCACAGGCAAAAAATGGAGAGCGAAGCAAGGAGTGGAAAAAATTAATATGACAGAAATTTCAGAAGTTATGCTTTCAAGGTGATATCCCTGCTGGTTTCAGCAAGATCAAGTGCTTTGTCACACTACAAGGACAGTCCAGGCCTCTTTTGAAAAGCAAGACATCAAAGTGTTTTTGGCCTGCCCGAAGTCCCAACTAAATCCAATAGAACATCTTTGAGGCAAGGTGGATTGCTGAATCTAATCTCGGCCAATGAGACCTTCCTCTATGGCAGCTGTGGTAGAAGCTTTGCTGGAGGAATGGAGGAAAATTCTAGTACAGATGTAGTGTCATCTTGTGGGAAACATGCCTGAGAAGGATCACTTCAGTCATAATGGCCAAAGATAAATTGACTGACTTGGGCTAATAAGTGCTCTTGTTTTTTTTTACCTAGTTGTCCAAATACTTTTGTTTACATGATGTATACATTACATGCATTGTAATTCAAAAGTGCATGTATCACATAGCATTTCATCATCATCATCGTGAAATGGCTCAACAGCCCTGTGTGGGCCTTGGCCTTCTTCAGAAACCAGCCTTCCTTATTCAATGCCAGACTCCTCCAATTGTTTTACTCCCAAAGCCTTAATATCTTGCATAACTCCATCTTCCCATCTTAATTTTGGTCTTCCAATTTTTCTTTTTCCTTCTGGCTTAGCATTAAACATCTTCTTAACAACCGATATTGTATTACTATCCATGCATGTAAATACGTCCAGCGCAACTTAATCTATTTATTTTTATGTGCTTACACAATATCTAGCTCATTAAATAATCTGTATTGTTCATGGATGTATCTTTTTCTCCACACACCATTGTTTTGTACTTCTCCAGAAATATATTTAAGAATTCTTCTTTCAAACAGACCCAGTAATCTTTAATCTGCCATTGATAACATAGTATTTTTTAGTAATGTGATTCGAATGTAAGTACTTCATCATATTAATCAGTGTATGGATGTTCTCCTGTGATCCGAATGTAAGTGCACTATCGTATTAATCAGTGTATGGATGGTTGGTATGCCTAATGGTGGAAAAGGGGCAACAATAAAAATGTTGCTAGATGTTAAAGGAAATATTAAAAAAAGAACTTTTAGCAAACTGTGGTGGCTCACAGTGATTTTTTTCTGCCCTACTCCAGACTGTGTGCTGAACAGTTAATTAAAAGAAAGAAATTCTGCTTTACTGGAAGAAATACAGTTCCTTGTAAATAGGTTTAATTGGAGGTTGGCACTGCCACCAAAGAAACTCATCTGGAACTGCAAGATTTTCAGTGGGAACCTATTTATTTGCTTCAGAATTGTACACCTTTGGAAAAAGAAAAGCATCAGAAATATACCAACCCAAGCTCATTCATGTGCAGAATAATACTGAACTGAAAGAAGCCTTCCATTCAAGTATTTGGGTGCAGTTTTATAAATGTAGTGCATCCAAGCTTCGCTTCACATGACTTACAGAAAAAAAAAGTAGCATTTATGTCTATGTGAGAAAGTATTTTCAAGAATAAAAAAATCATGTGAAATCCAATTCCTCAAGAATATAAATAATGACAATTTGCATCACTGTTTGTGCATATCAATCACCAATTTTTCAGAGGATGTCAGCTTTCTTCCTACTAGATTTCAAACTCAAATATTTTTCTACAGAGGAATGTTGAGACTTACGTTATCCAGATGCAACTATTTTGTGTGATTTTATTCCATTGTGTTTACTGAATGGTGCTTTAAAATCTGAAAAGTAGGGTATTTGAAGTATTTTCTAAGTATCTGTTTGATTTTGCATTGTTAATTTGATGTCAGATGATCAAATTTTGAGTGCTAAGCTTGTAATCAATGCATTATGTTACTTGTAAGAGACTGAAGTTTATAATCAGTGCTTTTGTCTCAAGTTTCTTTACAAGGTAACTAATAACCGAAATGAGAGTTTATCTTACTAGACTTAAAAATATCAGTTGTACTATTTGACACCCTTATTTTTCTCTTTATTGTACATATTTGTCAACTATACAGTTGTGATATTCTGTACTGTTTCTCACATTGTATGAATATCAAAGTGCTCGCTGAAACATTAATCTTTGTCTGACATTGGGTTATCACAGTTGAATGCTTCTGAATATTAAAAATTAAGGTAAAATATTATATAAATGAAAGCTGTTACTAACATTTTCTTTTTCCTGGAATATTTCGGGATATTGAACATTTTACTTGGCAAAAGCATAAATTGCTTCGAAGTCTTCTGTTATAATTTCTTGCAGTCACTTTGTGAAGATATTCTACTTGATAAGTTGATACACGGGAAGATATTCTACTTGATAAGTTGACACCTGTATCAACTTATCAAGTAGAATATCTTCACGAACTGACTGCTAGAAATGATAACAGAAGACTTTGAAGCAATTTATGCTTTCACCAAGTAAAATTTTCAATATCCCGAAGTATTCCAGAAAAAAGAAAATGTGAGTAACAGCTTTCTTTTATGTAATATTTTACCTTAATTTTTAATATTCAGTAGCATTCAACTGTGATAACCCAATGTCAGACAAAGATGAATGTTTCCACAAGCACTTTGATATTCATACAATGTGAGAAACAGTACAAAATATCACAACTGTATAGTTGACAAATATGTACAATAAATATTATAACCACATAATGAAGTTCAACACCGAAATGTGTTAGAAGAACTAATTGAATTATTTTTCTCTCTTGAATAAAGGACAGGGGAGACACCTTGTATAGATATAAATTCATTTATCAGTGATTTATAATAATACAAGGTAGGTTCAAAAAATTCCCAGAATTGTCCCCAACTGTGGGAATGAAAAATTATGCAGAAAATTTTTCAGTTTCACAGGTTGGCAACATCTGTGATGTCATCTAATTGTAAGTGGTGCCTTCCATTTCCTGTCTGTATATAGAGCACTAGTAGCTCTTTGTTTACTGCACATTTAGTAATTGAAAATGTCAGCAACTGAGCAATGTGCAAACATCAGGTTTTGTGTTGTACTTCAAAAATCATCATCAAAGACATCAGCCATGCTTCATTAAGCATATAGTGAAATAGCAAAGTAGAAATCACAAGTCTAAGCATAGTGTGAATGTTTCCATGATGGTCATGTGAGTGTTAATGATCTGTGAAGCAGACACTTGTGTGCCTCTTCAACTCAACTGTCAAAAAAGTTGAGTGTTCACACAACACTTCCTGGCACAACCAAAAAAAAAAAAAAAAAAAAAACTATTAATGAAATAGCTTCAGAGGTAGGAACATCAATTGGAGTTTTCACAGCATTCTCCACAATGATTTGAACTTGCATTATGTTTGTGAATGCCTGGTTCCAAAAACGTTGACTCCGGAACAACAAGAAACATGAATGACCCTTGCCAGAGACCTAATCACTATGGCTGATCAAGATGACATTTCTAAGCAACATAATCACAGGAGACAATATGTGGTGTTTGTTGTATGATCCACTGGTGAAATATTAATCCTATGAAGGGAAATCATCATTCCCTCGAAAACAGAAACCCTGTTACAAAAAAAAAAAAGTAAAGGAAATGTAGTGCTAGAATTTTTCTTTGACTCTCGGGGTCTTGTCCACTATGAATTTATTCCAGAAGAGAGGGCTGAATAAAGAAATGTACATCGATTTTACCCATCACCTCAGGGATGCAATCTGAAGGCAATGTCCAGAAAAATGGACAGTTGAAATCTGTGCTGAAATTATGATGATTCACAAGTGTTGAGAACATTGGCAAAAGGGCAACTAAGTCTCTGAAAGAGGTTTCAAAAAGTGAATTCCAGGAATTCTTCAAACACTTTTGTGGATGATATATTATTAAAACAGCCAATCACTTACCCGAAAGATCATGGTCCCTTTATTCCTTTAACACTTCAACACTTCTAGCACGCCCCTCATCATCATGCAAATCCGCTGGCCTTCAAAGGTTGAAAATCCTTACCGATGAGATTCATTCTTTCGGGGATGAAACATTGTTTTTTCCTTTTTTTTTTTTTTTTTTTTTTACTGGACAAAAACGCAGATTTCGATACGTAACCATAGCTCGTCATCTCAAAAATAAACTTCACAAAACATACACACCATACCACTCATTCATACATTCAGTTAAAAACACTATGTACATAATTACACTATTTACATTCCCAGGCAGTTAAACCTTTGTCAACAGTGGCTAAAAAAGTGCTCCATCCGTTTCAAAACTCTGTGCTAACCCTACTGCAAGTGTCAACCTCATTCAGCTCGTCATACACGATCCTCTAGTGCTTTCAACAGGCAAATGTCATCATCAGGAGGCAGATGTGTCTCACCTGCCCACCACAGCTCAAGTGAGCAGAGCTATTGAGGTTCGGGCTCCAGTCGCAATCTCTTCATCTTTGTGTCTCTGGCGCCATCTACAGTCATTGCTGCTCTTTTTTCTTTTTTTCCCTCTAAGCTGTTGTTCAATTTTTATTAAGGCCTTTTATTGTTCGTTTAAGTTGCTAGGCTCATTAATGTTGCATAATCTTGATCTGTTTTTTTTTCAGTTAACACTGATTCTGCAATTCTCAACTGCCTTTCGTTTTTACAGCTCTTAATAATTTTAATATCTTCAAACCTTGGACATTGGCGATTTTCCAGACAGTATTGGGTTAAAAAAGAAGAAATTGAATATATTGAAAAAATTGCACATGATTTTGGTTACCCTAAACAGGTATTAAAGAAATGGATTTATGAAGTAACTCAAGCAAATAATAAGGCCATGATTGTTAAAAAAAACTTTTAAAATATGTAGGCACAATCCCATATGTTGAAAGTGTTTCAGCTGAAATCAACAAAGTTTGTAGAAAATATGACATACAAGTAGGAAATCAGGTACTTACTATAAAAAAAAATTTAGTAATAAAAAATGAAAAAATCAGCCAATTGGATAGAGCAGGAATATATGAAATTCCTATAAACCAGCAACCACCTTTGGCATATATAGGCAGCACCAAGAACAAATTAAAGTATAGATTGAACCAGCATATAAGTAATTGGAATAAAAAAGAAGCTAAGACTGCATTAACTCAATACTGTCTGGAAAATCGCCAATGTCCAAGGTTTGAAGATATTAAAGTTATTAAGAGCTGTAAAAACGAAAGGCAGTTGAGAATTGCAGAATCAGTGTTAATTGAAAAAAACAGATCAAGATTATGCAACATTAATGAGCCTAGCAACTTAAACGAACAATGAAAGGCCTTAATAAAAATTGAACAACAGCTTAGAGGGAAAAAAAGAAAAGAGGGCAGCAATGACAATAGATGGCGCCAGAGACACAAAGATGAAGAGATTACGACTGGAGCCCGAACCTAATAGCTCTGCTCACTTGAGCTGTGGTGGGCAGGTGAGACACATCTGCCTCCTGATGATGACAGTTGCTTGTTGAAAGCGCTAGAGGATCATGTATGACGGGCTGAATGTCTTTGACACTTGCAGTAGGGTTAGCACGGAGTTTTGAAACGGATGGAGCACTTTTTTAGTCACTGTTGACAAAGGTTTAACTGCCTGGGAATGTAAATAGTGTAATTATGTACATATATTTTAACTGAATGTATGAATGAGTTGTATGGTGTGTATGTTTTGTGAAGTTTTTTTGGAGATGACGAGCTATGGTTACATGGTTATGTATCATATGGCAGAGGGAAACCTGCGTTTTTTGTCCAGTTAAAAAAAAAATAATGTTTCATCCCCGAAAGAATGAATCTCATCAGCAAGGATTTTCAACCTTTGAAGGCCAGCGGATTTGCATGATGAGGAGGGACGTGCTAGAAGTGTTAAAGGAATAAAGGTACCATGATCTTTTGGGTAAGTGATTGGTTGTTTTAATAATATATCATTAATGAATTGCACGTAAATATGCGCACATTGCTGGTGTTTTAATACCTTGAAAGACCAAATATTACGACACTTGTGGATGTTGACAAAAGTGTGTCACTACCCAAGGAAACTATTTCAAAAGAAATGCAGTGTAAATAATTGTAATGTTATTGCTTTCAGTGTAAAAAGTAATTTCCAGGAACTTTTTGAACCTATCTTGTATCATTATTTGCATTGTTAGATATGTAAAATGGTTTTTCTAAAGATATATATGTAAGTTAGAAAACGCATGTAAATTTAGAGAAAGAGAAGAGAATATATGCTTTTTTTCTGATTATCTGATTTGTTTTTACTATATGTAGTGGAATCTCGGTTATACACTTTCCTAGAGGGTGTTCTTAAAAACATATATGTAAAAAACATATTAAAAAATTTCAAAATGTTAAATACTAGTGTAAAATTTTAATACCTCCAAAATAAAAGAAGCAAAAGGCTGGGAGCTCGAAATTTTAGATTACACTACTTCATAAGTAAGACATACATACATGAATATTTTGTTTGCTACATTAAGCCTATGTCTATTTTAATCTTTGTTTTAATTTTTAAATTCTAATTTCATTATAAAAACTAGTTTAAGAAATTCTGCTGTGATTTCCAGGGCTTGAAAAATGTGATCATCTGCTTGACGAGTGAAAAGTTTTAGCCGACAAGCAAAAAATTCAGTAGAGAAGTTTAAATTCAGTCTGCAATTATTTATATGTTATTATGCCTATTGTCAGATATGTAAAAAATATCAGTTTTGTAATAAACCTTATTTTGGATACTGTTGCCTTCATTTTTAAACTGAAACACAAACCTTTATGCAACAAAATGATATTTAACAATATCAGACAGAGAGAACATCACAAGAAAAACAAAAATTATGATTATGGGTAAATCTTCACTCCGTCTGCTTTCCGTTTTCTGAAACTTTTGAGAGATGGAAAACTTGCATTCGTGATCGGGAGTCTGCAAGAAAGTATTTAATAGGGATCTGGAGATATTGTATTTGTCTTCAGGACCAGAATAAAGGTTCTGGGGATGCTGTTTTTGTCTGCAGGACCAGAATAAAGGTTCTAGGATTATCATTTTTGTCTGCAGGACCAGAATAAAGGTTTGGGGGATATGGTATTTGTCAGGAGGACCAGAATAAAGGTTCTGGGGATGTTGCTTTTGTCAGCAGGACCAGAATAAAGGCTCTGGGGATATCGTTTTTGTCTGCGGGACCAAAACAAAATCTGCAACGTAAGTTGCCTTGCCCGTCGCCACGATTCTGCTACGGGTCTCTAGAGTGAGAAAACTGAATTTGGTTGTTATAGAATGGTTAATTGTTTAAATTAAGTTAGCAGTAAAATATTATTTGAGAGAAATGTAGAATTTTTTTGCAAATCGAACTCTTAAAAACAAAACAAAATCAACAGCCCTGCAGGGCTGTTGATTTTTAGCTGGCGAGTGAGCTAGCATGAAAATTTTCAAGGCCTGGTGATTTCATATTTTCAATATGTGAAAAAAAAAGCTCTTACCTTTGCAACATTAGAAAGTAAATCTAAATGCCACTTTGTCTTATGTTCGTTCTTACTTATAAGTATCACTCTTTTCAAAGCAATTTGTCCTCTAGTTGATTTAGCATCAGAGCTGATTAAAATATTCACTAATCTTTGCCTGTTTCAAACTTTTTTTAAATTCAGGGCAAGTACTGTGCATGTTATTAGTATATTTTGAGTTGCATCATCTATTTCATGACTTTAAAAAAAATGCTGTCTCAGTTCTTTCAAAGTTGTAACATACTGGGTTATGCATAAAAGAATCAAAGAACCTTGTATTTTTGATAATCTGAATTCAAAATTTAATGTATAATAGCAAAAAAAAATTAAATGATTTATGTATAACCAAATTGGTAAGCGATAGAAACTATAGTAAGATACTAGGATTAGCACAGAATTATGTATAAATGAGAAAAACTTATAACCAGAAAATGTATCACTGAGGTTGCACTGTATATATTGTAACTATCACTAGAAATTATGAAATTCATTTTGTAATAACTTTGGGCCATGATTGTGAGGGAAAGTATTTTGAGTTAAAAATAAAATGTGTAGGCAGTAGTTAATAAAACATTACTTGCGTATGTGGACATAGTTGTATGATGTTTTGTTGTCGTTATGATACATGTATATACATTTTTGTACTGTACACATAATGATACATGCAGTTGTTATTGTGTTTTCATTGGGGGAGTGATACACACCTCTTTCTTTTTTCTCCTCATTCCAAAAGAACTGTCTCTTAGGTACCCCAGTTCCACCCTTTATGGTGCCATTCGTTAGCTGTCATTTAAGATCAGACATTATGTTATTGCTTATTCACTAGATCTCATTTGATGTTGTAAATTTTGGCCATTCCTCATGTTAGTTGAATTGATATTTTCTGTTTTCTTTTCCTTTCAGGATCTCAAGTTTGTGTGATAACTATATTTGTCTCAACATTTCAGCTATGTGGATTTTTTATTGCATTTTTACAGATATGTTGTCTGATCATGATGATTATTAACAAATATGATTAGCATTGTTAAAAAGAAGTTCCTGATTTTATTTTATTTTTGAATTTTGCATTATTATTGTTGGGCCATGTTTTGTGAGGAAAAAATTGGGACTCTTTATTGATTTTAATTTGTCAGTTTATCAAGCAAGATTTGAAGCAGTAATGCTCTGGAAACAGTGTCAATCACAATCGATGATGTTGGAAGTGTGATGGCATGTTTCCTGCTCTCTCCAGATGTGTATGCGTCCAGAATCGCTCGTCAGACTAAATCGGCTCTCATCCGTAAAGAGAACTCTACCCCATTGCTGATGTGTCCAGTTCTTGTGTTCCTGGCACCACAGAAACCGCTATCTCCGATGAGCAGACGTTAATGGCACACTCCGTACTGGTCGTCGTGCAAATAGACCACCTTTGTGCAGCCTCCTGGCCACGGTAAAACGCGATAACGGACGTCCAGTTGTCTGTTGTATGTGCCTTGTGATTTCTCCCGCTGTCTGCCGTCTGTCTCTTCTCACCTGTAGGACAATATACCCGTCATCTGCCGCCGTAGTTGCTGGTAGACGACCACTGCTAAACTCTCGAACAGCTGTTCCTGTCGTTTGAAATGCTCTCCAAGCTAGTGAAACGCTGTGAGCGATCCCAAACTCTTCGGCCACACTAGTCACACTTCGACCTTC
This sequence comes from Macrothele yani, assembly GCA_039090855.1. Taxonomy (NCBI): domain Eukaryota; kingdom Metazoa; phylum Arthropoda; class Arachnida; order Araneae; family Macrothelidae; genus Macrothele; species Macrothele yani. The sequence continues at coordinate 41,127,061 of CM077006.1, forward strand.
TTCCAACTTCCCAATAACGCGACCTCGTGTAAAGTCATCCAGATGTCATCTACTGGATTGCCTGTTTGCCATATCACACGGTGGCAGCAACTCGACATTGTTCAAACCGACATACACCGTGCAATAGCTTTCACTGAATTGCTGAGCGTACACCGCCCGTGTGCTTTATAGCCTTCCAACACTCACCCCCCTATGTCATGCTGCACATATGCGCATGCCCTACTGTACGGGATCCTAGTCTATCTCCTGAGTGGTCTTTTGGTCTGTTCTGCCTGCTCGTTCCGCTGTTATGCTAATTTCTCCTCTCCGTCCTTAATTTTTGCACACCAGTGTATATATGGCAACATACCTGCCAACTCTTGTTTCTCCTGGGAGACTCCTGACTGTCAATGAGTTCTCCCAATTTCACAATTAACTTTAAATCTCCCTGTTTTTACAAACGTTTTTTTTAATGCAATTATTTATTTATTTATTTATTTTTAAGATTCACATTATTTTATTTTTCACTCTACTACTATTTACGGTACAAAGTAGAACCAGCTGTTTGTGAAAGTTTATGCCAGAGGTGGCAATGGGAATGTATTCACCCAGAACTGTAGGTGCTACTTATGGGAGCAGGGGGTGTGCCCTCCCAAAGTAATAAAAAATTGTCATTAATTTTCAAAGAAAAAGCACTTTAGCCAGACAGTTGTTTTGTAAAAATTATGTATACCATTATTTCAGTAAAAATGGTTGAAAAAAGAGAAACAAAAAAACAAAAAAAAAATACCTGCAAACTTTTAAGGAGTCATATCTCAAGATCTTCCTGTCACTAGAAAGTCTAGAACAGAGGAACTCTATGCATCTTGCATAGAATGTGCTGTTGATTATATTTTCTTTAAACTTTTTGTGAGGAACTAAGTGTTTATTATGTTGTTTCCCCACTCCATTGTGGTTGAAATCCAGAAAAGGGATTTTACAGCATAAATTTGAAGAAAAGTTAGTGGCATGAAAATGAACTTTTTGTATTTTGAAAAGTAATAAATCTACTTTTTTTTTATTGTTGCTTTTGAAAATAGGTATGTAGCAACCATGATTGTAATGAAAAGTGGAGTTCTTGTGTGAGAAGTGCAAAAATTATTAGCTAGAAAGATGACAAAATTGTGTATCCAAATGCTGAGGTCTTTTTTTTTTTTTTTTTTATATAAAACATGAATTGAAGAAACAATATTAGCAAGGATCATGGTTGGTTACTAATGTGGATCACACTAAAGATGTAGTAATAATTCCATACTCTTGTCTAATCACAAATTCTGATCACATTGAAGATAGAGTAATGATGCCAGAGTTTGTGTGCTGGTGTTTTTCTCTGTTTGTTGCCAGAAGGGATTTCCAAATGATGGTAACATTGTAAGGTGTATCTATATATGTTGCAGGAGTGAAAGCTGTTGATTTTGATGCTTTTTTAAGATGTAAATGTCTACTTTATTTGCAAAAAGAGTAGGACACTTACTGTTGCTATTCTAATCTGATGAAGTAGGTGTGTCTTCCACTGGAGTACAAATAGAGAGAGAGATATAGAAGGGATTTATTTATTTATGTTCTGTTATTCAGGGATTAAAATAGCAAGTTTTACGGCACCCGAGCTGTTGTGCTCTAGCTGAAAAATTTATCTGATAATTTTAGAGATACTTTAGCCATCATATCAACTGTAATATTAATGATTTTGGAAAAAATATTTTGTGAGAGCACACTAGAGTTTATTATTCAAATTAAAGTTTTAAACTGTATACTGCTTCAGTGATGTTTATTTCTGTTAGCTATGGTTAGCAATCTGTTATGGCTACTCCTACATGGCTACAATTAAAAATTGGTGCCATTCTTTTGTAAGTGATCGTAAAAGAACAGGGCTTAATTTCTTTTTCTTTTAAAAGTGCAGGAGCCCTAAGTGTGGGATGAGACCAACATGCAGTACTACCGTGGTGAAGCCAGCAATTATTGGAATCGGCAAAATTTGCCCATCACTATTTCTTATTAAAGATAGAATTATTGACTGAATTTGCGCATTCAAAGCTTTTAGCAAAAGGAAGGTTGATTTTGATGGTATATCTCACTCGTGTGTTCGCACGGCTGAAAAAATGTGTGTTTCAGAGCTCCAATGGGCTCCTGCTAATATTTAAATATTCACCAAAAATGGAGAACTACCGAAGCAGTGCTTCCGTGAGCTGCAGCCCAAATTAACCCCTGCAGAGGAAACTACAAGACTGCTGAAAAGTGAGCTAGCAGCACATAGAGCAGCAATAAAAGTCTTGAATTGGACAGACACATAGTGAACAGGAAATCTTGCAAAATTACCAGGCCAGAACCACCAGTTATAAAAAAAAAATTTAAAGGAGGACTAGAAACAGAAAAGTAAAAATGCCCAATACAATTGATCTGTTCAAAAACAATTTCCTAAAGCATAACAGCACATTAAAAAAGAATTTTATATCACTGAAATAACATTATTAAAATTTTGAAGATGTGTACGCTAAATATTTTCAGAATGTTCATAAATTCCCGTAAAACATCACAACATTTTCCTATAATTATTAATATTTGAAACAGAGTAGTCTTGTGATCCTTCTTTTTGAAACCATTTTTATTATTTGAAGCATAATAACCGAAGATAGAGATAGTCAGTGTTGATTCTGTAGAATGTTCTGGGTGTCTGTCCCTTATTTTCACAGCTACAGGGAATGCCTGCTACTGTTGGAGTGCAAATCATTCTTTTATTTCCTAAGCAATAGAACATGTAAGAGATGTTACGAAAAGACGAGTCAGTCTCTCTCTCTCTCTCTCTCTCTCTCTCTCTATATATCATCATCATCATTGTCAACCATTATCAATCCACTGCTGGACGAAGGTCTCCCCAAGTTTCCTCCACAACGGTCTGTCTTGTGCCAGTCTCCTCCATGTCACCCCTGCATACTTTCGAATTTCATCCACCCATCTCCCATGTGGTCTTCTTTCTGGGTCTTTTCCTGTCCCTTGGAATCCAATCTAAAATTTCGGCTGTCCATCGATGATCTGTCCTTCTGGCAGTATGTCCAGCCCATTGCCATTTCAGGGATTTAACTCTGATCATGATGTCTTCCACTCTTGTCATTTTTCTTGATCCACGAGTTCCTCTTTTCTTATCTCTCCTGGTTACACCAAGCATGCACCTCTCCATGCTTCTTTGAGTTGTCTGCAGCCTTTGTATGTCTCTTTTAGTTAAGGTCCACGTCTCCGCACCATACGTAAGCACTGGAAGGATGCATTGATCAAACACTTTTCTTTTAAGACATAATGGCATATTGCTCTTGAAAAATTATGCTGTTTCTTCCAAAAGCTCTCCAGGCAAGTTTTGTACGCCGATTAATTTCTTCATATCAATGCGACCCTCACTTGATATCTGCTGTCCAAGATAAACGTACGTGTCTGTTATCTCCAGCTTTTCTCCATCAATCGATAAATCTTCATTTCTTTTGTAAAAGCATTGAACATCACTTTTGTCTTCTGAAAGTTCATTTTTAATCCCACTTCTTTACTCTTGTCAGCAAGTTCCTGGATCATACTCTGCAGCTCTGATGGGGTAGTTGCAAAATGACTACGTCATCAGCAAAACGAAGGTGGTTAGATAATCTCCATTAATCTTTATCCCCTTGTTTTCCCAGCTCAGTGACTGAAAAACACCCTCCAATGTGGCATTAGAGAGCTTCGGGAGATATGTGAGTGTCACCTTGTCTCACTCCCTTCCCAATTTTTACGTGTGTTGTATTTTCAAATAGCCTAATCTTTGCACTTGCATTTTCATAGATGTTATTAATAATATTAATGTATGCATCTTCAATACCGCAGGTTTTCAGAGCCATTGTAACTGCTGATGGTTTCACCGAATCAAAGGCTTTTTCATAATCGATAAAAGCCATGCACAATGGAAGTTCATATTCCCTCGCTCTTTCAATTAGTTCTCTCAGCACGTGGATATGATCTATTGTGCTGTAGCCACTCCTGAATCCAGCTTGTTCTCTCGGTTGAGCCATGTCCAGTGTTACCTTCAAGCGGTGTGAAAGAACTTTAGTGAAGATTTTATAAACTACTGATAGGAGGCTGATAGGTCTGTAGTTTCCGAGATCCTCAATGTCACCTTTCTTATGTAGCAGGATCATTGTAGCGGTGTTCCAATCCTCAGGAATCTTTCCTTCATTAAGGCATCGAGTGAAAATTTGAAGCAGTACTGTTTCGATTTCTCCACTTGCTTCTTGTATGATGTCTACAGTAATTCCATCTTCTCCTGGAGCTTTTCCTCGCTTCATGTTCTTGATTGCATGTGCAACTTCTGCTGGAAGGACTGGAGGAACTCTGGTACTGGTATCTTTCATGATGTCTGGAGTGCATATATCATCCCTTTCATATAATTTGGAGTAGAAATCTTTCACTCTTGTCAAAATTTCGCCTCTATTTCTTGTTATAGAACCATCTTCTTTTTCTCAGTGCCATAATCTTTGTTTTCTTCCCTTACTGAGATGTCCCTTGCTATCTTTAGGCTTTTGGTTGTTTTCAATTGCTTTCCTCACTAGTTCACAGTTGAATTTCTTACGTCTTCAGTGATACTTTTTCTTACTGTCTTGCATAGCTCTATCATATTCCACTTTGGAAGTCACATCTTCTTTAGTTGTCCTCATCTCTCTTCTTTTTGCATCAACATTTTGGTTTTTCCTGATAATTTGTTCACATGCAACTTGTTCTTAGACCCAGCTAATTTTGTTGCTGTTTCCATAAGAGCTTTGGTTACTTTTCTGTTAACTTCAGAGATGTCCACTTCTTCCGATGTTAGGCCTTCTAAAGCAGAGAACCTGTTCTTCAGTTCTAACTTGAAGGTATTATGGTGTTTTTTAAGGTTGGTTATGTCAATAGATTTTGTTTGTCCTATGAGCTTGCCACGTTCAAGTTTAGTGTTGAGGTGCATCTTTACATCTCACCAATCTATGGTCACTACCTGTGTTGAACTTGTTTAGCACACTGCAGTCTTCTATGACGAATTTTTTGTTACACATAATAAAATCAATTTCACTTGTCGTCCCATTTGGATGTCTCCATGTCCATTTCCTGTGTGGCTTTTTCTTGAAAAAGGAGTTCAAGATGAAAAACCCTTCTGCCTCTGCAAACTCAACGAGAGTATTTCCACGCTGGTTTCTGTTGCCATGACCGAATTTACCTACTGAAGTTTCATTCTGTTGCCGTTGCCCTATTTTTGCATTGAAATCTCCCATAATTATCTTCAAATGCTGCTTACCTTTATTATTTAGATGACAAATTTCCTCATAAAATTCTTCAATTTCTTCTTCAGGATGACTTGTGGTGGGTGCATAAGTTTGAATAATCTGAGCCTGGTATCTTTTCGAGAGTTGGATAACAAGTCGTGCAGCTCTGTCAGAGGAACTTTCAACTTCTACAACTTTGTCCTTCAGTTTCTTGTTTATTATAAATCCAACACCACTAGTTCTGCCAGTATCTGTCCCACGATAGTAGAAGAGATGTCCACTTTTCAGTTCGATGAGATCTTCTCCTTTTCTCCTTACCTCACTTAGCCCCACGATGTCCCACTTGATCCTTTGTAGTTCCTCTTCCAATTCAAGAAGCCTTGAATCAGAAGATAGGGAGCGTCCATTGTAAGTAGCCAAGGTCAGCATCAGATGGCAGCCTAGTCCGGTCCTCCGGGATTCTTAGCACCCTCTGCCTTCATGTCGCACTGGCCGCTGCCTTGGCCAGGTACATTCCAGCTGCCGGAGACTGAGGGCCAAGATTTAAGTTGTGGAATCATTTTGGAGGGGTTTGGCCATAACTCACCACGCTGGCCAAGCGGGTTGGTGAGTGAGTGGGATACAGCATTTCCTCTGATCCCGATGGTATAGTTATACCGCTATGGGCGGTCGTCAGAGCCCCTTTAGTGGGAACAGGATGCACCACGAGAAGGCGGAGTTGACATTTGTCAAGGAGAGGCTGTGATGTTACGCATCACCTGACCTTACATCCCATATATATATATATATATATATATATATTTTTTTTTTTTTTTTTTTTTTTTGTTTATTGGGTTAGAAAGAAAGTAATGCCTGCAAATGCAAGGCAACAGATACATGCTAATTACTGTATGTACAAGTACTAATCAGTTCAAAATGTAGTCAACATCATTTGCCAACCCAGTAGCTACCATGGTTTGAGCAGCTGTTGGATACCATCCCAGTAGAATTGTGGCAACTTCGATGCAAAGAAAAGAGTAAGTGCATGTTCGACATCATCCTTGTTGGTGAACCACTGACTGTCCAGGAAATGCTGCAATGACTAGAAAAGATAGTAGTCGCTTGGGACAATGTCAGGGGAATAGGCTGGGTGTGGCAGCAACTCCCAGCCCAGGTCACTCGTATTGTGTGAGGACTCACTCCATTCTGCTGTAGGAGGACACCCTTTTGAGGTTTAGCAGTGCTGGTTGTTTCGACAGGAGCGATGCATGCAGATCATTGATCTGACGGCAGTACACATCAGTCGTGATAGTGGTGTTGTCCGGCAGCAGCTCAAAAATACGACACCCTGCATATCCTACCAAACAGACAGCATTACTTTAAGTGGATGTAAGCCGGCTTTGGGAGTCGACATGAGCTTCTGTTTTGGGGCCAACCACTGTTTCTGGGCGCTGACATTGTCTTAGAGGATCCATTTCTCGTCGCCTTTAACAATACGGCCCAGGAACAGTTCAACTCAGTTATGTGCAAGCAGGGAAATACATGCACTCGTGCGATTTGCTTTCTGCTTAACTGTGAGTTGATGGAGAACCCAAACTCCACTCTTGTGGACCTTTGTAGGTTGATGCAGGTACGTGTAATGCTTGTGTGGGTAGTACCCAGCTGTACGGCCAGCTCCCACACGTTATCACACATGAGCCAGTCTCCAGTAAGGTCTTCAGCATGTCCGTATCCACTGTTGCGGTTCTTCCAGCTTTAGGAGGATCTGACAGGTCAAAACATCCCTCTCATAACTGTTCGAACCTTCAACAGCACTGACAATATGATATGGCATTTGGGGAGGGGGGAGTACACACTGGTAATGTTCCTTACAGCACCTATGGGGGTGCTACCACAACAAAACTCATACAGCATGCAATGGTGGATATGCTCCGCTCCTTGTCCACTTCCATGTTGGCTGGCTCTTACACTCTTCACCTTCTGATAGCTAACTGCCACTAACTCACCACCTACCAGTGATGTCATGCTGGTGTGCTGCGCAATCTCAGTGACCAATGTGCGCCATGGCTTTGACTTCCGGTACCTTGTCATTAGACATTACTTTCTCTCTAACCTAATATTAAGAGTTTTCGCATCTCTAGCTTCTGCAATTGCCTTATAACATTCCCATCACTTTGGAATTTTTTGTTGGCAAGAAAAATCGTGCCATATGAACTCAAATCATTTTTCCATGTTCTGGGAACAATTATCTGATTGTTCCATGTTCACTTCCTTCCCTGGAGCGTGGAGATGTGATGTTGTCTAAGATGACACTGCAGTGCAATACATTTGAGAGTACCATGTTTCCAGCAACCTTGGATTGTGTTAAAGCAGTTGTGTGCAGTTGGAATCACAGCAGTGTGTGGAAATCTTCCTGCAAGTCCAAGATGGCCCTTCCTTCAAGCACGCACTTTCTGACAGAAGGAGATTCATATCTGGCTTCCATGGCACCAAGGTGTGAGAGAATAGATGACCACAGATTATGGAATCTTCAGTGCCATGGCAAAATTGTTTCGTATTATTATCATTGTGCTAAGTTCCAAATTGCTTGATATAAGTTCTATACTGAGCAATTTTTATTAGAGGAAATTTTGTCACTTTATTGAAGATGTAAAGCATGGTGAAAAACACTCTGTAGCAGTGGATCCTATAGCACTTTATTATAATTCTAAATGCATAGTAAATTTCACCCAAGTCTGCAAAATACAAAACAGCACACTACAGTTCGAGCAAAAATCTAAGCTCTTGGTATTTTTTAATAAACCCCTGTAAAAATTTTGGAATGTGTTTTCTGTAAATGTGTATGAACTCTGTAATTTATGTAATTAAAAATGTGCAAATACACTGGCGGAAAGTGAAAAAAGAACACCAAGAAGGAGACGTCTGATACCAACGAAATTTATACAGCATAATAACGGAATACAGAGGAAAACGTTATCAAAACATTATGGCAAAATACAGCTGTATTTGCTGGTAAACTGAAAAATAACATTTCCATGTAACATGGTTAGTACGAGGTTGAACCGCCATGAACTGCATCGCACTGTGCAATTCTGGCATGGAGTCTGTCGTACAGATGTTGGATGTAAGTTTGGGGTATTGAGTTCCCAGCATCCTCAATCTGGACGCGTAAATCAGGGATGGCCGTGGCTGGCTGTGGAGACCGGATAAGTCGTTGTCCCATAAAAGCCCACACGTGCTCAATGGGGGACAAATCCGGGGAACGTGCAGGCCATGAAAGTTGTCTCACACCCTGAAGTGCATGTTGCGTTGCACGTGCCGTGTGTGGGCGTGCGTTATCTTGCTGGAAAACACCACGATGGACCGACCTTACAAATGGCACAACAACGGGCTGAATGATGATGTTGATGTAGGAGGTGCCGTTTAACGTACCCGTTACAAACACTAGTTGTGTACAGGAGTGATAGCTGATCGCTCCCCATGCCAGGAGACCAGGTGTAGGCCCTGTGTGTCGCTGGCGGATGCAAGAAGGGTGGAGACGCTCCCCTGTGCGTCTGCGAACACACATACGGCCATCGGAGGCTCCCAAGCAGAATCTGCTTTCATCGCTGAACACGACAGATCGCCATTGCGTTCTCCAGTGCAGACATTGGCGACACCACTGCAGCCGTTCCTGATGGTGGGCTGGAGTCAGAGGTACGCATGCCAGAGGCACACGTGCACGTAGTCCTGCATTCAGTAGACGGTTGCGGATTGTTCGCACAGTCACCTCAGGTGCAACGGCAGCTCAGATTTGCGTCACTGTGGATGTTCTGCTTGACAACGCCGCTCTTCTTATGCGTCGATCGGTCCGCTCATCAGTCCGTCTGTGACTCCCGGTTCCACGTCTTCTCGTGTGGGAATGTTCCTCGGACCATCTATGCCACCATCGTACCAACACTGATACTTCCCGTTCAATTCGCTCCGCAATACGACGATACGACCACCCGGCCTCGCGGAGTCCGACTAGACGACGTCGCTCAAAGTCCGATAACTGCTGAAATGGTACAAGTCTTCCATGTCCAGGCATTTCAGCTTCTTCAGGGTCTTCGCACGTGTCCGTACGCCGACGACTGATTACATTCACTTCGCCGTACTCCTTAAATGCCACTGACAATAATTTGCATATTATGCCGTGCTGTGGCATAAGCGCTCACTGGTTGGTCCCGAAATTAACATCACACCTACGTAAACTCGACCCCATTAACATATGTAAATTTCATGATCGTCCGCCAATTCCTTCTTTCCTTCTTGGTGTTCTTTTTTCACTTTCCGCCAGTGTAATTTTTGTCATCCTATTTAATTCTTGTTGAAGGTGAAAGGTCTTTAAATGTAAAATTAATCATTATTATATATATATATATATATATGGACATTCAGAAAGCAATATGCTTGACATTGCACTATCTGCAGCAAGTGTAATTATCATCGAATCGTTCAGAAAAATTAATTAATCTTTTGGAGAATCAAAGGTAAGGAACTGTTGACCCTTCATATTACCCAGGAGTGTATTTTGAACCCTCCAGAATTAAAAAGCATAAAGGAGATGCCAAAATGAAATTCATTTCTCCCACCCTCTTTATCCTCATCTTTGAATATATTTCTGCATTCCCAAAATTGTGACAGGGTAACGCACTTAGCTTCATTCAGATAGCAGTTTGCTACCTTCGGAAGCTCAATCAGTCCCATACTTTCCAGGTTGTTCTGTTGTAATACCCTTAATTTGAAAATCCCTTATGGCATGGTGCTACAACTTGTACATTAGCCACAAATCTAGTTTTTGATTTCTCAAGAACCATTTGAAAGCCTAAAAATCATATAATTTTTTTTAATATTGAAAATGTAAATATCTCAGAACAGTATACTGACTTGGGTAATGTGGATTGATAATCCATCTGAATAGTAGTCAACAGATAGTTTCCAAGTACTGCTTCAGGACATTACAAACTTTTCAATTTTCTGAAGGATTCTCTTAATGAGTTACTTATAATAAAGGCAGTGCTATGCCAAAAATAAAATTATATTTTCATTTGTGGCATATTTTTTTTTTTTTTTTTTTGTGAAAAATTGGTTTGATATAATGAAACTATCATTTAAGTTGCTGATATTCTCATGAAAGTGTAGAAAAATTAAAATGTCATAATGTTCTGTGGAAGACAGTCATGCTTCGCTGTTTTGTTTTTAAATAAGTTAGTAATAACTTTAATGTTGACTGTGGGCAAACATGTAACATTTTTCTAATATTCACCCATTAATTTCAGAAAGTTTGTTATGTTTAGTGCAATTTTGAAATGCTAATAACGTGTTTGGCCCAGAGATTTTATGGTACCAATCCACATATAAAATACTTATCTGTGTGAAAACACTCCAAGGTCACAACATGTGAATTTACAATTGTGAACTACATGAAAGTGTATTTTATGTCTGTATGTTTTAGTTTTCTGTGTAAGTTTATTTTTAGTGACAATGTTTTCTCGTATTAAAATATCATTTAACAATAATCCTTATGGAAATTATCCCCATAAAAAATATATGACTTGATTGAAATATGTGTTGTGAGCTTTCTGTCACGTTTTTAGGTAACTTAAGTAGTTCTAATTTTTGTAATGTTAATTAACCACAAATGTGACTAGCTGCTCTTTAAATCTTTGCTGTTCTTAATTATTCTAGCTTTGAAATCGTAAAGACTATTTATCAACGTTTGTTGGACATGACTGGGAAAGTTCAGTAAGATTCCTGCTTTTTTTTTTAATGTCATATGTGAAACATATTTCACAGATATAATAATGTCATGTGGAAAACTGTTTGTATCCTCTCTATATATGTATTTGAATATACAGGATGATCCATTTGGATAGGATTGAAATAAAAACAATGTGGAATGGAATATAACATGCATAATACTACAATATCTGTCATAATTTATCTTTATCGATGGGAGTTTTATCTCGGCCTCCACATTACCTCGATTGTAGATGTGACTTAGTTCATAATGGCCACCCAAATCATCTAACATTTCTGCAGTAATTCCGTGAATGCTGCAGAAGTTTTCTAAGTTCTGTGGTCACTGTGGACGCACAATGGTCTTGATGAATCCTCACACAAAGATATTGGAAACACCAAGTCAGGAGCAGGTCAAACAATGGGCACACCAGTTGTCTTTGAATGTCAGGGTTCCCATGGTCCTTATAAATTCTTAAATAAATTTTTCAAAGCCCGTAAAAAGTGCTTAGCTGCTTAAAGTCTTTAATTTTTGCCAAAAATGGCAAAAAGTACCATAATTTTTATTGTATAATTTGCAGATTATCTGCTAAAAAAGTTAAAAATATAGGTTCTGTGGATTATACGCTGATGCGGATAATATGCAGATTTTAAAAAAAAGAAGTTTTTACGGCCCTTTGATTTTTTAAAAAATCTTAAGGGTAATTGTGCAAGAGAGGAGGTATAGTTGGAAAAGGAACTCCCTTGGAAAAATTTTCCTCGGTTCAGGAGTTTGTACGGAGCGGAGAGAAGGGTGTCATAATGAAAGATTAGGCAAGTTGTAGGAAGGGATGGTGGGGGTCATTTTGTATCATTGAGAAGAACAACTCTGTTGTGCCATCTCTGTTTCTGTCAACCAGCCAGTGAAAACGTATGCACATGTGTTTTTCCTTTCGAATCTCGTGTGTGACTGTGATTTGTGTTTTGTTCGTCTTTTGCTATTTTGACTGTTTTTGCTGCTGATATTTTCCTTCATTGATGTTCATGTTTTTGAAAAGGAAACGTTTCAGTTACACTGCAGATTTTAAACTTTAAAGTGGTGGGCACAGTTGAGGATATGATCATGTCACTGTGCGGTAGTTTTGGGAAGGTGTGAAAACAATTGCGCAGTAACATGCGGAAAGCCGCATTGCCTCAGTCTCCAACATAAACAAATCCGTCGGTAAATTCTGCAGGAGAATTCACGGAAGTCTAGCCCTATTTTTTATTGGCCTACATATAAACCGATCCCCCAACTCTGAAAGCAGGATTTTCTCCAAGAAATTTTGACTTATACGCGAGTGCATACGGTATTTCTATGACTTGTTCTGTATCAGCTTTTCGTCGTTGGGAAGGTGTAAGGCAATATCTAGAGGTGCAGCAGTGTGATCTATGGAACCACGCCACTGAGCTTTATCTGTCAGGAAATAAAAATATGAAAAAGTAACCTTTAAAAACAAATCTCTTCATTTAATAAAATGCCCCTTCCCCCTTACTTCTTTGGACTCCTGGGTCATTATGTGACCGACTTTTCCGTTGGAAATTCCACTTCCGGTTCAATGTCTATGATATGCGGATTATACAGCGATTTTTTTCTGAATGTCAGTCTGCGGATTATATGAAAGGGAAAAAAAAAAAAAAAAAGAATTTATATGAATTTTGCAATCTGTGGATTATAACTCTGGTGCAGATAATAGGACGAAAATTACGGTACTTATTTTTTTCTAATTGGCTATGCAAAATCCAGAAGTTATGATGTAGTGCCCAGAACTTCTGCTGCTGGTTGGCTATGTTGATGACCATGTCATGTGACTTCAGTTGAAAGCCCATGTGAAAGCATGGGGCAATGTAAAAAGAATAATTTGCTAAAAAAAATGTGAAGAGCCATATGCAGCTTTTTGATTATGCAGCAGGACCCCATCACCATCTCTTGGTATTGATATTTTACTCCTGTGCTTCCCCTTTTTGTATCTGCAATTAACAGTTATTCAGTTATACTATGAGTAAAATTAGGTGCAAAATTGGAATGTTTAACACGTAATTTTGACTTTAGTTTTGCAGTGAGATGGTTATGTGCAAAATTCAAATCTTGAACTCATAACTTTAACACCAGTTTTACAATGTGCCTACTCTTTAGTGTATATGTGATTATTCTCTCAGATAAGAAAACTGATTTGACCAGTAGAACTGCTTTTTAAATTGCACAAATTCTAATTTATTACATCCGGAAACTTAAATTATATGGGAAAATATCGCAAATTTCATCAGCGTATTTCAATTTGCATAAGTTGTGTGTAAATGTATAATATATTTGTGAATGTCGCTATACCATGAGCAATTTGTGAGGTCCTTAAAAAAACTTTTGCTGGGTGCTTAAAAGTGCTTATTTTTTTGTGGGAAAAATAGGGAACCCTAAATGTGGTACTCAAAAATTCCTGTACTGATGTCACCAAGTTTGGTGAAGCTCTCTCTTGCTGGAAAAGGATAGCCTGAACCAGCTGAGGCAAGAGGGAGATGTGTCACTTGTCCAGATGTTGTGTTAACAGCACTGTGTCCTCAACAAAGAAAAAATGGACTATGTAGACCTTGTAGCGAGTCACACCAGACATTGACCTTAGAGTTTGCCCTTTTTAGTTTGTAGTAACACATGCAGATGTTTTGTACCGCAAGCGATCATGTTATGTATTTTCACTCTGTCACTCACATGAAATGTTTCTTGATCTGGGTATAATCGCCAATTTAAAAAATTGCTGCTCCTTCCTGCATCCACTTTGTGTGTATAAATCCATGCAAAGTGGAAATGTTCTTTGTGGTTCCATCTTTCTCATGATGCACCATGACTACTGCTTATTAAACCTCCATCCTTTCTGACCACACACACAAGATTAAACAACAGTATTGCTAGCAAAGGAATTTTTTTTTTGTACATACCTTAATGAATCACCCTGTATGTTTTCAAGTTCAAAGTGCATTGATTGATGTTTTATTTGAGCTAGTTCTTCATTAGAAATCCAGTCTTGTTTATAATATGAAAAAAAAATGTGATTTTGGTAGACTGCAATAATTGGTATGTAACAATGTTGTTAAATTGCTCAGTTGTGTTCACTTATCTTCTGTGTATTGAGCAGGATGAAATTCAGTGCATATTACACAAAGATTGGGTTATTTTGGGCTAACTTATATATGTTAAATAGCAAATGTTGTATATTTATAGAAATTACATAGATGCTAATTCCTGCAGAAATTTAGAGAAAATATTACCAATTTACAGTAGGCAAATATGGATGTGGGAGTATTCCCTTTCTCACATCTAAGATGCAAAGAACAGTGAAGAGAAAATTTTACTTTGTGTTAGCTTTCGGATCACTGAATCTCACATTAGTCCCCCCCCCACACACACACACACAAATATTTATGCAATGAATAACATGCAGAAAACAAGTGTCACTAATTTCCTGGTATGGGCATTATGGGTAGTAAAAATTAATAATTTGGTAATAGCCCATAAAATAATGAAAGAAAAAATTAAACAATAAAATGAAAGTGACAAGAAACAAGATTTTGTTTCCAAATTCCCATAATTCCCTTCCTTTTCGACTTGACAAACCGTAGGCAAACATATGTTTATCTTTTTTTTTTTTAGAACTTTCGTAAACTTTGCAATAATAAAAATTTCAATACCTTTAAAATTTTAAATAGTGGAGCACTTGTGCAGGAATTCTAAAATTTGCTTTTATTTCAAATTCAGAATTTATTTATTACTTCACTGCATTAAAATTACAAACGAAATCAGTGTTCAAGAGATAAAGCATCAATTAGTTTTCAGCCAACAGGTGTCCTTAGCTGATGAGCAAAAACTATGGCGAAACACACGTCCTATTGTTCTGCGTTAAATGCTTTGCTCTGCCACATATCAAAACATTAAAAACTGTTTAAAAAAAAAAAAGAGGGAAACAAAGAAACTTCTGCCAAAACAACTGATTAATTACAAGTATTTAATCAATTTAGGAATTGATGGCAGATGTCAAAAGAAAGGAATTTTTGGCAATGATAGATGAAATTTTGTTATTAATTGTTAAAAGGAAAATTTATGTTGATAGTTTCACCACATTTAAGCTTTAAATTATTTTTATTTGTATTCTGCTTTGGATAGGCTATATTCCTCCTTCACCTCCCCGTAACATTTTGTTTTGCGCCCGGATTAGATCCGAATGAGTTACATGAAATTGTAGCCATCAAATTCTTTATTTTAAAGGGGAGTAGGGGTGGCAAAGTTGTCTAGTCCTAGGATGGGAAAGCCCTAAATCTGTCTCTGATTGAGAGTATTCATAATTTCACTCATTTGAACTAGAAACAAAGTTTCCATAACAGAAAGTCACATAATATAGCATCAGTGAGCTGATTGATTTCTTATACCGACTCATGTTGTTGAACTGGGAGGTTAAGATGAATGCTGTTTCATGTTAAAAAAATTTTCAACAAAAATAGGAACCATACTTTGCTGTCTCAGTCTGTTACATTGTTATTCACCATATGTTATTTCATTGTGAAAATTATAGGAAATTATGCACACACACACGCCAGCTGAAGCATGCAAACCGACTAATAAATGCAGTCACATGACCTGATGATGTTTTGCTTTTGTCTTTTTTTTTTATTATTATAAAGAGCACACAGACTATTTGCCTGTAGTAACTCATGTAAACCTAGTAGAAGCCCAGGATCTGTTGGAATATGAAGTAGGCATAAATTGTAGGTAGTTGTTTAGTGGGTGCCACAATTTACAAAACAAAAGAAATTACTAATTTCTCAAATCAATTATTTCAAAGATGTTTAGCAACTGGAAGATAAGTAGATCCTCAGTATCCAAACTGCATAAATATGGCTAAAAATAATAAATTTTAAGAATATGACCATAGTGCTGTGTGGAAGATTGTGCAGAAGAACAGGTCTTCATCAATTGATTTGGCTGAATTCAGCCAAGGTCAGAAGCAGCCAATTTCAACTCGAACCATACTTAGGGAGTTAATATTGGGTTGTGAAAGTCATCAGCCTATTCAAAAGCCACTTGTCTCAGCAAAAAGCAGAAAAATGCACTTACAGTGGTGCCAAGAATACCTTAAAGGTACAGGAAAGCAATGGAAGAATGTAATGATGTGGTCTGATGAATCACACTATGCATTGTTTTGCACTGGTAGTTTGCAGAGAATGTGGTGAGAACCCTATTAAACGAATGGCCTAGCATGGCTTTTGAACACAGTCGAAATATCTGGAAGTAGAATTTGCTATGGGAGATGTTCTGTTGGTATGAACTGGGTCCACTGATACCAGGGGAATGTCTGAGTGTTGTAGTGAACCAAGTGCACCCTGCAACACTTTTTCTTGCATGTTTATGGATGACAGTGCAACAGCACGTAATTCCAGAGTTTTGTAAGAATGGTTTGATAAGCACAAGGAGAACTTCCAATATCTCTCAAGGCCTTTGTAGTCCCCTGATCTCAATCCTATTGAAAATGTGTGGGACATGCTAAAAATAGCTGTTTCACACCAATCTTATCTTCTGTCAAGACTGACAGAGTTGCATGAGATTTTCCTGCTGGAATGGCTGCCTTTGGACCCCCAAAACACTCATGCACCTCATAGAATCCATGCCATGTTTCATACTTGTTGTCATTTGCAACAAAGGTGGTCCTACTGGATACTAAATAAAGCCAAGTTTTATGGTTTATCAATAAAATTGATGAAAAATTTTCTTGTTTCACGGACGACATGTTTTACAGATTTTTCCTTTTCTTTTTTTTTTTTTTGTTTTGTTTTTTGCAGGTTAGTAAAGTTTCGAGGGTAAGTGACCTGAAGGATCTCAGTTCATCTATATTCTGATTTATCCTATCACAATTTCACCTAATTCTGTGTCCCCAACCCTCTCTACTTGCAGTATAGACAGAAAGACTAGGTAAAAACTGTATAGGATTAGAATTGGTGATAAAGAAATGAAAAAAAATCAGCATTTAGAATTGCACTCTTTAAAAGTATTCTAACATGTTGGCGCAAAAGGTCAAAACCTCAGTTATGTAAAAAGTTACTGCAGTATTACAGTAATTTCGTAGTTACAAATAAAATTTTTATCTGTGTATGCAGCCTAATGATAATGTGCTAATGAGATGATTATGTATCGATTGTATTTTAATTGCTGTAAGCATGACTTAGTGCCAAATATCTTAATTATACATATTAAACTGACAAATCATTTGCATAATAAATTAGCTTTTAATCGACATGCTCAACACATTTGACAGTGATCGGAAATAGCATGCTACATTTGCAGTAGTGTGATGTTATCATCACTTCAAATAGGAAATTGTAGTTGTAGCAGTAACATGCTACAAAATAAAATAGCTTGTAGCAGAAAATTACTCTGTGAATTGTGCTACTTTTAATCCTTTAACGACCATAGCGCCCAAAATACCCTTACATCCAAACTACCATGACTGACCGAAAATGCCCGTCTAAGGTGAGTAGGACTTCCTATCCTCACCTGTTCTTTGAATTTCCATGGCTTCTACGGGATTAGCAGAAGTCACACACAGTCAACATTGTTGTTGCTAAACAAATAAGTAACTCAGGCATTAGTATCTCCCGGAGCAATATTATTTAACTCTCATGACGTCGCATGCCTTCTCCATGTAATGCAGTGATTGCACCCCCATAAACATGTGAAGGTCAATGCACATGAAGACTACAGCGGTGACCGAGCACGAATTCTTCCTTTGTTAACTTGTAATGGGAAGGGCAGAAATTCTGAAAGCAGCAACAGACAGTTTCACTCATTAGGTATTCTGAGCGACACAGGATTTCAGAGCCCTGGTTGTTAAAGGGCTAAAAAGGCAAAAAGAAAAATCTTCAAGTCATATGATATTTCCAGATTTCCTGGAACATCATTGGCTGGAACATAGGGTTTAAGTGTGCACTGCCTGACTTGACTTGCATTGTGAAAGTTATCCATAAATGTTTACCATAAAGTATTATCATCTTTACTTTATGCTATTTACAGGGATGTCTTTTCATTCAGGCTATGCACACGAGATGATCGAGCTAGTGATTCTGTCAATGATATGATACTTGATAGCAAGATTCAATTCTCTTTGTAAAGAAAATGAATTCTTAGGGCTTGAAAAATAATACCATGCCCGAGATGCCTGGGGCACGTAAATTATTGGCCTGGGCAGGTAAATAAAAGATTTAGTAGCCCAGTCAGGGCAACTAAATTTAAAAATAAAAAGTTTGGAACAGAATTTCCTACTACAAGAAAAAAGACACAAGCGCCACATGTGCTTCATTTCACTCCTAATCACCAGGAGTTGTGTTATTGTTACCGAGTACTAAAGACAGAAGAATATCACTTCTTTAACTATATTATGCCCTAGGTCCAGAAATCGGAACTAGCTTCCGGTGTTCTGTGACAAAGGGCTAAAACTTCAACGAAACATGGCAGAATACTAAATTTCTCAAATGCCAATTTCATCATCATACCATTTCACACCAATTTCAGCATCATTATCTTAAAACTTGAGATACACGATTTTGTGCATTGAACATTTTGAATGCAAACTCTTAAAGCAGAAATGCAAAACATAAGACATACAAAAAAGTTCATCATATTTTTTAACTTAAAAAAATGAAGGTTCTGATTTGTTGTCTTAAAAGATAAATTTTCCTGCGCATCCAGCTTTTACTACCTGGACAGAGGTAAATAATTTCTGCATATGCCCAGCTGGGCATCTAACTTTCAAGATATTTTTCAAGCCCTGATTCAACTTTTTGATAATGTTTTTATTTAAATTTCCTGGGAATATCAGCTAGTCTGGAATATAATCCACTGAATGGGATAAAATGTGTTACATGTGATTATCAGAGCTGAGGTAAATACAGAGATGTGTTACTTGTGTTATTTATCTTGATGTTTAACTCCGAATGCCGTATGCAGTGCATACACAGCTATTGAAACAGAAAACTTGGTGCAAAGCATGAACCCTGATAGCAATAGAATAAGATATTTTAAAGAAAAATAAAAAAAAAACAGTAAATAATTATGAGAACAGTACAGATTCCAATGAGGACAAAATAAGTACATTACAATTGAATGTGCAGCAATATACACTATATTGACAAAAGTCACCAGACACCCCTTCAAAAGCAAATGAACGGATCTGCTGCGTTGTTAAGATGCACGGTACAGCTGCCTACGGTATAAAAACAAGACTGCAGCTGACCGCGATCATATCGCACTGTGAGGTTCAGTGGAAATGTCACGGCAGGAGAGAACTGACTGTGAAAAAGGAAAGATTGTTCGGTGTTATATTAGTGGGTTGTCCATAAGAGAAACTGAGAGGCATTTAAACATACTCAAATCAACTGTTTTGGATGTACTGAATAAGTGGAAGACATATGACATGCCTAAGCAGCAACACATACCGGTAGACCAAATAAAATCAGTGATAGGGGACATCAAAGCCTCAGGAGAGTCATTACAGCTAATCGACGGAGTACTGTATAAGACCTCAGTGTACAGGTGAGCAAAAATGCTGGAACCTCAGTATGTACACATACCATTAGCAGAGAACTTCATTCCATGGGTTCCCGTGGTCGGTCGTGCAGCTGCTTATAAGCCTTTCATCTTTACTCGGAATGCTACTCGTCATTTAGCATGGTGTAAAGAATATTTATCATGGACTGTTGATCAATGGAAACGGGTCCTATGGACTGATGAATCCAGATACACGATCCATCAGTCTGATGGCCGTGTGTGGATATGGTGGCAGCGGTGTACTCTTTGGGGGGGGGGGTATGGTCCCGGCCTGTTGGTTATCATGGACAAACCTGTTAATCAGCAAGTCTACCTCTATATTCTGGATAGTTATGCCCTACCAACTCTGTGGCAATACTATGGAACCGAGCCTTGTTAGTACCAGCAGGATAATGCGCCTAGCCATAAAGCAAGGACTGCTACGGCATGGTTTGACGATAATTCCGTATCGTGTGTGGACTAGTCAGCCCAGAGCCCTGATCTTAATCCCATAGAGCACTCATGGAATGAATTAGAGTGCCGCATAAGAAGTTTGGAACCAAGGCCTACTACTAAGCAACAGTTAGCGGCGGTATCATATACTGAATGGAAGCGCATACCTATCGCTGTGTTCCAAAACCTTGTCGAGAGCATGTCTCGAAGGGTCAGTGCATGCATTAAGGCCAAAGGTGGACTGCATTAGCATTCATTGACATACTAATGTATGTCAATGAATGCTATGTTGTGTTACTCTTCTAGGTGTTCGTTGACTTTTGTCAATATAGTGTATGTGAAATAGACTTTTATGGCAAAATATTAAAATATTGGATTATGAACCTCATAAAAACAAAAGACTAATTAAAGAAAGTTTTTATATCCATAAATACAGTTCCATCAATGAGCCTTCAAAAATTATAAATAGCATTTCCAACAAGTTAATTCAAAAATACAGGACTTACAAAATATAAAGGAAATTATTTTAATTTAATAATTGTTAACTGTAAGAGGAATCTGGAAATAAAATTTAAATTATTTCTGTGTAAACAAAATTGTTTAAACAGCTTCTATACATTGAGAACAAACAGGTCTTGGTAAAATCTACAAACCAGGAATGTCTATAAAAACAAAAGAACTCAGAAGATGTGAAGAACAAGTGAAAGTTTTTCAGGTTAAAATATGATTGAATATATTAATCTGAGTAAAGCTTGGAGTGTTGTAATTGCTGTAAATAACATTTTTTTAGATCTACAAAAAAAAAAAAAAAACTATCTGCAAAACCTGCTAATAATTTAGAAACTATCCCTGTACAGCATATGTCTACATTCTGCTACTCTGGCCATATGTAGGAATGAATGTACATATAACAGGGTTACCATACATCCTCTTTTAGCCAAGCATGTCCTCTTTTTCTGGCCTTAATACTTTGTCTGGGTGGATTTTTTTATAAACTGCAAAATGTCCAGCTAAACTTTTTAGCAACAAATGTAAACAATCCACAAGAACTTCTGGTTTGGTTCACTTTTACCTAAGTTTGCACAGCTTTTGGCTACTAGGTTTCATGTAGTGATGGTAATTAGTAGTGACTGAAGTTTCTTGGTCAACCCACACCCTCTTTATTTCAGTTTTGATATATGTGAAAACATCCTTAATGAACATATATCAGTCAAGAATTCCTGCCTTTGAAAGTTAAGGTGTTACATGCAGAAAAGCATGGTGAGGGACTTGATAGTTTGTGTGACAAATTTTGTGATGATGTGAAATGCCTATACAGTAGTTGTGTGGAATATTTGGATAAATGGATGAAACCTTGGGAAGACCTTTCATGTTTCACATGGATGATCCTACACAGAGTACCGACATCGAAAGACATGGAAATCTCTGCACAATGTTTAATTGATAAAGAGGTCCCAATTGAAGATGCTAAATACTTTGATCAACTAAACTAAGTGAAAAAGATTTTAGAAAGTAAATTAATGATGAGGATTCAATCAGCTGCTAGCTCGTCACAAGTGGACTAAATTTTTTAAATAGTCAACTCATATCGACTGCCATTCAGAATTCCTAAAATTTACACTTTTTTTTTCAGTTCCTCCTCACAATGCAAATGTTGAGAGACTATTTTAACTTATGCAAAGTCAATGGATGAATGAAAGAAACAAGTTAACTGTACATTTCATTAAAGGTGTTCTGTTTTTGCAGTATAAATTCAAAGAAATCACATATTCTGAATTCCATTCCTATTTGAAAAGAAACTCAAATTTGTTGAAGATGATACTGTCTGCAGTAAAATTTAAATGTGCAAAAAATCATAATGGGCCTACTGTGTGTGTGTGTGTGTGTGTGTGTGATTAATATGTTGAACTTTTTGAAATGGGATTGCTAAGTAAAGTAACTTAATAAATGGTCATTCTTTATTTATCAATAATATTTATTGCAAAAACTTTCCAGTTGTTTATTTAATTTATTATAATTTTGGTTACTTATAGTTCTTTTTTTCTCCCCTTCCTTTTTTAGCTGGTATGACCTTTTTTTTCATGACCCATAAGTGTAAAACAACCTTCTTTTTATGATGGAGGTTTTGGTAACCCTAACATATAAAGATCATTTTCAGAATTTGCATTTTTAACTTACCACTAAATGAAGCAAAAATAGCTACTTTTCAGAAAAAGTAGTGCAGCTCTAGCTACTTTTCGGAAAAATTATTTGTAGGTGTAGAAAGCTACTTTCTCAAGAACGTAGTTGTTAGTAATAGTAGCTATTTTTTGGAAAAAGTAGTTGTAGGTGTAGAAAGCTACTTTCTCAAGTACATACACTTTTTCCAAAATAGCTTTGTAGTTATAGCAGTAGCTATCTAAGACTTTTTGAGAAAAGTAGTTGTGAGTGTAGAAAGCTATTTTTTCAAGAACATTGTTGTAGCAGTAGCTAGCTACTTTTAAAAAGTAGCAATCCAATCACTGTCATTTAATCAATGCATTTGATGCATTGGCATATCGATTAAGCATTCACTGAAATTTTTTATGGATTTCAATTTTTGAAAGTTAGCAGGTCTGCTAAAGGTCTGCCCCCCCCCCCCCATATGTGTGTGTAGCTTGTAATAAAATTCATCAAAGTTACTTAAATATCTGCCACAAAACTGATGTGAACTGGAAACATATTAATTTTTAACTAAGAAGTGGCATGTGCCCGACTGTGCTCTTGTGTAGTAGATGTCATCTCAGAAAACTGGAAAATTGCATTGTTCTGGAACAGAGTAATTGAATTAACATCTCCCAGTTTCTATTTGGGCTTACTACCATTACATGGTGAGGGTAAAGGGAGAAAACTGATTGGTGGAGTTCTGTTCAGTTTTTTCAAACTGAAATTTACAATTTATGTTTTATTGGAGGAGGGGAGTGGGGCTGCTGATTTTTAGGTCTGCTTTAAACCTAAAAGTTATCACATTGAGCTTGGGTCTATTTATTCTGTCAATGCATGTTAGTGTTTCTGAATCATGTGACATAAATGTTAAGGTTGATTTTTTGTTTGTGCGTGAATGTAAAAATTAACTTTTGTGCAGCTTACTGCTTTGTTGATAAATCTATTTTTGACTTGCACCACAAAGAAATTATATGCATTATGCAGGGGTGTTGTCTTGATATTCCTGATTTTCCTTTTTCATGTTATGAAAGTCGTTTGTTTTTACTATTTTACCCTGAAATTCACAAAATTTTAAAAGAATAATAATAATTCCCCCTGTTCTTTCTTTCTTTCTTTTTTTTTTTTTTTTAGCAAAAGCAGCTAGAGTTTGCATTAGTGAAAATAGTTAACTTGTCCTGAGTTAGAATGATATGACTACCACTTGCAACTCCCTCCACTCTTTCTCTCTCCTCCAATTGCAATAACAGGCAACAGTAGTTCCTGGCATTAAAAATTTCAGCATTTCTAATGGGCCAAAGACTGCTTGTCAGTTTTATCAACACAAGATGCCCCAAATCAGAATGGTGGTGTTTCTTCTAAATATCTGAATAAATTTTTTTATGCATAATTCAATAAGTTTTCAATGGATTCAAGTGAAATTTTTGGAGTAATCTTATATGACAAAGTTACAGCATCTAAAAAAAAAAAGCTCGTAAGAGGAGAATTTCTGTAAATATTGGCCCGAGATAATTTTTTTAACCTTTCGCACTCTTTATGAACTCAGAAAACTCAAGATAATTTTGTGCCAACCAAGTCTTATAAATTAACATTAAGAATTCTAGTGTGATAGAAATAAAGCCACAGAGATATATTTTTTTAACTTAAATATATCATAATGAAGATTATTGAAAAGAAATGTTTAAAATTGTTCTGTAACAAAAAAGAAAAAAAGTATGTTCTTCTTTTGCTGTTGTTTTTCTTTTTTCGGGTGGTAGATCTGAAGAGCTGTCTATGACAAAAAGCATGTTTATCTTATCTTATTACCAGCTGGTTTTCTGTACTTTGTCTTGGAAGCCAAAATGTAGGACCAGCTGTTAGTAATATAAGAGAACCCTTGTTCACAAGCAGAGATTGATCTGAATGAGTTAAAATTTAAAAATTCCATGGGGAAACAATGAAATAAGTCATTTATCTGTTAACACCAGACTGCAGTTAAAATCTTGCTGGTTAATTTCTATCAAAGTGTAGCTTCTGCTCTTAAATTGGTGTTCTATGATACTCAAAATCATATCAGCAAGAAACAAATTTGCAAACCAGTCTTCATAGCACTAGGAAGACTGAAAGCAATTTTATAAGATTGTTAGATCAGTAATTAATAGTTCCCTCTAAGCATTGTTTCCATAGCCTAATTCCATGACAAAGTAATTCTCTGTGTCACATATGAGTTTCCATTACTGACTCTATTCAGATGAGAAGCCTGTCTATAAATAACTAGCTGAATTGCCCAGCATTGCTCTGGAGAATTTGGTGATACTTCACTATCTAAATTTTGTACAAATCAAATAAAAATGATTAATTTTTTATGGCATGAATCATATCTAATACTGTATTTTGTTTCTACATTGAATTTGAATTTTATTCTCTGTAGAGTCTTTAGTCACACAGCATTTTTAGTTTTCCCATTTGATTTTTGTTGTTTACTTACCTTCAGTTCTGATGCTGAATTTTGTTGCAGTTCTTCATTTGAAAGCACTTGTCACAAAAAATCAATTCTTGCACTTATCACAACAAAACGTATTAAATTCAAATTCAAAATAAAAAAGTAACAAATGGAACTTTTTACAAAAATTTTGTATAGAGTAGACTGGAGATAGTATACCAATTCAAAATAAAAAAGTAAAAACTGGAACTTTCTACAAAAATTTTGTATGTGGGACCCCTTGACCCCGAGCTCTGACCCCTTCCAAAAACCATCTACAGTCTAAGTTACAGTACCACGAGATAGTATACCAAATTTGGTGGTTCTAAATTAAAAACTGTAGATTTGCATAGTTGACAAACAAACAAACATTCAATTTTATATATTAGATTGCTCGGAAGCAGTTTATTAAAGGTTTGAGTGTATAATCTGCTGAAAGTTTTGATGTAGCAAAGATGAATAATTTGTCAAAGCGATTAGTGTAGCAATCGCTCTGGTCGATACAAAATGAGTGTACGGCGGCAGCATTTCTTGGTATAAGACGAAATATTCATGGATGTAGGATGAGGTCATACAACTTTTCAGAGAAGTGCTGATGACAATGCCTGTAAAAGATCGTAGAAATGTACAATAACTTCAGAAATGGAGAACTCCAGGACATGGGGTAACTGTGGGCAACATTTGAGGGCAGTGCTCATGGTAGTGCGCAGTGATGTAGAAGGGGCTTAGTGGCGCTAAGACACTTTTTGTGGTTAGCAGGAAAGAAAGAATAGGTGAGCAAAGGAAGTTGTTTAGATGATGTACACGAAAATAGGGGGAAATGTGTTCTGTATAAAAACATGGTATCTTAATTGAATTTCTGTGATTTAGTAAAATAAAAGATTGAATTCATTCAAATGTTTTAAAAAATGGCAAAATGCATGAGAAATGAATCCTCACTTTTTAAGGGTAGTGAGTGACAAGTGTTGAAAAGTGTTATTCCCATCATATTTGTAGAAAAGGGAAAATATTTTGAAGCCATATTTAAACATTTCACCATGGAGATTCAGTATTAAATGAATCAATGGTGCATTTATTAAATCTCTACTAGGGACATCTTTTGGAAAATAATTAATTAAATTTTCAAACATGGTTTAAGCACACATGTTCCATATGAAAAATGAAAGTCTCTCTTGGTGGGTATTGTACTTGAAAACTGATGACCATAGATCAACCTGCAGGCCTGAAATAGGGTGGTTTGATATTATGAAATTATATGTTAGTAATATATATAGCATGTAGCAGTTTTCTAGAAGGTGTTGTAATGAACCATGCAGAATAGAGCTTTAGTTGTAGATTAGTTCTTTTAATGTAGTGATGTAAAAACATGATGAGAAAGATTTTGTAAAACTCATTTAAACTATGGAAATAATAAATGCTATGCACTGAAATAAATTAGTGTGTTCATTTGAGGGGTAGATATATTAAAATATGCTGTAACCATGAATTTTCAGTATTTTTACCAAATTTGGATCTAATAAATATCCTTTGAATTAATTTGTTGTTGTACATCACTTATCTGTTATTTTTAAATCTGTCTGCAGTCATTTTGCATAGATTCTGCAAGTTAATGTAGTATGTCTAACACAAGACTTTTTCAATAAAAGTGGAGTATGCAGTGATATCACATGTTTTCCAGATGCAAAGATTGTATGTTTCCAAATTCATATCCCCTTTCATTTATGTACATAAATAATACTAGAATTGAAATCAGGAGATTCAATTACCTGATATGGTCACAAGTACTGTATGTTCATGCCATTCCTGAAAGTTTTAGTTAGAATTCCTAGATCATTTTGCACAGGTTCTGCAAGTTAATGTAGCATATCTAACGAGATTTTTTTAAATAAAAGTGACATATGTGCATGTTTTCCACATCTAACATGAGTTTTTTTTTCTATTAAGTGACTTGTACATAAATAATATCAAAAGGTATTCTTTACCTATTATTGAAAAAAGTATTTCTCACGTTTGTTGCTCCGTAAGGCACGTGCTCCTGTCCCGAGAAAGGTCGAAATGTATTACGGGTTTTTGCTAGTTAAAATTTTTTTATAAATAAAACATTTTAGTTAAATATTTTCAGTTAAACATTCATTCAATAGTACAATCAAACATTTAAAATTTCTTCTATTAGTTAAAACATGCACCAGGAAAGGTTATACTTATCTCGTCGGAGGGCACGCGGCTCACATAAAAGCTCTTCTTCTATGATATTATGGCGAGCGCTTTCTGTGCTCCCAGAGCATTGTCTTCAGGCCATCTATTATCTATGCGAGGGTTCTTTGCGTGTGTAGCCGCAGAAGTTTTATGTTGGGAAACAGGAGCACATGCCTCACAGAGCAACAAACGTGTGAAATACTTTTTTCAATAATAGGTAAAGAATACCTTTTGATATTATTTATGTTTAATGTAAAGCACATTTTTAACATAAGACAACCATTTAGAGTTGTCTCATGAAATTTCGTGAGTGACTTATATCACATGTTTTCCACGTGCAGAGATTGTATGTTTCTAATTTCTTATTTCCTTTCATTTATGTAAATAAAAATTACCAAAATGTTTGGTCTTCCAGAATTGAAATCAGCAGATGTAATTGCCTGATTTGGTCAAAGTATGTTTTTACCATACCTGAAAATTTAGTTAGAATTGCTGGTAAATGTTTCTTCATTTGAAGCATTTCTGATTGGCCTTATAAGGTCAATGAATATAATTTTTATGAAACTTTGTTAAGAATTTAAATATAAATTTCCAGTTTTATTATTTTGATCAAGTTAGTTTGAATAACATGAAATACGTGTAGATCAGGATATGTGCCTTTTGGTTACATTATAAAGTTATATGGCAAACTGGTGTGGTTCTCTTGAAAACCGGGTGAAGTTAGCCATCAATGTGCTAATATGTAAGAAAGGGAACAGGAAATATTCCTTTCCGTGTTCCTTGTATGTTTTACTCATGTACAACAAGCTTAGAAATAAGCATACTCAAAATACTTGAGTAAAACTTGCAAGTAACACAAAAAGGAGTAAAATACTCATGTATAATAAGCTTGTTATGCCATATAATAAGTTTGTTTTACAAAATAGATGAGTAATAGCTTCAATGTTGCTACATAACCAAAGAGCAGCTACCTTGATCTGCATTAATTTATTTCATGGTATTCTGGATAACTGGATCAAAATAATAAAAATGAAGATTTATATTTAAATTCTTAAAAATCTTATTTAAAACTTATATTCATTTATCTTATGTAAGGCTCGGGATCATATTTAGAGGGGGGGGGGCAATGGACTTTGCCCCACTGAAAGTGCTTCATTTTTCATAGTGAGAAGAATAGGCAGGGAAACACATAACACACAAAACATTAGAAGAATTCTTGATATCTTCATTTCACGCATAAGTTACATTGAAAATTAAAAGTTTAAATTAATTAAGAGCTCATGGTCAAAAAACTAATGGAGCATCAAGAACTTCCTGGAAAGCTCACCAAAGATCTTTGACTGTTTTGATTCATTGGAAAAGTATTCCTGTTTTGTATACAATGCTATCTACTAGGTGCTTGAATTAATTCCCTCTGTTTTTTGCCACACAAGCACCTGTGTGTTGCCACAGAGCGGTACAGGATATTCTATTCAAAGTAGTGTCCGTTGGCAGCTACGACCCTTTCCGACCACTGGGGTTGCAAATGGATCCCGCAGTAGAAAAATGCAGGTTCTTTTGAGGCAAACCATTCATTGAGCCATTTTTGGATATCTGCGAACAGAAAGGAAGTGCTGCTCTGACAGACCATGTTGTAGCAACCGGAACAAATGGAAGTCCGAGGGAGCAATGTCCGGGGAATAAGGCGGGTGGGATAAGAAGTCCGAGCCAAGTGCCTCCAAGAGTTCCTTCACAGATTTGGCGACATGAGGTCTAGCGTTGTCATGGAGAAGAATGACCTTGTCATGTGGGATCCAGTTTCTGAGCTTCTGGATCATTCCCATTGCCTTTAAACGTTAGCTAACTGTTGACTCATCAACCCGTAATGTTTCAGACAACTCGTGGAGCGTCTGGCATGAATCCTCGTCCACTAAGGACTCCAATGCGCCATCTTTGAACTTTTTTGGCTGCCCAGGGTGCTCTTTGTCCTTCACGTCATATTTGTTGGCTTTGAAGCATTGGAACCACTCTCTGCATGTTGTTTTTGATAGGGCATGTTCCCCATAGGCCTGCACTAGCAAACGATGACTTTCCGCTGCAGATTCCTTGAGATGAAAGCAGAAGAGTAATGCTTCCCACAAATGCTCCATTTTTGGTACGAAACTCGCCATCATGAATGCGATACAAACTCGTGTTCTGTGCCCTTCGATCGTGTGTCACACGCTGCTTCGCCCAGACTACGGACGGTATGTGCGTGTGCAAGGGAGGCCACATGTGGCCCGGGTAACAGCGCACCACTACTGCGCTCTATTGGGCAACAGTGGGAATTAATTCAAGCACCTAATACTACCAACAAAAACAAGGCGTACCATTGGGCTCGCCTCTTTCCCCCGTACTTGCTGAAATTTATTTTCAGAATATTGAAAAATTAATTGTTGCCTCATCCCTCTTAAAATCCACCATTTGGTTATGGTATGTGGATGACATCTCCACTATTGCCACACCAGAAACACTCTGTTTGAACTCATGTCCTCCATATCTCCAAAATTCCCGCATATAAAATTCTCTTCTTAAGAACAGGTCGACAACAATATTAGTTTTCTGGATGTTAACATCACATTCAACCCAGACTTCTCACTTGGCCTTTCTGTTTACAGGGAACCTTGTGACACCCATAATATCATCCCTCACCATTCTTGCACCTTTGAAAAAAACAAATTGGCTGCTCTAAAGTCGTACATTCACCGAGCCAACCTTATTCGCAACAGCCATTCTGCTCTTCAAAAAGATCAGATCATCATCATCATTGGCAAATTGCATGGCTTTCCACCCCTCTTAGTACATAGACTAATTAAGAGGTTTGAATCCCAGAATAGATATACTAGTTTACTGCCTGAACCTTCCACCACCCATCAGTTCGTTGGCACTTTGCCCTTTTAGCCTGTCCTTACTCATAAAGTTTGCTCTATTTTCAAGTCTTTTGTCTACAGGATTGCAGTTAAACCACCTCCGCATCTTCTCAACCTTATCCTTAAAGATAGAGATCCCAATAAACCCCTAGAGTTACAAGGTGTCTACTCTATCCCTATCAGCACTTCCACAGGCATTACCCACTATATTGGAGTGCTTACTGCAGCATAAACCGGCGATTGATGGAACATGTTGCTGATGTTAAGAAAAGCAGCCCTTCCACCTCCCTTTCCATTTTAACCATCAGCAATATGTCCACGATTCCCGATTGGCAAAATGCTAAGCGGATCACCCCGTTTAACAATCGGTACCGCTAAAGCATTGAAATCTACCTTACCCCTAACACCTGCAATACGATGCACCTTTTAACATCCCTATCATTTGGAAAGTGATTTTGAAATCTGTCAACAACTGATGCTTTTACATGTCTCATTCCATGGCTGATTAAAGCAGAAGTCGCTACCGAAACATACTGCTTTTAATTTTCAACGTAACAATGTAACTTATGCGTGATTTAACAAATTCAAGAATTTTTCTAACGCTTCTTCTTCTTTTTTTCTTTTCTTTCTTTTTTTTTTTTTTTTTTTACAATGCAACATATAAGGGTCGCCCCAATGAAAGTGAGACTTGTGTAGTAGCGTCATTGTATAATTACACAGAGTGCGCATTTGGTAGATGGCGTGTCATGTCCCAAAACATGCCGTTATCGCCGGCATATGTCAGTGTGCTGTTTGCATGTGCAGAGGCAAGTTGACTACGTAGAGTCATGACATTGGATTCATCCAAACAGGCCCGGTGGGCAGTTATGCAATTTTTTACGGCAGAAGGTGTTAGTGGAACGGAAATTTATTGTCATATGAAGGATGTGTATGGGAATGAGTGTCAGTCACGGTGTACAGTGTTCCGCTGGTGTAGTGAATTTCGTAAAGGACGTGTGAGAAAAGAGGACATGCCAAGACCTAGGCAAGCATACGTGGCCATCACCATGGAATCGATTGCTGCCATGGACAACCTTGTGAAGGAGAATTGCCGAATCACCACCCACAAGCTTGCGGCAACAATGTCTGTGAGTAAGGGAACTGTTACCACTATTCTCCATTGCCAATTGGGATGCAGCAAGGTTTGCGCATGATGGGTTCCCAAGCATCTCCAGGATGAGAAGAAGACTCGGTGAAGGGTGCTTGCCTGGAGCATCTGCATAATTACCATGCAGAGGGGAAACAGTTTCTTTCCAAGATTGTGGCCGCAGATGAAACTTGATGCCACCACTTCGATCTGGCACCAAAATGGATGAGTATGGAATGACGTCATCCCAACTGTCCATGCCCCAAAAAAGCTCAGTCCTCTTTAAGAGCTGGATAAGTGATGCTCAAGGTTTTCTTTGATGAGATTGGCCAATTGCTGTTGGATTGGCTGGACGCAGGCAGTATGGTTAAGGCAACCACATACTGCAATACGTTATGCAACCTCAAAACGGCCATCGAGTATAAGAGACCCAGTATGCTGTCAAATGGGGTTATTCTGCTGCACGACAACGCCCGTCCGCTTGTGGCGCCAGTGTGCCAAGATTTGCTGCAGAGCTTCTGCTGGGAGGTCTTCCGCCATAATCCCTATATACCTGATGTGTTGCCCTGTGACTACCACATCTTCGGGCCACTGAAAAAAGCTATCAAGGGCCTCCGGTTCGCTAACAACGCTGAGTTCTGGGACGCTGTTGAAGACTAGTTCCACTGCTGACCATGGACATTCTTCGCTCAGGGCATCCACAATCTCGTGCCATGCTGGGACACTTGCTTGAACCAACAAGGCGATTGTGTAGCGGGTATGTAGCCCATGTATCACTCTTACTTCCTGTATGTTCACATATTCCAACCTAAAAAACCAACAGTCTCAGTTTCATTTGGGTGACCCTTATGCATTACAAAATAATGTTTTTATTTAATGAAAATACATCAACTTACATTAGAAAAAAAAATTATTTAATTTTTTCTTCTGTTTTTCATTAACTTTTATTTTGCCTGATGGATTTCAAAAACTTTCACTTCTTGTAACCGCCCACCACCCTCCAATCCATATACACCAGAGCTTAGACGGGCTGAGCCCGAAGTAGAGGCTGGGCTCTTAGAGAGAGGGAGAGAGAGAGAATTTTTTTATATGTAAATGTGATTTTATATGATTTAGCAAATGAAACACTTTATGCTGTAGTTGGTAAAGGAAGTTCTTTGGCAACTGGTTCTGGTTGGGCAGCAAGCATTCGAGATGGCTATTTATTCCAGACTTGTGTAGAAACCATAGGCTGCACATTAGTGTGTTTCTGCAGAGAAGAAAAAGCTTTTTCAAGAGCTATAGATATTGAATAGTTGATAGGCTGCTAACGATAATTTACCCCCTATCTCCACGCAGTAGCTTTCTGTTAATTTTATTTAGCAACGTACATATTGCAGAGCAATATGGTGCTATAATATTAGCTTTATTTGAGCAAAATACAATTGCAGCACCGCCCGAAGCACTTCAGATGGAAAAACGAATGGTCAAAGAAAATCATACAGTTACAGTATAAAAATAGAGGTCCCTTCCCCACTCCCCATTTGAGAAATACATTGGTTAATTGCAGGAGGTGGAGGGAGTGGAAGTGTGGAAAAGGAGATGTATTTTATTAATAGTTGAACAGGTTAGCCAGTTTTTGGGCTCGTTCAGGCCTTGGCTATATCTTGCAATATAAAATTCAGGATCGGTCTCCGGAAATTGAGCCCGAGCTCAGCTCTGATATGGACCCCTGATAAGGCTGATCAAAAATGTTGCAAATGAAATACTTGCGAGCAGTTTTGACGGAAACTTTCAGCAATGGCCTGAACATACTTTTACCCTGCCAGCCTGTTAGATCTGATTTCAATTCTTGGAGTCCAAAAATTTGGGTATGATTTACATACATTTTTTAATTCTCCACTTTTAAGTGGTGAAGCAGCTAAGTAAACAACCATGCTACTTCAGTAGGAACTGCTAGGATAATATATTTGTACTCAGTCTGCTTGCTGAAAATTCTCATAGGCTGAATGATTATTTATATACGGTGTTCATTTATTTTAAATAGGCTCTTGACCAAGCACATAGGAACAAATTATTCAGTATCCTAATGAGTTATAGATTGAACAACACAATATTGAAATCAATGAAAAGCCTGTGTAGAAAGAGCCTAGGAACAGTTAGGATAGAAGGTACAGGTAAGTGGTTTGAAAATAATGCTGGAGCAATGCAGGTATTCAGATTGTCCCCATCTTTTCTATGCTCCAAGGAAATAACTTAGTTTCAAAGGCAGAAGGAGTACATCTGAAACTGAAGTTGCTACGAGGGTGATAACAAAAGTTCTGCACGCGTTAATCTAAAACAGAAGCGGATGATGCAATCGGGAAAATGATTGTGTCATGTCAAGGTCAGACTCTCAGCAACACAGTTGTGTCAAAATGACGCACTATCATTTGCTGTGTGGACATGGAAGGGTTTGGAAATGGAACTGTGCAGCACCTCAGGTTGAGTCACGTCATTAGACTAGTGCTCGTACATGAAAATAGAAAATCTGCTGGAGGGGTTGGGGGGGGGGCTCCAACACAGATCCACACTGCCTTGCAAGAAGTTTGTGGGGAAGGAACTCTTGATTGAAGCATAATTTCTCGCTGGGCATTGCGCTTTCAGGAGGGTCAAAGCAGCATCGTAGATGATCACCACGTAGTCCGACCTCAAATCAAAGGGCAACATACTAAACATCTGTCACCATTGTTGCAATGCTTCTTGAAGAGAATCGCCGTTTGACAGTCCAGGAGATAACTCATCAGGAAAATTTGTCCACCATGTCTGTTCACTGGATTTTGACTGACTCACTGGGAAAAAGAAAAATAGCCTCACGCTGGGTGCCCTATCAACTCACCCCTGCAGCCAGGGTAAGCAGATTAGCTCCACAGGTTCGAAAGGGAGAGTGACACCTCCATGAACAGAACTGTCACAATTTTTGAGACTTGGACCTGAGATTTCTGAGCGAAGTCACAATCAGCGGAATGGAGGCATCCAAGTTCCCCACTCTCCTCAAAGTGTCATCGGCAACAATCCAAAATGAAGCAAATGATGATTTTTGCATACGACGCCCAGGGTGTTGTGATCTCTGATCGAGTGCCAGTTGGGCAAAGTGTCAATGAGCAATATTATTGTAACTTTCTGAGGCCAAAGTTGAGATCGAAAATTTGTCAAAATCGCCCCAACTTGTTGGAAGCGGGAGCGATTTTGCTGCATGACAACGCATCATGTCATGGTGCACCATCAGTACAGGGACTTTTGTCAAGATGTGGTTGGGAGACTTTATCCCGCCCACCATACAGCCCTGACCTCATTCCACCCGACTTTGATCTTTTCCCAAAGTTTAAAAAAATCG
Organism: Macrothele yani; assembly: GCA_039090855.1. Classification (NCBI taxonomy): domain Eukaryota; kingdom Metazoa; phylum Arthropoda; class Arachnida; order Araneae; family Macrothelidae; genus Macrothele; species Macrothele yani. The sequence goes on from CM077006.1 coordinate 41,161,308, forward strand.
GCTGTGTGGCATCCTCTACGAATCGCTGGACAAACTGTCATTGGATGTGACCCGAGTAATACAACAGCTGAACAAAGATAGCATACTATGGGGCATCCAGGACCTACCTCACTGCTGGCAAGCTGTCAGTAGCAGTGGAGGAGAGTACGTTGAATGGCAATAAGGTAAGTTTTCTCCATTACTTTACACTTTTCTCAAAAAGGGACAGTGTGCAGAACTTTTGTTAGGACTCCCATATAAGCAATTTACTGTTTGCTGACATACTGCTGATTTCTAAGAGCAAATAAAATGTAACATTATGATCTCAATCAGCTGAATGTGTCATAAGAATATGGAGGATGAGAATCAGTGTTGATAAATCTCATTCTATGGTTCTAAGTCAACCCTTCTTCCAAAGAAATTTTTTAAAAAGGGCACAGGAATGGAGTTTGGAATGGGTAACAGATTGTAATTATTTAGGTGTGATTTCTGGTATTGAAAAGCTTGATAAGAAGGAACTGGACAATATAATCAGCAAAGCAGGAAAAGTCTTTATCAGCTGTATAAAAGTATTTTCACTGAGAAAAAGTTTAGCAAGAGGATTTATTGCCTCCCCTCCCCCTGTTTTTGTTTGTTTTGGGAGTTTAATTACCACCGTAAGCAACTCAAAAGGGTTATAAGCAGTTGCCCATCCCAAATTTAGGGCCACTAGTTCCAGGGAAGGCAGAGAGCCAGTGCTGTAAGACAAACACAACATCCATGCTCCACCGGGATTCAAACCCGTGTCCATCTGTGATGAAAAATCAGAAACCAGCGCTTAGACTACTGTACCACTTGGGTAGCCCCCACACCCTTGTTATATATACTATGCTTTATTTACTGTTACTCCCTTTTAAGGCTGGCTGTGAAAGTTTGATGCAATGTAAAATGTTCTACAAGAGGGTAAAAGCTGTGGATATCAGAATGATAAGAGGAATATTTGGGGATGAGGGGTGCATACAGCAGCCAAACAGAATTAATGATGCTAACATTAGGTGAACTAGGTACTTCTTTGGTTGAAAAAATATATTGACATCATTTGGATGTACATGCTAAATAGGAATTGATAGATCGCTTAGACAGTAAATTCTGTTGTACTAGACCACAGACCACTAATTGTAGAACAAAGTGAAGTGGGCTGTGAAATCAGTATGGATGATTGAAGAAAGCAATACAGGAAAGGTGGAAAAACTTGCAATGAACAAGTAAGAAATGAAAGAAAAGAAAATATATACACATGGGTGCCAAAAAAAAAAAAAATGGTAGGGTGCCACCATTTCTATTACATGCCTCCACACCCATGTGGTAAATGGTATAATCCCCGGAGGATGCATATATAGAGGCAGATATCTCCGCTAGCTCAGGTAGTAGCATTTTCTATTCAGATGGCAGCTTATGAGGATTTAAGCTATTTCAAATGTGATAGCATAGTCAGTGATTGTGAGATGGGTCACTCCATCTCAAAAACTACCATGAAATTTGGATTTACACTGTCAACAATTTCAAGGGTGTAACTGGACTACACAAACTCATGGAAAATCCAGAATGTGAGACCGATGCAGTCGTAGAAAAGCCCTGGACGACCGTGGACAGCAGTATCTGGCATGCATCATAGCATCCTCATAGCGTGCAACATTGCTGCAAATCACAGTGCAATTCAATGCTGGGGTCAGCAGTAGCATCAATGTTCAGTCAGTGCAATGTTTCCTGTGTTCTATGGGGCTCCAGGGCTGATGACCCATCTGGTTGCTATTGCTGACCTGGCGACACAAGGTTGTGTGCCTCACCTGGGCTCAGAAACAGCACTACTGGACGCAAGATGATCAGAAACATGTATCTTCCTCTGACGAATCGGGGTACCATTTCAGGCTGATGGGTGACTCTGACTATGGCGACAACCCCACGAGGCAACGATCCCGCATGCCTACAAGGCAACGTGCAGGCTGGTGGTAGCTCTGTTGTGGTGTGGGGTGTTTTCAGCTGACCTGCATATAGGACCTGTAATATGTCTGCAAACCGCTCTGACCAGTGGAGGCTGTGTAACCGTCCTTGAGGATCATTTGTACCTGTTCATGTCATGCAACCATTCTGATGGGTGCAACCTCTTTCAACACGACAATGTGCCACTGCTCACATCCACAGTCGCCCAATTATGGCTGGAGGAACATTCCTCGGAGTTTGGCATCCTAACTTGGCTCCCTCATTTGCCTGATTTAAATGCTAATGAACACATTTTGGATGCTGTTCAACGTGTTTTAATGCCAAGAATCCACCAGAGAATGTTATGGAATTATGGGGCACTCTTCAGGAAGCATGGTATGCACTGTCTCCACAGTACTACAGAGAGCTTGAGGAGTCCATGCCCCATTGCTTTGCTGCTGTTATCTAGTAGCAAGGGGGACAAAACCTGGTATTAGAGAGTTATTCCAGTTGTTGTTGTTGTTGTTGTTGTTTTTTTTTTTTTTTTTTTTTTTTTTGTGCTCTTCAGTGAAGAGTGGAGGATAGTGGTCAATTGGTTTGTGCTAAATTGATGACTGAACACTCTTAAGTGTGAGATAATAATGAATGATTCTCAATTTAGGATAAATGTAGTTTCTTAGATGTATGTTTCCAGTTTCATCCTTATACATATAACAGTTTGCTCCAAATTGGGTATTATCATACAAGTATTGAAGCAAAGCCGCTAACTGCCTAAATGAAAAGGGACAGCCAAACTGCAGATCTCTCATGTTATACTTGAATAGTTTCATATCTGAGTATAAGAAATCAGTTGAATCTGTATGATTCATATACTGTTTATATATGTTGGCAAAGACAAGGATCAATGACACAGATCTTGCTTCAGTTTCTTAGTAGTAATCATAAGATGTTTAACAGTAGTGATGATAACTTATAATTCCATATAGTTAGAGTGAATGCAGCCCTATTGGACTGAAACATCATGGTAATAGCACGATATTGAAGTGAAGTGTATATGAGATTAAATTAACATGTGTGTGCATGTGTGTGTTACTGTATACAAATATGTATTTTTTCTTCTGTTTATTTACTTGATTAAAAATAAACTACTTTTATGGAAGTATTATTAGTTGTATTTTGCAAATAAATCCTTTCTTTTTTTCTCTCTCTCTCTTCTTCATCCTTTCCTTCTAGTGTACCTATAATTTTGGTTGGAAATAAGGTTGATCTTCAGTTGGAAAGGTAATTTGTTATTATGTTTATCCTTTTAACATTCATAGATTATTTAGAATTGCAGATTTTGAAGAAAATCACATTAGAGCATATATTTTATTTGCAAAGTGTTTCAGAATTTTTTTTAAGAATAAATAATGTGAACTGTAAATGTACAGATAATATAATTTGTAAAACTGCACCAATAATATTGTGTGATTGTTTTTAGTGTGTGTGATTTTGAAAATACTACAATGAAACTTGTTATTAAAGGTTTTAATGATAACATTAACAGGCTTGCTAATTTTTATATTTTGTGCATTTGCTGATGTTCAGGGCATACAAAGTTGTCCAATAATCTTTGTCTAGTATGAACCCAAATAACTTTGTTCTTACAGTCTTTTTTTACCTTGCTGATGTTAATCAGTCAAAGGTTTATAGATAATTTGTGAATGTGCTTGTCCATCATTATTGAAGCCCAACACCCTACCCTAAACTTTTCTTGTCTAATGATTTAAAAATTCTGGAATTTTTATTTGGATGTGTATGACTTTTGATGTTAAGTGTTTCCACCTTGTTTTCTATTGTACAGTTTCTTGCTATACATCCAGCAGACCGTGAAAGATTATTGAGTATCTAAGCATAATGCCACCACTTTTTTTATTGTAATCAGTAAAGCACTACCGTTTTGCATTTATGTAGTAAAATATATCTAGTGCAACCCCCCTCCCCACATTGCTCTCTTAGAAGCAAAAGTTATTTAAGAAAACAATGTATAATCATTCTCTGTTTCAGAAACAGTACATTATTTTCAGCAGAAAATATGCACAAAATGTTCTCAACATTCAACAGCTAAAGGCATCTAACCAGATCTTTTTCTTAGAGTTTTAGGAAGTGAAGAGAGAGAGAGAGGAACAAAATTGCACTTTTATACTACCTAACAGCTGAACTGTGTAATATGTAAAACTAGAAAAATTATGTGCAAAATTTTCATCATTCAGAAAATTAAAAAAAATGAATGTTTTTAATCTGACTATTATAAGTAGAAATAGTGAGGGAAATCAAATATACGTTTGTGCACCTTATTAGTAAACTGTGCATTGTTTTGAGCAGAAAATGTGCTTAAAATATTTTATGTAGTAAGTGGTATCTGTCCGAAAAAATATTTCATTCAGATTCTTAGAAACGAGATATTGTTGCATTTTGTTTGAAAGTAGAAACACGCATTTCAGCCATCTGATGACAAAAGTGTTCATAATAAGAAAAAGTGGAAAGCACACACAAAATAATCTGTCATAGTGAAAGCCTTGTCCCAAAAATTATTTTTTCGATTGAACTTTTAAAAGCAGAGATAGCAAGAAAAATAAATTACATATGCCCTTTAGAGGAAAGTTCCACTTATTATTTTGGTATAACAGTTTGGAGATTGCTTTAGTTGATGTATCTGTAGCTGAAAAAATTGCAGATGTACCCATTGGAATAGAAGCAATGGGCTATGTAGGAAACTGATCTAAAAGCACCCAGAAATAGAATATGAAATGAAAGCTTTTAAGATCGAGTTAGTGATGTCATGTAAGGAAGCAGCCATTCCTTTTTGTTCTTAGCACATAATGTACAGAACTCCAAACTGCACTATGTGAAAATAGAGTAGCATTAGATCATCAAATGGGCTGCTTTCACACAGTATTGCTGAAATTTGACGAGTGGATTCACACGCCATATGAATAATATTTTCTGATTGGTGTAAACTTATACAGGGGTTGGACAGAATAATGTGAACACCTAGGGGGAAAAAAGGTTTTATGTACCTAATAGGGTGTGGGACCATCTTTGGCATTCAAAACCACCTGAATCCTCCTTGGAATGGACACATATAAATCCAGGATGGTGGTTAGTGGGATATTACACAATTCTTCATGCGGAAACTCCTCCAGGTCCTTAAGAGATGCAGGAGGAGGATAACGGAAACTTACTCTGTTTTCCAACACAGACCACAGTGGCACGATGATGTTTAAGTCTGGTGAGGAAGCCAAGGAAAATGTGAAAGTTTGTCCTCATGTTCCTCAAACCATGATTAGACTAATAATTAATGTCTTCCTCCAATTACTTTCAGTACCATAAATACTTAAATGGGAATTATAGAAGATAAATTTATTAAGGTACATTACCTCTCAAATTTTTGATCTATACACTAGATCCTCGTCAGGAGGTCTTGCGTCTTACTACTTCCACAGGTCTGGCGGCCAAGCCTAGTGGATTTGCCATCCAGCATGGTCATTGATGTTGCCACCTTGTTGTAAATTTCCAGGGATTCCTTTAATTTCCAGATAATTGACTGGGATTGATGTTCGATCACTTGTAAGGAGTCCCAGTCCATTTTGTGGCCAGTTTGTTGTATGTGCCTGTCTAATCCTGTTTTATTTGAAATGTTCCTTATTGCTGCTTTCTGTTCATTAATTCTGGTGGTTAACCATCGTCCTGTTTCTCTATCTATGTTAAACCACATGAACACCCGATTTTATAAATGACTCCTTCTTGAAGTAAAGTATCTTCTTCTCTTTGCTTTAGGGATGGTAAGTATTATTTTTAATTTTGTTATTTAAACCTGGAGCTAACCTAATTTTATATTTATTACTGATTTTCTTTAGTTTTTCAAACAGTCTCTTGTGGTGACTTTTCTTGTGAATAAATATTCAATTTTCTCCTTATTTTTGTCTGGAAAAATTCTGGAAAATTTTTAAATTATAAATCAGATCACCCTTACAGGGCTGCCAGACCTGCGCCAATTGCGCCAGCCCGCGCCATTCTGCTGAAAAATCGCAATTTTGACGAAATCTGCACCAACTTTGCGGCAAAAGTTAAAATTAACCGGTCATCGATATTTTATCGTAATCTTACAACATTCGAAATCGATTCAGCGGTTAATTCGTACATGAGATTCTTCCGCGGATCCCCCCCTTGTCATTTTCGAGATCGATGCAAAGGTGAAGAAATTTTTGGGGTTTTAGTTGGGGGGGGGCATATTCCGTCTGGGGACGTTGTTTTGTCTTTCTAAACGTTCGGAAACGGAAGTTAAACGGAGTGCAGGTTTTTCCCATAATCATATATATACATATTTTTTTTTTTCTCTCACGCGTGATGTTGCTTCTGTTCAGTATTGTTGTTAAATATAATTTTAGCTTGAAATTGTAGGCAACGATTTCCGAAAACAGAAGTTAGGCCGCCCGAAAATTTCCCCGTAATCTTCGGCCACGAGATTCTTATGCAGATTCGAGGAATACCATGTTTTTTGTTATCATTTGGACCATTCGCGAGATCAATGCACAACTGAACTGAAATTTTGGGAGGATTAATGGGGGGGGGATCCTTTTCTCCGTCGGAGGACAGAATTTCATCCTTCGAAAACGGAAAGTAGACGGTGGTAGGATTTCTCTCGTAATCATAATTTTTTTTCTACCCAGTATTGTTAGATATCATTTTTATTCCACAAATATTTGTATTTCAGCTTAAAAATGTTGGATAAATTTGCGAAAACGGAAGTTGGACGGAGCGAAAATTTGTTCCGTAATTGTCTTATGTAGTTGTTAAATGTCATCACTCTCATAAATGTGTGTGCATTTTAGCTTGATAAGGGTAGGGGAAATTTCCAAAAATGGAAGTGACGAAGTTCGGAAATTTGTAAGAATTGAAGCATAGTGTTCAAAAAAAGTATTCATTCTCTGAAAATTACACCATTTATCTAAAATAGTGAAAGATCTGATATCAGAATTCATGGTTCTCAGGCTGAAAGTTCTTTAAGCATGATAGATAAAATTGTCATCTGAGGGAATAAAAAAATTGAAAAAAGAAAGAAAAGTAACAAAGAAAAATGGTAAGGAAAAACTGTCGGCAGAAAAAAGTAAACAGTGGATGCTGTGCCGTGGCAGAGTCAACAAAAGACAAATGGCCATGGAACTTGCTGAGAAGAAAGTAGGGTTTGCTCGCAAGAGGAAACCAGAGCTAATGCTCTAGCAAGCACAAGAACAAAACCAGGAAAAAACCTGTTTTAAGCTATGTCTTTCAAAACCACCCTATTTTGTTTGGAATTCGGTAATTTTATAATTGTGAATGCAGTGGTGTGATCTAGTTAAATATTTTCATAAATAAATTACAGTGAATGATTCAGTTTTGTTCATGCTGTGTAATATTTACACTTTCTCAAATTGCAGTCTGATTTTTCACCAAATTAAAAAGTACAGCTTTGGTTTTTTTTTCTTCGTCAGTTTCATGTATGTTAATTAAAATCGCTCACGAGCACTATGGGTAAATGAAAGGATTGTTTATATCGCATAACTTGTAATCAATTATCAGGAATACTGATCTTTTGGTTCTTACTTAAAGTCTGAATTTTGTCCTGTACGTTCAGGGAGCAGAATTTTTAGCAGGTTTTCATTTTCTCATTTTGACCTACCTTGGGGAACATCTTCACCCTCACACTTTTCTTTTTCCTGATAGAAGGTGCGTTGAACCACTTACTAACTCGCAATCGTCTACTTAATGCCCATGTCCATACATGCAGGACCCCACGTATGCAAGAGCAGTGGCTCTTTCAGACAGCAACAACAAAAAAGTCATAAACTGATTCTACTACTACTACTGAAGGAGGGGGAGGGGGGCAATCCCGTGCCAAAACGTCACTGCGCAAGCGTTAAGCGATGTAAGCAGCTTTTATCTAACTAACTTTACTAAATCTCACTGTTATCTTATAGATTTGGTTCCAGTTGTAATTGTTCACAGCAATAACGAAAGTTTGACATTGTTAAATACTGGATGAAAAACATTGTGTGAAGAGTATCATGGCACAACTGCTGAAAGATGATTTTACAATTTGATTATTAAATGTTACATTAGTTTTCCTTTTATATCGAAGGTACGCTTTCCTTCAAAAAACTTTACGAGTTTGTGATGCATATGCAAACCACGTACGCTTGTCTTGCCAGTTGGTTGGTTTCAGAAATAATATATTTTCATCTGAATGCCATGAATCTTGAAAATATATGCTGTTAAAAACCAACCAAACAACAAACGGTAATTACATATTATTTATTTTTCCTAAGTGTATATTCGCAAGCATTCAGTAACAATAGCAACAGTTCTTGGACGCGTCAGCATCTATTCGTGTTACAGCGAAACAAATGCATTCAGAAGAAAATCCTTAATGTTAATGTGTTACGTTTAAAATATTGCAGGTCATGTAGTTTTCAATAAATCGTGGGTAGTATAATTGTTTTATCTCACTGTAGGAACGACAGACATGCTAATTAACAGTCATTAGAGTAGCAGTAAAATGTCAACAAACCTGAAATATAACATTTTTTCGTAGTTCATACAATAATGGTAATTCAGTATATAAACATAACTTAAAGCACAACATGGACTTAAAAAACACTTAAAAATACTATCATTAGCTGCTCCAAAACCTGAGTTCTGCTCCAAAATGCAAATTTTCTCGCTCCAAAACCCAACGTTTCTGCTCCAAATTGCATATTTTCCCGCTCCAAGAATTGCTCTGAAACATGGTAGGGGCACTAACACCCCTGCCCTAATTATATAAAGAAAAATGTAGCTTTACAATTTAAAGAAAAAGTTGAAAAGCTGAATTCATCTTCAGAGGCTAAGGAAAAACATAAAAATAAGTTAAAATCAATCTTATTAGAAAATGATTACCCTTCAAAAGAAATTTGTGAACTACTGGAAGAGAATCCTACTAGGAACAGAACTTGCACTACAGACAAAAATAAAGATAAAATTGAATATTTATTCACAAGAAAAGTCACTTACCACAAGGGACTGTTGGAAAAACTACAGAAAATCAGTAATAAATATAAAATTAGATTAGCTCCAGGTTTAAATAACAAAATTAAAAAATACTTACCATCCCTAAAGCAAAGAGAAGAAAATACTTTACTCCAAGGAGCCATTTATAAAATCGAGTGTTCGTGTGGTTTACCATACATAGGAGAAACAGGACGACGGTTAACCACCAGAATTAATGTACACAAAGCAGCAATAAGGAACATTTCAAATAAAACAGGATTAGACAGGCGCATACAACAAACTGGCCACAAAATGGACTGGGACTCCTTACAAGTGATCAAACATCCATCCCATGCAATTATCCAGAAATTAGAGGAATCCCTGGAAATTTACAAGACACAAGGTGGGAACATAAACAACCATGCTGGACGGCAAATCCACTAGGCTTGGTCGTCAGACCTGTGGAAGTAATAAGACACAAGAACTCCTGACGATGATCTAGTGTATAGATCAAAAATTTGAGAGGTAATGTACCTTAAAAAATTTATCCTTTATAAGTCCCATGATTAGACATTCCGAGCTCTATGAATTGGGACGTTATCATCTTGATAGATGGCATCCCGCGCAGGAAACAATGCCTGAGCCATTGGATGGACTTGGTTGGCCAAAATGGTTTCATATGCCCTGCCAGTCATCCCTCCTTTCAAGGTGATCAGGGGAGCTTCTGAAAACCACGATTTGACCGCCCAGAGCATGACAGAACCACCACCATGCTGCACTGTTCGCAGCAGATAGTCTGGATTGCACGCTTCTCTGACAGTGTTCCCCACATGTAAACTCATCCTGTGGTGGGGAATAATGTGAATGTGGGTTCATCTGACCACATTGCGTTCTTCCATGCATCGGCAGTCCACGTTATATGCTCCTGGCACCACTGCCGTCACTGTTGTGCACTCGCCCGGGTCACCAAATGTTTTGCAATAGCAACTCAGCCTTGATTATCTTGTTTATGCAGTTCCCTGCACACTCTTTTCATTGATACTGGGGTCTGGATAAGCAGACTGAGCTCCTCACTAATTTTTGGCAATGGGGTCCTATTATTATTATGGGTGACAGTCCTCTTAAATGCCCTCCTGTCTCTATTAGTCAGGGTCGTTTTCCAGCTGCTCTTTTGTTTCACAGATGAGGTTTTGGTGCAAACACAATTTGCTGTCATGACACTAGACATGTTAGCTCTCGATACCCCCACTACGCTGTCTACTGTTGTCACGGAGGCACCGACAAGCCGGCCACGAACAATTTTCCCTCTTTCAAAGTCCATTAGGTCGCTCATTTCCTCATCATTCTGAAAGAAATTTTGCCACGAGACACTGTAAATACATTTAAACAGGACCTCGAGGTTCTAAACAAAGCTATTGCAACCAAAAAGTGGTGGATACCTTTACGTATTGCAACGTACATAGCTGTACTTTCACTTATTTGAAAGTCACTTATCTGTGCAAGGTGAAGGTTAAACATTTTTGTGTAAATAACACTAATTCTTAAAAGCCCATTGATACATGATTTAAATAAACTTGAAGAGATGGTATTTATGAGTTTAAAATCATATAATTAAAAAACACACAAGATCTTTCGGACCCTGTCACAACAGGTCCTTCATCAGGTCAAAAACACTGTAAAACAAAAGTGCATTATACAGTGTTTTTCACCTGATGAAGGACCTGTTGTGACAGGGTCCGAAAGATCTTGTGTGTTTTTTAATTATATGATTTTAAACTCGTAAATACCATCTCTTCAAGTTTATTTTAATCTTGGGCGGTTTTGGAAGTACTAGAGGCATGCACAGCTCTGTTATCGTTATGGCATTCGACAGGTGTTACTTCTAGCTGCAGTCTAAAAGGAATAGTGAGCGATTTGGTTGATTTGCAGAGCTTTTACATCAAGTTGAAGATGGAAGACCAAACTGTGCATTTTCGCCATATTTTACTGTTTTACTTCTGTAAAGGGAAGAACGTGTGTCAAGCTTGTGAAAAGTTGCCTAAAGTGTACGGTGATAATGCTCTACAAGAACGTCAGTGCCAGCGTTAGTTCGCAAAATTCTGTGTTGGGGATTTTGACCTCAACGATGCTCCTCGGTCCAGGAGGCCCACCGAGGTTGATGATGACCAAATCAAGGCATTGATCGAGTCAAACCGACATTACACGACACGAGAGATTGCAGACATATTGCACATCCATCATTCAAACGTTCACAACCACCTGAAGAAGCTGGGATACGTAAGCAAGCTTGATGTGTGGGTTCCTCATGAACTCAAAGAAGCTCAATTGACGGTGCATATAAACATCTGCGATATGCTCGTTAAACATGAGGGAAACGATCCTTTTTTGAAGCGACTGATAACTGGTGACGAAAAGTGGATTGTGTACAACAATGTGCTGTGCAAACAGTCTTAGTCCTGACGTGCGGCTTCGCCTTAAACAACATCCAAAGCAGACATTCATCAGCGGAAGGTTCTGGTCTCAGTGTGGTGGAATTTTAAAGGTGTCGTGTTTTTTGAGCTCCTACCACCAAACCAAACAATCAATTTGAATGTGTACTGTCGGCAATTGGACAGTTTGAATGAATACATCATCCAGAAACGTCCAAAGCTCGTTCATCGTAAAGGTGTTTTGTTCCATCACGACAATGCGAGACCACACACACGTTTGATCACCCGCCAAAAATTATTGGAGCTTGAGTGGGATGTGTTGCCACACCCAGCATACTCGCCTGACCTTGCGCCATCAGACTTCCACTTGTTTCGCTCTCTTCAACAGTCCTTGCATGGTATAACATTCAATTCAGATGAGGCTGTAAAATCAGCACCTTGTACAGTTTTTCGCCACGAAAGACAGGTCCTTCTATGAACGAGACATTCTGCAGTTCACTGAAAGATGGCAAAAGGTTATCAAACAAAGCGGGCATTATATCATTGATTGATCTTTGTTCTTTCTATCAATAAATGACCTTTGCAAAACATGGCTAAAATACTTCGTGACTTTTCCGACAACCCAATAAAATGTGTTTTTAAAAAACTTAATAAAGTATTACACTGTGTACAAAGTAATAATACTTTATTAAGTTTTTTTACTTCTCGAGCCTGAAGGTGTAAATATGGAAATGTACTGAAATTGAAAAAACATTGAGGCTAAAACACATTATAATATTGAGATTTTATATAGTACCTATATTGTTATATGAACTCATGAAGAGATCTCTCATCAGAATTGGCTTTACTTCCATTTGTAGTATAATACATGATGTATTGAAAAAAAAAAAAAATATTTTTTCAATTTCAGCACGCAGACAACGCCCCCACCCCCTCTATATGTATAATATGCTTTTACAAGAAATAAAGATTTATCAGTTGATGGGGAAAAGCTGGAGATAACTGATACCTACATTTACCTTGGGCAGCAGATATTAAGCGAGAGTGATGAAGAAGTTAATCGGCGTACACAACTGGATTAGAGAGCTATTGGAAGAAGCAGTACAATTTTAAAGAGCGGTATGCTATTATGTCTTAAAAGTGTTTAACCAATGCATCCTTCCAGTTCTAACTTATAGAGCAGAGACATGAACCTTAACTAAAAAAAAAAGACATAAATGCTGCAGACAACGGAAAGCAGCATGCTTGATGTAACCAGGAAAAATAAGGACTCATGGATAAAAAAAATGACAAGAGTGGAAGACTTCATGATCAGAGCAAAATCCCTGAAATGGCAATGAACTAGACATGTTGCCAGGATGGACCACCGATTGACAACCAAAATTTTATACTGGATTCCAAAGGACAGGAAAATACCAAGAAGAAAACTACATGATCATATTGTCACATATATGTATATATATGGTCTCGTTCTGAGTCTTTTCCTGCCCCTTGATATCCAATCTAGTATTTCAATTGTCCAATGGTGTGACCAGTTCTTCTAGCAGTAGGTCCATTCCTTTGCTGCTGGAGGTTTTTACTTTGATCAACATGTCTTCAATCGTTTTCTTGATCCACGAGCTCCTTTTCCAGTCTTTTCTGGTTACACCAAGCATGCATCTCTCAGTGCTTCTTTGAGTTGTCTGCAGCTTCTGTATGCCTTTTTTAGTTAAGGTCCATGTCTCAGATCCATTAGTAAGAACTAGGAAAAGGATGCATTGATTAAACATTTTTAATTTAAGATACAATGGTGAATTACATATATATATATATATACTGAAGAGCAAAGCTGAAAACAAAGGAAAAACTTTTGAATTTAAAACGAAAGTTGCAAAATAACCTGAAGATCAAAACGCGCAATGCAGCAGTTATGAAAATTCAGAATTCACATTCTATTAAGAAGAGATCGAAGCAAAAAAAATTGTGGAATAACTTTTTTTTACGGGTCTTTTAGAGGTTATTTTTAATGAAAGTTGGTTGTCAAATTTTCGAACTAAAGCCTAGTTCGTCATCAGGACTATGTCACTGGAGTAGTTGCTGCCACTCAATTGGAAGAGACCATCCGCAATTATCGAATTGTGGTACTTCTTCTTCTTGCTATTTCGATCCCTTCTTCTAGTTTTCTCTTTACTAAGTTTGACTGGTGGGCGATTATTTTCACTGAGTCCCAATTTATGGAGTGTCCACTTGCTTGTACATGTCTGTCTAGCCCTGTTTTGTTCCCAATGTTCCTAATAGCTGCTTGGTGTTCTTTCATTCGGACCTTAATACTTCTCCCTGTTTCTCCTATATAGCTGAGTCCGCAGTTACAGTCGATGCAGTAAATTACTCCTTCCTGCAATTGGATGTCCAATTCTTTCTGCTTTAAAGCTGGCAGGAATTTCTTTATTTTGTTATTAAGATCTGGAGCTAGCCTGATATTATATTTTGCTCCGATCCTTTTCAGTTTCTGAAAAGTCCCTTGTAGTACGTAATTTTGCTGGTGAATTTGAAGTTGGTTTTTTCCTGCTTCTTTGGCACTTGTTTAAATATTTTCTCAACATATGGGGAGGGGTAATTGTTTTTCTGCCAACATTTCCTTTAATTCTTCTTTGTGAAGATCTTTTTGAGAAGCTGAAGAGACCAGGATTTCAATTTTTTCCAAAAAATTGTCTCGCTGTATTCGATTTAATATAATCAGGTGGAATGAGCAGAAGTCTAACATCTTCCCTGTGTTGGTGGGTTTTCTAAAAAGCTGAGTGAATATTTTCCCTTCTCTTGAGGTCAAGGTTAAATCCAGGTAATTGATGCTATGGTCTTTTTCCTGTTCCAGGGTGTACTTCAAGGTATTCTCTAGTAAGTTAAATTCTTCCAGAATCTGAGAGGGTAGAGATTGGTCCACAGTATCTACTATAATTAGGACATCATCCATGTACCTTACATAGAGAGCAAACAAGGAGGGTTGTATAAGGATTTTTGCCTCTAGTTTACTTATATAATAATTTGCTAGCAGAGGTGCTAGTGGAGAACCCATTGCAAGTCCTGAAGTTTGCCTGTAATATTTCTTTCCAAACTGGAAGAAATTATTCTTGAAGGAAAATAGGAGCAGTTCATATATGCCAAGTAGTATTTCTCTATTGTGATTATGGAATACTATTTTTTCCGCAAGGTCATCTGCAATGAATTCCAGTAGGAGGTCCAGGTTAATGTTGGTATACATAGAGACTATATCCAGGCTTGCCATTACTGGATGAATTAATTCTGGCAAGTTGTCCAGTTTTCTTTTTAGCTGCATGGAATTTTTTAGTAGGTAGGGAGGAGAAGGGAAAATATCTCTGAGGTGACCAAGCAAATAATAATTAATGTTGGAGAGTGGCGAATTTCTAGTGTCTATTATAGGTCTTATTGGATGGCCTTCTTTGTGAACTTTTATCGTACCATAGATCTGTGGAATTCTTGACTGGATTTTGGAGAAGTTTTTGAAGAGCTCATTAAGCTGTTTTTATTTCTTAAAGAGCTGATTAATTTCTTAAGATTTTTTACAGTTTGATCTATAGGATTACCATTGAGTTCTTCATAATAAGGCTTGCTCAATTCAGCTTCCATTTTATTGTAATACTTCTCTTTTTCTACCAATACCAAAACTTTGCTCTTATCTGCTCTCAGTGCTACTACTTTATCATTGGCTTTGAATTTTTTAAGGTCAGTAATGGCACTTCTATTAAAATTGTAATCAACTTTTACTGGCTTTTTTACAAATTTTGAGACGCAGTCTGAGAATTCTTTCCTTAAAGTAACTGCTGTATTTTCATCTTCTCTTTCTACCTTACTACAGATGCTTTCTAAATCAATCAGTATACGTTTTTATCAAGTGTTGCGGAGGAAAGGTTGTAATTATATCCCTTATTGAGGAGATTAATCAGGTTTTCATCTACTCCTTCTTCCGTCAGATCCATGACATGTTTGTTAGTGGTGGATGGTATTAACTGTGGGCCAGGTGCTGTAGACATTAACTTTGGACTTAACCATTTATTTTCTTTAATTTTCAATTTTTCCTTAAACTTTTTGTTTTTATCTCTCACTGCTTTAGCTAACCAATTATCAATATTTTTCTTTTCTGCTTCCGAATTTCACCTAATGAAGAGGTCCAAATACGAGCTTCTATTCGTTCGCATTGCTCAATAGTTTTGAATTTATTACGAATCGCGCCATTCACCGTTTTTAGTTCTATTTTTCTAATAAAATTTCTTGACAGATTTTCCGCGATGTTTTTCGTGAGTCTCAAAGAAGGTGGAACAAAATTAGCTCTTTTACATTTCTTAAGAAAATACAGTTGTGACTTACATTTGTCGCTTTTGCACTTACTCCTTTCTATCTTTCTGATGTTTCGCCATATATCCAGCCCGTATGTGGTTTTAATCCTAGTTGTAAATGCATTTATGGCACCTCTATTCATAGTGATTGTGGAATAACTTTTTTTACGGGTCTTTTAGAGGTTATTTTTAATGAAAGTTGGTTGTCAAATTTTCGAACTAAAGCCTAGTTCGTCATCAGGACTATGTCACTGGAGTAGTTGCTGCCACTCAATTGGAAGAGACCATCCGCAATTATCGTTAATTGTGGTACTTCTTCTTCTTGCTATTTCGATCCCTTCTTCTAGTTTTCTCTTTACTAAGTTTGACTGGTGGGCGATTATTTTCACTGAGTCCCAATTTATGGAGTGTCCACTTGCTTGTACATGTCTGTCTAGCCCTGTTTTGTTCCCAATGTTCCTAATAGCTTGCTTGGTGTTCTTTCATTCGGACCTTAATACTTCTCCCTGTTTCTCCTATATAGCTGAGTCCGCAGTTACAGTCGATTACCCCTCCCCATATGTTGAGAAAATATTTAAACAAGTGCCAAAAAAGAAGCAGGAAAAAACCAACTTCAAATTCACCAGCAAAATTACGTACCACAAGGGACTTTTCGAGAAACTGAAAAGGATCGGAGCAAAATATAATATCAGGCTAGCTCCAGATCTTAATAACAAAATAAAGAAATTCCTGCCAGCTTTAAAGCAGAAAGAATTGGACATCCAATTGCAGGAAGGAGTAATTTACTGCATCGACTGTAACTGCGGACTCAGCTATATAGGAGAAACAGGGAGAAGTATTAAGGTCCGAATGAAAGAACACCAAGCAGCTATTAGGAACATTGGGAACAAAACAGGGCTAGACAGACATGTACAAGCAAGTGGACACTCCATAAATTGGGACTCAGTGAAAATAATCGCCCACCAGTCAAACTTAGTAAAGAGAAAACTAGAAGAAGGGATCGAAATAGCAAGAAGAAGAAGTACCACAATTAACGATAATTGCGGATGGTCTCTTCCAATTGAGTGGCAGCAACTACTCCAGTGACATAGTCCTGATGACGAACTAGGCTTTAGTTGAAAATTTGACAACCAACTTTCATTAAAAATAACCTCTAAAAGACCCGTAAAAAAAGTTATTCCACAATCACTATGAATAGAGGTGCCATAAATGCATTTACAACTAGGATTAAAACCACATACGGGCTGGATATATGGCGAAACATCAGAAAGATAGAAAGGAGTAAGTGCAAAAGCGACAAATGTAAGTCACAACTGTATTTTCTTAAGAAATGTAAAAGAGCTAATTTTGTTCCACCTTCTTTGAGACTCACGAAAAACATCGCGGAAAATCTGTCAAGAAATTTTATTAGAAAAATAGAACTAAAAACGGTGAATGGCGCGATTCGTAATAAATTCAAAACTATTGAGCAATGCGAACGAATAGAAGCTCGTATTTGGACCTCTTCATTAGGTGAAATTCCGGAAGCAGAAAAGAAAAATATTGATAATTGGTTAGCTAAAGCAGTGAGAGATAAAAACAAAAAGTTTAAGGAAAAATTGAAAATTAAAGAAAATAAATGGTTAAGTCCAAAGTTAATGTCTACAGCACCTGGCCCACAGTTAATACCATCCACCACTAACAAACATGTCATGGATCTGACGGAAGAAGGAGTAGATGAAAACCTGATTAATCTCCTCAATAAGGGATATAATTACAACCTTTCCTCCGCAACACTTGATAAAAACGTATACTGATTGATTTAGAAAGCATCTGTAGTAAGGTAGAAAGAGAAGATGAAAATACAGCAGTTACTTTAAGGAAAGAATTCTCAGACTGCGTCTCAAAATTTGTAAAAAAGCCAGTAAAAGTTGATTACAATTTTAATAGAAGTGCCATTACTGACCTTAAAAATTCAAAGCCAATGATAAAGTAGTAGCACTGAGAGCAGATAAGAGCAAAGTTTTGGTATTGGTAGAAAAGAGAGAAGTATTACAATAAAATGGAAGCTGAATTGAGCAAGCCTTATTATGAAGAACTCAATGGTAATCCTATAGATCAAACTGTAAAAATCTTAAGAAATTAATCAGCTCTTTAAGAAATAAAAAAACAGCTTAATGAGCTCTTCAAAAACTTCTCCAAAATCCAGTCAAGAATTCCACAGATCTATGGTATGCGATAAAAGTTCACAAAGAAGGCCATCCAATAAGACCTATAATAGACACTAGAAATTCGCCACTCTCCAACATTAATTATTATTTGCTTGGTCACCTCAGAGATATTTTCCCTTCTCCTCCTACCTACTAAAAAATTCCATGCAGCTAAAAAGAAAACTGGACAACTTGCCAGAATTAATTCATCCAGTAATGGCAAGCCTGGATATAGTCTCTATGTATACCAACATTAACCTGGACCTCCTACTGGAATTCATTGCAGATGACCTTGCGGAAAAAATAGTATTCCATAATCACAATAGAGAAATACTACTTGGCATATATGAACTGCTCCTATTTTCCTTCAAGAATAATTTCTTCCAGTTTGGAAAGAAATATTACGGGCAAACTTCAGGACTTGCAATGGGTTCTCCACTAGCACCTCTGCTAGCAAATTATTATATAAGTAAACTAGAGGCAAAAATCCTTATACAACCCTCCTTGTTTGCTCTCTATGTAAGGTACATGGATGATGTCCTAATTATAGTAGATACTGTGGACCAATCTCTACCCTCTCAGATTCTGGAAGAATTTAACTTACTAGAGAATACCTTGAAGTACACCCTGGAACAGGAAAAAGACCATAGCATCAATTACCTGGATTTAACCTTGACCTCAAGAGAAGGGAAAATATTCACTCAGCTTTTAGAAAACCCACCAACACAGGGAAGATGTTAGACTTCTGCTCATTCCACCCTGATTATATTAAATCGAATACAGCGAGACAATTTTTGGAAAAAATTGAAATCCTGGTCTCTTCAGCTTCTCAAAAAGATCTTCACAAAGAAGAATTAAAGGAAATGTTGGCAGAAAACAATTACCCCTCCCCATATGTTGAGAAAATATTTAAACAAGTGCCAAAAAAAGAAGCAGGAAAAAACCAACTTCAAATTCACCAGCAAAATTACGTACCACAAGGGACTTTTCGAGAAACTGAAAAGGATCGGAGCAAAATATAATATCAGGCTAGCTCCAGATCTTAATAACAAAATAAAGAAATTCCTGCCAGCTTTAAAGCAGAAAGAATTGGACATCCAATTGCAGGAAGGAGTAATTTACTGCATCGACTGTAACTGCGGACTCAGCTATATAGGAGAAACAGGGAGAAGTATTAAGGTCCGAATGAAAGAACACCAAGCAGCTATTAGGAACATTGGGAACAAAACAGGGCTAGACAGACATGTACAAGCAAGTGGACACTCCATAAATTGGGACTCAGTGAAAATAATCGCCCACCAGTCAAACTTAGTAAAGAGAAAACTAGAAGAAGGGATCGAAATAGCAAGAAGAAGAAGTACCACAATTAACGATAATTGCGGATGGTCTCTTCCAATTGAGTGGCAGCAACTACTCCAGTGACATAGTCCTGATGACGAACTAGGCTTTAGTTCGAAAATTTGACAACCAACTTTCATTAAAAATAACCTCTAAAAGACCCGTAAAAAAAAGTTATTCCACAATCACTATGAATAGAGGTGCCATAAATGCATTTACAACTAGGCAAAAAAAATGTTTTTGACTCATACCAAGTACAACATAGAAAAAGTTATGTATCTACCGGTGTGAGTAAAAAGAGAAAAAAATAAAAAATAAAATAAAACAACTGAATGTAGAAAGTGTCGAGAATACTGAGCCTTGGCTTTATCAAGGACGAGCAAAAACTCTGCATTTTCTCACTTCCACAAAGACCTAGTTGGAAATGGGTTTCTGCAAAGCCATAGATGCAAGTAATAAGCCCACCAAAAAAATTTTTTTTTTAAATTATATATATATGTCATGACCTCCGCAGAGTTGTATGACCTAGCTTTAGTTAACAATTTAGCTTGCATCCATAACTTTCCTGGCCCGACCCATGCTCTTCATCTGTTACTATTTAACAGAAAGAAGAAGATTATAGAAAACTCAAGTTGTGAGTGACATAATAATTAGAAATAATGTTCAGCAATAACGAAATGCCAAGTTCGCCTGAGAGAGAATTTAAACCTGAATAGCAATGCAAAAGTATTCCAAATTCATACATTGCAATTAAAAAAGGAAATATTAATTATTTAAAACTCAGATTCTTGAAAGAAAACTTGATTCTAAAACCTCCTACTCCACAACTTCTGACAACACAAACACGAGTATAAATTAAAGACAATAATTAACTAAAGAAATGCTTTGTGAAGGTTATATGACATAAACAATTAGTTGCAATATGTACAAAGTATTTCAGAAGTGCTTTAAGTGCATAATTAAGCAGTTATTAAGAACTTAACTACTTTGAAAACACAGCGCAAAGTACAAGAACTATGAATGGCCAGCTGCTTGGCCTAAGTTTCCTGAAAAACGCGCAAAGTTACCAAGAAAAGAAAGAGTTAAAATCCGCAAAAAAGTTAACAGAATTGCCAGTGCCTAAATGCTAAAAAGCAAAAAAAACTGAGAAAAAAGTACAAGAAGTACAATCATTGAACTTGGAAAACCTAAAACCCAAAGACAATGAAGAGAGCTTACCTCTTATGCAACTGAACTTTCTCCACACAAGAGGAAACATGGCCGACCTTTTCCCCAAACTTCCAAACTCCTCTGCCACTCCCTAGTCGCTGGGGGCAGTGTGGGTGGGGCTGAAGGCCTCCACACACTGAAAGAATCCAACTCGCGGAGATTTTAACCAGAGAAAAAAATATATATACTTAAGACTGTGGACCTGTATGATCAGAAAGAGCAGAATTAACTCTCCAGAATACATGAGAAATATTATAAAATACACAAGTAGTGTATTTAATAATCTTTGCATGTATTTAATCACCTTAGTGAGCTTCTATAGATTATTCAGAATCCTATTAATTTTAATGTTAGTTTTACTATTTTTAGTATAGCTATTCTAGTGAGTGAATAACTAGTTTTCTTTTTTATTTGTTTTTATTTTCTTTTATAAACAGATTTTTAAGCTTTTTTTGTGATTTTGTCTATATTATTTAATTTTTTATTTTAATAGGACCTTCATATCCATAGCACTAAGGTTCCTTTTAGTAGGTAATAGGCATCCTCTAGCCAACTTCCAAACGGCTTTCATTGGTCAGAATCATATTATTAACTGTGTAGAAAATTAAAGCAGATCTGCCAACCTTACTCTATTATTCAGAATAATTTTTCTTAAAGTTCTTTTGATGAAAGAAGAAGGAATTTCGTTCTCTAGAAAACTGTCTAATAGTATATTAATGTGGTAATTGAAGTCCAAATTGTTGCTGCAAATTCTTGAAATTCTTAGTACCTGAGAAATTAGTACATTCTCAATTACTTTGGTTGATATGTTATTATTCCAGTGTAGATATTTAATTACTTTGAAAGGAAAATTAACTCTTTTATCAAAGAGGCTAATAGATGGGTTACCTCTGTTAAGCTTAATGCTTAAGTCTAGGAACTCAAGTTCCTGATTACTGTGGTTGGTTTTACATAAGTTAAGAGAGCTAGGATAGATATTATCAAAATCACTCTGTATAACTTCTGAGTTATTGATACACAGCAGATCATCAATATATCTAAATGTGTAAAGGTAGTTATTGGAGCAGGTGGAGTGATTTTGAATGAATTTATATTCCTTAAAGAACAGGAATAGATTAGCAATACTCGTGGAGGTTGACGTTCCCATGGGTATACCGTTCACTTGCTTATAGAGAGTATTATTATATAAGATATGGTTATTTTTTATGCAGCAATTGAGATAAGAGTTCCAGGCTCCTACATTAACAAATTGGTTAAGTTTAAATTCTGCATACAGCTCTTTAAAGGTAGTGATTATATCTGATAGAGGCAGATTAGTATATAGGTTCTCAAAATCATAACTATTAATATCTAAGGGACTTACTTTGAGTATAGTGGAAATTACTTCTGCATTATTATTAATTATCCAAAAATCTCTGTACATCAAATTAGTACAGTTACTAATGTGTTTCAAAACCTTCTTCAAGATATCTTCAAAAGCAAGATCTATTTTCTTTATATGACTCCTTACTCCACTAGCTATGAACCTGAACTTCACTGGATCTTTATGAAACTTAACCGTTGCAAAAAGAAATGGAAATTCAGGCTCATATCTTCTTGTTTGTGGAATTTTAAGTTTCTTGAAGAATTCCTTAAAACGATTTTCTAACTGCTTGGTAGAATAACTTACGGGATATATTATATATATATATATATATATATATATATATATATATATATATATATCACTAAGCTGTTCTCTGAAATTCAGAGGTTAGCTCCAAAAAGAAATACAAACTACCAGATATTTTTACTTACTGTGTCGAATCAAACTTCTCCATTTACAGCGATCTTGACATACAACTCGGTCTTCACTGATATCCATTACACGCCGTACACAAGATCTTTTATACTTCATACTCATAATCTTTTTCTCATGCAGACACTCCTGAATTTGCAGGGTTCCCACTCAACCTGGAAAACAGGGAAAACCTGGAATTCTCAGGGAATTTGAAAATGGTTCCAAAAATCAGGGAAAACTCAGGGGAAATTACCCCCCCCTTTTTTTTGTAAAAATCAATGGATACTTTATTTTGCCAAAAAGACTTATTTTTTCAAGATTTCAAACTTTTGCTTGCAATTACTGCCTGCCTAAAATTTGGCAGATCCTACTTTCAGTTATATTTAGTATTTCCTTTATTCTCTAAAAAAAGATGCAAAATTGAATTTTTAAAATTGCCAGTTATTAAGCTTTTGTTCAATTTCTGCAGGTAGTTGTTATAACATGGAACAATTAGGCACAATGGCTCCTGCTTGAAGAAACATTTCACAAGAGAACCAACCAAATGATGGATCAAAGTCCTTTGTCTGTTGGTTCTCTTGAAACATGTTTCTTAGAACAGAGCCATTCCATCATTAGGCTTAGCTGCATCCATCATTAGGCTTAGCTGCATTGTGTTATAGAAAAACTGAAACTATTCAACTGGCAGATTTTTTTCTTACATATGACCTGTTTCTATGGGAATGTATTTGCAAATTCCGTGTGGGTAGTATTCACAAAAGTTCACGGAACTTTGGTACAGAAAATAATGTGCACAGTTAGTTGTTATTAATGAAAAGCAGGTAATTATATAAAGACAAATTACTTAAAGAATTTGCAAGTGTGTGCTTTGGTGAGAAAAATGAATGGAATGAAATGTAATAATTCTTTGCAACATGCTATGCTGGAAAACTTTAAAAATCACCTGGAGAACCTGGAAAAGTCAAGGAATTTTTTTATTACTTTTGAGTGGGAACCCTGATCTGATCCACCCATGTCTTCCTTGGCCTTCCTCTGCCTTTCCTTCCTGCCACTTGGGCTAAAAAGATTTTCTTAGAAAGCATTATCATTAATTCTTTCAACATAGCCAAACCACCTGAGCATATTGGTAACAACCTTGCTAACAACATTTTGCTTCACATCACACAACTGCAACACACCTTCATTCCTCACACAAGCAGACCGTGTCTTGCCACAACCCCCCCCCCCCTTTCCCGTAAGTAACGAATTTCTCCAGCACACAAACGACTCCTGTGTTTCTTCTGTAGTACCCAGGTTTCACTGCCATACATCAGAGTAGGAATAATTACACTTTCATACACAGCCATGCGAGACTCTCTAGAGAACCCATCATTCCTGTGAAAACCTCCCAGAGCAGCTATGACTTTCAATGAAGAATTCACTCGCCTACTAATTTCACGATCCAATTTGTTCTCTCTGTCAAACATGCTTCCTAAATACACAAACTCACTCACCTGGTCAATCACAGTGCCATTTAGACTTACATTACATTCAGTAATACCAGTTTCTCTCTCAAAAACCACAACTTTGGTTTTTCCCATATTTATACTCAGTTTGAATTCCATGCAAACTTCGTACATCCGAGACAAACATACTCTGCAAATCACTTTTGTTCTCTGCCAACAGGAAAGTGTCATCAGCATGCAGCAATCTGGACACACGGATATCACCAAGATATAAACCACTATTACCTATAGATTAAGATAATACAGCGTAGTTGTCACAAATGTTTATTTTTTTATTTCTCAAGTCGACCATGGTTTCGCTGGGTATTGACCTAGCTTCATCAGGACGAATAGCACATAAATATTCAAATTGTATATGACATCATAAATGGTGTTTACAGTCACGTGTTTTGGTTAGATGCTTCCACGCGTTTGATAGAAATGGCGTGGATGCCATGTCATTAACAAGTTGCGAAGACTTCTGATATATATGGAAAGCTTCCAAACTATCAAGTTTGGAGGTTGAATCTGGCTTGTCAATTAGTTTTGCTTCTTCAAAGAGAAATCTGTGGTCCTTTTCGTAACAGTGTTTAGCCATCGATGACTTCTTTAGGTCACAATTCCGAATGTAGGTCTTGTGCTCCTTCAATCGAAAACGAAAGGCTCTACGGGTCTGTCCTATATACGAAGCGCCACATTCACCTGGAATTTGATAAATTCCCCACGAGTTTTTGTCTTCAACACAGTCCTTTGATCCTAAAAATCTCATTTTGTTTATGGGTTTAAAAATCACCTTAAAAGTAAAGGTTTTGAGAATTTTTGTAATTTTGAAGGCAATGTCACAGGAAAATGGAATAATGGCAAAATTCTCTCGCAATGGGCGCATCACAAGAGTTAATGTGGAGATGGACTTTGGTTTCCGGAATTTTGTCAGAGCTTTGTCTATAATGCAAGGATTGTCTCCTCGCTGTACTGTAACACGTTTAAGGAAATAAAGTTCTTTTCCCAAACTGTCCTTATCTGAACATATATGTATCGCGCGATATATGCAACTGTAAAAGGCACTGAGTTTTTGTTGATAAGGGTGATTAGACTTGGCATGTGGAGGTGAAAAAATAGCGAAAGGCTTCCGATAAATTGTGGTTGCGAGAGATTGATTTAAACGAGTTACTAGGACGTCAAGGAATGGTAGGCATCCGTTAATCTTCAGTTTCGTAGCTGAATTGAATGTGAGGATCAATGGAATTTATTAGTTTGACTAATTCTGGAATTTCAGAATGTTTTCCCTTCCATAGAACGAAAGTATCGTCTACGTATCGTATCCATAAGTCAAATTTCACAAGTTTGAAAAGTTTTTCTTCAAATCAACGCATGTAGATTTCACATAATATAAGTGACAGTGGATTGCCCATGGCTAGACCTTCCGTCTGTTCATAAAACGTTCCACGGAAAGTAAATCTGTTCTGTTTTGCAAATGTCCACTAGTCTTGTTATTTCCTCAGCTTCAGGTTGGCTGTAATGATGCTCTACAAGACTTGATTTTAGAGATTCCAGAGCTCCTTTTACTGGAACATTGGTGAACATAGATACCACATCAAAGGATAGCATTAGTTGATCTACGTAGGGATGTAGTTTGAGTCTATTGGTAAACTCAATGGAATTTTTCACAGATGTTTCGTTTGGAGTGGCCAAGGTAGATAATTTTGAAGATAAGAACTTCAATAACTTATATGCTGCTGTGCCGATATTACTTACTATAGGTCGGAAAGGAATTCCAGATTTATGTATTTTAGGGAGAGCATAGAATCTCGCACAACGGGCGTATGATGGTTAAGTTTTTTTTTTTATGTTTTGGCTCAGAGTTTCAGAGTTTTTGATCAATTTCTGTATTTCTTTCAATTGTTTATCTGAAGGATTCATTATTTCTTTGTAAGGTCCATTCGAAATAAGATTTCTGACTTTGCTATCATAATGATTTTTGTCTAACACAACCACCTGACCTCCTTTGTCAGCTCTAGTAATGATTAAATTTGAATTTGAGCGCAATTCTTTAAGTGCATTAATTTCTTTGGTCATTAAATTTGGTCTAGGTAATGTAGCGTGATTTGCAGTTATCACTTGGCTGATACAATGTCTAACTATTTCTTTTTCTTCAAAGTTGAGACTGCTTTGTATTACAGATTCCTCAACTGAAGCAACTATGTCTGATACCGGTATCTTTCTTGAGATAGTAAAACTGGAATTATATCGTAAAGTCCTCTTCTCAATTTCAGTGAGACTATGATCGGACAAGTTGACAAACACTTCGTTATCTGGATACACTATTCCGTTATTATTACTATTAGTATAAGCCTGTTTATTCTTATTATCTGCTATCAAATTTTGGAATTTTCTTTCGAGGGAAATTCTGTGATTCGATGCTATGTTGATACTACGAACTGAAGTCTTTTTGTCTAAAGTATCAAAATCTGCTAATTTGTTAGCTAGCCAAAGATGTAGATCATAAAGTTCATGTTCCACCTTTGCAATGTCCTTCCGAGTGTCCTTAATAACAGCTCTAAGAATCGCAAAAGAAGCATTGCTAACTGCTCTTGTTACGTTCTGAGTTGGTATTAGGTTACATTTCAAGGATATAAAGTTCGGTAAGATGTGATGTC
Source organism: Macrothele yani (assembly GCA_039090855.1). Lineage (NCBI taxonomy): Eukaryota > Metazoa > Arthropoda > Arachnida > Araneae > Macrothelidae > Macrothele > Macrothele yani. Next base: position 41,187,710 of record CM077006.1, read on the forward strand.
TTTTGCATCGTTGTAAGAAATTCAAATGGTTTAGTAATCTGAACTTCTTAATTCTCAGTTTCGAAAAACGATTGATCGTACTTTTCAAAGTGGTCATATCTTCTCAGGAACATCTTAATCTATATATAATCGTACAAGACTGTAGTCATTGAAATAAATACACTATTACCTATTTTGGCATCACGCATGCACACGTCCATAAATATATTAAACAGCCATGGGGACATTACACAACCTTGTCTAACTCCTGCACCAATAGAAAACCATTTTGATAAAACACCATTCACTCGTACACAAGCTCTACTACCAGCATACATGGCTTTTACACTATTAAGTAGATTCCCAGTAACACCATATTCATTCAATACCTTCCACAAAAGTGTCCTATTTACTCGGTCGTAAGCTTTCGCTAAATTTATGAAAGCAGCAAAAACACTCTTACCAACAGCCAGATACTTTTCAATCATCGTGCGTAATGTAAAAATCAAATTAGTGCAGCCTTTACCAGGCATAAAACCACTCTGAACATGCCACACTTTCTCTGATGTAAGACCCGATACTTTTTCAATAACAACCTTACCAAACATTTTCCCTGACACACTTAGTAGGCTAATACCACAATAGTTCTTGCATTCAGTCTGATCACCTTTTCCCTTATACAAGGGAACAATAATAGCATCCTTCCAATGCCGTGGGACCATTCGTAACTCCCAGTACAACTGGCAAATTTCAGTTAATCAGTCATAATAGAGTAATAGAGACATTTAACGTGGACCAGGAACATCAAACAAATATTGTCGCTCTTTCCACGTTTATAAGTGAGTCACGGAAAAATTCTCATTGGCCGCCACCTGGAGTCGAACCCAGGGTCTTCCATTTACGCGCCGGATATGCTTCCGCTACACCACAGCAGCCTCGAATTCCTCCGGACTCGCACACGCTAACTGCCAAGTCAATTTGGCAGGTTGCTTCTTTGAGCCCCGCACAATGCTGGGGATTCACCAAAGATGGTAAGCAGCAACTGAACAAATAATTAGAAGGCGAATGAATAATAATAGAGACATTTAACGAGGGCCAGGAACATCAAACAAATATCGTCGCTCTTTCCACGTTTATAAATGAGTCACGGAAAAATTCTCATTGGCCGCCACCGAATAGTCGAACCCAGGGTCTACCAGTTATGCGCCGGATATGCTTCCGCAACACCACAGCGGCCTCGAATTCCTCCGGACTCAGACACGCTAACTGCCAAGTCAATTTGGCAGGTTGTTTCTTGGAGCCCCGCACAATGCTGGGGATTCACCAAAGATGGTAAGCAGCAACTGAACAAATAATTAGAAGGCGAATGAATAATAATAGAGACATTTAACGTCGACCAGGAACATCAAACAAATATCGTCGCTCTTTCCACGTTTATAAGTGAGTCACGGAAAAATTCTCATTGGCCGCCACCGGGAGTCAAACCCAGGGTCTTCCAGTTATGCAGCGGATATGCTTCCGCTACACCACAGCGGCCTCGAATTCCTCCGGACTCACACACGCTAAATGCCAAGTCAATTTGGCAGGTTGCTTCTTGGAGCCCCGCACAATGCTGGGGATTCACCAAAGATGGTAAGCAACAACTGAACAAATAATTAGAAGGCGAATGAATAATGATAGAGACATTTAACGTGGGCCAGGAACATCAAACAAATATCGTCGCTCTTTCCACGTTTATAAATGAGTCACGGAAAAATTCTCATTGGCCGCCACTGGATAGTCGAACCCAGGGGCTTCCAGTTATGCGCCGGATATGCTTCCGCAACACCACAGCGGCCTCGAATTCCTCCGGACTCAGACACGCTAACTGTCAAGTCAATTTGGCAGGCTGCTTCTTGGAGCCCCGCACAATGCTGGGGATTCACCGAAGATGGTAAACAGCAACTGAACAAATAATTAGAAGGCGAATGAATAATAATAGAGACATTTAACGAGGGCCAGGAACATCAAACAAATATCGTCGCTCTTTCCACGTTTATAAGTGAGTCACGGAAAAATTCTCATTGGCCGCCACCAGGAGTCAAACCCAGGGTCTTCCAGTTATGCAGCGGATATGCTTCCGCTACACCACAGCGGCCTGGAATTCCTCCGGACTCGCACACGCTAAATGCCAAGTCAATTTGGCAGGTTGCTTCTTGGAGCCCCACACAATGCTGGGGATTCACCAAAGATATTAAGCAGCAACTGAACAAATAATTAGAAGGCGAATGAATAATAATAGAGACATTTAACGTGGACCAGGAACATCAAACAAATATTGTCGTTCTTTCCGCGTTTATAAGTGAGTCACAGAAAAATTCTCATTGGCCGCCACCGGGAGTCGAACCCAGGGTCTTCCAGTTACGCGCCGGATATGCTTCCACTACACCACAGCGGCCTCGAATTCCTCCAGACTCAGACACGCTAACTGTCAAGTCAATTTGGCAGGCTGCTTCTTGGAGCCCCGCACAATGCTGGGGATTCACCAAAGATGGTAAGCAGCAACTGAACAAATAATTAGAAGGCGAATGAATAATAATAGAGACATTTAACGAGGGCCAGGAACATCAAACAAATATCGTCGCTCTTTCCACGTTTATAAGTGAGTCACGGAAAAATTCTCATTGGCCGCCACCAGGAGTCAAACCCAGGGTCTTCCAGTTATGCAGCGGATATGCTTCCGCTACACCACAGCGGCCTGGAATTCCTCCGGACTCGCACACGCTAAATGCCAAGTCAATTTGGCAGGTTGCTTCTTGGAGCCCCACACAATGCTGGGGATTCACCAAAGATATTAAGCAGCAACTGAACAAATAATTAGAAGGCGAATGAATAATAATAGAGACATTTAACGTGGACCAGGAACATCAAACAAATATTGTCGTTCTTTCCGCGTTTATAAGTGAGTCACAGAAAAATTCTCATTGGCCGCCACCGGGAGTCGAACCCAGGGTCTTCCAGTTACGCGCCGGATATGCTTCCACTACACCACAGCGGCCTCGAATTTTTCCGGACTCGGACACTCTAACTGCCAAGTCAATTTGGCAGGTTGCTTCTTGGCGCCCCGCACAATGCTGGGGATTCACCAAAGATGGTAAGCAGCAACTGAACAAATAATTAGAAGGCGAATGAATAATAATAGAGACATTTAATGTGGACCAGGAACATCAAACAAATATCGTCGCTCTTTCCACGTCTGATCCAGTTAATCAGTCAATTACAGAGTCGCCACCATTTTTCAACATCTCAGCAGTTATGCCATCAAGTCCCAGAGCCTTACCATTCTGATGGTAAATTGCTCATGAATATTAATTTCTTTTCTTCCAAACCAAATTTTTATATGCCTGATAACTTTTTTCCTACTTGGCCCTCACTTCTAATCTGTTGTTCATAGTACATATGAATATAGGTGTTGAATATCCTTTTTACTGTGCCTATGTGTGCATGATAATGTAATTTCCCCGTCATAAAGATTGTGTAATGAAAGAAATTAATTATTACAGGGCTGTTTCATTTGAGGAAGGCAAGCGTACTGCTGTGGGTATGAAGGCTGACTTTTTGGAAGCATCTGCCAAACAGAATCAGGTAAGTCCTGAAACCTTTGTGACAGTTCTAAAATGTTTGTGTGGATTTGAATCATGATGTGTCTGAAGTTTGTGAATCGTCACTATCAAGCTCACTGATTTTGAAAATTGTATATAATTTTTCAGTGTTTTTTTTTTTTTTTTTTTTTTTTCTGCTTCTCTCCCCTTATAATCATTTTGTGATTCACTTATGAGGAAAGCTGGAAGTTGGTTGAAATCCGCATGCAAAGATTTCACTGTAATTTTCTTATACTCAGCAAGCAAAGATTTGGACATTACTTCAGTGTTTTGGTATAATTGTTCTATTTCCACAGTGAAGATTTCAATGCAGAATCTTGGTTCTTCTTTTACACCTGATAAATTTCAGTAACTTCTCTAATTTTCTCAATATGTATTTACATGATACGAAACAGAATACATGAAACTGAGCTATTTTTCTGTCAGGACATTGAGAGGGGTGAGATACTGTGAATTAATTTGAGCCAAAATTGTTCTCTGGCATAATTTAGTATTTACGTGTTGAATCTACAATGATGCCTGTTTCTACATCTGAAGCATTTAAGTTATTTCTAGTGAAATATGGATTTTCTGCAGTGGAACCATTGGGTATATTCTTGAGCCTTTTCAAATGCATTGCCATTACATTTAACAAAATTATGCATGTACTGTTACAAAAATATGTCACTGAGCCATGATTTTCGCAAATATGTTTTCACATCATCACTGCCCTGCACCAGTTCCTATGTTCAGTGGCTGTTGCAGAAATTTGAAAATAGGGGAATCACCTTATTGCCACTATCAATTTGATGGAATGACAAAGGTGACAGCAAGAGTTACTAGAATTATTTTACAAATTTAACAATAAGAAAAATGTGTATTTTTAGCCACTATAAAAATTCAGATAATTCAAAATTTATCTCTTCATAAGAAAAGGCTCTGCAACCCACCCTTGCCGCCCCGGTGGCGCAGTGGTCTAAGGCGCTGGCCTCTGATCATTCGTCCGTAAGGGGTCCGGGTTCGAATACCGGTCAGGCATGGATGTTGTGTTTGTCTTACGGCACTGGCTCTCTCCCTCCCCTGGAACCAGTGACCCTAAATTAGGGACGGGCGACTGCTTATAGCCCATTGAGTTGCTCACGGTGGTCGTTAAACCTCCAATCAAAAAAAAAAAAAAAAAAAAAAACCCACCCTTACATATGTTGGAAAGCTTGAAATTGTATCAGAGGTAGAAATCACTGAGCTTTGAAGTGTGTAGCTACCCAAGTATGCTGTTATTGAATATAAAGCAAACATGTGCATGTCTATAAATTGTTTATGAATCAAAATTACTACACTTCCAAATGCTAGTAAAGGTACTAACTGGTAGTATGGTTTCAGCTACTTGGGCTCTCATCAGCCAATAAATCGCATATATTATACTGTTCTTAAGCCATCTTTGGATCTCTCAACAAAGGATTGCTGTCTTGTTATGCCATCTTTTGGCTCAATTCTGCTGAAATTTCAGAATATTTTGATTGGTTGCATTTAGTTGGATAAAAAGTTGCAAGGAGAAATTCCCAGATACTGTTAATTTTGAAATAAGGGTCCTTGTTACAAGCTTGATAATTGGTTGAAATTTCAATGGATTCACATGAAGGAAAGATTGTTTCCATCCTGTGCAATTAGAAATTACTCTTGCTTATTTTCAAACAGGTGTAAACCCATCATCAATAACTGTTTTAACCAGATCTGTGTGTGTGTGTGTGTGTGTGTGTGTGTGTGTGTGTGTGTGTGTGTGTGTGTGTGTGTGTGTGTGCGCGTGCGCGCGCGCGCATAATTTAACATTTCGTTTATGTTCTTTCAAGTTGATTGATAAAGCTCTTTTGGTCTTTCATATGTATTTTTTCTTTGCAATTATCAGGTGAATAAAGTGGTGCCCAAAAAAAAAAAGAAAGAAACTAATGACAAGAGTGGAGTTAATTTTGTACCACTTTATTCACTGGGTAGTTGCACTAAGAATAGATACATAGGAATGGCCAAAAGACTTTATCAACCCACCTGAAAGAGTGTAAATGAAATGCTAAATACTCACTAAAACTGCAGATCTGGTAAAAACAGTTATTTATAATGGGTTTACAGCCTGTTTGAAAAGAAGCAAAGGTCATTTCTAATTTTACAAGATGGAAATGGTCCTCCCCTTCATGAATCCATTGAAATTTCAACCAATTATCGAGCTTCGTGGTCCGTATGCTCCTTGAAAACCTTGAAAGTACTTTAAAAAGTTTAAGGCTCCATAAATAGTCTTGAAAAAAAAATGTTGTGTTTTTAAGTAATGATATGGAAGGGCATGTGTAAAATAATTGTGTTACAAATTTGTATAAGAGATTTCAGAGAATTTCTGATAAAAAACAAACAAAAAAACACCAAGCACAGAACTTGCATTTAACTCGGATTGTGTGGATTGCTGATACCTTGGCTGATACATCACTAATAAGTAAAATGCCAGCCATGGGAGTAAAATAGGGATGCATTCTTGCTGGAGGGTGATTACAAAAATAATTTACTCTTTTAAAATATTCCACAAAATAAAATGGTTTTGAAAAACACCAAAACAAAGGAGTGATTCAAAGTTAATGAAATAAACCAACAGGGGGCAACAGGCAGGTCATTGAATGTGTGCCCATCCCAGCTAATTACAATGGTTTAAGCTTGCTAAAATATCTACCTACTAACTGACTGACAGCACACACACATATTATAATTTGGTTTTAAAAAGTCCTTGAAAAGTGCTTGAATTTATTTTGCTTGGGAGAATACGAACTGTGAGCTCGTCTAGGACCCTTCTTTCAAAATTAACAATATCTGAAATTTTTCCTTGCAGCATTTTTCCAAATTAAATGACACTCATCAAAATATTCCGAAATTTCAGCAGAATCGAGAAGAAAGATGGTAGCACAAGATGGCAACCCTTTGTTGTGAGATTCAAAGATGACTAAAGAACTGTTCAATGCACGTGATCTAATGGCTGATGACCATGGTACCAGTTAGTGCTTTTACTGGCACTTGAAAGTGTGGTAATTTTGATTCATAAGCCACTATGCATATTAAAATGCCATTAGCAAAGTTGCTTTATTCTTATGTTATATGTGCATATCTTTTTATTTAGTCTGAATGATAGCTGCAGTCATTCTCAGAACACTTTCCAGCTAGTGATGTTTGCATGCATTCCCACTTCATATGCACAGTAAGAGCAAAACATTATCAGACGTGCCAGCTGTCCGGATTCAGGCGGGAAACTCTTGATTTTCAGCCCTTCCTCCCGCTCTCCGGATGAGTGTCAAATTCTTCTGATTTTCGCTGAGAATTAGCCGTTAGGATGGTCAAAATTCCATTAACCACCATGATTTTGAAACTGCCTGTGAAGTCTTTTTCTTTCTGTGCCCATGCAAGGTGTCATTACAGTAATCCGTTTTGTACTTTTCCTCTCTTATCTGAAAAAAAAAAAAAAAAAAAAAAAAAAAGCCACCCCAGTGGCACAATGGTCTAAGCACTGGCTTCGGATCAATCGTCCAAGGTGGGTCAGAAAAAATGTGCTTTAAAAAAAATTCTCCCAGTCCAATATTTATACGAAGCCTTCAGCAAAAAGCACAACTGCTCTGGCACTAGAATGCCGGGGAAGGTCAGTAATTGATTGACAGATGGAAGCTGCTCGAACTTCTTGCAGTTTAGTCTTTCAACCCCTCACCTCAAAAGAGCTGCGTATATTCTAAGTGATGATTAATAGTTGAGTTGCGGCGAATTCACTTAACGACAAAAGGGAGCAAGTTACAGTTCGCCTCACCTTGTAACGAAAGGTGATGTTGTTTCGATGCTTTTTCTTGTCTTAGCCTTCGTGCACAACCTAAAGAAGAAATGGAAAACAGTTGGCTGCCATTTTATTCGTAAAAAACACAACAACATGCGAGCCATTTTAGGTTTTCATTGTCTTGCGGAATTGACCGTACCTAAAAATGAATTTCAGTGGGGAGGGGGGGATTCTCGTGGGGTTTTTTTCTTTTTTATCTCCAGAACTAGTGGACCAATAATACTACATCTGGAAAATTGTTCCTACGTCTGAAAAATGTCGATAAAAAATAGTGGTCGTGTGATTTTTATGGGCTGTAAAAATCTGATTTTCAGATTTTGAAGGTTGGCATGTCTGCATTCAGTGCAGACATGCCAAATTGAAGGTCGGAATTTGTAGTGCAGTGGTGCACATGTGTGTAGGTGCAGGGTGTATGCAACACTGTGACTCACACAGTATCAGTGAGAGCTGGAACAGTGGTTTTAATGGATAAGGAATGAGAATTGATCCCCTTGGAAAAAGGCATGAACATCAGATACAGAACAAAAGGATGTCAGTATCTGGGAAACAGCCAACTTTATTAACCATTGTCCTTTGTAATACTTGTAGTGCTGTAAGGTTGTACTGGTGTAGCAGCATGGAAAGGTTGCATGATGGGATTCATGGCAACACCAGTGCATCACCATAACAGTGCCACCAATATGGAGAAGAGATATTCTAATGATTTATTGGATTCCACCCCACACCAGTGTGCCATGCCAGGCTGCGTGGTGGCTCACTGTAAATGCATCCTCATGTCATTGAGAACAGTAGCACCACATGGATGTGCGGCAATGTACAGTTTTTGTACGTCCCCTGGGATTTCAGAACTCCTTAAACAGGCCCTGGAAAATGATGCCGCCATTTTAAACATAGGTATATGATAATGGGGCTAAGCTGCACAATGGAAATCATCAACAGTAAAACACATGACAGCTAAAAAAAATGAGAGCCTTGAAACAGGTGACTTTTCTTTGTACAACTGGAAAATGGTGCAGCCATTTTAAACATAGGTACATGGTGCAGCCATTTAAAACATAGGTTCAGTAAAAAATCAACAATAAAACAGCTACTGGGTTTAAGCTGTTGTGAATTTCACCTAAAAATGATGGTCTTAAAACAGATGATAGCAAAAGATAAATGAGATCCTTGAAATGAATAACAGATTTTTTATTTAGTACAACTGTGAAACGATGCAGCCATTTTAAATGTAGGTGTATGATAGTGGGATAAACAGGTTCCAGATTTGAACTTACCACTGCAAACATGTCTTTACAGAAATATTATGGGATGTGACCATTAAATAATAAAACTGTGCTTTTGGCAAGTGAAATGCATCATGCAGGAAGAAAGTGAGTGGGAGGACTTTGGCCTTGAATTATCCATAATCCAAACTGCAAAGTTCAGCTCACTCTCTGCATTAGTTTGGTGACACTTGTCAATGAAAGCAGATATGTTGCTTGTCGCGCTTTGGAGAAAAGCTGAGTTCAAGAATTGAAGCACAGATGAACATGAAGTTTCCAGTGAAATTAAAGAAAACTCCTATCAAATCTTTTCACATGCTGAGTGAAGATTGGGGGGACAATGAAGACAGCAAATGTCTGGGACATCCAAGCACTTTAAACAGAAGAACAATGTGAACACAATCTCTTCAGTTGTTTGAATTGATTGACGATTGAATGATTCAAGTGACAAACATTGATAAAGGGGCTGTTACACAAATGTTACATGAAAATCTGAACATGGCAACTTTTTGTGTGTAAAGCTTCTCGCACCAGAATATAAAGAAAATTGCAGGAAAATTTGTGCTGATATTCTGGGGCAATTTTAGACAAATCTCAGGTTTTTAAGAAATGTTATCTCTTGTGATGAAACCTGGATCTTCTGGCATGACCCCGAAATGAAAAAAGAGTTGATGCATTGAAAAGCACCAACATCACCAAGGATGAGGAAAGCACAGCACAGCAAAGCAAGGTAAAGTTTAAGGCCATGCTAACTGTTTTATTTGAGATTAAGGGTGTAATTTTTGGCAGAGTGGGCTCCCGGTGATTCAACAGGGAAACCAGCATTACAGACCAGAGTTGTGGAAAAATGGCTTCATCCTTCACCAGAATAATGCACCAGCCAGCGGTGTCTTAATGGGTGTATCAACTGAGCCTGGAGCCGTGGCCCAAACAGGGGCCCCAATATGTTGGCAAAGTTTGTTTATTTTATTTTTTTGTGTGATTTTTTTATGTTGATGTATTGGAGGTTAAAAATTAAGCAGTGCATAATTGCACAACAGTCAGGACATGTTAAAATTTCTTAATTGAAGGAGAATTTATTAAGTCACTTCATTTAAAGCATTTCTAATGTTGCAAGAAATCATGTCTTGCACTGTGTCAAGACCAAGGAGTTGACCTCCTTGGTCTTGACACAGTGTGCTCCCTTTCAATAGATCAGTCCTATGATCAAGCATTATTTAAAGACTGCAAATGTTAATTCTCATTCAATTTCGAGGCGGTTTATACTCAACTTTTCCAAGTATTGAAATAGCTATGTGCATGTTCCTTTTGATGATGATCACTAACTACACTGGTGAATGATCTTTCTCCAAACTGAAATGAATTAAATCTTCGAAATTCCTTGACAGAATCAAGACTTAACTATTTATCGTTATTGTTCATCAAAAATGAGCTAATGCAAGAATGAGACTTTTCCGTTGTGATCTAAGGATTCGTCCCTCTCAAATTAAGAAAAAAAAAAAAAGTTTAAATAAAGAAACAAGTGTGAGAAGCAGAAATTCTGGTATGTTCACTTTCTTAATTTATAGATTTTAATTGATACTTTGATGTGCTATCACTGAACACTGATGCTTATTAGCTTTAGGAAACACATTTTTTTGTTGATTTGATTATGATGTAGAGCAGGCTTTGCAAAAATGCTGAAATTTCTACTAGCTAGTGGAATAAAAATTTAATAGCCAAATGACAAAATCTACTGGCCATGCTAAAAATAAGTAAAAATAATAATTTTTTTAGTTAAAAATAATAATAATTCAGTAACTTCTTACATTTCTATGAAATTAAATGGGTGAATGTTATTTTTTTCTTTCTAATGAGAGACCCCTTCCCTATTAACTTCATAAAAACAGATGCAGAGCAGTTACTTCATAGGATCATTAGATTGACTGCAAATATTGCATATGCTTTTGTTCCAAGATGTTTGATTTTTTGACAATTTAATTTCAGCGCTGTAATATCATTACTCTTACTATCTTAATTTACACATACATAATTTTTTTTCAAGAGGCCATTGAGGTTAGATGTCTAATTCCTTTAATAATATTTAAAACAATGAGACAAAAGCTAATATATATTTACATAAAGTGGCACCAATAATGTTGATATAATTTACTGCTGATATGTACTATGTCTGATCTTTCCATCAGAGGTATCTGCCCACTACAATTGAATAGCATTTTGAGGATCAAAATCTTCAATTGAAGGGCCATTACATCTAATCATCATCAAGTCATTTAAAGTGTCACTATTCAGACATGCCCGATTACATTTTTTTATGAGGTTCATTGCTGAAAAGCCATGCTCACAAGGAGCAGTGCTACATGGCAATAGAGTGTTGCAGCTGCATCATCTTAAAAATATTACCATAACAGTTTGTTTCCTTTTGTTCAGCATATATGTGGCTAAACAGAGATTCAAAGGTTATTCTTTTACCTGTAGATGACATTATACTTTGTGCATAAAATTTTAATCTTGAATATTCTGTCATAACAGAGTCCACATCCTGCAATTCCAGTTGAGGCAGCAATCTGCAGACATCTGGCATTTCCATTGTTCCATAATCAACAAGATCAGACCCATCAGAAAAATGAGCTGGATCCAACAATACTGAGAGTTGGGTTATGGAGCCATCAGCCACTGCAGATAGTCTCTCATCAATGAACTTTTCAATTGCAACCAGAAGTTTCCTTCGATCTTCTTCAAAGCAGCCTATTTGACCATGTTTTTGTTCTGATTGCAATTTAATCCCACGGAATTTATCATTGTTTATAGCACTCTCTGGCTCATTTTCTCTGGCTCCCTTAGTTTTTAAAATAATTTGTACTCTCAGTTTGCAGACATTTATCTCTTGTACTGTCCGATGGACTCTAAGATTATCTTTTTGTAGAACCAGAGAGGTATCTGTAAGCAATTTACTCAGGTCCCACATGAAAAATAAAAATTTTAGAAATCGTGAGCTTATAATCTTGTTGAATCCTCTGGCTTTTGTTCTGAATTTAGAATCATGGGCTTTATCTAGTGCAATTTGCCGCAAGTGCATGTATATTACATGTATGTTGCAGCACAGTGCAGATACTGCTTTGTACTTGGATGACACCCACCTAATGCCTGTGATGGTATGACACTTTACAAACTCGTCATCCAAGAACTCGGCAACTTCTTTTACACCTCTAAGCATTTTTGGGCTCTTACTGTACAGCTTGTACAGCCCTTTCACTGCATTTTCAAATGTAGTTAAGTAAGAAATTTCTTTGCAGGCATCTGTGAGAGCAAACTCCAGACGGTGGCTCATACAGTGTACTACTATGAGCCCACTGATTTCATTTTGAAGTTGTTTCCCAACTCTATTTATGCTTCCCATGTTGACTGAGGCACCATCAAAACAGCAGCCTATTAGCTTTTCCTTCCAATGTGATTTTCTTTTATTCATCATCATTTTCAATCACCTCCTTTGTGCCATAAGCATCAGCTTTCAGAAGTGGTTGAAGGCCAAGGAAACAAACTCTTAGGTTTTGACCATCCATAAATTGTACATATACTATTTCACTTTCAGTTGTGCCTCTGTCTGTAGAGGCATCTGACATTAGAGATAAGAAGTAAGATTGATTAATCTGTTCTACAAGTTTTCTTTCTCTGTCCTTTGCTATGCAATACACAAATAATTTTGCCGCTTTGTCGTTAACATAAGTATCCCCTATGTGTACTCCAATCTTTTTCTGGACAGCGCACAAACTTTTGAAGTCATTGAATGAGAAGTCTTCTTTGGCTATAGTGAATGAAATTAAGAACAAGACCTTCATGGACTTTCCTAGATCTTGATTTATCCGCTTTACAGTTACAGCTAAAGGTGCTTCTGAAGGGTTTTCTTGTGCCTTGTATACAGCACTTGCTTTCTGGTGTACTTCAGACACATTGTGACTTTTCACCTAAAAATATGGGGTGTCTTTTAGAATAATAACTAAACAATCAAGAAATTATTACAGTAAAGCAAATAAGAGTAAAGCAACAGTTTTACTTTGCTTATCTGCTTTTACAAAAACTAAAACATAGTAAATCCATTTTAAGTTTTAAACATAGAAAACTAGTGAAAACACATGGTTACGTATGGTAAAAGGTTCGTTTAGTGGTGGCTTTCGGTCATCCTACGACCTTGATCACCCGCGATCAACTGGATGGGTTGGTTGCCAGATTTTAGAAGAGATCCAAATAAATGGGATTTGGTGAGGGGTCTTTGAATTGCAGTTTTTCGTGAACAAAATTTCAGTGCTTTCTTGGAAACACAGAGATGCTTTGTTCATGAATGGGGCAACTTTTTTAGTTTCTTTCCAAATGGGAACTGCAGAGGTGTCTTCAAGGGTAAGTTTTAAACCATCCATTTATAAGAATGAAATCTGGAACATATTTGTCTAGGCCGGCATAACTATGTATACTGAACAGAGCTCATCGAAGACAGCCCTGGGGCTGGGCAGTATTTTAGGGCCCCAGTATTAGTGGCACATCTGGGATTTCACTATGGGTGGCCGAATAAAAATGCCCAGGAGAAAACATTCCCAAAATATGATGATGAAGCCATAGGAATATCCTTGCCATATTGAAATGTGTATCCCATGATTCATGGACGAATAAATGTTAACAAGAAAATGTAAAAGTGCATAGTTTCAGTTTCCTTACCCCCTCCGAGGATTCAGCTTGTTGAAATTATATCAAAGTAGTGGACCAAAAAAATATGATCCAAATGAATTCTTAATGTGTGAAAACTTCCCCACCGCCCTGGTGAGGCATGGATGTTGTTTTTGTCTTACGGCACTGGCTCTCTCCCTTCCCTGGAGCCAGTGTCTTTAAATTAGCGATGGATGACTGCTTATAGCCCATTGAGTTACTCCTGGTGATCGTTAAACCTTCAATAATAAAAAATTCCTCCAATTACAGACAAGTACAAAACATCTGTAATGCTTTCGAAAGATTTGAGGATGAACTGGGGGCGACTATACTTTTTTACGGACTCCTAAGAAAGGGGATTTTTTTTTTTACAAGGCAGTTTCTTGTAATTTTTCTCTGTGCTATCTGCAAAAAATATATATAGTAGAACTCTGTCAATTCTTCAGGCATCCTGCACAATCCTGGGGCCCTTTGAAAATGCGGAACCCTGGGCTGCAGCCCCTCCTAAAATGGGCTCTGACATAACTACAAAAAGTTTATAAATTACAGAAGTTTTATCAGAAAAGTGCATCACTCTGTTACAGATTCGAGAAGCAACTGCGCTGAAAGTGCTTAACTTATACTCAGCACAATACCATTTCGACTCCTTATACATCGTAATCGCGAACATAGTGTTAATATTTTTTAATAACCACTGCAAGCTCAACAATAAAACTGGGTTCATCTCTCAAAAAAAATTTTGTCGTACAGCAATAGCAAATATGATTAAAAATTTTAGTGGCTAGTTTTCATAATTGTTGTCTGATTCACATGAAATTTGGTGGGTTTGTTCCTTTTAGCAATTTATGAAGTGCATAAAATTTTCAGCCAGTTTTGTCAAAATTCCACAAAGATAGAAAATCATATTTTTTATCTCAGTAGTGTGCAGAGATGCTTATCAGTCAGTGGATGGAGGCACGATCTCCCGTCCTGCTAGCAGCATGCACCTGCACAAGCAAGGAATTGCTGCAACCCCTTCTTCATCCCCCACAAGCTTTTCCCTCCAGTTCACAGCTACAGAAAGAGATTCGAAAAAAACAAAAATCAGAATTCCGTTTACATAAATAAAAGTTATAAAAAACTCACGAATAATAGACAATAGAGTGTAAAAATGAAATAATAGACAATTGCAAACTGACTGATCAGGAAAATAGCCAAGAAAACCCCATTTTTTAGTGTTTTTCCCAGTCAGAATCCCATACGTAAATTAATCCCGAATTTCTTGCTCGTCAACTCAATATTTTCAGTCGTCATGGAAGAGCAGATGAGCACATTTCTCAAGTCATGGTCATCCGGACTTTGTATTTTGTAAGATAAAATCTACCAATCGAGCAAACCGTGAAACTGTAAGAAAATATGATTACAGGAGAAATCATCTTTCCTCCTAAACTCCGTTTTAAAGACTGAAACGACCCAACCGTCTTTAAGAAATTTCTCTTCAGTGTTGCATGTCTCGAGAATTACCCGAATTATGATGATGAAAACCGTGGATTCCGGGAATCTGCGAAAGAATCTCATACCTATAGCTAAGTAAGGAAAATGAGAGGACACTACTATATGTAAATTACAGATAAATTTTATGATAAAAGTTTGACTTACCGTTTCAAGTTTAAACCTTTGACATCCTTCCACAAAACTTGTTTGATTAGTACTTGCATTTCGTCGCCATATTTTGCAGAAAAGATTTCCGTTTTCTTTTTCTAACCATTTGTATTGTGCTTGCCACTTTGAAAATGTTAGCTGATTGAATTTCCTTGGTATAACCAGTCAGGTCAAGTCACGATGTCGACATACAACTATGCTCAAGCTAATGATATTTTGTTGGTTGAAGTGTTTTTTGATGTAGTATTTGGGTGTTTTTGAAGTTCTTTGCGGATTCATGAGTGTTCTGCGCATCCATATGCAAGATAAGAGCTACGGAAATTGCGGTAATTACTGGAGGCAGGTCACTCAGGTAGATAGGCCGTGGATTCATGGCTATCAGATGAAATTAAGGGAGCCAAAAAATTGTGTTGTTCTACGCCGTCTTGTCTTCAAGTGTTTGCTCTCGTTCGGGATTGCTGTCTGCATTTTGTGTTTTTGTCTGCAAACTAATGGATATTAGTGTTTCATGAGTTAAAGGTAAATTTATACTTCTTCAACTTTGAAATTATTGATTGATTTTCTATGGACTTTTGTGGACTGTGAACCTAAATTACTACATGACTGGGTTATTGAATAAAAGAAAAAAAAAAAGGAGGTGACAACTAAAACAAAAATATATTGAAAATTTTGATAAAAAGAAATAAAAAAAAAAAAAAAAAAAGAAATTTAGGTGATGAGATAGTGTGCTGCTGCCATCTGTTGCACAGCAGCAGAAACTGAGGACAAAATTAAGTAAAAATTACTGTTATTGAGTAAAAATTAAGTAAAAGTTAATTGAAATTTACTGTCATGGGTCCCAAAAAAGACCAAAGGTACCATAAACACCAGTAAAGCTAAAACTGAATCTAATGACTTCGATATGAATTTTATTAAACAATCTTTAACAGATATCAGTTTAAAGCTTGATTATATTGCTGAACTAAGGACAGAAATAAGTGAAATTAAACAAAATTATATTCCAGAACTCAGGGAGGAATTAAGAGATATCAAACGTTCTGTTGAGTTTTTGAGTGAACGGTATGATAGTGTTCTTTTGAAATGTACTGTACTAAAACACAGTAATGAAGATCTAAAAAATAAATTAGAATCTCTTCAAATACAGGAAAGGAAGAATTTTCAACAGAATAAATTATTAAATAAGGAATTAAATGAACTGAATCAATATCAAAGGCTGAGAAACATAGAAATACATGGAATTGATCTTTCAAATATTGCATCTCAGGAAGATCTTAATAACCTTGTTGATCTCTTAGCAACTAAATTACAAATAGATAAGGATCTATCAAAAGATATTGATATTGTTCACCCTTTACCAACCAAGCATAAAAGGACTCAAGACTCAGTAGTGCTCATCCAGTTCAAATCAAGAACAACTAGGAACATTTGGATGTCCAAAAAAAAATCTCTTACCTATAATAATGATCTAATGCCTGGTTTAGGGGCAACAAGAATCTATTTAAACGAAAATCTTACCCCTTACAATAAACATCTGTACTGAGAAGCAAGTACACTGGTGCAGCAGTCAAGGCTCAAGTACGCATGGACATGGAATGGAAACTTATTTATAAAAAAAAATGAAGAAGCTCAAAGAAGGAAAATACTGACTATTGAGGAACTACATGAATTTATGAACTCCTCTTAATGACTTGATTAAATTATAAGGACTAAAATGGGAGATGTGGGGAACAGAATGGATGGTTATTATTCAGTTGAACAGTTGAACCATTTAATAACAACTAATCTAAATAATTCATTAAAAATTATACATATTAATGCAGGATCACTAACAAACAAAATTACACTTCTGGAGTCTTTATTACATTTAATTAAGGCAGCGATAGATATTGTCTGTATAACTGAAACATGGTTTCCAAGTGGGGATTATTCAACACAGTTAACTAATTATACCATATTTAACCTAAATAGAAATTACTCGAGAGGAGGGGGCATTGCAATATATGTTAATAATCAATATAGGGACTTTTCTACTGTTAACAACTTTACTATAACAAACTCTAACATAGAAATATTAACTATTCAAAATGAATTTTACATAATCATGGTGTGTTATAGACAACCTAAATCTGATTATAATATATGTCTAAATATATTAAGTGAATTTCTAAACTATGCTAACCTTGTTAAGAAAAACTATTATCATGGGAGATTTAAATATTGATATTTCCCAGGATAATTCTATAACTAATCAATTAATTTATATTTTAAATTCATCAGGATTTGTAAATACCATCACATCGCCAACCAGAATAACTTCCCATTCTAAAACAATTTTGGATTTGTGTATTACTAACATTCAACAAGATCCAATTATTGCGGGAATATTGGAGTTTAATTTTAGTGATCATTTACCTATTTTTATTATTCATAAACACACACTTAAAAAGGCTCAAATACATGAAGTTTCTAAAATGAGACTTATAAACAAAAAAATCTAGAAATCTTTAAAAATAAATTAAAGAATTTAAACTGAAGCGAATTGGACACATATTCATCACCTAATTTAAAATATGAGATATTTTTTACAAAACTAAAAGATATCTATGACATATGTTTTCCTATTTCAGTACTAAGCAATAAATCTAGAAAAAGTTTTCAAAAACTATGGATTACAGATACATTACTTAAGTGCATTAAAAAAAGGAATAAGTTATATTCTAAATTCCTTAAAACTAGACAACAATCAGATTTTAATTATTTTAAACAATATAGAAATAGGCTGAACTCTGAATTAAGAACTACTAAAAGGAATTATTATGCTAATATATTCTCACAAAATTCATCTAAACAAACATGGAAGCATCTTAATCAATTACTTGGTAGGACACCTAAAACGATATTACCATCTCACCTAACTATAAATAA
Organism: Macrothele yani; assembly: GCA_039090855.1. Lineage (NCBI taxonomy): Eukaryota > Metazoa > Arthropoda > Arachnida > Araneae > Macrothelidae > Macrothele > Macrothele yani. The sequence goes on from CM077006.1 coordinate 41,205,682, forward strand.
TATGAAAATAAGCAATCAACAGGACATTGCTACACAACTGAATCATCATTTTACAACTACCCCAGTTATAATAAAACAAAAGTTAAAAAGGGTTAATATACATTACTCTAGTTATTTACAAAAATCATATCTCCCTAATAATTTTCATTTTACAGATATTACAAAAACTGAATTGTTAGTGGAATTTCAGAACATAAGAATATCATCAGGTTCAGGATCTGATGAAATTAATTCACGGGTAATTAAATATATTGCAGATGAGATATCTGAACCTTTACTTCAAATTTTTAATTCTGTTCTTGATACAGGAATTTTTCCTGATAAGCTGAAAATTACAAAAATTACCCCTAAATATAAAGCAGGATCACACAATGATGAAAACAATTATCACACAATATTTAAGACATCAATCTTTTCAAAATTACTTGAAAAACTAATTTATAATAAATTGTTATCCTACTTACAGAAATATAAAGTTATTGACAAAAACCAATTTGGATTTCAATCAAATAAATCAACAGATCTTGCTCTTCTCCATATTGAAGATATAATTCAAAAAATTTTGAGGAAAAAAATTTAACTGTTGCTATTTTTTTGGATTTATCAAAGGCTTTTGACACATTAAACCATAACATATTACTATCAAAACTACATAATATAGGAATAAGGGGTACTGCTCATGCACTCTTTACAAATTACTTATCAAACAGAATTCAGTTTACTCAACTGGGGGATTATTACTCAGCAATGGAAAATATTAAACTGGGTGTACCCCAAAGTTCAATACTTGGACCATTATTATTTAATATCTACATTAATGACATTTTTAACATCAAATCTGAATCTAGTATTATCCTCTATGCAGATGACACTACTTTGTTATTTAAGGGTACTAATCCAGAACAAATAGTTTTATTAAGTAATATTGAATTGCAAAAATACACAAATTGGTTGGCTACTAATGAACTTGTATTAAATACAGATAAAACTAAAGCAGTTTTTTTTTTCAAGACAACAAACAAGTCAACTTATTAATATACCATTACTTCTCAACAAGAAATCAATTGAAATAGTAAATGAGTTTACTTACTTAGGTATTAAACTTAATAATGATTTAAAATGGAATAAACACATTGCTAATCTCTTGAATAAATTATCAAAAAATATAGGAATTGTAAGTCATGTTCTGACAAATCTTACTGTTAAAACATTAAAATTAATATATTTTACTTTAGTTCAAACACACCTTAACTACTGTATATTAACATGGGATCAAACAACTCAATCTAATATTAAAATTACAAATACTTCAAAACAAGTATATTAGATTATTAGATTTAAAATATAGTTGTAATAATGTTATTTTTTCTCAATCATGTATACATACATATACAAGAGTTGACCCTAACAAATGTAACATAATGACTATTAAACAATTATATAATTTTAACTTGGGTAAAATCATGTACAAAAGAATAAAAATTAACATAGAGCAGGAATTAATTAAAATATCTACATATACGCATCAATATAATACAAGAAATCAACAGGCACTTATACCAGTGCTCCCTAAAACTTTAACTATGAAACAAAGTTTAAATTATTGTGGGCCCGCATTTTGGAATTCATTGCCCAGAGAACTGACATTAATTAATAACTTTAACCTCTATAAGAAAAAAATTAAAAGCATACCTATTAAGCTAACTATTTAAGGGAATAACAGGGTAGGGGGGAGAGAAAGAGTTATACTAATGGCTAGTGGTGTACATTGCTGTACTTGACTTGTAAATTTCCTTTAGGGAGCTCTGGGCTTAGACAGGACAATGAGGCCTTTTCCTGGAGCTTCCTTGCTGTTATTTTATAACTGTCAATAATTGTTATCATTATTCAATAACCTGTAACAGCAGAAATAATAAAATGAAATGAAATTAAATGAAATTTCTACGAATTTTTTTTTTTTGCACACTGCAAATTTTCATTTACACTGGAAATTTCATGCCTACTAGTTGATGGACAACTGCTGGTGTCAGAATTTATTGGACTAGGCACTGATTTCTGATTAGAAATAGCAGAGTTATTAGATTCATCATCGTTTTCTTTTTTTACTCCAAAGCTCTGTGAGTTTTGCTTGCAACATTTTAAAAACTACACCAGTAAAAAAAATAAGGATAGCACGTTACACAGTACAGTTTTCAGTGAATTTAAAATACGCTGACAAAGGAATGGCATGCTTACCCAAAATTTCAGTTGGTAACCCCTAAAATTCTCCCCCACAGGATTAAGACTCCGCATGCATGATAATTTCCGGTTTGCTGTAGGAGCTCCCTCCAGGCAAACCCCTTTTCTCTGGGACCCTCCCACATCCCTTTCCTTTCCTGCAGCTTATATCTATCACCCTTCCTTTCCCCCCACACCACAAAGGTTAACCTTGACCCTTTGATTGCTCCAGGCCGATCCCTCAGGAGATTGTTTCTCTTGAACTCCACCTTCACTTCCATTCTTTTCGAAGCAGCTGCAGGAACAAGGGCGAGAAAACTGAACTTGTTATTCATTCACAAGTGGGTGGGAAAGTTGGACAAAATAGTTGCTCACTTGGAGAAAAAATCTACTGGCCATCGTTGGCTACTACATTAAAAAAATTACTAGCCACTGCAAAATATCTAGTCACCATTTAGCGACCGACATTCGCGAGGCCTGATGTAGAGCCATTATTATGTGTGAAAATATTAATTTTAGTTTCGGTTGGCAGTTGCCTTATTAAATTTAAATTTCCTTCCTTATTTCTTTTTCTGAGTTTGCTTTTATCAACATATTGTTTGTCAAAGCAACATATTTTCTTATCACAAAAATTTGGAAATTTAAAAGCCAGTGCGAAAAGCCCCCCCCCCCCCCCTGATTGTGTTAAGGTGCCCCTGACACCAGCTCATTCAGCACTCTCAGTAAAGCACTTTTTAGCCAAGAAATGCTTTGCAGTGCTTGAAATTCTGTCTACTCGCCAGATTTGTTCCCCACTGAGGTTGTTTTTTCTCCTTTTCCCCAAGTCAAATCTGTACTCACAGGAACCTGTTTCAAGTTGGTTGGTGAAGAAGAAAACAACCAAGCTTCTAAAAGTGATCACACTTGCTACTTTGCCCAGTGGAAAGTCAGAATGCAGCAGTGTTTTGATGCTGGAGAGGAATACATTAAAGGATATAAGAGTTGAAAATGCAAGTTTCTTCTTTAATTGAAGTCGTGGCATCAGTCTCATTATTTAATTGCCGTATCTCGTATAATCATCGTTACTTCTTGACTCTGACTCCGGTGACTTTTGTCAATATAGTGTATGTGGATATACAGTAAACTCTCATTAAGCCGGACTTTGCTTTATCCGGACAGCCCTTTTCAAAAAAATAAAACACTAACAAACGGGAATAAAAAGCTGAGTTACGGCCGTGGGACTGCAAACTATGCATTTATCGTGCAGGTGCACCTACCGTTACTCAACTAGTTTCTCTACCCCTCCCCGAGGCTTCCTCTATTGTTTGTACAGGAGGGTTCGTCAGTCAGTCAGTCAGTAGCTTTGCTGATATGCTGGGCATCACATCTTGTGTTACACCATATCTTTATTTATCGTGATTTAAAAAAGTTTTACAGTGTTTTCATTTGCGTGCAGTGATGTTCAGGGTGCGCACGCGTGCTTGAAAACCTGGAAAGTCCTGGAAAATCATGATTACGTTTTCAAGGCCTGGAATATCCTGGAAAAACGGTATTTTTTAATGCTGTCTTGAAAAGCCTTGAAATTTGAAATTAGTGCTTAAAAAAATGCCCTTTTAGGAAATCGTGTTACTGACTGTTACCCCTTAATTTTTTTAAGTTCCTCTCCTCTGTTCTCAAAGAAACCGCCGGCTACAGTGGTGTTTCGGATGTGCCCAAATCCTAATTTGGCTTGGGGGGGAGAAAGCACTACTTCCAGTGCAATAAAATTGGATGATTACTAGCAGGTCTGTTAGGGAAGGGGAGCTTGATGCATTCTCTAGCCCTGAGCTTGATGTCCGTCCGACAACTACTGAGAACAACAGAAGGGGAAAGAAGAGACATTTAGCATTTGCAAGGGGGTCGCGTGTTTACCAAGTCAGCTGGCATCCACCAGTGAAGAGTATGCCTGAACAACACATTCATCTGCTCCTTGTTTATTGCATTAAGACGCTTGCTTCCGGCCCACCCCTCAAGAGACTTCGGCTACTTATGATAAAAAATAAGAAAACTATCTTTGCGAATTTTTCACAAAAGTGGCTGAAATTTTTACATTTACTATAATTGGATTACAGAAGCTCACTCCCAAAATTCCATTTGAATCGGTTTAAAACTTAAAGAGTTAGCATTGGAAATTTTTATTATGTGTGCCTCTTTAGACAGTGAGCCTTGAGCAGAAAGTGTGTTACCATAGCAACGGTTGATTGACAGCTGGGAGCGCTGATCCGAAGCCCTTGGTTGGGAAGAAAGCAAACACCTGTTTATCACTTCCACGGCTCAAAAGGACTAAGAGATATTTTCAGAAATCCATTTTCCGGAATTTTGAAAATAACACAGTAAAATTTTTACAGTGGTTAAAATACATCACAATAAAGTTCTAGTGCAAATTTCGCCGAATTCCGTTTGAAACTTTAGCAGATGCAAAAAAAAAATCTTCCGTTGCAAAATCGGATTCAAAAAAAAGAAACGGCAATTATAAATTACGGGAAAAGCAAAGCAAATTATTTTTTTTTAGATGCCATGGTTTATTTAAACAGAGTGATCCTTAAATTTTGTTTCTGTGATGATATGGACTCTATTTTAATTACAAACATACATTTTTATTCAGATGTCTGAGTTACTGTTTTAATAAAAAAATCTATAATTAAAAAGTTTTCAATGGAGTTAGGCGAAATTCAGCAGATAAACGTATTTTAGTAAATTGCAACGTTATGACGTAAATTTGGTCATTTTGTCGAAAATTGGGCAGCATTTTTTTTTTTTTTACGTTTTCTCCTATAGTTAGGGTGAAGGAGGAAGACACTTCAGTGAGCTGCAGGTGGTGATTTATGGCGATGTGCCAAATGAAAAGAAGCCGTTCCATCAGGACATTCCAGAGGTTGAGTGTGCGTGGACGCGTGCTCCTGCTGTTTGAACTTAATCGGAATGTTTTCGGGAGGGGGAGAAATATCCGTTTCAGCTTTACAGCTTTCAGGCTCTTTTTTTCTTGGTAATAAATAAAACCATAGTTGCTGCATTCACCATTGATCCATATTCGCATTTCTTGAATATAAACAGCAGACAATCGGAAACATGGTGTTGGGAGGGTCTTGATGTTCTTCATTTGTATCTGCTGAAGTTTGTTCTGTGGGAATACGGAATTAGTTATACTGTGAATACATACAAAACTACATATTTTTGAGCTGAAAAATATGTCTACTTGTACACAGTAGCTAACGTGTGAACTCAGACGAAGACAATCGGACATATGGACGTCTGATTCCATAAAAAAATCAACCCATTTTATTATACACGACAGGTAAAAAAGAAAAACATAAAGGAAAGCGGATTTTTGAAACACCATGACTTGATATTAATTTCTGAAAGTTTTTTTTTTCGATTTTAATTTCTGAAATCTCTTTTTTTGTTTTTTTTTTCTTCAATTACAATACACTGTAACATGATACCTGTGTGTTGTATCCCTTAGTTGTATGGCAGATTTTCAGTTGGCCGATATCCGCGATCGTAAGTGGTAGTTACATTGCTATTGTTGATGATGACAAGATAAATACTGGAGTAATGTAGAATGTTGCATAAAGTAAAAAAAAAATCGCCCCCCTTCGAACTTTTATGCGGTTATCATAGCTGATCAACCATTTCATTCCATGAACATCAGCACATTTCAATCATTTGACCATTGGGGGTCTGACGGAATTCAGCAGTGCTTAAGCGCCTAGCGCAACGAGAACATGCTAATTATGGACAGTTCTATTCCCTTCCCCCCTATCATCCCTAATAATTGAGAGCGCATACTGTAGTTTCAAATATTCTGTGTATGAGCTAGTTTTCACGCTGTTCGTTATGTTTTTATTTTAGAAATTACTAACCCTTTCGAACTGTAGGTTGCAGAAACGTTTATGCTTTGGTTTTTTCCATTTGTCCGTACGATAATTCACGTAAAAGGGGTTGGATTTTGGCGAAATTTTAGTATGCTGTTAGGTACAACCTAGGAACTTACCCTGTTGAAAATGGTCGAAATTAAATTCAAAGGCATAGATATAAGAGCAGTATTCATTCTCCAAGCTTGAAGCCCTACGTCCACTCTCCAGCTGGGTAAGTATGAAAGATTTGAGACTTGGAGGAGGGGACCCAGTACAAAGTTTTGCTTCCCTCAGGCACTAAGTGTTTGTTAACATTTCCTTTCCTCTGGTTTGGAGCCCAGCTGTAAGAGGTGATGCTTTGTAAAGTCTTTTAGCACAACACTCTGTCTACTGATTGGCATACAGGTCATAAAACAGTAACTTCACTAAGTGTTGTTTCCTTGTTTTGAGTGAAGACTAAATCAATGCCAAAGCAATTTGCAACCCAGGCTGCCTAAAGGACAAAGCTGGGGGAGCAGGAAAGAACATAGCAGTAAGACCCCTTTTTCTTTAATTACTTAAAATCTGGCCTATAGTAATTGGTCACATGTGTAGCCCCTTACTCAGGGGAAATTCTCAATTTTTAGTTGTGTGGTTCCTGATCTTAGATATTTTTTGGTTTTCATTTACTGTTTCAGTTGATTTACCCATTTTTTCACTCCCCCATTAAATATGGGTAAGTGTACTTTTAGTGATCTTTGGCTAATAAATCCTAAATATGCTGGATGGATTAAAAAAGATGAAAGCAATTGCCATGTTGCAAAATGCATTTTTATCCATTAAAATAATAGATGTTTCGAATATGGGGGAATCTGCTTTAAGAAGCCACATGAAAGGAAAAAAAACATAGTATGTTGACAGAAAGCTGTAAAAATGTTCCACTAACTGTTGATAAATTGCTATGTGTATCAAGTGATAAACAAGTACAGCCTATTGCATCCACATCTAATCCTCTGCATATTCCTCTTGAAAAAAATGCAACCATTAAAGCAGAAGCATTGTGGTGTTTAAAAGTGGTTAAATCCCATTACTCTTACAGGTCTTGTGCAGGTAATGATGTTTTATTCCGCCTAATGTTTTCTGACTTCAGCTGTGGCGAAAAAAAATGTTCCTACATTTGTTGCTTTGGTTTGGCACCTCACTTTAAATCGGTGTTGGTTCAGGAAGTCAAAACTGAAAATGAAAATTTTGTGATTTTGTTTGACGAAAGTTTAAACAAGTTTAGTCAGTCAAAACAAATGGATATACATGTTCGTTTATGGGGAAAAGGAACAGTTTCAACCAGATATTTGTCATCAATTTTTTGGGTCATGCTAGTGCAGACATAATGATGGAAAAATTTCTTGAATGCATGGCGTGCCTCCCACTGTGTAACATTGTGCAGTTATCAATGGATGGACCCAATGTTAATTGGAAGTTTTTTGATATGCTGCAATCAACACTTAGTGCTGACTCAAATGTCCAACTCCTAAACACAAGGAGCTGTGGACTTCACATTGCAAACAATGCCTTTCGACATGGAACCTCAGCAACAGGGTGGGAAATTCAAAAGTTGCTTTCATCATTATTTAGGCTTTTTAAAGATTCACCTGCAAGGAGGGAAGATTTTTCTAAAATAATTTTAGCCAGTAAGATGCCATTAAAATTCTGCCCACACAGGTGGCTAGAAAATACTCCTGCCTGCGAGCGAGCATTAGAAATTTGGGCAGACATTGAAAATTATGTTAACCAAGTTGAAAAGAAGTGCATCAAGAATCCCCACACTGTATCATTTGATGCTGTCAAAACTTTCACTAAAGATCCTTTTGTTTTGGCTAAACTGCATTTCTTCAATTCAGTTTCAAAACAGCTGGTACCATTTCTCAAGGCATATCAGTCAGATAAGCCAATGATGCCTTTTATGGCCACAGATCTTGAAAAGATGCTAAGAAATATGATGAATCGCTTTGTTAAAAGAACCGTAATGGCAGAAGCTAACTCTGCCTTAAAGCTGTTACAAGTAAACCTTACAGATGCATCTCAGTGTTGTCACTATAAAGAAATTGATGTTGGGTTTCAAACAGAGAAGGTATTGAAAGAATTAAGTGCTAAGAACATTAGTGAACGCAAACTTATGGAGTTTAGAATGGAATGCCGAATATTTTTGCAAAAGCTAGTTGTGAAGCTATTGGGGAAAAAATCCACTTAAGTACTCCCTTGTTCGCCACATGAAGTGTTTAGATCCTCGGTTGATGTCAAAAAATAGTGAGACTTGTATTAAGAATCTAACATCCATTCTCACACTTCTTGTTGATGCTCATAGAATACAACCAGAATTATGTGATGGTGTAATATGGCAGTTTAAGGAATTTGTGACCAGTGTTGCAGCAGTAAAATCTTCATTCATAAACTTTGATCCAGAAGATAAACAACAAAGAGTAGACACATTATTGTATGAGTACATGTCTTCTACTAAAGCTTTTAGTGAACTGTGGAAAGTTGTGAAACTTCTTTTACTGTTGTCACATGGGCAAGCTTCTGTTGAGAGGGGTTTTTCAGTCAATAAGGAGCTCATTGTAGAAAACATGAGAGAGGAGTCAATTGTAGCACAGAGAATTATTTATGATCATATATCCTATGTAGGTGGTATTGATAAGGTAAATATCTCAAAATCCCTTCTGTTATCAGTTGGAGCTGCAAGGCAAAAATACATACATTATTTGGATGATAAGTCCAATGAAAAGGAAAAAGCAGCCATATGTGGAAAAAGGAAAGCTATTTTAGATGAAATTGATAGCATAGAAAAGAAAAGGAAACTCATTGAAGGAGAAGTCAAAGAATTACTTAACTCTGCTGATGATTTAGCTTTAAAAGCTGAAACTACAAATAACATTACATACATTGTAAAATCTAATAACTTTAGAAAAACTGCTCATGAGAAAAGAGCAGTTCTTAAAAAAAATGGATATGGAACTTGAAACCAAAGTCAGCAATCTTAAATCTGTATAACCATCCATTGATACTCCATATTTGTGGTATCTTCCAAGCATATAGAGAATTAATACTAAAACATAAAATTTTTATATTTGTACAATTTACAATAGAAATGAACTTTTTTTTTCTTTGAAGCATGTTGAACTTCAAACCAGTTTTGATCTTATATCTTCATAATTATTTAGTGTTTTTCATATGAAGTTCATGTAAATAGACTAATGAACTCTTCTGTTCCAAAAACTTATAACTTTCTGCAACTAACTTCCACAATTGGGCTTCTTATTGGACTAAAACTTTGGTAAGTAATATAAAACCTTATATATACTTGTACAGTAAATACTCATGGGCTCCTAAAACATATTTTTGCTGTACATTTTACTATGAATTTGTAGGCCAAAACAATTCAATCAATTGTCCTTAATGCATTGATCAGATTTTGGTTTATATAACTGACAAACTTCAATTTTTTTAAAAAAAGCTTTTAAAAACTTAATTCATATAATTGTCTTATGTTTTGGGAGTTGAACCAAAAGTGGTTATTCTGATTCTGGTTATGATTGAAGCTTAACTGGAGGTAGAGATTCCTTATGCTCATCATTTTTCATTTATGTAAAATACTTAAGAATATCCTAATTTATACCAATAAAAAACTGAAATTGTTTTATGTTTAAGGTTTTTATAAATAGTTTAGCTAGTTCCACATTTTGGGGTAGCACTTCATAAATTTAGTTTAGCAGTGATTTTGAAGTAAATTGAGGCAATCTTGTTTGATATGAAAAATAATTTTTGGAAAGTAATATGAGGCAAGTGTACTGGTAGACATAAAGGTGGTTAGATTCTTTTGGGTTGGGTGGTGGGCCAGGACTTTCTGACTTCTATGATGAAACTTATTTGAAATTTGTTGCCATGTTCCTAAAATTACACTTTCTGTTTTAAACTCTATTGGTTCACCTTTCTATGATCGTCCACTCCCGAATCATTTCTTGAGGTGCATAGTGATTCCGTGGCTTATGCTTTTTGATTTAACATAACTGTACTACAATTGGATGAAATTTTCCTCAAGTCTGGAACATATTCTGTCTAGTAATTAAGATTTTCATTGCCTTCAAAAGTCACATCCCAATATGCATCCACCAGTGGCAGTCATTGGGAATGTTAAAAAGAAAAAAAAATCATTCCCATGTATGTAAACACTTTTTATCAGAGCTAGAATCCACCTGTGGGCATAACAGGCACATGCCCCATTTCAAAAAAAAAAAAGGGGGGTGGGGGTGAGTAAGTAGATAAGTGCTTTGCTTTGTCTCACGTTTCTTGTTTTCAGACATTACACTTTTTCACTTATGGATTTGCAACTCCACGTTTTGTCTTACATTGGCCCGAACTTTTCAGTGATCCACACAGCAGTGCTTCAGAACTGCTGTTTGTGATGTACACTGACAGGCAAGCACCCCATCTCCCCCTTATGGGTCCTCCATGTTTTATCACCGTGTTTTTTTGGAGGAAATAAATCTCAGAGATTTTTTTACCAGTCCTCTGTTAGACGTGCGCCCTCCCCATTCTTAAATTCTGAATCTGCCCTCACTTTATTTTATAATAATTTCAGTTGTTATCAATAATAGTCTGATTACATGGAAGATAGTGCAGAATAGTGATGCAGCTAAAATGACTGATTGAATTAATCATTTTCTGATTGAGGGAAAGGATTTTCTGAATAGCCTTGTGGTAATTGCATCATGATTCAATTTAGCATTATTGGGTAATTCGCCAATTAAAAACATTAAAAAGAAATGTAATGGGTAAAAAAGCACACTCATCCATTTGCATCTTTCATCATTTTTATTACTTAAAACTGAAATTGCTTTTAAAAACTAATTTGAGCATGATACTGTAAAGCGTAGTAATCATCCTGGAATTTTTTGTATATGGCCTGGAAAAGGCCTGGAAAGTCCTTGAATTTTTTTCCCCCAAAAAGAGTACGAACCCTGGATGTTGTTAAGTAAGCCTACTGAAGGTAAAACTATGCGTGATAGAAAAACTTAAAAAGGGAGCATCTGTGGCAAACATTTGTGTGGAATATGGGATAGCCAAACAGACTGTTTCAGACATAAGAAAGAAAAAAGATGACCTACGAAAATTTGTCCTGAAGTTTAATGTAGAAAAGGAAGCAAGTGTGAAAAGAATGCGGATGCTTACAGATCAATCCCTGGACAACCCAGTTTATAAATGGTTTTCCCAGCTTCGTTCTTCTGGATTGGCAGTGTGGGGGATCGAAAATCAGGCTGCAGTGGAAAGATTATCATGGGCATTAGCAAATTTAAAGCCAGTTTGGGTTGGCTGTTTAGGTTCAGAAGACATCATAACATAAATAAAAAAACTATGTGTGAAAGTCTCAGTGAGGATGTTGAAGCTGTTGAGCCCTTCAAGAAAAAATTGGACAATTTTTTAAAGGAGGAAAAAATACAGCCTTCACAGCTATGTAATTATGATGAGACGAGCTTATATTGGAGAGCCTTACCCAACAACACCCAAGCGTCTAAGGCTGAAAAAAACACGCCTGGAAGGAAGATTAGTAAGAACAAGTTTCAGTGTTGTGCTATGCACAAATGCTGACAGAAGTCACATTTTGAAGTGTGATTGTGAGCAAAAGCAAAAAGCCACGGGCAATAAAAAGCATAATTGACAGTTTACCAATACACTACTACAGCTAAAAAAAATGCATGGTTCACTTCAAATATCACAATGGATTGGTTTCACAAAAAAGCAGTGCTGAAAATCAAAAGATACCAAACTGAAGTTTTAAAAATTACTGAAGATTAAGTTTAAAAATTACTGAAGATTAAGTGAAGATTAAGTTTTACTTGACAATGCTCCAGCATATCCAGATGCACAAAAGCTGACAAGTGATGATAAAAAGATTATGTGTATGTTCATGCCACCAAACACAACCTCTCTGATCCAGCCAAGGCATCATCTACACAACCAAACGCCTGTACAAAAAAAAAAAAAAAAAAAAAAAAAAGCTTTTAAATGAAATGCTGGAAGTTGAGGAACCAGTTGCAGGAGAAGACAGAAGAGGGCAGAAGATGTTACAGAATCTCAAAGCTTGCAATCTGAGATCTATGATTTTTAATTTTGCAGCTGCTGTGAATGATGTAAAACCCTCAGCTTTGGTTAAATCGTGGAAAAAAACTTCTGATAAATGAGGAGGTTGAGAATCGGATACAGCTGGGTTCGAAACAGAATATTTTCACAACATACTTCGCCAAGGTGGTGAAAATGCTGCAACATTGGAATACATTGAGTTGTGGCTTGAAGAAGATGAAGAAAATCCAGGTTACCAATTTTAGGCAGAGGAGGAGATTGTTGAAAGTGTGACAGCAGCAGAAAGTTCCGAAGGGGATTAAGACGACCACGATGAAGCAGACGATATTAGTGAACCAAAGCCCAAACTTAGTGAAATCAAAGAACGCTTGAATTTCGTGACCAAATACAGCGAAAACAGCAAAAATGAAAACATATCTGGATATTACGAACATTTAAGGAACCTATGTGAATTAATAGTTCAAGAAATTAGCTTTAAAAGTAGACAACAGAAGATCAGTAGTTTTTTCAAGCCAGTGAGCGTGTCCAAGTGACGCAAGCGTGTTTGAGCCTCCACCGTCATGTTCTAAGCAGTAATTTAAAGTTAGATTGTAGGACCTAAATATCATGTAAGTTATGTATTGATTTCTTTCCTGTGGATTAATTTACCTTTTGCATTACTTCAAGTGTAAAATAAATGTTTTTTGTTATTGTACAGTGTGTTTTAACTACATATACCTTGGCTCATTTTATAGATTTTTTTTTTAATCCGGACTTTCATTAATCCGGACGACTTAGAGCCCCAATTAGTCCGGATTAATGAGGTTCTACCGCAATCGAAGAGATTTTCTTTGCATCAAGTTATATGAATTGTGTAATTATTTTATGAAATTCAAAAATTTTCTCTTATTTGCAGAGTGTGAATGAGATCTTCACCACATTAATTAACACGATAGAAAGAGCGAATGGAAATGTCCAAGAAAAGTCCAGCTGTATTGTGTCATGATTTCAAACTTTTTTTTTGTACATAGGAAGAGTGCATGTTCACTTTAGTTACACTCAAGGTGCTTTGTTATTACTCAAAGAATATTTTTTTAACTTGTATCATTTTTTTCTTCTTTTTGTGTAATGTGTAAAGCAGCATTACCCTGTTTTCCTTACCAAAAAATATTTTTCACTGTGACATCTGGAGGATTTTTTTATTCTCAGGAAAAAGGATATATATGAAGGCAATGTTATGCATACAATCGTGTAAATAATTATCATCTATGCAGACTGTATGGTTCGTATAGACAGTGTATCATTGATCTTGATTATTTCAGATTATGTTGTTTACCCCAATAATGAAAAATGAAAGAAAAAAATATTTGTGTTCATTCATAACTCCTGAAAATGTCCAATATTGGAAATTAATGCTACATCCTGCCCATCTGCATGTTCTGATATGATAAATAAACCATTTTTACTAGTTTTTGGACTTTATTATGATTTTCAGAATTTCATTTTGTCAGTCTTATGCATGTAGTACTGTATACTAGGGGTAGGCGATGTTGGGAGTTTTAACGTCACGATGTATCATCTTTGAAACGTTGGCTTTCATGATGTATCACAATATCCACCAATATTCAAAAACTCATGCCTTTCTTTCTGTTCAGAAAATTGCTTTTATAAAGTTAATTACAGACAACTTTACTGAGTTTGTTAAAATGCCAAAAGGTGGAAATATGATATACAGAATTTTAGTGAATTTGGAGAAGAAATCCCAAAGATTTCTAATTCATCTCAGGTTAAAAGCAGTAAATAACATTTAAGGACATAAAGATCCCCACTTTTATTTGAAAAATTACACAGTGAAAAATCATTTTATTATTCAACAAAATACACTCGCGGACAATGAAATTTGCGCACCTAGAAGAAAACATGCTAGAACTGCAAATGATCCACTTTTGGAGCGATTGCGCATGACCGCACACCCTGTGGAGGCACTGCAAGCACCGGCTGACACAAGCAAGAGTACAGAGTAACAAGAATACCGGGTAGACTCCAGAGACATCAATTTATGCAACTTACGGACTTTGAGAGAGGCCTGATCATTGGGCTGAAAACTGCAGCGTGGTTGGCGCGCCGTATAGCTCTCCACGTAGATTGTTCTGATCATGCCGTCCAACTGTGTTGGGAGCAGTGGACACGTGACAGCACTGCCACATGGCAGAGGGGACCAGGAGGACCACCGGTAGAGAGGATCAACGGATCGTGCACCAGGCCCGAACAAATTCCACGGGGACCCTGTCCACTATACAGGCAAATGTAGCTGCTGCTGTGTGCCCAGAAACCATTTCCCGATGCCTCACGGAAGAGAATCTGTGATCCCAGCGCTCGTTATGTGTGCTGCCATTAGCACCGGAACATCACCGGCTCCATGTGCAGTGGTTCCATGCCACATCGACGTGGAATGCCACAGACTGGCAACATGTGGTGTTTAGCAATGAATGCCGCTTCGTTTTGGGGACAGATGATCATTGTGTCCGGCTGTGGAGGTCCCTGGGTCAACGGCACAATCCCAACCTCGCTATCGAGTGCCACACCTCCCTCACAGCAGGCATTATGGACTGGGGAGCCGTGGCAGATCGTTGACGGGCCAGCAGTATGTGGATGAGATCCTACGGCCCCATGTGCTCCCATTCCTGGCCGGGATTCCAGGTGCGCTATAACAGCAGGAAAATGCCTGCGCACACACGGCTCAGGTTGCCCAGGACTGCCCACGTCCTGTCAAGACACTTTCATGGCCTGCCCGCTCCCCGGACATGTCCCCTGTCGAGCATGTGTGGGACCAGTTGAAACGCCAGTTGCCGCCGTGTCGCACTATCTGGGATTTGAAGCACATCATCCAACACCTGTGGGACAGTCTGCAGCAAGACAATATCAGGCGCCTATTCGCCTCCATGCCGGGCCGTATTGCAGCATGTATTGCCGCACGACGTGGTGTGACGCACTATTGAAGATGATCGGACTGCGTGCCATAGATGCCTCTGTAATTGTCCTGCAGCTCTCTGTTTTTGCCATCATGTGTATCATTCCATCTGTATCATTACATCCATAAAATTTCAGTTCAATCCGATGCTTCCTTCTTGGTGCACAAATTTCATTGTCCGTGAGTGTAGTGCACAAATTTCATTGTCCGTGAGTGTATATCTCTTAAGAAACTGCATAATAATTTGTTCAGAAAAATGGGGTGGTCACGTTTTAAAACATATTTTGCTATGTGTTCTGTATGCATCAAAATATATAAATTTGATTATATATATATATACAAAGTTGAAAATTTTAAAATGCACATTATTAGTTAATTAAAAGCAGTTTTGTAGATTATGCCATCTATGTTTTTACATCATCACAATTTTGTATAAACAAAAAAGGTGAAAATATGACACTAAAACAAAGAAAGCATTAACAAATGAAAAAGGATGGTCATGTTTTGCAAATTTTCTTCCAAGTTGTCAACAATCATTAATTGCTACGTTAATATATATGCTATGTATCTTGATGCGACAACTAAATAAATAAAATGAAATGGAAAAAAATGAATTTATTGAAATATTAATAAAAAAATATCTTTCTATTGTAAATTTCCTGTTGTGCAACAGAAAAATGTGTATATCTACATTTTCAGAAGTGAGTGCTGCCCTCTGTCCAAATAAAATGTTTGTCAAAAATTTTAAAAGTTTCCAAATTAAATATTAAGCCTGTCATGACAGTGTGAAATTACATACTGTATATACTTGCATATACGCCAATACCGGGTGCGCAGTATAAAAGAGGCTCCGTGGCCAGACGTTGTTAGGCGGGTTAAAGTTGTTTGGCGGGTTTCCAGTTAAAACCGCTTTGTTCCACTTCTAACCGGTTTCTGTGTGTACAGCTGCAAAGGAATTCTCCGAAGTTAAGTCACAGCCAGAGCAGTGTAGGTATGTGGTCATAAGTGTAAGTGAAGAGAGAACAAAGGCAACGGAAATGGTTTTAAGTACAGAACAGTGGATTTTTATTGTGGAACAGTATTTCAGAAATAACTCATACAAGGTTTTAAATGAGTTCTTTACAGAAAAATTTCCACATTGTGCAGCACCGGCAAGATCAGTGGTACAGAAGTTAGTGCGGAAATTTCGTGAAACTGGCATGATGTGCAACAGGAAAATAAACTAACCCAAGACAATTTGTACTGAAGACAATATCAAGGATGTGTGCACAATTATGTTACAAAGCCCTCGGAAGTTGATTCGCCGATTATCGTCTGCAACAGGAATATCTGCCACGTCATGCCGACGCATACTTAAGGTGGATTTGCATTTTTGGCCGTACATAGTTATGGTGCTCCAAGAACTTAAAACTCCTGAATTTGCAAAACGGATGCAATATTGTAAGTGGTTTCAGAAGACCATTCTCAGAAGTGAAATGGACCCAACACTTTATTCCATGACAGATGAAGCATGGTTTCATCTGTCTGGGTATGTCAATGCGCAAAACAGCACGATTTGGACCGACACGAATCCCAAATGGATAATGGAGACTCCTCTGTATGACCAACAGATAGGCGTTTGGGGTGCTGTATCTGCAAAGAAGATCGTCGGCCCATTGTTTTTCAGCAATTGTTGTAAACACAGGTAAATTACTCCTGTTTTCTATCATTTCAACTATTCTGTACCATGTATAGTAACATTGCCTGACTGTTGTCGTTCATTATACTCGGGCCTCTTTTATATGGCACACCCTGTATCTTGTATAAGCCATCCCCCTAACTTCAAGAGCTAAAAATTTGTGAAAAACCTTGACACGTATATAAGCCAATTTTAAGATTTTGGAAAATATATTTATTGAAATGAATTATGCAAATTTCTGAGGTTATCTTCTATATAAACCTTCAAAGTACAATTCACTGTCCGTGTTTCCAAAAACTGCAGTAACATCCATTGCATTACTTATCCAGCATTTTTTGAGAGACTTTTTGACCATTTCTGGTGAAAATGCATCCCACAAATGTTTCATTCAAGAAGTAACACAGCAGTATCAGTCTTCTTTCAAGTAAGCACCTTTCGTTAAACACTGTCTTTGTTATTCAGTATCGCGGATGGCTTTCGCCAGCATGGAGCACAGACATACCCGCCCAAGCTTGCTGTGAAAATTTGGTAGAAGAGAGAGACCTGATTGTCTGTGGCTCACCCCACAAGCTAAGTGATTTATGCGGTGTCGACAGCATCCCACAATTGCACGCGGGAAGTAGGTCATGGTCGTGGGAAGTAATAACTTCATGGTCTCAATTTGGAACAGGATTATGTTTTTCACTTATATTAGTGGCGCCTATTACTGTAGGAATTCTACTCTGGGTGGGAAAATATTTCATATTTTTTTCTCCTCCCCCTCTTCAGGTCAGAAATCTGTCATGAAGTCTAAAATGTAAACAAATCTGCCAATATATTCTGTGGGAAAATTAACAGGAGTGAATTTTTAGTGACTCACGTATAAGCTGACCACCCAACTTCAAAAGCAGGATTTCTTCCAAAACTTACGGCTTATACATGACTATGTATGCAGTGGTGTAGGAACGGGGGGATTTACAGGGGTACATTAATATGTACTGCCCCCCCCCCCCCACCGATATGAGCAAACACAAACCAATCATTCATAAAGAGTGAACTGTAAAATTTATCAATTAACTTCCGATATTGGAGGTTATATTTTTTAACGCGTGCATTAATGCATTTGCATTTTTGAACTTCACTTTTAGTTGGTAAAGTTCGATGAACACTTACGCACGTGGGGGCTTGGCTTTCAATTCATATTTCCGTTATGTGGATGCGGTGCATGGGGTTTTTTTTTCCATTTGGCCACGGGTCCACTTTTTTTTTCCGTTGGAATTTATTTTTGCCTCATCACCAAATGAGTTTTTTTCCTTTGCTGCATCCTCATTTTCTTCAATATTTATTCATAACCCGAGTACTTTCGTAATACTCCTTTACCGCCTTCGGTGGGGACATTTTGCCTCGACTTGCACCGGACCGTGTCAAGTAGCTGGGCATTTCGGTGGTTCTCGCGGGCTGCTTCTGTCATCGGCTATCGCTTCTTCTTGGCGTTGTGGCGCCATCTCTTGTTGGTCAGTGATCTCATTTTTCGAACTTTTTTCATTTTTTTGCTCAATTTTAATTAAATTTCTCCAGCTGTTTCTCAAATTATTAGGGTCATTATGGTTGCAAACTTTTGTCCTATTTTTTCAATCATTACCGACTCTGCTATTCTGAGGTGTTTTTCGGATTTACAGCTTTTAATGATTTTTATATTTTCGAATTTAGGATATTTTTGGTTATCCAGACAGTATTGAATAAGTGCTGTTTTTTTCTTCTTTCTGCCAGTTTTTTACGCAGTTGTTTTAATCTGTGTTTAAGCTTATTTTTGGTACTTCCTATATAAGCCATTGGAGGATTTTCAGTAATAGGAATTGAGTAAATACCTGCTTTTTCTAACATTTTTATTTTTTCATTATTTTTTATTACTATATTTCTGATGGTATTTACTTTTCCAATTTGAATGTTATGCTTTTTACAAATATTATTAATTTCATTGGTAGTACCTTTAATGTAAGGAAAACCATTTAAATATTTGTCTTCTTTTTTATTTATTTACTATAAAAAAATTGCAAGCAGCTTTGGTTATCCTAACCATTTAATAAAAAAATGGGACACAGAAGTAATAAAGAAAATAAAAAATAATGCTGTAGTAAATAAAAAAGAAGTCAAATATTTAAATGGTTTTCCTTACATTAAAGGTACTACCAATGAAATTAATAATATTTGTAAAAAGCATAACATTCAAATTGGAGGAAAAGTAAATACCATCAGAAATATAGTAATAAAAAATAATGAAAAAATAAAAATGTTAGAAAAAGCAGGTATTTACTCAATTCCTATTACTGAAAATCCTCCAATGGCTTATATAGGAAGTACCGAAAATAAGCTTAAACACAGATTAAAACAACACGTAAAAAACTGGCTGAAAAAAGAAGAAAAAAACAGCACTTATTCAATACTGTCTGGATAACCAAAAATATCCTAAATTCGAAAATATAAAAATCATTAAGAGCTGTAAATCCGAAAAACACCTCAGAATAGCAGAGTCGGTAATGATTGAAAAAAATAGGACAAAAGTTTGCAACCATAATGACCCTAATAATTTGAGAAACAGCTGGAGAAATTTAATTAAAATTGAGCAAAAAAATGAAAAAGTTCGAAAAATGAGATCACTGACCAACAAGAGATGGCGCCACAACGCCCAAGAAGAAGCGATAGCCGATGACAGAAGCAGCCCGCGAGAACCACCGAAATGCCCAGCTGACACGGTCCGTGCTAGTCGGAGCAAAATGTCCCCTCGAAGACGGTAAAGGAGTATTCAAAAGTACTCAAGTTATGAATAAATATTGAAGTAAATGAGGATGCAGCAGAGGAAAAAAAACTCATTTGGTGATGAGGCAAAATAAATTCCAACGGAAAAAAAAAGTGGACCCGTGGCCAAATGGAAAAAAAAAACCCCATGCCGCATCCACATAACGGAAATATGAATTGAAAGCCAAGCCCCACGTGCGGTAAGTGTTCCTCGAACTTTACCAACTAAAAGTGAAGTTCAAAAATGCAAATGTAAAATTTATATACTACTTTTTTTTTTTATTCCCTTTTTTTTCAAAGAAATATCACGGGTCATCTGGGTTTTTTTTATATCCGAAGCTTGTAGTGGGAGGCTTTTCATCCACCAAAAACTGGCCAACCATCTGGGAAACTCCAGCAAATTAGTTCTGCAGGGAAACGACGAGTGCGAGGTTTTTGTTAATAACTTCAAACAGCATATGCTAGGGCTTGATAACATACTTGTGATCAGTGTTTCTTTTCTCTTAAAATTCCACGCATCTTGATCAGGTCGTCTTTTCTGCACTTAATAAAAAAAAAAAATTAATGCACAAGTGGACATTTCAGCGCCCGCAGCCTCGGCACTAAAATTGTTTTCTGTCTTAAGATCTGTAGCAATACAACAAGTGCATTACGGATTTTACATACCACTCGTAGAACTCCAATTTCTCGATATCTCCACCATCATTTAGCTTTGCACCAGACCAATGTGCTTTTTACATCAATTGTCAGCCTATGTATCATTCAAAGTTTTTAATATAGACTTCATAATGCTTCAATGGTACTATCTTCATGGGTAGAGCAGTTTTTATCTTACTGCGGTTTTACTTTATTAACGTAAACAAAAATGATAAGAAATTTAATTCGTTCTTGTAAAGAGTTATATAGCATTTCCTGAGAAATCCCTCTTTTCCAAACCCTGCTGACAGAAATTCATCCTAATGTTGACTTGTCCCTGCTCAATATTTTAATGGGGAAAAAAAGTACAAACATTAAAAAGAGGAGAGAACACACATAAAAAAAAACTTCTCCATTCATTTTCTGATAAATTAAATAATGTGAACTTTTTGTCAGCAATAAAAATAATAATTAATAATATGATAACAATGTTCATTTGGATGAATTCCTGATCAGTATATGTATTTTATAAAAGCTTTAATACACTACCTCTCCCCCCCAAAAAAAAAAATTTGCAGGGTGCCATCCATAGATGGCTTAATCCTTGAGATGTAAGGTTCATGAGGTTGTACCCCTAAATCAAAAGCGTTCCTATGCCACTGTATGTATGGTATATAATTTCTCGTATTTGTTTGTGAACTTAGGTAGAATTTTTTGGAGTGCTGGTTTAGTAGGCCATGGGGGAAAAAATGAAGCCCAAAGGGTCTATTTTTAGCTGTGCTTAGGCCTGATCCAAATGTTTTGGAATGTAACATGTATGACCATATCTACTGCACATGTAGTTCATTTGTACTGATTTTCATTACAATACATACATACATACATAAATTCAACTGTGAACTAGTGAGGAAAGCAATTGAAAACAACCAAAGCCTAAAGATAGCAAAGGGACATCTCAGTAAGGGAAGAAAACAGATTATGGCACTGAGAAAAGAAGATGGTTCTGTAACAAGAAATAGAGGCGAAATTTTGACAAGAGTGAAAGATTTCTACTCCAAATTATATGAAAGGGATGATACATGCACTCCAGACATCATGAAAGATACCAGTACCAGAGTTCCTCCAGTCCTTCCAGCAGAAGTTGCACATGCAATCAAGAACATGAAGCGGGGAAAAGCTCCAGGAGAAGATGGAATTACTGTAGACATCATACAAGAAGCAAGTGGAGAAATTGAAACAGTACTCGCCCAAATTTTCACTCGATGCCTTAATGAAGGAAAGATTCCTGAGGATTGGAACACCGCTACAATGATCCTGCTACATAAGAAAGGTGACATTGAGGATCTCGGAAACTACAGACCTATCAGCCTCCTATCAGTAGTTTATAAAATCTTCACTAAAGTTCTTTCACACCGCTTGAAGGTAACACTGGACATGGCTCAACCGAGAGAACAAGCTGGATTCAGGAGTGGCTACAGCACAATAGATCATATCCACGTGCTGAGAGAACTAATTGAAAGAGCGAAGGAATATGAACTTCCATTGTGCATGGCTTTTATCGATTATGAAAAAGCCTTTGATTCGGTAGAAACCATCAGCAGTTACAATGGCTCTGAAAACCTGCGGTATTGAAGATGCATACATTAATATTATTAATAACATCTATGAAAATGCAAGTGCAAAGATTCGGCTGTTTGAAAATACAATACAACACACAAAAATTGGAAAGGGAGTGAGACAAGGTGACACCATATCTCCGAAGCTCTTTAATGCCACATTGGAGGGTGTTTTTCAGTCGCTGAGCTGGGAAAACAAAGGGATCAAGATTAATGGAGATTATCTAACCCACCTTCGTTTTGCTGATGACGTAGTCATTTTTGCAACTACCCCATCAGAGCTGCAGAGTATGATCCAGGAACTTGCTGACAAGAGTAAAGAAGTGGGATTAAAAATTAACTTTCAGAAGACAAAAGTGATGTTCAATGCTTTTACAAGAAATGAAGATTTATTGATTGATGGAGAAAAGCTGGAGATAACAGACACGTACGTTTATCTTGGACAGCAGATATCAAGTGAGGGTCACATTGATGAAGAAATTAATCGGCGTACAAAACTTGCCTGGAGAGCTTTTGGAAGAAACAGCATAATTTTCAAGAGCAATATGCCATTATGTCTTAAAAGAAAAGTGTTTGATCAATGCATCCTTCCAGTGCTTACGTATGGTGCAGAGACGTGGACCTTAACTAAAAGAGATATACAAAGACTGCAGACAACTCAAAGAAGCATGGAGAGGTGCATACTTGGTGTAACCAGGAGAGATAAGAAAGAGGAACTCGTGGATCCGAAAAATGACAAGAGTGGAAGACATCATGATCAGAGTTAAATCCCTGAAATGGCAATGGGCTGGACATACTGCCAGAAGGACAGATCATCGATGGACAGCCGAAATTTTAGATTGGATTCCAAGGGACAGGAAAAGACCCAGAAGAAGACCACATGGGAGATGGGTGGATGAAATTCGAAAGTATGCAGGGGTGACATGGAGGAGACTGGCACAAGACAGACTGTTGTGGAGGAAACTTGGGGAGACCTTCGTCCAGCAGTGGATTGATAATGGTTGACAATGATGATGATGATGACATACATACATTGGTGTGCAAAAATTAAGGACGAAGAGAAGAAATTAGCATAACAGCGGAACAAGCAGGCAGAACGGACCGAAAGACCACTCAGGAGATAAACTAGGGTCCGGTACGGTGGGTCATGCGCATATATGCAGCATGGCGTGGGGGAGGAGTGTAGGAAGGGTATAAAGCACACGGGCGATGTACGCTCAGCAATTCGGGGCCGCGGGTGGCCTAGTGGTCAACGTTCGTGACTGCCGCGGAAAGGACCTCAGGTTCGAACGCTCGATCCTCCAAACGTCGGATGGGCACGTTGAGCCGTCGGACCCCGGGTATTGCCCCCCCCTCCCGGTAATAAATAAGAGCGTCTTCCTCCCCCTTTCTACTTCGTTTCTGTGGTGTAACTTTCCTATCGGGCACTCTAGCCCAAATCTCCTAGCTTCCTATTTCTAAGGGTTGTTTAAGACCTGGGGTCAGACACTCTCTTCCTAAAATCCTCTACATACGATCATGATCATGCTCAGCAGTTCGGTGAAAGCTAGTGCACCGTGTACATCGGTTTGAACGACGTCGAGTTGCCGCCACCGTGTGATATGGCCAACAAGCAATCCAGTAGACGACATCTGCGTGACTTTACCCGAGGTCGCGTCATTGGGAAGTTGGAAGAAGGTCGAAGTGTGACTAGTACGGCCAAGGAGTTCGGGATCGCTCACAGCATCGTTTCTCGAGCTTGGAGAGCATTTCAAATGACAAACAGCTGTTAAATCGGCAATTTAGTGCACCAGCGTTAAATTGCCGAGTGATTTCTTGCACTGTGGCCCGTCTATCCGCTGTTACATTGCGAGCTAGCCGACGATGACCCCGCTCATCTACGTGCTGTTGTCCACGGCAGTTTGCCCTTGCAGGGATGGTTTTACCGGATTCGATGTACTCACAGTGCACCCGTGACACAGTGGCTCGTGAAAATCCCAGTGCCTGCACGACTTCCGAGATGGACTGATCCATTCGTCAGGCCCCGACAATTTGCCCATGATCAAATGCGCTTAGATCCTTCGTCTTACCCATACTGCGTCCGATTCCCGTCGGATCGCTGCATACGCCATGTCGTTTCCGTTTACAGGGCCGCCCACATTTGCACAACGCCAGCTGTCTCTAATTCAATTGCTCTTCAGTGTATATGCATACCTGGTCATGATGTCACCCACCCTCTCTTTATATAAACATATATGTATATATACAAAGGGATGTAGGGTCAGGTGATGCGTAACATCACAGCCTCTCCTTGACAAATGCCAACCCCGCCTTCTCGTGGTGCATCCTGTTCCCTCTAAAGGGGCTCTGACGACCGCCAATAGCGGTATAACTATACCATCGGGATTAGAGGAAATGTTATCCCACACTCACCAATCCGCTTGGCCAGCGTGGTGAGTTATGGCCAAACCCCTCCAAAATGACTCCACAACTTGAATCTTGACCCTCAGTCTCTAGCAGCTGGAATGTACCTGGCCAAGGCAGCGGCCAGTGCGACATGAAGGCAGAGGGTGCTAAGAATCCCCGGAGAACTGGACTAGGCTGCCATCTGATTCTGACCTAGGCTACGTATAATGGACGCTCCCTATCTTCTGATTCAAGGCTTCTTGAATTGGAAGAGGAACTACAAAGGATCAAGTGGGACATCGTCGGGCTAAGTGAGGTAAGGAGAAGATCTCATTGAACTGAAAAGTTGACATCTCTTCTACTATCGTGGGACAGATACTGGCAGAACTAGGGGTGTTGGATTTATAATAAACAAGAAACTGAAGGATAAAGTAGTAGAAGTTGAAAGTTCCTCTGACAGAGCTACACGACTCGTTATCCAACTCTCGAGAAGATACAAAGCCCAGATTATTCAAGCTTATGCACCCACCACAAGTCATCCTGAAGAAGAAATTAAAGAATTTTATGAGGAAATTCATCATCTAAATAATAAAGGTAAGCAGCACTTGAAGATAATTACGGGAGATTTCAATGCAAAAATAGGGCAACGGCAACAGAATGAAACTTCAGTAGGTAAATTCGGTCACGGCAACAGAAATCAGCGTGGCAGAAGGATTTTTCATCTTGAACTCTTCTTTTTTTTTTTTTTTTTTGCCGCCCCGGTGGCGCAGTGGTCTAAGGCAATGGCCTCTGATCATTCGTCCGAAAGGGGTCCGGGTTCGAATCCCGGTGAGGCATGGATGTTGTGTTTGTCTTACGGCACTGGCTCTCTCCCTTCCCTGGAACCAGTGACCCTAAATTAGGGACGGGCGACTGCTTATAGCCCATTGAGTTGCTCACGGTGGTCGTTAAACCTCCAATCAAAAAAAAAAAAAAAAAGAACTCTTTTTTCAAGAAATAGCCGCACAGGAAATGGACATGGAGACATCCAAATGGGACGACAAGTGAAATTGATTTTATTATGTGTAACAAAAAATTCGTCATAGAAGACTGCAGTGTGCTAAACAAGTTCAACACAGGTAGTGACCATAGATTGGTGAGATGTAAGATGCATCTCAACACTAAACTTGAACGTAGCAAGCTCATAAGACAAACAAAATGTATTGACATAACCAACCTTAAAAAACACCATAATACCTTCAAGTTGGAACTGAAGAACAGATTCTCTGCTTTAGAAGGCCTAACATCAGAAGAAGTGGATATTTCTGAAATTAACAGAAAAGTAACCAAAGCTCTTATGGAAACAGCAACAAAATTAGCTGGGTCTAAGAACAAGTTGCAAGTGAACAAATTATCAGGAAAAACCAAAATGTTGATGCAGAAAAGAAGAGAGATGAGGACAACTAAAGAAGATGTGATTTCCAAAGTGGAATATATAGAGCTATGCAAGGCAGTACGAAAAAGTATCACTGAAGACGTAAGGAAATTCAACTGTGAACTAGTGAGGAAAGCAATTGAAAACAACCAAAGCCTAAAGATGGCAAAAGGACATCTCAGTAAGGGAAGAAAACAGATTATGGCACTGAGAAAAGAAGATGGTTCTGTAACAAGAAATGGAGGCGAAATTTTGACAAGAGTGAAAGATTTCTACTCCGAATTATTTGAAAGGGATGATACATGTACTCCAGACATCGTGAAAGGTACCAGTACCAGAGTTCTTCCAGTCCTCCCAGCAGAAGTTGCACATGCAATCAAGAACATGAAACGGGGGAAAGCTCCAGGAGAAGATGGAATTACTGTAGACATCATACAAGAAGCAAGTGGAGAAATCGAAACAGTACTCGCCCAAATTTTCACTCGATGTCTTAATGAAGGGAAGATTCCTGAGGATTGGAACAACGCTACAATGATCCTGCTACATAAAAAGGTGACATTGAGGATCTCAGGAACTACAGACCTATCAGCCTCCTATCAGCCTCCTATCAGTGGTTTATAAAATCGTCACTAAAGTTCTTTCACACCGCTTGAAGGTGACACTGGACATGGCTCAACCGAGAGAACAAGCTGGATTCAGGAGTGGCTACAGCACAATAGATCATATCCACGTACTGAGAGAACTAATTGAAAGAGCGAGGGAATATGAACTTCCATTGTGCATGGCTTTTATCGATTATGAAAAGGCCTTTGATTTAGTGAAACCATCAGCAGTTACAATGGCTCTGAAATCCTGCGGTATTGAAGATGCATACATTAATATTATTAATAACATCTATGAAAATGCAAGTGCGAAGATTCGGCTGTTTGAGAATACAACACACATAAAAATTGGAAAGGGTGTGAGACAAGGTGACACCATATCTCCGAAGCTCTTTAATGCCACATTGGAGGGTGCCTTTCAGTCGCTGAGCTGGGAAAACAAGGGGATAAAGATTAATGGAGATTATCTAACCCACCTTCGTTTTGCTGATGACATAGCATCAGAGCTGCAGGTATGATCCAGGAACTTGCTGACAAGAGTAAAGAAGTGGGATTAAAAATTAACTTTCAGAAGACAAAAGTGATGTTCAATGCTTTTACAAGAAATGAAGATTTATTGATTGATGGAGAAAAGCTGGAGATAACAGACACGTACGTTTATCTTGGACAGCAGATATCAAGTGAGGGTCACATTGATGAAGAAATTAATCGGCGTACAAAACTTGCCTGGAGAGCTTTTGGAAGAAACAGCATAATTTTCAAGAGCAATATGCCATTATGTCTTAAAAGAAAAGTGTTTGATCAATGCATCCTTCCAGTGCTTACGTATGGTGCAGAGACGTGGACCTTAACTAAAAGAGATATACAAAGACTGCAGACAACTCAAAGAAGCATGGAGAGGTGCATACTTGGTGTAACCAGGAGAGATAAGAAGAGGAACTCGTGGATCCGAAAAATGACAAGAGTGGAAGACATCATGATCAGAGTTAAATCCCTGAAATGGCAATGGGCTGGACATACTGCCAGAAGGACAGATCATCGATGGACAGCCGAAATTTTAGATTGGATTCCAAGGGACAGGGAAAAGACCCAGAAGAAGACCACATGGGAGATGGGTGGATGAAATTCGAAAGTATGCAGGGGTGACATGGAGGAGACTGGCACAAGACAGACTGTTGTGGAGGAAACTTGGGGAGACCTTCGTCCAGCAGTGGATTGATAATGGTTGACAATGATGATGATGATGACATACATACATTGGTGTGCAAAAATTAAGGACGAAGAGAAGAAATTAGCATAACAGCGGAACAAGCAGGCAGAACGGACCGAAAGACCACTCAGGAGATAAACTAGGGTCCGGTACGGTGGGTCATGCGCATATATGCAGCATGACGTGGGGGGAGGAGTGTAGGAAGGGTATAAAGCACACGGGCGATGTACGCTCAGCAATTCGGGGCCGCGGGTGGCCTAGTGGTCAACGTTCGTGACTGCCGCGGAAAGGACCTCAGGTTAGAACGCTCGATCCACCAAACGTCGGATGGGCACGTTAAGCCGTCGGACCCCGGGTATCCCCCCCCTCCCGGTAATAAATAAGAGCGTCTTCCTCCCCCTTTCTACTTCGTTTCCGTGGTGTCACTTTCCTATCGGGCACTCTAGCCCAAATCTCCTAGCTTCCTATTTCTAAGGGTTGTTTAAGACCTGGGGTCAGACACTCTCTTCCTAAAATCCTCTACATACGATCATGATCATGCTCAGCAATTCGGTGAAAGCTATTGCACCGTGTACATCGGTTTGAACGACGTCGAGTTGCTGCCACCGTGTGATATGGCCAACAAGCAATCCAGTAGACGACATCTGCGTGACTTTACCCGAGGTCGCGTCATTGGAAAGTTGGAAGAAGGTCGAAGTGTGACTAGTACGGCCAAGCAGTTCGGGATCGCTCACAGCATCGTTTCATGAGCTTGGAGAGCATTTCAAATGAGAGAAACAGCTGTTAAATCGGCAATTTAGTGCACCAGCGTTAAATTGCCGAGTGATTTCTTGCACTGTGGCCCGTCTATCCGCTGTTACATTGCGAGCTAGCCGACGATGACCCCGGTCATCTACGTGCTGTTGTCCACGGCAGTTTGCCCTTGCAGGGATGGTTTTACCGGATTCGATGTACTCACAGTGCACCCGTGACACAGTGGCTCGTGAAAATCCCAGTGCCTGCACGACTTCCGAGATGGAGTGATCCATTCGTCGGGCCCCGACAATTTGCCCATGATCAAATGCGCTTAGATCCTTCGTCCTACCCACACTGCGTCCGATTCCCGTCGGATCGCTGCATACGCCATGTCGTTTCCGTTTACAAGGCCGCCCACATTGACACATTTGCACAACGCCAGCTGTCTCTAACTCAATTGCTCTTCAGTGTGTATGCATACCTGGTCATGATGTCACCCACCCTCTATATATGCATATATGTATATATACAAAAGGATGTAGGGTCAGGTGATGCGTAACATCACAGCCTCTCCTTGACAAATGTCAACCCCGCCTTCTCGTGGTGCATCCTGTTCCCTCTAAAGGGCCTCTGACGACCGCCAATAGCGGTATAACTATACCATCGGGATTAGAGGAAATGCTATCCCACACTCACCAATCCGCTTGGCCAGCGTGGTGAGTTATGGCCAAACCCCTCCAAAATGACTCCACAACTTGAATCTTGACCCTCAGTCTCCAGCAGCTGGAATGTACCTGGCCAAGGCAGCGGCTAGTGCGACATGAAGACAGAGGGTGCTAAGAATCCCCGGATAACTGGACTAGGCTGCCATCTGATGCTGACCTAGGCTATGTATAATGGACGCTCCCTATCTTCTGATTCAAGGCTTCTTGAATTGGAAGAGGAACTACAAAAGGATCAAGTGGGACATCGTCGGGCTAAGTGAGGTAAGGAGAAGATCTCATTGAACTGAAAAGTTGACATCTCTTCTACTATCGTGGGACAGATACTGGCAGAACTAGTGGTGTTGGATTTACAATAAACAAGAAACTGAAGGATAAAGTAGTAGAAGTTGAAAGTTCCTCTGACAGAGCTACACGACTCGTTATCCAACTCTCGAGAAGATACCAAGCCCAGATTATTCAAGCTTATGTACCCACCGCATGTCATTCTGAAGAAGAAATTAAAGAATTCTATGAGGAAATTCATCATCTAAATAATAAAGGTAAGCAGCACTTGAAGATAATTATGGGAGATTTCAATGCAAAAATAGGGCAACGGCAACAGAATGAAACTTCAGTAGGTAAATTCGGTCACGGCAACAGACACCAGCGTGGAAATACTCTCGTTGAGTTTGCAGAGGCAGAAGGATTTTTCATCTTGAACTCTTCTTTTTTTTTTTTTTTTGCCGCCCCGGTGGCGCAGTGGTCTAAGGCAATGGCCTCTGATCATTCGTCCGAAAGGGGTCCGTGTTCGAATCCCGGTGAGGCATGGATGTTGTGTTTGTCTTACGGCACTGGCTCTCTCCCTTCCCTGGAACCAGTGACCCTAAATTAGGGACGGGCGACTGCTTATAGCCCATTGAGTTGCTCACGGTGGTCGTTAAACCTCCAATCAAAAAAAAAAAAAAAAAAGAACTCTTTTTCAAGAAATAGCCGCACAGGAAATGGATATGGAGACATCCAAATGGAACGACAAGTGAAATTGATTTTATTATGTGTAACAAAAAATTCGTCATAGAAGACTGCAGTGTGCTAAACAAGTTCAACACAGGTAGTGACCATAGATTGGTGAGATGTAAGATGCATCTGAACACTAAACTTGAACGTAGCAAGCTCATAAGACAAACAAAATGTATTGACATAACCAACCTTAAAAAACACCATAATACCTTCAAGTTGGAACTGAAGAACAGATTCTCTGCTTTAGAAGGCCTAACATCGGAAGAAGTGGATATTTCTGAAGTTAACAGAAAAGTAACCAAAGCTCTTATGGAAACAGCAACAAAATTAGCTGGGTCTAAGAACAAGTTGCAAGTGAACTAATTATCAGGAAAAACCAAAATGTTGATGCAAAAAAGAAGAGAGGTGAGGACAACTAAAGAAGATGTGACTTCCAAAGTGAAATATATAGAGCTATGCAAGACAGTACGAAAAAGTATCGCTGAAGCCGTAAGGAAATTCAACTGTGAACTAGTGAGGAAAGCAATTGAAAACAACCAAAGCCTAAAGATAGCAAAGGGACAACTCAGTAAGGGAAGAAAACAGATTATGGCACTGAGAAAAGAAGATGGTTCTGTAACAAGAAATAGAGGCGAAATTTTGACAAGAGTGAAAGATTTCTACTCCAAATTATTTGAAAGGGATGATACATGTACTCCAGACATCATGAAAGGTACCAGTACCAGAGTTCTTCCAGTCCTCCCAGCAGAAGTTGCACATGCAATCAAGAACATGAAGCGGAGAAAAGCTCCAGGAGAAGATGGAATTACTGTAGACATCATACAAGAAGCAAGTGGAGAAATCGAAACAGTAGTCGCCCAAATTTTCACTCGATGTCTTGATGAAGGGAAGATTCCTGAGGATTGGAACAACGCTACAATGATCCTGCTACATAAAAAAGTTGACATCGAGGATCTCAGGAACTACAGACCTATCAGCCTCCTATCAGCCTCCTATCAGTGGTTTATAAAATCTTCACTAAAGTTCTTTCACACCGCTTGAAGGTAACACTGGACATGGCTCAACCGAGAGAACAAGCTGGATTCAGGAGTGGCTACAGCACAATAGATCATATCCACGTACTGAGAGAACTAATTGAAAGAGCGAGGGAATATGAACTTCCATTGTGCATGGCTTTTATCGATTATGAAAAGGCCTTTGATTCGGTGAAACCATCAGCAGTTACAATGGCTCTGAAATCCTGCGGTATTGAAGATGCATACATTAATATTATTAATAACATCTATGAAAATGCAAGTGCGAAGATTCGGCTGTTTGAGAATACAACACACATAAAAATTGGAAAGGGAGTGAGACAAGGTGACACCATATCTCCGAAGCTCTTTAATGCCACATTGGAGGGTGCCTTTCAGTCGCTGAGCTGGGAAAACAAGGGGATAAAGTTTAATGGAGATTATCTAACCCACCTTCGTTTTGCTGATGACATAGTCATTTTTGCAACTACCCCATCAGAGCTGCAGAGTATGATTCAGGAACTTGCTGACAAGAGTAAATAAGTGGGATTAAAAGTGAACTTTCAGAAGACAAAAGTGATGTTCAATGCTTTTTCAAGTAATGAAGATTTATCGATTGATGGAGAAAAGCTGGAGATAACAGACACGTTCGTTTATCTTGGACAGCAGATATCAAGTGAGGGTCACATTGATGAAGAAATTAATCGGCGTGCAAAACTTGCCTGGAGAGCTTTTGGAAGAAAGAGCATAATTTTCAAGAGCAATATGCCATTATGTCTTAAAAGAAAAGTGTTTGATCAATGCGTCCTTCCAGTGCTTACGTATGGTGCAGAGACGTGGACCTTAACTAAAAGAGACATACAAAGGCTGCAGACAACTCAAACAGCATGGAGAGGTGCGTGCTTGGTGTAACCAGGAGAGATAAGAAGAGGAACTTGTGGATCCGAAAAACGACAAGAGTGGAAGACATCATGATCAGAGTTAAATCCCTGAAATGGCAATGGGCTGGACATACTGCCAGAAGGGCAGACCATCGAAGGACAGCCGAAATTTTAGATTGGATTCCAAGGGACAGGAAAATACCCAGAAGAAGACCACATGGGAGATGGGTGGATGAAATTCGAAAGTATGCAGGAGTGACATGGAAGAGACTGGCACAAGACAGACCGTTGTGGAGGAAACTTGGGGAGACCTTCGTCCAGCAGTGGATTGATAATGGTTGACCATAATGATGATGATGATATATACAAAACATTACATATAAACATTACTTACCTTTTTCCTGTATTTTTGATTCTGTCGGTTTACTTTTTGATGTATTTTAATAGCAGGAATAGGTTTGTCCTTGCTTTGATGAAAATTATTTTATTTATGTATTTATATATATTTAATTGCTATGTTTTATTTAACTGTCTTCCAAAGTTTATCCGCCGCCCCGGTGGCGCAGTGGTCTAAGCAATGGCCTCTGATCATTCGTCCGAACGGGGTTCGAATCCCGGTGAGGCATGGATGTTGTGTTTGTCTTACGGCACTGGCTCTCTCCCTTCCCTGGAACCAGTGACCCTAAATTAGGGACGGGCGACTGCTTATAGCCCATTGAGTTGCTCACGGTGGTCGTTAAAATTCCAATCAAAAAAAAAAGTTTATCCGTAAAAAAAATAGAATTGAAAATAATTAATCTCAAGTCCAGTTTAAATGAAATTGGTGGCCTAATTTCTGTTGCACGGTAACGGACGTTAATATGAAGTGAAAGCAGTCGTCCACGAGCAACCACGGCAGCGGACGACCGGTATATTGTCCTACAGGCGTGAAGAGACAGCGGGAGAAATCGCAAGGCACATTCAACAGACAACTAGACGTCCGTTATCGTGTTTTACCGTGGCCAGGATGCTGCACAAAGGTGGTCTATTTGCACGACGACCAGTACGGTGTGTGCCATTAACAACCGCTCATCGGAGACAGCGGTTTCTGTGGTGCCAGGAACACAAGAACTGGACACATCAGCAATGGGATGGAGTTCTCTTTACGGACGAGAGCCTATTTAGTCTGACGAGCAAATTCTGGACGTATACACGCATCTGGAGAGAGCAGGGAACACGCAATAACACCTCCAACATCATCGAGAAGGACCGGTTTGGAAGTGGCGGAGTTCTTGTTTGGGGCAGTATCATGCTTGGTAGCTGTACTGACCTTCACATCTTCCAAGGAGGTTCAGTCACTGGTGTCCAGTATTGTACCGAGGTTCTCCTGCCTCACGTGCGTCTGTTTAGAAGTGCTGTGGGTACTGAGTTCTTCATGAACGACAACGCTACACCTCATCGTACAGTGTCTGTCACAGAGCTGTTGGAGAGTAAAGATTTTCAAAACATGGATTGGCCCGCATGGTCCCTGGACCTAAATCGAATCAAACACGTGTGGGACCTTCTCGGGAGATGCTTGGCAGCACGTCACCAGCCGCCAGCAACGATTCTGCAGCTGCGATTGGCGCTACAAGAGAAATGGACAGCGATGCTTCTACAGCTCCTTGACAACCTCGTCCTCTGCATGGACAGACGTAAATCCTGCAACGCAGTCAGGGGTGATCATATCCCCTAGTAAAGACTGGATTTTTCTTGTCAGCCGCCTGTCACATGGATGTTTCTGTCTTCTGTCCAGTTGTGCTCGAAGCTACCTTTTCAATAAAGTGCCTTTGTATCCTTTGGATTCCTTGTTTGGACGGTTTTGCTCACTTGTCCCGTATTCTTACATCTTGGGGATCTTATGGTATGGCTTGAGTCGATGTGGAGAACTTCTGCATGATGTTACATTCGAAAAACCGTCTCGTCTTTAATTTTTGCGCGCCAGTGTATATAAATTTCAGAATGTTACGTTTTTGTCTGTCTACTTCATGTGCTGTGCATTTGAACCAATTTCCATAGCAAAATACCCTCCAAAAAAGTCTGATCCAGTGTTTAGGCATTTTTACAGCCTATCCCAAGCCTGATTAAATATTTTGGGTCTATTTCTTGTACACTTAGAACATTTGTATCAATTTTTGGGGATGAAATTACATTGGGAGTTACCCAAGCAATCCATCTGTTAGGCCTCTTGCTTTCTTTTTTTTATTTGTGCTTAGCTTAGGTCTCATTAAATGCTTTGTGTCTGTCTATACTACATGTGTAGACATACACACACATGCAAACTGCTGTACTTAACAAGTGCATTAACATATAGCGCATGTGATATGCTTCGAGGAGTAGGCTAGAAAATGGCCCAAGTGTGCAGGTGCATCTCATTCGTAAACAAGTCGCACAATGGTCAACATGTCAATCAGTAAGAATCACAATAGAGGGTTTTCCTTAAGAGTCCGACAAAGGCAACTATGCATTGGTCTCATGTGGCGAGGATGATGTAGAGCAGAGGTTCCCAAACTGCTCCGTGAAGAGATTGGAAAGAAAAATAGATAAAATAAATGTGACCAGATCTCAAAATTGTGAATTTGTGCTGCCATGAACTGTGTATAGGTAAATTTTGGGTAGAGATTATTTAGTTCCAGTAGCGTGCTGTGAAGCAGTGTAGATAGCAAGTATTATAGACCAATATGCATCTCGTGCATCACTTCAGTCAGCTATGCCCGCCCGCACCTTTTCAGAACCACACAAAACATCAAGAACGTCACTGAGCCACACAGACTGCATGTGGCAGAACCCGACAGTGATTCGATGGTGTCACACTAACCCCATATACTCTGTGAGAAATTTGCCATGCTTTCAGATCCGATTGTTGGTTTCGGCACATTTCCAGAATTATCTGGAAAGCTTTTATTGCATATTAAAACCTTGTGTTTCTTTGCACCTTCAGTCAGTTGCAATTTATTTTACGTTAATATAACTTTCCGCATCTTCTGTCTTGAGGACAAAACATCCACCCGTTGCAAGTTCTTTGGAACATCAACGTAATCATTCAGAAAATATCATCGTTTTTTTCCAGTGGGTCACTGGCTGAAGTCTGGATCCTTAAAAAAAATGTCAAAACCTCTGTCAGAGTAGCTGTGGTAGCATCAACAGCTAACAGACATAACTAAAATTTATTTGTTTTCATTTTTTTACCCGACCCTGATCATTCTTATTATTTATCCAGCTGATACGAATATTATTTTTCAATCGCAGTGTGGAAAATGATGAAGCAGTTGCTAGTGCTAGAATTGCTGGAGAGGATGAAGGGTTTTGGGAATTAGCGACTGCGGATGCCCCATAACCTCCTGAAGTGTTGAACAGCTGCCTAGTTCTTTCAAGACCACTGCACAGGGAAAATAATAATAAAATAATATCCATGATTCCTACTTGGATATTGGATTCGTTGAGACCAGTGACAAAAAACCACAGTGCATAATTTGCAGCACCATATTGCCAAACAGTGCAATGTTCCCAGCAAAAATGCACCGTCATTTTGAAGGATCCATCAAAAACGGGCAAACTGACGGATTTCTTCAGAAGAAAGTACGGTGAGCTTACACAAGCCCAGAAAATTGTATCCTATCACTTAAAAACAGATAATGAAAAGGCTTTGATGGCATCCTACATAGTCAGCTTCCGAGTTACTCAAGCTGGCGAACCCCATACCATCGCTGAAAACCTTATCAAGCCTTGAGTAAAGGACATAGTTGAATGTATGCTGGATGGAAAAACCACAAAACTAGTTGGCACAGTTCCTTTGTCAAATAACGCAATCTCGCGAAAAATTTGGGGACTTAGCAGAGTACGTTAAAGCTTCTTTACTTTCACGAATAAAATGCATTAAGACTAAATTTTCGCTCCAAATGGGTGAATCAACAGATGTGGATGGGTTGGCAATTTTAATAGTAGTTGTTCGCTACCAATATTTGTAGTCTTTTCAAGAGGATCTATTTTTTCTGCAATTATTTATTGACTAACACGAGTGGAGCTAAAATTTTCAAATTAATAGATGAATTTTTCACAGTGAGTGGCATCCTATGAGATAACTGCGTTGATGTGTGCAGAGATAGTGCAAAAGCCATAACTGGAAAGACATCCGGTGTTATTTCAAGAATAAAAAGTCAAGGAGAAGGAGTGCAGCAGTATCCACTGTGTCCTCCACTACCATCCCTTTCTGTGAAAAAAATGCCGCCCTTCCTAAACAAAATCTTGGAAGAAAGCGCAAAAATAATTAATTTTACCAAATCGTGACCTAAGAATGCAAGGCCATTCAAAATGTTGTGTGATGATGACGTGGGGAGTCTACATACGTCTTTACTTCTTACAGAAGTAAGGTGGCTTTCTCGCACCAAAACTTTGACTCGGCTGTTCGAAATGAGAACTGAAGTCAAAACCTTCCTGATTGACAATGACTTTGCTTTGGGAGCGGTTGTGTGATGAGCATTTGCTCATGAAATTGGTCTATTTAGCAAAAACTTAAAAAAAAAAGTAAATGACTTAAGTCTCTCACTTCAAGGAAAAGCAGTGACTTTTT
The DNA here is from genome assembly GCA_039090855.1 of Macrothele yani. NCBI lineage: Eukaryota > Metazoa > Arthropoda > Arachnida > Araneae > Macrothelidae > Macrothele > Macrothele yani. The sequence goes on from CM077006.1 coordinate 41,242,092, forward strand.
TGACGCCAGCGATAAAGTGCAAGTGTTTAAAAAAGGAAATCAAGTTTGGGCAGAATCCATGAAAAATCGAAATCAAGACAGCTTCACAATGGCAAAAGAATTTAGAGAACTAGATTCCGACATATCTGGAGATATCTTAAATGAGTTTCATGTTCACCTGCAAAGTTTACTTGATAATTTCAACTGTTATTTTCTGGTAGAACTCTACAAAAAAATTAAAGAAAACTTTTGGGTTGTAAACCCATCCTCTGCTGTCGAAAAAGCCAGCTTGTCTGACATCGCAGCAGTACGAGTCCTTGAGTGATTTGACATCAGATTCTGCGATAAAAGAGATTTTTGCAGCCAACAAGTTACTATCAGTATTTTGGTGTTAGCTAAAAGACGAATTTAAAGTTTTTCAAATAAAGCAAAAACCATACTTCTGCCCTTTGCAACAACTTATGTGAATCGGGATTCTGAGCCTATGTGGCTACTAAAACGAAATACAGATCTGGCCTCAATGCAGAGCCAGGTATTCGGTTGCATCTGTCCCAAATTCAATCGGATATAGCCACACTGTGCAAATCAAAACAGTCCCATCCCTCTCATTAGAATCTAACTTGCCACCCTGGTGACGCATGGTCTAAGCGATGGCTTCTGATCATTCGTCCGGAACATGCAACTTGTTCTTAGACCCAGCTAATTTTGTTGCTGTTTCCATAAGAGCTTTGGTTACTTTTCTGTTAACTTCAGAAATATCCACTTCTTCCGATGTTAGGCCTTCTAAAGCAGAGAATCTGTTAATACAGACATTTAACGTGGACCAGGAACATCAAACAAAGATCTTCGCTCTTTTCACGTTTATAAGTGAGTCAGGAAAAAATTCTCATTGGCCGCCACCGGGAGTCGAACCCAGGGTCTTCCAGTTACGTGCCGGATATGCTTCCGCTACACCACAGCGGCCTCGAATTCCTCCAGACTCACACACGCTAACTGCCAAGCCAATTTGGCAGGTTGCTTCTTGGAGCCCCGCACAATGCTGGGGATTCACCAAAGATGGTAAGCAGCAACTGAAGAAATAATTAAAAGGTAACGGAAGCATATCCGGCGCGTAACTGGAAGACCCTAGGTTCGACTCCTGGTGGCGGCCAATGATAATTTTTCCCTGACTCACTTATAAACGTGGAAAGAGCGAAGATCTTTGTTTGATGCTCCTGCTCCACGTTAAATGTCTCTATTATTATTCATTCGCCTTCTAATTATTTGTTCAGTTGCTGCTTACCATCTTTGGTGAATCCCCAGCATTGTGCGGGGCTCCAAGAAGCAACCTGCCAAATTGGCTTGGCAGTTAGCGTGTGTGAGTCTGGAGGAATTTGAGGCCGCTGTGGTCTAGTGGAAGCATATCCGGCGCGTAACTGGAAGACCCTGGGTTCGACTCCCGGTGGTGGCCAATGAGAATTTTTCCCTGACTCACTTATAAACGTGGAAAGAGCGAAGAGAATCTGTTCTTCAGTTCCAACTGGAGGGTATTATGTGTTTTTTAAGTTTGTTTATGTCAATACATTTTGTTTGTCTTATGAGCTTGCCACGTTCTAGTTTAGTGTTGAGGTGCATCTTACATCTCACCAATCTATGGTCACTACCTGTGTTGAACTTATTTAGCACACTGCAGTCTTCTATGACGAATTTTTGTTGCACATAAGAAAATCAATTTCACTTGTCGTCCCATTTGGATGTCTCCATGTTCATTTCCAGTCTGGCTTTTTCTTGAAATATGAGGGTTTTTTTTTTTTTTTTTATTGGAGGTTTAATGACCACCGTGAGCAACTCAATGGGCTATAAGCAGTCGCCCGTCCCTAATTATTTAGGGTCACTGGTTCCAGGGAAGAGAGAGAGCCAGTGCCGTAAGACAAACACGACATCCATGCCTCGCCGCCCCGGTGGCGCAGTGGTCTAAGCGATGGCCTCTGATCATTCGTCCGTAAGGGGTCCGGGTTCGAATCCCGGTGAGGCATGGATGTTGTGTTTGTCTTACGGCACTGGCTCTCTCCCTTCCCTGGAACCAGTGACCCTAAATTAGGGACGGGCGACTGCTTATAGCCCATTGAGTTGCTCACGGTGGTCGTTAAAACTCTAATAAAAAAAAAAACAAAAAAACATCCATGCCTCACCGGATTCGAACTCGGACCCCTTTCGGACGAATGATCAGAGGCCATCGCTTAGACCACTGCGCCACCGGGGCGGCAAAATATGAATTCATGATGAAAAACCCTTCTGCCTCTGCAAACTCAACGAGAGTATTTCCACGCTGGTTTCTGTTGCCGTGACTCAATTTACCTATTGAAATTTCATTCTGTTGCTGTTGCCCTATTTTTGCATTGAAATCTCCCATAATTATCTTCAAGTGCTGCTTACTTTTATTATTTAGATAAAGAATTTCCTCATAAAGTTCTTCAATTTCTTCTTCAGGATGACTTGTAGTGGATGCATAAGTTTGAATAATATCTGTTCGAGAGTTGGATAACGAGTCGTGCAGCTATATCAGAGGAACTTTCAACTTCTACAACTTTATCCTTCAGTTTCTTGTTTATTATATGTCCAACACAGCTAGTTCTGCCAGTATCTGTCCCACGATAATAGAAGAGATGTCCACTTTTCAGTTCAATGAGATCTTCTCCTTTCTCCTTACCTCACTTAGTCCGTCGATGTCCCACTTGATCCTTTGTAGTTCTACTTCCAATTCAAGGGGCCTTGAATCAGAAGATAGTGAGCGTCCATTTTACATAGCCAAAGTCAGCATCAGATGGCAGCCTAGGCCGGGGATTCTTAGCACCCTCTGCCTTCATGTCGCACTGGCCGCTGCCTTGACCAGGTACATTCCAGCTGCCGGAGACTGAGGGTCAAGATTTAAGTTGTGGAGTTATTTTGGAGGGATTTGGCCATAACTCACCTTGCTGGCCAAGCGGGTTGGTAGTGTGAGATAGAATTTCCTCTAGTCCCGATAGTATAGTTGTACCGCTATATGGCGGTCGTCAGCGCCTCTTTAGTGGGAACAGGATGCACCACGAGAAGGCGGGGTTGACATTTGTCAAGGAGAGACTGTAGTATATATTGCGCATCACCTGACCTTACATCCCACAGTCTTATATATATGTATATATATATATACACACATAGAGAGAGAGAATTATATTGTGTGCAGTATTTATAGTGTATGTGCTGGGAGGAGATACCTTTATTATGGTCAAGGTACCACAATTACCTTGCCTACCCACGAATAAAGCTTACAGAACTATGTTGAATGTTAAGGCTAACAAACAGATTAGAAACATACCCAGTGCTAAGGACTTTTAATTTTTATTAAATAAAAAACAGTTAAGTAGTAGTTTTCTTCTGATTATATAAGAGAGGTGCAGTTGGTAAAAGTATTTTATTATTGGTGCCTCTTGGCTGTGTAATCTCATTGTTTGTTTTCCGTTTTTCTTCAAACTTTTTTTTCAATTAAAGCTCATAAAATATTTAGCGTCTATGTGTTTGGAGTGATAAGCTGGGGGATGATTCAGCATTCTGATGGTGATGACCAACGAATATCTAAGATTTTTACCGAAATGGCAGATCGACTGCAACTGTAGTTTTTTTTTTTTTTTTTTCTTATTTACTCTGTTACGGTGACTTGTGTTTCACTGAAAATTTGTTAAAAAAAAAATATGGCTTGAGATTTTATTCAACGAGAGCAATCTGCATCTATTAAATATAATTTTTTTTTTTTTTTTTTTTTTTGGAGGTTTAACGACCACCGTGAGCAACTCAAATGGGCTATAAGCAGTCGCCCGTCCCTAATTTAGGGTCACTGGTTCCAGGGAAGGGAAAGAGCCAGTGCCGTAAGACAAACACAACATCCATGCCTGACCGGGATTCGAACCCGGACCCCTTACGGACGAATGATCAGAGGCCAGCGCCTTAGACCACTGCGCCACCGGAGCGGCAATTTTCTTTTTAAAACACTATTGCAGCCCACTAATGTTAAAAAGCGTTATTTGATACGTTAGAGTTTTATCCTCACCCACTAGGTGTTTATAACAAAATTTCTGAGTTATATCCTCATTTAACATCAAACCATATATTGAGAAAAGTCCCTTTCGTAACACGGAACGGAAGTTCGTTCTGTACCTTATCAAACATGGCTGCCAGTTTTTTCCTGTGGCTTCACCCATTCGCCGATGCAAGCTTTCTACGTACTGCTATCTCGTTGGTTTAGACGAAACACGAAAGCACGTGTCGCCGTTGGTTCCGGAATATACGTGGAGAGAGAAGCTGCCAAGATCAACAACTTTCTGTACGTCCATCAGATGCTTCTGAACAGGATCTCAACCAACCCATATCAAATTACCAACATCTAATCATTAAAGAATCATCAGAAAGGTTTTCTGTTCCCAGAACAACAACAGCAAGAAGGATGCATGCGCTTGGATTTATCACAAAGTTCGACCAGTGCGTAACCACATGACCAATCAACTGCAAAAAGAAATCGATCGAACAGAATGACCACCTGTCTTTCTTTGCTTGCGCGTCACAGAAACGAATCTTTCTTGAAACGATTAGTTACGGGTAATGAAACGTGGATCCTTTAGATAAACGTAAAACGTCAAAGGACTGTATACAGACTTAGCGTGTTCTTTTGACTTCAAGAGGAGGACTGCATCCGAGAAAGGTCTTGTGAAGTGTATGGTGCGATGTCAAAGGGGAAACCCACTGGGAGCTGCTTGCACCTAACCAAAGTCTCAAACAATAAAAGCTGACCTGTACTGCCAACAGTTGGAAAGGCTGAAAAAAATTGAAACTCAGATCATAGATCATATGTAGAAGATTGTAGGAAGGGAGTGTTTGACCCCAGGTCTTAAACAATCCTTAGAAATGGGAAGCTGGGATATTTGGGCTAGAGTGCCCGATTGGAAAGTGACACGGAAGCGAGGTGTATAGAAAGAGGAAGGAAGACGCCCTTATTTATTACCGGGGAATCAGTAACCGAGGTCCGACGGCTTAACGTGCCCATCCGACGCACGGTGGATATTTAGTGGTTCGAGCGTTCGTACCTTCCCGGGTTCGAACCTGAGGTCTCTGAGAAAATGTATCATGTTGTTAATGCTATTTTTCATCGCCACGCTATAGCATCCATTGATTCCAAATCCATTTTTACTACTAGCTCTTCATTGATGCACTCAATTGCATAGTGAAATCAATCTGGAAAATTTTGCTAACTCCATACTTGAAACCCGAAGAAAATCCTAGGAACAACTGACACCAAACAGCACGATGGACATCCCATAGGTTATTTTCTCAGCCGTAGCAGCAGGTGAAGGCCCACTCTCCGAAAATCGTCACCAATTCGCTATCGTCGTCGTGCCCATTAAGTCACTCACGGTCTTCAAAACAAACAAAAATTTCACCAGAGCCTCCCCCTTGCTTCCGAAGCCCATGCCCCGAGATGTTCAAGTAAGCGAGGCACAAGCATAACAAATAGAAGTTATGAGAATGGAAAATTTGAATTAAAATGGCAGCAAAATAAATGTTGCATCAAGTTGAAACACATGGAATCATTAATCCACACATAAATCAAACTGTTTTTCTTTGTAACACAACCGCGGATATTTGATAATTTTATCCTCCTGGAATTGGAATTGAACCCGCATTTCCCGATTTGCGCTCGAGTACGCTACCAATGCTCCACCCAGGACAACGGAATCTAAACAACTAAAGCATTAATCTAAAACTTCAGCCATTTTGATTTCACTGCTCTAATCGAAACAAATGTGTCTCATCGTAGTGCTAAGTTAGATTACCAGCAAATGAATATATACCAAGTTGAAACACATGGGAGTTGCTTACGGTGGTCGTTAAACCTCCAATAAAAAAAAAAAACAAAAAAAAAACACATGGACTAATTAATACAGACATAAATCAAGCTTTTCGCTCCAAGGAGATTAGGCCGCCCCGGTGGCGCAGTGGTCTAAGCGATGGCCTCTGATCATTCGTCCGAACGGGGTCCGGGTTCGAATCCCGGTGAGGCATGGATGTTGTGTTTGTCTTATGGCACTGGCTCTATCCCTTCCCTGGAACCAGTGACCCTAAGTTAGGGACGGGCGACTGCTTATAGCCCATTGAGTTGCTCACGGTGGTCGTTAAACCTCCAATCAAAAAAAAACAAAAAAAAACCTCAAATCAAAAAAAAAAAAAAAAGGAGATTAGTTTGTTCCATGTAACATAACCTCAGAAATTTGAAAATTTTATCATCCGGGAACGGTCGCCTAGGTGGCGCACAAGGTTAGGGTGGCGCAGTGGTCTAAGCTCTGGCTTATGATCATTCGTCCGCGCTGGGTCCGGGTTGGGATCCCGGTGAGGCATGGATGTTGTGATTGTCTTACGGCACTGGCTCTCTCTTCCTTCCCTGGAACCAGTTTCCCTAAATTACGGACGGGTACTGTTTATAACCCATTGATTCGGTCATGGTGGTCGTTAAATCAGACTTGCGTCCCTAACTGAATTGCTCACGGTGGTTGTTAAAAAACAAAACTTGAAAATTTTTTTTTATGAAATATGATGGGGCTTTGGGGATTCCTTAGTCGGGCCGCGGGTGGTCTAGTGGTTAACATTCGTGACTGCCACAGAAAGGACCTCAGGTTCGATCCCAGGCAGGTACGAACGCTCGATCCACTAAATATCCGCCGTGCGTCGGATGGACAAGTTAAGCTGTCGGACCCCGGGTACTGGCCCCTCGGTAATAAATAAGGGCATCTTCCTCCCCCTTTCTACTTCGCTTCCGTTTTATTTTCCTATCGGGCACTCTAGCCCAAATCTCCTAGCTTCCTATTTCTAAGGGTTGTTTAAGACCTGGGGTCATACCACGGTGGTTGAGACACTCCCTTCCTAAAATCCTCTAAATACGATCTGATCTGATCCTATCTTAGTCAGAGGACCGCAACTGTGCCATTTGAAGGCTTTCATCCGTGTATTGACGCTGAGTAATGAGATAAATTGTTGAAAATTAGTCGATGAAGGGGTGTTACATAATTTGTTTATTTGTGTTAGTAGAGTATTGAGACTATTTGTTTGCCATATGCACCAATCAAGATATTCTGGACCAATGTATGTATTTTTAATTGCGAAGATAGATGATCCACGTAATACTTAAGTTTGTGGTTCACATAACTTTTTTGTACCAGTTAATTTTGATTTGAATGAAAGTGAAGTATTGTCATGAATGATTGTAAAATAGATGAACATACTAACAGACTAGCGTATTGACCTGCGTAGTGGCGAATTTTATTTACTGCTAGTTGTGTTTCGCTAATTGTAGGTTTGGTTTTGGCTACTTGTGTTTGAGTATTTTGATTCGCGTAATTGAATCAAACGTATCTTTACAAAAGTGACCCACAGTGTCAAAGTACTGTGTCTTCTACCTTATCCATACCTTTGAGAAGTACGACCCCCCCCTTTATTGGGTTTATGTAATATTCCTAACAGAGAGGAGGCCAGTTTATGTAGCCTCTTAATGTCATTAGGGCGTTGCAAGTTAAGGGTGAAACATGAGTATTTCTTCGTGTAAACAAATGGATTAATTTTAGTAAGTGCAACTGACATTTGTTCATAATGGTTAAGAGTTTATCCCTTTTACCAGTATGAACAATGTATTTCAAATATAAATCTCAGTGGTAAGCTGGACTTACCTCACATATGTACATTGTACTTGTGCACTGAACATTGGGCATTTGTGTGTTTATTATGTGTAGGCATTGCTAGGAGAAAAATCAGATTTTTGTTCTTTTCAGAACATAACTGCTAATCACACCTGGTAGAGAAAAAAAATCACTGGATTTCTAACTTTAAATCTTGTTACACTGGATTCAAACGATCTAGTAGAAATTGGTCCTTGTCAATTTGTTTGTAGTCATTGAGTTGTCTTAGCTAATCTTTAGCAACAGGAGGCACTGTCTTTTTCTGTTGCAGTATTTTCTAGACATACAATGACAGACTCTTGGTCTTTCATCAAATTTTTCACTGCTTATGCTGTATTATGTAAATATTAAAAAAATTATGTGCTACTTTGTAAGCTTTCTGCTACTTATTTCAGGGTACTTGAAAAACCTGGGTATTTTTTTAAATGCCCAGACAGGATTGGTTTTATTGGGGTATTTCAGTTGTTGTTTTTTTAAGTTTAACATGGTTTTTTAATAATTGGACAGATAGGAAAGTTACATGTGTTATATGAAATGCTGAAATAATCATGAACGTATAAAAATAGGCACAGAGTGTGTATGAGGGGCTGGCTGTGTGGCAAGATGAAATTCCTCTTACTTAATGCCTCTGTTACATTTGTTACCATATATGGTGCATGAGTGTGTGTATCTTCTGTCTGCCAAAAAAATGTAGAAAAAGTTGAATGCAATTAAGACAAATCTCCTCCAATAGGTTTCATCAGTGATTCAGCTCTTTTTTTTTTTTTTTTTTTTTGGCGCATTCTTGTGAACTGTTCTTAATTGCAGCTTGGGCACATTTTAACTTCTTTTCAGTTTACTAGCAACTTGTTCTTCAGTGTGTCTTTCCTTTTTTGTTTCATCTTGCTTGATTTATATGTATATCATCATCACAATGAGCCTGGTATCTTTTGTATATATATATAAATACTAAGGTCAAAGGATGTAAGGTCAGGTGATGGTCAAGGGATGTAAGGTCAGGTGATGCGTAACATCACAGCCTCTCCTTGACAAATGTCAACCCCGCCTTCTCGTGGTGCATCCTGTTCCCACTAAAGGGGCTCTGACGACCGCAAATAGCGGTATAACTATACCATCGGGATCAGAGGAAATGCTATCCCACACTCACCAACCCGCTTGGCCAGCGTGGTGAGTTATGGCCAAACACCTCCAAAATGACTCTACAACTTAAATCTTGGCCCTCAGTCTCCGGCAGCTGGAATGTACCTGGCCAAGGCAGCGGCCCAGTGCGACATGAAGGCAGAGGGTGCTAAGAATCCCCGGAGGACCGGACTAGGCTGCCATTTGATGCTGACCTTGGCTACCTACAACGGACGTTCCCTATCTTCTGATTCAAGGCTTCTTGAATTGGAAGAGGAACTACAAAGGATCAAGTGGGACATCGTCGGGCTGAGTGAGGTAAGGAGAAAAGGAGAAGATCTCATTGAACTGAAAAGTGGACATCTCTTCTATTATCGTGGGACAGATACTGGCAGAACTAGTGGTGTTGGATTTATAATAAACAAGAAACTGAAGGATAAAGTGGTAGAAGTTGAAAGTTCCTCTGACAGAGCTGCACGACTCGTTATCCAACTATCGAGAAGATACCAGGCTCAGATTATTCAAACTTATGCACCCACCACAAGTCATCCTGAAGAAGAAATTGAAGAATTTTATGAGAAATTCGTCATCTAAATAATAAAGGTAAGCAGCACTTGAAGATAATTATGGGAGATTTCAATGCAAAAATAGGAGCACCGGCAACAGAATGAAACTTCAGTAGGTAAATTCGGTCACGGCAACAGAAACCAGCGTGGAAATACTCTCGTTGAGTTTGCAGAGGCAGAAGGATTTTCATCTTGAATTCCTTTTTCAAGAAAAAGCCACACAGGAAATGGACATGGAGACATCCAATTGGGACGACAAGTGAAATTGATTTTATTATGTGTAACAAAAAATTCGTCATCGAAGACTGCAGTGTGCTAAACAAGTTCAACACAGGTAGTGACCATAGATTGGTGAGATGTAAGATGCACCTCAACACTAAACTGGAACGTGGCAAGCTCATAAGACAAACAAAATGTATTGACATAACCAACCTTAAAAAACACCATAATACTTTCAAGTTGGAACTGAAGAACAGATTCTCTGCTTTAGAAGGCCTAACATCGGAAGAAGTGGATATTTCGGAAGTTAACAGAAAAGTAACCAAAGCTCTTATGAAACAGCAACAAAATTAGCTGGGTCTAAGAACAAGTTGCATGTAAACAAATTATCAGGAAAAACCAAAATGTTGATGCAAAAAAGAAGAGAGATGAGGACAACTAAAGAAGATGTGACTTCCAAAGTGGAATATATAGAGCTATGCAAGACAGCACGAAAAAGTATCACTGAAGACGTAAGGAAATTCAACTGTGAGCTAGTGAGGAAAGCAATTGAAAACAACCAAAGCCTAAAGATAGCAAAGGGACATCTCAGTAAGGGAAGAAAACAGATTATGGCTCTGAGAAAAGAAGATGGTTCTATAACAAGAAATAGGCGAAATTTTGACAAGAGTGAAAGATTTCTACTCCAAATTATATGAAAGGGATGATACATGTACTCCAGACATCATGAAAGGTACCAGAGTTCTTCCAGTCCTCCCAGCAGAAGTTGCTCATGCAATCAAGAACATGAAGCGGGGGAAAGCTCCAGGAGAAGATGGAATTACTATAGACATCATACAAGAAGCAAGTGGAGAAATTGAAACAGTGCTCGCCCAAATTTTCACTCGATGCCTTAATGAAGGGGAAGATTCCTGAGGATTGGAACAATGCTACAATGATCCTGCTACATAAAAAAGGTGACATTGAGGATCTCAGGAACTACAGACCTATCAGCCTCCTATCAGTGGTTTATAAAATCTTCACTAAAGTTCTTTCACACCGCTTGAAGGTAACACTGGACATGGCTCAACCGAGAGAACAAGCTGGATTCAGGAGTGGCTACAGCACAATAGATCATATCCACGTACTGAGAGAACTAATTGAAAGAGCGAGGGAATATGAACTTCCATTGTGCATGGCTTTTATCGATTATGAAAAAGCCTTTGATTCGGTGAAACCATCAGCAGTTACCACGGCTCTGAAATCCTGCGGTATTGAAGATGCATACATTAATATTATTAATAACATCTATGAAAATGCAAGGGCAAAGATTTGGCTGTTTGAAAATACAACACACATAAAAATTGGAAAGGGAGTGAGACAAGGTGACACCATATCTCCGAAGCTCTTTAATGCCACATTGGAAAATGTCTTTCAATCACTGAACTGGGAAAACAAAGGGATAAAGATTAATGGAGATTATCTAACCCACCTTCGTTTTGCTGATGACGTAGTCATTTTTGCAACTACCCCATCAGAGCTGCAGAGTATGATCCAGGAACTTGCTGACAAGAGTAAAGAAGTGGGATTAAAAATGAACTTTCAGAAGACAAAAGTGATGTTCAATGCTTTTACAAGAAATGAAGATTTATCGATTGATGGAGAAAAACTGGAGATAACAGATACGTATGTTTATCTTGGACAGCAGATATCAAGTGAGGGTCACATTGATGAAGAAATTAATCGGCGTACAAAACTTGCCTGGAGAGCTTTTGGAAGAAACAGCATAATTTTCAAGAGCAATATGCCATTATGTCTTAAAAGAAAAGTGTTTGATCAATGCATCCTTCCAGTGCTTACGTATGGTGCAGAGACGTGGACCTTAACTAAAAGAGACATACAAAGGCTGCAGACAACTCAAAGCAGCATGGAGAGGTGCATACTTATTGTAACCAGGAGAGATAAGAAGAGGAACTCGTGGATCCGAAAAATGACGAGAGTGGAAGACATCATGATCAGAGTTAAATCCCTGAAATGGCAATGGGCTGGACATACTGCCAGAAGGACAGACCATAGATGGACAGCCGAAATTTTAGATTGGATTCCAAGGGACAGGAAAAGACCCAGAAAAAGACCACATGGGAGATGGGTGGATGAAATTCGTAAATATGCGGGAGTGACATGGAGGAGACTGGCACAAGACAGACCGTTGTGGAGGAAACTTGGGGAGACCTTCGTCCAGCAGTGGATTGATAATGGTTGACAATGATGATGATGATGACTAAGGTCAAACAAGAGATAACATCAGAATTAACAAGAACATTTTTTAAATTGGAGCCTACCTGCAGAGCAAGTTTTCAATTTTATATATCAATTATATATATATATATATATATATATAGGGATGTAAGGTCAGGTGATGCGTAACATCACAGCCTCTCCTTGACAAATGTCAACCCCGCCATCTCGTGGTGCATCCTGTTCCCACTAAAGGGGCTGTGACGACCGCCAAAAGCGGTATACCTATACCATCGGGATTAGAGGAAATGCTATCCCACACTCACCAACCCGCTTGGCCAGCGTGGTGAGTTATGGCCAAACCCCTCCAAAATGACTCCACAACTTAAATCTTGGCCCTCAGTCTCCGGCAGCTGGAATGTACAGGGAACAACATGATCGAGGTGGTCCCACAGATGCTCAATTGGGTTTAAGTCTGGGGAATTAGGAGGCCAGGAAAGTACTTTGAAGTCTTCATCGTGCTCTTCCAACCATTCTCGGACATTTCTAACTGCGTGACATGTCGCATTTTCGTGCTGAAAGATCCCATCTGCCCCTGGGAAGACAATCAGCATGTATGGGTGTACGTGGTCTGCAAAGATGGATTCATAAGAATTCGGTCCAGAGTGCCTTCCACAGGTATGAGTGGACCCAGGGAATGCCACGAAAACATTCCCCAGACCATAACGCTGCCCCCACCAACTTGTGTTCTTCCAGCAATGGTTGAAGAGTGTTTGTTCTCCGATGTTTCTCGCCTTATACGCCAACGTCCACCCGTTCGATAAGCAGAAAACGTGACTCATCGGATAAGGCAATGCTTTGCCAATCAGCGCAAGTCCAATTCCGATACTGCTGTGCAAATGTAAGCCGTTTCTGCCGATGCACCTTCGTTAGCATAGGTGCAGTGACCATCCGTCTGCATCGGAGTTCCATACACAGCAGGGTGGTTCGCTGAACTGTCATTTTTGGCACACTTCCGGTAGCCCCCTGGTTCATTTGGCCAGTAAGTTGCTCCAGTGTAGCGTGTCAGTCAGCCCTCACGCACCTTCGCAGCCGACATTCACTTCTCATATCAATGGCATGTGGTGCTCTACAGTTTCCATGTCACTTACTCGCAATGGTGCCATTTCTCCAATCACGATACACTTTAACCACAGCAGCACACGAGCAGTTCAAAAACTGCGCTTTTCAGAAATACTGCCACACTTGGCCCGAAAGCTGCTAATCATCCCTTTTTGCAAATCTGATAAATTGCTCCTTTTATCCATGACAGCAATGAGTGATATGTTTTCAGAATGCCTACAGCGCACCTTATATACCCTGCAAGCCAGCTCATGACACATGCCTTCTTTCATTGGCTACGTTCTGTTGACGTCAAAAGTAGGAGGTGGTCACAAAAATGTGACTCTACTGTGTAGAACCTAGTTCATCATCAGGACTGTAACAGAAGTAATTGTTGCCAGCCAGTCGGAAGTGCACAACCACAATTATCATTTAGCATGGTACCTCTTCTCGCTATTTCTATCCTTTCTTCAAGTTTCCTCTTTATAGCATGTGTTTGGTGTAAAGAGGAAACTTGAACTACAACAGTGTCGTCCCTGCCTTCAATGGCAATTATTATTGTTATTTATGTTTTTTCTTATAAAAATAATCGCCCACCAATGAGATGCTGTAAAAAGGAAACTTAAGAAGGGATGGAAATAATGAGAAGAGGTACCTTAACAATGATTGCAGTTGGGCGCTTCTGACTGATTGGCAACAGTGATGGTCCTGGCAATGAATTAGGTTCTAGTTCAAAAATTTGACCTCCAAATGTATTAAAATTTACCTCTATAGAACCGGTAATTAAACACATTTTCACTATGATTAATATTGTACATATTTTCACTATGATTAATTTTCTTTTTGTTCAGGCATGAAGCTTTTGAACCATCTTGGTACACAAACCTTTGTCGTGTTCAGATTTTCATATAAAATTTACCTAACAGTCTCTGTATTGATGTTTATCATTCTAATACTCGGCCATCGAACAATTGCCAAACATCTTGTCCACTTTGTCTTCTGTTTTCGAAGTGTTAGGTCATTTCAAATGTTCATCATCTTCAGTGTCTTCTTTGCCTTCAATAAGCATCTTATGCCACGCACATGACGTGCATTCTTTCCTGTATGCCTCACTTTACATACAAAAAGATTTGGTAGCCATTTTTGTTAATTTCATCAGCCGAACAATTGCATAGATCTTGTCCACATTGTCTTCTATTTTCGAAGTCCTGGGGCATTTCAAATGTTCATCATCTTCAGTGTCGTCTTTGCCTTCAATGAGCGTCTTTGCCACGTACATGACGTGCATTCTTCCCCGTATGCCTCACTTAACATACAAAAAGATTTGGTAGTCATTTTTGTTAATTTCATCAGAAATTTCACTTTTGTGCATTGCGTAATTCTTAAACTCAGCATTTTCATGACATACATTCATTGACATTTGTCACCAAACTCGTGCAGAAAATGAGGTGAACTTTGCATTTCCAGTTACGAACAGTTCAAGGTCAATGGAATGGACAGTTCCTCTTTCAATGTGCATTCGCCATGAGCATGGTCTCGTTATTCATAGCCATACCTCGTACTGTAATCTCCCCTTCATACATATTGCTGCTAATTATTTATTCCAAGGGACCATTTGGATTTCTTCATTTTCAGTTATCTTCTGTAATGCCCCCCCCCCCCCCTTCAGATGCTATTTAGTTTTTTAGTTGTAACATGTGATTCTGGCTAAGAGGTTTTCAACTTTTTGTTGAGTCCTCAAAGTGTTCATTGCAGGTGTTAATTTATTTATATGTGGATATAATTTCTTTTTTTTTCTTTTCCAGATGTTTAGAATTTGTTAAACCAGACAATGTCTATTCAGTATGCCCTGTCACAAGAAAATTTAGGTAAGAAACATGGCCTGTCTGATGATGATAAGCCCGGCGACTCAACTATGGCTGGAAACAGTGGTTCACCATTACCCAGTAGCAAAATTCCTCTAATGAAGGACAAATCTCCAAATGAACCAAATAGGATTGGCTTCTTAAACCAGTGTAAGTTAGAACTGTCAGCTGAAGTCATAAGATGGAAAGAGGAAAACCATAGACTGCGGAAAGAGAAGGAAATTTCTGATCAGAAAATATGTGAGCTTCAGTCGTTACTTGACAGGTTTAGCAGGCGGAATGAAGAGTTACAGGCTAGTTTGCTTTCATCAAATCAGGATTACGAAAAACTGAAAATGCACTCCCTTGCCATTTATGAAGAAAATAGAGTTCTTCATAGAAAATTATCTAAGACCTGCTCCAAGTACTATTCTTACCCATGGTCAGAGTTTGGTGTGGCACCTGTGTTTCCTTACTTAAATGGTGGTGCTGCTCAACATCCGAAGGCAGATGTTGGTGCAGCTGGAAGCTGGGAGGAGGTATCTCAAAAGCTTCTCGAACAAATGAAGTTAGAGATGAAGGAACTTCAGGAGTTGGGACAAAAATTGGCAATAAATGAATTGCCTCCCAACTCCAGTGAGCGTCGCCATTCATCATCATCTGTGAAAGATCATGTGCCCCAGGAACAACAGAATGTTTGTGGAAATGGAGTTGAGGACAGTATCACAGACTTAACACATGACTTCGAGTCGTTAAAGCAACGTCTAAAAAGTCAGCATCAGAAGCTAACTCTGCTTTTAAGCCAGACATCACTGGGTAAGTATTATGAATGAGTTGAAGCACTAATTACATATAGCTGTTGTGACTTTCTTTGTGACACTGTAACAGGGCTTGAAAAAATACCATGCCCAAGATGACTGGGGCATGTAAATTATTGACCTGGGCAGGTAAAAAAGCAATCTGGTTGACCGAACCAGCCAACTAAATTTAAAAATAAAGTCTGGAATAGAATTTCCTACTACAAAAAAAAAAAAAAAAAAAAAAAAAAAAGCAGTTGTCACGTCGCGTTTTATTTCACTTCTAATTAGTGGAAGTTGTGTTATTGTTATGGAGTGCCAAGGACAGAAGAATATCACTTCTTTAATTATATTATGCTCTAAGTGCAGATATTGGAACTGTATGTAATTTTGCTCTACATGCTATTTATAGTGAGCAATCAGATGCATGCCTCTGCTGGACTAGCCTTCGGTGTTTAGTGGCAAAGGGCAAAAATTTCAGCGAAAAGAACTTGGCAGAATCACTAAATTTCTCAAATACCAATTTCATCATCGTACCATTTCATACCGATTTCAGCATAATCTTAAAACTTGAGATACAAGCTTTTGTGCATTTAATATTTTGAATACAGATCCTTAAAAACGAAATTGAAAACATGTAAAAAAAGTTCAAAACATTTTTGAACTTAAAAAGAAAATGAGGGTTCTGATTTGTTATCTTAAAAGATAAATTTCCATGGGCATCTAGGTTTTACTACCCGGGCAGGTAAATAATTTTTGCACATGCCCGACTGGGCATGTAACTTTTCATACATTTTTCAAGCCCTGTGTAATTAGAACTACTGTACATAGAAGGAGCATATGTTCAGGATGTGTACTGCTGCATATACTAGTGCTGTCAAAAACCGGATATTTTGAAATCCTGATTTCGGATTTCAAAATATCTGAAATATCATAAATCCGATATCCAGATTGCCGCATGAAATCCGAATTTCAAAATCTGGATATTCGGATATCCGGCTAGGGCTATCAAAAACTGGATATTTTGAAATCCAGATTTCGAATTTCAGGATATCCAAAATACCATAAATCCCAAATCCGGATTGCCACATGAGTTTGTTACAGGATAAAACACTGCAATTATTTATTATCTCTTCACTTAGTACAATATCAATGTCACAAAAGATCACTTTGTCTAATAAAACGGACATCGTGCAGCAAAAAACGCACGTTCACAAACTGCTGCATTAAGGTTTCAATAACCTATCATGGCCAGATAGATCTTTGTTGTTGAGATGTCTGAATATTCGGTATTCTAAGTCCGGATATCTGAAATCCCAAGTTCGAAATCCAGATATCCGCTGTTCATAATCCAGATATCCGGAGTTCTAACTATTTGAATGCTAAAATCCGGTTTTCGGATAGTAAAATATCTGGCATCCATGAACAGCATTTCCGAAGTTTGAAATCCGGATATCCGCAGTTCAAAATCTAGATATCTGGAGTTCGAACTATTTGAATGCTTAAAATCCAGTTTTCGGATATTAAAATATCTGGATATCCAAAAATCCGAAATCCGTGAACAGCTCTACTGCATACCCACAGAATTGGAATACAACTGATATTATAATTTCAGATTTATTCTTACTAAATATACACCTAAGTTTATTCTAAGGTTTCACTTGGTGCCTAAAATTAAACCCCATACAATAGGGATCCCATGGTCTGTATAAATCCTTTAAAAGTTTTTTTTTTTTCTAGGATGTTGCCTAAAAGTCCTTATTTTTGGCCAAAAATGGCAAATATTACTTATTTTTCTTAACTGACTGTGAAATTCAGAAGTTACAATGATTACCTTGAACTTCCGCTGCTGGTTGGCGGTATTGGTGATGACATCATGTGACATCAGCTGAAAGACCGTGGGAGAGCACTGGATAGGGAAGTAATTTTCTGAAAAAAAGTGAATAACCACGGGCTAGATTAAACGCATCCAGCAGATTCCACCCAACAAGCCTCATCACCATCTCTTGATAAATTCTGTGGAAGAAATATTCTCATCAGGTGAAAGCATTCGTGCTGATAATAACTATTATCACCAGGTAAAGCTGTCGAAGCACGATCTTGAAGAATCAGACGTAAAAAACCACAAGTGTATACTCCAACTCATTAAAAAAAAATACATAAAAATTTATTCTACATTAAAATATACATGGGTTAAAAGTCCTACAAGTACTTTCAGATGGAACATCCACCCATCTTCAGGTAGTACAAGCTAAATGAGACATAAGAACGGTGTTGTATATATACATCATTAAAGATCCAGACTTAGAAATTTTGCTAGTAGACATTGGCCATAAAAAAAAGTCAGTGGCCAAACTTTGAAAAAATCGAATTGTATATTTCATACTATTATTTTTATAAAATTGCTTACTATAATATAAATATGTTTTATTTTGCATATTGGTTTTTATATCCTTTCATTAAGATTTCAAATGATTAAATATTATTAATGAAAAATCCATGCAACTTACCCATTGGTTAACAAAAATCTCTTTTGTATGTAGTTTGTTGAAAGAATTTTATTTAAATCTACACAAAGGCTAAGATACTTCACACACCATTCACTGCAATCTATAAACTTTTATTTGATCAAATTCTAAACCCTCATCAAACATTTTTGATATGTTTAATTAAATTTGGGTAAAACCACACAATTTCAATATTTTTTTGTGACAAATTTACTGCTTGTTTTAAAAATATTTGTGGATCTTGACAAGTTTGTGTGCTTTATCAGCACCTAAACGATTGCAAAGTTTTGACCAGACTAGTCTGCAAGTAGAAAATATCCTTTCTACTGCAGATGAACTGGCTGGGCAACCACATAAACTTGACAAGTAAGAGCAGAAATTGTGCAGGATTCCTGCTTTAGTCACACTTGCATGTTGCTCCATCAGCTGCCATCATTTGGCAGCACTGAAGTTTTGCACAACATCATTTACAAACATAGACTTATAGTTGGCTACTTTGTGTCACATATTTTAAAACCCATTACAAAAATTATCCATTCAGGTTTATTTTCTAACACCCAGTTATCAGCAATTTGTTCTTCCTCGGGGCTCATTCTCTTTCCCTGGTATTTTGGATTCATTAAGTTTGCCAAGTAGTGGCAAGGCTAAAGTGCTTGATCCATTCTTTTTTTATTTATTTTTTTAAATCACCGGTATATACGGTTCAAGATCTGCGTTCTCCATAAGATCTTGCCGCAGTTCCACTGCCTGAGAAATATTTGTTTGTTCAGCCTGGAGAATGTCTAGTACTCTACTAACCCCTTTTAGCTGTTTTAGCATGTGTACTGCATTTTTGTAAATGATTACATTCTCTAGAATTTTATTTATGTTTGGGGAATTTTCAGATTATTTGTGTGCTTAACAAACAGGAATAATGCATCTATCATAATAATAAAAGTAAAATAGACATAGTTAAGAAAACAATTTGAGCACCAAGCTTTCTCATTTTAAAATGTTAGTTTTGAAACTCTTGGAAGAAAATATCCCAAAATTGCAGTAAAAAACTCCAAAGTATACTCCAGTTTAAAAAAACCAGAAACAATAAAACCCATTACAAAGATACAACCCTGATTGAGAAACAACCAGTTTGCACGGAAATGATTTCTTTCTACTTAAGGATGCCTCGGACAGATGGAATGTAATTTTCTATCGTACCTGATAGGTGTGGTTCGTCCCTGAGTAGAAAGAAATAATTTCCGTGCAAATTGGTTGTTTCTCTATGGGGTTAAGTACTTTTATTCTTCCGGATGGGCGGACAGACAGACGGTGGATGAATGAAACATAATTTTCTATCATATCTGTTAGGTGTGAGGCGTCCCTGAGTAAAAAGAGACCATTTCCATGCAAATTGGTTGTTTCTCTGAGGAGATAAGTGTTTTTATTCTTCGGAACAGGACAGACGGCAGACGGATGGATAGCCATTCTGTATCGTATCTTGCGGCTGATCCGTTCCTGAGTACAATGAGACCATTTGCGTGCAAATCTGTTACTTGTTAGGCAACGTGCGGCCATAGTAAGTCACATTTTAATTTGTAGATGGTCTCTTAATGATTGCTACAGACCTGCCAACTGTTACGATTTTATCATATTTAGTACGATAAATCGTGCTGCAGTACGCTAATACTGTTTTGCAGGCAAAAATATGACTTTTTTAAATGGGCACCCCCCCCCCCCACCCCCCATCATTTTTCTCTTTTCAGACAGAAGACTTGTAGCAGAATCGCAGCGACGGGTAAGGTACGTTGCAGATTTATTTTGGTCCTGCAGACGAAAATGACATCCCCAGAACCCTATTAAACCATCTCGCAGACTCCCTATCATAGACGCAAGTTTTCCGCCTTTCAAAATTTCCGAAAATGGAAGGAAGTTAGGCGTAGTGCGGATTTCTTCTGTAATCATATTTTATTTTTTTCTCGCGAAGGGCGACATACGTCGCAGAATTCTTTTGTACTCGTCCCCGTAACAGAATCGCGTTGACGGCTACATCGCATATTTATTTTGTACTCATCCCCGTAGAAGAATCGCTGCGACGTATATTACAGATTTATTTTGTACTTATCCCCGTAGAAGAATTGCGGCGACATACAATGCAGATTTATTTTGTATTTATCCCCGTAGAAGAATCTCGGCGATGTACATCGCAGATTTATTTTCTACAAACCATCTTGCAGACCTCCTAAGATGCAAGTTTCCTGCTTCTCAAAATTTCCGAAAACGGAAGTTAGGCAGAGTGAAGATTTCTCACGTGATCATAATTTTTTTCTAATAATTAGCAAAATTAAAGTGAATAAACGATGTCATCGCTCTGTCCACGTATTTGAAATATATTCAACATTAAAGTGTTTGCTGATTTGATTTAATTAGTTTCTCAATAAAATCTTGATGTAGGGAAAAAATCCCTACATTCTCATCATCAAGAATTTATACAGCTGAAATAGGCTTAAAAAATTATCAACATGTGTCGTGTTACGATTTTCCTATCTGAGTGTTATGTTTTTTGGTTCGGAGAGGTTGGCAGGTCTGTAATGTTACATTTGCAATTTGTTTACGGTCCCCTTAAGGCTACGAGAATCAACGGTAGTCCGCGACGTGAGATACTGTGCCTGCCAGCCCTTTACGCTGTGAAGCTCAGCTGCATATGCCGATGGATTTCAAAGGTGTCTTTTAGGACATTACCAATTTTTTGTTGTGATGTGATTCATGCACCTTATGATTTTATCACTTAAGTAAGGCATTTGTTGCTTTACTTTTTAAATTGCAGAAAACAAGTTATACATGTTTTTATTTTTTATTGCAGATTGCCAAAACTATGCTTTCCCTACTGATAATGTAGCTAATCACTTCCAAAACAACATTTCTGCCGACAGAAAAGCAGATTCTGTTATCAGCTCTTTGGACTGGGAAACTACTGATGCTGCTGAGCAGAAGTTTGTGAGACCATCTGATGAAAGTTTTAGAGCATATTTCACTCAGCAGCTGAGCAACAGCAAAAGTGCGGAAGAACTAAAGCGTATGATGAATTTTTATTTGGATGGAACTAAAGACTTTTCAGACCAAAGTAGCAACCAAAGCAATGTGCAGAAAAAAGAAAAAGCCTGCGCTTTCTCTTCTCAAAGCCAACCAAAGGACTGTCGTGCAGTAGATGTAAAAAACACTCTTTATCGGGACTCCCGAAATATTTGTCCCCAAGAGGCCTTAGCTAAACCACCAACACATAAATCCCAGAATGCTCCAAAAAATTGTCTTGCTGAGGAAGAGAGAGTATGTCCTATTTGCGAAGCTGTGTTTCCTAGAGTGTTTTCACAGAAGGAATTTGAAAGTCATGTTGTGGCACACTTAGAAGCGGAAAGTGCGTCGCTTCTAGATCAGTATGAGATCCTGTAGTTATGATACATGGATTCATCTTATTTCTATCATTTGTTGTTGTTGTCTTTCTAGTACAGATTATTATTATTTAGAGCAGAATTTGAAAAAATGTGGGTACCATGTATATAGATATATTTCTATAATAAAAATGTATATTTTTTTTGTGAGCAGTAGTCATCTCATCTTCCTGTTCATCACTGTAGCATGCCTACCAAGGTTTACAGTTTATCTGTAAAATTTATGAAAATTGTGCTTGTTTTATGTAATGACATACTGATTTTATTTACCAATTTTTTTCCCAACATAGGTTAGTGGCATATACAGTAGATTCCAGTTAATTGGGAAACATCAAGTCTATAGAGTACTTTGGTCCAATTAGGCGGCTGTCCCAATTATGCAAAGCTTTATCTCAAAGAGCTCATTTGGGATGTTCTTCAAGAATTGTCCCAAATAAACTGCTGCCGTGATTAACTGATGACCCAGTTAACTGGAATCCACTATATATTACGTAACAAATGTAGGAGGGAGAATAATTTTCCTTAAGTACCACCATGCTTGTATGTTCTGACTCCCCTGATCACAATTTCATCTACTTCGGCTTTCCCCTACCCTCTCTGCTTGTAGCATATTGGAAAAGACTCGGAAATAAATGTTGTAGAATTAGGATTGGTAATAACTGCTGAAATAAGAGATGGAGAAAAAACAAAAAATAGCCTCGCATAAGACTTAAAATTGCACTTTTAAAAGGTATTTCAGCATGTTGGCACAAAAATTTAAGTGTAAAAGCTATGTTAAGTTACAAGTAATTAATTACTGCAATATAATATAGCTATAATTTTGCAGTTACAAAATAATTATTTCTTTCTATGTAGCCTAGTGATAGCATACTAATGAGTTATGTAATGATTGCATTTTAATATTTATAATTGCAAAATACTGCCAAACACCTTAATTGTAGCTTGGGACAGATAAATCAAGCAAATCAAAGGCATATACACTGAAGAGCAATTGAATTAGAGACAGCTGGCATTATGCAAATGTGGCACTGTGGGTGGCCCTGTAAATGGAAACAACATGACTTATGCAGCGATCCGACAATATAAGAAGTGATGCGACGGGAATCAGTAAGAGTCAGACGCAGTATGGGTAAGACGAAGGATCTAAGCGCATTTGATTGTGGGCAAATTGTCGGGGCCCGACGAATGGGCCACTCCATCTCGGAAGTCGTGCAGGCACTGGGATTTTCACGAGCCACTGTGTCACGGGTGCACCGTGAGTTAATCGAATCCGATAAAACCATCCCTGCAAGGCCCAGCTGCCGTGGACAACAGTGTGTCGATGAGCAGGGTCATCGTCGGCTAGCTCGCATTGTAGCAGCCGATAGACGGGCCACAGTGCAAGAAATCACTCGGCAATTTAACGCTGGTGCACAAAAACGTGTAAGCAGCCACACCATCCAGAACCATCTCCTCGCTATGGGGTACAGAAGCCATTGTCCCACGAGGGTACCGCTGCTGACCGCACATCACAGGGTGCAAAGATTAGCATGGGCGCAGGAACATCGCCACTGGACCCTAGACATGTGGAAAAATGTTGCCTGGACTGATGAGTCGAGATTCACGTTGGTACATGTGCATGGCAGGATATGAGTATGGCGCAAACCACATGAAGCGATGGATCCTTCTTGTCAGCAGGGTACTCTTCAAGCTGGTGGGGGTGGCATTCTCGTCTGGGGACTGTTTATGTGGACTGAAATGGGATCCCTGGTACGTGTGACATCGTCCCTCACAGGTCAACGTTACCGGGATATTCCTGGACGACCATTTGCTCCCGTTTGTGCGTCTTCAACATTCCACTGGGGACCTTATCCAGCAACAAGATAATGCCCCGTGCCATCGCTCCCGAATTGTATCCGAATGGTTGGATGAACACTCCACCGACGTGACCTCGCTTTCTGGCCAGTGAGGTCACCTGACCTCAATCCCATCGAGCACATCTGGAATGCCATCGAGAGAGATGTTCGAGGCTCTGACCCCCCTCCATCAAATCTTCGTAAACTGTGTAAACTTGTTCAGGGGTCGTGGATCCGTATAGCTTCCCAATGCTTCCGGTGTCTTGTCGAGTCCATGCCGAGACGAATCGCCGCTGTCATCAGGGCGAAAGGTGGTGCTAAACGTTACTAGAAGCCAAATTTCAGGTGCCAAATTTTCACTTGCCACCTGAGTTTTCAAATTCCATTCTGAAAATTTTATTTTTTTAAATTTGAATTTTCATCATGAAGCTTCCATCTCTTTCATAATTCAACTAGTACAATATATGTAGATTTTTTCGTTTACATCTTTTTTTGTAGGCTACTTACCATAAAGTCAGGATAATGAAGGTGCCAATATCAATTTTCTGGTACTATTGCCTTATGATGATCTCTATGAATGGATCTTCTGTCAAAGACTGATTCAGCAAAATTCCTTGATTGTAAATATTTCCGTGGAAAATCAAATTGGCTAATATAGTGCTGAAGCTTGAAAGGAGACTAGAAGCCAAATTATGTGCACTTGGGTAAGTGTAGATTTAAGAAATGGGTGCCTCTTATGTCTGCATGCTTTGCAGATACAATTTCATTTTAAGCAACACAGTGTTTAGAGTATTTATTTGTTGAATTTTACAGAATTTGGTACACCAGAAGATAGCACAACTTTTTGAAATCAAATTCCTATTTCAAAATGCAGCTATTAATACAAGTGTATGTGCTCCCTAATTTTAGTTGTGGATTTTACACTGAACGATTGAGCAATATTTGAGAAATAGTGCAGTAAATTTGACTGCTAAAGATCACATTTTTTAATTTTTTTTTTCTTGTTCAGGTGGATCAATGGTTTCCCCCTTGTCTGTCCTGATAAAAAAACTTGCACTTGAAAATTTGGGCAATTTGTCCATCCTTGATTGTAGCATGTGAAATAGTTAGAATCAATGTATCACTTGCATAATAAATTGGCTTTTGATTGATATGCTTGATACATTTAATCAGTACATTTGATACATCTGTCCAACTTGTTGATTAAGCATTCACTGAAATTCTTTTGTGGATTTCAGTTCATGGAAGTTGGCAAATCCACTATTTGTTTCAAGCCACAGATAATCTTTTTTCTGCTTATCGATCATTAATTTGTGTTCTGTGTTACTGATTTGTTCCTTTTTACTGTGAAATTTTTATAGAAAATGAATATTTATACTTCATAATGAAACTATAGTACGCCAGAAATGCTGTAAGGAGGATGGCATAAAGGGTAAAGTAAATTTAAAATAATGATCATACCTTTTCTCCACACCTGTACTCAGAATTCTCACAGTTCTTATAAATCCTTAGGTGTACCTAAACATTTTTTTTTTTTTTTTTTTTTTAGGGTGCTTGGAAGTCCTTATATTTTGCAGAAAATGGCACAAAGTGCTTAAAAATAACATATATTTCCTGACTGGCAACACGAAATCCAAAAGTTTTGATGTAGTGCTTAAAACTTCTGCAGTTGGTTGGCTGTGTGGATGACTAACATCATGTGATGTTAAATGAAAGCCCATGGGCATGGTACAGTATGAGATAAATAATTTGCCGAAAAAAAGGTGAAGGGACTCTGGGATAAATTAAACACA
The DNA here is from genome assembly GCA_039090855.1 of Macrothele yani. Classification (NCBI taxonomy): domain Eukaryota; kingdom Metazoa; phylum Arthropoda; class Arachnida; order Araneae; family Macrothelidae; genus Macrothele; species Macrothele yani. The sequence continues at coordinate 41,267,224 of CM077006.1, forward strand.
TTCAGCAAATTCCACTCAATAGTCCCCTTTACTATCTCTTGGTAGTGATACTCTCACGGACAATGAATTTTGGGCACCAAGAAGGAAGCATCGGATTGAACTGAAATTTTATGGATGTAATGATACAGATGGAGATACACATGATGGCAAAAACAGAGCTACAGGACAATTGCAGAGGGACCAGTGGCACACAGTCCGGTCATCTTCAATAGTGCGATGCACTTGTATTTATGTGTGTGTGTGACCCTTCCACAAAGTCTCTGTTTTTATTTTAGACTAGAGCAACTACCTCCTCCTCATAAGATAAGCTTCTGGAGCCGCTCCTAGTCGAGGGTAACACTGACAATGATTACAAACTTTTCTGCATGTGGGTTGAGTAGAAATGACCCAATAACACAAAAGCTAACATGGAAATCTTCAGTGGGAACTGAAACACAGCTCTCTCTTTTCATGTTTGGTGAGCAATTCTAAGGGCTACCAGCAGATGGCTGCTCCTAATTTAGGGTCAACACCATCAGACAAACACATTACTCTTGCTTCATCCAGGACTTCAACCTGGGCCTATTTCAGACAAATGGTCAGAAGCTAGCACCTTTAGGCCCCTGATCTGGCATTTTTTACAGTATATGTTGGGGAAGTGTACACATATACAGTATGAAAAGGTGATAAAGAACGAATGAATAAAAAAAAATTCCCATTTTCCGGTGGCCGAGTGATCAGAGCTTTGACTTCTAGAGAGTTTGTTTGGGCCCTCGTTCAATTTCCGGATGAGACATAGGTGGAGCGTTTGTTCTATGGCACTGGTTTACTACACATGGGCGTCAGCAAGAAAATGCCGTTGACCCCCTTCACTAGAACCAGTGGCCCCAAATTAGAGACGGGCGACTACTAATAGTCGTAAGAGTAGCTGGACGAAACTGTTTGAAGTTGCTCCATAAAGTTTCATACAGTCAGAGGTACGGAATATTTGAAATGAACTACGCACGAAAGAAACAAACAATACTGGCACGTGGATGTTGGAGTACATGAATTTCTGTTTTCTCTCTTCTGAAATATCGAGAGTGTGTTAAGTGCATATTCCATTCAGATGCATAGCCAAGAAAGGGTCCTCAGGTCTGGATGCCCTCCCCCTTTGAGGAAGGGATTGAGTACGAATTTAAAGTGATATATATGCATGTATATATATATATATACTTAAGAGCAAAACTGCTGGTCCTTGATAAAGCCAAGGCTCAGTATTCTCGACACCTTCTACATTCAGTTGTTTTATTTTATTTTTTTATCTTTTCTCCTTTTACTCACACAGGTAGATACATAACCTTTTCTATGTTGTATTAGGTGTGAGTCAAAATTATATATGTATTTTTTTGCTTAGGTATCTTCTTTATAGAATATATATATATATATATATATATATATATATATATATATATATATATATATATATATATATTCTATTAAGGAGAAACCTAATCAAAAAATACATAAATAATTTCGTCTCACACCAAGTACGACATAGAAAAGGTTATGTATCTATCGGTGTGAGTAAAAGGAGAAAAGATAAAAATAATAAAATAAAACAACTGAATGTAGAAGGTGTCGAGAATACTGAGCCTTGGCTTTATCAAGGACCAGCAAAAACTCTGCATTTTCTCACTTCCACAAAGACCTAGTCGGAAATGGGTTTCTGCAAGGCCAAGGATGCAAGTAACATTCCCACCTAAAAGTGTTTTAAAAAATATATATATGTCATGTCCTCCGCAGAGTTGTATGACAAAGCACTAGTTAACAATTTCGCTTGCATCCATTGACCTTCTTGGCCCGACCCATGCTCTTCATCTGTTACTATTAAACAGAGAGAAGAAGATTAAAGAGAACTCAAGCTGTGGGAGTGACATAATAATTAGAAATAAATTTCAGCTATAACGAAATGCCAAGTTCGTTTGAGAGAGAATTTAAACCTGAAAAACAATGCAAAAGAAATCCGAATATTTACATTGCAATTAAAAAAGGAAATATTAATTTTTAAAAATTTTTAAAAAACATATTTTTGAAAGAAAACTTGAGTCTAAAACCCCCTACTCTACACCTTATGACAGCACGAAAACGAGAATAATTTAAAGACAATAATTAACTAAAGAAAACTTTGTGAAAGTTATATGACTTAAACAGTTAGTTGCAATATGTACAAAGTTTTTCAGCAGTGCTTTAAGTGCATAATTATTTTAGTTATTAAAAACTTAACTACTTGGAAATACAGCGCAAAGAAAAGGAACACGCTTAGCCCTCTGCTGTTCCTAGGTACCCCAAAAGACGCGCAAAGTTACCAAGAAAAGAAAGAGTTAAAACCCGCAAAAATGTTAACAGACAAGCCAGTGCCTAAAAGCTGAAAAGCTAAAAATCAACAGAGAAAAAGTACATGAATTACAAACAATGAACTTATAAAACCTAAAGCCCTAAACACAAGGAAGAGAGCTTACCTCTTGTGCGACGAAACAATCACCTCACTAGAGTAAAACATGGCTGACCTCTTTCCTGACGCTTCTGCCACTCCCTAGACGCTGGGGGCAGTGTGGGTGGGGCTGATGGCCTCCTCATACAGAAAGAAACCAACACGCGGAGATTTTAGCCAGAGAAAAAAATATATAAACTTAAGACTGTGGACCTGTATGATCAGAAAGAGCAGAATTAACTCTCCAGAATACATGAGAAATATTATAGAATACACGAGTAGTGTATTCAATAATCTTTGCATGTATTAAATCACCTTAGTGAGCTTCTATAGATTAATCAGAATCTTATTAATTTTAATGTTGGTTTTACTATTTTTAGTATAGCTATCCTAGTGATGAATAACTAGTTTTCTTTTTTATTTGTTTTTATTTTCTTTTATAAACAGATTTTTTTACTTAGTCTTCAGTTTTGCTCTTCAGTATATATATATATATATATATACTATAAAGATACCTAAGCAAAAAAATACAGATATAATTTTGACTCACACCTAGTACAACATAGAAAAGGTTATGTATCTACCTGTGTGAGTAAAAGGAGAAAAGAAAAAAAAAAATAAAATAAAACAACTGAATGTAGAAGGTGTCGAGAATACTGAGCCTTGGCTTTATCAAGGACCAGCAAAAACTCTGCATTTTCTCACTTCCACAAAGACCTAGTTGGAAATGGGTTTCTGCAAGGCCATAGATGCAAGTAATATTCCCACCTAAAATAGTTTCAAAAATATATATATATAAGTCATGTCCTCCGTAGAGTAGCATGACCTAGCACTAGTTAACAATTTCGCTTGCATCCATTAACCTTCATGGCCCGACCCATGCTCTTCATCTGTTACTATTAAACAGAGAGAAGAAGATTAAAGAGAACTCAAGCTGTGAGAGTGACATAATAAATAGAAATGATTTTCAGCTATAACGAAATTCCAAGTTCGTTTGAGAGAGAATTTAAACCTGAAAAACAAATTTTACATTGCAATTAAAAAAGGAAATGTTAATTTATAACGAACAGATTTTTGAAAGAAAACTTGAGTCTAAAACCCCCTACTCTACAACTTATGACAGCACGAAAACGAGAATAAATTAAAGATAATAATTAACTAAAGAAAACTTTGTGAAAGTTATATACCTTAAACAGTTAGTTGCAATATGTACAAAGTATTTCAGCAGTGCTTTAAGTGCATAATTAATTAGTTATTAAGAACTTAACTACTTTGAAAAAACAGCGCATAGACAGCGCATAGAAAAGGAACAAGCTTAGCCATCTTCTGTTCCTAGGTACCACAAAAGACGCTCAAAGTTACAAAGAAAAGTAAGAGTTAAAACCCGCATAAATGTTAACAGACAAACCAATGCTTAAAAGCTGAAAAGCTAAAAAACGACAGAGAAAAGGTACATGAAGTACAAACATTGAACTTATAAAACCTAGAACCCAAAAACAAGGAAGAGAGCTTACCTCTTGAGTTGCAAAAACTTTTCTCCTCACAAGAGGAGAACATGGCTGACCTCTTCCGCCACTCCCTAGATGCTGGGGGGCAGTGAGGGTGGGGCTGATGGCCTCCTCATACAGCAAGAAACCAATGCGCGGAGATTTTAACCAGAGAAAAAAATATATAAACTTAAGACTGTGGATCTGTATGATCAGAATGAGCAGAATTAACTCTCCAGAATACATGAGAAATATTATAAAATACACGAGCAGTTTATTTAATAATCTTTGCATGTATTAAATCACCTTAGTGAGCTTCTATAGATTAACCAGAATCTTATTAATTTTAATGTTGGTTTTACTATTTTTAGTATAGCTATCCTAGTGATGAATAACTAGTTTTCTTTTTTATTTGTTTTTATTTTCTTTTATAAACAGATTTTTAAGCTTTTTTTGTGATTTTGTTTATATTATTTAATTTTTTTGTTTTAATAGGACCGTCATATCCATAGCACTAAGGTTCCTTTAGGTAGTTAATAGGCATCCTCTAGCCAACTTCCTTACGGCTTTGATTGGTCAGAATCATATTATTAACTGTGTAGAAAATTAAAGCAGATCTGCCAACCTTACTCTATTATTCAGAATAATTTTTCTTAAAGTTCTTTTGATGAAAGAAGAAGGAATTTCGTTCTCTAGAAAACTTTCTAATAGTATATTAATGTGGTAATTGAAGTCCAAATTGTTGCTGCAAATTCTTGAAATTCTTAGGACCTGAGAAATTAGTACATTCTCAATTACTTTGGTTGAAATGTTATTATTCCAGTGTAGATATTTAATTACTTTGAAAGGAAAATTAACTCTTTTATCAAAGAGGCTAATAGATGGGTTACCTCTGTTGAGCTTAATGCTTAAGTCTAGGAACTCAAGTTCCTGATTACTGTGGTTGGTTTTACATAAGTTAAGAGAGCTAGGATAGATATTATCAAAATCACTCTCTATAACTTCGGAATTATTGATACACAGCAGATCATCAATATATCTAAAAGTGTAAAGGTAGTTATCTGAGCAGGTGGGGTGATTTTTAATGAATTTATATTCCTTAAAGAACAGGAATAGATTAGCGATATTCGTGGACGTCGATGTTCCCATTGGAATACCGTTCACTTGCTTATAGAGAGTATTATTATATAAGATATGGTTATTTTTTATGCAGCAATTGAGATAAGAGTTCCAAGTTCCTACATCAACAAATAGGTTAAGTTTAAATTCTGCATACAGCTCTTTAAAGGTAGTGATTATATCTGATAGAGGCAGATTAGTATATAGGTTTTCAAAATCATAACTATTAATATCTAGGGGACACACTTTGAGTATAGTAGAAATTACTTCTGCATTATTATTAATTATCCAAAAATCTCTGTACATCAAGTTAGAACAGTTTCTAATGTGTTTCAAAACCTTCTTTAAGACATCTTCAAAAGCAAGATCTATTTTCTTTTTATGACTCCTTACTCCACTAGCTATGAACCTGAACTTCACAGGATCCCTATGAAACTTAACCGTTGCAAAAAGAAATGGAAATTCAGGCCCATATCTTCTAGTTTGCGGAATTTTAAGTTTCTTGAAGAATGCCTTAAACCGATTTTCTAACTGCTTGGTAGAATAACTTACGGGCTCGTATGTTACTCTATTATTGAGTTCCATAGTTAACAATTCAAAATAGAACTTCTTACAGATAATTGCAAAATTATTGCTAGCTTTATCCGTAGTGGTAAAAATAAATTGGTCTTGTAGTTTGGAGAGTGACCTTTTAGCTTCTCCAGAGAAAAAGAGATTTCTGTCGAAACAAAAGTCCAGACCTGCCAACTCACCGGTGAAGCTATTGATTATATTATATTTCCATTCTGCGAAGGCCTCAATAGGCTGATTGTACGTTAAACTGGTTTTTACGATGTACTTATTTACATCTTGAGTGAAGCTCTCAAGAATCCTTTCTTTGGAAATTGTGAAGGAAGGTCTGAAATTAGAGCCATACTCTAATAAAATCCTAAGCTTTTCATTTTCAACAAAACTCAAGTTTCCGGTGATAATATGGTTGTAATTCTTATCATAGTGAACTGTTTCTTTATGTTCATCACAAGAACAAGTAGTAATTACAGGAATGTAGCTCGAAGAGTTAAGTTTGTAGTTTTTAACTATTGACCCTAAGGTCTTAACGTATTTAAAACTTACAATAGACTGGTGCCTGTGGATGGGAAAAAAAATTGCATTATTGTAGAACAGCTTCCTTACATTGAGATTATCGTAGGCTTTATTTAGGAACCTGATGGTAACAAAATTACTGGAAAATTCTTTAAGAGAAATTTTATCTTTAAGAATATGTTTAAGAATGTCCAGAACCAAAGCAAAAACATGCTTATCAACATGGTCAGCAGCTTCATTCCAGAATTTGAAAAAACATTTAAGGACAGAGTGCTTGAAGGACTTGAGAATTTTGTAAGTATTTTTAACAAAATTAGTGCCAGTTTTAAAGCTTTCCAGAGTTTTTAGCAAGTTAGCAAAATCAACTTTGCTTGATGTGCGAAATAACCTCTGTCCTCTATTACCTCTAGAGCAGCTCTTATTATTAACAAGAAAGAAGAGTTCACGAATTGAAAATTTATGCTGATTATGCTTATTGTCAGATAGAGTGGAATTAAGGCCATAGGGATAAAGAGACTGATGCTGCAAAATTTCAAGGGATTCAGTTTCTAGCCGAGCATAGAGGTCAGGGATAATATGTAGTACCTCTATTTTCACTTTGTCAAAACCATGAGTATGGAAATGCTCTAATTCAAAGGTAGAGTACTGGTTGGCGTTTGTGGAGGGGTTCACTCCTGAATTAGAGAACTTGTTTACTAGAGACCTGTGACCATTAATCCTAAGATGAAGAGGATTTTTACTTTGGCCAATATAGCTAAGGTTGCAGACAGTACAGGTGAGCTTATAGATGGTATTGTAGGCTTTGCAAAACTTGTTGGAGCAATTATCCTCAACAGAAGAATACAGGTTAGGATCTGCAGATTTACATGTCAAACAACGTTTGTCATTTCATAACTTTAGATTACCTTTGCCAGCGAGTTCATACACTATGGGAAAGGGTGCTAGCCTAACCGAGCGGGAGGACTTAAAATATCTGAGCTGACCTCCAATCCTTTCATCGTCCTTAGAACTCCACTTGGGCCAAAACATACAAATTCTGAGCAAACCAACTAGGAAAAACTTTTTAGAAATAAGCAGTCCAAGAAAAGACCAAACTCGAGTATAAACTACACTCCAAAAAGCTGCATCCAAAACATACTAAAAAGAAAAAATTAGAAAATGAAAAAAACCCCAAGTAAAAAAATAGTAATAAAAAATAATAATAATAAAAATAATAAAACATTTCAACTAGAATTTGCGCATGAGCTGCTAAATAATAAATTGAAATTAGTTACTTAAGAGCAAAACTGAAGACTAAGGAAAAAATTTTAGAATTTAAAATGAAGGGTGCAAAATAACCTGAAAATCAAAACGCGCAACGCAGCAGTTTTGAAAATTCAGAATTCACATACTATAAAGATACCTAAGCAAAAAAATACAGATATAATTTTGACTCACACCTAGTACAACATAGAAAAGGTTATGTATCTACCTGTGTGAGTAAAAGGAGAAAAGAAAAAAAAATAAAATAAAACAACTGAATGTAGAAGGTGTCGAGAATACTGAGCCTTGGCTTTATCAAGGACCAGCAAAAACTCTGCATTTTCTCACTTCCACAAAGACCTAGTTGGAAATGGGTTTCTGCAAGGCCATAGATGCAAGTAATATTCCCACCTAAAATAGTTTCAAAAATATATATATATAAGTCATGTCCTCCGTAGAGTAGCATGACCTAGCACTAGTTAACAATTTCGCTTGCATCCATTAACCTTCATGGCCCGACCCATGCTCTTCATCTGTTACTATTAAACAGAGAGAAGAAGATTAAAGAGAACTCAAGCTGTGAGAGTGACATAATAAATAGAAATGATTTTCAGCTATAACGAAATTCCAAGTTCGTTTGAGAGAGAATTTAAACCTGAAAAACAAATTTTACATTGCAATTAAAAAAGGAAATGTTAATTTATAACGAACAGATTTTTGAAAGAAAACTTGAGTCTAAAACCCCCTACTCTACAACTTATGACAGCACGAAAACGAGAATAAATTAAAGATAATAATTAACTAAAGAAAACTTTGTGAAAGTTATATACCTTAAACAGTTAGTTGCAATATGTACAAAGTATTTCAGCAGTGCTTTAAGTGCATAATTAATTAGTTATTAAGAACTTAACTACTTTGAAAAAACAGCGCATAGACAGCGCATAGAAAAGGAACAAGCTTAGCCATCTTCTGTTCCTAGGTACCACAAAAGACGCTCAAAGTTACAAAGAAAAGTAAGAGTTAAAACCCGCATAAATGTTAACAGACAAACCAATGCTTAAAAGCTGAAAAGCTAAAAAACGACAGAGAAAAGGTACATGAAGTACAAACATTGAACTTATAAAACCTAGAACCCAAAAACAAGGAAGAGAGCTTACCTCTTGAGTTGCAAAAACTTTTCTCCTCACAAGAGGAGAACATGGCTGACCTCTTCCGCCACTCCCTAGATGCTGGGGGGCAGTGAGGGTGGGGCTGATGGCCTCCTCATACAGCAAGAAACCAATGCGCGGAGATTTTAACCAGAGAAAAAAATATATAAACTTAAGACTGTGGATCTGTATGATCAGAATGAGCAGAATTAACTCTCCAGAATACATGAGAAATATTATAAAATACACGAGCAGTTTATTTAATAATCTTTGCATGTATTAAATCACCTTAGTGAGCTTCTATAGATTAACCAGAATCTTATTAATTTTAATGTTGGTTTTACTATTTTTAGTATAGCTATCCTAGTGATGAATAACTAGTTTTCTTTTTTATTTGTTTTTATTTTCTTTTATAAACAGATTTTTAAGCTTTTTTGTGATTTTGTTTATATTATTTAATTTTTTTGTTTTAATAGGACCGTCATATCCATAGCACTAAGGTTCCTTTAGGTAGTTAATAGGCATCCTCTAGCCAACTTCCTTACGGCTTTGATTGGTCAGAATCATATTATTAACTGTGTAGAAAATTAAAGCAGATCTGCCAACCTTACTCTATTATTCAGAATAATTTTTCTTAAAGTTCTTTTGATGAAAGAAGAAGGAATTTCGTTCTCTAGAAAACTTTCTAATAGTATATTAATGTGGTAATTGAAGTCCAAATTGTTGCTGCAAATTCTTGAAATTCTTAGGACCTGAGAAATTAGTACATTCTCAATTACTTTGGTTGAAATGTTATTATTCCAGTGTAGATATTTAATTACTTTGAAAGGAAAATTAACTCTTTTATCAAAGAGGCTAATAGATGGGTTACCTCTGTTGAGCTTAATGCTTAAGTCTAGGAACTCAAGTTCCTGATTACTGTGGTTGGTTTTACATAAGTTAAGAGAGCTAGGATAGATATTATCAAAATCACTCTCTATAACTTTGGAATTATTGATACACAGCAGATCATCAATATATCTAAAAGTGTAAAGGTAGTTATCTGAGCAGGTGGGGTGATTTTTAATGAATTTATATTCCTTAAAGAACAGGAATAGATTAGCGATATTCGTGGACGTCGATGTTCCCATTGGAATACCGTTCACTTGCTTATAGAGAGTATTATTATATAAGATATGGTTATTTTTTATGCAGCAATTGAGATAAGAGTTCCAAGTTCCTACATCAACAAATAGGTTAAGTTTAAATTCTGCATACAGCTCTTTAAAGGTAGTGATTATATCTGATAGAGGCAGATTAGTATATAGGTTTTCAAAATCATAACTATTAATATCTAGGGGACACACTTTGAGTATAGTAGAAATTACTTCTGCATTATTATTAATTATCCAAAAATCTCTGTACATCAAGTTAGAACAGTTTCTAATGTGTTTCAAAACCTTCTTTAAGACATCTTCAAAAGCAAGATCTATTTTCTTTTTATGACTCCTTACTCCACTAGCTATGAACCTGAACTTCACAGGATCCCTATGAAACTTAACCGTTGCAAAAAGAAATGGAAATTCAGGCCCATATCTTCTAGTTTGCGGAATTTTAAGTTTCTTGAAGAATGCCTTAAACCGATTTTCTAACTGCTTGGTAGAATAACTTACGGGCTCGTATGTTACTCTATTATTGAGTTCCATAGTTAACAATTCAAAATAGAACTTCTTACAGATAATTGCAAAATTATTGCTAGCTTTATCCGTAGTGGTAAAAATAAATTGGTCTTGTAGTTTGGAGAGTGACCTTTTAGCTTCTCCAGAGAAAAAGAGATTTCTGTCGAAACAAAAGTCCAGACCTGCCAACTCACCGGTGAAGCTATTGATTATATTATATTTCCATTCTGCGAAGGCCTCAATAGGCTGATTGTACGTTAAACTGGTTTTTACGATGTACTTATTTACATCTTGAGTGAAGCTCTCAAGAATCCTTTCTTTGGAAATTGTGAAGGAAGGTCTGAAATTAGAGCCATACTCTAATAAAATCCTAAGCTTTTCATTTTCAACAAAACTCAAGTTTCCGGTGATAATATGGTTGTAATTCTTATCATAGTGAACTGTTTCTTTATGTTCATCACAAGAACAAGTAGTAATTACAGGAATGTAGCTCGAAGAGTTAAGTTTGTAGTTTTTAACTATTGACCCTAAGGTCTTAACGTATTTAAAACTTACAATAGACTGGTGCCTGTGGATGGGAAAAAAATTGCATTATTGTAGAACAGCTTCCTTACATTGAGATTATCGTAGGCTTTATTTAGGAACCTGATGGTAACAAAATTACTGGAAAATTCTTTAAGAGAAATTTTATCTTTAAGAATATGTTTAAGAATGTCCAGAACCAAAGCAAAAACATGCTTATCAACATGGTCAGCAGCTTCATTCCAGAATTTGAAAAACATTTAAGGACAGAGTGCTTGAAGGACTTGAGAATTTTGTAAGTATTTTTAACAAAATTAGTGCCAGTTTTAAAGCTTTCCAGAGTTTTTAGCAAGTTAGCAAAATCAACTTTGCTTGATGTGCGAAATAACCTCTGTCCTCTATTACCTCTAGAGCAGCTCTTATTATTAACAAGAAAGAAGAGTTCACGAATTGAAAATTTATGCTGATTATGCTTATTGTCAGATAGAGTGGAATTAAGGCCATAGGGATAAAGAGACTGATGCTGCAAAATTTCAAGGGATTCAGTTTCTAGCCGAGCATAGAGGTCAGGGATAATATGTAGTACCTCTATTTTCACTTTGTCAAAACCATGAGTATGGAAATGCTCTAATTCAAAGGTAGAGTACTGGTTGGCGTTTGTGGAGGGGTTCACTCCTGAATTAGAGAACTTGTTTACTAGAGACCTGTGACCATTAATCCTAAGATGAAGAGGATTTTTACTTTGGCCAATATAGCTAAGGTTGCAGACAGTACAGGTGAGCTTATAGATGGTATTGTAGGCTTTGCAAAACTTGTTGGAGCAATTATCCTCAACAGAAGAATACAGGTTAGGATCTGCAGATTTACATGTCAAACAACGTTTGTCATTTCATAACTTTAGATTACCTTTGCCAGCGAGTTCATACACTATGGGAAAGGGTGCTAGCCTAACCGAGCGGGAGGACTTAAAATATCTGAGCTGACCTCCAATCCTTTCATCGTCCTTAGAACTCCACTTGGGCCAAAACATACAAATTCTGAGCAAACCAACTAGGAAAAACTTTTAGAAATAAGCAGTCCAAGAAAAGACCAAACTCGAGTATAAACTACACTCCAAAAAGCTGCATCCAAAACATACTAAAAAGAAAAATTAGAAAATGAAAAAAACCCCAAGTAAAAAAATAGTAATAAAAAATAATAATAATAATAAAATAATAAAACATTTCAACTAGAATTTGCGCATGAGCTGCTAAATAATAAATTGAAATTAGTTACTTAAGAGCAAAACTGAAGACTAAGGAAAAAATTTTAGAATTTAAAATGAAGGGTGCAAAATAACCTGAAAATCAAAACGCGCAACGCAGCAGTTTTGAAAATTCAGAATTCACATACTATAAAGATACCTAAGCAAAAAAATACAGATATAATTTTGACTCACACCTAGTACAACATAGAAAAGGTTATGTATCTACCTGTGTGAGTAAAAGGAGAAAAGAAAAAAAAATAAAATAAAACAACTGAATGTAGAAGGTGTCGAGAATACTGAGCCTTGGCTTTATCAAGGACCAGCAAAAACTCTGCATTTTCTCACTTCCACAAAGACCTAGTTGGAAATGGGTTTCTGCAAGGCCATAGATGCAAGTAATATTCCCACCTAAAATAGTTTCAAAAATATATATATAAGTCATGTCCTCCGTAGAGTAGCATGACCTAGCACTAGTTAACAATTTCGCTTGCATCCATTAACCTTCATGGCCCGACCCATGCTCTTCATCTGTTACTATTAAACAGAGAGAAGAAGATTAAAGAGAACTCAAGCTGTGAGAGTGACATAATAAATAGAAATGATTTTCAGCTATAACGAAATTCCAAGTTCGTTTGAGAGAGAATTTAAACCTGAAAAACAAATTTTACATTGCAATTAAAAAAGGAAATGTTAATTTATAACGAACAGATTTTTGAAAGAAAACTTGAGTCTAAAACCCCCTACTCTACAACTTATGACAGCACGAAAACGAGAATAAATTAAAGATAATAATTAACTAAAGAAAACTTTGTGAAAGTTATATACCTTAAACAGTTAGTTGCAATATGTACAAAGTATTTCAGCAGTGCTTTAAGTGCATAATTAATTAGTTATTAAGAACTTAACTACTTTGAAAAAACAGCGCATAGACAGCGCATAGAAAAGGAACAAGCTTAGCCATCTTCTGTTCCTAGGTACCACAAAAGACGCTCAAAGTTACAAAGAAAAGTAAGAGTTAAAACCCGCATAAATGTTAACAGACAAACCAATGCTTAAAAGCTGAAAAGCTAAAAAACGACAGAGAAAAGGTACATGAAGTACAAACATTGAACTTATAAAACCTAGAACCCAAAAACAAGGAAGAGAGCTTACCTCTTGAGTTGCAAAAACTTTTCTCCTCACAAGAGGAGAACATGGCTGACCTCTTCCGCCACTCCCTAGATGCTGGGGGGCAGTGAGGGTGGGGCTGATGGCCTCCTCATACAGCAAGAAACCAATGCGCGGAGATTTTAACCAGAGAAAAAAATATATAAACTTAAGACTGTGGATCTGTATGATCAGAATGAGCAGAATTAACTCTCCAGAATACATGAGAAATATTATAAAATACACGAGCAGTTTATTTAATAATCTTTGCATGTATTAAATCACCTTAGTGAGCTTCTATAGATTAACCAGAATCTTATTAATTTTAATGTTGGTTTTACTATTTTTAGTATAGCTATCCTAGTGATGAATAACTAGTTTTCTTTTTATTTGTTTTTATTTTCTTTTATAAACAGATTTTTTAAGCTTTTTTTGTGATTTTGTTTATATTATTTAATTTTTGTTTTAATAGGACCGTCATATCCATAGCACTAAGGTTCCTTTAGGTAGTTAATAGGCATCCTCTAGCCAACTTCCTTACGGCTTTGATTGGTCAGAATCATATTATTAACTGTGTAGAAAATTAAAGCAGATCTGCCAACCTTACTCTATTATTCAGAATAATTTTTCTTAAAGTTCTTTTGATGAAAGAAGAAGGAATTTCGTTCTCTAGAAAACTTTCTAATAGTATATTAATGTGGTAATTGAAGTCCAAATTGTTGCTGCAAATTCTTGAAATTCTTAGGACCTGAGAAATTAGTACATTCTCAATTACTTTGGTTGAAATGTTATTATTCCAGTGTAGATATTTAATTACTTTGAAAGGAAAATTAACTCTTTTATCAAAGAGGCTAATAGATGGGTTACCTCTGTTGAGCTTAATGCTTAAGTCTAGGAACTCAAGTTCCTGATTACTGTGGTTGGTTTTACATAAGTTAAGAGAGCTAGGATAGATATTATCAAAATCACTCTCTATAACTTCGGAATTATTGATACACAGCAGATCATCAATATATCTAAAAGTGTAAAGGTAGTTATCTGAGCAGGTGGGGTGATTTTTAATGAATTTATATTCCTTAAAGAACAGGAATAGATTAGCGATATTCGTGGACGTCGATGTTCCCATTGGAATACCGTTCACTTGCTTATAGAGAGTATTATTATATAAGATATGGTTATTTTTTATGCAGCAATTGAGATAAGAGTTCCAAGTTCCTACATCAACAAATAGGTTAAGTTTAAATTCTGCATACAGCTCTTTAAAGGTAGTGATTATATCTGATAGAGGCAGATTAGTATATAGGTTTTCAAAATCATAACTATTAATATCTAGGGGACACACTTTGAGTATAGTAGAAATTACTTCTGCATTATTATTAATTATCCAAAAATCTCTGTACATCAAGTTAGAACAGTTTCTAATGTGTTTCAAAACCTTCTTTAAGACATCTTCAAAAGCAAGATCTATTTTCTTTTTATGACTCCTTACTCCACTAGCTATGAACCTGAACTTCACAGGATCCCTATGAAACTTAACCGTTGCAAAAAGAAATGGAAATTCAGGCCCATATCTTCTAGTTTGCGGAATTTTAAGTTTCTTGAAGAATGCCTTAAACCGATTTTCTAACTGCTTGGTAGAATAACTTACGGGCTCGTATGTTACTCTATTATTGAGTTCCATAGTTAACAATTCAAAATAGAACTTCTTACAGATAATTGCAAAATTATTGCTAGCTTTATCCGTAGTGGTAAAAATAAATTGGTCTTGTAGTTTGGAGAGTGACCTTTTAGCTTCTCCAGAGAAAAAGAGATTTCTGTCGAAACAAAAGTCCAGACCTGCCAACTCACCGGTGAAGCTATTGATTATATTATATTTCCATTCTGCGAAGGCCTCAATAGGCTGATTGTACGTTAAACTGGTTTTTACGATGTACTTATTTACATCTTGAGTGAAGCTCTCAAGAATCCTTTCTTTGGAAATTGTGAAGGAAGGTCTGAAATTAGAGCCATACTCTAATAAAATCCTAAGCTTTTCATTTTCAACAAAACTCAAGTTTCCGGTGATAATATGGTTGTAATTCTTATCATAGTGAACTGTTTCTTTATGTTCATCACAAGAACAAGTAGTAATTACAGGAATGTAGCTCGAAGAGTTAAGTTTGTAGTTTTTAACTATTGACCCTAAGGTCTTAACGTATTTAAAACTTACAATAGACTGGTGCCTGTGGATGGGAAAAAAAAAATTGCATTATTGTAGAACAGCTTCCTTACATTGAGATTATCGTAGGCTTTATTTAGGAACCTGATGGTAACAAAATTACTGGAAAATTCTTTAAGAGAAATTTTATCTTTAAGAATATGTTTAAGAATGTCCAGAACCAAAGCAAAAACATGCTTATCAACATGGTCAGCAGCTTCATTCCAGAATTTGAAAAAACATTTAAGGACAGAGATATATATATATATATATGAGGCTTTCACCAATGAACCAAATCCATGAACCCCCTCTTAAGAAATTTCTGGCTACACCACTGATTCCATTCCAATATTCATTCGTCTCTTACTCGGTTTGTTTTTCATTGTGAGTTTTAAAACGCCTGCTGAGGCTAAATTCAATTTCACACTATGCGTGAATGTAGCACACAGACTAGATTCATGCTCGTTCTGTGATTGGTCCGAATGATTGGAAGGGAGTGGTCTTCTAGGAGGGTTTGATGATGAACGTCTTTCTGTCTAGCTGCACAGAAAATTCTTCTGCATTTTCAATTTATTATTTCATTAGATAGTCACATTCTATTCTTTGTGTAGATTTTATTGGTTTTGATTGCCTGTAATAAATGCTTACAACTAGCGTCTGGCGGTAGGCTAGAGATCCAGCGGTTCTTACCGATTGGCGTGGTCGTCTCAATACCTGTCGAATGTATGGTGAAACAGCAGAAAGTTAAGGTGCAAAATAACATGACAATCTCTTTCATGGATAGCTCATGGAACATAAAATTTAGACACAAAATAAAGGTTTGTGCTAAATTTTACCAAGAATTAATGTTTCTTTTCACTACTGAAATGTAGTTGACTTTTTTTTACACACGGCATTGTTACTTCTTTAATCTCCGTTTCACATACGGACCTCAAAATATCGAGCATTTTGAAATATTCTCGTGGAAATTATGCTTGAAATTTACTTAGAAAGTCAGTAAAATTTCCAGTATGAAACTTGTGTATATGACTTTTACTGCAGTGAAGGAACGGTTTTGTTTAGAACACTGTAGAGTTTTTCTTTTAAACACATTCATTTCAGAAGATTCGCAAATAATTTTTAAGGAAAACAGTTTCATAGAGCATTTCTCAGAAGTTTAGACACAAATATATGCAAATCCTCCCCTGCACTACTACCTGGACTTTTGAAAAACTTGTCAATAAAATATTTCGATAACCACATTGAACAAATTCTCAAAAATATCATTCAATGCAGATTTACAGATATGTATTGTCTTAAGAAGCTGAAGTTAACTGCTGCCATGTGGGCTGGGGGTAAGCAAGTACTCTTCACGAATAGCACATTTCAATGTGCACAATAGTGCATTCTAGAAAATTAGAGTTTTGCTGGAGAAAGGAGCAATTTTCTTCCCAGCAATGCAAATTTATCCTAGAAATGATCTCCTTTCTCTGAAAATCCAGTTTAGAACACTGAACAATATTTGACTAAACGCATTCATTTCTAAAGATCCGTACGTAAACAGTTGTTTTTTTTGCCGCCCCGGTGGCGCAGTGATCTAAGCGTGGCTTCTGATCATCGTCCGCGATGGGTCCAGGTTCGAATCCCAGTGTGGCATGGATGTTGTGTTAGTCTTACAGCGCTGACTCTTTCCCTTCACTGGAGCCAGTGGCCCTAAATTAGGGACGGGCGACTGCTTATGGCCCATTGAGTTTCCCACGGAGGTCGTTAAACCCTCAATCAAAAAAAAAAAAAAAAAGAAAGAAACGGTTTTAAAAAGTATTTCTCAGAAGCTTAAGAGACCAACATGAATTTTCACACTGCACATCACAAAAGCTTGTCAAGAAATCATATTTCAATAACTAATGTTCTGGAATGAAAGTATTTAGAAGAAAAATGTTCATAAATTGTTAAAACTGTTATATTTTGTTCTAAACAAACATGTTCATTCCCTGCAGTAGAAGTCATATATATGGGTTGCCTCCTGGAAATTTTAGTGACTTTCTAAGTAAATTTCAAGCATAACTTCAGTAAGAATTTTCCAAAATGTTTGATGTTTCGTTATCTAAATGTGAAACGGATATTAAAGAAGTAACAATTCCATGTGTACAAAAAAGAAAAAAAGTCTACTACATTTCCGTAGCAAAAAGAAAGATTAATTGATTAATTTCTGGTAATATTTAGTACAAACTTTTATTTTGTATCTGAATTTTATGTTCCATGAGTTGTTTATGAAAGAAATAGTCATGATATTCTGCATCTTAAATTTCTGCTATCTCACAGCACATTCTTCAGGTATGTGAGACGATCACGCCAGTTGGTGGAACCGCTGGATCCCTAGCCTGCCGCCAGACACTAGTTGTAAACATTCATTACAGGAGAGCAAAACCGATAAAAACGACATACAGAATAGAACACGGCGCTACTTAATGGCAATAATAAATTGAAAGCTTAACAGAATTTTCTGGGCAGCTGGACAAAAAGACCAATCATCAAACCCTCTCCGAAGAAGATCGTTCGAACCAATCTCTGAATGAGCGTGAATCTAGTCTGTGGGCTATTTTCATGCATAGTGTGAATTTTGCCTCAGCCCCCGTTATGGTGGACTAGAATGACTGGTGCCGAAAGCGGAGGATTTCTGTGCCCCACTTTCATGATTCTGCCGCCAGATGGCACCCTTAAGCAAAAGTCCCCTACTTCTGTTAGAGAAATGTACGGCACACTGGTGTTTTCATTCTTCAAGATTTATTTATTTTTAAATTAAAGATGATTGCCAAAAATCCCATTTTCAGAATATTATCTTGTATTTATGTAAAGCATTATTTTTCACACTTTTACCATTTTTAATAGTTCTTTTGTAATTTTGCAAGAACTCAAATCTATGAACCTTGTTCGAGAACGCAAGTTCGTACACCTACTATGGTGGACCTTACATCTACTTAGAAAAAAAAAAAACTGTTAAAAGACTATAAAATAAAATAAATAAATAACGTTTTGAAAACCTTGTTATAAATAAAAGCAATATAAAATAACAAAGAATAACCAGGACTCAGTGACAAATATCGTTGTTAAAAAATTGACGATAGAATGTGTAGGAATACAAGAAAATATTATTTGTTATAGAATGTATATCCTTCTCTTTTTTTTTTTACTAATAAAAAAGAAAATTGTTCATGTTAGCATAGTTGTTTTTTATTTGAATATATTGCCAGTGCCTAGGAACTTTTTTTGATTGGAGGTTTAACGACCACCGTAACTCAACGGGCAATAAGCAGTCGCCCGTCCCTAATTTAGGGCCACTGATTCCAGGGAGAGGAGAGAGCCAGTGCCGTAAGAAAAGCACAACATCCATACCTCACCGAGATTCGAACCCGGACCCCTGCACGAATGCTCAGAAGCCATCGCTTAGACCACTGCACCACCGGGCCGGTCCTAAGAACTTTAATCGACAAATTTTTCTCCAGAAAGCATGTTCATATTATTTACTCTTAAAAAACCCTATTGAAACGCACACAAAAATACAAACGTTTTGAAAATATTATAAATGCTAGCAATGTGATAAAACAAATAATCATTGGAGTTGAAAACCAAACGTCATAAAACTTTTTAGCATTATTTTATTTTATTTGTTGTTTTTGAAATAGGACAAATCATTCGCTAAGTTATTTAATTTATATATTCTACCTCTTTTTTTTTTCTAAGATTTCTTTATTTAAGCATAATATTTTTATTACTCAAATTAAATGTAAGAATATTTGAATATTCTGCCAGAATGTCTAGGGATTTTACTCGGAGAACAGATGATTTTTCTTGGAAATTTACTACCTTTGTTCCATTATTTCTGCATTAATATTAGAAAATAAGCCCAGGCTCCAGTTCATAAAGGCAGGGGTCCAGGCCCACACTGAGCTCTAGTGGATTCAGAAAAAGATTAGGCTAAAAAACAGAGGCCTAGTTTATACCAAGGTTCAAAATTTGTCAGATAAGATGTTTTTCAATTATATTTCATTCGAAATATATCACAAGCCCCATCAAGGACATAGCTAGAATTAAATACTCAGGGTTGCATTGAAAAATGTAAGGGTATATACTCTGTTATAGCCTTTGCTCCCTCACAGCTGGATAGGAATCATTGATATGTATTAAAAATAATGCAGAATTTTATAATAACCCCATTAATTTTATAATAACTGTTTCTTTCTATAAACTTTTTTCAAAGTGCATCTCACATAACAAATGCTATCAAGCTTATGATCGCCGCCCCGGTGGCGCAGTGGTCTAAGGCGTTGGCCTCTGATCATTCGTCCGTAAGGGGTCCGGGTTCGAATCCCGGTGAGGCATGGATGTTGTGTTTGTCTTACGGCACTGGCTCTCTCCCTTCCCTGGAACCAGTGACCCTAAATTAGGGACGGGCGACTGCTTATAGCCCATTTGAGTTGCTCACGGTGGTCGTTAAACCTCCAATAAAAAAAAAAAAAAAAAAGAGCTGACTTGCCTTCGTATTCGTGACGGTGCTCTATCTCTAGCGTAGGAAGGAAGAAGATAGTCTATCCCAAGGCCGGCGCTACTCAAAGTTCCGCCCTGTGCGACTTTCCCTTTGAAGCCCCTTCCCTTTTCTAATTACTGCAGCGTTGTTACGAATTTGCTGTTCTTATTCTTCCTTATAGCAAATATTTTTTATCTCATAATCAACCATGGGTTTCACTCTTTTTCCTTCCCTCTCTACTTCCCATTTCAATACAAAATCTGCCGCCCCGGTGGCGCAGTGGTCTAAGCGATGGCCACTGATCATTCGTCCGAACGGGGTCCGGGTTCGAATCCCGGTGAGGCATGGATGTTGTGTTTGTCTTATGGCACTGGCTCTCTCCCTTCCCTGGAACAAGTGACCCTAAATTAGGGACGGGCGACTGCTTATAGCCCATTGAGTTGCTCACGGTGGTCGTTAAACCTCCAACCCCCCAAAAAAAAATAATAAACTAAGTCCCTCTTTAGGCCGCAAAAAAAGGCCAATCGGCGAAGCATCGATTCGATGCGGTGGTGATAGGCATCCTAGTGTATATGGCACCATAATGTCAACAGCAGGTCCTCCAGTTCCCGTACATTTCGGGGCGGTGATGATTTAGCGAGAACCCGTTTTTCCAAGTCGAACCAGAAATGTTCGACTGATTTCATGTCCGGTGAATTTGGAGGCCAGGGCATTAACAAAAAGACCCCAGCATGTTTCTCGAGCCACTCCTTGACGATTTTGCCAGTGTGGCATGGCGCATTATTCTGTTGATAATGTTCATCTCCAGCAGAGAACACAGTTGCCATGAATGGCTGAATTTGGTCCGCAACGATGTTCAGGTACCTGACAGCTGTCCGGAATTGTGCTATTGGGATAATGGGGTCTAACGTGCCCCAATAAAACATCGCCCACAGCATGACACTACTGCCGCCGGCCTGTTTTCGTCCAACAGTGCATCCAGGCGCCATAGCCTCCGTTGGTAATCGGCGTATCAGTGCTCGGCCGTCTACATAATGCACCAGGAATCTTGAATCGTCAGACCAGGCCACTTTCTTCCAAACATCCACGGTCCAATCTCGATGATTTTAGGTCCATTTCATGCGTTGTTGACGATGACGTGCAGTGAGCATGGGGACCCGGTTGGGTACGCAGACTGCGATGATCTGTGTGCTGTGACACATTTCCCATTATCACCACTGTTTTAGCTGCAGGTGATTTGTCGCACTGTGGCCCTGCGGTCACTGTGAACATGCGCGAAACTCTCCGCTCCCCTCTGGCATCAATGAGCAGCGGACGACACATGGGCTGTACTACGGTTCGTCACCTGGCCATCTGTGTACCATTTTTGATACGTACTCACTACAGCGGCACGTGAACAACCCACAAGCCGCGCTGTTTCCCAGATCGTAGTTCCGAGGGACCGTGCCATCACAATTTGAACTTTATCAAACTCCGATAAATCGGCAGTTTTTACCAAACACATTCGGAACACTGTACTAACCGAAAGCCGGTCCTCGGTTTGTATATATACTATTGTGTGAGCTTCACGTGCGGCACCGTTTGGTCTCCAGGTGCGCTCATGTCGCTAGGCTGGGATTGGTCATAATGTAATGGCTCATCGGTGTAAAGGTACTCTTGGATTAATAAGGAAGCCAATTAAACTTTTATTTCTATCAGGGGTATACAGAAGTTTCCGCCGCCCCCGCTAGCGGGCGCTGTAGTGGTCTAACCGGCCAGCGATCCGTGCTGCCAGTTTGTACATGAAGCCAAGCATGGCGGTCAATATAGTTCATTTGTTGTGTAACGTACCAGGAGATGTGACGTACCTGCCAGAAGGACGCACACGACATAAAGGCAGATAGGAATCAGAATAAAATGTCCGCGTAGCTCAATTGGTAGAGCAACTTATTCCGGAATGACGGGATCCAGGTTCGAATCCTGGCGCGGATAAAAATGACGGAGAAATTCACTTCGTTATAATGGCGCCCGAACTATCCGGATGACCCGACCGTTCACAATCTCGCAATGAGTGTGATGTTATTTCCACACCGCGAGATAGGAAAAATAAGAGCAGCACTTCCAAAAAAAATAAATAAGGGGAGATGATGTAACGTACCAGGAGATGTGACGTACCTGCCAGAAGGACGCACACGACATAAAGGCAGATAGGAATCAGAATAAAATGTCCGCGTAGCTCAACTGGTAGAGTGACTTATTCCGGAATGAGGGGATCCGGGTTCGAATCCTGGCGTGGACAGAAATGACGGAGAAATCTACTTCGTTATAGTTGTACTATTTGTTATTCATGTTTAATTTAGGGAAAAGCGCGAGTGAAGCATACGGTTCAATATGTCGGGCGTATAGCAAAACGGTTATGGGTGAGCGGATGTGTCGAGAATGGTTTGTCAGGCTTAAGAAAGGTGATCTAAACTTGGAAGACAAGCTACGTGCAGGTAGACCGCAGGATCTCGCAGTCGAGGAGCTGGAATCACTGTTGCAAAAGGATGCCACACAATCGACCACGTAACTGGCGAAGCGTTTGAAAGTGGCTTAATCGATGCTGGTACGGCGTCTACAGGCCTTGGGGAAGATCCAGAAGATTGGTAAGTGGGTTCAGCATACTTTAACGGAGCGTATAATTAGTCAACGATTGTGCATCGCATGTCGTTGCTGAAGAGGTTTCAAAGAAAGAATTTCTTGTGGAAGGTCGTCACCAGGGCTGAAAAAATGGGTTTATTGCGACAACCCTGTACGCAAGCGATCCTGGGTGGACCCGAGCCAGCCATCAACATCCACTTCAAAACAAGATATCCATGGGAAAGAGGCGCTGTTGTGTGTGTGGTGGGATATGCATGGAGTGCTGTATTTCGAACTGTTGAAACCGGGTGAAACGATCACTGCACAACGATACAGCAATCAGTTGATGAAACTGAACGCCACAATAGAGCAAAACGCCCACGGACAGGTAAAGGACGCCATCCAGTCATCCTGTTACACGATAATGCCAGACCACATGTTGGTGCTACCATGAAATCAACCCTTGAACAGTTACACTGGGAGGTTTTACCGCACCCGGCTTACTGCCCGGACATTGAACCCTCAGATTTTCATCTGTTCCTCTCTATGCAACATACCCTAGTCCAACAGTGCTTCACCACAGTTCCAGATGTGGAAAATTTCGTCATTGCGTTCTCCAGCTCAAAACCCTAGCCCTACTATCACAGGGGCATTCATTTGTTGCCTGTAAAATAGCAAAAAGTCATTGATGCTAACGACCAATATTTTGTTGACTAAATGTGCACTGGTTTCCTAATTATTCCTGGCTTCTTTCGTTTTAAAACGGCGGAAACTTTTGCATACCCCTAATACACTTAGTGAAAAAAGAACACCAAGAAGTAATTGGCGAACGATCATGAAATTTACATATGTTAATGGGGTCGAGTTTACGTAGGTGTGATGTTAATTTCGGGTCCAACCGGTGAGCGCTTACGCCACAGCACGGCATAATATGCAAATTATCGTCGGTGGTATTTAAGGAGTACGGCGAAGTGAATGTAATAAGTCGTCGGCGTGCGGACACGTGCGAAGACCCTGAAGAAGCTGCAATGCGTGGACATGGAAGACGTGTACCATTTCAGCAGTTATCGGACTCTGAGCGAGGTCGTCTAGTCAGACTTCGCGAGGCCGGGTGGTCGTATCGTCGTATTGCGGAGCGAATTGTACGGGAAGTATC
The DNA here is from genome assembly GCA_039090855.1 of Macrothele yani. Taxonomy (NCBI): domain Eukaryota; kingdom Metazoa; phylum Arthropoda; class Arachnida; order Araneae; family Macrothelidae; genus Macrothele; species Macrothele yani. The sequence continues at coordinate 41,290,782 of CM077006.1, forward strand.
GGTGGTGGTGTAGATGGTCTGAGGAACATTCCCACACGAGAAGACGTGGAACCGGGAGTCACAGACGGACTGATGAGCGGACCGAACGACGCATAAGAAGAGCGGCGTTGTCAAGCAGAACATCCACTGCGACGCAAATCCGAGATGTCGTTGCACCTGAGGTGACTGCGAACAATCCGCAACCGTCTACTGGATGCAGGACTACGTGCACGTATGCCTCTGGCATGTGTACCTCTGACCCCAGCCCCCCGTCAGGAAGGGCTGCAGTGGTGTCGCCAACGTCTGCACTGGAGAACGCACTGGAGAACTGCACTGGAGAACGATCTGTCGTGTTCAGCGATGAAAGCAGATTCTGCTTGGGAGCCTCCGATGGCCGTATGCGTGTTCGCAGACGCACAGGGGAGCGTCTCCACCCTACTTGCATCCGCCAGCAACACACAGGGCCTACACCTGGTCTCCTGGTGTGGGGAGCGATCAGCTATCACTCCCATGCACAACTAGTGTTTGTACCGGGTACGTTAAACAGCACCTCCTACATCAACAACATCATTCAGCCATTTTTGTTGTGCCGTTTGTAAGGTCGGTCCATCGTGGTGTTTTCCAGCAAGATAAGCACGCCCACACACGGCACGTGCAACGCAACATGCACTTCAGGGTGTGAGACAACTTCCATGGCCTGCACGTTCACCGGATTTGTCCCCCATTGAGGACGTGTGGGATTTTATGGGACAACGACTTATCCGGTCTCCGCGGCCAGCCACGACCGTCCCCGATTTACGCGTCCAGGTTGAGGATGCTTGGAACTCAAACCCCAAACTTACATCCAACATCTGTACGACAGACTCCATGCCAGAATTGCACAGTGCGACGCAGTTCATGGCGGTTCAACCACGTACTAACCATGTTACATGGAAATGTTATTTTTCAGTTTACCAACAAATACAGCTGTATTTCGCCATAATGTTTTGATCACGTTATCCTCTGTATTCCGTTATTATGCTGTATAAATTTCGTTGGTATCAGACATCTCCTTCTTGGTGTTCTTTTTTCACTTTCCGCCAGTGTATATTTATTCCTTTAGCTGCAAAAAGCCTGCTTGCTGTCGAATACTAAGTATTCTAAATGAGAAACTTAGTACTTGACAGGAAGCCTTAGTACTTGACGGAAGTTGGAATGAAATGGAAATTTATGAGCCCGCTGGTTTATAAACGGATATATTGAACTTTTAATACATTACAAATTAAACGTACCAATAAAATTCTCTGTTATAATGAAAAAAACAACAACTACATTTTCATTACATCACAGAATTTCGTAATCAATAAATTACGCACAAAATAATTGATAATTTTGCTTAAACCGGAAAAGAACAAAATAATGTAAAGATAATTCAAATACAAGGAACTTTTCTGGCTTTAGATCTTGCAAAATCTTTGACTGCTTCTGTGTAATCAAATTTTTTTAGCCAATTGATGTTGAGTTGAAATCAAACGGCTCTTTGACATAGTTGAATATGTCTTGATAAGCTTAAGTTTGGAGAAAATTATCTCTACACCAGCTACAAAAAAGTTACAAGTACAGTCAGTAGGTACGGGTGTCGCACTTACATTTGGGGCAAAATTGTGTAAGTTAGTGAATTTTAAAGTTTCCGTCTGACCAATACCAGGCTCCACTAAAGTCTATAGCATTTTCAGTTCATCTTTAAACTCATCAGAATTTATGTCTTTTGAATTTTCGTCCAGTAAAACATTGGAAAGCTTAGAACATTTTTCACTAAGCTGATCAAAGGCCATTTCTTGGAGCTTGTTTACATTATAAAAAGAAAAGCAAAGGCACAGAGGCGTAACTAGGCATTTCTTCGCCCGGGGCAAAGTACAAAATATTGTGCCCCCATATATCTTTGTATGTTAGATAGATAGATACAGACTGATAAAATAAAATTGGCGCTTCGGTGGCTCAGTAGTCTAAGCGCTAGCTTCTGACCACTTTTCGGAAATGAGTCGGGGTTCGAATCCCAAGGAGGCGGATGTTATATTTATGTTACTGTACCTGCTCTTTTCCTTCCCTGGAACCAGTGGCTCTAAATTAGGGAACGAAGACTGCTTATAATCCATCAAGTTGCTCACGGTGGTCGTTACCCCCCCCCCGCTCCAAAAGTCACATCCCAAAATTATAGCTATGTGTTGTGAGGCACAATCAGACTGTATTTAAACATCCGGTATCACATAAAATGTAGCTGGCAATCATGGTTCGTAGTAATGATCGAATAGCCCTCAGAAAATCTTCAACAATGTGAATAATCTTTATAATTGCGCCTTCATTTCTTAATGTGAACAGCTGACCTACCTCCAGAACATTTTGAGAAGGAAATGTGAATTTTTAAACTGTGCCAAGGTTACCGAAACTGGCGAAGCATATTATAAGCAAGGTATGTAAGTGGAGAAATAGCTAATTATGGCGCGGAAAACAAACTCTATCTGAAATCGGAGCTAAAGTTTCAATTTTAATCAGATTGTAAGCAGTAATTTTTGCTCCTTCTCTTGAGCTGCGCCCGGGGAAGACGCCCGTTTGCCCCGCCCTAGTTACGGCTCTGAAAGGTATTACAGTGAGGTTTGAATTGTATGAAACCTTCTTCCAAATATGTAAATATAATGTTTAAAAGGTGGAAGTAAAATTCAACTTTATAACGCATCGTTAGATCTTCAATAGGCTCACCATCGCCTTCATAAGGGAACTGCCTGCTCCCCTTTCCCATTTCATCTCGTCCGCAAGGGCGCGAACGCACCTGCGTCTGCTGTGGACAAGCGCGCATGATCCTATCGCTTCTTTTCATATAATCAACGCTAAAAGGATAAACGACCCAATCTTTTCTTTCTGCGTATTTTTAATATTGGAAGAAAGAAATCCTTTACAAATAGAATAGATTGCTTTCTTCTTTTCACGCTTCTGCGCTGCTTAAAAAAAAAAAAAAAGACATTGTGTCTGCGTGGCACAAAAAAATTTGATTTAGATAAGCAAAACCGACATTTTCTTTTAAATAAATTGTTCAAGTATAGTACCATTTTCGTTAGCAAAGATGCAAAATTTTGAAAAAAGCAATTTAAGACAATGCATTCAGAGCAAGCAAAGAGTTGAAGGCGACACATTCCACCAATACTTCTATCTTACACCAGTGGCGTAACTAATGAGATCCGTGTATGTATGTGCGTCCAGGTTTAGGGGGTGGGAATTGCACGAATTCCTTTGTTGCCGGTAGTGAAAAGCATTAAAGCCTGTTTCAGGTGGCGCAGTGGTGTAAACGCTAACTTATGACCATTCGTCCGAGAAGGGTCCAGCTTCAATCCCGGTGAGGCATGTATGTTGTGTGTTGCCTTTCGGCACGGACTCTCTTCCTTGGAATCAGTGACCTTAAATTACCACAGTATTTGTCATTTTCTTGTGAGTAGGTTTAGGTCCGAGCCACCTACAGCGAGATCGCCTTTTGGGCAGGACACAGAAACGGAAGGAATGAGAGCAAGTCTAGCGACTTTGACAGGACAGTTTGTAATGAGATTAGAGTACAGTAGATGGCGCCACCGTACAAGTACGATGTTGCACACAGAGGGGTGAGAGAATTTCCGGAGGCATAGGAAAGGATACACATTTAACCAGTGGGTCCAGCCTGGGGGCCCGTCACTTAACGTGCTCGTCCAATGCACGGCGGATATTCAGCGATTGTTAGTAAATCACACCATCTCTGAAAGATCAGCCAGGTTCGAACCTGAGGACCTTGCATCGATAGTCTGACTCGCTAACCACTAGGCCATCCGCGGCTCATGACCTTAAATTAGGGACGGGAGACTGCTTATAGCCCATTGAGTAGCTCACGGTGGTTGTTAAACCTTCAATGAAAAAAAAACAACAAAAAAAATCATTAAAAATTCGTTGTTTCGTAAAAAAAAAATATTGCTGTCAGGCTTGCCCCACCAAAAATAACGCTCGCCTACCCGTTGCCCACCTGATTTCGAAGTCTAGAGACGTCCCTGGCGCAGAAGGCTAAGAACTGGATTTTGATCATTCGCCCAAGACGGGTCCGGGTTCGAATCCCGATGAAGCATAGACGGAAAAACAGCTGATTTTCTAGGACGCTTTTCTTCTTTTTTTTTTTTTTTTTTGGTTAGGGTTTAACGATAACCGTGAGTAACTCAGTGAGCTATAAGCACTCGCCCGTCCCTAACTTAGAGTCACTGTTTTGAGGGAGGGAGTGAGCCAGTGCCGTTAGAAAAACACAGCATCCATGCCTCACCGGAATTTGAACCCGGACCCATCTTGGAGGTATGATCATAAGCCATCGTTTAGACCACTGTGTCACCGAGGCAACGACGCTGCCTTCTGACCTTAGGTATTGCTCGAAAAGCTGAGGCTTGTTTCAGGTTGTGTGATCTTTCTTTCTTTGAGATTTTTTTTTTGATTGGAGGTTTAACAACCACCGTGAGCAACTCAATGGGCTATAAGCAGTCACCCGTCCCTAATTTTTTTTTTTTTGATTGGAGGTTTAACGACCACCGTGAGCAACTCAATGGGCTATAAGCAGTCGCCCGCCCCTAATTTAGGGTCACTGGTTCCAGGGAAGGGAGAGAGCCAGTGCCGTAAGACAAACACAACATCCATGCCTCACCGGGATTCGAACCCGGACCCCTTACGGACGAATGATCAGAGGCCATCGCTTAGACCACTGCGCCACCAGGGCGGCGACCCTAATTTAGGGTCACTGGCTCCAGGGAAGGGAGAGAGCCAGTGCCGTAAGACAAACACAACATCCATGCCTAACCGGGATTCGAACCCGGACCCCTTACGGACGAATGATCAGAGGCCATCGCTTAGACCACTGCGCCACCATTGCGGCCTTTCTTTGAGATAGTGCCCCAAATTAGGAGTGGGTGACGCTTTCTAGTTGTCGACTCTGGTAAAGATCGTTTATCTACGAAAAGCAAAGGGCCCGGTGGCGCAGTGGTCTAAGCGATGGCCTCTGATCATTCGTCCGAACGGGGTCCGGGTTCAAATCCCGGTGAGGCATGGATGCTATGTTTGTCTTACGGCACTGGCTCTCTCCCTTACCTGGAACCAGTGACCCTAAATTAGGGACGGGCGACTGCTTATAGCCCATTGAGTTGCTCACGGTGGTCGTTAAACCTCCAATCAAAAAAAAAAAGCAAAGGAAAGAGTAATATATTAAACTGGTGTACATATAGTTTTCATTTTGCTTACTGGAGGAGTACGAAGTGCTTATCATTTTAGTATGTGTAGTAGCTTAATAAAATGTCTACAATGGATAGGTAACTAATTCTATATGCAAAGCGAGAATCTCGTAATGCATCGCTCAATAGTCGTTTTGTGTGTCTTACGGCACTGGTTCTTTTCCTTCCCCGGAACCAGTGGCCCTAAATTAGGAACAAGCGACTGCTTATAGCCCATTGAGTTGCTCACGGGGTTTATCAAACCCCCAATCAAAAAAAAAAAAAAAAAAAAAAAGAAACTGGGAAACGTTCTTGCTCATCCCACTTCTAGACCAGGGTTCGAATCTCGCTGAAACCGCTGTGGCGCAGTGGTCTAAGTGATGGCTTCTGATCATTCGTCCGAATGGAATCCAGGTTAGAATCCCTGTGAGGCATGGATGTTGTGTTTGTCTTACGGCACTGGCTCTCTCCCTTCCCTTGAACCAGTGGTCCTAAATTAGGGACAGGCGACTGCTTATTGCTCACGGTTGTCGTTAAACCTCCAATCAAAAAAGAAAAGAAAAATCTCAAATCTCGCTAGGTAAAGGTGCTTATTGGAAGGAAATCGTTTTACTCTGAAACAACAATAATAATCTTGTAGTTATTTTAAGGATGTGTTTCCGGTGCTGTGATATTGGAATGAATGTTGCTGTGGCACATATTTTTTTCTGCAGGCCTCTTTAATTGACAATGAATTCAAAGTAAATGGCATCAGAGTGAATACTAAACACGAACACGCCTCCACCGTAGTATGTTGACATTTTCGTTTAAAGGTGTCCGGCGGAAACGTGCGAAGGTGGAAGAGCTTAAGCTTTCGTAGAAACTGAATGATGCGAGTTCCTTCTTGAAAAGTTGCTTTCCGGATTTCCCATAAACGTCGTATTCATTTTCGGAAATAGTTGCCGAAAGCTGTGCAATTCATGTTCCGCTTCTGTGCCACTTTCACTGTGGTGCTTTGCCTTGGTAAGCCCTCAAAACTGACTCGAGTTTTAGCGGACCACCATTGTCGTAAAATGGATTCTCAGGAGTATTCAACTCAAGACTTACTGTGCGGCAAATCATCCGGCTTCAGCATTCACGCCGATCATATTAAGGATGTCCATGAAGTGCCTTTTGATGTGCTTATCCGTCCATTTGAGGCTGTTCTGGAAGAAGACAAAGTAAAGAGTTTGATGGAAACATTGAAGGTTTGTCTTACCTAACGTTTTGAATATCTCAGTCAAAAAGTGAATGTTATAAGTGTTGTGATTTCACTCACATATTGAAGGTATTCCATTTCCAAACAGTAGCATAACAGGCAGTGATTGGAAACCTACTTTTGTAGCTAGCTACTGCTACAACTATATCCTTGAAAAAGTAGTTAGCTAGACGTTTTTCTGAAAAGTTGGTACTTTTTGGTTGGAGTTAAAAGTACTGCCCTGGGACACGGTGGTCTAAGCCGTGGCTTCTGACCGTTCGCCCGACATGGTTTGGCAGTGATTGGAAACCTACTTTTGTAGCTAGCTACTGCTACAACTATATCCTTGAAAAAGTAGTTAGCTAGACTTTTTTTCTGAAAAGTTAGTACTTTTTGGTTGGAGTTAAAAGTACTGCCCTGGGACACGGTGGTCTAAGCCGTGGCTTCTGACCGTTCGCCCGAGATGGTTTGAATCGTGGTGAGGCATGGATGTTGTATTTGCCTTATGGTACTGGCTCTCTCCCTTCCCTGGACCCAGTGACCCTAAATTAGGGACGTGCAGCTGCTTATACATCGAGTTGTTCAATGTTCATGGTGATCACTAAATCTCCAACAACAACAATAAAGTTAAAAGTACAAATTCTGAAGATCTTTATATATGAACATTTTTATGCATGGCATTGAGAGCCAAATAAATTACCAAGGTAAATTACACACATAAATTCTCTTTGTATTTACCTTTTTTCTCACATTATTTTAACATATTAATGACAAAACTGCAGATATATGGGTGTTAAAATATTTAGAAATGTGTTAGATACATTCCATTTCTGAACAACACAGAAGTGGGGAGAATAATTATTTCTCTCCCTGCAAGCCAGTGATGTAGAAGGGGCTTAGCTGTCCTTCGCGGCGCTAAGCAGCCCTTGCCAAACTTCTGAAATTCATACTAGCCAACGTGGCTAGTGGAATAAAAATTTTACTAGCCGAATGACAAAATCTACTGGCCATGCAAAATTAAAAAAATAATAATAATTCAGTAACCTCTCTACATACGTTTCTACAAAAATTAAAGGGGTGAATGTTTTTTTTTTCTTTCTAATGAGAGACTCCTTGTCCGTTAACTCCATAAAAACAGATGCAAAACTGTTACTGCATAGGATCATTAGATTGACTGCAAATGTTACATGTGCTTTTGTTCCAAAATGATAGAAATTTTTTGATGATTTATTTTCAGTGCTGTAATATCATTACTCTTACTATCTTAATTTTCAGATACATAATGTATTTTCGAAAGGCCATTGAAGTTAGATGTCTAATTTCTTTAATAATATTTAAAACAGAGGGACAAAAGCTAGGATATATATACATGAAGCAACACTAAGAATGTTGATACTGATGTGTACTTTGTCAGATCTTCCCATCTATCCGAGATATCTGCTCACCACAATTGAGTAGCATTTTGAGGATCAAAATCTTCAATTAAAGGGCTGTTGCGTGTTATCATCATTAAGTCGTTTAAAGTGTCACTATTCAGACATCCCCGATTACTCGTTTTTATGAGGTTCATTTCTGAAAAGCCATGCTCACAAGGAGCAGTACTACATGGCATTAGATGTAGCAGCTGCATCATCTTAAAAACATTGCCATAACAGTTTGTTTCTTTTTGTTCAGCATATATGCAGTTAAACAGAGATTCAAACATAATTCTTTTACCTGTAGATGACATTATACTTTGTGCAAGGTATACCATGGCAAAGATAAAATATACCATTGCAAAAGTTGCTTTAGTAACCTTGACCCTTTGGTCACCCCAGGCTGGTCTGTCGGCAGTTAAATTTAAGTTTCTCTCGAAGCCAAGCTTCACTTGCATTCATTTTTGAAGCAGCTGCAGGAACACGGGCAAGAAAACTGAACTCTATATTCATTATTCACTCAAGGGGGGGGGACAAAGTAGTTGCTCACTTAGGGTAAAAAATCTATTGGCCATCATTGGCTACTATATTAAAAAAATTACTAGCCACTACAAAATATCTGGTCGCCATTGCAAGGCCTGTGCTAAGGCACTATTTTTCTAGGCTTAGCGCCGCCAAGGGACTTTTCATAGTTACATGGCAAGAGAATCTGGGCAAAGGAACTTTTGAATTATCATGTATGTAAAAATAGGGAAAACTGTGACCTGTATGCAAACATACTCATACCTTAACTGAATGTTCATACTACAGAAATAGCCACCCTGGTGGTACGTTGGTCTGAGGCATATGCCTCATTCTTCCGAGCTAAGACTGAGTCCCAATCTTGGATGAGTCATGGGTGGGTGTGCATAGCCAAAGGTCCTGGATTTATCTCTTCCCTGGAACAAGTGACCAGAAATTTGAGACGGGCGACTGCTTATAGTCATACCAGTTAAAAAACCCTAAACCCAGAAATGAACAAACAAAAACTACTGCAGATTGGTCTACACAGTTGGATCACGCAGTAGGGTGTCTCACAAATCATAAAATTCTATCACAAAAATAATGTGAACTCCTTTGTCTAGACAACAGTCAAAATAAATTTGTAGGAGATGGCAACTTGGTGGGCTTAAGATTGCAGTGCTCAGAGAAAAAACAGTACTGATGGACATTTATTTTAAACAACTCGTCAGTGGTATTGGCTCCAATAAAAGTAATCCCCTGAGCTCACTCTCTGCCTCATTACGGGCAACACAAAAAATCTTCCACATTGGCCATATAATCTTAGTAAAAATGGCACATTATTTATATTGAATTGATGTTAGTTCAAAAATATTAAGTATCTAAGATCATATAGGATGGCAAAGAGCCGTATTTAAATAAAAATTTTATAATCTCAGAATATGCCTTTCATGTTACATTCTTCCTGTTATTTAAAATTGCTCAGATTATGCAGTTTTAATATAAATTGATATTGGTAATTAGTAATGAAAGTTAAAAAATAATAATAAAAACAAGGAATCAGATTTTGGAAATTTCAAGGGTAATTTTTCAAGTCCGTTTACTACTAAGGCGCTTTTTTGTTTAAAACTATATCACTGCTACAAGCAGTATAATAAAGCATCAACACATACTGATAAAATAATAATAAAGCATCAGCATTTATTATACTGCTTAGAAGTAGAAGATAAATGTTCTCCATGTTGTCATTGCCCATTATATGATCATGTTAAATAGTGTATGTACGCTGGTCACAAAAAGTTAGGGATATTGTATGAAATGAAGAATGTATGTATCTGACTCAAGTAACACACATTATAATAACATCACCGAGGCAAAATAACACAATCGATGAAAACCGTATTCACGAAAACATTTTGTTGTGCTATTTCTGCGCACAACATAAAGTAGCGCTGCGATATAGGCAAAATGGTAAATTTGCAGAATGTCCATACCTCTGGATTTCAGTAGCTGGTTACACCACCTCTGTGTCGAAGAAGGGCTTGACACCTATGAGGCACCTTTGCAATGACATTATTGATGTATTTCTAGGGCAGTCTTAAATACAAACAAGGCATCAAACCCGATCTCCTAATTTTCATGTAGCAGATAATATAAACAAGGAATCGAACCCTATCTCCTGATTTTCATATAGCAATAGCATGCTCAAACATTTGTGCTGACAATATGACACAATTTGTTATACACTGCTGGCCACCCAAAATGCAACACCAAGAAGGACACGAGATAGCAAAGTCAGATTTACTGGACACATAACAACAGAAACAAAGATGAAACGATTGAGCTTACAGGCCCGTGCGACTTGCGGAACTCGCAGACATCAATAGTCGTGTGGTCCCCATGGCTGACAATAACGGCTGCTACACGCCGCGGCATTGAACGAAAGAGGCTTTGGATGTGGGCTTGTAGTATGTCGGTCCAGGCTGCTTCCACACGTTGCCAAAGTTCATCAGGCGTACCCGCGGGTGGTGCTTGCAGGGCCACTCGGTTGCCGATCAGCGACCAGACGTGTTCGTGTTCGATGGGCGACATATTGAGAGAACAGGCTGGCCACGGCAGCAGTGACACCTGGTGGGCCGTGAAGAATTGTTGCACGATGCGTGCCACGTGTGGGCGCGCATTGTCCTGTTGAAACGTGGCCGCTGGCAGGTCCTGCTGGTAAGGGAGGACTACAGGCTCCAAAACGTCAAAGATGTAGTCGGCGGTGGTGTGACATCAATGGTAATCAGAGCAATGGGCGACGTGCGACAAGTCCCCACTCCTGCAGAAAACGTCGAACGGTACGTGCTGACACAGGTTGTTGCACAGCACACCCTAATACCTGCACTAACGTTCGCGATGTGGCGGTGCTAGCCGTCAATGCCCGCCGCACAACATGCCGGTCCTCTCTTTCGGTGGTGTGCCGTGGCTGCGGCAATCACTCACGTCGGTCCGTCCGTCCCTCCTGCACCCAGCGAATCCATACTCGCCTCACTCTGGCTGGATGTCATCCCACACGGGCGCCGATGTCTCGGTACGATAAACCACTATTCGTCCTCTGTCGAACTTAGAAACGTGCTGGAATGACTGCCCTATTCTGCGACGAGGCATCAAGAAGCTTCCCACGCACAGGTCCGGCAGCACAACACACTTCCACTACTTACACCCCGCCTTCTGTGCACCCTCCTTATAGTGCTTCTCGGTGGTGTGCCGGGCACACATGATTTGCATATGCCCTGCAATGCTAATCGTTTGCATGTCCTCTCACGGGCCCCGCACGGGGATAACTGGTTTTCCAGTTATTTGGGGAGCGGCGCCCCCACGGCCCGAGCTGACCTTGTGACTGGTCAACATCTGATGTCATGCCACCGCTTGATTTTTATTTTGGTGCTATTGGTGTTTGCAGGGACGGCTGTTCATCCAGCTGTTGGGGAGTCGCGGCCCCCACGATCCCGAGCTGGTCTTGTGTCTCGCTTTTTTGTTTTTATTTATTTTCTCCACTGGCTAGTTGCCCGTGTTGTATTCTACCTAATCGCTACCACGTTATGTACTAACACCCCGGTCTTGTGGTTTTGTTACCCTCCACCACTAACTGATTTATATTAACCGCTCAGTTCGTAGGTTGCTGAGATTCCGATTAGGTTCCCTGCTAGGATTTGTCTTCTTTGGATTTCTTTTTTTCCTTTTCGCTGGTTTGGGTGCTAGGCCTACCTGCATGTTTGCCGCGTGCGGAGACCCGTGAGGCGGAAATGGGATGTCTGGCGGCTGAGGTCGCAGGAGACCGGTTAAGTGCCTCCTGTGTACCAACACTCCTCTTCGACCCCGGCTTCGCTGTAAACGGGAGGCTAGAGACTAACCCACCTCTAGTCAGGAGTCTTGTACCAATTTGTGTACAGGGCTTTAGCATGCTTTTTGTCGTATGGCACGGCAGGGTGAGCCCGGGGGCTGTGGGATCATGCCAAAGGCGTTGGCATGACGGTACCAGGAGGCCGAAGTGTCCGCCGAGTGCGTGTGATCACAGCCATCGGACTATATCTGCAACGTATAAGCTCCAGAACTGTGTCTAGCGTCATTTTCTTGGCTTGCGGACCTCCAGTTCTCCCTTGTAGGGCTCGGTGGTGGGTGGAGTAGTCTGCAGACGAATCTTCCTCCTTTTTTCCATGGGTAAAAACAAGAACAAAAACTCCAAATTTAAGTCACCTGCGAAAATGATAGTTGACAACGACTCTATTTTGTCTTCTCAACCTACCAAGTCTCGTACCCTTTAAACGGTCTTTTAGACCTTGACCTGGACCCAGAATGTGGAACCTCTTCTTCGTGCGGCTGTACCAGTCGCTCCGAAGCGTCGTCTCCCTCAATTGCTGTGACTACGCATGCTACTCACTTACTTGTAGAATCCATCGATCCGAATGAGAGACTGTCCACCAGATCTCCATTCTTCATTTCTAAAGCTTTGGACGCTGCGGTTGGCCCCTTGAAGTCTGTGAGGAAGCTTCGCTCTGGGGACCTGCTTGTCCAAACTTGCAGTGTTTCTCAGAGTAACACTTTTCTGAACCTCACTAGTCTTCAAGGCATTCCTGTAAAAGTGACACCTCACCCGTTTCTTAACACCTCTCGGGGTGTTATTTCGGAGTTTGATCTCTTGCCATGCAGTGAAGACGAATTCGTGACTGAACTTGCTGATCAAGGTGTTCTTGCTGCACGTCGTATGATGTTCCGGCGTGATGGTTCCATGATTAAGTCAAAAAATGTCATCTTGACTTTGACTCCCCGACAGTTCCGACAGAAATCAAAGCAGGCTACTTGGTCTGTGCAGTTCGCCCGTACATTCCCAGCCCTCTGCGCTGTTTCAGGTGCCAGAGGTACGGGCATTCACAACGATTCTGTAAGAGTTCCGCTCGTTGCGCTAATTGTGGCTCCGGTGAACATGACGGGGAAGGCTGCACTTCTGCGGCCTGCTGTGTTAACTGCGGTGAGGCCCATGCAGCTTACTCCCGCAACTGTATGAAATGGAAGGACGAGATGGCGATCCAGCGCCTCAAGACCCTGGAAGGCCTCGCACCCTGCTGCCAAAGCCAAGTTGGGTATTCCCAACACCCGACAGCGTAGTTTTGCCGCAGTTGTTCAGTCTCAGCCACCACCCGTGCAGCCCTTTGTTCCGCGCCCTGTAGCTCTCGCCGCACTTGCCAAGCGATCTACAGTTGAACAAGCGACACAGGTGGATTTCACCGAGCTCCAGCTTATTCGACCAGCTGAGTCTGCGCCTTCTCTTTGAAGACGACCGACTCTTCCAGTTCCCAGCGGAAGGCCTGCACGTGCTGGAGAGCCGGCCCTCAATCCTCTAAGGTGTGCAGTGTCCATCCACATGTCGCGGCCTTCATGGCCGACTTTGCAACTGTCTCGGCCTCAGCGCGGTCCCCACCCTCAACCAACATTATAGAGGAACATAGGGGGGAGGAGAGTGACAGTTCGTCCCCAGCCTCAAACAACATTGCAGAGGAACATGGGGGGAAGAGAGTGACAGTTCGTCCCCGCCCTCTGCCAGCATTGCAGAGGAGTGTGGGGGAGGAGAGTGACTCATCCTTTGTGTAGTTGTGTTTAAAAAAAAAAAAAAAAAATTATAATTATAATAGTAAATTAATAAATTTTTATATAAAACCTAATTAACTACCTTGTCTTCACAGCTTTCATCATACTCTTTTTCAACTTTTACCAAGCCTGTCTGTTCTTAATCATTTTCCACGTTTTTAAAAATCTGTGGCTGATAGTTCTTTGTCTGGCGCTCTTTTGGCCAAACCTGGCCCTTGCGCCAATAAAATCCAACAACCAACCAACCAACCAACCTCTCACGGGCGACGCATGCTGCGAATTTCAGGCCAATCAGATGCTTCCTTCTTGGTATTGCATTTTGGGTGGCCAGCAGTGTAGATACAAGCCCACGCTTTCATGACCCAGTGGTCTGTAGAATATTGGATAGCAAAAATTGCATTGAACCACTGAACTATTTATTTAACTGGCCCAGATGGGCAATAAGTTTTTCTTTTTTGTCACATGTTAATAGTTGAAGAATTTGTTTTTGATTGCCATAAGTTTTTCTTTTAGGTTTCAAATTAGCAAGTGGTTCACATGGCACTGAATGACATCTTTTTTTTTTTTTTTTTGTCCTTTATCTTGCACCCTACGTAAAAGAGCAGAAGAAATAACGAACACAGAAAAGAGCACTTGTTTCGTATGCAGAACAGGTGTTTTTTGCTATTTCTGTCTCTACCCTTTGTAATGAGAAGTAAGCAGAAAAAATGTCACCTTTTTAGCATTCCCTATCCCCATCTCACCTCAGTGAATGTGGAACTGAATGGTGACACAGCTTTCAGTTAGAAAACCCCTTCTCTTTCTTCTCATAACTTGCCAAATGGCAAAAATCTCATAGCTCATGTGTTAAGTTTGTGTAGCCAACTTCATATAATTTATATTTGTCAGATAATTCCTTTATAGACTGTAGGAGCAAAATGACATTTACTACTTATGCTATATTGTGTCGGTCTTCTGTGAGCCATCACCACTGCTGTCGTGAGTTCTGGCACGAACTCCACAATTCCCCAGAATGTATCCACTGGTATGTCATACCATTACTCGTATAAGTGCTCCCCCCCCCATAGCAGAATTGCAGCAACAGGCATCACAGATTTTATTTTGGTCCTGCAGATAGAAGCAATATTCCCAGAACCCTATGAAATCCTCTTTCATCGTGGATGCAAGTTTTTCCATCCTTCAAAACTATCAGAAAACGGAAATTCAACTCGGCAGAGTGAAGATTTATCCCGAATTGTATTTTTCTTTTTTGCAATGTTTTGCCTGTCCTGTATTGTTGTTAAATATCATTTTGTTGTATAAATGTTTTGTGTTTCAATTTGAAAACAGAGGCAACAATTTCCTAAAATGGAAATTAGCTCATAATCTTAAATCCTTTCCTTGCAATTTTCCCTGTGCTCCAAAATGGTTGTTGAGAATAATTTTATTGCTTACAGTACATGTTTGTACAGAGGGTGGGTCAAAAGTTTTGCAATATTTGCATAAACATGCATGCCGCGGTGGTTATGTCACGTGTTTAAACTAGTTCAAGTCATGCACTGCAGTCAGTCAAAAGGGATGTAAAGCGGTAGTCGTCGCTGTGAACAACATTGCATGTCATCATTCTGTCTGTGGTTGGGATGCCTAACAGATGGACATCCACAACCTGCAAATTAGGGAACTTTTGCTTTACAAGTTTGAACTTGGCCATAACGCTGCTCAAGCAACAAGAAACATTTGTCATGCAAAAGGGTAAGGTTCTGTGCACCGCAGCACCACAACCTGATGGTTCAAGAAATTTCGCTCAGGTGAAAGAAACCTTGATGATCAGCCAAGGTCAGGTAGGCTGTGTGCCAGGCCGTAGAGGCAAATCCGACAACCAGCACTCGGAGGTTGTCAAGTGAGCTAGGCATATCACAAACCACCATGGTTCGTCATCTTCAAGACCTTGGCAAGGCCTACAGGAGCTGCCACATTGTCCTTCACAAACTGACACCAGCTGAAGCAAACTGCCAAGTGGAAGTCTGCATGAAACTCCTAGAAAACCTGTGCAATGTACGTTTCATCAAGAGAATTGGTACGTGCGATGAAAAGTGGGTCTATTACGTGTGATGAAAAGTGGGTCTATTTTCGTAATCCTAACACACAACGGCAGTGGTTGAGCCCAGGCCAGCTTCCTGAACCTGTTGCCAAATGTGGGCGCTTGGAGCACAAGGTGATGCTCTGTGTCTAGTGGAATTTCGAGGAGATAATCCATTACCAATTTGTTCCAGATGGTCGGACCATTAACGCCAACCTCTACTCTGAACAGGTGGAGTGGATGTATGCCATTTTGGAGGAGAAATACCCGGGACTGGTAAACAGAAAATGCACTCTTCCACAGCAGGACAACGCTCGGCCTCATGCCGTGCAAATGACCAGGCCAAAACTCCAGGAACTTGAGGGCCTTGAACTGATGCCACACCCAATAGTCCAGAGCTTGCAGACCTTGCGGGGCAAGGTATGCAAGTTTTGGACTATTCAAGGCTGCAAGGTTTATAGTCCAGACCTTGACCCATCAGATTATTACCTGTTCTGGTCCATGGCCCACTTCCTTTCTGGGTAGCACTTCAACAACCAGGAGGAGGTGGCAGCTAGGGTGAAAGAGTTTTTTTACCTCAAAGGACAAGTACTGGTACCACTGCGGAATTGAAGAACTGGCAGACAGATGGCTAAAGAAGGTGCAACACGATATACTTTAAATGCTAGTCAGCTATCGTTGTAATGGTATGTATGAAGACATATGGCGATCAAAATATTGCAAAACTTTTGACTCACCCTTTGTATTTAAGATTCAAAACAGAGAATTTTCCGAAAACAAAAGTTGGATGGAGCAAGAATTTCTTACATAATTGTAAAATTGAGGCAAGGAAATTTTGACAATGAAAGCTAAATGCAGGGAAGGTTTTATCCCCGAATAGATTTATTTTTGTTGTTATTGTTTGCATGTTTCCTGGCACTTTATTATTGTTTAAACATAATTCAATGACATAAACGTTTGTATTTAAGATTGAAAATGGAGAATTTTTTTCTTTTTTTCTGAAAACTGAAGTGGGAAGTGAAGACTTTTCCTAGCTATGTTCTGTTTGTCCTGTATTGTTCTTAGACACAATTTTATTCCATAAATCTTTGTATTTCAGCTTGAAAATGGAAGTAAAATGTTAGGTACAGAGGACAGAGTATTATTGATTCTATTCGTTATTGCAATTGCTGTAGTATTTAGGTTAGGTCTACTGTTTTAGATAAGAGAAGTATAAGGTGGTCAGTTCTTTTTTCTCTCTCTCTCGTTTTTAATTTCTACCTGTGCAAATTTTTATTGTTTTGCGCATCTAGTAGTTTTCTTGACCGGTGACCACCTGCAGATTCTTTTGTGGCCCCATGATATCTATCGCAGACTGATTAGGAACTTTCTGCAATGGGAATGCTGCCCATAGCTTATCCAGTGTCTATGGTGGAGGGCCCATATGGTGCAGCTGCCAATCCATTTGGTCCCCAGTGTGTACAATTGGATCCATGTCGGGAAATACTGGTGGCCATGGGAGAAGATGGAAGTCATCCTCATGTTCCTGTAATCAGCTCTGGATGATACAGGCCTTATTATACACCACATTGTCCTCTTGGAACACTTTGCCTCAGCCTGGGAGCATAAATGTAGCATAAATGTGATCTGCAGCAATGGACTGGTTCACATTGGTATTGAGGGAGTCACGTACCACTACCAGAAAAACATACTGTAGAGCATTACACCCCTGCCGTGGGTTTCCATATAGGGGCCAAGAGGAGGCATTTGCCCTCCTTTTTAAATCAAACTATACCCTTTCTGTTCTTTGAAGATACTAGAGAGATTTTCATGATAGCATTAATTCTCATTGCTGATTTTTCTGTAGAACTTCTGAATGTATGTGCATTCAGTGGAAACAGTGATGTAAAAGGGGCTTAGGGCAGTGGCATAGCCAGAAATTTCTTAAGGAGGGGATGGGTCTATGAATTTGATTCATCGGTGAAAGCCTCCCTGAAAGAAATACTCCAAGTGGGTATAAGCCCAAAATTGTTAAAAGTCAAAAAATGAAGAAAACATTACTGAGAAATCTTTTTTTAATGTCACAGTGCGTCAAATAATTTTTAAGACTGGCGCTAGATTTCAGCCTACGGTGACGCCACCAGTGTAATAGCGAATGCATTATAAACCTTGACCATCTGCTTGCTTTCTGCCAAAAGTACTGCACAGTTGTTAAAGTAACTCAAACGAAATGGCCGTTCATTAGAGAAGTAAAATTTTTTCATGTTGAATTATTAAGATGGAACATATTGCTATTACTAAATTAAATGTAAAACTTGGTAAAAGTGCCTCGGAAATGTACCAAATGATGAAACAAGTTTACAATGAGTTTTATTTAAGTAGATCAAATGTTTTCCTGTGGCACAAACGTTTTTTGGACGGAAGAGATACGCTAGAAGATGATAAGCATGCCGGAAGACCAAGTTCATCTAGGACACCTGAGATTATTAAAAAAGTGCATGATTTCGTGGCAAACAATCGATGTGCATCACTAAGATTGATGGAAGAGTCTTTAAACATCACAAAGAAATGATTCGAACCATCCTGCATGAAGATTTGGGCAAAACAAAAGTCTGTGCTAAATTGTTCCACACACGTTAACCAATGAACAAAAATCAAGGAGAAGTGCACATTGCAGAGACATCATTTCAGCCGCTGAAAATGATCCAAACTTCTTAAAATCGATTATTACAGGTGATGAAACATGGTGTTTTCAATATGAATCCTAAAACAAAGTGACAAAGTGCAGAATGGAAGTCAAAAAACTCACCACAAGCCAAAAAACAAGAAAAGTTCCATCGAAAATCAAAACAATGCTCATTACATTCTTCGATAGTAAGGGTATTATCCACAAAGAATTTGTTCCAAGTGGACAAACAATTACTGGTGTGTTTTATTTAAATGTTTTGAGGCGTTTGATGGGCAGAATTTGTCGCATTCGTCCAGAATATCGGGATGAAAACAGTTGGTGTTTGCTGCACGATAATGCAACCAGTCACACCTCACTTCTTGTTTGTAGATTTTTGGCGAAAAACAACGTCTGTGTGTTGAATCATCCACTGTATTCGCCTGATTTAGCACCCTGCGACTTTTCTTTATTCCCAAAACTTAAAATGACGTTAAAAGGATGTTATTTTGATATTTCGACCATACAATCGGCTTCGACGCGTGCTTTGAAGGCAATTCCGCAAAGTGAACTGGAACAGGCATTCGAATCATTATTAAATCGCTGTAACAAGTGTACTGAAGCCGGAGGGACTTATTTTGAATAACAAACCAAAAAAAATTATAATTTCTTGTTTCTATTTCATTTTACAGACCCAGTCTTAAAAATTCTTTGCCACACTGTGTATATACACGGAAGAGCAATTGAATTAGAGACAGCTGGCATTATGCAAATGTGCACTGTGGGCGGCCCTGTAAACGGAAACGACATGGCGTATGCAGCGATCCGACAATATAAGGAGTGATGCGCCGGGAATCAGTAAGAGTTGGACGCAGTATGGGTAAAAAGAAGGATCTAAGCGCATTTGATCGTGGGCAAATTGACGGGGCTCGGCGAATGGGTCACTCCATCTTGGAAGTCGTGCAGGCACTGGGATTTTCACGAGCCACTGTGTCACGGGTGCACCGTGAGTACATCGAATCCGGTAAAACCATCCCTGCAAGGGCCAACTGCCGTAGACAACAGCGTGTGGATGAGCGGGGTCATTGTTGGCTAGCTGGCATTGAAACAGCGGATAGACGGGCCACAGTGCAAGAAATCAATCGGCAATTTAACGCTGGTGCACAGAAACGTGTAAGCAGCCATACCATCCATAACCATCTCCTCGCTATCGGGTACAGATGCCATCGTCCCACGAGGGTACTGCTACTGACCGCACATCACAGGGTGCAAAGATTAACATGGGCGCGGGAACATCGCCACTGGACCCTAGACATGTGGAAAAATGCTGCCTGGACTGATGAGTTGAGATTCACGTTGGTACATGCGGATGGCAGGATATGAGTACGGCGCAAACCACATGAATCGATGGATCCTTCTTGTCAGCAGGGTACTCTTCAAGCTGGTGGGGGTGGCATTCTGATCTGGGGACTGTTTACGTGGGCTGAAATGGGACCCCTGGCATGTGTGACATCGTCCCTCACAGGTCAACGTTACTGGGATATCCTGGATGACCATTTGCTCCTGTTTGTGCGTCTTCAACATCCCTCTGGGGACCTCATCCTGCAACAAGACAATGCACTGTGCCATCGCTCCCGAATTGTATCCGAATGGTTGGACGAACACTTCACCGACGGGACCTCCCTTCCTTGGCCAGCTAGGTCACCTGACCTTAATCCCATCGAGCACATCTGGGATGCCATCGAGAGAGATGTTCGAGGCTCTGACCCCTCCATCAGGTCTTCGTGATCTGTGGGAGCTTGTTCAGGGGTCGTGGATCCGTATGGCTTCCCAACGCTTCCGGTGTCTTGTGAAGTCCATGCCGAGACGAATTGCAGCCGTCATCAGGGCGAAAGGTGGTGCTACATGTTACTAGACAGGTGTCTCTAATTCAATTGCTCTTCAGTGTATACATATACTGTATCAGGGCTTGAAAAATACCATTCCCAAGATGCTTGGGGCATGTAAATTATTGGCCAGGGAAGGTAAATAAAAAATCTAGTTGCCTGGTTTGGGCAACTAAGTTTGAAAATGAAAAAGTTTGGAATAGAATTTCCTACTACAAGAAAAAAGACAGTCTTCACATATGTTGTGTTTCATTTCACTGCTAATCACTGGAAGTTGTATTATTGTTACGGAGTGCCAAGGAGAGAAGAATATCACTTTTATAATTATATTATGCTGTAGGTCCAGAAATTGGATCCAAATCTTGTATAGTCAGCAACAGGATGCACGCCTCTGATAGAACTAGTTTCCTGTATTTAGTGAAAAAGGGCAAAGACTTCAGTGAAAGGAACTCAGCAGTAACACTAAATTTCTCAAATGTGATCATTGTACCGTTTATACCAAATTTGGCTGAATCACAAAATTTTCCCAGTTTTATCATCATACCATTTCATACTAATTTCAGCATCATCATCTTAAAACTTGAGATATGAGCTTTTGTGCATTGAAAACTTTAAATTCAGACTCTTAAAACAGAAATGCAAAACATTATATATATACATAAAAGTTCATCGTATTTTTTAACTTGAGAAATCAGAACATTCTTTTTTTTTTTAATCTTAAAAAATAAGTTATCCTGGACATCCAGCTTTTACTACCTGGGCAAGTAAATAATTTCTGCACATGCCCAGGTGTGCATGTAACTTTTCAGATATTTTTCAAGAAGCCCTGTGTATATAACTTTAAATTCGTATTGGTAATCAACTGATCTAGCAAGAGAAGTGAAGAACAATGTAGCTAAACCTGACTGGAAAGAAATTCGAAAAATAGCTCCTTACACAACTCCCAGGGCCACAGCAATACAAGAATCAGTAGAAATAATAACCAGCATGGATGCCTGCAATGAAGAAACATCAACTGATCTCCCCTATATCTGGCGAATACTATTAAAAGATCCATATCATCACCCACGGTAGCTTACGAGTTCTGCATGAGACATATCTACCATGTTTGATGATTTCATGTGACATCACATAAGCATCAATCAACTTTAATTATGTGTTTAATCCCACTAAAGGGGGAAGGTCTGGACCTAAGGAACCCCTCCTCCCTGCTCCATTGGCTTAATGTGCCTTAGTGGTGCTAAGGCACTATTTTTCCTAGGCTTTGCAGCACTAAGGCATTTTTTGCAGTTAGCTAGAGAGAAAAGCAGGGCAAATGGATTTTTTTAGACAATCATGTATGCAGAAATACGGAAAACTCTGTTCTGTATGGAATATGGAAACAATAGTATCTTAGCTAAATGCTTCTATAACGGAGATGGCCATCCTGATCGTCGAGTGATCTGAGATGCTGGCAGAGTTGTATAAAAATAAAATGTATCTGTGTACACAACCATTAAAACAGAAAACTTGCTATGAACCACAATAATAAAATATGATAAGAAAATTCAATAACACAATAAATAATTATTAGAACATTACAGATTCCAATAAGGACAAATTAAGTACATTACAGTTGAATGTGCAGCAATATATGTGAAATGGATCTATTTCTGGCAAAATATTGAAGTATTGGACTATGAACCACATAAAAACAAAAGACTAATTAAAGAAAGTTTTTATTTTCAGAAAAACAGTTCCATCAATAAACATTAAAACATTATAAGTTGTATTTTCAACAACTTAATTCAAAAGTAATACTTACAAAATACATAATGAAAAGATTTTAATTTAATAACTGGCACTGAAAAAGGAACCCTGCTATAAAATTAAAATTTTTTCTGTTAAACAGAACTTTTGATACAGTTCCTATACATTGAGCACAGACCTTGTTAAAATCTAGAGACCAGAAACATCTGTAAAACCAAAAGATCTTAGAAGACGTGAAAAATAATTGAAAGTTCTTCAAGTTAAAATAGAATTAATGATATTAATGTGAGTAAAGCCTTGAGTAAATGTTTTTTAATTCCTGTAAATATATTTTTTACAGGAATCTGCTAATGATTTAAGAACTATCCGCTTACAGCGTACGTCTACATTCTGCCACTCTGGATGCTGGTTTCCTGTCATTTGTGCAAGTTGGGCCTGAGCTGTGGATAAAGTATAGGTGGTTTATTTGTCTGATGGCACAGGATGTGTCCCTTCCCTGGAATTAATAGCCCCAAATTAAGCATGAGCAATTACTTTTAGCTCTACAAATTGCTCATTGTGGACATTAAACCCTGAAACCAAAAAAAAAAAAAAAAAAAAAAGAAAAAAGAAACACAAACCCAGGTGGGTTAGTGGTCTGATGCCCTAGCTCCTGGCCATTTGTTTGAGTCCATTGTGAGGCATGAGTAGTGTGTTTGTCTTACAGCATTTGCTGCCTTCTCTCATTAAAAGCAGTGGTCCAAAATTATGTATGAATGGGCAACTTTTTGTAGCTCATTGAATTGATCAAGGTGGCCGTTAAACCCCCAAACAGTCAATTGGGGGAGGGGAGGGGAGGGGGATCTTGTAGAAAGACAGAGCTGTATTTCAATAAAAACTTTGTTCTTAGTATCTGACTATCATGCAACACTCTTTCTTTTATTTAAAATTGCTGAAGTTAAACAATTTTAATATAAATTGATAAAAGTGATTAGTACTGAAAATTTAATAAAAATAATGAATGGTATAAATAAATCTGATTTCAAAGGGCTTTTCAAAATTTTCTTCTCTGCCATGGTTTTTCCTAATAATTTCACCTCTAAAGCTCTTGCAATTAGAACTACGTCCCTGAGTAGAAATAGGAAAAACGTTGGGATTTTACAGTTCAAAGCAAAAGAAATTTCCCATTGCATGTTGGAGAAAAGTGTATGTTATCAAAAAGGATGAAAAGCAAAGAAATAAAAAATACAATGGCCGTTCCATAAAAACTGAGAGTAAAATCACACAAAATGAAGAAATATAGGTACAGCAAAATATGTGTTATTCTTTCTCAAAGTATCTTCCCTTGGATGATATGTAATGGTTGCATTGTTAGGTCCACTTTTCAAAGCATGTGGTAAAGGCATTTTGTGGAAGCTGCTTTAACGATCCCTGTACAGCTTAAATAACGTCAGCATCTGTGTTGAATGTTGCGCCATGAAACTTCTCTCTCATTGTTGGTACAACCAGAAATCACACAAAGTGAGGTCAGAACTGTAGGCAGGCTGTGGCATGATTTCAATACTGCATTTCGTAAGAAACTGTTGAACACAAGAAGCCACATGTGGGCAAATGTTATCATGGTGTAGGGTCCACTTGCCCACCAGTTCCATCACTTAATTGATATGTGTCGTCGCAGATGCTTCAAGACTGAAATGTAATACTCAGCATTGACAGTAATTTGTGATAGAACAGCATGCTGGTAGACTACATCTTCATGATCAAAGAAATTATCATCATCACCTTCCCAGCTGATTTGTTTTGGCTGACTTTTTTCAGAGGAGGCAAGCCAGTGTATTTCTGGACACTCGTTGCGTGCTTCGCGAGGGGGTCGAAATAGTGAACCCATGTTTCATTGGCGGACTTTTTTCAGAGGAAGCAAGCCAGTGTATTTCTAGACACTCATTGCGTGCTTCGCGAGGGGGTCGAAATAGTGGACCCATGTTTCATTGACAGTTATTACTGTGTTTAGAAAGTTGGGATCCTTTGCAATAATTTGTTTCCACTAATGGCACACATGAACTCAGGCTAACAATTGTTCTCTCATCAGGTGATGAGGTACCCATCTGGAACACACACAATGCAGCTGTAATTTGTCTCATAGAATGCAGAATACCAACATTTTTGAAATAGTAGTTGATGCCACTGTGTCTTCACATGTCATTCATAGATCTTCTTGCAACATTGCCCAAACAGTGTTAACAATACGCTCCATAACAACATTTTAAGGTTGATCAGGCATAGGAGTGAATTCTGCCAATGCCCTTTTTTGAAATCATGATGCCATCTAAAAATTGTTGACTCACCCAAACATTTATGTTTGTAAGCTTTTTTCATTAAACTAACTGTTTCTGGAGCTGTTTTATCCAAAGGATAGAAAAATTTTATCGCACAGCGCTTTTCACTTCTTAACTCTGAATCACTCACCACCATAGCTGTATGGTGAAATGCAGACGTACCTTAAACAACTACGCAATAACAAAACCAGAATCGTCTGCCACGGCTAATAACTGTTGCCATAGAAACTTCCTTAATTCAGTTAGTCATCTGTGTGATTATTTTCCCTCTTCGCACTGTTGCCAGCTCAAAAAAAAAAGTACTCTTATGAAACGGCCTTTGTATATCATCCTTTGCTGCAGCTGTTCACTGATGGACAAAGATCTCTTGAAAATTTTTCCAGAAATTTTCCCTTAGGATATTTTTTCTTTCTTGATGACCAGTTGAGTAAACTCTGGGGTTTGTGACACAAGTGGATAAAAGGATCAAAAGAACAACAAAGAAATTCCCACATTGTTGTAACCTGCTAATTAATTTATTCATCTTTCTTTATCTTGTTTCTGGCCTGGGTCTTCAGGTTGTGAGTATTGTAAAAACAGTTAGGTAAAAAGAAAGCCTTGCTGAAATTTGCATGTGGTGTTTGTATATGTGATTTTTAGTTACTTTTCTGTTTGCCCTCTCCTGAAAATTAAGCTATGTGCCCCCATGACCTCTGACACTTGTCTGTCTCATGGTGTCACGGCATGTTCAGGGTCAGAAAATCTTCAAAATTGTAACATGTCTAGTCAGGCATCATGTTGTGCGTGCCCGACTGCACACATATTATGCACATGCTGTACTATTTTTGTAAATATTTCAGGAACAACATAAGATACAAAGTACTTTTACTGCATTTCATAAATTGTCGCTCAGCAGTGAAATTTGAACTGATCTGTATTTTACTTCATTTCATAAATTGCACCCAGCAGTGAAATATGAACGCATTCTATGTCAAATCAGTGCAAAAATGTAACATTTTTGATCTGAACCTTTTTGGATTTTCATGAAACTTGGTGAACTTGCAGGCTTTTAATCAGTGCAAAATTTCAGCTTCCTACCAAAGAATATCTAACTGAGAAGAAGTTAAGGCTCGGCGAGACGTAACTAGCGCTGCCATAGCTTAAGAGTTAAAATGTAGTGCACAGAAGCCAATATACAGGCTGATGCCGGAGCAGACTGCGCATGCGTATTTCTGTTGACTTCAGTTCTTTGGGTAAAGAACAGTCAGCCAAGCTACTCACAGCACGTGATTGTTACCTTCTCGGTAGCATTATCACTTTGCAAATCGGATATGTTAGTTTTGTTACGCCAATCGGGTTAGTTAAGGCTTTTGTTTGTTCTTCAGTTTTTCAGAAACATTTTCAGTAATGCCAAATACTAGGGAATGTCTGCATTTTGTACGGACTTATGCCTAGCTATAATATTTGCTAAAATTTAATTTAAATAGAAATACTAATGTTTCTGCATATTTTTTTCACCAAAATAAGGGATGAGTAGGATATCAGAAAACAGCAACAACAAAAAAAAAAAAAACTGCTCTAAGCAAATAGTCATCATATTGAAGGAAACCATTGTGGATCAAAGAAAAGCTTCATTGCCCTAGTCCCCCTAACGTGTTTTGCTCCTGAATGTTAACTTTCCCGCAGAGCATATTATTCTCTTAAGATGTGGTGGCGCTGTTGCCGCCTGTTTTACGTTATCTCTATGAGAGTTGGCCTTCTTTATGCATTATAAATTCTTTGTTCCTACATACAGTAGTACTTCTATAGTTGTAGGACTTCGAAATTTACAAAACAGGCATTTTTATATTATGCACATCACAAATGATAATAACAGTAAAAAAAAATAACTACCTAAAAAATACCCTATAGTATACAAATCAAAAAGTGCTTTTAGCATTGTAAAATCTGTTTATTTACTGGCATAAAAAGTATATAGATTTGCCTAGCTTTCACTCTCCACTGGGAGGCTTTTTTTAAGGCAGTAGATTGACATAAAATCATAGCATTTTATGTTTATATATTGCTTTGAAAAAGCCTCTCAGTGGAGAGCTAAAGCTTGGCAAATCTGTATATTTTTTATGCCAGTAAATGAATGGAGTTTATCTCACTATAAGCATTTTTTGATTTACTATAGATCTAATTGGGCCCATTTGAAAGCTTATTACATATCTTCCTTTTGAGATATCACATATAATTTTCAAGCTACGATGTTATTCTGCTGTTCACATTACCTGCCACCATCCATGCAGAAACTTGATTCATCAGTGAAGGCAACTTTTTTTCCACTCGCGATGTTTTCTGGAAAACTCCTGTCACTGATCATGTATGTGTTGTGGTTGTGTGTTTGCACCATAGGCCCATACAGTGGAGAGATCAGTGCATTGTAGCTATGGATACACTCCCCTATGCTTCTTGGTTATAGAACATGGTTTGCCAAAGTAGCACCCCCATAGTTCTGGACAATACTGCCGAGCGAGCTGCCTTTCTCCTCAAACATTAAACGGCTATGGCTATCCAACACCCATCCATTTGTTACATGTTTAACCTTTTCCCATCCACCCTCAGTACATTTCAGGAATAGCAGCCCATCAACAGTGGACAAAGTTGTCATTTCCAAGATACTACCACTCTTTGCTCTGTATGCAATGATCGTATCCTTTTTGAAGGGTGTCAAATCTTGCTACTTACCCGTTAGAATTACCATTTTTAGTTCTAGCTGATCTGCATGTTCCTTTGAATTTCATACATGTGCACAGTCATGCTGGAAATGATTCAAATGTCAGGAGCAGGAGGTCATAATATTTTGCTTAAATTACTATGTATTTATCCCAGAATAGTGCAACAGAAATAAAAAATATCTTGTATGAAGAAAAGCAGAATAATATGTGTTTGAAGCTAAGATGCACATAACTGCAAGCAAATGCATAAAAGTTAACAGTAATGTACCATCAACTTCCCATTTACTGATAACTGCATTTCAGTCATTTTTAAACACAAACTTCATCCGTATATCTACTCCAGTAGATATACGGATGAAGTTTGTGATAGTTTTACTCAGGTATACGTGTAGTTAATATCTACTCCAATAGATAGTTTTACTTTGGTATACGTGTAGTTAACTTTAAATTTTATCAATCAATTTAAAGTTAAGTTTGCATAGTTTTTTTTTTCATTCCATACAGTCTGATCTTATGTCAATCAAAGGAGTATATGCACTTTCCCTTTTGTGTAAACAATATGAAATTCCAAGTCAGTACTTTATTTGCCCACTTTTCATCAAATCAAGTGCTTAAAGATGTCTCTGGGACCACATGAAGTTCTCAAAAGCTACGTTGGTGACCAGTCATGTGCAGTGGTGTAACTAGCACAACGTGCGCCCCACAAGATTTACTTCACCACCCCTATGCACAATAATTTCCCAGGATTTCGAACATGAGGGAGAATGCATTTTTTGCGGTGTGTGGTGGTGGGGGGGGGGGTTACAAAGTCAGGGAGAGTGTCTGCAAAAGTGATTGTGGTACCTAGAGCCCTGTAGTTTAAATTAAAAATTTTAAGTAATAGGTTTGACAATATGTGTAATTGCTTTGTCGGAAACTAAAATAAATCACTTGAAGAAATCACCCTCTTACACATGGCAGATCTGCCCCTGCTGTGAACAAATGTTGATGCCTGTCATGCATGTAATCCTAGGTAACTGACTGTTTTCCCACATCCTCCATGGAGAATGCCACTGTGGTCTTGCACTTTTCCTCAGCAGCGCAGAGAGGGCGATTGGAGAGTGATTGCATTATTTACAACCCATTGCAGAGCAATCGTATTACAACCTGAAGTCAAAAAGCAGAACACTTTGAATTTGTGGGACATAGTGTTATAAAAGTGAAACTAGGCATTTTTTTAGGCAAAGCAAAATATGAATCTTTCGGTTAATTATTGTGCCTGTTTGAATTTTTTCATAAAACTATAACCGGCAGCTGCAGTACGCCCTTCGTTACCTGGGTTGCGGGGGTGGTAGTTACGTCACTTGTCATGTGTCTATCACTTGACCCATGGGATAACTTACTATTATTTGAAAAACCCCATTCTTCTTTGTCTGCATCTAGCCGCGAAATGCTACATTTAGTATTAATCTGTCTTTTGTCATGAGCATATTTGTATGACTGATGCCATTATCACAACATAGGCTGCAAATACATTAGCTTCCATGAAAGAGATACGGGATTACGCCATGTAATACAAATTTTGAAAATGACAATCCGATCTTTGGCGAAAATGTGACAAGGATGGTAAGTCAGATAATATCCGCTCCAGGACGATGAAAATTTTCAAGTTTTCGGATATTATCTGACTTACCATCCTTGTCACATTTACACCAAAGATCGGATTATCATCTTCAAAATTTACATTAGCTTCCATTCCAAGATTTTCAGTAATCAATGCAAAATGCTTTATGGAATTTACATAATGAAAATTGTATAATGTTTAAGGAAAAGAAAGAAAATGTATTGCTTTAGAAATGATAGAATAGGTGTCTGTTTGGTTTTCTTCTTTTCTGATAAGTTATAGCATCGCTGTAGAACTGTCTCATTTCCTCTCATAATGATTAAGCTCCATTCCCAGTTGAAGTCTTTGCTACAGAAGATATTACATCCCTTATCAATAGGAGCAATAACCTCTTGCATTGCCTTCTCTGTTAGTATCCTGACTGGCATTGCAATGTCAGCTTTGCTTTCCTCGGTGCCTTCTTTGGACAGCTTTGTTCAGCTAGCACTTCAAAATCTTCCATTGAAAGCTCTTTGCCATGACTCTCAAGGAGATGGACAATGAAATTTATGCACCAAGAAGGAAGCATTGGATTGAACTGAAATTTTGTGGACGTAATGATACAGATGAACTATGGCAAAAACAGAGCTGCAGGACAATTACAGAGAGATCTGTGGCACGCAGTCCGGTCATCTTCATTAGCGCGTCGCAGCGATACATGCTGCAATGCGGTCCGGCATGGAGGCGAACAGACGCCTAGTGTTGTCCTGTGCCAGTCTGGCCACGTGTTGGACGGTATGCTCCAAATCCTGTATAGTGCAGCACGGCGACAGCTGGCATTTCAACTGGTCCCATACATGCTCGATAGGGGACATGTCCAGGGAACGGGCAGGCCATGGAAATGTCTGGACATGATGTAGGCAGTCCTGGGCAACCCGAGCTGTGTGTGGGTGGGCATTATCCTGCTGGTATAGCACATTTGGAATCCCGGCCAGGAATGGTTTAACATGGGGCCCGTAGGATCTCATCCATATACTGCTGGCCCATCAATGATCCACGTACCACTACTAGAGCTGATCTGCTATCGTAGGCAATGGCTCCACAGACCATAATGCCAGCAGTGGGGGAGGTGTGGCACTCGATAGCGAGGTCGGTGTTGTGCCATTGACCCGGGGACCTCCACATCCGGACACGTTGATCATCTGTCCCCAAAACAAAGTGGCACTCATTGCTTAACACTGCATGTTGCCAGTCTGGAGTGTTCCATGTTGCTCTGGCCTGGCACCACTGCAAACGGAACCAGCGATGTTCTGGTATGAATGGCAGCACTCGTAAGGGGCTCTGGGATCGCAGATTCGCTTCCGCGAGGCATTGGAATGTGGTTCGTGGGCACACAGGAGCTGCTACATCTGCCTTTATAGTGGACCGGGTCCCTGTGGGATCCGTTCATGCCTGGTGTATGATCTGTCGATCCTCTCTAGCGGTGGTCCTTCTGGTCTGTCCGGAGCCGCTTCGCCGTGTGGCAGTGCCGTCACGTGAACACTGCTCCCAACACAGATGGATGATCCACGTGGCAGGCTATACGGCATGCCGACTACCCTGTGGTTTTCACCACGATGATCAGGCCTCTCTCAAAGTCTGTAAGTTGCGTAAATCGATGTCTCTGGTGTCTACCCGGCATTCTTGTCACTCTGTACTTTTGCTTGCATCAGCCAGTGCTTTTTGCTTTCATGAGGCATTGACTACACGCCACCTTATAAGGCTGCCGGTTTGTGCTTCCAGCTCCACCACAGGGTGTGCGGTCATGCACATTGCACACTCGCAGCAAACGTGGATCATTTGCATACCAGCATGCATTTTAGCTATTTCCAAAGTTTTGCGGTTGTAGCACGTTTTCTTATAGGTACGCAAATTGCATTGTCCACGAGTGTATGCCACCAAATTTTACATCATCTGGCATTTTTGCCTTTACTTTCTCTGTTATTGATGCAAGAGTAGTGTTGTGCTCTTGCGAAGTTAATCTGTAACACAGTCAGGCCAAAGTTTATTCCAGCTGCCATGCACGATTTTGACACTTCACTCCATGCTGCTGAAATGTTCGAGATCCCTTTCATGATATCTTATGACTTCTAGTAGTCTCTCAATGTGACATTTGAATAGCCCCAAAAAATTTCCTTGAATGTTGTCCGTAAGTAATAAGTGTTGAAGGTGGATATTTCCTCTTGATTCTGGGTTGCAAAAAGAGGTGGTTTTTGGTGGAAGGAAAACAATCTTGACCTCTCTAGACCATTGGTATTCACTCAGATCTGGAGGATGACTACGGGCACTGTCCAGCAGCAGCAAAACTTTGTGAGGAAATCTATTTTCTGTACAGAACTCCTTCACCACTGGGCAAAAATATGATGCATACCAGTCGTTAAAATTATCTGCGTAACCCTGTCCTTTTTGTTGAAACATTAGAAGACAGAAAGTCATGTTTTCACAATTCCCTTCATAGCATGTAGTGTTTCTGGATGGTAAACTAACCTAGGTTTTAATCTGAAAGTTTCTGAAGCATTGCCACCGAACAACAATGTTAAATAGTCCTTGGCTACCTTGAACCCAGGGGCAGAGCAATAAAGTTACGGCTGGGTAGCTTTTTTCAATGCCTGTATTATATAGTTTTATTACAATGTAAATTTTATTACTGTGTTGGGACCATATGTGTCTAAGAAGTCTAGTAGAGTCGTGACTCATCACCCCCTCTAGTCGTGATCTGTAAGAGGTGGAAAAGTGATGCAGTGTAAATTGAGTCCTCTTACCTGTATTGTATTGTTGTATACACTGAGTGGCCACTTTATTATGACCACCTGACAGTTTTAAGCAAGTGAGCTATAGCTGCACGCTGTTGCCGCCAGAGGGCGAGGCTAGTATAAAAAAGGGAAAGCTTAGTGCTTGTGACAGTAGTAGAAGTGATTTTTGGGTGGCGAGATTGGTAAAAATGCGATTTGACGGACTTTCAACGTGGGATGATTGTAGGAGCTCGGAGCCATGGAGCGAGTATCACTGAAACCGCCGCATTCGTGAAATGTTCCAGAGCAGTTGTTAAAGTGTTTAAAGACTGGACTGTCAGCCAAAAAACTGGGTCTCTACGTGCAGCGTGTGGTCGTCATTGACTAGTGACTGCTTGGGCGGAATGGAGAGTGTCCGGACTGGTAACAGACAACAGAAGGACAACAGTGCAGCAAATTACAGACCATCTTAATAAATGATCTCTGTACACACTGTTCTCCGTACACTGCATCGGATGGGATATGGCAGCCGAAGGCCTGTTCGAACACCTTTGCTGTCTGCAGTTAACAAGAGAAAACATCACCAGTTTGCACAGGAGCACAAGGATTGGACAGTCGATAATTGAAAACAAATTATGTGGTCCAATGAATCACGTTTTCAGCTGCACTGTGCCGATGGCCGAGGGAGAATTTGGCGGAAACAGCACAAAAGCATGGACCCCAAATGCTTTGCTACAACCCTTCAAGCTGGTGGAGGCAATGTTATGGTTTGGGGAATGTTTTCCTTGCATGCTTTGGGCCCTTTAATTCGTATTGATCAAAGTCTGACTGGCACATCATTGCGGATCAAGTGCATCCTGTCATGTGGATGGTTTATCCCAATGGCGATGGCTACTTTCAACAAGATAATGCGTCCTGCCAGAGTACTCATATTGTACAGGATTGGTTTCAGGAACATGCCGGTGGGTTTACTTTGCTTCGGTTGCCCCCACAATCTCCAGATCTCAACCCCATTGAGAATTTGTGGGATGAAGTTGAACGAGCCATCAGACAGCTGGATCCATAACCCTGCAATCTCACACTCCTGGAAAGCGCTATTCATCAAGCATGGTCTTAGATTCCACAAACCACCTAGCAACATCTCGTGGAGTCCATGCCACAAAGAATCAACGCAGTATTAAAGGCAAAAGGTAGCCCAACAAAGTACTGAGGGGGTGGTCATAATAAAGTGGCCACTGTATAAGCATTCATAGTACTAGGCAACATTTAAACCTCCCTTAGCTTCAGAAAATATTTCATGATCTGTATATTAAATGCTTAACTGAATTGGGTTGCCAGTTTAGTTGCTCATTTATTCAGTGCTTTTTATCTGTATTGGTTTTTTTTTCTTGCATGTAGGATCCCCAAAAAATCCAAGATGTTCCACCAATTGATGTGCTGTGGATCAAAGGCAGAGAAGGTGGTGATTACTATTATTCCTTTGGAGGGTGCCATCGCTACACAGCCCATCAGAGACTTGGCATGAAGACCATTCACTGCAAACTGATGAAGTCTACAGTTGAGGATCTTAGAACTTACTTAGGTAGTTCAACCCCTGATTTAAAGTGATCATGTATGTTGCAAATTTCAAGGAACTTGAGTGGATGACAGTCATTTTGCATTCTCAAGCAGGCTGTATGTATGCATGTGACTTTGTGGTCGTAGTTTAAAAGTGGTTATCTACAGAATGCTCCTATTTTGATCACAATTATGTTTTCCAGTCTTTAGTAGTTAGAACTCATTGGCCATAACTAACTATGCTACAAAATTTGAGTTCTGGGCAGCAGGAGCTATTTTTAAAATTGGATGACCCAATAAAAATTGTATTTTATGAGATCTGGAACAAGAGCATCAAACCACGAAATTCCATACAATTATGGAATTTCATGATGGGAGTAAATCAAAAAGTATTTGCCTCAATTTCTGTAAGTGATAGTGAACAGGTTGTAGGTTATATTAAAGAAAACTTACTTTACAGGCACTCAAAATAAACCCTTCCGAATACTGTACACTTTTGGCATTGTTCGTTTAACTGCTGGAGGCTACAGGGAATGTCCCACCATTGTTATTGTCTGCAAATCTCTTCCCTTTCAGCATTAATTTCAGTTGGGGAAACAAACAACCTTTTGAGTTGAGTAACCTCAAAAACCAACTGCTTTGTTAAAGACATGTATCCTGCACACATTAACCTCAAATGATCCTCCAGGCCATATGAACCGCACATATTTTTGCTAACTTTTTCAAGAGTTAAAATTCAACTTAACACTAAAAAAAAAAAAAAACTTAGGTACTTACATAGTTTTTAGACTTATTTTTACTAATCAAACCTACACAGCCACATGGTCACACTCATAGCCCCCATGATACCAAAATGTCAGGAGCTTTTAATACGTTTTCTCCAATTTTCAATAATATACATTGGGGCATAAAATTATTGCCCTTAAAAAGTACAGACAATGTTAAAATTAACTATTTTGCACCAACTGAAATTCCATGATTTAAGATAACTTACATTAAAAACCACCCACCACATCTTTTTAATGTTCATATTTTAAATCAGGGTGATTTCCATGCCAAATCAACCAGTCACTCAACCTGACCATTTCAGATTTCAATGAAACCTTCAGGGATCATTCTTCCTAGTGATATAAATGAGTATATATTTTTAAATTTTTTTATCTCATTGGGTTTTCATGTAATTAATTTTTAAAATTTTGAAAAATCATGTTTTTTGACTTGCATAAACTTTTTTAATCTTGAATTTCTCAAGTTCTATAAGGCCTAGAGAGTTGTTTGACCCCTCATTTTAAAGAGAATTTCATAAGTTTTAAGTTAATATAAAACTTGACTATGCTTGGTGAATTTTTTTTAATTAAAATTTTTTTTAGTATAGTGTTTTTTTAAATTTTTGAAAAATATGTTTTTTGTAATATAAGCTTTAAATCCTGAAACTTTTAGAGTGGGATCTCAATGGGATCAGGAGTTATGGTACCAATGGTATTGTTTTAAATACCAGTTAGGGCTACATTGCTACCTTTAACTTTTGTAAGATAAAAAAAAAATAAAAAATGCATTGGCTATAAGGTAACCAATTTACATTAGGTTTTATTACAGATAATGATTTACTAAACCCTGTAACAGTAGCCCTAGTCAAAGAATTCTATCAAAATGATGAGGTTAGTCGTCAAATGTCTGGTAAAAAAGACTTTGTTTCAGTCAAAAAAGATGGCAAACGTGTACATGTTCAAAAGTATTTAATTCTAAGTACATTAAAAGAATCATAAGTACTATTTAAGGAGCGTTACCCCGATCAGAGAATTGGAATTTCTAATTTTGTGAGCTTCATCCCAAGCATTATGTTCTTCCTGGATCCATTGGCACACATTCTGTGTGCGTTTGCACAATACATCAGAATGCCAAATTAATGATGGCTCAGTGTAAAATACCTGAATTGACAAATGGTGAACTCCCAATTAAAACATACAAAGATGTAACAAGCAATATAATTTGCAAAACGCCAACATCTAAATGTTACTTCACAAAATGTGTTAATTGCCCAGGAAGTGATGATTTGAAGGCTCAGTTTGAAGAAGCTTTTGAGCTTAATAGCATTGAAAATGTGAGTTTCAAACAATGAATGCAGATTGATAACAAGTGTGTCCTGGAAACTGTTATAAAACCTACAGAAGAATTTTTGGATTATTTGTTTCAGAGTTTGCCAAAACTTTTAAGACACTCTTTCATTGCTACTCAACAGTCTTCCTATTTGCGACACTGGAAAGAAAATCTACCTCAAAACCAATGCATTGCACTTTGTGATTTTGCTGAAAATTATGCATTTGTGCTTCAAGATTCTGCACAAGGCTTTCATTGGAACAATGCTCACGCAACAATACATCCATTTGTTATATACTACGTTGATGAGGAAACCAAAAAGTTGGCGCACTTGAGCTTAGTTATTCTTTCTGATTGTATGGTGCATGATACAGTTGCTGTTCATTTGTTTCAATGCCTCATGATTGACTTTCTTAAACAGAATGTGCCCCATAAACCTGAAATGCTGAATTACTTTTCAGATGGAGCATCATCACAGTACAAAAACAAATCAAACTTTCTCAATCTCTGTCATCATGAGAAAGATTTTGGCATCAAGGCGGAATGGAACTTCTTTGCATCGTCACATGGAAAAAATGCATGTGATGGTGTCGGAGGAACTGTTAAACAATTAGCGGCATTGGCCAGTATACGAATGGTTACAATGATCAAATTATGACCCCTCGCCAACTTTATGATTGGGCTAAAGACAATATTGTCAACATCAGTTTTTTGTATTCCACTGCAAACGAATATGAGGCAGAGGAAAAGACCTTGAAGAGTAGGTTTGAAGCAACAACAACAACAATAAAGGGTACTCTACAATTTCACAGTTACAGTCCTGTGAATGAGACTAGAGTTTTAGTGAAGAGCTACTCATTTTCAGAGGAATCAAGTGTAGAAATAGTTTCAGCTGATGACACTGATGATGATCTGGACATTAATGACATTGTTGGCTTTGTTACGTGCCAATACTCAGACAAGTGGTGGTTAGGTTGTGTGTTAGGAGATGAAGTAAAAATAAGTTTTTTGGAACCACATGGCCCCTTCTCCATCTTTCAAATATCCACAATTTACTGACATACTAGTTGTGCATAAAAGTGAGGTTTTAACAAAAGTTGATCCTACAACACTTACAGGAAGAGTTTATCGACTTACAGACTCGGAAACCAAAAAGGCAAACAAGAAATTATTTGTTAACTTAAAGAAGAACTAAGAGGGTGCTATTTTGGCGTAACTACAACTCTGAGTGCTAACTAAAAACAACTTTTATTAATTTTACCAGGTAAAACTTTTAGCCTGTTGGGACTATCCTTCCCTAGTTTTATGTTTGACTATGTATGATGTATTATGTAGATTTTAAAACTCAGTGTCTGTTATCATGTAAACACACTAAAACGAGAATTATAATCCATTATTACTTGTACAGTAACTTTAAGTTTTTTGCCATAGCTCCCGATCCCATTGAGATCCCACTCTAAAAGTTTTTGGATTTAAAGCTTATAATATTACAAAAAACATATTTTTTTCAAAATTAAAAAAAAAATCACTATCTTAAATTTTTTTATTTTTTTCTAAACTAAAAAAAATTTTTTTTTTCACCAAGCATTGTCAAGTTGCTTATGCAATTCTCTTTAAAATGAGTGGTCAAACAACTCTCAGGGCCTTATAGAACTTGAGAAATTCAAGATTGAAAAAGTTTATGCAAGCCAAAAAATGACTATTTTTAAAAAATTTAAAAATTAATTACATGAAAACTCGAGAATTTTTTTAAAAAATATATTCTCATTTATATCATCAGGGAGAATGATCCCTGAAGTTTTTGTTGAAATCTGAGATGGTCAGGTTGAATATTGAAATTTTTTGGTTGTTTGGCATGGAAATCATTGAACTTTAATTTGTGTAAAATTATTTTTAATTTCAATGTTGTCTGTACTTTTTAAGTGTAAGAATTTTATGTTCCAATATATATTTGTTGAAAATAGATGACTTGTTAAAAGTTCCTAACATTTTGGTATTGTGGTTAGTTGGTGGGAGTTTTATGGTGCAAGGGCCATGTTTGGGCAAAGAGCAACAGAAACAGATTTTAAAATGTAGAGTAATGGTTAATATGAGAATGATGAAAAGTGCTAGATAAGGTTAAAAAGGAAAAGACAGCAAAAGTGTCGCAGTGATAATTTTAGGAGCCGCTATAGCATAGGTGCGTCATCACTCAACAAATGAGAATGAAAAAAGTGAAAACAAACACAACTACATAGAATATGAGTGACACTGAGTCAGCAATTGCACGCCACACAGCAAGAAGCAGCAGGTGAAACGACATTGGTATCATGGAGCGAGTGCTTTAAGTGTGTGTGTAGGTTTGATTTGTATAAATAAGTACTTAAGGATATTTTAGTGTTGAGTTGAAGTTCTTAGGTTTGTATTTGTATTTTAATTCTTGAAAAAAAAATGTGTAGTTCTTATAGCCCTTGAGGATCATCAAAGTTTGATATGTGCAGGAAATAAGTCTTCAACAAAGCAGTCTGTTTCTGAGGCAAGTGAAGTTACTCAACTCAATAGACTAGAAAGTAACATTTTTGTAGCACATTTAGAAGTTTTTGGACTTGAAAAAGTGGCAAATGTTGTATGTTATTAAACAGTAGTCAGCGGATGACAAATCAGGCAAGTATGGTAGTGATTGAACACGGCAGTGCCTCGCTCAGCTAAAAGAATTTAATATTTGTTCTTTGCTCCATTTTTGCGTACTAACAATGAGCACCTACATCACTTGCCTTGACACGCACTTGTTGCCACACCCTTCCTCACAACTCCATGACCATCATGGACTTGTTCAAGTTGCCACATCTCTCACAATCTTTCCTTTTTTGTGTTACAACAACATTCACCAACCTTTATTGACACACCTTGTATTGTATGAACATTTTAGAGTGTACTAGTGAATGCCGAAGCTTTGTGAAAAAAAAAAAAACGTGTGAAAACGTAAGACCGGGAAAAAATACTGAATACCTTTTTGAATGAAAAAATACGTAAGACACGGAAAAATACTGTAAGACCCGGGAAAAATATTTTAAGACCCGGGAAAAATAATGTAAGACTCGGGGAAAAAAAATCTGGTTCTTGAGTAAGCGTGGGAAAATATTCCACAAGACCTTTGTCGTGCCTTCAGATACCTGTTTCATCATTCCATGGAACTTTTAATGTCTGTATAATAGATGTGGCTCTTTGTCCCTCTGAAGCCATTATTGGACAGTTAATTTTGTGCCATCATTATCTCTAAATTCTTCAGTGGGTCATACAGATAGATGATGATAGGTCCGACCCATTATGTACATGGTAATAATGGGCCTCCCATCCCTAGCAGTAAAGTCATTTTAATAATGCTAAATGTGTGACCAGCTATTGTCATGAAGGTATTGGACTAGAATATGAATACTGAAAGTACTGCTACTACTAACAATAATTAGCAGTTGAAAAACATAAATTTCTTATAACATATTAGAATTTAACACATAAAAGAAATGTTTCGGTAGTAACTTCACCTTTCATCATCCTTAGAGTGTATGAAGATAACGTGAGGTAGTAAACACATGTTAATTCAATTCCTGCCAGATTTGAGAAGGCATTTCCAGAAAATAGAGATATGATATGGTGAGTCTGTATTATATCTTGTATTCACCATATCATATTCCCATTGTTTGAAAATTTGTTCGCAAACCTGGATTGAATTAACGTGTTTCACTCTAAGGCTGATGAAGAGATAAACATTACTAATAAAACATTCCTCGATTAAATGTTTGTTATGTAGAATTCTAATGTGTCATTAAAAATTCCTTATATCTTTCATCTGCTTTGTGTTTATAATTAGTAGTGTTATAGAACCCTATATACTTATCAAATAAGTATAGAATTGTTAATGATTTGTAATCATCAGACAGTTTTTTCAAAGTTGTGATAAACAGATGAGCACTAAAAAGTGCATACAAGTCTATAACTTTCTTATTCATTTAACTGTTCATTACAAGTTATATGAGTATAGAAATTCATAAACAGGTAAAGAGTATAAAAATAATTTGTGAAATATTACTGCAGAAACAAGACAAAACATTTTGTGGGGGATTTTATCCATTTAAGAAAGAGATGGGCACACAAAAAAATTAATGTTTTCTGTGACAGTAATGAGAAGTACTTGTGTTTCATCATTAGAGGTACCAGTTTACAAAACTTAAGTGCTTATTAGAATCACCATCTTCATACCCATTTCTAATTTTTAAGGGGAAAGAAAAGTCACAATTAACATTGACTCCTTGCCTTGTAAAATTGAAATTAACCACTGCAAAACTTTTTAAATGTTTGAGCAAAACAGATAAGGTGGAATACTTTGCTATTACAGAGCGCAAATTTCAGAAGTCTTGAAACTTTAAAAACACACATTTACATAAAAAATATAAAGGAAGCTTTCAACTGATAACTTCAGTCTTTGTCTACCTATTAATGGATGGACAAAAAGTAGTTTACAGATCTGTAAAGTCATATTTGTTATTTCTTTTTTTAAAAGTGATTTCCAAAAAACAATTACGACTAATGGATCTGGCAATCACTCACCATCATCGCTGTCCATCCATTACCTGGTTGATAAAGACTGAAGTTGTGTAACTTGAGTGTGTTTTAAAAGTTTTAATGCTTACATGTTTATGTTCAAAATTTATCATGTATAAATTGCATTATAGAGTTTTGTATATAACTGCATTTCGGGTTTTTACCCCTTCCATTTGCACACATACGAGAGGCACTCAAAAAGTTAGTTGAATGCACCCACAATTTGTTTGGATGTGTTGTCACTTGTACTTCCTCCTAGAAGCCGCTGTTTAACTTCTCATTGTGGTGGGAACAGTTCTTCTGTTATCACTCATGAAAAATGTCGCTTCCATTGAAAGTGGCGTCCAAATTTGAAATCCACTCAGTGATCTGTTTTTTGTGGGCCAAAAAGTACAACCCCACTGAAATTCAACGCCAGTTAATTGAAGTGTACAGTGACAAATCATTTTCGCAGCAAGAGATGGCAAACTGGTGTTCGTCGTTTGAGAAAGGACGCATGGATATATGGAAGATGATTACCAGGAGAGAAGGCTGTCAACTTCGACAACGAATGAAAACATGGACCCCTATTAACGAATTCATTCATGCAGACAGGCCAATCTCAGTGGACGAGATCTGGGATAAATAGAAGTGTGCACATCATCACCAAGTGTCTTGAGTTTTGAAAAGTTTGTGCTTGATGGGTGCTTTGCCTACTTACAGAACAACACAAGGTGCAATGTTTTCAATCTAACGGTTTTTTGGATCTTTATCACAGAAAAGGAAATGAATTTTTGGACTATGTCATGACTATCACAGAGAAGGAAATGAGTTTTTGGACTATATCATGATTGGAGACAAGACTTGGATTCATCACTTCTCATCAGAAATGAAGCAGACTTCATGTGAGTGGAAACATTCACATTCTCTGCCTCCAAAAAAGTGCTGAATTGTTCCTTCCGCGGGAAAGATTATGCTCACCCTTTTCTTCAACAATCAAGGTGTTATGCATTATGAATTCATGTCGAAGGGCACCACAATTAATGTGGCATCATATTGTGAAACCTTTAAGAGACCGAGAAAGGCGATTAAAGATCAATGGCCAGGAAAACTGTCAAGAGGCATTGTCCTTCTGCATGACAACATGGCACATGGCGCCACATTATGAAGGCCCTCCTTGACAAATTCAAATGGGAGGTGTGATAACATCCTTCCTATAGTCCAGATCTTTCTCCTTGTGATTTCCATGTGTTTGGCCTCATGAAAAAGGAGCTTGCGAACCAGTGATGTCACTTCGATGAAGACGTCAAAAATGCGACACGAGAATGGCTACCGCAAGTTGGACGACAATTTTTTCAAGAAGGGATAGACAAACTCATGCCACGCTATGATAAATGTTTAAATAAACTAGGCGATTATATTGAAAAATAGCTCTTCTATTGTATTTCCTATGTAAGTAAACATTTCCCAAAATGTTCATTTTTTTCAAGAAGGGATAGACAAACTCGTGCCATGTTATGATAAATGTTTAAATAAACTAGGCTATTACGTCGAAAAATAGCTCTTCTGTTGTATTTCCTACGTTAGTATAAACATTTCCCAAAATGTTCATTCTTTCAAGAAGGGATAAACAAACTCGTGCCATGCTATGATAAATGTTTAAATAAACTAGGCGATTACATCAGAAAATAGCTCTTCTATTGTATTTCCTACGTAAGTACAAACATTTCCGAAAACTTTTTTTTTTTTTTTTGCGTGCAAGTCCAACTAAGTTTTTGACTGCCATACGTACGTACTCATAAATAAGAGCTTTAAATTTTTTACCAATGTCCTAACCTTTCTTCAAGAATATATGTAATCGGTTGTGAAATCTTCTGGTGGACAACGTTCTTTTGTATACCTCTAGTCATACTGCTGTGTGTTCATTATCATGTACTCAGCCAAAGAACTGTAGGCACATTCCAATATATTGTATATACACTGAAGAGCAATTGAATTAGAGACAGCTGGCATTATGCAAATTTGGCACTGTGGGCGGCCCTGTAAACGGAAATGACATGACTTATGCAGCGATCCGACAATATAAGGAGTGATGCGACAGGAATCAGTAAGAGTCGGATGCAGTATGGGTAAGAAGAAGGATCTAAGTGCATTTGAACGTGGGTAAATTGTCGGGGCCTGACGAATGGGTCACTCCATCTTGGAAGTCGTGCAGGCACTGGGATTTTCACGAGCCACTGTGTCACGGGTGCACCGTGAGTACATTGAATCCGGTAAAACCATCCCTGCAAGGGCCAGCTGCCGTGGACAACAGCGTGTGGAGGAGCGGGGTCATCGTCGGCTAGCTGGCATTGTAACAGCGGATAGACAGGCCACAGTGCAAGAAATCACTCGGCAATTTAACGCTGGTGCACAAAAACGTGTAAGCAGCCACACCATCCAGAACCATCTCCTTGCTATGGGGTACGGAAGCCATCGTCCCACGAGGGTACCGCTGCTGACCGCACATCACAGGGTGCAAAGATTAGCATGGGCGCGGGAACATCACCACTGGACTCTAGACATGTGGAAAAATGCTGCCTGGACTGATGAGTTGAGATTCACGTTGGTACATGCGGATGGCAGGATACGAGTACAGCGCAAACCACATGAATCGATGGATCCTTCTTGCCAGCAGGGTACTCTTCAAGCTGGTGGAGGTGGCATTCTTGTCTGGGGACTGTTTACGTGGACTGAAATGGGACCCCTGGTACATGTGACATTGTCCCTCACAGGTCAACGTTACTGGGATATCCTGGATGACCATTTGCTCCCCTTTGTGCATCTTCAACATCCCACTGGGGACCTCATCCTGCAACAAGACAATGCACCGTGCCATCACTCCCGAATTGTATCCGAATGGTTGGATGAACACTCCACCGACGTGACCTAGCTTCCTTGGCCAACTAGGTCACCTGACCTCAAGCCCATCGAGCACATCTGGGATGCTATTGAGAGAGATGTTCGAGGCTCTGACCTCCCTCCATCAAATGTTCGTGAACTGTGGGAGCTTGTTCAGGGGTTGTGGATCTGTATGGCTTCCTAACGCTTCCTGTGTCTTGTCGAGACAAATCGCCACCATCATCAGGGCGAAAGGCGGTGCTACACGTTACTAGACAGGTTACTAGACTCTCATTCAGTTGCTCTTCAGTGTAAATAAGGCTTTTGAATTGTAAAACATGAATTTTATTTGTTATTTACATTTTCAGAAAAAAAACTATTTGTGAGCAGAATGTACTTTGTTCCTGTAAACATCACCTTTATATATATATATTTTGAAATTATTATAGACTCAAAATATGTTGATTCTTGTTTGAAAAAGTTAAAAACTGATTTATTAAACATGCAGAAAAACTGAATTTTTGACTAATTTTGTGTATTTTCATATGAATGAAAAAAGTTCCATGTAAGCTTCCTGTGGACACTTTGTAAAATAGATAACTATTCTTGATGTTATGTTTAGCGGGAAAAGAGATACCATATATTGGATGCAATCAAACGTTGAGATTACAAGGTAGTTAAAATAATTAGGTTAGGTTTACTCAGTTTCTTGAATTTGTATTGTTATCATTATGTGCTTAGTCTTAAAGCTTTAATCAACTTAAAAACCTATATAAAGATTTGTTTACATTACGAGAATTTAAAAAAGTTGCCAGTTTCCTTTTGCCATTTATTCAATTAAAAACTTTTCTTATTTGTTTATTATTCCTATTCTTTTTAAACTAGGTTTTTAGCAATCGTGTTTACTTGTTTTGTTGGTTCATTGTACTGTTTTTTTTAATGTAAAAACTTTCTTTGATCAGTCTTGTTTTTATGAGGTTCATAGT
Source organism: Macrothele yani (assembly GCA_039090855.1). Lineage (NCBI taxonomy): Eukaryota > Metazoa > Arthropoda > Arachnida > Araneae > Macrothelidae > Macrothele > Macrothele yani. Next base: position 41,334,039 of record CM077006.1, read on the forward strand.
CCAATATTTTAATTTTTTGCCATGAAGGTTCACATTTGCATGTGTGTATGTGATTTGCCAAAACACTACTTTGTTCATTGTTATTAATAGCTTTTTTATGTTCCTTAATTCTGTATTCCAGTTTTTGAGATGTTTGTCCTGTATAACTACTAGTTATATGGGACAAACATCTCAAAAACTGGAATACAGAATTAAGGAACATAAAAAAGCTATTAATAACAATGAACAAAGTAGTGTTTTGGCAAATCACATACACACATGCAAATGTGAACCTTCATGGCAAAAAATTAAAATATTGGACTTTAAACCGCATGAAAACAAGACTGAACTAAGAAAGTTTTTACATTAAAAAAAAATCAGTTTCTATAGTGAACCAAGTAAACACTATTTTTAACAACCTAGTTAAAAAAGAATAGGAATAATAAACAAATAATGAAATTTTTTAAGAATAAATGGCAAAAGGAAACTGGCAACTATTTTTAAATTCTTCTAGTGTAAACAAATCTTTATATAAAGTTTCTACTCATTGAGAACAGGCCTTGACAAAAATCTAGAGGCCAGAAATATATGTGAAAATAAAAGAACTCAGAGGAAATAAAGTTCTTCAATATGGAAGAGAATTAAGTACATTAATCTGAGTTTAATTCCTAATATACTCTCTAACAAATAATACATAATAGTTCAAATATCAGTGAAATGCATCCAAAATGACAGAGGAAAGGATGTTTGAATTGTGCAGTGTATTTCAAAATTGATGATGTTTATATCCTTCCTAAAGATTTTAAGCTTTCATTCAATTATGACAAATTTTATTTGATATTTTGAACATATTTTAAATTTAGCTTTGTAACCTGAACAATTCATTTTATATGGCTCTTGGAGATCTTTCAAAGTTTGTTACTAAGTGCAATTATAATAACGCTGAATACAAACGTGAATTCAAAAACTAGGGGAGCTTAACCTTATTGTTTGAACTACCTTGTAGTATTAATGTGTGAATACTTCAGACACATAGCACAGCATTCTCAAAATGACATCTTTTTCTTCAAGTTAAATGTAACATGGAGAACAGAAAAATACAGTGTGAGATACCACACACTTTGTTGTTTTTTTTTTAATCAGATTAGGCTCATGTGAAAAGTTTTAAACACAATCTACTCAGTTTTTTCCAAATTTCCACTTTTTCTTCTACTACGTTACAAAACATGACACTAAACATTGTTGTTTAAGCAGGCTGCTTTGTTTCAATGAACATGTTTATTGTGACATCGGTTAATAGAAACAATATGATTTATCATGAGATATTAGCTATTTAAAGCCTGTTATTGAGGCACGCTTCCAATGGAAGCAAGTATGATTTTGTTCCTTTTTTATAAGAAGTATTGATCATTTTCTTCCAAGATCCGAATTTTCATATATCCATTGCCTGTACTTCTGTACTCTGGTGTACACACCTGGGAATCCTGGTCTTGCACATCCATGTCCAAAAGACACAATTCCGACTTGGACCCATTTGTCTTCTACCGTGTTCATCACCAGAGGGCCACCAGAGTCACCCTGTAAAAATAAATTATTACTATAATCTCATAATTTTTGTGCAGTTTTCACCACAGTAAAAGTCCCATGTTCCAGCAAAATGCTAGCATTTAGGTGCCAAGCACATTAAAATTATTAAATATTCCTGAAACAGAAGTCTATTTAGCATTGTTTAGCTGGTAAGATCACTGTATTTTTGGCCCATTAAGTTAAAAACAGCAAAAGTAATAAAAACGAATAAGTGTTGGAAAAGCATAGTATGGGGACTTTCATCCAGTAGACGTGAAGTTCCAGATAAAAAGATTTTCCATAATTTTGAACACCATGCCTGAAATTTGAATGAATACATTAAAAAATTATAGAGATAAAATTTCCTGCCTTGAATGTGAAGGTGTGTTAAGTTACAGTTTGTACGCTTCCTGGAATTCAAGATTTTAAATAGGATTTCTCAATATTTCCTCTTAAATTGTTACTCTTAAAAATTATTGTACTTTGGACTTCATCGGCATCTTCCAGTGCTCATTTAGTGGGCAGAGGTGAACTTTTCCAATTCTTTTTTGAAATTTTCCATTGTCTGCTGGAAGCTGTTTTGAGTTCACTTATCTCCACTGACACACTCTGTCTTCTCCTGATGGGGCGCTCTTTAGCCAGACCTGGCCCTTGCGCCATTAAAATACACCAACCAACCAACCTGATGGGGCGAGTGACAGACGGAATTGATTGAATTTTGTCACATGCCTCGGCAATAGGCATTGCTTTTGAGAAGACCCAGACATTCCAAGTGCTACGGATTATCCCTAGTCATGACAAAAATTGCTGGTCTGCTACAGAGTATGGGGAACAGTGCAAGTACACCATGGAAATTAAAAATCTCAGTGAAACCATATTATTCAACATCTGTGTAAAGTTCATTTTCAAGTTTCAAAAACTTTTAATATTATGCCATTAATTTGATTTTTTTTATCTGACATCTTCATGCCATCCATTGGTCAAGGAATCTTTGGAAATTACTGTTCTAGCAGGGATGTGAATGTTCCGCGATTTTCCGAATTTCAAATTTTTCTGACCAAGCTCCCCACTCCAGCCCTGTTATCTAATTATATTCGTATTTTCTTGATCAGCTTACTAGTTTTTAATATCTTCAGTAATGACAAAAAAAGCTACTGTTATTTTGTGACTTTTTTTACTACTGAAATGCATGTTTTCCTATTTCTCTTCTGACAGTCCCTTCTTTAAAACCAATCAGTAGAGCAAGAGTTTTGTCCTCTTCTCCTTTTAAAAGCAAAGTTAAATCTCAAAGTCAATACTTAATCTGTCATGATGGAATCTGAGTAATTTCTGAGACCAGTAAGATTGTTTTCACGGCAGATTGAACAATGCAGTAGTACCGATTGCTGATATTTAATTTTGCGTAAAATGTGTGGCTAAGCATGCTCTGTTTAAGGCGAAAGTATGTTGAAAAATGCTACTGCGTGCACACTGTGCAGAAGAGATGACTTTACAAGGAACAAAAGATGACAATGGTGGGTTGAAGCTCCACTTTTGAACTTTAATTTTTTTTGCAAACAAAACTAAAAATGTAGGCTCATTTTGTTTGTTGATGCACACACACTGGGCACTGAATTAGACGCATGGCTGGAGCAACTGTTTTGAAAACAGACTGGTTTCTCAAAAGGTGAGATATCCCAAGTACTTAATCAGTGGAAAAATAACCCACATTGCTTGTCTAACATGTAAAGGCATAAATTGTGGTGTGAACAAGATCACAGTCTGAGAAGGCTTGTGCAGAGAAACAGAACTTCCTGTGTGCAGCAATTGACTGAAATATTCAAAGAAGTCTGTTCCCTATTCCTCTCTCAGCGAATTATACATAGGGAATGGAAGAGGTATGGTATTGGCAGTCTATGTGTGGAAATCCCTTATTTCTGTGAAAAACCAGAAAGTTTGCCTACAGTGGTGTCAGGAACATTGTGGCTGGACACTGGAAAAAAGTCGTGGTCCGATGAGTCACGATACATGTCCTGTACTGATAGTAGGCAGAGAGTTTGGTGGGAGCTCCATGAAGCAATGTAGCCAGCTTGCCTTGTTAATACTACTCAAGGTTTTGGAGGTGGTATCACAGTGTGGGGGCATGTTCTGTTTGTACGGAACTGGCCCTCTGATGTGACTGGAAGGTCAGAACATTGTTGACAATTAAGTATATCCTTCAATATTGATATTTTATCCAGCCGGTGACTGCTGTTTCATGGACGACAATGCCACTGTCCATCACAGAAGATGTGTTCAGCAAGGTGACTGTGACTTCCACCACAAAGCTCTTAACAAAACCCTTTAACATTGTGGCCGGGCACTGGAAAAAGTCGTGGTCCGATGAGTCACGATACATGAGAATATATGGAACATTTTGAGAAAAATTGATCCAGGATGAAAGTCATCTTCCAGTTAAAGGACTGTCTGGTGAATGCCTGGCATGCTGCAGATGCACTCCAACTCCTTGTGGAATCTATACCAAGCCACATACACACTCAAGAGCAGTTGAATTAGAGACAGCTGGCGTTATGCAAATGTGGCGCTGTGGGTGGCCCTGTAAACGGAAACGACATGACGTATGCAGAGATCCGACAATATAAGGAGTGATGCGATGGGAATCAGTAAGAGTCGGACGTAGTATGGGTAAGACGAAGGATCTAAGCGCTTTTGATCGTGGGAAAATTGTCGGGGCCCGACGAATGGGTCACTCCATCTCGGAAGTCGTGCAGGCACTGGGATTTTTACGAGCCACTGTGTCACGGGTGAACCGTGAGTACATCGAATCCGGTAAAACCATCCCTGCAAAGGCCAACTGCCGTGGACAACAGCGTGTGGTCATCGTCGGCTAGCTCGCATTGTAACAGCGGATAGACCGGCCACAGTGCAAGAAATCACGGCAATTTAACGCTGGTGCACAGAAACGTGTAAGCAGCCACACCATCCAGAACCATCTCCTCGCTATGGGGTACAGAAGCCATCGTCCCACGAGGGTACTGCTGCTGACTGCACATCACAGGGTACAAAGATCAGCACGGGCGCGGGAACATTGCCACTGGACCCCAGACATGTGGAAAAATGCTGCCTGGACTGATGAGTCGAGATTCACGTTGGTACATGCGAATGGCAGGATACGAGTACAGCGCAAACCACATGAAGCGATGAACCTTTCTTGCCAGCAGGCAGAGTTCGCCGAAAAAATAATTTGAAGGAGTATTTTTACACCTTTGGAAAAATTTAGGGGTAATTTTTAAAAGTGAGGAGTATTTTTGAAAAATTAACGAGTGAAATAAAAAAAAAGTTGGGAAAACACCGGATAATAATAAAAAAAAACTTTGTTTTTCATATTAAAAAATATTTCACTACTACTGAATGTATTTGGATTTTTTGCTCCTTTTTTTAGTTAAAAAAACAAACATATATAATACATAAATAACGTAAGCACTACAAGCGCATGTAAAGTAATCCCTGGAAATTCTTTGTACCATTTTGGTAAAGAACAAGAATGAATTTCCAACTTTGACGTCGATGTAACACAACGCATTCTTCATTTTATAATGAAGTGTCCATGTTCGTTGGCTGCTTTCGTATTTCCACCGCTAGTTTTTTTCAGATTTCATTGTTTCCTTCCTCTGCATTTTGTTTCTCTTCTACATCATTGGACTGAGTCTAGCCGAAAAAAAAAAGGCGTTAAAGTACGCTGTTTCGACACATCATTCGATGCTACAGTGTCTGATAAAGCTGTTTCAATCTCTACAAATCACGACCACATACCACCGTCATGACGAACTACAAATCACGACCACAAGGCGCTCCGGAATTGCGATTGCGAAAGCGTACTTCACTCAACTGATCGAGCACGAGCTGTAGCAGCAATGACAGGAGTTTTGCGATGCGATTGCGCTCCCGATGAGCCGATGACGTCAAGGTAACGAACGATGTCACCCTGACTGGCTGGCGGGTCACGCCGCCATAGCTCCAGTCGCCAAGCAAACCACGGCCAGGTATGGATCTTCTTCAACGTGAGATCTGGCCTGAGGTAACAAAGGTTATCGCTGATCATACGTTTGAAAAACAAAATTCGAATAAAAAGTTGAAAATAAAAAAGATTCAGCTTAAAATTCTCGATTCGAATTTTTACGCGTTGGCAAAATTTCAATGCGTAAACACACTTTTCGATGCGTCCTAGATGCGTAATTACGCATTTTGGCGAACTCTGCCAGCATGGTACTCTTCAAGCTGGTGGGAGTGGCATTCTCGTCTGGGGACTGTTAACGTGGACTGAAATGGGACCACTGGTACGTGTGACATCGTCCCTGACAGGTCAACGTTACCGGTATATCCTGGAAGACCATTTGCTCCCGTTTGTGCGTCTTCAACATCCCACTGGGGACCTCATACTGCAACAAGACAATGCACCGTGCCATCGCTTCCGAATGGTTGTATGAACACTCCACCGACGTGACCTTGCTTCCTTGGCCAGATAGGTCACCTGACCTCAATACCATCAAGCACATTTGGCATGCCATCGAGAGAGATGTTCAAGGCTCTGACCTCCTCCATCAAATCTTCGTAAACTGTGGGATCTTGTTCAGGGGTCGTGGATCCGTATGGACTCCCAACGCTTCCGGTGTCTTGTCGAGTCCATGCAGAGACGAATCGCCGCCGTCATCAGGGCGAAAGGTGGTGCTACACGTCACTAGACAGGTATCTCTAATTCAATTGCTCTTCAGTGTATGTTATAATTTGGGCTAAAATTGGTCCAACCCGGTACTGAATAAAAATTTCTAATTCAGTGGTCACTATGTGTTGAAACAAGTGTCCAAGAAGTGGAAAACTGCATTTTCAGAAAAATTAAACTTTAAAAAGTTTTGTTAAACTCCTCAAGTAGACTTCCAAAAATCAGTATGAACCTGGGTTAGTTAACATCAATTGCAAAACATTGTCTGATGAGATGCCATCCGGAAAATCTGCTGAAGATGGGATATCTGCAGAAATACAGAAGTTGAAGTTTGAGACACACGCTTGGAGGCCTTTTTAAAAGCACTTTGAAACATTTCATGCAATATAAGTTGTTTTGTGCATTCTGGCGTCTCCCGTAGAAGCTGTTCTTTAATCTTACTGCTTGACATTATCTGTTACTCTGATACAAAATTCCTCTACTCCATGCCATGAATCTATTCTTTGGTGAGGCTGTCTCAGCAGATAATTTTTTTTATCCCACACTGACATTATGTTGATCATATCAACATAATAAGGTGTGTGTCATAGTCTGAAAAGTTTGTTCACAAACATAATACGTATTTCACTGTCATCTGGAGCATCATTGTCAATAATGAAGTACTCTTCCTCTTCATCCAGAGGCTGGACTTCTGGACACAACATACCTTTTGGCATAGTTCATCACAATTTGTTTTCCCTTTAACGTCTTGAAGCCAACAAACAAGTTATTCCTTCCCGGAACTAGCCGAAGTGTCTTTCCCATACTTTTGCTGCACTACAAGTGGCATTCTTGATGTTAAAGTTTCTTTGAAATTCTTGTATTCCAATTCCTTTATGGCATTCTGTGAACATTTTATATAAGAAGTCCCCTTTACAGGGTGTCTTGAATGCTTGCAGAATGGTCACGTTACTTGATAAAGGATGTATAGTTAGGTGGCTAACACATTATCTTTGTCAAGAACTTCAATATCAGTGTGTGTGCCAAACAATTATCTAAGATTAACATAATCTTGGCATCACTAGCAAGTCCTGCATATTTTCAATGTGCTGTAGCCTCATGGACAAAATGATTCTGAAACCAACCAGTCGAGGAACTACTGCCCAGGTTGCTGAGTGATCAGAAACATAGGTTCCTGGATAAGCAGGCCCTGGGTTTGAGTCCAGGATGAAGCATGAGTGGTATACTTGTCTTATGGTTCCGTCTCTCTCCCTTACCTGATACCAGTAGCCCTGAATCAGGGATGAGCAACTGCTCGCAGTCCTTAGAGTTGCACACAGTGGTCATTAAACTCCAAACAACAAAAAAAATTGTCTGGTAATTCATGTTGGCAGCTTATGTGACTGGAAAAACTCTTACACCTTTCAGTGTGTGTGTGGACTTCTGCTTTCACCAATAACAAGCAGTCTTTCACGGTGTGTCCTTGTGTTACAATACGCAAACATAGTCTTTCTTTTGAGTCTTTAAACCCACTTGGTGCAAACTCCTGCCGTGTTACAACTGTCTTCCATAGAATATACCTCTTAATATTAGGTTGTAAAGAGAGTATCCGGAAAATAGAGAAGCATGTATTTCAAGCTTGAAAAATCGAACAAAAAACTTAACCTAATCGTGCAGGTAGTCCGGATTGGAACTGATGACCTTGTTCTACGAGTTGAAATATCCTATTGCGATGGAAATCTGGTGAGTGGGAGTTGAAAAAGTCATCCATGCAACGTTTCACATCGTCATTAGCAAAGTTTTTCTCAGCGAGATAATTCGTCAAAAACCAGAAAAGATGAAAGCCGGACAGGGCGAGGTCCAGGGAATGAGAGGGGTGCGACAATATTTCCCATTCTAGCTCGTGCAATTTTTGCTGGGTCCATACATGTAGAAGAGCGTTATCCTGGTGAAAAACAACTCTGTGGCGATTAATCAATGCTGGAAGCTTTTCTTGCTGTGCAGAATTGGTCGGCTGTTTCACAGTGTTCGACTTCTCTAAAAGCTCATTTTGAGGTTAAAAAGGAATCACCGAACGCCCGACTAACAGAAACAGCAGACATTTTGTGTGCGCGTATACGTGTTTTAATACTGAAGGGACTAGGTGAATCTTGTCCACCCAATAATTTTCTACTTAAATTTAGAATCAAAATCTTTCTGGATTTTCTCATGAAATCAGGTGAATTTATAATTTTTAAAATATTAATATTCAACAAGAATATTCGGTTTTAATTTGGTTTTAAGACTTACGTCGAGTCTCGTAGATTACTGAAATATTTTAATAAGTTTTCCTCTCGACAGTGGGACAGAGAGGTGATGTTCCACCTAAAATCTCTGTCTTATGTTTCCAAAATTAAAATTCCTTTGCAATTAATGTATTCCCAGGGATGAAAATTCTCACATCAATAAAAATGGCTTCAAGTCATAGCATGGGATACTTAATACTTGCTAAAACATAGCCATAATTAAGCAATTCAACATTTGTTTGTCTACTGACGTCATCAATGTACAGCAGTGGTGTATATTCGAGGCTATAGCTAAGCTAGCTGCGGAGCCCAGAGAATGCACAAATAAAACTGAATTAAATATACACAAACAAGAGCCGCGGATGGCTTAGTGGTTAGCGATTCAGACTATCGATGCAAGGTCATCAGGTTCGAACCTGGGCTGATCTTTCAGAGATGGTGTGATTTACTAACAACCGCTGAATATCCGCCGCGCATCGAGCGAGCACGTTAAGTGACGGGCCCCCAGGCTGGACCCACTGGTTAAATAATGGATATCCTTTCTTATGCCCCCATGAAATTCTCTCACCCCTCTGTGTGCAACATCGTACTTGTACGGTGGCGCCATCTACTGTACTCTAATCTCACTACAAACTGTTCTGTCAAAGTCGCTAGACTTGCTCTCATTCCTTCCGTTTCTGTGTCCTGCCCAAAAGGCGATCTCGCTGTAGGTGGCTGGGACCTAAACTCTACTCACTGGGGACGGAAGTCCTACAAGAAAATGACAAATGCTGTGGTGTGGTATTACAAATAAAAGTCAATTATCAACGGTATTAAAATATGTCGATGCTTTCGCTGTGAAAAAAAAAACGCGTGCGGATTCACTTCTTTGACTCAGTCTGGTGAGCGAAAACCAACGGCATAATGCAAGCAGCTCTTCCAGAGTCTTTGCACATTCAAAAAGTTCTGATGCAAAAACCTTCCATACCATTGCCTGCTAGAATTTCCATGACAACATGATCAGATCAGATGATATGTAGAGGATTTTAGGAAGGGAGTGTCTGACCCCAGGTCTTAAACAACCCTTAGAAATAGGAAGCTAGGAGATTTGGGCTAGAGTGCCCGACAGGAAAGTGACACGGAAGCGAGATAGAAAGGGGGAGGAAGACGTCCTTATTTATTACTGGGGGAGTACCCGGGGTCCGACAGCTTAACGTGCCCATCCGATGCACGGCGGGTATTTAGTGGTTCGAACCTGAGGTTATCTCCATGGTAGTCACGAACGCTGACCACTAGGCCACCCGCGGCCCCATGACAACATGAATCAGCTGGTAGAGGTGGAATGGGCCATTTCTTTGGGCAAGGGTTCGCTCAGAAAAAAGAAGACTACCTGTCACTCGAGTGTTTCGTGAGAGTTGTTTCAGTTTTTGTGAAGTGTCAATGAATTAAAATCTGGGATATACAGTGTATCTTAAATTCGTGGCTTTGTTATATTCGAACTGTTTTGATAAATTTTGTGAAAGCTTCCCTGAACATCTACTGTCAGAACTTACAGAACTCTATGCTCCAAATTTTGATACAGCTTGACTAAAAAATGAACTGAAGGTGTTTTATTCCCTCGATGAATACAAAAACAAATCAGTAAGAGACATTACGTGTTACTTAAAGTTGAATAAATTGGACATAGTGTTTATTGAGGTGTACAAATTAGCAGACCTCATATTAAGCTTTCCATCAACAACTGCAACTGCCGAAAGAAGTTTTTCTGCATTAAAAAGAATCAAGATATATCTTAGAGCCACACAAGGACATGCACATTCAAAAAACTTGGCTGATTTGTCAGTAGAGAAAAACATTCTTTTTAAATATGAAAAAGTTCTCGGAAGAAACATTTTATGAAAACGTAACACTTAAGTTCACACAAAAGGAAAGAAGAATGGAGTTCATGTACAAATATAGTATTCAGAAGAAGAATGAAGTTCATGTACAAATAAAGTATTCAGCAGAAGAATGGGGTTCATGTACAAATATAGTATTCAGCAGAAGAATGGAGTTCATGTACAAATATAGTATTCAGAAGAAGAATGGAGTTCATGTACAAATAAAGTATTCAGCAGAAGAATGGAGTTCATGTACAAATAAGTATTCAAATCCTAATCCTCATAATTATTTGGTATCATGTTAGCAATGGCATGTACCTAAAATTTAGAAAAAAAGTTACTTCTATTACTTAACAATTAAACTTTGCAATAAAAAAACTACTGGGGGGGGGGGATAGGTGAGATAGCCCAGGTCTCGGACCCAAGATAAGCCACTGATGTACATGTCGCGCCATCTATTAACAGGTCTGAACATTACTCAAAGAAAAGTGATTGATTTGTAATATAATTATGGTTACGTTTTTAGCCAGTATTAAGTATCCCCCACTATAACTTAAAGTTAGTTTTATCGATGTGAAAATTTTCATCCTTGGGAATACATTAATTGCTTAAAAAAATATGCAAAGAAGTTTTACCATTGGAAACATAAGGCAGAGATTTTAGGTGGAACCATCTTAATGCAGTACGTGCAACAATACTTAATGTACTTCTTACCTGGCATGCATCTTTTCCGCCCTCTTCAACGCCAGCACAAATAAAATTATCGGTTATTCCTCTTGGAAAAGTAGAGATTGCCACTTTAGTATAAGAAGCGTTGCATTCCCTCAGGGGCACTATAGGAAAGCTGACTTCGTGGAGAACTTTACTAGGAGCCCCGCCTATTGATAGAGAAGGAAACTAAACTAAATATATAAATACCTGCTATAAATTTGAAAAACAAAAGATACCTAATATATTGTGGCACAGTAGTTACACTCAAATTGGTATTCATTTGATCGGTATCCTTTGTAACTTAACACATGTGAGGCACTGATGTAGCCAGGATTTTGTTTTGGGAGAAGAGTCAGATTCAAGTTTTCTATCAATAATTAATGAAGCACACATGTACAAAAATGCAAGAGCAAAGATTCAACTCTTTGGGAACATAGGGAGTGAGACAGTGTGATATCTCCCAAGCTTTTCATGACCAATTACAGAATGTTTTTCAGTCACTGAATTAGGAAAACAAGGGGATAAAAAACAATGGTGATTATTTAATACACTTTCGTTTTGCTGACGGCATTGTGATTTTTTCAAGTACTCTCTCCGAGCTGCAGATTATCATCCAGGAACTTCCTGACAAGAGTAAAGTAGGAGCTTAAAAACGAACATACAAAAAAAGTTATGTGTAATGCTTTTCTGAAGATTTATTGATGGAGCTAATCTAGAATTACTCAATGCCTACATTTATTTTGGACAACACACATCAAGTAAGGGCCATATCAGTAGGTGCATACAAATTTTGGAGAGCATTTGAAAGAAAAAGTACAATTTTCAAGGACAATTTACCATTATGTCTGAAAAGGAAAGTGTTTAATCAATGCATCCTTAAAATTCTTACGTATGGAGCAGAGACACGGACCTTAACTAAAAAAAAAAAGACATACAGAGGCTGTAAACTATTGAAAGGTGCATGGAGAAGTGCATGCACAGTCGAATCAGAATAGTATGACCACCTACCAAATAATGGGGCCATTGGCCAGGATGACAGCTGCGAGACGGCGTGGCAGGTTGTTCGAGGCACACGTGCCCATTCAGACTGCAGCAGAGCACGGAGATGACGTGATTGTTGGTTGGCACGTCGAACCTGTCGATCCAAATAGTCCCACAAGTGATGTATGGGATTAAGGTCGGGTGATTTCGCCTGGCAAGGGAGAACGGAGACATTGCTGTCCTGGAACCAGTCACGCGCTCACCCTAGCGACATGGCAGGGCGTATTGTTTTGTTGGTAGACACCATAAACGTCCAACATGAAGGGATGAATGGGATCAGCGAGGATGGATAACCATTGGTGTTCAGGGACCCATCCAGTAATACCAGCGGTCCCAGGTCATACCAGGAAAACCTCCCCCAGATATGCACATTGCCACCGCCTGCCTGTACTGATCGACAAGCGTGTCCGAGTGTCGGTTCTTGTGTGTCTGACGCCGTATCTGCAACCGCCCCTCACTTCTATGGAGTAGAAACCTCGATTCGTCTGAGAAGGCAATTTTTTTTCCACGCTTCTAATGACTAGTCCCACACGAACTGCAGGCTTCATTGCCGATGGACCTGGGTTAACATGTGCGCCTTGACGCAGCGTCGACTCCGGAGACCCATGAGTAACAGAGTTCGCTCTGCTGTTATCGGGGACACGTACCTGGGTGTCCCAGCGTTCATTTCCCCTTACTGGTGGATGGAGACGACATTCTCCTCTGGGATCGATGGGCTTCACAGTTATGACATCGGAAGGTACTCTGTGTGCCAACGGTCCATTCTTGGCACACCCTTACTACAGCACCTCGCGAACAGCCCACGAAGTCTGCTGTTTCTGAGATGCTTCCACCCTTGGCGCGGTAGCCGATGATAATTCCTTTTTGAACGTCCGTCAAATCACTACCTCTGCCCATTGTGCTCACATGGCTCATCTGTTCTGGCCGGCCGCTTATATTTTTGTGTGGTCGACCTTGTCGCGTGCACTCTGTGACGTGCCTGGCTTTTGCTGATTGGTAGTGTTCTGCTGCTGCCTTTTTATTAATCTAGCAAGCTTTCATTTGTCAATTTTTTGAGTGTGTAATTCAAGTAACATGTCACCTGAACAGCTTTGTCCCTGCGCTAACTTTCGAAAGCGAATCGTAGAAAAAGCTCTACAATTTTGAAAAGGGAAAACATTTCAAATTGAAATTTGAAGGCGAAGTGCTGCACGTTCTGACATTCGCATCCATATCTGCGCAGTTTGGCTCGTATGCCCAGATGGCGCCACAATACACGCGCTTGGGGGAACGGTTTTGCACCATTCTCTTTGTCCGTCGGCTAGCGTCGAGTACGATGGTGTTCACGATTGCTGAGCGCGTGTTTATAGTTCGAATTTATTGGAATTCCGGCTCTTTCAAGGTGTGTCAGAAAGAGTTTTAAGAAGAAATTTCACGGTCGGGAACCCCCTACGACGCCTACGATTTCAAATCTGTTTATAGTTCGAATTTATTGGAATTCCGGCTCTTTCAAGGTGTGTCAGAAAGAGTTTTAAGAAGAAATTTCACGGTCGGGAACCCCCTACGACGCCTACGATATCAAATCTTACGATTTCAAATCTTGTGAAAAAGAGGTTGTTAAGACTGCAAGAAGCCTTGTTGATACGCATTCAGGTGGGCGACCCGCAATGTCAGAAAATACTGTGAAGTGTGTGAAAAAGAGGTTGTTACAGTCTCCAAAGAAATTGTTACGCTGGCTGTCGCAGGACTGTCATATTCCACCTGCCAGAGGGCTGCAAAAATGGGTAAACTGAAGCCATATCGTATTATAGTTGTTCATGAGCTGTTACCAATTGACATGCTGAAGCGAATGCATTACTGTCGGTGGTTTAAGGAATTTGTCAGCCAAAATCCAGGCGTATTAGACATTGCATGGTTCATGGACGAAGCCTGTTTCCACTTTTCAGGCTATGTGAACTCAGAGAATACACAGGTATGGGCGAGTGAGAATCCCCATGTGATTCAGGAGAAAAGAATGTATCCCATAAAGATTGGTATACAGAATGGTGCGCCATTTCACGGAACTGTATAATCAGTCCCATTTTTTTAACAGATTTAACACAGAAGTGTGTCTCAATATCTTCACGCAGTTCGTGATCGACTGGATGATATTGAACTGTAGAATGGCTTCTTCCAACAGGATAGTGCAACTTGTCACACTTCCAATGCCAGCATGGCTGAGATTCAAAGTTTCTTCGGCGATCAGGTTATCTCTAAAGGTTCGTGGCCGCCCAGGTGCCCAGATTTAACTCCACTCGATTATGCAAGGAACGCTTATAGCGTAGTAAATCCGTTTATTTTCGTGGTGTAAATTTGTATAAAGATTCGCCAAGCTTTCCCACTCCACTGGGAGGCTTTCTCAAGTCAATGTATTTTATATCCACATTGCCTTGAGAAAGCCTCCGAGTGGAGTGTGAAAGCTTGACGAATCTTTATACAAATTTACATCACGAAAATAAACGGATGTACTACGCCATAAGCGTTCCTTGTGCATTCACGACCTGGTGTGTTTAAAATAAGTCCACCCGATTACTTTATGGGGTCATCTGGAAGATACTGTACACAGCAATAAGCCTAGGACTACTCGGCAGCTGAAAAACATCACACAGGAAATCGAAGCAATAAGTACCAACATGCTGAGATGAAATCGAAGCAATAAGTACCAACATGCATTTGACAATATGCAGGGACGGGTTGATCTCTGTTTGGATGCAAATGGCAGACATTTTCAACATCTCCGATATCGATGTGATTGTGAAAAGGTAAGGGCCGCCCGGTGGCTTCTGATCATACGTCCGAAATGGGTCGGGTTCGAATCCCGGTGAGGCATGGATGTTGTGTTTGTCTTACGGCGCTAAATCTATCCCTTCCCTGGAACCAGTGCCCCTAAATTAGGGACGGGCGACTGCTTATAGCCCATTGAGTTGCTCACGGTGGTCGTTAAACCTTCAAACAAACAAAAAAAGGTAAGGCACTTTGTCTTCAAATTCCAGCTTGAAATATTTTCCCCTTTCAAAGATTATAGCGCTTTTTTTTTGGGTAAAGTCCCGAGTGAATCACACTGTACAATAGTAATGGCGCCTGAATACTTTTGGTGCCGAAATGTATGTTGATCGTTTTTTTTTTATTATTTCCGCAGAAAGAGGTGTCACGTATGCCGGATGTCAAAAAACAGAGTTGTCGCGCAAATGTAAGGAACAGTTTTTTTTAATTCATACTTACCGAACGAGGTATCTCCCCATCCTGTGACGGTGACGTTCTGATGTGTAATTATTCTGCTGAGAATAGATGGCTGAGGCATGCATACAGGATACACTGTTTTAGTCAGTGTGACCTGCCCTCCTAACTTGAGGATGCTGATGTCGTTGTAGTACTGATTTTGATGATAGTCCGGATGAACTTTGACCGAAACCACAGGATACTCAGTCCCGTCCTTTGTATTGTGCGATCCTACTCTGGTGAGGAATTTCAAGGGATCTCTGTAATGACAGATACAAAATAAAAACTTAGTAAGTTACGCATGGAAATCCTGCCAATTATAAAATTCAGAAACTTTTAAAGGAATGATTAGGAAATGGGAGGATTTCCTTCACACATTATTGGGTTGTTGCAGATGAAATGTGGGAATATTGATGAAAACTTCAAACACCCAAAATATGTTTCACAATAAACTTCATTCATCAAAATAATCACCACAAGCAGCAACACACTTTTGATAATGGGATGATGATAACGAGATACACCGATGAGTTATTAAATTACCACCACTTACCTAATAGGCTGCAGGACCTCCTCTAGCCCACAAAACAGCGGCCACTCGGCGAGGCATCGATTCGATGAGGTGACGATAGGTATCCTTGGAATTCCGGGTACCATAATATCAACAGCAGGTCTTCCAGTTCCCGCACATTTCGGGGTGGTGGTGATTTCGCTTGAACTCACTTTTCCAAGTCGAACAATAAATATTCGATTGGGTTCATGTCAGGTGAATTTGGAGGCCAGGGCATTAACAGAAAGTCACCAGCATGTTCCTCGAACCACTCCTTGACGATTCTGGTAGTGTGGTATGGCGCATTATCCTGTTGGTAATGGCAATTACCAGCAGGCAACACAATTGCCATGAGTGGGTGAACTTAGTCCGCAACGATGTTCAGATACTTGACAGCTGTCAGGGATTGTGTTATTGGGATAATGGGGCCTAAAGTGTCCCAAGAAAACATCGCCCACAGCATAACACCGCCGCCGCCAGCCTGCTTCTGTCCAACAGTGCATCGAGGCGCCATAGCCTCTGTTGGTAATCGGCGTATCCGCGCTTGGCCGTCTACGTGATGCACCAGGAATCTTGATTCGTCAGACTAGGCCACTTTGTTCGAATCATCCACGGTCCAAACTCGATTAGCCACCACAGTGGTCTAAGCGATGGCTTTAGATCATTCGTCCGAGATGGGTCCCGGTTCGAACCCCGTAAGGCATGGATGTTGTGTCTGTCTTACGGCACTTTCCCTTCCCTGGAACCAGTGACCCTATATTAGGGACGGGCGAATGCTTATACCCCATTGAATTGCTGATGGTGGTCGTTAAACCTCAAACCAAAAAAAAAAAAAAATCTGTTGTCTTGGGCCCATTTCATGCGTTGTTGGCGATGACGTGCAATAAGCATGGGGACCCGGCTGGATCTTCGGCTACGCAGGTCCATGCGCAGAAGGCTGCAATGAATTGTGTGCTGTGGCACATTGCCCTGATCACCACTGTTGTAGTTGAGGGTTATTTGTTTCACGGTGGCCCTGCGTTCGCTGTAAACAATGTGCGACAGTCTCCGCTGGACAGTTTTCGATTCAGAATGTCAAGCTCTTGAAAATACCTGTCCGCCGTGATGGTTTGACCAGCTTGTATGGAGTGGATCACACCAGCTGATGACTACCAAACACTGACCATCGCCTTCCTGGGATGGAGTACGCAGTCAAAAATTTTGTGGTAGGTTGCACGAAAAAGTAGTGCCACGCCAACTGCACCACTTTCCAAGAAAAGATACACCATTGTGTGGTGCAAACAAAACCCAACAACGTGGTTCAAATTTGCCCTATGTTATAGTACAACGTTGCATCACATTATGATGCAAGATTGCAAAACCCATCTACATGGTTCAACTTTGCCCTATGTTATAGTACAAGGTTTCACCATGTTTTTGGGTTTTTGTTTGCACCAAAGTGGTATATCTTTTCCTGGAAATTGGTGTAGCACCACATTTTGGTGCAAAAAATTTCGTTGTACCAAAATGTGCATTTTGGTGCACATTTTGGTATAACGAAATTTTTAACAGTGTACATACTTCGGGATGTGTTTCGGGGCTTCACCACGGTCGACGATTGTCATACTGTATCCATTACTCCATCACACGAGGCCAGGCGCCTCAAATGAACTGTCCAAGAGAAATGAAACGAAGAGAAAGAGAACATTCAAACGAAGAGAAAGAGAACATTCAAACGAAGAGAAAGGTGTTGGATGAAAGGTGGAGACAGCGCTGTGGGAAGACAAAGGTGGTGGAAGAACATCGCATTGTGGACAGAGCTGTGGGAAGAGAAATGTGGTGGATGAACATCGCATCGTGGACAGCGCTGTGGGAATGAAAGGTGGTGGATGAAACGAAGGGAACGGTGTAGTAATTTCGATGAACTGTCCAAGGGAAATGAAACTAAGAGAAACAGAACATTCAAACGAAGAGAAAGGTGGTGGATTAAAGGTGGTGCAGACAGCGCTGTGGGAAGAGAAAGGTGGTGGATGAACATCGCATCGTAGATAGCGCTGTGGGAAGAGAAATGTGGTGGATGAAACGTGGCCATCGACATCTGTCTCGCATAGCTGCAACCAATGGGAGAGCGACACTGGCACAAATTACCGCAGATTTCAACGAGAAAAATTCCAGAAACATCTCCACCAAGACCATCAGGCGATCACCAGTCGCAATAGGTTGTGGGAGCCGCCGACCCATAACCAGAGTCCGATTGCTAACGTCACATAACGAGACTGCACGCCTCAACCGGGCGAAAGAACAATAGCACTGGGCCTTGGATGATTGGAGATTGTTCTCCTGGCCGATGAGCCCCATTTCCAGTTATTTCGCGCAGACGGAAGGGTGCGGAACTGGAGGAAATCGCACGAAGCGATAGACCCAGCATGTCAACAACAAACTTTTAATGCTGGTTGAGGCTTGGTTATGGTCTGGGGCATGTGCGACTGGTGCACGTTGGAACATCTAGTAAGTCCAAATGCATCTCCGAACGGTCCGCTACGTGTCCATCCTTGCCGACCGTCTGCATCAGTTCATGATCATCATGCACCCAAATGGAGATGGACTCTTCTAGAAGGACAATGCGCCTCCCCACTGAGCCGTGGTGACTAGAACATAGCTAGAAGAGCATTCCGCAGAAGTTTCCATCCTGAAAGGGCCTTCTCGTTCACCACACATGAACCCTTTGGGATGCTGTGGAAAGGTCCGTTCGAACTTTGTATCCTCCAGCCAGGAGTGCGACAGTTATGGACAGCGGCACAACAGGCATGGGTGGAGTACCTGTGGAACGGTTTCGTGACCTAGTGAATTCAATGCCTCGCTGTGTGACTGCGCTTATCGGGGCGAAAAGTGGGCTTACCCGTTACTAGGTAGACATCCGTTGATTTCTGTTAACTCATTGGATATACTACATGTATATACCATTCTGCGCAGCTATTTTATTAGCTGTCACATACTAAGTTGCTATGTCCACTGATCTACGATGTAATTTATCGTGGCAAAACTGCGAGGCTACTGTACGTTTTCAGGTGTTCAAGAATTATTTTTGCATTGTTGTTGTCCCCGATGTACGAAGTTTGTATTAAATTTAAACTGAGTATACCTAGATAAGAGGAAAAAACAAAGTTCTGGTTTTGGAGCGAGGAACTGTCAGTATTGAACGCAAGATCAGTCTAAATGGTACAGAGATAGACCAGGTGAATGAGTTTGTATATTTAAAAAGCATATTTGACAGAGAAACAGATCTAGTGGTGAAATGAGAAAACTAGTGAATTGAACTTTGAAGGTCATAACTGCCTTAGAAAGATTTCACAGGAACGATGGGTTCTCAAAAAGTCCCAAATAGCTTTGTATGAAGAAAAGTATTTGCCGAAACACTTTTTCGACCATAATTTTTTTTCTGCTGGACCAAATCGGGTCATTTTGGGATATGATATGTGTTATTCAGTTGTAAACATGACCCATATGTAGATGGATCGGAAACCTTAACACAGATCAGGTACCGAGCTTAATTGCAAAGATCATACAAATTGACCAACAAAGTAGGTGTGTATCACATTCATTTAATGCAACGATAACAGAAAACAAGTACGAAAAAACAACAAAACAATAACTAATACTTAGTGGGATAACCACGAGACTTAATAACAGCTGCACAACGGGCCGGCATTGAGTCCACTAGCTTCTCGACGGTGACCTGCGGAATTCGCGCCCATTCTCCAGACAGCTGGTTGAACTTCTGGGCCCTATTTCGGCAGGTTTTCTTCGCACATTGTCACTCCAGCTCCTCCCACATGTGCTCGATGGGGTTGAGGTCTGGAGATTGGCTTGGCCAGTCTAGAAGTGTGACCTGTTGCTGCTGGAAGGCTGCTTTTGCTACTCTGGAGTTGTGCTTCGGGTCGTTGTCTTGCTGCATGATCCATCCGGGTGGCATGTACTGGTTTTTCCATGGGAAGACATCGTTGATGAGCATGTTCGTGTAACTCTGGCCGGTCATTATTCCGTCAATCTTGATGATGGGGCCCATTACATTGCGAGAGAAGGCGCCGTAAACCATGAGCGATCCTCCTCCGTGCTTGACAGTCGGCTGAATGAACTGGGGGTTGAATCTCTGGCCACACGGATGTCGTACGTATCGGATGCCGTACGTATCGGATGCCATCACTTCCGAACAAGTTGAACTTGCTCTCGTCGATGAAAAGCACCTTACTCCAGTGCGCCGCGGTCCAGTGTCAATGACGGCACGCGAACGCGACTTTGGCTCGTCGATTCTTGACTCCGATGAATGGTTTCTTGGCGGGGCGTCTTCCATTTAATCCACCAGCAATGAGACGACGGGAGATATTCATTCGACTGACGTTCAGGTCGTCACTGTCGCGGAATTCGGTAGCGATGTCCACAGCAGTCAAGGTGTGATCAGCACGAGATAGACGGAGGATGCGTCTATCCTGACGCAACGTAGTGGAACGAGGCCAACCACATCGCGGACTGTTCTCGACAGTCCCAGTCTTCTTATAACGTTGCAGGATAGCTGAAATGGACTGGTGTCAGATCTTCAGGGCCCTCGCAATGTCGGTGACGCGCATTCCGGATTCCATCATGTTCACAGCCGCCTGGCGAGCTTCAACAGGGATCTCCGCCTTTTTACCCATTTCTGAAAACCTAAGATTGACTTATTATCACACTACACATCACAAAACCCACAAAAATCACAAGAAAAACATTAATACATGCAGCAAACAAATGGGTAATAATTGGCGACTCTTGAATATGATCCATTTCGAACGACAAATTCGCTCTGAGCGAAATACAAACTACGCGGCATTGTAACCCACGAATCAACACATATCATATCCCAAAATGACCCGATTTGGTCCAGCAGAAAAAAATTATGGTCGAAAAAGTGTTTCGCAAAATACTTTTGTTCGCTACTGTAAGTGTAATTGTTCCTACTCTGATGTACGGCAGTAAAACCAGAAGAGACATAAGAGTCGTTAGAGTGCTGGAGAGATGCGTTACTTACAGGAGGTTTGTGGCACGACACGTACTGATTATGTGAGAAACGAAGATTTGTTACAGATGTGTTATGTAAAGCAAAACGTTGTTAGAAAAATATTCTTAGGTAGTTTGAAAGAATGAGTGATGAGATGCTGACTAAGATAATTTATTCAACCCAAATAGCGCGAAAAGAAAAGTAGAGGAAGGCCAAGGAAACCGTGGGAGGACCAGATGTAGGATTGACTGCTTGAGAAAAAGATAAGGAGTATGGAGCACAAAAAGTCTTGTCTGGGACGTGTGATGGATATCAGTGAAGCTCGAGTTGTGTGCTAAGAGCGCTGTAAATAGAGACGTTTGATACCTCAATAGTAAAATCCAGCGCAATCAGGAACTTTCCTTTGACAGGTGATCTATCTTTGAGGAGCTAATCTCTGAATTTCAGAGAACAGTTTAGTGATATGTACGCATGCATACCCTCCAAGAGTGCAGTTTGGGAGTTAATTGTATGGAGAATTTCAATACCAACAAAAAGTAGAATCAAAGAAACAAAAAAAAAAAAAAACATTATAAATGGCTGGTTAACGGACTTACATGTTTCCTCTCTCAGAATCAAAACAATGCGCTGCGCTGATGACGTAAAGTGTGCTAATTAGAGACGCTCCACAAAGGAATCGACTGCTGCTTCCAGTAGCACTCTTTTTGAAAATCGCCGTCTGAAAACAAGGAGGAAAAATTCATGTTAATTTACATGAGATAATCTAACGGACGTATAATGTCGAAAACTAAAGTATGTAAAATAATGGTAGTCTTTTACTTGCGGAACTCTAGATCTTTCAAGATCGTTTTCTGTGTTTTCTAAGAGGAAAATGAAAGCTCAGAATGCATGACTGAAATAAATGGGAAATTAACTAGGGAAAAAAGATATGCAGAATAATTTTTTTAATAACCAGGTATTTTTTTTTTTTTTGTGAACTCAGAATTGCGCAATGTTAAAATGTTCTGGTAGTTCATGCGCAAAAGCACAAACAGTATTTTTATGTTTTCTTTCTTTTTCATTTCTTCTACAGATAAAAATAACGGGATACCTAGTTATATTCTGTGAAAAATAATTTACTTACTAGGAATTTTGTAGTTTAAGGAAAAAGAAAGTTCCCAAATCATATTTCCTCAGCATACGCATGAAATAATAACACACTGTTATTCTACTGTATTGGAACTTTCAATTTTTAGACTTAAATGAGAAAAGAAATGTGACAATCTAAAATTAATAATTTTAGGTTCACAAGGCGAATCAAAATTAAATTTCATACGATAGGATTCTAAATAAAAAATTATGTATACCGTTCATGAACGGCTAGTTAGAACCAAAATTCCTCACGTAACGTTTTTCTGTTTGTAAGGAGTTGATCCTGTGACGTAAATCGTATGACGTAACGCATCTCTGACGTCATGTAATAATGATTTGGATGATATGACGTCACACCAGCAGCTGTGAAAAATAGGTCTTTGTAGCTATGATAACAAAACAAAGTGGTACACGCCTTCGTGTAGCTGATGACATCCCCTGCACGAAAACACTAAAAGCTAAGCGTGACGTCACAAATTTCTTTCTCGGTTGTTGCTATGGTGACAACTTTCCGCTGCGCCTCAAGACTGGGAGAGACGTTCACGCTTTCAGACAAAGGAAATTACACTGAAGTGCCAAAAGTCATGGGATACATACCTAGTTTCGTGTAGAACCTTCTCTAGCCTGGCGAAGTGCAGCAACTCGATGTGATTCCACAAGTGGGCGGAAGACTTCTAGAGAGTTGTTGAGCCATGCCATCTGAACAGCCGCCAACAGTTTCCTGGTGTTTGTAGGTGCAAGATCTTGGGTGCGAATGGACCTTTTGCTCTATTGGGTTCATGTCCAGTGAACGTGGTGGCCACACTATCCACCGGAACTGTCCAGAATACTCCTCAAACCAATTTTGGACAACTTGGGCCCGATGACATAGTGCATTGTCCGCCTGGAAAATCCCATCGTCGTTGGGATACATGAAGTCTACGAAGGGCTACAAATGGTCACCCAGCAAAGCAACAAAGCGATTACCGGTTAATGAGGTGTTTACGAGAACCAGAGAACCAAACCGTGCCACGTGAAGACACCCCACACATGTATGGAACCACCACCAGCTTGCACAGTGCCTTGTTGACAGTTTGGGTCCATGGCCTCATAGGGTCAGCACCACACCCGAACCTTACCATCAGCTCGCAACAACTGGTAGGGTGACTCATCGGACCACGCCACATGTTGCCAGTCGTCCAGGGTCCAATTACCATGTTCACGAGCCCAAGTGAGGCGCTGTGTCAGATGTCGTGGTGTTTACAAAGGCACCCTGGTAGGTCGTCTGCTTCTATACCCCATGGACGCTAAATTACGCTGCAGTGACGTGATGGATATGTCTCTGGTTCCTCCTACATGGAATGTGGATGTTATTTGAGCCAGTGTCGCTTGTCTGTTAGCATGGACAATCGTGGTCAGACGCCTCTGGTCACGGCCATTCAGCACTCGTGGTCTGCCAATGCGCGACAGTACGTGACACTGTGGATCGAGGAATGTTGAATGTTCGTACAACTTCGGGAATTGAATGTCCCATCCGTCTGGATTCTACTACCATGCCTCGTTAAACTCCGATGATTCACGTCGGTTTGTCATAATCTTACTGGCAGTTGTTCAACATGACTTAAAAGATTGAACCCAGCAACTGATAAAAATCGTGGCGTGCGTCGAAGCCTTTATACGACGGTAGCGCCAGTTAAAAATTTGCATACTGCTATCCAATGATTTTTAGCATTTCAGTGTATATTATTTTGGATTAATATAAGAATTTTTGAGCATCTGCACCGGCGACGGAATTGAAATAACAGTAGGCTGAACGACGGAATTGAAATAACATAAGCTGAAGGGACCAAAACATCACAAAATATTGATATGATTCTCACCTAAGTAGGTGACAAAGTGAAAACTGAATATCGGAATAAATGATTACATTTTAAAACGACCACAATATTTAATTTGTCTTTTTCCACTAAGAGAAAAGACCGACTTTAATGGAATTTATTAATACAACTCAACGATCGAAAGTTTTTTTTTTTTTTTTTTTGATTGGATGTTTAACGACCACCGTGAGCAACTCAATGGGCTATAAGCAGTCGCCCGTCCCTAATTTAGGGTCACTGGTTCCAGGGAAGGAGAGAGCCAGTGCCGTAAGACAAACACAACATCCATGCCTGACCGGGATTCGAACCCGGACCCCTTACGGACGAATGATCAGAGGCCAGCGCTTTAGACGACTGCGCCACCGAGGCGGCCTGATCGAAAAGCGTACCAGATGTTACATGATTATCATTAGATTTAATATGCTCGCAAAACAATTTTTTTCGTGCCATTCCACACAAAACGAGTTTAGTTTCTGTTTTCATTCCTTCATGTTGCGTGGCTTTTATATATTCTAAGAAAGGAAAAGGCTCTCGAAGTTTCGGTAATGTATTCTGCCAAAACTTAAGGACAAACACGAAATCAAGCTGTTACAGAGAGTAAGGATTTTTAAAAGAGCTTGCTAACACATGCACACTTGACACGTGTTCGGTGTGACGTATGAAGACTTCCACGATGCGCAGCCCTTTATATAAATTTGCTTTGAGCACATGACAGCGGCCGAGTCGTCTCTCAAAAGAGTTCATTGTTCTTAACGTGTTTCCACGAAGGAGCGAGAAACTGTACTCTGAGGTGCGCAAGAATCTTTCGGAAAGCGGACATGCAATTCATCGAGTTTGATGCGACCCTTATGTCTAACTAGCGAACCGGCCAGGCTCCGCACGGTAGCAATTTAGAATTTACGGCGAATCTGTAGAGAGAAGATTATTACGTTCAACAGGCGACTGTCTTTCTCTTTGTAAAGCGATTCTTTGTCTGTCATTTGCCAATCGAGATTCTGTTTCTTGGAAAGTTTCATTATGACGGGATAAACAAATTATTTTAATGCGTGATGTACTACGACCTATATTCGATTTTCGTCTCGGCATAATGTTAATACAATATTTAAATTTTAATTAAAGAGCTACTCAAAGAGATACGTACGCGCGGACGAAAACAACTACGTATTTAGTCTGTGCGAGCGCCGATAAACCAATTCTTTTTCAGCGTCCGATGTAATTACGCAATTAGTCTGTGCGAGCGTCGATAAATCAATTCTTTCTGTGTCCGATGTGTTAGGTGTGCAACTTAATTGTCGGCCACAGGCACGACACGTTGACAGCAAATTATAGCAAATCGAATACGTACCTAATCAGGGAAATAATCACCGTCGTGTTGGATACATTTGAGCCATCGGTCATGGAGCTGCCGAATGCCACTGCGGAAAAAGAGGGCTGTTTCGAGTTGATAAAATCATCAAAACTTGTGTGGACCTCCTCGACAGAAATGAAGGGCGTATCATTCAGGTGATGTTGCAGGGAACGAATGAGGTGATATTCCGACGGGGCGAAGTCTGGAGAATACGCCGGGTGGGGCAAAATCTCCCATCCCAGGTCGGTGATCGTGTTTAAAGTAGTCTTCGCGGTGTGAGGACGAGCGTTATCCTGAAGCAACAGGACCGACATTCTGCCCTTGCCGGTGTATGGCCTTTTCGCCTCCATTGCGTTACTCACACGAATGAGTTGCTGACAATAATGCTCAGAATTGACCGTCTCACCAGGTTTGAGCAACTTATAGTGTACGATACCGCGCTGATCCCACCATATGCACAGCAACAACTTCCTGGCATGGATATTCGGTTTGGCGGTACTGGTGTAACGCTGACCTGGATAAACCCATCATTTGCGCCGCTTAGGATTATCGTAGAGGATCCACTTCTCATCACAGGTCAAAATCTTGTGGAGGAAATCCTTCTTGAATCTGGAGAGCAAGAAATCAGCAACATCGTAGCGCTTAGACTTGTTCGCAGCTGTGAGTTGGTGGGGCACCAAACGGCCCTCCTTGTGAATCCGTCCAAGCTTGTGCAGGCGCTTTACAATGGCTTGCCGTGTTACTCCGAGTTCCTGGGCGAGCTCTAACTGTGTGCGACAGGGATCCACGTCAAACAGTTGTTCCAGTTCCTCAACGTCAACTTTATGTGGCTGTCCCGGACGTTCTGCATCATGGGGATCGAAATTTCCCTGCTTAAACCGCTGGAATAACTTCTTACACGTACTGTAGGACACAGCAGCCTCACCCAAAGCAGCACGTATCATTTGCTGGGCTTCCGCGGTACTTTTTTCAGCTGAAACGCGAACAGGAGGCAGTGCCTGAAATGTTGCTTCTCGAACAACATAGCTTTCACCGTCAACTTTCGTCCCTTCTGTCACTACAGCTGTGAGCGGTTGCGGTTGCCTGGAAAGCTGTTGTATGGCGCTGCAATCAGCCATTATCGCACACAGCTATTTGCATTTGCCGACGTTCTCTGATCGCTTGCGGTTAGGGGCCGAGAATTAAGTTGCACACTTAATAACTACGCATTTAGTCTGTGGCCTTACATGCGCCTGGCGTCTTTTTCCCAATGAGCAAAAAGTTTCGTAAACAGGTCGCCGCGCATCGTTGTTTAGGCAGTGAAAGCCACGAAAGAATGCGAACGGTGGTTTTTTTCTTTGATTTGTCACTCAATCGTTACTGCTCGGCTCCCTGTTGTCATAGATTAATCTTTAATACACCTAAACCTTCATCTACAAATGCTCTATGGAATGGTGAAAACCGCATCAAAATCCGTCCAGCGATTTTCGAGATTAGACCGAACAAACGGACAGACGCCTACCGGGGACTTTGTTTAATACTGTGTATAGAAGGTAGATAGATGACATCATCGACACGTTCCCTGAGGTCCTCTGTAACGAGCGATGGGCGGCCGGAGCGCTGGTCATCACAAACATTTTCTCTTCCCACATTAAACATCTGAACTCACCGCCCTAACGATGATTCGTCCATCAGCCCTTCACCTTTAATAGCCGTAATCGGACGATGACTGTCTTTCGGACGAAATCATTACTGCTCAACAACTTTGCTTCCTGAGAGTTTCTAGCACTCAGGAAGCGAATCACAGGACACACTTCGTACTCCGCGAGATTTTCAATTGGTTTCGCCATTTCAAACAAGCACACCAACGGTTCCAATCGCTGCATTAACACGAAACTTGCCACGCGCCTCGCCAACCGGCCAACGTCTGCCTGATGATGGGTGACCTTGACCGCGCGGCGTTTGCCGCCTCGCGTGCCCTCTATGCTCAAACGGGTGTTACTTTCTGGACGACCTACGTAATTTATAAAGAGAAAATGAAGACTCTTTCGTGAATCTGCTTTCCATAGAAATTATCAAACAATTCAAATACGAAGTCAGATTGATGGACGGTAATATTCTTCCGCCGAAATATGCATTTTTTGTGGCCTGGGGGGGGGGTTGAGAGGTACACTGGGAGGACAGCAAGCGTGGTTTGCAATAGCAAGGCTGGAGGCTCAGACTTTAGTCTTAAAGAAAAATCAAAATTCATCCATCCTGTGTTTTGACTTTTTCTTTTAAAATTTAATTTAATTTTGGGGGATTCCAATTTCCAGGGAGGGTCATTAACCCTCGCTGCGAGCGCCCGTACTTCTGGCCATTCGTCGGAGATGGGCTTGTGCTGAAGTTTTGGATGAGGCACGGACAGTGTGCCTGCCGTACCGCACTGGGCCCCGGCTACTTGTTCCAGTGGGCCCGGATGACGCACGGTGGTGTGTTTGTCTTACGGCACTGGATCTTTCCTTTCCCTGAAACCAGTTGCCCCAAAGTAGGGGCAGACTTCTATTTATAGTCCACAGAGTTGCTAAAGATGGACGTTGTTTGTTGCCGAGTTCAACGACCAACTTGACGGACTATTATAAGCAGTCTCCCGTCACTAATTTAAGGCGGTAGAGAGCCGGTGCCGCAAGACAAGCACAAAATCGATGTCTTACCGGGATTTGAACCCAGACACATCTAGGACGAATGGCTAGCGCTAAGACCACTGCGCACTGGTACGGCCAAGGTGGGCGTTAAACCCTGGAACAAATATATATATACTACCGTCTATTAAAAATGCTGTCACTTACGTTCAGTAGTTTGTAATAACAGAAAGTGTATACCAATAGCAATGAATCTGGCAGTACAAGTACAAAATACACATTTACATATTACCATCCACGGCCAAGAAATTAGGCCTAGCAGTTACTCCTCCAACTTATGACAGGCTCCCTTTGTCTTTTGTGTCTACTCTTGACCACTGGAAAAGAAAAGAATGCTTATTATTAGTATTATTACTATTTTTATTATAATTAAATAGGAAGTTGTGATTCCGTCTATTGGTGTAAATTGCGACAAGAGCGATAAGTCAAATTTCATCGTCCTGGAACGGAAATCGAACCCGCGTCTCCCGGTTTGCGTCCTAGTATGCTAACCACTACGCCACCAAGAACGACCAAGTCTCAAGTTCCCGAGTAATTTGAATTCAGCACATCACAGGAATCTCCAGTCGAAGCAACGGCATTCATATTTAGCGAATCTGGATGAATAGAATAAATTGTCTCCCGTGTTTGCCCGGAGAAACATCTGGGTGGCAGCCCTTGCGAACCTGCTGAAATTTCTACTAGCCAATGTGACTGGTGGAATAAAAATTTTACTAGCCAAATGACAAAATCCACTGGCCATGCAAAGTTAAAAAAATAATGATAATTCAGTAACTTCTCTACTTAAGTTTCTATGAATTTAAACGGGTGAATGTGTTTTTTCAACTAATGAGAGACTCCTCCGCCATGAACTTCATAAAAACAAGAAGCAGAGCAGTTACTGCATAGGATCATTAGATTGACTGCAAATATTGAATATGCTTTTGTTCCACATTGATTGATTTTTTGACAATTTACTTTCAGCGCTGTAATATCATTACTCTTACTATCTTAATTTACACATTATTTATTTTTGAAAGGCCATTGAAGTTAGATGTATAATTTAAATATTTAAAACAAATGGAAAAGCTAGGATATATATCATCATCATCATCATCATTGTCAACCATTATCAATCCACTGCTGGACGAAGGTCTCCCCAAGTTTCCTCCACAACGGTCTGTCTTGTGCCAGTCTCCTCCATGTCACTCCCGCATATTTACGAATTTCATCCACCCATCTCCCATGTGGTCTTTTTCTGGGTCTTTTCCTGTCCCTTGGAATCCAGTCTAAAATTTCGGCTGTCCATCTATGGTCTGTCCTTCTGGCAGTATGTCCAGCCCATTGCCATTTCAGGGATTTAACTCTGATCAGGATGTCTTCCACTCTCGTCATTTTTCGGACAGACCATAGATGGACAGCCGAAATTTTAGGGATATATATATAGGATATATATATATATATATATATATATATATATATATATATATATATATATATATATATATATATACTGCTGGCCACCCAAAATGCAACACCAAGAAGGACACGAGATAGCAAAGCCAGATTTACTGGACACATAAAAACAGATACAAAGATGAAACGATTGAGCTTACAGGCTCGTGCGACTTGCGGAACATGCAGATATCAATAGTTCGTGTGGCCCCCATGGCTGGCAATAACGGCCGCTACACGCCGCGGCATCGAACGAAAGAGACTTTGGATGTGAGCTTGGGGCATGTCGGTCGCGGTTGCTTCCACATGCTGCCACAGTTCATTAGGCGTAGCCGCGGGTGGTGCTAGCCGGGTCACTGGGTTGCCAATCAGCGACCAGACGTGTTCGATGGGCGAGATATCGGGAGAACAGGCGGGCCACGGCAGCAGTGACACCTGGTGGGCCGTGAAGAATTGTTGCACGATGCGTGCCACGTGCGGGCACGCATTATCCTGTTGAAACGTGGCCTCTGGCAGGTCCTGCGGGTAAGGGAGGACTACAGGCTCCAAAACGTCGGAGATGTAGCTGTGACTATTGAGTGTGCCGGCGATGCGCACCAGAGAGGGTGCGTGGTGTCATATCCAATTGCGCTCCAAACCATAACGCCAGGCAACGGACCGGTATGGCAATGCATAATGCAGGCGTCATACAGTCTCTCGCCACGGTGCCGCCACACGCGGATCCGACCATCGTGGTGCTGCAGGCAGAAGTGGGATTCGTCGGAGAAGAGAATGTCGTGCCATTCCGTAGTCCAGGTGTGGCGTTCAACGGCCCACTGCCGCCGCACTTGCCGGTGGTGTAACGTCAATGGTAATCGGAGCAATGGGCGCCGTGCGACAAGTCCCCGCTCCTACAGACAACGTCGAACGGTACGTGCTGATACAGGCTGTTGCGCAACACACCCTGATTACTGCGCTAACGTTCATGATGTGGCGGTGCGAGCCGTCAAAACCCGCCACACAACATGCCGGTCCTCTCGTTCGGTGGTGTGCCGCGGCTGCGGCAATCGCTCACGTCGGTCCGTCCGTCCTTCCTGCACCCACCAAATCCATACTCGCCTCACTGTGGCTGGATGTCGTCCCACACTGGCGCCGATGTCTCGGTACGATAAACCGCTGTCGCGATAAGCCCCTATTCGTCCTCTGTCGAACTCAGAAACGTGCTGGAATGACTGCCGTATTCTGCGACGAGGCATCAGGAAGCTTCCCACGCACAGGTCCGGCAGCACAACACACTTCCACTACTTACACCCCACCTTCTGTGCACCCTTTTTATAGTGCTTCTAGGTGGCGTGCCGGGCGCACATGATTTGCATATTCCCTGCAATGCTAATCGTTTGCATGTCCTCTCGCGGGCGACGCATGCTGCGAATTTCAGGCCAATCGGATGCTACCTTCTTGGTGTTGCATTTTAGGTGGCCAGCAGTGTATATCTTGTGAAAGAGTGTATGGCCCCCTTTTTTTACCAATAAAACACTGTAACGGGAAGTTCTTATCTTGATAGGATAATTATTTGGTTGATGCCTCAATTGTACGAAGATAGTGATAACTTCATCTTCCAACAGGATGGAGCATCCCTTACTGAAATCGGGAAGTTAGAAATTACCTCC
The DNA here is from genome assembly GCA_039090855.1 of Macrothele yani. Taxonomy (NCBI): domain Eukaryota; kingdom Metazoa; phylum Arthropoda; class Arachnida; order Araneae; family Macrothelidae; genus Macrothele; species Macrothele yani. Next base: position 41,365,034 of record CM077006.1, read on the forward strand.
ATGAAAATCTTCCACAGCGCTGGATAGGCCGTGCAACAGATGGTGACATGGCACTCCCATGTTGGCCACCACGAAGTCCGGAACAAACACCTTGTGACTTCTTTTTTATGGGGCTATGTCAAAAACAAAGTCTTCGTCCCTTCCCTTCCTGTTGATTTAGCTGATCTGAAACAACGTATCACAACAACAATTGCAGGAGTCGATGAAGAAATGTTAACCTATGACTTTTTATGAGGCTATGTCAAAGACAAGGTTTTTGTCCCTGTTCTTCCTGTTAATTTAGATGATATGAGACAGCGCATCACAACAGCTATTGCTGGAGTGATGAAGACATGTTAACGCGTGTTTGGCAATAATTCCATTACCGCGTTGATGTATGCCGTGTGACTATGAATGCACACATCGAACATTTATCAGTTCCTGCAACGAAGTTCAAGTGTTTCCCTAAAAAATGGCGCAACGTGAGTGTCAATATCTTAAATAAAATAATTTTAGGTTTTAAAAAATATTGAAACTGTCTGTTTCACTTGTAAAAACCAGAACCCGGACTTAGATGACATTTAATTTTTGGGTCTTTTTTTCCCTTTAATAACGATTTGTATTTTTATAAACAAATACATTAAAATGTACTTGGCTTTTTGCCTGTAGTAATGAAAAAAATGTCAAAAATAATATCAATAGGTATAATTAGTCCATGAGCAGGTTTTCTGTTATCACACAAAAATTTCAACTCTGTTTCTTAGCATTTCCTACTTTCCTCTATGTACAAGTGTTTAAAAATGTGTTCAAAGTTGCCACATTTCGCGAAAATAGAAATTAAAAGAAGAAATAAAGAAGTACACTTTAGAAATTAACATGTACGTAGGCTGATGAATTCGTATGTCACTTCCGTTGGCCTTTGGCGGCGGATTAGGGCTATGCAAATCTGTGTCTCCCAACGTCATTACATTCTCTTGACTAGAGGGGCGTTGTTTGGCACAGGCGTTTGAATGAAAAGGCAAAGTGCTGGATTCACGTGAAACATGGTCTCACTCGAAGGTAAGCGCACTGCTGAGGTTCCTCTGGATCCAGAAAATGGCGCAGCGAAGATCCATCGCTGACCGCAAGAAGTCAATGATCCTCAAGCCATGAATGCTCAAAGCGTGTCAGAATGTTTTAAAATACGCACAAGAACGCAATGCATTGACGGATGAGTAACACACAGTACTAGGCATTCAACATCAACAACATACATTAACGTGGCGTGTATCGTGACTTTGGTGCAAGAAAACAGACGTATGGCTTTGTACCCTATTTCTGTAAATTCTACGGCTTCTTTCGGTACCGCGCGTACCTCCGAGTGAGACCATGCTTCCAAGCGGGTCGTCATTTTCACTTGAATATGCTCTCCATCACTTGCCTTTTTACTCAAACTCCTGTACCAAACAACGCCCTCTAGTTGAGAGAGTGTGATGACTTTGAAAGACACCGATTTGTTTATTCATAATCTGCCGCCGAAGGTAATCGAAAGTTAATTAGTGATAAGCTATCGCATTTTAACGGAGACTCAACAAAAATAAATTTTGCATTTGTAAACGAAAGAAAACTGGAAGCATTAGACATTGATTATACAAGCTGTCCTTTTTAATCACTCACTGGTTCACGTGACATTTGCTGTAATGTGGCTTTGCACCAGCACGTCTTTGTTTCTCACTATAAAGGGCAAAAGACACTCACTCCCACACACACACACTGACTGCAAAGTTAATACTCATGAGTTAAGCTCCCTTCATCGTAATATGAACTACACTGACGGGGAAAAAAATCAAAATCCCAACACCAAGAAGGGGTTGTGTTAGATAAACGACAGTCGACAGGCGGTGAGAGCCCCTCGGAACATGCAAAGCAGGTTTGCTGTAAATACGCAATGTAACGTTCGTGAGCGTTAGTTATCGTTGAGATTCGACGTAGGGAGTTGATGTTAGTCAAGAATGCCTTTAAGAAGACGAAGAAGCCATTATCAACAGCTCACGGAGTTTGAACGAGGTCGTGTAATAGGGTTACGAGAAGGTGGATTTTCGTTCCGCAATATTGCAGAACGACTTGGCAGGAATGTAGCCACTGTGCATAATTGTTGGCAGCGGTGGTCAAGGGAAGGTACTGCCTCAAGAAGACCGGGTTCTGGCCGGCCACGTGGCACTACTGAGAGGGAAGACCTCCATGTACGGCGTATGGCCGTGGCGCATCGTACCGCGTCTGCGGCAGCAACTCGAGCTGCAGTTGCCACCACAGTGACACAACGAACTGTTACGAATCGGTTACTTGAAGGACAGCTCCGAGCCAAACACCCTGTAGCGTGCATTCCACTTACTCCAAACCACTGCCGTTTGCGACGTCAGTGGTGTCAAGCTAGAGCTCATTGGAGGACGGAGTGGAGATCTGTTGTGTTTTCTGATAAAAGCCGGTTCTGCCTGGGTGCCAGTGATGGCCGTGTGTTGGTTAGAAGGAGGTCAGGTGAGCGCCTGCAACCAACCTGTCTGCGGCCGAGACACACTGGACCTACACCTGGAGTTATGGTTTGGGGAGCAATTTCCTATGACAGCAGGAGCACTCTCGTGGTTATCCCACGCACCCTGACGGCACAGTTGTACGTCGGTCTGGTGATTCAACCTGTTGTGCTGCCATTCATGAACAGCATTCCAGGAGGTGTTTTCCAACAGGATAACGCTCGCCCGCATACCGCTGTTGTAACCCAACATGCTCTACAGAGTGTAGACATGTTGCCGTGGCCTGCTAGATCACCAGATCTTTCACCAATCGAGAACGTATGGGACATCATTGGACGACAACTCCAGCGTCACCCCCAACCAGCATTAACCGTCCCTGTATTGACCGACCAAGTGCAACAGGCATGGAACTCCATCCCACAAACTGACATCCAGCACCTGTACGACACAAGGCATGAACGTTTGCGTGCTTGCATTCAACATTCTGGCGGTTACACCGGTTATTAATGTACCAGAATTTCACATTTAAAATGGCTCTTCTTGCGCTTACATTAAGCTGTGATCTTTAAACCTTAATCGATTAAATATGTTACCTATACAGATGTATTGCCGCCATTTCATTCCGCTATAACTATTTTTTCGTGCTGTTGGGATTTTTTTCCGTCAGTGTAGATTATCTGAAGTACCACACATTCCATCCTGTTTCCGAAATCAGTTTCCACCAGTGTTTCTTTCAGGACTTTTTGGCTGGGGGGAGGAGCAAGTTTTCCATTTGCTATATGTATATATAAAATTTTAACTACTATATTTATATCATCATCATCATCATTGTCAACCATTATCAATCCACTGCTGGACGAAGGTCTCCCCAAGTTTCCTCCACAGCGGTCTGTCTTGTGCCAGTCTCCTCCATGTTACTCCCACATACTTTCGAATTTCATCCACCCATCTCCCATGTGGTCTTCTTCTGGGTCTTTTCCTGTCCCTTGGAATCCAATCTAAAATTTCGGCTGTCCATCGATGATCTGTCCTTCTGGCAGTATGTCCAGCCCATTGCCATTTCAGGGATTTAACTCTGATCATGATGTCTTCCACTCTTGTCATTTTTCGGATCCACGAGTTCCTCTTCTTATCTCTCCTGGTTACAATAAGTATGCACCTCTCCATGCTGCTTTGAGTTGTCTGCAGCCTCGTATCTTATCGATAACAACCTTTTCAAATACTTTCCCTGGCACACTCAGCAAACTGATACAACGAAAGTTCAAGTGATAAGTTCGATAAAATTACCTTTCGGTGAAACAATTTTCGGTCAAGTGGGTGAAATAATTGTTGGTTAAATGAACTAGACCCCTTTTATTCATCTTTTTGTGCGCATCCCTAAATTTTTTACTACACAAAAAACACATTAGTCATACCCGAGCGAAAACAATTTCGTAAAATTCTATGGTAACACTGATCAAATTGCACATTGCCCGGCAACCCAGGAAATTTTCTGGACTTGACAGTTGAAGGGCTGAACTAGTACTACTTACCTAATCCATTTTCTGCGTCGTACGAGAGAGGCAATTCACGCTTGCCGCGCTGAGAGAACAAACCCCCAAAACGTCCTCCTCTTGAGCGTCCTGTTCCTCTATTTCTACCGCTTGCACTATTTATATCACTTGGGCTATTTCTTGCACTGTTGTCTGGAACAGAAGGCGACCTGGACCCACAACCTGAAACAGTGTACATTTTTAAATTGCGTGGTATTAGAGAATCAGTGAATTTATAAAACAAAATATAAAATACGATTAATGTCATTCCAAAAATGCACACAGACGGCTTCTAGGTTCATTTTGCGGGAGCTTATACGAATTTACTCGAAGGGAAAGAACGAAAAAATAAACTCGTTATCCAGTGCTTCTTTCAGTCACGTATCGGGAGGAAGGGGGGTCCGGAAGCGAGCATTGCCCCCCCCTCACTTCCACCAATGAGAAATTTTATGTTATTGAGCCAAATGTTAATACATTCCGGCTATAATGAAAAAGAAAGTTCGTTGCTTTTGATGCTACAAATATTTCTCCAATTATATTTTTGTTCAATATTTCTTCAAATATTACAGTTTATTTTGCTAAAAAAGTGTATTCAGACGCATGCCGTTCTTCAAAAATAAAATAAGTAGACTAATCATACCTCAAAGTCACGGAATCGCGATTCAGAATCAGGAGTGTGTTGAATGCATTTTAATAGATAAAAATTAGTTTGTTCTTGAAATGTTCGAAAAAGTAGTTACTATATTAGAGGCGCATATTAAAAAATTCTGGGGGAGGGGAGGGGGGGCAAAAAATGGAAGTTTTTGAAATCCACCAGAACAAAACTAAAGTTAATTAAAATAGAAGAAAAATTAAAGCATTTTTTGTAATGTAGGTCAATGCATTTTTATTAAAGTAAGGCATTTTTTTTCTAATGTAAGTCGCATTTTAACCAAAAACAAAAAATGAAAAAGAATCGAACACATTCGGGGGGGGGTGCGGGGCTTCCTACCTTGGTCTCCCTCTAAATACGCCCCTGAACTATATACACTGAAGTGCCAGAAAAACTGGTACAGACGAGCTTATGCAAAGTACATAGCAACGTCACCTATGCGTGTACTTGGTTGCCAGCTGTCAGAGCTGTTTTCGGCTTGAGAATGTCAATTAATAACGATTAAAGCGATTTTTTACGCGGTGTCATAGTTGGCGCTCGTGAGATGGGCCATAGTATTTCGGACGTAGAAACGAAGTTCGGATTTTCACAGACGACCATTACGAGGGTGTACCGTGACTACAAGAATTCCGGCAAAGCCTTCAAATTACGATACCAGTGTGGCCGTAAAAAGACATTGGGTGAACGTGACCATCGTCGGCTGTCAAGAATTGTTTCACGCGATAGGCGAGCAACACTCTCGCAGGTATAATCGGAATTCAATGCTGGAGCCTCAACAAGCATCAGCGTCTGGACTGTGCAACGTACCCTGCGCGATATGGGCTTTGGGAGCCGACGCCCAACTCGAGTCCCCTTGATGGGTGCACGACACAGAGTTATGCACCTCGCTTGGGCACGGCAACACCGCCACTGGACACTTAATGATTGGAAACAAGTAGCCTGGTCTGACGAGTCGCGTTTCCAACTGTATCGGGCAGATAGAAGGATTCGTGTGTGGCGCAAACCCCATGAAGCCATGGATCCCGCCTGTCAACAGGAACTGCACCGGCTGGTGGGAGGAGGGGTTCCGTAATGGTATGGGGCGTGTTTATCTGGACTTCACGGGGACCCCCTGGTACGTCTACAAACGTCTGTGACCGGCCAACGCTATGTGCGCATCCTTTCTGACGAGGTACACCCGTTCATGTCCTGCATTCATGCTGATGGGTTGGGCTTGTTCCAACAGAACAATGCACCTCCACACAAGTGTCGTGACGCCACATTATGGTTTGAGGAGCATTCATCTGAGTTTAGGGTGTTGCCATACCACCCAAGTCCCCAGATCTGAACGTGATAGAACACATCTGGGATACCATGTAACGCGCTATCGAACACAGGAATCCGAGACATCGGAATAGACTCGAATTGTGGAACGCTCTACAGCATATTTCCAGAAGCTAGTGGAGTCCATGTCCCGTCGTATTTCTGCAGTCCTGCGCTCCCGTGGGGGGCCTACCAAGTATTAGACCGCCGCCCCGGTGGCGCAGTGGTCTAAGGCGCCGGTCTCTGATCATTCGTCCGTAAGGGGTCCGGGTTCGAATCCCGGTCAGGCATGGATGTTGTGTTTGTCTTACGGCTCTGGCTCTCTCCCTTCCCTGGAACCAGTGACCCTAAATTAGGGACGGGCGACTGCTTATAGCCCATTGAGTTGCTCACGGTGGTCGTTAAACCTCCAATAAAAAAAAAGTATTAGACCTGTGTACCAGTTTTTCTGGCACTTCATTGTATATCGTAATTACTTCTACAGGGTGGAAAGAAACGACCGCATAAACACCCCAGGGGATGATTCCTTGAGTCAATACAAGCATAAAGTGTTCAATGACATTTTTGGATTTAGGGCTTAGTTTTCCAGATGTAAGCCCCAAAGGTGCGTGACGTGGCGTCTGGAATCTCCTCTTTTTGAGGCTTAAAGCACAACCCGAGTATCATGCAGGGAAGAGCGTGGCTGATGCCTGATGCTGCAATCGCAGTACAACAACAGTCATCCAGCCTGTTTCCGGAGTCGTGTTACGTCCGCATTTGTCGAGACGAACGGAATTCGTCGCCCTGTTGCATGACATACAGTCTCTGAGAGCACTGCGATATGTAGATCAGTCGTGATGATCGCCGAGGTACTTAGCTTGCAGAATCAGGCATCGATCACGTCCTTTCCTGGATGACGTGGTCGATGCCTGGTTGTGCTGTCTTCAATGAAGCCTCAAAAACAGGCGATTCCGGACGCGACGCGTCACGTACCTTTGGGGGCTTATATCTGGAAAACTAAGTCCTAAATCCAAAAATGTTGTAGAACATTTTTTGTTTGTATTGACCCAAGGAATTTGTTGTTTGTATTGACCCTTGGGTGTTTATGCGGTCGCTTCTTTCGTCTTGCAGGCAGATCCGGGCATGGCACTTCCGTACATAGAAATTTTCGTGTCCCTTTCGTACAAATGTAATGCTAATTACCCATCGTATTTGAGATCTCTTACAGCCCTACCGTTTTGGTGTCAGTTCCGTACAAAAATGAACTTAACTATCTCATACCCAGAAGATGCCTGTGGATCATATTTGACCTTGCCCCCTTTGTGTGAACCAGGGCTTTAGAAAGAGAAGGGCTGGCTCATTCCTATGTCGTGGGAGGAGTATTTTAAGCCTCAGTTACTAATTTTTTGGCAGTAAACCTGAGAATGGAGTAATATTTTTGCTCCCATGTCTTTATGAACAACGTCTGTTGTTTGCATTTATTATAATTTACAAAATGCCTTAATTTTGTGCAGTTGGCCAGTTGCTGAAATATGAGGAAACCATGGACCGAGTGTTTGGTTCATCACGTTTTCATTGTTAATACCAATGGCACTGTAAAGGAATGGATTTTGAAGTTTGCCCACGATTTCATATTGAGTGGGTGCTGAATTTTTCTTTAAATATGATGAAATATCTGAAAAATAATTTTTTACGATGTTGGCAGTATCTAAAATCATTGAAGACAGCACAAGGCTTTCCTTTTGAAGTTTCAGACAACACTATAAGATCCATTTTGTTTAAGGTAAGAAGATTGAAGATGCTGCAAAAGCACGGTAACATTTTTTGGAGCCCAAAACACACACACCACACACATCCCTAAATTATCTTTTAAAAAAGGTAGGATTTAAAAAACGTCTTTATTTACAATTTCAAAACATGGTAGATAAAAGCTCTGGCAAGCACTTTCGCGACCACTATGGCCGCATCATCAGGCCGATGAGTGAAACCAAATTCGAACGGCACAAGGTTAAATAGTGACATATAGGAGCACAAGTAATAAACATTAGGTAAATGAAACACGTAAGTCATTGCCAATCACTACAAATTGCTAAAAGTTTTTGTAAATATTCAGCTTCTTCCTCCCGTGAATACTGTAAAACCAGGTTTCTCCAGTCAGTGGGAATGTATACAAGCACGTCTTCATTACAGCATTTTGGTCCAAGTTTTATGATATACACTGAGTCGCCACTTTATTATGACCACCTGACAGTTTTAAGCAAATGAGCTATGGCTGCACGCTGTTGCCGCCAGAGAGCGAGGTTAGTATAAAATGGGAAAGCTTAGTGCTTGCGACAGTAGTAAAAGTGAATTTTTGGGTGACAAGATGGGTAAAAAATGCGATTTGACGGAATATAAACGTGGGATGATTGTAGCAGCTCGGAGCCATGGAGCGAGTATCACCGAAACCGCCGAATTCGTGAAATGTTCCAGAGCAGCTGTTGTTAAAGTGCTTAAAGACTGGACTGTCAGCCAAAAAATTGGGTCTCTACGTGCGACGTGTGGTCGTCATCGACTAGTGACTACTCGGGCGGAACGGAGAGTGTCCAGACTGGTAACAGACAACAGAAGGGCAACAGTGCAGCAAATTGCAGACCATCTTAATCAAGGATCCTTTCAAATGATCTCTGCATGCACTGTTCGCCGTACACGGTATCGGATGGGATATGGCAGCCGAAGGCCCGTTCGAACACCTTTGCTGTCTGCAGTTAGCAAGAGAAAACGTCTCCAGTTAGCACAAGGATTGGACAGTCGATAATTGGAAACAAATTATGTGGTCCGATGAATCACGTTTTCAGTTGCACCATGCCCATGGCCGAGTGAGAATTTTGCGGAAACAGCACGAAAGCATGGACCCCAAATGCATTGCTACAACCCTTCAAGCTGGTGGTGGCAACGTTAGGGTTTGGGGAATGTTTTCCTGGCATGCTTTGTACCCTTTAATTCGTGTTGATCAACGTCTGACTGGCACATCATATCTAAACATCGTTGCGGACCAAGTGCATCCTGTCATGTGGATGGTTTATCCCAATGGCGATGGCTACTTTCAACAAGATAATGCGTCCTTCCATATTGCTCGTAATGTACAGGATTGGTTTCAGGAACATGCCGGTGGGTTTACTTTGCTTAGGTGGCCCCCACAATCTCCAGATCTCAACCCTATTGAGAATTTATGGGATGAAGTTGAACGAGCCATCAGACAGCTGGATCCACAACCCTGCAATCTCACACTCCTGGAAAGTGCTATTTATCAAGCATGGTCTCAGATTCCACAAACCACCGATCAGCATCTCGTGGAGTCTATGCCACGAAGAATCGACGCAGTATTAAAGGCAAAATGTGGCCCAACGAAGTACTGAGGGGGTGGTCATAATAAAGTGACCACTCAGTGTATAGACTCTCTCAGTAAAGAGCATAGAGCGTTTATTAGAAGCTGTCGATAGTAAGCTCGCATTGTCCCAGTCAGGTCTTAAGCCTTTTTCATTAGCAGTTTTTGACAAAGTTGAGGTAGCAGATTTCTTACGGATGGCATATCTGTTTATTTAAACAATTTTTAAAATTGTTTAAATAAAATCTCCAAATGCATCAAGAGCACTGTGCTGCATAATTTTAAAAGAACAAACTAAAAAATTAATGAATCTCTCCCTTTGATTGGAAGTAACACACAATCAGTTTGCCTTCCTTTCCCCTTGCGAAAGGATTAGGGGAACACTTTGTACGGAAGTGACACACGATCAGTTTACCCCCCACCCCTCTCCCATTTGGGAGACACAGTGGAAGAATGCTTGCTTGTACGTATCTGACACAAAGTTTTCATTGTACGGTAGGGCGTCCTGGAAGATCCGGATGTGGCACTTCCGTACAATGAAAATTTTGTGTCAGATCGGTACAAGCAAGCATTCCTCCTCTGCGTCCCCCAAATGGGAGAGGGTGGCAAACTGATCGTGTGTCACTTCCGTACAAAGGGTGAGATTCATTACATTGTTAGTTTGTTCTTCAGGAGATTTTATTTAAACAAAATGGATATTGTAGTGTTGTCTGAAACGTCAAAAGGCAAGCCTTCTGCTGTCTTCAATAATTTTCGATACAGACAACATTGCAAAAATTTATTTTTCACATATTTCATCATATTAAAAAAAAAAAAAAAATCAGCTCCTCTTCATTATGAAATCGTGGGCAAACTCAGAATATATTCCTTTACATTGCCGTTGTTATTAACAGGGAAAACGTGATGAACCACACCTCCATGGTTTCCTTATACTGTATTTCAACAACTGGCCTAAATAGCCCACTGCACAAAATGAAGGCATTTGGTTAATTTAAATAAATAGAAACAACAGAAGTTATTCACAAAGAAATGGGAGCAAAAAATATTCCGTTTTCAGGTTTACTGCCAAAAGATTAGCAACTGAGGCTTAAAATACTCGTCCTAGAACAAGGGAATGAACCAGCCCTTCCCTTTCTAAAGTCCTGGTTCACACAAAGGGCGCAAAGGCAAAGATGATCCACAGACATCTTCTGGGTATGAGAGAGTTAAATTCCTTTTTGTACGGAACTGACACAAAAACGGTAGGGCCGTGGGAGATCGCAAATACGATGGGTAATTAACATTACATTTGTACGGAAGTGACACTGAAATTTCGATGTACGGAAGCGCCATTTCCGGATCTGCCACGACACCGTTTCTTTCCACCGTTTATATACTGTATGTAGATATGGTAGTAGCTAGTACTGTATGTAGTGGTTAAAATACCAGGTTGGGAAAATATGACTCATAATTTGTAAATAGAACAAAAACATTGATGCATTGTCCGAGACTGAAGTTTCTACGTTTCAAAATAATCCCCCTGGTTTGCGATGCATTTGCGCCAGCGATCCGAAAGCTTGCGGATGCCGCTCAGGAAGAACTCTTTTGGTTGTCGACGTAACCATTCCCGAACAGTCTGTATCACATCCTCATTACTGCCAAACCTTTTCCCGCCCAGATATGCATTTAGAGGGCCAAAGAGGTGATAGTCCAAGGTCCGGACTGTAGGCAGGATGTGGTAGAACGTTCCATTTCAGTTTCTGGATGGTTTCCATGATCCGAGCAGCCACGTGTGGGCAAGCCTTATCGTGGAGAAGTGACACAGATGTTTGAGTCTTTTTTCGCTTGTTCCTGATGATTGTCTTCACTGGGCCTTCTAGAAGTGTCGAGTATTATTCAGCGTTTATTGTGCGACGATCTGTGAGGAAATCCACGTACGGTACACCTTTAGAGTTCCAGAAGACGGTGGCCATAATCTTCCCAGCAGAGAGCGTGGCGCTCATGATGTTCATTCTCCACCATTTCCTTTCCATTTTTAAACACACTGCTCCACTTATGGACACCCAAATTGGGCAGTGTATTCTCACCGTACTGTTTACTCAATCGTGAACAGATTTCCGACGCTTTATAACCTTCCTTTCGTCAGGGATTTGATTATAATGCGTTGTTCCACGCTAACGTGTACCTTCGCTTCGCTCATCTTCCTACCAACTGACCAACGGCGCCGTAGCACACACCACAGATCAAGAGACTCAGAGGTTAAAGTGGTTTCACCTAAAATATCTGCCTTATGTTTCCAATGGTAAAACTGCCGCCCCGGTGGCGCAGTGGTCTAAGCGATGGCCACTGATCATTCGTCCGAAAGGGGTCTGGGTTCGAATCCCGGTGAGGCATGGGTGTTGTGCTTGTCTTACGGCACTGGCTCTCTCCCTTCCCTGGAACCAGTGACCCTAAATTAGAGACGGGTGACTGCTTATAGCCCATTGAGTTGCTCACGGTGGTCGTTAAACCTCCAATCAAAAAAAAAAAATGGTAAAACTTCTTTACATATTTTCTTTGCAATTAATGTATTCCCAGGGATGAAAATTTGCACATCGATAAAACTAACTTTAAGTTATGGCATGGGATACTTAACACTTGCTAAAACATAACCATAATTTTATAAAAATCAATCATTTTACTTTGAGTAATGTTTAGACCTGTTAATAGATGGCACGACCTGTACATTGATGGCTCCAGTAGACAAACAAATATTGTATTGCTTAATTATGTTTATGTTTTAGCAAGTATTAAGTATCCCATGCTATAACTTATAGTTTCATCAATGTGCAAATTTTCATCCTTGGGAATACATTAATTACGAAGAAAATATGTAAAGAAGTTTTACCATTGGAAACATAAGGCAGAGATTTTAGGTGGAACCACCTTAATCTTTCCTAGAGATTCGTGGCAATTTGGCCCCGAAAATCTTAATAGAACAGTGCGCAAGTGGACGGACATGAAACTAAAACGTCGAACCGTAACCGCCTGCTTTCTTTTTTCAAGAGTTTACCATCGAGTTTATATTAGGTGGAGTCACCACTCCTATCCACGCAGCATTGGCCGCCATAAGTCACCGCTAGTGCTGCAGGTGACGTCATATAGCGGCAAAAAGCTGCTTTGAAGCTACTGAAACCAATGGAACAAAAGCTTAGCTGCGTATAGACAAATAAAATAATGGATTTAATAATTTTTATTCATTATACAAGCTTACTGTTTTACCAACTGTAGAATTTTGTCTTTGCCTGTATGTGACATCACTGCACAGATTAGCTGTGACCTATGGCGGCAGAGCCAGTGGTATCTCCACCTAATGTAAGCTCGATGGAGTTTACAACTCAGATCAGATCAGATCAGATTATATATTGAGGATTTTAGGATGGGAGTGTTTGACCCCAGGTCTTAAACAACCCTTAGAAATAGGAAGCTAAGAGATTTGTGCTAGAGTGCCCGATAGGAAAGTGACACGGAAGCGAAGTAGTAAGGGGGAGGAAAACGCCCTTATTTATTACCGGAGGGGAGGGGCAGTACCCGGGGTCCGACGGCTTAACGTGCCTATCCGACGCCCGACGGATATTTAGGGGTTCGAGCGTTCGTACCTACCTGGGATCGAACCTGATATTCCTCCGTGGCAATCACGAACGTTGACCACTAGGCCATTCGCGGCCCGAGTTTACAACTCTCTCCGCGGTGCTTCTTATATAGCCACTGATATCGTATCACGTGACAGACACTATCATAGTTTCATGTCAGACCAGTGGGCCGCTGTCTTAAACACGAGAGTTGGACCTCTGTCTATCCTGTGTGGCACACACGAGGAGGGTAAAAGACCTTGGAACAGTGCTGTCATCTGCAACGTATACCACTTTCAACGCACCGCGCTGCATTGTTACTACGAACAAATTATAATTCATATTTGCCCGCACCTTGTATACGTATATACTGTATAGCAAATGCAAAACTTGCCCCCTCTAAGACTCCACCCCCCACCCTCCAGTCAAAAAGTCCTGAAAGAAACAGTGTATCTCTAGGGCCGTAGCTAGCAGTAGGCTAGAGGAGTAAAGCAAGCCCTCTCCCCTGGAAAATGCACGTTGTTGTAAATTCTTTGAACTTTTATTTTCGGCGGTTTATGAAAACGACTTTTGCATTTCATTACATGCATCATAAATACTTCACCTTATTTTGTCGTGCATTACACGTTTTTAAAACACGAAAAAATTGTGGTGATGCAACACGAGCGATGAATAACTAGAAAGAATTTACTTTTCGAGGGGAATAAGTTGGATTAGCTGTGCCAATGATTCTCTGTCATATACGTACGTTGCTCAATAAATTAGTAGAAAGCTGCTGCGTGGAGAGAAGGGGAAAAAAATCCAAAGCGTGCTATCTATTATCTAGTACCAATAGTTCTTGAAGGAGCTTTTCCTTCTCCGTAGGAACCCACCAATTGTTTTTTTTTTTTTTTTTTTTTATTGGAGGTTTAACGACCACCGTGAGCAACTCAATGGGCTGTAAGCAGTCGCCCGTGCCTAATTTAAGGTCATTGGTTCCAGGGAAGGGAGAGAACCAGTGCCGTAAGACAAACACAACATCCATGCCTCACCGGGATTCGAACACGGACCCCTTTCGGACGAATGATCAGAAGCCATCGCTTAGACCACTGCGCCACCGGGGCGGCACCCACTAATGCATGGCTAATGTATGGCATCCAAGTCTAGAATAAATAACCCTCCCGAGTCGTCTCTCCTTACCAGAGATGGAAACGGGTCATGGGTCGGGTCAAGGTATTCCTGACCCGATTTTGACCCAATTTTATTCCAGTTTTATTTTTTAAAAGAGAAAAATATATTCCAAAGAAAAATGCGCGTTGTGGAATTATTATTATTATTTATTTTGATTGGAGGTTTAACGACCACCGTGAGCAACTCAATGGGCTATAAGCAATCGCCCGTCCCTAATTTAGGGCCACTGGTTCCAGGGAAGGGAGAGAGCCAGTGCCGTAAGACAAACACGACATCCATGCCTCACGGGATTCGAACCCGGACCCATTCCGGAAAAATGGTCATACGCTATCGCTTAGACCATTGCGCCACCGGGGCGGCCGTTGTGGAATTCTGTAGTCGCTACTGGTGCCCACGGAGTGAAATAATGATTTGCCATGCAAAAATACTGTCGTCTCTTTCTTAAAGCAACGAAGATTTCCACCGACAGACACACCGACACCATATCGTAAAAAGATACTTCCTTTGCGTTCTTTTACAGTGCGATTGTCCAGGGCCAGGTACAGGCAAACGCCATTCGCCTGCTTTTCAGCGGATTCACTCTCTTCGTGCGAAGTTCACTGTATGACTAAGAGTTACTTTTCACATCGCGTCTTTTACATTGAGCATTCAGAGGTTTTCGATTGATGTGCTAACATCGCGTTCCCATGACATATCATATCGCAATTAACTCCGTATTTGTTAATATGGATATAGATTTAATATTAAGGAGGTTGAGAAAGGCGTGGAGGCTAACAAATACGTGCCTGTTGAAAACCATAAGGGGAAGAGTGAATGCTGGAAATTGTTTCGCCTCATTAAGGAACCGGTGAATAATTCTGTGTTGTTTAAAATATGGAAAGTGTATAATTACAAAGAAAGATGCCATTGGTGTAATAAAAGATTATGGAACCAAAACATCTAACGGACCATATAAAAGTATGCTCACCTCCATCAAAGCGTGGAAAGAGTGAACAATCTAAATACATTTAAAAAATACATTTGTGCAATCGTAAATAATGATTCCCATTTGTAATATACTCCATAGTCACGGTCATAGTCAGCTATTACTTCTGGATTACGCAAAATAGTGGCACTAAAATGGCACTAAAATTTAGCATGTAACCAAATTTTATTATTAAAAAAGGATTTCAGTTATTAAATATCAAGCAGTTATTGGTATGAATATATATGTATATATTACGTTTATATGTATATCATCATCATCATCATCATTGTCAACCATTATCAATCCACTGCTGGACGAAGGTCTCCCCAAGTTTCCTCCACAACGGTCTGTCTTGTGCCAGTCTCCTCCATGTCACCCCTGCATACTTTCGAATTTCATCCACCCATCTCCCATGTGGTCTTCTTCTGGGTCTTTTCCTGTCCCTTGGAATCCAATCTAAAATTTCGGCTGTCCATCGATGATCTGTCCTTCTGGCAGTATGTCCAGCCCATTGCCATTTCAGGGATTTAACTCTGATCATGATGTCTTCCACTCTTGTCATTTTTCGGATCCACGAGTTCCTCTTCTTATCTCTCCTGGTTACACCAAGCATGCACCTCTCCATGCTTCTTTGAGTTGTCTGCAGCCTTTGTATGTCTCTTTTAGTTAAGGTCCACGTCTCTGCACCATACGTAAGCACTGGAAGGATGCATTGATCAAACACTTTTCTTTTTAAGACATAATGGCATATTGCTCTTGAAAATTATGCTGTTTCTTCCAAAAGCTCTCCAGGCAAGTTTTGTACGCCGATTAATTTCTTCATCAATGTGACCCTCACTTGATATCTGTTGTCCCAGATAAACGTATGTGTCTGTTATCTCCAGCTTTTCTCCATCAATCGATAAATCTTCATTTCTTGTAAAAGCATTGAACATCACTTTTGTCTTCTGAAAGTTCATTTTTAATCCCACTTCTTTACTCTTGTCAGCAAGTTCCTGGATCATACTCTGCAGCTCTGATGGGGTAGTTGCAAAAATGACTACGTCATCAGCAAAACGAAGGTGGGTTAGATAATCTCCATTAATCTTTATCCCCGTGTTTTCCCAGCTCAGCGACTGAAAAACACCCTCCAATGTGGTATTAAAGAGCTTCGGAGATATGGTGTCACCTTGTCTCACTCCCTTTCCAATTTTTACGTGTGTTGTATTTTCAAACAGCCTAATCTTTGCACTTGCATTTTCATAGATGTTATTAATAATATTAATGTATGCATCTTCAATACCGCAGGTTTTCAGAGCCATTGTAACTGCTGATGGTTTCACCGAATCAAAGGCTTTTTCATAATCGATAAAAGCCATGCACAATGGAAGTTCATATTCCCTCGCTCTTTCAATTAGTTCTCTCAGCACGTGGATATGATCTATTGTGCTGTAGCCACTCCTGAATCCAGCTTGTTCTCTCGGTTGAGCCATGTCTAGTGCTACCTTCAAGCGGTGTGAAAGAACTTTAGTGAAGATTTTATAAACTACTGATAGGAGGCTGATAGGTCTGTAGTTTCCGAGATCCTCAATGTCACCTTTCTTATGTAGCAGGATCATTGTAGCGGGGGTTTCAATCCTCAGGAATCTTTCCTTCATTAAGGCATCGAGTGAAAATTTGGGCGAGTACTGTTTCGATTTCTCCACTTGCTTCTTGTATGATGTCTACAGTAATTCCATCTTCTCCTGGAGCTTTTCCTCGCTTCATGTTCTTGATTGCATGTGCAACTTCTGCTGGAAGGACTGGAGGAACTCTGGTACTGGTATCTTTCATGATGTCTGGAGTGCATATATCATCCCTTTCATATAATTTTGGAGTAGAAATCTTTCACTCTTGTCAAGATTTCGCCTCTATTTCTTGTTACAGAACCATCTTCTTTTCTCAGTGCCATAATCTGTTTTCTTCCCTTACTGAGATGTCCCTTTGCTATCTTTAGGCTTTGGTTGTTTTCAATTGCTTTCCTCACTAGTTCACAGTTGAATTTCCTTACGTCTTCAGTGATACTTTTTCTTACTGTCTTGCATAGCTCTATATATTCCACTTTGGAAGTCACATCTTCTTTATTTGTCCTCATCTCTCTTTCTTTTTGCATCAACATTTTGGTTTTTCCTGATAATTTGTTCACATGCAACTTGTTCTTAGACCCAGCTAATTTTGTTGCTGTTTCCATAAGAGCTTTGGTTATTTTTCTGTTAACTTCAGAGATGTCCACTTCTTCCGATGTTAGGATTTCTAAAGCAGAGAACCTGTTCTTCAGTTCTAACTTGAAGGTATTATGGTGTTTTTTAAGGTTGGTTATGTCAATAGATTTTGTTTGTCTTATGAGCTTGCCACGTTCAAGTTTGGTGTTGAGGTGCATCTTACATCTCACCAATCTATGGTCACTACCTGTGTTGAACTTGTTTAGCACACTGCAGTCTTCTATGACGAATTTTTTGTTACACATAATAAAATCAATTTCACTTGTCGTCCCATTTGGATGTCTCTATGTCCATTTCCTGTGTGGCTTTTTCTTGAAGAAGGAGTTCAAGATGAAAAACCCTTCTGCCTCTGCAAACTCAACGAGAGTATTTCCACGCTGGTTTCTGTTGCCATGACCGAATTTACCTACTGAAGTTTCATTCTGTTGCCGTTGCCCTATTTTTGCATTGAAATCTCCCATAATTATTTTCAAGTGCTGCTTACCTTTATTATTTAGATGACAAATTTCCTCATAAAATTCTTCAATTTCTTCTTCAGATGACTTGTGGTGGGTGCATAAGTTTGAATAATCTGAGCCTGGTATCTTTTCGAGAGTTGGATAACAAGTCGTGCAGCTCTGTCAGAGGAACTTTCAACTTCTACAACTTTATCCTTCAGTTTCTTGTTTATTATAAATCCAACACCACTAGTTCTGCCACTATCTGTCCCACGATAGTAGAAGAGATGTCCACTTTTCAGTTCGATGAGATCTTCTCCTTTTCTCCTTACCTCACTTAGCCCCACGATGTCCCACTTGATCCTTTGTAGTTCCTCTTCCAATTCAAGAAGCCTTGAATCAGAAGATAGGGAGCGTCCATTGTAAGTAGCCAAGGTCAGCATCAGATGGCAGCCTAGTCCGGTCCTCCGGGGATTCTTAGCACCCTCTGCCTTCATGTCGCACTGGCCGCTGCCTTGGCCAGGTACATTCCAGCTGCCGGAGACTGAGGGCCAAGATTTAAGTTGTGGAATCATTTTGAGGGGTTTGGCCATAACTCACCACGCTGGCCAAGCGGGTTGGTGAGTGTGGGATAGAATTTCCTCTGATCCCGATGGTATAGTTATACCGCCATGGGCGGTCGTCAGAGCCCCTTTAGTGGGAACAGGATGCACCACGAGAAGGCGGGGTTGACATTTGTCAAGGAGAGGCTATGATGTTACGCATCACCTGACTTACATCCCTATATATATGTATATATACATATATAAATTGAGTAGATTTGTCTGGGCTAGTTACTGGGTCCAAATTTTTGACCCGTTTCGAACTCTGCTCCCTACCCAGACCCAGTTGACAGAGGATTCCCTTTACAAACTAGAAGGCGTAAGAAAAGCTTCATGTTCCAAATTGTACAAAATGACATGAAAAAAAAAGGAAAAGAAAATTCTCTTTCTCTCTCAGAGCCCGAGCTCGAATCGCAGTAAATCTTATGCAGCCCGTCTCAGCACTGCTGCAGAGCTGATACAGGGTTCCCAGCCAAGGAGGTTAGAATAAGATATCTGGGGATGCCCTTGTCAGTGGAGCGGTACCACTTTGAGTGAAGCCTACAACTGCGAGCGGCGGCCATTAAAGTGTGGGGAAACCCGGTGGTGTTCAAGGCTGTTGCAATGCATCTTGTGTTGGCGGAATCCCATTCTTTCGTCGCAAATGTTAATCATTTTGCATCGTAACTTGATGCCGATATATGAGAAAATGCTGAATTTATAAAGTTCTTAATTATTTTGAGGCACCTTTCCATTTCTATTTTAAATTGAAATTCGTGAAACGTTAGTGCGAATACAAAACACAAAATAACCTTAAAACTGAACGTAATTATAAATACACCACACTATGAACACTCAAGAGACGCATAAAGCGTATTTCATCCGTTTATTTTTGTGGCGTAGTAAGTACAAAGATTCTCCAAGCTTTCGCACTCCATTGGAAGTCTTTTTCAAGGAAATGGTAGACATAGAAATGCATTTATGTATATCTACCATTGCCTTGAAAAAGCCTCCCAGTGGAGTGCGAAGGCTTGGCGAATCTTTGTACTCACTACGCCACAAAAATAAACGGATTTAATACGCTGTATGCGTCTCTTGAGTCTTAAAACTGAAAACTTGACTCGACTATGAAGCATAATTAATTCCGGTTTGATGTTAGCAGGATTTCTGCAACCCAAAACCACGCAATTCAAAAATGCACACAGCTGAAACTGCATGATGTAAACAACATCCAATTCTCACACTTTCTGGCTTCACTATTAAGAGACCCAGGGGAATCTTCAGAAATCTTGTTCTAACCTCCTTGGTCCCAGCATGATGGCGGAATGGGAATAAAGAGGGGAAAAATGATGTCGGACTCATCTGCCGTTCAGCTTTTGTTAATTAAAAGGGAAACAGCATGCCTGAATTGTGAAACTAATGGAAAAGTAGGCATAACTTTTTTATTAACTGACAGAGGTCGTTCAATTTGCACATGTTCGTAGGGTAATTCTTCCCCTATAGTAACCCTTCTTCATTGCAGGTAAATAATGGATTCCAAGTAGAAGCAACGTGCCGTCATCGAGTTCTTGACGAAGGAAGGTTGCAGGCTGTCCGACATTAACAGAAGGCTACAGAATGTTTACGGAGATGACACCATTGACAAGAGCAATGTGTACAGATGGATGAAGAAGGTTAAGGGGAAACCAACACTGAAGACAAACCACGCAGTGGGAGACCACCATCTGCGACCATTGACACGAAACGTCAGCGAGTGGATGACTTGATTTGCGCGAGACAGGAATCACAATCCGTGAGCTTACTGCATAACTGAACTGTGGTCACAATGCGATATAGAAGAGAGTGGAAGACAGGGTATCGGAAAGTGTGTGCAGAGTGGGTACCTAGGCAGCTAACACCCGGTTCGAAGGAGAGAAGGATGGAAATCTTCTTTGATCTGCTGGAAGCGTTTTAAGTCAATAATGACACGTTTTGTTTTCGATCTGGTGACAGGGGATGAAAAGTGGGCGAATCTTTACGATCCGGAAACGAAAAAATCAATCTATAGAATTGCCTCCCTCCTCTTCACCAAGGCATAAGAAGTTCAAGAGCTCAAAAGCCAGCGATCAGTGCAGAAAGTCATGGTGACTGTTTTTAGGCATAACAGGGGTATCATTGTCCTTTATTTTCTAGAACGTCGCCGCACCGTGTCCAGCGAGCGTTACATTGAGACACTCAAGAAGCTTGGAGAAGCCATGTGGAGGGAGGGACAGAAGAAGAATCTGAAAAGGATCCATATTAACCATGATAATGCGAAACCACACACATCTTTGGCAACAAATTAGGCGATCGGCAAATTAGGCTGGTTGGTGGTCCCCCATCCGCTGCACAGTCCAGATCTGGCGCCCTCCGACTGTTTGGTCCAATGAAGAACAGTCTTTGAGAAAAACGGTTTGATGACACAGACGATGTGAAAGTGGCTGTGAAGAAGTGGGTGCAACAGTCCACACCTGATTTTTTTCAAAGAGGATTCGAGGGTTGGGTTTAACGATGGCGAAATGCATAGCTTGTGATGGGGATTATGTTGAGTAGTACCTTTGTATAGAGGAAGAGTTAACCTTACAACATGTGCAATTTGAGTGACCTCTTTCAGTTAATGAAAAAGTTATGCCCACTGTTGCAATCCATTTGGTACAATCCTCGTATTTGCCTAGCAACATTGACCTTTAGAACGAATTTTCTTCGGAAACATAAAGATGCGGTTGCTACACCTAGCGAGAAAAAAAAGAGGACAGCTAATAAAACTGCCGTAGATCTTCGGTGTCGTTGTTACTGCCAATTTAAAGCAAGGGGTTTTGAAATACGTATAACTTTTACCTTTTTTTATCATGACAAATGTAAATACAAATGCAACTTTACACGACCTAAAGCAAACATTGATAAAAGCATAAAATGGGAAATCTCGGGAAAGGGAGATGTCGCAAACGGACCGATTCTTTTTCAGGTAAACACCGAGCACAAAACCTGTCTTCCTCCAAGGCCTCAAAAGCCCAGACCTTCAACGTTTCATGTGAATACCTTAACCGCTAGGCTTCCTGGTGGTCGACGGTCTTATGGGTAACACATTTTTAAAAACATCAGAAATACACTGTTGTAAAGGCTCGTGCAAAAACAGGAGCTCGGGAAAGCGAAGTGAAGAGAATTAAGGTCACGCATGATTGTGGCAAAAAACAAGTTCCTCTAACAGGATGAACAAAGCTGACACAACAACAATCGCCGCTTTTCTATAGAGCATCACTTCAAAGAGGAATTTCAACGTTGTGTTAAGTGTTTGCGCACTTAATGGCAGATCACTCAGCATTTTCTTCCGTCCGGCACTTGCCCAGTTTTTTCTCTCATGCGAACACAGAACTTCATTTGCATATGAAAGGAAAAACTTTCACATTTTATACAGTAGAATAATTACGACAAGGTAATGACTGTATTTGTACATGGCTCTGTCAACTGTAGTGAATGGCTTCTCTTTTAGATTGCGATTTGAGGTCTAGTTAAATCAGTATAGGACAGCATCAATCCGACATGTATGTAGTTAAAAAACAACAACGCACTTTTACTATACGAGTGTTGTACCAAAAGTAATGCAAAAGTGGGCATAACGTTTTTATTAACTAACAGAAGTCGCTCAAATTGCGCATGTTGGTAGAATAACTCTTCCTCAATAGTAAACCTTCTTCTTCATTGCAGGTAAATAATGGATTTCAAGCAGAAGCAACGTGCCGTCATTGAGTTCTCGAAGGAAGAGTGTAGGATGTCCGACATCCACAGAAGGCTACAGAATGTTTTACACCATTGAAAAGAGCAATGTGCATAGATGGATGAAGACTTTTAAAGAAAGGGAAACCAGCATTGAAGACAAACCACGCGGTGGAAGAGCACCATCTGTGACTACTGATACGATTCGTCCGTGAGTGGATGAACTGATTCGCGCGGAGAAAGGAGTCACAATCCGTGAGCTTGTTGCACAACCGAACTGTGGTCACAGTGCCATACAGAAGATGGTGGAAGACTTGGAGTATCGGAAAGTGTGTGCAAAGTGGGTACTTCGGCAGTTGACATCCGATTTGAAGGAGAGAAGGGTGGAAGTCTGCTCTGATCTGATGGAAGCATTTGAAGTCAATGATGACACGTTTTTGTTTTCGGTCTGGTGACAGAGGATGAAACGTGGGAGAGTATTTACGATCCGGAAACGAAGAATCAATCCATGGAATGACGTCAAACCTCTTCACCAAGGCACAAGAAGTTCGAAAGCCAGCGATCAGCACAGAAAGTCATGGTGACCGTTTTTGTGGATGACAGGGGTATCATTGTCCTTGATTTTCTAGAACGTGGCCGTCGTACCGAGACCAGCGAGCGGTACATTGAGACACTCAAAAAGCTTAGAGAAGCCATAAGGAGGAAGAGACCGAACAAGAATCTGAAAAGAATCCACATTCACCATGACAATGAAGGACCACGCACTTCTTTGGTAACAAGTCAGGCGATCAATAAATTAGGCTGGTCGGTGGTCTCCCATCCACCGTACAGCCCAGATCTGGTCCTCTCCGACTTCCACCTGTTTGGTCTAATGAAGGACAGTCTCCGGGGACAAAGATTTGATGACACAGACGAGGTGAAAGTGGCTGTGAAGAAGTGGGTACAACAGTCCACACAATATTTTTTTCAAAGAGGATTCGAGAGTTGGGTTCAACGATGGCGCAAATGCATCGCTTGTGACGGAGACTATGTTGAGTAGTACCTTTATATAGAGGAAGAGTTACTCTACCTACATGTGCAATTTGAGCGACCTCTATCAATTAATAAAAAAGTTATGCCCACTGTTGCAGTACTTCCGGAACAACCCTCGTAATTTTCATTTGCCCACAACCACGATATTTCCGCTTCTAGAAGTCGAAAATTATTTTTACATTGGTGGAATTAACCATGAGGGTGATGTCTCTTGCACTTTCTGTGATGCATAATTTTCTTGCTAGGAAGTAAAAAAAATATTTTTGATATCTACACTTCTAACCGCCATATTGAAAAAAATTCTTTATAAATTCAGTCATTGGAACTATGTATACATTTTTTCACGGTTTTTTTATTTTGCCTTCCACTATGTAGTTCTCCCGCTAGGTGCGTCCAAATATAAATATATAACCGTTCGAGTCACATTACTGTGACCACCAGCTAATATTCAGAGTAACCGCCGTGTGCAGCGCGGACAGCAGCTAGACGGGCTGGGAGTGACTCAATAATGTGCTGAAAGGTGTTCACAGGTATGTAGAATCATGCTGACTGCAGTGCATCTGACAGCTGCTGGAGGGTGCGTGGTGGAGGATCCATAGCGCGAACAACACGATCGAGGTGGTCCCACAGATGCTCAATTTGGTTTAAGTCTGGGGATTTAGGGTGCCAGGGAAGTACTTTGAAGTCTTCATCGTGCTCTTCCAACCACTCTCGGACATTTCTAGCTGTGTGACACGTCGCACTGTCATGATGGAAGATCCCATCCGTCCCGGGGAAGACAATCAGCATGTATGAGTGTACGTGGTCTGCAAGGATGGATTCATAATGAATTCGGTCCATAGTGCCTTCCACAGGTATGAGTGGACCCAGAGAATGCCACGAAAACTTTCCTCAGATCATAACGCTGCTCCCAACAGCTTGTGTTCTTCCAGCAATGGTTGAAGAGTGTTTGTTCTCCGATGTTTCTCGTATTATGCGTCAACGTCCATCCGTTCGATGAAGCAGAAAGCGTGACCAATCGGAGAAGGCAATCCCTTGCCAATCAGCGAAAGTTCAATTCCGATACTGCCGTGCAAATGTAAGCCCTTTTTGCCCATGCCCCTCCGTTAGCATAGGTGCAGTGACCATCCGTCTGCATCGAAGCTCCATACGCAGCAGTGTTCGCTGAACTGTCGTTTTAGACACACTTCCGGTAGCCCTCTGGTTCATTCGGCCAGTGAGTTGCTCCACTGTAGCGTGCCGATCGGCCCTCACGCACCTTCGTAACCGACGTTCACCTCTCACATCAATGGCACGTGGTGCCCCGTAGTTTCCGCGGCGCTTATTCGCAATGGTGCCATTTCTCCAATCACGATACGCTTTAACCACAGCAGAATGCGAATAGTTCACAAACTGCGCTGTTTCGGAAATGCTGCCACCCTTGGCCTGAAATCTGATAATCATCGCTTTTTGAAAATCTATTAAATCGCTCCTTTTATCCATGACAGCAACGAGTGATATGTTTTCAGAATTCCTACAACACACCTTATATACCCTCCAAGCTATTGGCTACGCGGTGTTGACGTTAAAAGTGGGAGGTGGTCACAAGAATGTGACTCGGCCGTATATATATATATATATATATGTGAGTGTGGGATAGCATTTCCTCTAATCCCGGTGGTATAGTTATACCGCTATGTGTGGATCGTCACAGCCCCTTTAGCGGGAACAGTATGCAACACGAGAAGGCGGGGTTGGTATTAGTCAAGGAAAGGCTACGATATGTTACGCATCACTTGACCATCTACCCCTTCAGAGCTGCAGAGTATGATCCAGGAACTTGCTGGCATGAGTAAAGAAGTGGGATTAAAAATGAACTTTCAGAAGACAAAAGTGATTACAATGCTTTTACAAGAAATGGATATTTATCAATTGATGGGGAAAAGGTGAATATAACTGATACCTACATTTACCTTGGGCAGCAGATATCAAGCGAGGGTCACATTGATGAGGAAATTAATCGGCGCATAAAACTTGGCTGGATAACTTTTGGAAGAATCAGTACAATTTTCAAGAGAAATATGCCATTATGTCTTAAAAGAAAAGTGTTTAATTCATGCATCCTTCCAGTTCTTACGTATGGAACAGACATGGACTTTAACTAAAAAAGATATACAAAGGCTGCAGACAAATGAAAGAGCATGGAGAGATGCATACTTGGTGTAACCAGGAAAGACAAGAGTGAAAGACATCATGATCAGAGTGAAATCCCTGAAATGGCAATGGGCTGGACATGTTGCCAGAAGAATGGACCACAGATGGACAACAGAAATTTTTGACTGGATTCCAAGGGACAGAAAAAGACCCAGAAGAAGACCACACGGGAGATGGATGAAATTCGAAAGCATGCCGGAGTAACATGGAGGAGAATGGCTCAAGACAGACAGTTGTGGAAGAAACTTGGGGAAACCTCCATCTTGCAATGGGTTGGTAATGGTTGAAAATGATGATGATGATGATATATATATATTCCCTTTAGTCGTGTAACTTAATACCGTTAACTCAACAATTTTTCAAGTTTTGTCAGATGGCAAGAATTCTTTTAACGGTTGCTAACTTTGCATTTGGTCAGTGCAAAACACATACTGCCTAATTATTCAGATGTACCAGTTGATGGCGACGTGATATATTGACATTTGGAACTATATCTGAGGCTACGAAAGTTCGAGTTGAAAAATTCTTTCTGCAACAGATTTATACTACTGCGTATTGAACGTTCAGCGCCTCTTACTATACTGCATATTGAACTTTCAGCTCACCCAGTTAGATGGCTTAAATTTTGATTTTTCGGTAGACGATAGCCCAGCTTCTACAAGTCTGACAGGAAGAATTCTTTTCACACTGACTAGTTTCTTTCTAAAAATCCGATTTTGGTATCCAACCAAAAAAGGCTTTTTTAACAGTGTACCCGCCCAGGCGGTTCACAGACTGCACGTGATAAGGTCGATCTCACGGAGATGTAAGCGGCTGGCCTAGACAGATGAGCCGTAGTGCGTTACGTGAGCACAATGGAAAGAGGTAGTAATTTGGCGCACGTGCGAAAACGAATGATCATCAGGTACCGCGCCAATGTTCATCTGACTAAAGATGTTGTCAACTTTTATTACATCATTATATTCACTTTGAAGAGTTTCTTCAAAGAACGAAGAATTGGGACTCTTAGTTTCAACTCAAATTTTTTATTGTTTAGTTTTGCAGCAACGAGTAAAAACATTTTCCTCTTCGGACCTCCCCCCGGAAGGAGGCGAGATTGCTATTTAATTTAAGACTGAATATTCATTTTCTTATTACGGAGATTCTAACTGCCCGACTTTTTACTTCATGAAAGTCCCTATTGGAAAGGGGCTGCCTCCTCGGCTCGGGACTTTAAAGTTAACGAGACTTCCGAACCTCGGCTAATCATTAGGGATTCAGCAAGACTTCGCTGAATCACACTATTACGGATTAACGAGACTTCGAGGCTCGGAAGTCTCGTTAATCCGTTGGTCCCAGGGTAGAGACTACTCGCTGTAACAAGTGTAACACCAGTCCTCGGTGTAGCATAAGTAGTGCTCACTGGGGTCCACAAAACAACCAACAAAAATCGATCGCCATCGTTTCTTTTCTTACGGTGCTATAGTGGAATTATCAATCGCATTTTCAAACAAAGGCGATTTTCTTCCGAGGATTATTTTTACTTTTTCAGATTTGGAGATTTTCTGGAAAAGATATTTCTTCCGAAGATTTTTTTTTAATAATAATTTTGTTATTTTTGCTGTTACATTGTAGGCTTTATGAATATACATAAATAATTTATATTTCATAAGAACAGCAGGGAAAATCGCGGAAAAGGCCTCAGAGAGTCCTGACAAACCCTGATTTCCCAAGAAAATAGGCAAGCAAACTCAGGTTCAATAAAACATAACTGTAATGTTAAATGTTAATTATATTGCAAACAATTTTTGTTTTAAGTTATTATTATTATTTTTAATTATCTTAGCAAATATTTTTTCAGTTTGTTTTTGAATAAATTTAGGTTATTATTGTGCTTAACTCAGCTGGCAGTATATTCCAACATTCAGGACCAATATAATTTAAGCTTTGCTTCATCATGTGGGCTTTTGGATGTATGGGTCTTAATAATGATCTGTGTCTCATATTGTAGTGATAAGTATGTAAATTCAATTCAATTCAATGATATCTGTGTGTAAGTTCAGTTTAATTCTTTGAAACATTAGTGTACCTATTTCGAAATCAAATAATTGTTTAATAGATAAAATTCTGTAATGGTTGAGGTTCACATGGATATGGGGTGAAGACTGTAAGGTTGGAAGTCGATATGAGAAGAATTTCTTTTTAAGACTAATAACCTTATGTATTTATTCCGTAATTTTTGTAATTTATTGATGTTGGTTTCAGTGGTTTGTCCCCATGAGGAAAAGCAATAGTTAATGTGTGATTGAAATAGTGTATAGTACAAAAGTTTAACTGTTTTTTAGTAGTTAAACTTGAAATAATTTTGCTTTTCGGAGATTCGATTTGCAACTGAGTCTATATGGTTGTTCCATGTTAGGTCGGAAGTTCGAATAATTCCTAGATACTTAAAGTCCTGTACTATATCAATAGGAGTATTATTTAAAAGTAAGAATGGAACTTGTGTATGTAATTTTTTTTTGTCTAGTAAAGATAAGAAATTTTGTTTTATTAACATTATTAATAAGTTTTTGTATGTTAACCATTTAGCTAAATACGAGCATACCGATACCACAAAATTTTCATTTCGAGCACTGCTGCTGAGGCCAACAAAACTGGAGAATTATAACAAAACTACGTAAATGAAAAAAAAAAAATGGGGAAAAAAAAAAAACGTGCACCAGAAACTGGCGCAAAAGTTTCAATTCCTATTTTAATCAGATTTTGAGAAGTGATTTCTGCGCCCTCTGAGCTGCGCCCGGGTCAAGCGCCCCGCTTGCCCCTCCCTAGTTTCGCCTCTGCAGGGCCGGATTGAAGGGGGTCTAGCGGGGCTACAGCTTAGAGGCCCACCACATATCAAACTCCGGTGTAGCAAAAAATATACACAGCTTACATACCGGGTATTTAACGAGAGTTGTATCGAAAGTACTGCAAAACTGGGCATAACTTCTCTACTATCTGCCAGAGGTCGTTCAAATTGCAGATGTTGGTTGAGTAACTCTTACTCTATACAAAGGCACTACTCAACATAGTCTCCATCACAAGCGATGCACTTGCGCCATCATTGAACCTAACTCTCGAATCCTCTTTGAAAAAATTCAGGTGTGGACTGTTGTACCCACTTCTTCACAGCCACTTTCACCTCGTCTGTGTCATCAAATCGTTGTTCTCAGAGACTGTTCTTCATTGGAACGAACAGGTGGAAGTCGGAGGGTGCCAGATCTGGGATGTATCGTAGTTGGGGGACCACAGACCAGCCTAATTTGATGATCGCCTGATTTGTTGCCAAAGATGTGTGTGGTCTCGCGTTGCCATGGTGAATGTGGATCTTTTTCCAGATTCTTGTTCGGTCTCTTCCTCCTTATGGCTTCTCTAAGCTTCTTGAGTGTCTCAATGTACCACTCGCTGGTCACGGTACGGTCACGTTTCAGAAAATCAAGGAGAATGACACCCCTGTAATCCCAAAAATAAAACGGTCACCATGACTTTCTGTGCTGATCGCAGGCTTTTGAACTTCTTATGCCTTGGTGAAGAGGTGTGACGCCATTCCATGAATTGATTCTTCGTTTCCGCATGGTGAAGATTCACCCACGTTTCATCCCCTGTCACCAGATCGAAAAAAATAAAAACGTTTCTTCTTGACTTTAAACGCTTCCAGCAGATCAGAGAAGACTTCCACCCTTCTCTCCTTCAAACCGAGTATCAGCTGCCGAGGTGCCCATTTTGCACACACCTTTCCGATACCTTGTCTTCCACTATCTTCTGTATGGCATTGTGACCACAGTCCAGTAATGCAGTAAGCTCACGGATTGTGATTCGAGTCTCCGCGCGAACCAATTCAACCACTCGTTGACGATTCCTGTCAGTGGTCGTAGATGATGGTCTCCCACTGCGTGGTTTGTCTTCAATGCTGGTTTCCCTTTCTTTAAACTTCTTCATTCATTTGTACACATTACCCTTGTCAATGGTGTCATCTCCGTAAACATTCTGTAGCTTTCTGTGGATGTTGGACAGCCTGCACCCTTTCTTCATCAAGAACTCAATGAAGGCACGTTGCTTCTGCTTGGAATCCATAATTTACCTGCAATGAAGAAGAAGG
This sequence comes from Macrothele yani, assembly GCA_039090855.1. Classification (NCBI taxonomy): domain Eukaryota; kingdom Metazoa; phylum Arthropoda; class Arachnida; order Araneae; family Macrothelidae; genus Macrothele; species Macrothele yani. The sequence goes on from CM077006.1 coordinate 41,394,411, forward strand.
ATTAACTATAGAGGAAGAGTTATTCTACCAACACGTGCAATTTGAACGACCTCTGTCAGTTAATAAAAACGTTATGCTCACTTTTGAACTACTTTCGGTACAACAACTCTCGTACATGTACGCGTAAATAGAGAGAAGTAAAATATTTCTAGTTTTGTCATGTATGATTTCCACTCGATCACAAACAGTGGCTAGAAGACGAACAGATTTCAAGGCAGTGACTTACTAAGGGGGGCCCTCCATCACCAAGAGCCCAGGAGGCATGCCGCTACTCCACAAATAATACACAGCTTATACATAGAGAGAGAAGTAAAAATAGTTTAGTTTTGTATCGTATGATTTCCACTCGATCAAAACAGTGGCTAGAAGGCGAACAGATTTCAAGGCAGTGACTCACTAAGGGGTCCCACCATCATAAAGGGCCCAGGAGTCATGCCGCTACACCACAAATAATACACAGCTTATACATAGAGAGAAGTAAAAATAGTTTTAGTTTTGTCTATGATTCCCACGCGATCCCAAACAGTGGCTAGAAGACGAACAGATTTCAAGGCAGTGACTCACTAAGGGCCCCCCCCCACCATCACCAAGGGCCCAGGAGGCACGCCGCTACACTACAAATAATACACAGCTTATACATAGAGAGAGAAGAAAAAATAGTTTTAGTTTTGTCTCGTATGATTTCCACTCGATCATATGCAGTGGCTGGAAGACGAACAGATTTCCAGGCAATGACTCCCTAAGGGGACCTACCACTACCAAGGGCCCAAGAGGCATGCCGCTACACCACAAATAATACACAGTTTATACATAGAGAGAGAGAGAGAAGTAAAAATAGTTTTAGTTTTGTCTCGTATGATTTCCACTCGATCATATGCAGTGGCTGGAAGACGAACAGATTTCCAAGCAATGACTCCCTAAGGGGGCCTACCACTACCAAGGGCCCAAGAGGCATGCCGCTACACCACAAATAATACACAGTTTATACATAGAGAGAGAGAGAGAAGTAAAAATAGTTTTAGTTTTGTCTCGTATGATTTCCACTCGATCATATGCAGTGGCTGGAAGACGAACAGATTTCCAGGCAATGACTCCCTAAGGGGGCCTACCACTACCAAGGGCCCAAGATGCATGCCGCTACACCACAAATAATACACAGTTTATACATAGAGAGAGAGAGAGAAGTAAAAATAGTTTTAGTTTTGTCTCGTATGATTTCCACTCGATCATATGCAGTGGCTGGAAGACGAACAGATTTCCAGGCAATGACTCCCTAAGGGGGCCTACCACTACCAAGGGCCCAAGAGGCATGCCGCTACACCACAAATAATACACAGTTTATACATAGAGAGAGAGAGAGAAGTAAAAATAGTTTTAGTTTTGTCTCGTATGATTTCCACTCGATCATATGCAGTGGCTGGAAGATGAACAGATTTCCAGGCAATGACTCCCTAAGGGGGCCTACCACTACCAAGGGCCCAAGAGGCATGCCGCTACACCACAAATAATACACAGTTTATACATAGAGAGAGAGAGAGAGAAGTAAAAATAGTTTTAGTTTTGTCTCGTATGATTTCCACTCGATCATATGCAGTGGCTGGAAGACGAACAGATTTCCAGGCAATGACTCCCTAAGGGGGCCTACCACTACCAAGGGCCCAAGAGGCATGCCGCTACACCACAAATAATACACAGTTTATACATAGAGAGAGAGAGAAATAAAAATAGTTTTAGTTTTGTCTCGTATGATTTCCACTCGATCACAAACAGTGGCTAGAAGACGAACAGATTTCAAGACAGCGACTCACTAAGGGTAAACGTTTCATGCCGATGTGTACAGCGGGGTCGGCAAGACAGTTTCATCTTTTTCACTACCATCCAATCACAGCTCCCTGTTTGCACTTGGAACCGTTAATGGGCGAAATCGACTGTGACTTCATATTGCATAACGAAAAAA